>JAFJYJ010000106.1:0-1292500 GCA_019022615.1 Acacia melanoxylon
AAAAAAAAAAAAAAACCTCCGAATTAGGAATTTGATCAACCTTGATTGGCAGGTGGTTCTTAAGCATATTTCTAGAGAAGCTAATATAATTGCTGATGGTTTGGTTAAAGTTGGAATTAGCAAGTTTGATGTTTTAGACTCTTGTCCTTCTTTCCTTTGGTCTTGGGTGGATCAGGAAGGTTTGGGATTAGTTTCCCTTGTGATGTAATGTTTCTTTTCTTTGTAGTTTTGTAATCTTTGTCCTAGTATAAAAAAACAACCTCCAAATTACCTATCCTGGGTTAAATGGTCGAAGGGTACGACACTCTCACAAATAGAGAGGTTTGATTCCTTCGGTTGTCGCGACATTTGTGGGAGAATCCTAAAGCTTGAGATGTAGGGAACTCAAGTAAAGTAAAGCGATATGTCATTCTCGGTCCAATTCTTCTCAGAAGCGCATGTCTTTAAATTATGGATGAGTCCAACACCTCTCCTAAAATTTCTATATATATTTTTTTAAAAAATCCTCCGAATTACTAACATATTGCCACTTTCAATCCAACATATTCTCTTGACCGAATCATTGCATAACACGAATTCCAAATGGAATCAACGAAACAGCATGGCTTGATATTTTCACTCAAATGGTATCATGAGATTCCTAAAAGACTTTTTTTTTTTTTAAAAAATGAATGAAAAGATTCCTACAAGTTTGATATGCAAAGCAAGAATCCGGGCCTGCCACCTTGTAATAATTGGCTTTCATTTTCTCACAGGACACGATGACACCACAAGACCCCATTATTGTGATAGCTAGCGTTGCACGCAATATTGCAGTTACTATATGAGTCCCAATCTTTAATTTATTTGTGATTCAATTCAGATTTCAGAAATCAAATCAGTCCCTTTCCCTTTGGGGATCATCAACCAACCAAGTAAAAATGTTTAAAATATTGGCGGAATCTCTCCCAAAAGATACTCCTCCACCTCACCAGACTTCCAGGGATCTCTGTCGTCCTGTCAAGAGGTGCCCATTCATTCAATTATTAATTTATTATACATTCAACTTTTTTTTTAAAAAAAAAAATGAAAAAAAATGGTGGTTAACATTTACACGGAACGCGGAATTAATCAGCATTAGATTGGAGCTTTTTTATCATAAAGTGACGGTGTGATCTTGATCCAGCATCGAATACGAGTGTTGACGTGGCAAATGAATTTCTCATCAACTATTTCCTGTTGGTCCTTATTATAAGCACTAATTATTAGTTAATTTGGTCTTTTTTATAAAGACACTTACTTTTTTAAAGTCGCATTAATTATTTTTTTATGTATTCTCATAATTAATAAAGGTAGAGTGTGAAAGTAATAATTAATATAATATTAGAGTTTTATGTAATTAGTAAGGGGTAATATTGGAAGTTACTTAAATTTTAAGACAACTTTGTTGATTTCAATTATTTTTATTGATTTATAAGAATTGTTAGTTGGTGGCTTATAATGAAGAGCGAATAGTACATTGCTTGCTTCGGACTCATTTTCTTCTTCATAGGTAAAATGAAAGAAGGATCAACACTCAACTTTGATGAGAACTAATCAACGCGCATGTATGTATTTAGTGACAGAGACTAATCGTCTCTTTAAGATAAAAGAGAGCCAAATGGTGTATTTTAAGCTCGCTCTATATACAACGTAGAGAATCAAACTTTAAAAAGTAATTTTCACTTCCACAACACATAAATAAATAAATAAAGTGTAAACTTATCCCAGAAACCTTCACTTATAAATGATAATGTTGTTTTGGAAGTTTTTCATGGTTGAAGGTTAGTCTTAAAGTGTTAAAATAAAACCATATTTTCCCTTCCTGTTAAAAATAGTAAGAGTCAACATCAATTTTTTTTAACTGGGTGAGATAACATTGTGACGTGGAATCTGAAAAAAATCAGGACAGTACAGTAGTGTTCATAAGCAAAAAATTTATTAAATAAATTTATATGTTAACCCTAAAAGATAACTAAACATATGATCCATTTCTGCGGCGCCGCCTGGGATTTAAGACCGTCCGACCGGCCTTTTGATTACTTTTGGTTTAATCATCATCCATTTACTCAAGCTTCTTTGTTTCTATCCGTCATCTCACCAATTTTCTTCATGTCGTCTTCTTCTTGTCCTACTGACTTGTACATGTATTCTTTAAGAAACTCTCATCACACAATATTAATTATAATGTCTCTATTCACTCAAAAGAACAAACAAATCAAAGTCATCCATATGTAATTCCAGGCATACAAATGCTCGTGTCCCCGAGTAAGAACTTGTGATCCTCTAATTTCAACTCATTCGTCCAAACAAGAAGCAAAAGTTTATGTAGCACGAATAGTTTGCTGTTGACGAATGAGTTCATTTAATATAGCCTTGGAAAAAAACTTCCAATTTAAATTCTTTCTTTTTTTTTCAACCCAAACTTCACCTAAATTCCGAATCTTTAATTACCCAAACTTTACTGCTTGGTAAAGTTAACTAGTTGAGTGTGCGAAAGGCTTGGTAATCATAAAATTATCGATTTTATTTCCTCAAAAAATAACCGCATTACTATTCCTTTGCGTTTTTCATAAGAAGGAATAGCATCTTCCATGGATATAATATTAGACTCTGAGAATTGAACATGCATGGTGTCAACATCGCTTATGCCCATCAGCCTCTGGATTCCCCGAGTCAGGTTTAAAGTCGTGGGAAGAACGTCCCACATCATTTTCTTCATTCTCACGCCTTAAATTGAGGACGTGGTTAAAGGAGAATAGGGCCCTTTCCACTGGCTCCCAATAGATGTTGGTGCCCACTACCCTATTATTAATGAATAATGTACCATTTGATGGGAAGCAGCTTAGGTCCTTTGCTTGACCTTGTACAGCATCATTCGGGCCGCAAAGATATACGTCGATGTATAAGCACACACACAATGATCCTTTTTCTTTTCTTTTTTTTAAAAAATCGGCGGAAAAAAAGGGACTATCATGTGTGACACTTATACGTCGACGATATGCCGCAAATGGACAGAGGTCATGTTAACCTAAGCCAGTTCCCATTTGATGTGTTAGGGAGTTGGGCCCAAATTATGGTGAAAGCTAGCTATAAGTTGTTGTCAATTAAGTGCTCCTAATTACGATTGTTAGTGAAAGAATAGGCCACATGGATCAACAAAAGGAGTGGGATTAAATAACTTTTTGGAGTGAAAGCTAAGTTTGACAGAACACTTATTAGGTAATAATTAGGTGGCAAAATGAAGGCCAATCAAGAAAGTTAGTTACTGTTTTCGTGATTTACTTAAACTCTATTGACTTTAGGTAAACCGAATCCGATCGACTAGAATGATTCTTGTTACATATCCTTTTTTTTTTCCTAGTTCTAATGATAAATTTGATTTGCTCTTAAATATGGGATTTAAATCTTATTTTTCTCCCTCATTTTTTTTTTGACATCACCCTCATTAATCGGTCCAAAATAAAAAGACATCACCCTCGTTAATTTTCTATCCTTTTCCAATCTCATCTTCCACGTTCAATATTCTCATTAAACGACGTTCAAAGTGACGAACAATTTGTACATGAAAAATAACCAATGCCATTAATCTTCATGAATTAATTAATTAATTAAGTGTCTTATATTTAGAATGGAATAGCCCACATCAACAAATAATATTTCAAACAACTCTTTCCGCTTTTGCAACTATATATTTTAGTGATAAACAATATATAAAAGGTTATAATTATTTTATTAATAGGTATAGTTAAAATTTCAATTTATGATATTCATCATTAAACGAATTCTTAAAGGTTATGAACTAATCACTACTGTTTTGACCAAGTGGCTATATATATTTAATTGTATTATTTGGGCACATCAAAAAAGTGCCAAGAAGATTAGGTTTTTTTTGACAAGGTTGTGTTTTGATAAATTATAGTATTTCATTATTTAAACACTCCTCATTCTTGAAAGAATTATAAACATGTGACATATAAATAATAATTTTTAAAAAAAATTATTGGAACATATATATTCAGAATCATTTCAATATATAAATATGAATATTTTAAATGAATTTTTGAGTTCTAATTCAGAGGACAGTCCTAAAACCAGAGACACGGAAAGATTCAGAGAAAGTAGATTCAGATGGGTTTTATCAACGGTCACGATTCGCACACCTCACTCACACCTCTTGTCTCGCCACTCGTCACCCCCCACTTGCCTCACCTTATGATTGACTTCAGCCCACCTTATGCTTATTCTTTAATTTTCCTTTTATAATATGACATCATACACATCAATTGCTACATAAAGATTTTTTTTTTTTTTTTTTGCAATAATAAAGTTAGAGGACAGAGTTGTAGGACCCGAAAATAAATTAGACAAATTAAAGAAGTACTCTTTTATAGGACATAGTTTCTACATTAAGATTGGAGCTAAACTAAATTGAGGACAAACCACCGACTGAAAAACACACACTTGTGTATTAAAGAAATTGTACTTTTACCCTGCATGGTTTGTAGTCTTTTAGCTAAATCGACATTGAACTAACACACGACAACAGCCAGAGTCAATACTGCTAGGCTCAGCATATTTATTTATTTATTTATTTCCAATACAAAGGATTTATTAAAATGTATCCTTAATAGTAAAGTCACTATCTTTACCCCAACCTCGATCACTCAGCTAAGCTTTAGCACTGGCCTCTTCTTTTGTTTCATTTTTACACAGAAGGCTTTATTATCACCCTGGAACTCTAAAATTCACTCCATCCCCTATCTCTTATTGTGTCTGACTCTGACCCGAGAGTCTAACCCAACCAAACCAAGAAGAAAAAAAAATACAAGACAGCCAAATCTAGAAAAGATTCTCGAGCTGGCGCTATTCACCTTTGAATCTTCCTATCGGTCCATCTAAAAAGATTCCCCTCTCCCTTCCTCACAGTAATGAATATTGATTTGATTTTAAACTTTTAATAATCAACCTGGCAGTTGATGATTCTTCTGTCTGCTTCGGTTCTAAAACTGCCAAAACAGCATTATCATGAAATGCTTCAATAAGTCCATTCTTGAGGCAATCTCGTCTCGGTCTGCATATTTGCTGGCTCCTCCTTCCGTGATTGTCGTTTCTGCAGCGAATACATGCCATCCTTGTTATTCACCAGAACTTCTGCAAAAAGCACAAAGATCACACTATTCTTAGTCAAAATGGGCAGTCACTCACATCTTCGGTAAAAAAAAATTCATCCATTAGTATCACCATTCACCAACTGCTACCCTATATTTATATTCTTAGGTGGCTTTTCCCTCAAGTTTCAATACATGTGGTTGAATAATAAATACTATCAGAAATTGGGGGTACCTTCCAGAGGAGGGAAGCCACTGGCTTTGGGTCCAGACGTGGCAGCCACTTGATCAAAGTGGAGCTGTAGCGCCTGCACTACTCTTGCCGGTATCAGTACAGTGGCGCAACCTGACATGTGCCCATCAAACTTTTTAGATGCAAATATCTAAACCACATCTTATGTTTCTGCCATCAAATAAGAATCTTTTCATGTCACCAAAAGAATCTAAACTTCTTTGATCAAACTTGCATGTGCTTCATTTAATAGAATATTCGATCGCCCGCAGAGGCTCTCGGGATTCCAGGTTAAAACGCATTTTTCAAGGGGCAAAGACAACAAATTCGGACACAAAACTCGCATTAAATCGTTAAATTATGATTTTTAATATGGTTGATATTCCCATTTCAGAGCCAACTACTTCAACGACTCCTGAACTAGAAGAATAGACAACCAAATCTTGAAGCAACTTCACGAACCGAATTCATATCTTCCCTATTACCTGATGACTTCTTACGTGATTCAGACGGAGCTGTGTTCACGCGAGGCAGGAACACCCCGGTCCCACTTGACCCTGTTCTTGAACCCGACCCTCCAAGGAAAACCGCTCGCGTGCCCGACCCGGATTCTTGCTGCTGGTTTTGTGGCTGCTGCTGCTGCAGCGGAGCAGCTCCTGTGCTCGAAATAAACAGGGGCAGCACGCGATTCCTGCGAGCATTACCCGACCCGACGTTACTGCCTTTGCCTTTCTTCTGAACTTGCTGAATCTGTTCGCCGGGTTCGGTATGATCCGAAATCTGGGCTTCGCTTTCCGGATATGCAGCGAGCTTTTGCTTCATAGTCTGCTCTTGATTTAGGCGAGATAACTGCTTCATGTAAATAAACCGTTCAACGAAGTGAGTAATTAACCATCATAACGCTGAGTAAATTTTCCCCAGGAAGAAGAGGAGATTATGGTTTATGTCACCTGAACAGCTCGGACTTGTTGGTCAATGAGAGCTTGGTTGAAGCTGTGATGATTCCCATAACCGTGGAGGTATTTTGAATGCCCTCTTTCGTCGATGTTCATCTTGTCAAACATCCCAACGACGTCGTAAGCAGTATCCGGACAAGAGTCTTTGCCGTCACAGGGCGTCGCCGGCGGCGTTGGTTCCAGAGAAGGGCCTTCTGGACTGCCTTGGTTTGAGCCAAACGGCGACCAGAGAGTGGATTGGGATGAATCAGTTGAATCCCACGACTTTACGGGAAAAAGGAAGAACAAAACAGGGAAAAAAGTTAAGTTCTAGAGATTACGGAAAAGACGTACATAAAAGCAAGCAAACAAAGAATTGATTATTTTTCCAATTTAATTGATGACTTAAGAGCAGAGCAGATGAATTTAAAAAAGCAGAACCAATACCATCTCCAAATCGCTAGAGCCAATGCCTGACAAGTGAAATTGGTCATCATCCTGAAACATGAAGTGAGCCATCTCGCGAGTAAACTCAGAGATGAAGTCGTCGTCCTTATCACTGTTGCTCGGTGACTCGGCGGTGGCGGGAACGAGAGAAGCTACATGGGATCCAAACTCGTTGGGGTCTAAAGCAGAGGATTTTTGGTCGGAGAAGTTGTGGTATTCAGAGAGAACATCATCATCGTCCCTGTCAGGAACTAACTGAGGAGGAAGCGTGGATTCACGAGTGTGGAGGTCAACAGCCATCATAAAAAGGGAAGCAGGGTTATGGCAGAAGCCGGATGGGGTGGATGATTGGCAATAATGGTTGTCACTGGTGGTAGAAGCTTCAATAATTAGTTGATACCAGAGAGAAGGTTGAATTTTGATTAAGCAGAAACAGAGAGGAACATTAATGAAGGAGGAGTCGGTGATGAAGGGGCGAGAGGTTAGGGTGGGGCCAGCGGGAATGTCTGAGAGAGAGTGAATCAGTTAGAGAGAGATGCAGAGATCGACCGGCTTTAGTAGTTGGGCCGTACGGTTCACACAGCTGACCGGCTCACCTCAACTGCCATTTGTTGAAGACTCGGCAGCAGAAGTTGCATCCTCGGAAAACACCCCACCACTCTCATCAATCTTCCTGATACATTTCCTTCAAAAATACCCAACCAACTCAAATATACAAATACGAGGACCAAGTTATTCTGATTGTAATATAAAATAGTACTCCTATTTAAACCTCCTAGTGGATTTATAATTTATAGTATGTATTTAGGTGCGTTCAATTTAATACGTGAGGTAGATGGGCGACAATAATGCTTAGTTGAAATCAAGACGTTTGTTGGCCGAAATAAAAGAAAGTTTATGTTCCAAGTTATTTTTTTATGGGATAACAGGAAGGGAAGTTCTCTTGCGGACGCTAATGAGCCAGAGTCGTTCCTTTAAATTAAGTGCAATTAAATGTTTTTCTAAATGAAAGATTAGGTCTTTCAATTTGCAAGAAGTCACATGGGATTTAAATATATGTTTGCCTTGGATGAAGTTGAATTATGGAAATTAAACATTGGAGATAACCACAGCGGAAGGTGGTTCCAATGACAAGGGACATGGGGGTGTGCGCTATTTGTATAACCAAAAATAGGTGTCTGTCTCCAGTTTTAATGGTTTAGCTGCTAAATTAAATTTGGCGTTTGATGTGAGTCCGCTAAAGTCAATGAAGTTAGATGATTGTTGTTTGGGTGTGCCTCACTGAATGCATATTGCCTGCCAACCACTTTAATCCGGAGCTGGTAATAGGACAGCTTCACAGAGTAGTGTTATTTAGGAACAGTTGTTGCATAACACCTCCCAAAGCTGTCACTGATTGACTGAATCTTCCAAAGCAAAGATGGGTACATGCATAGCATGAGCTTTCTGCGCATATATAATCAACACCAAAGTTTCAAAAGTGAGATTCGTGGCTTTGGTATATGGGTTGGTAGCTGATAGAATGATTAACGCTAAAACAAAAAAGAAAAAAAGAAAAAAAAGAAAGAAAAAAGAAGGTAGTTCAGATAAGACTGGTAAAGCCCCATCTAACATTCAACCAAAACTCCACTTCATCAATTATTCAACTTTTTTTTATGTCGTCTTCCCCTTGTTAGTTAACATCTCCTGCTTTCTATTTTACAGCTACAACAAAAAGGTTACCACACTCTCTCACAAACTATGCGTGTGATTCTTTTTATTTTATATGCATTTGTCATGTTTGTCAATTTGATGAGAAAATTAAGCGACTTGTCACAGATAAATACCAAAACCAAAGTCAAAGTTAAACACTAAAAGTGGTGTTGACGGAAGAGCATGATGGTATCCATAATGGGTGGACTGAGTGGATAAAGTTAGACTGAAGTTTCAATATTTTTCTTCATTAAAAACCTAATACACTGACTAAATTTCTTTTCTTGGGTGATAAAGTCAATAAGAAATGACCAGTTGACCACCACGGCCAGTGCTCAAAATCTCTGTTTGGACGCTGGTTTGGAGGCTTCAATATGTGCCTTTGGAGGAAGATGTATATAGTGCTCAGCTTTGCAGCTCATTTGCAAAGAAGGGGAGCAGTACAAGTTACAACGATGTCCAAATGACCAGTACAAGTAGCATCATATTTGATACATCCATTTCCCAGAAGTTCATTGTTTCGCAATCTCAGCAATTCATTTTCTGCGTCAAACTTGGCCTTGTTTATAGTAATAAACCTGCTACGACACCAAAATAAAAATAGATGGTACCGTATTTTGAGGCCATTTCTTTCAAGACCTTGATATGCCTTGTTCCACGTAGGGGTTTGGCTCAGAAGGGGACCTGGCTTCGTCCGGAGGATCTTGCGGCTAGACAGAGGCTGGCGGATCCAGGAATTTATGCAAGGGGCACAATTTGTGGGGGATTCAGGGGCGATGCCCCCGATTTTTTTTTTTTAAAAAGAAAATTTATAAATATATTAAAAAACAAAAGAATATAAATGGAAAAACAAAGTTAAATACTATTAAAAATAGTAAAAGTGTTATTAAAAATAGTAAAGATCGAAAGATTAAATAAGTTCAACACATATATTTTAATAACAAAAGTATATTATAATAAAAATAATTACAACGTCATCCTTCTAGCGCTTATTTTTGAAATTCCATCGTAATTCTCTTATTATCAATCTTTATCAAATACATTTTTTCAATATAAGGTATTAAACAAATCGCAAAAAGTTTGATTCGGAGGTTTGACTATTTGATTTTGGGATCGAAAGGATTCTCTAAGTATTTGGATTTAACTCTAAATTTTAAAAATTAAATAATAATTTTTATTTATTTATTTTTTTAAAAAAACATGTGGTTTTAAGGGGGCACTTGCCCCAAGTGCCTGCATCCGCCACGGGTCAGAGAAGGTTGTTTTCCTTTGTATCATAGAAATCAAGAAATATTATTTATGAGCCGAAATAATTAACAGGTCGTTGTAGTATAGTGGTGAGTATTCCCGCCTGTCACGCGGGTGACCCGGGTTCGATCCCCGGCAACGGCGTTTTTACATTTTTTTCTTTCATATTTTCCTTGGTTTTCTTTTTATTTTTTTCCCGGTTTTTCCCTTTCCCCTTCGGGCGCTCCCTTTCCCGAGCAAGCAAGTTATTGATCCTAAATTCAATCTTCTACGCCACCATCAAACTTATTACAAGCAAACACTCATCAAAAAGCAAAATCCCTTCGGAAAGCAAACAAAATGTTTATCCTCCTCCTCCTTCCTCCACCACTTCTTCCACCGGCTCACAAGAAATGTCCGCCGTGTCACGCCGCAGAATTACCACGACGAGCATCCACATAATGGCCTTAGATGGCATCGTCAACGTAAACTCACTCTTCACCTTAGCTCTTTTCCTGGGCATCACATCTACCAACACCTATTCCACCCTAGTTGACGCGGGCACCGCCTGCACCGCCGGGCCCTCTGTCGCCGAAGGCCTCATCACCTACCACGTCTACTCCTTCAGCTCCTTCCTCTTCTCCAGCCTCATTGCCTTGGCTCTCAAACAAGCCATCAACACCAGTAAGGGTGTGGAGGAAGCCGATACTCTGGGTATTGCCGGAGTGCGCAATGACGCCTTGAGCTTCGTTGTGAAAGTCGACATTTTGGCTCTCAGGATGGGGATTCTCGTTTCGGCAATTGGATCGGTTTTTGGATGTGGGTTCTTAGTCATGGCTCTGGTGAATCTTGTGCAGATCAAGTTGGGAACTTTGGCTTGTGGGAGTCACTACACTTATGCAGCTGTTGGTCCCCTGCTTTTTCTCGTTCCCCTGGCTCTAATTATCTACATTGTTCTCGTGCTCTACGCCTTTTCTCGCTGAGGCTTTCCATAAATTCCTTCGGTGCTTATGGTGCCCCTGTGCGATGTTCTGACGCAGCTTTGCAAACTTAAAGGCAAGAACAAGTGGCGCCCGATGAATCATGTGGATTATGTAAATAAATTTGAACCGGTAATTATAAAGGTCCATAAATAGAGACTGGGTTTAAATTGTTATTGGAATTTGGGGTGGTTCTGAGGTTCAGTATTTGTAAGTACACATGGTGGCTCTGAATTTTGATATCTCTGCTGCATTATCGTGTTCCAGTTCATCGCTATCTTGTTCGTCAGCCGGTGCCGCTGTTGTGGTCAATGCTGTTCACTATTGAAATCGGAAGATCAAACTGAATTCAACCAAATAACCGCCTCATAGATTGAATTGAATTTAATTTTGTCATATATGTCTATAAATACCTTGAGAATCAGTACAATTTTAATTATTTTAAGGAGCAAAATGTTCCAGTTCGTGTGCATCATATATTTCTGCTGTTGGATCAGATATGTTGTTATCTGGAAGGAGGTCTTGAAAAATCTTGTTTTCCTTTTGCTACTAAAAAGAGGATATGCTATTAGTCCTTTCAAGTTTCAACAAAATTCTGAATGCCAGTTCATCTGGAGGAAGTCCTGATAACTTAATAAGGGGAAGGCACTCTCTTTATTCTACTCGTTCCCATAAATGCATTACTCCGTCCATAAGTATAGATCTTACCATTGTAATAATCAAGTCCTTGTATGGACATGGTGCTTGAACCAATCGTTGCTACTGCATCAACTGAAACATCCGAAATGGATTACCTCCGAGCCCTCAAGTATAAGTATAGCTTTTGTAACACACAAGAAATCCAAGCATCATGAGATAATGGCAAATGAATCAGTTCATTGAAATTATAGCCGAATAATAATAAAAGTTTACATAAAAACTTGGGTTAATAATACAACTTTTGGTCCCTAAAGTTTGACCAAATTTTGGTTTTGGCCCCTCAATTTTGAAATCAGTAATTTTAATTTTGTCCTTTCAAGTTTACTTCATTTATAATCATTGGTCTTTCAAGTTTGAAATGAGACTTGGTCCTACTTTTGACGGCGTTAATTCATTTTGTTGAAAATACTTTTAACTATTGTCTTTTTAAAAACAGTTGTTGTAACTTGTAACTCTTAATGACATTTTTTTTAAAAGCATTCATTGAAAGTTAAAAATATTCATTTTCTTAATTTTATACCTTAACTTTCAACAATCGTTTTTGGAACTCACAAATATTTTTTTTTTGAAATTCTAGATTAACTTTCAACCATTGTTTTCAAACATAGTCGTTGAAAGTTAAATTAAAATTTTAAATATATCATCGCTTCTTTTTTAAATTTTTGTTTTCTAGAAATGGACGTTAATTAATGTGATTAAATTTACTTTTTGTAGTAGTGATTTATGACTTCTTGTTTATTGTTTTTGCATTATAATCTATCATTTTCCAGCTTGTATGAATTTTTCAGAACCTCTACTGTTATGCTTATAATTGCCTTGGTTATTTTGCAGTTAAAAAATCATACCCTTTCACATATTTTAATATATAATTTTATGGCATAAAAAACTAGAAAAGTCATACAAAGATAAACAAACTATGTTACATTAGGCCTCTCAAATAATTATGCCTGGCGGACAAATTTTTTTCACATTGCCCTGCTTAGTTTTGATGTTCTTTCTTCTCTTTTACCTCTGATTTGTTTTCAGATGCAGCTGCTTTGGCTTTTTTTTTAAATTTATTTTTTCACATGCCTTGCTTAGTTATTATTTGTTTTTTTGTCAAATATTCTCTTGTGTTTTCTGGTTTTTGTGTGAAATACCTTTGGGGTTCTTTTGGTTTTTCCTATATTGCTCAAAATATGCTCTGTTTTTTTTTTTAATCAAATATTGTGTTTTTCATAGGTGAGATATGGATTTGGAGAAAGAGAGCAGTGACACTAGTGCGGTGGAGGAGAGTGATAATGTTTCAGAGGCGTTGCTATCAGATTTTGAGGATAGTGATGAAGAAAATATAGATGATGACTATTTTAGGCAATATGTTGATGTTGGTGTGGGTGATGTTTTAGACGTAGTTGTTGGTAGTTCACAGTTTATGAGAGTATCAAGCTGAACGAACAAACGTGGCTGAGGTGAGAGAGGAGGACATCTTAGCTATGTTTTCTGATTATGCACCTGAGGAGACTGAGGAAGTTGATGGAATTGATGAGGATGAGATAGTGGTTCAAGAAAAACACCCGAAATATAATCCCTCAAAACTGTGCAAAGAGTTTCAATTTGAGTTGGGGATGGAGTTCTCTTCACTTCACTTGGATAATAATATGTAAGAACTTTGTTCTTTAAATAGTTAAGATTACATATTTTTAAGTGTGGTGTTGCTGTCACTTTCAGTTAATTATTTAAGATTATTGATATTTTTAAGTCTGGGTTATAGTCATAGACATGCAGTTGCTTGCATATATGTTAAGAGGGAGGATCCGCATGACTATGTTGACAAGTACTTGACTTTGCAATCTTTTGTGGCTTCTTACTCCCTGGTAATTGAGCCTATCAATGGAGAGAACATGTGGGAGAATGCTGATGGTCAGTCAATTGATCCTCCAGCAACCAGCATATCACAAACGTCCTGGACGACCACAAAAGAAAAGAAAAAGAGGAGTAGATGAGGACACAACAAGAACTTTGAAGGAGAAACGAGAAAATACAATTGTCAAAATGTTTCAATTGTAGCAGGGGCACAACCGAAGGTCTTGCAAGGAGCCGTTAACAAGTAATGCTAGTTCAAGCAAGCAACCAAAAGGGAACAATACACGTCCCAAGCTACCAATCCAGCGAAATCCACAAAATGTGAATCAACCTTCTTGCACACAAGAGTCCATCAATGCAACTTCTCCAGAAGACAGTCAACCTTGATTTGAGATATGACTTTTATGGTTACTTTGATATAATATTTTGGATGTAATTTATTGAAGATATTCTGGATGTAATACTTTGGTGAAACTACTGGTTTTAGTGGCAATATTGAAACTTTTGCTTTTACTATAGGGGAAATGGCTTTTGGAATCTCCATAAATGGGTAAATATCTTATTATCCTGCAACATTTGCTACAAATATTAGCTTCCATTATGTTTCTCTTTTCAACAGTTTTGCATGTTGATTAAAATTGTCATTTTAATACTTGTACAGAAATAGAACGGTAAATTGAAAAGTATTATACTTTTAGCATAAAATTTTTAAAGCCAACCTTCTGTGTTTTCACTTACCGGCTATATTTATTGGTTTTGACCAAGTAAAGTTTCAATAATTTCACTTAATTTTTTTTTTTTTTTCGAAACTTAATTCATTTTAAAAATCATAGACTCATAGTCAGTTTAAAATCTGGTAAATTAACAATTACAGCTACAAATTCTCCCCGTTGATACTTTGCTTTTCCAAGTATGATAATCTGTTTCATTTATGCTTATCGTAAACACCACATTGACTAGGCCATTGTGGCAAAAATTTGGCGTGCATCAACATATTCTCTAGTTGGACATAAAGAATGCATTATTGAATTTACTGATTCTTTGATTTCTTTCTCTCTTGGTTTTGTTTTAATTGGCCGCAGATTGACATAACTGATCTTTTACACTTTCCAATCAAAAAATCTGAAACATACACATAGCTACACCATTATATATAAGCTAGCTATTTTCATACATTGAAAATTGACCACTTTCCAGATCAAATAAACATTCACAGAGACCATTACACATAAGATCCCTTTCACAAACTTCAGCCTCTTTCTCAATTCAATGTTGTCTTTCTTCATTTTCTTTAGCTCCTCTAAAATTGGATTCTCAATTGGTCCATCAAACCAATCAAAGTAGTTGCATCCACAACGTGACTGCATCTCACACAAAGAACAACATTCCATTAAATGAAAATATCCTTTCACATAGCAATTTAATCAAAGTAAAGGTAAACCTCATCCACTAACCTTATAATTTGGACACTTAACAAACCTCCTACCATATTATGTTCTGTCCATGAAGTGAGAACTACAACTTCATCCCCTCATCTGCATCTTCACCGACCATTCTTCCCACCGTGTATGAAGACGAGCTCCGACTAGTCACTAGAAGCCATCACATGTCACCACACAAAAAAGATAGACAAGGACCGAGCAAACCATAAGAGATAAGTAGATAACAACCACGATGATATATGATGAAATTGTAACGTATATCACTCTTCTACTACTACTTCTTTCTTGCGAGATTCAACAATGAATTACAGTAATAAGTTTTTTATTTTTATTTTTAAAAATAACGAACCTTAAATCAGATAAGACGATCGCCCTCCCTTGAAGCCTTGAACCTCCCCTGAACTTCAATCGCACCTCCCCTGACCTTTGATCGCACCTCCCCTGAACTTCGCTACAGAGAATAACCTCAAGCTTCTAATGCCCATTCCAGCATGTCGTCATCTCACGAACGTAGCCTCAAGGAGGAATTTAAAAATATATATTTGGAATTAAATACCTGCATCTTGCAGGGCAGGACTGTCTTGTCCAAAGAAGTAATTTTTGTCAGTCATAGAAATATTTTTTTTGGGGAATAAAAAAGCGCTTGAAACGTGCAAGGATTATCTAGTTTATGGAAGCATATTCCTGAAATCTTTTAAGAGAGTAGCTCTAACCAATAAAGAATTGACTCCTATACCAGACAAATTCACCACCTCATGCAAGGCTGAATTGTTACTTTTGATCTCATTAGAGAAATATTTTGAAAGGCTTTCTGCTGGAGTTTTGCTAAACCTCAATTATTTTTTGCTCGTGGCCTAGAGGATTGATGTGTGTGGGTGTCATGCCTAACTATTTGTCTTTTCCTTTCTATATGCTGTCATATAATCAATATGAGTTATTCGTAAGATGCCCCAAGATGGATTTTCCCTATAAATTATTGTAAGATGCCAAATTATTGAGAAGGAAAGAGTATCGCCCATTTTCCAAATTTCATGTAAAAACGTGTCTTACGTCAAGTTTTCTGTTTAAATGGAAGGTGAATTAGTGTAATTATAAATAGCCATTAACAATTGGGAGGATTATTTGTTGACCAAAATAACATTTGCCTAAAAGCGCAAGAGGAAAGTGTAAATATGTGGAAATGAATCTTTGATGCTGCGGGGGTGTTGCTCTCAGTTCTTAACATGTCTCGTTTATATTTTACATTTTATTAATAAAAATTGACAAAATAAGCCAAATACAAGAACAAACAATCACAGTACATTAAAGATTTAAGAGTAGAAGTAGAAACATTGACAAAATCGGCCTCATCGATATCCAAAGTTGGAAGTGATATGAAAGAAAGTGTTGGTTGTAAAACCCACTCTAAGCAAGACACCTCTTTATAAAGATACGCAATTAAAGCAATTTACGATATCCCGACTTGGGGTAACGATCAAAGAAAACTCAACCTCAAAAGGAAGAAAACCCATGATATCCTAAAGAATACTTTTGTTCCTCCGTTTAAGCAAATATGGTGACCTCGACCACACATCTAACAACACCTCTTGAAATCTTCCCCCAAGAACGCAAATCTGAGCCATCAAGTGATAGTCGAATCTAATAACGTTCAAACAATCATTCAATCAAGAGGACTTATACTTAAATCTCACAGATCTGTTTATTTCCCGAGAAAACAAAAACACCACCACAAAACTCAGCACCACTAAAAAAGAAGTAAAAGATAGATAGCTCTCACCACCGCAGAACAACTTTAAAGAAGGAGATGAAAAAACTCCGCTACAAAAACGAGAGAAGTCCACAACCGCTATAAATCAGAGGGAGAATGCCACAAATCAAAGATCTGAGAACCGATTTATTCAAATTTTATGGTTACTAGATGATATTAATAGTTGGAAGCATGAAAATCTTTTGAGAAATCACAGTTCAAATGTCGTGTTTTATTTGTTTGTAAAAGAAATAATTGAATGTGTCATTTAAAATTTAAAAATGAAATTCTAAAGAGGATATATGCTTGGAAACTGCAAAATGGCGTTTGAGTGTTGAGAAAGAAACTGTCCTTCCAAAATATGGAAATACAATCATATCCTAACAATGCGTGCTCCTCAATCTTTTAACCAAAAATGAAGGGCACCATTATCCACCTACCTTAATTGATTGTAGGCAGGAATTGAACAACATTATTGCAATCAATCAGCACAACTTTGCATTATGGAGCAGTATTAGAGAGTAAGCAGAAGCAATTTAATTAGAAAATATATAATATAATGTTCCAAATGGTACAAGGCACATATGGCCTTTCATCCACCATATAGCCTGCTTATATTTTCCATCATTTAGCTTTTCCGTAAGGGATATTACCTCTATCTAAGATCATTCGTTGGCACAATAATTCTGTTTTCTTGTATCATCATTATCATTAATAGAATAAGAACTCTGACTTTCTTTAAGAGATTATAACATATTCAGTTATTCACTTTGAAGTTTAAGCTAACATTTTCCGATAAGAACGGCTGACAAAACAAAAATAAATCAATACAAAGTGATACACTGTTTTGACCCGGGTTAAGATAAATAGAAAAGTATACAATTTGACTTTGAACTTTTCAAATACTAAAATATTATACCATCAATTTTGTAAAATCATTTAGTGTTTGTTTGAAATCAATTTTGGACACTATAAAAATATTTATTTACGTAAATCAAGATAAAAAAATTCTCCTAATTTATTCCGTATACTGTAAATTACACTTAAAAAAATGATTTTAAAAGTTTCTGATATTTCAAACAAACACTTATATAGTTTTTATCCCTACAAACCCAAGAGAAAAAAAAAAAAAGCTAAACCACATAACCTAGTAAATAAGTCGTTAGTAGAGTTTCCCAACCAACTGTCTAGAATCTTTAATAGGTATACCGTAGTATCTCTGAATAATGTGATAAGAATATAAAATACACTCACCAATTAGTATTTTTTTTAATCAAAACTTACCAATTAGCATTTGTTTTAATTAAAACTCACCAATTAGTATGACAGCTTAGAATAGCCTGTACTATTCCCTAGGTCATGTAATTAAGAATACTAGTAATTTGTTTGGTAGGAGTAGTATATAATATTCCCTCCAGTCCTAATTATAAGAGTTAGTTGACTTTTTTGGAGAGATTAAGGAAGTTTAATTAAATTAAATTTTTATAGTATTTTTATTTTTTTCTTCAAACTAAATAGTTTTAACCAAAAACTAATATATAATCTAAGAAAACACATATGAAATGATTAAGAACTTATTTGCCTTCCTTAATCTCTCCAAAAAAGTTTCAAAATCAACTATTTTTATAATTGGGAGTAAAAAATACTATATTCTATTTCAATGATTTAATTTAATTATATATATTGAATTTAAAAAGCAAGGCCAGTGCGCCACCGGACAGCGGGTGTGGGAACAGTAAGAGCCAGCTCAAAGCCTGACACGAGGTCTTGTCCCGTTCTCCAATGCGACCGTGTTCTTCATCCCAAATAAATAATCACTATAAAATACAAATCTTTCTTAATTATTCCTTTCCTTCTCTGTTGCTGGTATTTCTGTCTTCTCTCTGACCCCCTTCTCCCCAAGTCGCCTGATCTTTTCTCCTGATACTCCGGGCGGTTCGTTCGGTGACCCAACCCTCTAATTCATCTTCCCGACTCGTCCGTACACACCGTCTATCTTCTCGATCAATCAGCCTCCGGGTAAGTTGTTTCGTCCCATTCGTGTTTCGCTCTTTCTGGTTTGATGCTCGATTTGTGTTCGAGATTGATCCAGGTTCGATCTGATGTGTTTGAGACGCTAGGGACGACAGTAAGACTATGGCGCATAGGGTGGACCAGGAGTATGACTATCTGTTTAAGATCGTTTTGATCGGCGACTCTGGTGTGGGCAAATCCAACATTCTTTCCAGGTTTACCCGAAATGAATTTTGCTTGGACTCCAAATCTACGATTGGGGTTGAATTCGCCACCCGTACTCTTCAGGTGCTCCCTCTATCCCGATTTTCAACTTTGAAGTCTTTAATACTGTAACCCATGGGGTTGTACTCGGATGTATATATCCGGTGCTGTTTATTAACCAGGATCTTGTGATGAGGTGTTTGTGGCGCATGCTTTAGAACAAATAAATCATACATGCTTTGCAGTAGTTGGACGAGATTTCATTTAAATGATCTCAACGACCTAGGTCTTTATGGCTTATGCTAATAACCAGTTGACGAGCGTCAATTGAAGTGGAAGCAACTATATAGGATCTCGGGTCTTGTTTATCTTTACCATTTTGTGAATATAGAATAAACGGGAAGAGCTCTGTTGCAATTTGATAAAATAGTAGAAATAGCTTTAATGCGGCCCTATCCCCGGCCGTAAATTTTCAGTGCGTGCGTTTTCCTCGTTTGTGGGATTTAATGAAAAAGGACTATGTATCATGTATGGTTTACTTGTATCAGGTGAATAATTTCACAGGTAAAAAATTTGGATTCTATACCCAACCACCTTTTTGATTGGTTGGAAATATTATGGAACGGTACGTTATGGGGTGTTGGAACTTATTCTCTTGTATCTCGGTATATTATTGTGAATGTGCGGGGGTATAAGTGACCACCAAGAAAGCCTGTAGGTGTAGTCCAGTAACGAATTTGAGTACTTTGGTGGATATCTCAGGCTAATTTGTATTTTTGAACTGTATTATACATTGATGTAGAGGGTTAAAAGATGATAAATTGGTCTTAAACTAGTATTAGTTGAAATTGATAGTCAATTGTTATGTTATATATTGAATCATTGATCATTCGAACACCATAATGAGAAAGTATTTTGGGACTCCTTTTGATATATTGATCCTATCGCATTATTTACTCCATCCTGTTTCCTCGACAGGTGGAAGGAAAGACTGTCAAGGCACAAATCTGGGACACAGCAGGTCAGGAGCGGTACCGTGCCATCACCAGTGCTTATTATAGAGGGGCAGTTGGTGCCCTCCTCGTATATGACATAACTAAGAGGCAAACATTCGATAATGTTCGAAGGTGGCTCCGTGAATTGAGGGACCATGCAGATTCTAATATAGTAATCATGATGGCTGGAAACAAATCTGATTTGAGCAACCTTAGAGCTGTTTCTGAGGATGATGGTCAAGCATTGGCAGAGAAGGAAGGTCTTTCATTTCTTGAGACATCTGCTCTGGACGCAACCAACGTTGAAAAGGCATTCCAAACCATTTTGACAGAGATTTATCATATTGTGAGCAAAAAAGCACTGGCCTCTCAGGAAGCAGCAGCGAGTACCACCCTTCCTGGACAAGGAACCGCGATCAATGTTGCAGATGCATCGGGGACTACTAAAAGAAGTTGCTGTTCCACCTAATGCGTCATTCGAGGAATGAAAAAATAGTAGATATTTTTTTAAAAAAAGTTTCACTTCTATTTTTACCTCTTCTTTCTCATTTATTTTTCCTTCTAAATAGTCGAGAAACATGAGGAGTACATTTATTACTATATTGAGTTGCCTTGCCCTTGAGGAAAGTCAGTGATTTCCCCCCCTTTTAAACGTTAGTGTTGCTAGTTTTTTTGGATGTTTGCTTCGAGTTTAAGCTAGCTTCCCATGTATTCATAGGAAATGGGAACCAGCTGATATAAATGATATAGTGTGGTTAAATGATATAGTGTGGTTAATGGGAATCGCGACAATGTTAATTCTATTTGCTTCTTGCGTTTGGCTGAGTTGTCATGGTATTTTTGCTTTGAAACTATTTGACGTACCATTTAGCTATTTGGGTTAATGAAAGAACTTACTTTAAGATGAAAAGAAGTCAAATTATAAATATTATTTGTGTTTGGATTGATGGTAATAGAAATTACTTTTTTCCAAACGGAAAAGTGTTTGAATTATTATTTGAAAAATCAATTGATATGGAAAATAACTGAAAAATGTATAAATCTTATTAAATAACTATATATATTAATATTAAACTATTAGTTGCATATATATATATATATATATAAACAATAATTAAACATAAAAAATTATTTTAAATTTGATAAAAAATTAATTTTTTATCAAGAAATAAAAAACAGTAAAGTGCCACATCATCATCATTTTTTGTTTTTTTTTTTTTAAAAAAAAACTCCCTTTGACAACTGTATGTAGCTGCGGAATTTTTATACTCCGTATTTCACTTGGTACAGTACATACCTCTGGGTCTGGACTCTGGATATTTCGGGCAAAAAAACCCTGCTTAGAACCTTGGAGAGAGCTCAGAACCTTTGACCACTCCTTGGTCGCCGGCGACCCTTCCTCAATCACCATCACTTCCGTCGATAGCCCCCACCGGAGGAGAGCGTCTTCTTCATCACAAGATTTTCAGAGACGAAGAACCATAAGCTGCACTGTAAAGACGCTGCAGAAAAGCTCAGCCCAATGCTCCCGGGCCGGCGTCCAAGGAAAAGTTACGTTTTGGTATAATCCCAGTCAGAAATAAATTAACCCAAAAACCTTTGTTCCTCCAACTGAGCTTTTTTTCTGACAATTTTTTTCCCCTCTCCACCTATCAACCCACCGCTGCCTGATGCGAACATAAACAGGTTAATATAATCTCTGTTCCCGAATCTAGCGGCCGCTTCTCGGGGAGCATCAAGGTTTGTGTTTGGCATGTGAAAATTGAATTGTGGGAACGGCAAAGGTAAAAAATGTTATTTTTTAGACTCGGTAGATGACAATTGACAAGTGATTTCTTTTAAGGGTTTCAACTGTTTTCAATGTGAGAGTCTTTCATTCTCGTTCTCTTTTTCATTCTCATGCTCTGACTATTATCATATAATAATCTAGAAATTCAATAGAAAAGAAAAAGAAATTTATAAAAATGTAAACAATTAGAAGTCTTTTTTCGGTTTACCTATCATAGAGAGTTGGTTTAGTGTTCTAACATCCGCATAGAGAGTTAGTTTAGTATTCTAACATCCGCTAGATGTCTTTTTAAGTCTCGAGTTCAAGTCTGATAAAAAAACTCTTGTGTTGTGTTGAGAGAGAAAGTCACGATCCTGGAACGAATAGCATGGAACGAATAGCAGTTGAAAATATTAGAAAAACAAGAAGTCTTTTTGGTTTTTGTTTCCCCTCTTTCTAGCAGATAATATTCGGATTAGGAATTCAAAGCCTTGCATTTCTATTTACTAAATTTAAAATTGCGTCAAGAAGATGAAGACGACCTGAGTTGAAATACAAAAAAAATTTTAATAGATGAATCTTAAATTTTGGACTCGCCCTCTATTTTATGTCAGATGAACAATTTTTTTTCTTTCAAAAATTTTATTGTAATTTCTTGTTTTTGGTCGAAAGATTGTAACTTCTAGAATATCATGTTTGTGACAAGCAGTTCATTGCAAAATTTGCTAACAATTTTCTTTTTTGGAATAAAATCCAATCATATTATTTTACCATAAATCGTCCAATTATCTTTATTTTCCCACTGGTTTAGGTAGAATTTTGATCGGATCAAAATACCATTTATTTTAAATAAACCCCGAATTTTCCTATGTTTATCACTACTAGTTTCCATAGGCATAGCAGCCAAATAAATATTTAGTGTTGATTCAGTCCACTGAAAGAATATGGTCATCATATTATATCCTAGTATCCTACCAAACAACGTTAAAAAGCAATAGGAATATATATATATATTCGAAAAACTTTGAAAAAAGAGGGGAAAAGGTAGCTGGGTTTCTTGTGAAGGGACGAAGAATGCAATAAATATAACTCTTTATAAAGGTCTAAAACAAATCAAAGAAAAAAAAGAAGGGTCTTCGTCTTTCAGCCTTTAAGTTGGTTTAACGTAAACTGCTTCTAATGGACCCCTTACTAACTTCCTTAAAATGTCATCATATTGCCGCGTCATAGAAAAATACATTGCACATCTGTAACAAAAAAGAAAAAACATTGCACATCAGTTCATCTTGAGTGATTTTTTTCTTTACTGATCTTAATGGATCAAATCAGATCATACTAATAGGAGAACTTGAAAGTATTCAAGAGAAGAGTCTGGGAAAAAGAAGGTAAAGAAGTGTTGTGAGTGCAATACATGTTCAAGAGAACACGCAGCTAGATGTGTCATCTTTCTTATTCGCGTTTTACTTTCTTTTGGCCGAGTTGCTGAAAATAATATGGTGCTTAAATCATCCACCCTTTGGGGTCCTAAGTTGTGGAGACGGGCAATTGATCGACTTCAAAAGGCGGCGTGTTTCTGTTAGCTGGGGTGAGATGCTATGTAGACATGGACTTGCTAATTTCGAAGGAGTAAAGAGTGCCGGAGGGTTTGAATCATACAAAATCCATAGTTTGGGAGGTCAGAGATCAGCTTTTGAATGCACATGCTGCTGAGTAAGAAAATTCTGAATGTCTAAACAACCACAGTTGTAATGAATACAGAAAGGGGAAATGCCGCATTCTTATTCAATTTGTATGGTTACATGATGAATTCTGTGTGCCTTTTCACAGTAATGCCTAATCCTACTGAGCAAATCAGGGGAATTGACCCCAGGCTCGGCTACTACATGGCAAGAAAGAACATTTTTCCCTACAGTTATGGCCCAAATGTGCAAGTCGTGGATATCTCGCACTCCCTTCATACCCTTGAGGCCATTTTCCAGCTTCACGATATCGATCTCACTTGGTGTCTTCTCCATCAAAATGCCATAAATATTATTGAGCGTTGACGCTGTAGTGCCCAGCGATATAACACAGAATATTAGAGTGCACAACAGGTCAACCACTAACCAATCTGGTTTAGCCGATATCACAGCTCCAGCAATCATCACCCCGACAGATTGAATCAGATCAGCAATGACATGCAGATAGGCACCCTGCAAATTTATGTTCAGTACATTTCTTTTTCTAGGACTACTTGAAACTAGACTAAGCTCCTCATCATCTGTTGTGTTATTATGCTCCTCCTCCTTTCCATGATCATGATTAGAGTGTCCACAGCCATGGTGATGGTGGTGATGATGACTGTGATCATGGCCAAGCCATAAGACCATAATTAAGTTAAGAACAAACCCAAAAGCTGCAATTGAAAGCATGAGAATGCCATTCACCTTGGCCTTTCTGTAAAGAAGTCTCCCAAGTGCTTCATATATTAAAAAGCCAGATATTAGCCAAATTAACTGCACAGATAAAAGAGCACCCAGAACCTCAAGCCTGTTGTATCCAAAAGAATGGTCTGGAGTTGCCTCCCAGCCGGATGCCCATACTGCAAAGAGAGAGATAGTGAATCCGGCAATATCTGAAAGCAAATGCGCAGCATCACTCATAACAGCTAGGCTGTTGGCTTTCAAACCACCAACAACCTCCACAAGCATAACCATTGCATAGAAAACTATGAGTCCACAAAGTTTCGTTGCGGACTTTGATGACTCTTCTGATGCCAGAAGACTGTGTTCTTGTCTGGAAAAAGGGCAAACAGAACTGCAAGTTGACTCTGTTGCCCCAGGAAGAATATCAATTCTTTCGGAGGCAACTAGCATCTCTATTTCCTGAATGGAACTTGCTTCTAGGACAGGAGTTTTTTCATGTTCCATTTGCTTCAACAAACTGGTCATTCACTCTGGAAAATGAAAACAACAAAAATCATTAGGACCATGCATTTATATAACGGCATCATCTATTAAAGCATTGAGAACCAATTTTCAAAGATTAGACCGAGTTTATTAAACCATTGGTGGGTGGCGGGACACGGTCAAAAACTTGGTCACATTCCGGGAATGTGACCAAGTTTTTGACCGTGTCAACTTGACGAAGCACAGTAAAATGTTTAGATTATGGTGGGAAAGTTACCGACGGGGCTGACAATTTCAGACTGAACGAACGAGAAGTCGACAGTAACACGACAAAAAAAATGCCGTTGGGTCATGGCTATGTCGTTCGAAGCAACATGGCGATCAGCTAAAATCATTTGAGCAAGGAAAAAAAAGAAGCAATCAGAAGTGACAAAATTAAAAATTGTGAGATGTTTATCTGGTTTTGGTTTCGTTTGGTAAACATTCGTAGGTCATAAACTGATATTAGAGACAGATGTGAATAAGAACCGATGAAGGTCACTAAAGTTTTGTCCTAAACTAACCAACCGAAAAAAAGAAAGAAAGAAATTTCCAGGTTAATAATAAGAATACAGCCAAGAAAAAGGAAAATTGTTCCGAGATCCTAATAAAGTGAATACCAGAGAGGACGACGAAGAAGAAGAAATCGAACAAAATAGTTGGCACGGAAGCAGAGGTACCTGGGGATGAGAGCAAGAGAGAGAATTGGAAAGAATGGCGGGGATAGTGAAACCAAAATGATATCAGTGAGCAGGAAAAGGGAATTAGGGTTTGAGAAAGCAGGAGTGTGGATCTGGCCATAGTGAAAGGGTGACTACCCCATGATCGCGGACGTAAATAGCTGATACCATCTCGGCTTCGAGAAGAGGGATCGGCCGGCAACAGAGAAAACGTTGCTAAAAATTGCAATTTATTTTTTTTTTTTTTTTTTTTTTTAAAAAAAAAAGCTACGAAATGAAAAAAAGAAGGCCTTGGCAAATAATGATAGAGTGATAGGTTCCTCAGAAAATATTCACCTGTTGATGATCGTGGTGGGCACGAAAATCCTTTGGCAGAGGCAATTATTATGATATCACTACTTGGTTTGGCATGGACATGTAACTTGAAATAACAAAAGATCATCCTCACGCCCCAACAGGATTGTATTATGGCCTGCAAATTTTAAAAGAAAACGAAAAACGTCAAGAGGATAGGCTTATGGTCATTCTGAGAAAGTTATAATAAGACATTAAATTACTGAACAACAACAGCAATGGAACCGGATTCCCTGCTCGTCTAAGGACGAGAGGGGAGCTCGTCCGACAGATTTTCCTGGCCGTCCAGATCTTGATCTGAAGATCTTTTTTTTTTTTTTTTACGTGAAAAAATCGTTTTTTTGGAGAAATGTTAGTTGAGAGATTAACTTTATTTTATATTCTCTACCCATTAAAATTATTTTTTCTTAAAAATAAAAAAAAAAATAAAATCTAAACAACCAGGAATGAACGCTTCCCCTCGTCAAAAAACGGACGGGGAATCCGGTTGTCCAACAGCAATAACAACGAATCTCAGGAAGTTTAGAAAGTTTATTTATCGGGAAAGTCAAAAACATTTTGTTTTAAAAGAGAAAACCCTCAACTAAATAAAAAAACAATAAATCCTCTTTTCTCTTTGTAAAATCTCCATAGTGTGTTAAACAACTAATATTTAATTATAACATTAATTAGTAATTTCTTTTCAATAACTTAAAGTGTGTTTTCATTCCATTTTTTAATTGTCTTTACATTTCCCAACATGAAATACACTTCTTAGGATTTGAACATGTATTCTTCTCTTTACAATAGTGAGACCCATAACCATCTCAACTCATAGCTTGTTGGTAATTTAAATGTTTTTTATTACTACATCTGATCCTAATTATAAGATATAGTTGACTTTGTTTGAAGAGATTGAGGAAAGTTTAAATAAATTACTTAATCATTTTATATGTTGTGTATCTTTAAATTATATATTATTTTATTGGTCAAATTAATTACTTTGAAGAAAAAAATAAAAATAAAAATACTCTAAAGTTATTTAATTAGCTTCCTTAATTTCTCCAAAAAATTCAATTATATCTTATAATTAGGACCGGAGGGAGTATATTTTTTGTTAATAAATGCTAGCCCAACTTTTTTATGTGTAGGTTTGTTTAAAATGACAATTAAAACCTTTTAAAATCATTATTTTAATCGTGATTTACGATATACTACAAGATAAACATGTAAAAATTATTTTATCTAAGCTTACGTAAACACTCTAATGATAAGCACCTCCAAACAAAAACATGTCAATTCAACTTCATGATCTCTACCATCTTTTTGCTACTATATAAGATTGTTGTTCGAATTAAAAATTTTAAAAAATTTCCTTCATTGTTTTGCCCCAGAATTCTAAATAGATGATGCTGAGTCCAGCATTAAATCCCAACATTTATTGTCTTTGCTTGTTTAGTATAGAGATATCAAAATGGGAAGTGACCGAAAAAAGAATCTTGATATGGTGATGATGATATATAGATGAACCATGTTCCCGCAGAATCAAATTTAGCTAGGGATAAAAAGGGCTCAAGCTTTCCCGTGAGTGCAGCAGGCAAGGAACCGTTTTAGGCTTGGAACTTCAGATATTTTTCAAACATTCTGTCTTCATCAAATTATATATTAGCATTGCACACAAGTTTTAGGCTTGGAAGGAATTTGGAGGGATTAAGGAGAGAAGTTTTAGATACCCTTACCTAAAATTTTTTCAAACATTCATAAAATAAATTTTAAATGTATATAAATATATTTTTTATATTTTCCATGGATTTTTTGAAGATTTTTTTTTTCTATCAAGAGAGTATCTATTTAATTCATAATCAAATACAAGTTTATTTTTTTATTGTTGGAAAAAAGATAATGAAATTAATGTTTTATTAGGTTATTTTAGGGGAAAAAATTAATCACATTTAGCGTAATATAGGAAAAATTCTGCAAAATTATTTTATAAAAAAAGTATAATTTAGTTGTATTGGATAACTTTATAAAATAGATAGGTATATTATTAAAATAAATTGTTATTGGGTTGATTTGGTAAAAAGCCTTATAATTCAACCCATAAGAAAAATATCATAAGTTTGAATTAACACATTTTTTTAACAAAAATAAATTTCACTTAACAAAATTTTAATATTCCTTCCCTCATAAATATATGACCTAGTTTGAGAGAAAATTTTGATCCAAATGTAATACTTTTTTCATTTTATCTATTATATTATTTTTTTCATTTCTTTTCAAAGTAATTTGACTTACTTAAAAATTGATATAATATAATATTACACAATAAATATTTTAGTGAGATCATGTGACATATGTTAGAATTAAGTATTCATTTGGTTCTTAATTTAAGATCTAATTAACTATTTTTAGTAGATTAATGATGTTGGTTAAGTTAATCAATATAATATGCATTTTCTCAAAATAACATAATCATCTACCTTAATTTTTCCCTCCTTCCTCTACTTAATTATCTTCTGAATTAGTTTAGAAAAATAAAGATATAAAATATATTTTACATATATATAAGATCAACATCAATCCCCAAATTATATCATTAAATTAAGATTTTAGTATTAAAAAGCAAGCCATACCTATCAAATTTTACTATTAATAAATTACTAATTTCTTGCAATAAATATACAATGACCGAGGATTGGTCAACTTAAATAATTTGCTTGGGAGGTGGGAAATGTTTTTATCGTAATATGTGCCTAATAAATCATAGCCTTCAAGAAATATTGATGTGTTGGAAAATGGGAAAAAAATGTCTGAGCCCGGGTTCGAACCGGGGACCTCTAGTGTGTGAGACTAGCGTGATAACCGACTACACCACCCAGACCCTGATGATATGAAATTCTCAATTTTTCTTTGATTCTTGACTAATGTACTTCGTCTTTCCCTCCATACCGTTGCAAAAACAACCGCGGGCGCAGCGGCTGGGAACCTGAACGAAGATCAACATCTGAAACTCTCAAGCTATGGAAGCGCGTCATGCGTCCCTTGGTCGACGGACGGTAAAGACTTCATCTTCGTCTTTCTTGATATTCTAGCAGCTCTTTTCCGCATCGCCTTCGGCATGTTCAAAACTGATCCTCTGTCCTTTTCAATTCATTCAATTTGTATTTTACACATTGTCAATTTCAGCGTCGTGATTCCTATCAGTTTATGCATATTGTTCAATTTTAATTGAATTGTATATCAATCCTACAGTTGGAAGATATTCGTCAAAAAAGGGCCGCCGATAGATTAAGCAAAACTTCATCTGGGCCAGATCTAAGCAAAATCCCGAACCCCGCCGGTCGGTGTTGTTGGGCACAAGAATCTCTTTCGTCTATCATTCGATGTGTATCTGTTACCATTTCCATTTACAATTTCTGGAATGAAAACGTTTTCTTTTTCCTTTTTGTCCTTAGAAATTGCGGGAATGAAGAAGTCGGAGAGCGCAAATAAACTGTCTGATGTAATAAACATTCCTATGAGCATGTCTTCATCTCATTGTCTTTATTTCTTATTCTTTAATAGTCAATATTGAAAATTGCTTACAGATGGATATTAGTTCTTTACTGTCACAAATAAAAGACCTGCAGAAGAAGAACATAGATTTGGAGGAAGAAAACAAGGAAATAACTTTAAAGGTAAACTTTTTGATATACAGCTATAATTGATCCAAAAGACGAACGCCTTTGCTTGATATATTCCTCTCATTTCGCAGATACAAACAATGGAAATTGACCACAGTGCAATGCAAAAGCATCTGAACGACTTAGTAAGTCAAAATGGTCGAATGATATTTTAATTGATTTGCGTGTTTGGTACTGCAGATTACCTATTAAATATTTAAATCCAAACCTATTACGTGTTAGTTAGTTCGATTGATAGCATTGCAAGGTCCACAGTCTGGAGATCTGGAAAATGGCTCAGCCACATTGTATCACCTTATTGATATTATCAGAAACTAAGCATTATGCTTTATTTGTGATGATGCCTCTGTCTTTGGTAGTTGGTACTTTGAACTTTTGTGCTGTGTGTTTTAGTTATATAGATATTCTGCCAGTCACTGATTCTGTATTTTAGTCCTAAAGAGTAAAGCCAATATTTGTTCATCAGGAGCGAAGCACTGTGCCATCTCTAAGGAAAGCTCTTAAGGATGTCGCAATGGAGAAAGATGCTGCAGTTGTTGCACGGGTAGTTCTGTGTACATATTATGTTGCCTCTCCCTGCTAATTTTTTAATCTTTAAACATGTTCATGTGATCATGTGTTGCAGGAGGACCTTTCAGCCCAGCTTCGTGCACTGAAGAAACGTTTGAAGGAAGCAGAAGATGAACAATATCGTGTATGGGAACCTAACTTTCCTAAAGAACCATGAAATGCGGGACATATCTTCTTAATATTTTATTGCTTATCTTGTTACAGGCAGAGGAAGATGCAGCTGCTCTGAGAGCAGAATTAAACTTGGTTCAGCAACAAGCAATGACTAGTACTGTTGGTACAATGTCATTACCTGGAATCCCACCGGAGCAAATTCAAAAATTAGAAAACGAGCTAGCAAGTTTAAGATCAGAGCTGCAGGTTACTTCATGTTATCGACATCTTCTTACCTTTTTCTTAAGTTTCTTTTTGGTTTTCTAATGGTGTTTACAATCTACAGCGAGAATCACTGTTGAGGCAGCAGGAACAGCAGCAACTAGCCATGGACCAAGCCCACATTGCAGCACTGATCTCTGAAAAGCAGGAGTTGGAGGAGAAATTGAACTCCATGTCAAGAAAGGCTGCAGGTTCTATCTTTCAAACTTCACATAAAATCTATGCTGTTCCATTTATGTAACTGTTTAGCACATGGCTGCTCTTGGGTATTTTGTGCCATTGCTTCATTTTTATTTCTTCAGAAGCTACAGAAGAGATTGATCAAAGCATTATGTTCTTTTGCTCATCAATTTTTTAGTACTGCCACTGTTATTTTTGTGGTTTTTTTTTTTTGGGGGGGGGGGGTGTTTGGAGGTGGTAGACTGTTGACTCGTTCTTGTCATGAAATCCATTTGCAAGATTTGCGTAGCCGAGTCTCCTCTTTTCTTTTCTTATTTCCCACTCTAAATTATGTAGATTCATGTTATCCTCATATAAATCCCATAAATTCTTCATCAGCATAATCGCTAGTTCCCATAAAGAATTCATTACTGCCATAATCGCTTCTTTTTCAATCTGAATTTTTCTTTTGAATTGCCACACCGTAAGATGATGTTGACTCTAGTTTGCTTTCATGCAGAAGTCCCAGAGAACGTGGGGGAGAAGAAATTTTCTGTGGTGAGTGAACTTCTCTAGTCCTTGGTGGTGACTTGTTAGTGAATTTATTCTGAGACTTACTCTTGAAGTGATAATGTACGGCCAATATTTGGTATATGTTTTTATGGGAAATCTCATAGGGTTAACCTAAGGAACTTATCTAAATCTTGTCCTTCTCATAATTATTGTGTATTGCTCATCTAATCTCTCTCTGATATTGATCAAGTGATGAATGAATTGGAAATTTTCGTTGTTCTGTTCTTAATCTTTCTTTGTTTGAATATTCTAATTTCAGGAAGACAGGCTGAAACTAGAGAATCAGCTGCATGATATGGCTTTAGCTGTTGAGAGGTTGGAAAGCAGCAGGCAGAAGCTCTTAATGGAGGTAAATTCTATCTGAACATAGATTAGCTGCTTTATCAATTATATTCCATCCAATGAAGTAGTTTCAATGTTATTAATAATCTGATGAGGTAGCTGGTTTGTCATGTTGGCAGATTGATTCACAATCTGCTGAAATCGAGAGGCTTTTTGAGGAAAACTCTATCATCTCAAGTTCTTATGAAGAAGCGGTTGGAGCCACAATGAGATGGGAAAATCAGGTAATAATCAGGGGCAAGGAATATGATAAGATTTGGTGCGTGGTTACTGGTTTAGGGTATCATCTATGCTAACTTTGTTTAGTCGCAAGTTTTTTAATTTTTTCAGGTTGAATTACTGACCATAGGCTCTGAGCCTGTTATTCTCTTCTCACTTTCTTAAGTTGATGAACAAATTTGATTCTAAACTGGAGACCATCTCCTGCTCATTTTTTTTTCTCTGTAGAGAATTGAATAGTTATCAGATAATAATCATTGACAAGATTCGTGCCAAGTATTTTGTTTCTTATACTAGTATATGTTGTGTTCAGTCCGTGATGACCTGTATTTTAAGGTATTGATGGTGCCAGACCACCAGTTTTTTCGTTTTTTGTTTATAAGAAAATGATTGTGTGCTCTCATGCAATCCCTTAGGTGAAGGATTGTCTTAAGCAACATCAAGAGCTCCGTGGGATTCTAGATAAATTGAGAATGGAACAAGCTAGGGGCTTACTCGACTCGTCCAACGATGGAGCACATGTGATTGTTTCCTCAGCATCTACAACAGAAATGGTGTCTTTAAAGGTTGGTAGCTTAAGCTGCGCGTGGCACATTTGTTCCTCCACGTGGTCATGTTGTCTTGTACAACAAGGGACTAAATAAACTATTGGGATTACAAGAGTAATCTACTCTTTTTTTCCCTTTTTTTACAAGAGTAAACTGATTTTACCCTTTTTTCCTTTGAAAGGGTGAACTTGTGAAAGAACAGAGCAGAGCAGAGGCACTATCCGCACAAGTCATGCAGCTTTCTGTTCAACTTGAACAAGTCAAACAGGCATATGATGGTCTGTCACGCTTGTAAGTTCCTTTCTCCCCAGATATTAGATTGAGGCCTGCTCTTTGTTGTCTGAGTATATGTTTAATAAATATGATCTTTGAATATTGCAGCTATAAGCCAGTGCTGCGCAACATTGAAAGTAGTCTTATAAAAATGAAGCAGGATGGGTCTTTAGCTGTGCGGTGATGGCAGTGAGCCTTTTTTGTGATGATACTAAGGATAAGAACCATTCGTCTGGCAGAGTCGAATGTGAGATCTATCCCTCACACAGCCCTAGACGTGTATTTATAAGGCGTGTAACATTTTTTTCTGTACCATCATCAAGAACAAGTATCAAAGCATTGAGGTTTATCACTTTGGTCCTATTTATAAGTCCTCTTTTAGATAATAAATGAGATTGTAACAATTTTGCTCATATTAATTGTACCAATGAAAATAGAGTGAGAAGAAAAAATTGAAAGATACCCAATGAAAAATAGGGAGAGAAGAAAAAGTTGAAAAATACTCATTCATAAATGAGGGCAAAGTTGAAAATTTATCTCATAATCATTAGGCTAACTAACTCTCCTTAGTATGTGTATTTTGGTCAAAAGAAACTTATAAATAGAACCAGAGTAGTATTGAAAATGATATTGATGATAAATTTTTTTAACCACATTGTTGGCGAAAGATTCCTTTTATAAAACATACTCTAGGCATTCAAGGAACAAAAAATACTCTCTTTGGTTCTTAATATAAATCATATTTGAGGAGTTAATATTGGTTTTAAATATAAATTATATTTTTTATTTAGAGTGTTTTAGAAAATACATATTATATTAACTAAATTTTTAATTTTTTTAAATTAGGTAAATATGTGACTGAAAGAGTAATAATGTGGGCAATAATAGTGATTTAAAACACCCTGTCAGTGAGAATATAATGCGATGGAAACCATATGTCGCCTATGATTAACATCCACCTGTTTCTCCACAATACATGCCTCTGTTAATGCTCATGCATTTGATTTACAATAATTATATGCGCCATTTCAATATTTTAAAGCATCGTCCCCTCTGTTTTATTCCTGCCTGTACAGGTTCAACCTTAAAAAACTCAAACCAAACTTATCCTCGACTAGAGGTTGTGGACCTAAAATTCCATAATTAACGATGAGAATACTTATCAACTAAGCAATAATGCGCATAGCGCCTTCCACCTTGGAAAGAAAAAGGAATGAACAGAATAAAACATGATAGGACTTCATCAACCATACCTCCTTTTACCCCTCTCTTTGCTAGTATATAAGAGACAAATTATGCCCGTCAATGTGCATAATTTCGTGACCTTTCGATTTTGAATCATGAAAGTAAAAAACATCTGTTTCTGTATCCGGATTGGAAACCAGAAGAGAAAGGATAACGAGCTGGGAGATGAAGAGAAACTTTCCGATCAAAAGACGTCCGATCATCATCACTTATCTCAGAAGAATGGAAAAAGTAGAGGGCTTGCCTCTGCTACACCGGCTGGTGATGGCGTTCCCGGAGCCACCACTACCGGTGGCGCTGCCGACGCTGGAGTCGCTGCTGCTGTGGTGAGTGCAGTATACGTGTCAGCAATTAGTGAGAACGAAGGTGGCAGTTCTCATGGTCACGGGGGTGACTCTGGTGGTGGTGATGGTGGTGGGTGATCGGTCAATTATGTAATTTACTTATTTTCCTGGTATTGTTCTGCTATTCTATTTTGTGTCACTATCAAGATAGGCATGTTGTTAAATGTTTCCGTTAATCCCCTTACTCTGCCCAAGACTAAGAGTTTATAGGAACTCACAAGCTATTAAAGCTTAACGCCATCCCATGGTTTTGTAAGTAACGAGCAGAATATCATAAAGCGGCTGGTTTTGCATTATGCTGCTTCAGCTCTGTGATTTTATTCCATTAAGTGGAGGCAGAGATATTTGTGTGTGTGCTGTATATTCATACTCTGTTTTGGTGCTGTTATTATCGCTTCTCTTCTCACTGAATCCTATTTGGTCATCTTTCCCTGTTTGAAGCAGATTCCAATTTGGAACCTATGGAACAAGAATCAAAACAACAAAGTAAACCGATTTTTGAACTTGTAGGAGCAGACAGCTTTAAAACCCACACACAGTTAAAGCCCATACATTTCGATATGTGGCGAGTCCTAGTAAGCTTTTTCAAAATCCAAATGCCTTATGTCTTAATTGATCCTCCCAATGATAATTTATATCATTCATGTTACAAGCTTGGAAATTTGGAAATGGCACGGTGCTGAAAGAATTAAGGTGTTCATGTGGTTAGCATTTCAGGACAGACTCCCTTCCAATGAGAGGAGAAGCCGCTGGTCCAACTCCTCTCCTTTGTGTAATTACTGTCACTCGAATATTGAAAGTCTTATTCATATCTTGCGCGACTGCGAATACGTTAGAAATATGTGGTTGGCTTTACTTAGTCCGTGACACTACAATTCCTTTTTTGGTGCGCCCTTGCGTCAGTGGTTACACATAAATCTCAAGGACGATCTTGGTCGGAATCCTCAAACCAGCTGGAATATGGTTTTTGGTGTTGGAGTCTTTAATGGGGTCCAGATGGACTTTGAAAATCAACCAGAGAGTTCAAAATCAGGTGACTGACAAGCTCGCCAAGGAGGGTTTCTCCTCTTCATATTTCTATGATTTGTGTCCTTCTCATTTCATTTGAGGACTTTGGTCTTTTAAGATTGTATGAGAATTTCTTCCCCAAACTCTTTATTTTAATTATTAAGGCTTTGCCTTCTTTAATACCAAAAAAACAAAAACAAAAACCAATATGCTTTTCAAAAATCCCATCAATCTTGACTTTAAGATAACCATTTCTCACTCCAAATACTAAACATGCAAGCACTCAACTAGTTCGAAAATTTTAATTTTATATTCATTTTTCAATAAAATATAATTCAGTGGTTAAGTTTGTTTAGCTAGCTGGTTGTACAGTTATTCATAGAACTCTAATTATCATCTTCATTTGCCATTGTCGTTCCTTCCCCTCAGAATCTGGAAATACAACCAGAATGGCTTGATCAGTTGTAGGGAATTCAATTAACTCCATTTTCTTCAGTGGCTTCAGCCAAGACTTCTAGTTCTAATATGTAATTAAACGGATTACAATACTTAAATATTTAAGATGTACTCGATGGTATTTAATGACAATTAATTTTAAAAAGATGTTTGGATAAGAATTTGTGAATTTTATGCCAATGTTTTTAATCGAAGTTAAAAAAAAGGCTACCATTTTCTATTGTCACGAGAACTTTCTTAATTGTCAAAATTTTAAAATAAAAATTCAATGAAATTGAAGACTAAAGACACTAGTATATTATTAGTAACGAATTTGTATATTAGATCATTTAAAAATATGTTTAAATTAATTCAAAAAAAATAAATGACTTGTAATAAATTTCCAAATTAGATCAATCAATCAAATATTTAAATTGTCTATTATTTCAACCAATCAAAAGTGATGTAAGGAGATACAAATGGGTGGAATAAGCTTTTGCCCTAATATTTGTACATCACCCAGTCTAATTTTAGACTACATCATTCATTATACACAGACAACAATTTTAGATTATCAACAGCTTCAAAACAATTTACGTTATCAAACTTTTTATTTTTATTTTAATAGATATTTTTTAATATTTTATGACTTTAGATACGTAGGAGTTGCGGTTAGGGTTTGTTTAGTGCTGGATTATAGCACCTACTCAGACTGCATTTTATCAAGGTTAATTCTGTTTTTTTTTTTTTTTTTGGACAACTTCTCAAGGTCAAATATATATTCATATGCTGACCCCACAACAGATAATCTATGTTAATTTATCTGTGTTAGAAGCAGGCTTGAGTTGAAAGTTATATAATCATGTTTTTAGTTCAAATTTCACTATAAAATCATATCTTATATTATTTTTAGTTCTTAATATAAAATCCCATCTGTATTATAGACCACAGACAGTACTTACTAAGGATGTCAGATTGTACTTAATCCTTGTTTTTTGTTTTTGTTTTTATATGTTATATGCCTTGTGTTAATTGTTAATATAATTACACCCGCAAGATCTTTTTTTTGGGTCAAACAGACCGCAAGATCTAGGGAATAAGCTTTTTTTTTTTCCTTACTCTTCTTTCTTCTTCATTACTACTACCCATTTTCACTTTTTTTTTTTAATAATCTCACTTTTCATTATTATTTATTATAATTTTAATGGCAAGATTTTTTCTGGGAAAAAGTTCAAGTCTCAGGGCCCATATAGCAAAAAAAGTCAAAAAAACCAAAAAAAAATGTCAAAAAAGGCTTCAAGGCCTTTTGTGGTATTATTTCATAAAACGTTAACAACTAAATCAGTCTCATTAACAACTAAATCAATGTCCGTTAACAACTAAATCAATCACATTAACAACAATATCCTAACAATTAAATCAGTCTCATTAACAACTAAATCAGTACCCATTAACAATTATATCAGTCTCATTAACAATTAACGTTTTATGAAATAATATCAGAAAATGCATTGGGGCCTTTTTTGACAAGTGACTTTTTTTGGGCCTTTTTTGACTTTTTTTGTTTGTTAATATGGGTCCTGAGATGGATTTTCCCAAAGATCAATACCATGAAAAGATTTTTTTGAATTAATAAGACAAGAGTTACCTCTTGGGATGTATCATAAAGATACTACACAAACAAAAGAAATAATACATCATGAATGAAAATAACCTAGATCGATGAAATTTGATCCAAACAACAAGTTGGAGGAATCAGTAATAAACTCATTTCAAGATTCGCCTCATGTGCCATTTTGGCCAAAAGATCGCACATTTCAATGCCTCTTGATTGAATGAATTATTTCGATATCCCAAGTAGAAAAAATCAAAGATCTAATTTCTTCGAAATCTCTTGAGACAAAGGATGATAGTGTCCATATTCGGATGTTAATAAGTGAATAGCCTTTGTAGAATCCGAGTACAACTTAATTTTTTTGAAACCAAGTTGCCTACAAGTCATCATACCAGCCTTTAATTGCTTGTAATTCCGCTCGAGTTATTGAACCGTAGCCAATATTCTGTTGAAAACTTGCCAACCACACCCCATTGCTATCTCTAATAATGCCACCACAAGCTACAACATTATTGTTGATTACCGATCCATCTATATCCACTCTAACATAACCAAAAGGTGGAGTATTCCATTGGGACTCCGCTCTATCAGGAACTCGGTAGATCTGGTGAATAAATTTTCCATGCTCCACACCTTCCATTAATTGGTGAAGGCAGCTATGAATAATGCACCGAGGTTGAGCACCTTCGCCATCAAAAACATTTCGCATCTATTCTTCTAAATTAGCCAACAAGCCAATCCAAATATCCGCATCCAAGACCGAGTGCGACTTTTTTTCCACCACTTCATGTTTATTATTCCATAATAATCAATCCTGCAAATTACCACTAAAAAAAGTACTATAGTATATAGGGTTAATTAAATCAAGCCACACAGTACATGCAATCTCACAATCTCTCAAAGTGTGCAGAATTGTTTCCTCACCAAAACATTCAAAGGGACAATCATTATGATCACTCAAACCACGCTTCTTCCTCATAGAATTAGTAGGTAATTTTCCATGAAAAACTTGTCACATGAAGAATTTAGCACGCTCTGAGATAGGCCAACGCCAAATATTTTGCCAAAGAGGTTCCCTTATAGAGTCATTATTTTTTTCCAACATCTTATAAGCCGATCTAATGCTAAAATTACCATCATTAGAGAATCTCCAGTAAAAAAGATCATTTCCCTCCATGATTGGAGGTTTAATCATCTTAATTTTATCGATCACCCATTCTGGTAAGAAGAATCTCCATTTCGTAAGATCCCAAGAACCATTTAGAGCTACAAAAGCCCTCACATTTTCATCATGACTAACCCACTCATGGTGTTTATCAACATATTGAATCAAAGGTTGATCAAGAGGGGACCAAAGCTCCCACCAGGCATTGGTATTATTGCCACTTCTAAGTTTACTTCCCAAATTACTTTTAAACTTATCCCAAACTTTGACAATGGCGGTCAAACGGAAGATTGTTTTTTCTTTTTTGTTATGCTAGGAATTTTGTCACTTCCACAAGCATATTTACTTTTTAGACATTTAACCCAAAGTGCATCGGGCTTGGTTATAAGACCCCAACATAACTTCATTATGAAAGATTTGTTTTGTATTTGAAGATCCTTAATTACAAGCCCCCATCATCTTTTCCTAACTTGATAGTATCCCAGTCTATAAGATGAAGTTTTTTTGTTGTCAATCCTTGACTCCAAAAGAAATCTCTAATCAACTTCTCAATATCCATCAGGATCCCTTTGGGAATTAACAGAGTTTAGATTACACATCATGTTTCTACAATCATGATTAGATTACACATCATGTTTCTACAATCATGACTTGCCCTCAATATAATTGTGAAGTTACGTGCATTGCTGCCGCAAACTGTGCAATCAATATATACAAAAGACAATAGCCTTTATTTTGTCATGAAATTGATCAGAACTCAATTGTAGAACCGTTATTCAAACTACAGTATTTGTTTCCAAAGACTGCCCAGAGCTCACAAACCAAACACTGTAAATCCTCCGTCGATGCATATGATCTGTCCCGTTATGTATGAGGCTGTTGGTAAGCAGAGGAATATTGCCACCATGGAAGACACCTCAGCTCGTCTGGCTCCCCAATCCGTTGCAAGGGATTCTCTTGATGAAAGTCTCATGTGCCTTTTCATCTTTGAGAAACTAGAGGAAAATTATTCTTAATTAATAAGCCCCATATAGAAATTACCACACAACAACAACAACAACACGAGAAGAGAATCAAGGATAGAATATAATGATTACATCTTCAGTGAGGCGTGTCTTAATGGGGCCTGGTGCAATGCAATTGGTCCTTATATTGTCTTTTGCCCACTCACATGCCAGGTTCTTGGTTAGCTGGTTCATTGCTCCTGCATTTCCGCATCTCATCTTCTTCTTCTTCTTCTTTTTTTTACACCATAAATGAAATAATTAAATTGATTAATTATTACCTTTTGTTGCACCATATATTGATGTTCCGTTTATTTTTATTTGGTTATTTTTAAATGAAAAAATTATTTTTTGAAAAAATATTTGTTAAAAGATTATTTTTATTTTAGATTATCTACCTATTAAAATAATTTTTTAAAAAAAATAAAAAGTAAAAAAAATTAAATCTAAACCGTCCAGATGGGATAGGTTCTCTTGCCTATCCAAAGGATAGGTAGGGAAACGACGAGATGGTGCTTTTATTTTAAAGTCCTAAAAGACAATTGAACCCATGTACAAAAAAATCATATAAAATATCCCATGATTATTTGTAAGCATCTTAATCCAACCCATGTAAAAAAATTCATATAAAACATCCAAGTATTATTTGTAAGCATTTCAACGGAATGATTTGAAGAATCATTTGGGTTAACTCCACCGTTCATTTGTGTACATCTTCCAAATTATTTATCTTTTCTGGTATATAAATAGATCACGAATATGCATGCTTCTTTTGATAGAAGTGATATAATAATAAATATGCATGCTTAAAATAATAAATGTCCTGTTATAAATATATTAATTATGTGGATGCTCATTGATCCCACATTATGTACCGGCATATTATATTATAAACATGTGGGACCCACGGTCAAAAAATTTCTTTGTGGGAAGATTTTCGTCTGGAGCAAATTACCTCTTATGACCCAGAGATAGAAATTACACTTAAGGACCCATTTTCATTCTATAAATAGACGTCCTCTGTAAACATTCAATACACTCCTGAATGAGAACTCCTCTCTCTACTTACTCTCTCTAAAATTCCTCTACTTTTATTCTCCTTCATTTATCTTTAGTTTCTTTCAGTTTTATAACACGTTATCAGCACGAAAGTGCTCTAAAGAAGTTTGAATCATGGCAAACAAAAACCTTGCGAACTATGTAAAACTCGAATTCATGGCTCTTGACATTACCGGAAAGAATTATTTATCTTGGATGCTTTATGCGGAAATTCATCTGAATGCACATGGTCTGGAAGATACTATTAAAGAACAAAATGAAGAATCTAATAAAAACAAAGCCAGATCCATGATTTTCCTTCGTCACCATTTACATGATGATTTAAAAATTGAATATTTGACAGTGAAAGACCCACTAGTTTTTTGGAACAGCCTAAAAGAAAGGTATGATCACCAGAAGATGATCGTCCTTCCGAAAGCTCGTTATGAGTGGATGCATCTGCGTCTACAAGATTTTAAATTTGTGAGTGAATATAACTCAGTCGTGTTCAGAATTACTTCACAGTTAAAATTATGTGGAGAAAACATTACTGATTATGATATGTTAGAAAAAACATTCACCACATTTCATGCATCCAATATGCTCGCAAAGAAGCAATATCGTGGAAAAGGTTTCGAGAAATATTCTGAATTAATTTCTTGTCTCCTCGTGGTGAATGAATAATGAGCTTTTGTTGAAAAATCATGAATCTCGTCCAACGGGTTCAAATCCATTCCCTGAAGTGAATGAAGTAAGCTATGAAAATTTTAAGGGCCGAGGACGTAAACGCAGAGGTAGTTACAACCGCGGTCGTGGCCGTAATCATGGTCCAAATCGTGGTGGATCAAATTGGCATGGTCCAAATCGTGGTGGATCGAATTCTCGCCCCAAGGGGGGAAGAATTGAAAAGAACTCCAGAAGAGAAACTAGTGGAAATAACAAGCATTCTGAAAATGCATGTTATCGATGTGGTGAAAAAGGTCATTGGTCTCGTACCTGTCGTACACCAAGACATTTGGTTGATCTTTACCAAGAATCACCGAAAAATAATGGTAAATGGCTAAGGACCGAGGCAAATCATGTGGATATGGCGAGAAAATGCGAGTATAATGATAATGATGTAAATTATATGGAAGCTGCTGATTTCCTAGAATAAATTACTCTTATCTTTTAATATTTCTATACTTTAAGCTTGTTTTCTATCTTATGTATTTCTTTTTGTTTTTCATATATCTTTTATGAAGAATGATTTTCATTGGCATCAATTCTGAAGATTTATGTCTCGTTGATAGTGCTACAACCCACACCATATTAAGACAAGATAAATATTTCTCTTCCTTGGTAATGCAAGAAGCCAATATTCAAACTATATCTAGTAATATAAATTTGATTGAAGGCTCCGAAAGAGCTAATATTTTATTACCTGAAGGAACAAAATTATGCATTGATAATGCATTTTATTCTACCAAGTCTAAAAGAAATTTGTTGAGTTTCAAAGATATTCGCAGAAATGGATATCATATAGAAACAATAACAAATAATGATCAGGAATGTCTTGCTATTACAAATATTGTTTCTGGTAGAAAAAGCATATTAGAATGTTTTCCTACCTTCTCTTCTGGTTTATATTATACATATATAAGTACAATTGAAATGCATGCCATTGTAAACCGAGAAGTTTACCAACACAAACCAGAAGTTTGTTAATATAAACCAGAAGTTTACTAATGAATTTAATGTTTGGCATGACCCGGTTAGGCCATCCGGGTCAATTATGATGCGGAAAATAATTAAGAATTCATGTGGACATACCCGAAGTGTAAACAAATACCACAATCCAATAAATTCTCATGTGCGGCATGTTCCAAGGGAAAGTTGATTATTCGGCCTTCACTAAGCAAAGTAGAAAGTGAGTCTCTCACATTTCTAGAAAGGATGAGGAGATATTTGTGGACCAATACATCCTCCATGCGGACCATTCGGGTACTATATGATATTAATTGATGCATCAACTAAATGGTCGCATGTATACGTTTATTATCTTCACGCAACTGGCGTTTGCAAGATTACTTGCTCAATTGATCAGATTAAGAGCACATTACCCGACTATTCTATCAAGAAAATACGTCTTGATAATCTTTGGTGAATTTACCTCACAATCTTTTAATGAATATTGTATGTCCCTTGGAATTGATGTTGAACATCCCGTAGCTCATGTTCACACACAAAATGGACTTGCAGAATCATTGATTAAACGATTGCAACTTATTGCAAAACCTTTACTAATGAGATCTAATCTTCCAATTTCGCTTGGGGTCATGCCATTTTGCATGTAGCAATGTTAATTCGCATCGGACCAACAAGTTACTTAAAGGTTTCCCCCTTCGAGATGGTTTTTGGTCAAGAACCTAATATTTCTCATATAAGAATTTTTGGATGTGCGGTATATGTAAGTAGCTCCACCACAACTCACCAAAATGGGTCCTCAAAGAAGGTTGGGAATATATGTCGGGTATGAATCTCCTTCGATTATAAAATATTTAGAACCATCTACGGGAGATTTGTTTATGCGCGATTCGCCGATTGTCATTTTGATGAATCATTTTTCCCAACATTAGGGAGAAAATAAGCGAGTTAGGTAAAGAGATTATTTGGAATGAATTATCATTGGCTCATTTTGATCCTCGTACAAAACAATGTGAACTAGAAGTTCAAAAGATAATTCATTTGCGAGAATTTAGCTAATCGAATGCCGAAGCATTTCTTCGACCCAAAGAAGGTGACAAAGTCACATGTACCCATTTGCTAATGCTCCTATTCGAATTGATATCCCCGAAGGACAACCCATTATGAATGAATCTAAAGTACGCTGAGCGTGGTAGACCCATCGGTTCCAAAGATATAAATCCTCGAAAAAGAAAAGGAGCTAAAAGTATAAATGGTCAAAAAGATAAACAAGAAAAGTTAATAACTCTAGAAGAGTCGTCTTCTGAAGAGATGTTATCTCCAGAAGAGAAATCTCAAGAAGAGAATATTGTAGTCCCATAAGAGACCAAGGTACCTGAAATATATAAAAATAATGAGATCTCTATAAATTATGTTATGAACGGTATTCGATGGGACTGAAACGAAGTCAACGTTGACGACATTTTTGCTTATCATATAGCAAAAGATGTAATAAATGATAATGAGGATCATGAGCCAAGATCTATTAACGAATGCCAACAGCGAAAGGATTGACCTCTGTGGAAAGATGCTATTAATGCAGAATTAAAATCACTGGCAAAACGAAAAGTTTTTGGACCTGTAGTTCATACACCTGAAGTTGGATATAAATGGGTTTTTGTACAGAAAAGAAATGAAAATGGTGAAATTACAAGATATAAGGCACGTCTTGTAGCCCAAGGTTTTACACAAAGACCTGGTATTGATTTTGAAGAAACATATTCACCTGTAGTGGATGCAACTACTTTTCGTTATTTGGTTAGTCTAGCAGTAAAAGAAGGGCTTGATCTACATCTAATGGATGTTGTAATTGCATATTTGTATGGATCACTTGATAGTGACATTTATATGAAAGTCCCAGAAGGACTCAAGATGCCAGAAGCATCTAGTTCAAATATTCGAGATCAATACTCGATTAAATTAAATAAGTCCCTGTATGGCTTGAAGCAATCAGGACGCATGTGGTATAATTGTCTCAGTGAATATTTGTTGAAAGAAGGATACATAAATGACCCAATATGCCCATGTATTTTTATGAGAAGATCTGAAAAAGAATTTGTTATTATTGCGGTCTATGTTGATGATATCAACATCATTGGAACTCTGAAGAGCTCAAAAGGTAATTATTTGTTTGAAGAAAGAATTTGAGATGAAAGACTTAGGCGAACGAAATTAAATATTTTGGACTACAAATCAGTATCTAAAGAATGAGATTTTTGTATATCAACAAACTTATACAAAGAAAGTCTTGGAGAGATTTTATATGGATAATTCACATCCATTATATACTCCAATGATAGTGAGATCTCTAAATGTGGATAAAGATCCATTCTGACCTCAGATAATTAACGAAGAAGGTGAAGAAGAATTACTTGGTCCAGAAGTACCATATCTTAGTGCTATCGGAGCACTAATGTATCTTGCTAGTCACACTCGTCCCGATATATCATTTCTTTGTTAATTTATTAGCAAGATATAGTTCCGCACCAACACGGAAACATTGGAATGGAGTAAAACACATTTTTCGATATCTCGAGGCACTATTGATATGGGGTTATACTACTCAAATGAATCCAAGCATGAACGATTGGTTATGCAGAGATCTTGGTTTTCTATCGACCACATGATGGTAAATCACAACTGGTTATTTGTTTACATGTGGAGGTGTAGCTATCTCATGGCGGTCTATGAAACAAGACTATATCACCCACATCATCAAACCATGCGCAGAAATTTTAGCAATGCATGAAGCAAGTCGTGAATGTGTATGGTTGAGGTTAGTAATACATCATATTCGAACAACTTGTCATTTATCTTCGGGAAAATGATTCCAACGAGTTTTATATGAAGATAATCTGCGCATATATTGCTCAACTTAAAGAAGGTTATATCAAGGGCGATAGAACGAAGCATATTTCACCAAAATTTTTCTTCACTCGTGACCTTCAAAAGATGGTGAAATAGATATCCAGCAGATCAGTTCAAGTGAAAATCTAGCAGATTTATTCACTAAGACACTTCCAGGAGCAATCTTTGAAAAGCTTGTCCATGGTATTGGTCTTCGGAGACTCAAAGATCTTAAATGATGTTATTATCAAGGGGAGTAATACTAATGTTGACAAAAGGGGAGTTGATCACGTTGTCTTTCTTTTTCCTTATCTAGGTTTTTTTTTTTGGGTTTTTTTTAGAAAGGTTTTTAATGAAGACGCAAAGTGTATCAATGAATGTTGTCTTTCTTTTTTCTTTGGCTAGGTTTTATCCCATTTGGGTTTTTCCAGTTAAAGTTTTTAATGAAAAGACATTCATAATGGACATCCAGGGGAGTGTTATAAATATATTAATTATGTGGATGTCATTGATCCCACATTATGTACCGGCATATTATATTATAAACATGTGGGACCCACGGTCAAAAATTTTCTTCTTCTTCACGTGAAGGAGGTGGGAAGATTTTAAATGCAGAGCAAATTACCTCTTATGACCTGAGAGATAGAAATTACACTTAGGGACCCATTTTCATTCTATAAATAAACGTCCCCGTAAACATTCAATACACTTCTTAATGAGAACTCCTCTCTCTACTTACTCTCTCTAAAATTCCTCTACTCTTATTCTCCTTCATTTATTTTCAGTTTCTTTCAGTTTTATAACATGTCCCAATTTTTAAAATTTTTCTCATTAATTCATATACACGTGTTTCTCTTTAAAGAATATCTATGATTTAAAAGATAAAATTCAAACTAATAATATGATATTTCCTCTGTTTTATTTTAATAATTTAAATTTATTTATATTTTTTCATATATAATTATAATAATAATTTTATAATATTGAATTTAAATTATAAATACCGTAATGACGAGTGAGGGGAAGGAAAAAGGAGAATAAAGAAAAGTAGAAAACTTGAGAAGCCCAATACAGGATCTAAACACATCGTCAATTGGTTTTCCAAACTGTAAGCCCTAGCCCCCAACGCTCCCGTACCTGTTCTGCTGTAGCGTCATGGCGTCCCAAAATCCTTCTCAACCGGCGAAGCTACGGTGGGGCGAACTAGAGGAGGATGACGGCGAGGATCTTGATTTTTTGCTTCCGCCGCGACAGGTGATAGGCCCCGATGAGAACGGCATAAAAAAGGTGATCGAGTACAAATTCAACGAAGAGGGCAATAAGGTGAAGATTACTACCACCACTCGTACTCGCAAGCTTGCTAACGCTCGCCTCAGTAAGCGGGCCATTGAGAGGAGATCCTGGGCTAAGTTCGGCGATGCTGTTCACGAGGATGTTGGCAGCAGGCTCACTATGGTCTCCACTGAAGAGATCCTCCTTGAGCGACCTAGGGCTCCGGGTTTGTTTCCCCTTCATATGCTTGGTTTTGTTTGGTGAATAAATCTCTCTTCATTTCTTCTACGGTCGAGTTCTGTTTGAACGATTGGGGTGTGGCTCTTTTGAGCGAGTTTTCTCTTTCTCGTTTTATCTCCTTATCTTTTATTATAGTAAGATCGATTGCATTTTTTGCGATGATTATATTAGATGAATGGATAAAGAAAATGTTCGAGTTCTGTTGTTGTATATTAGATTAATGGATCTAGTTCCTCTAAATGTTCTTATTGGTAACAAGACATATGCTTTCGTCTTATCGGCTTATAATGTTGAAGTTCGACTTTAGTGTCGGATTTCGAAACATTGTTAGACTCCAAAACAGGCCCCCTCCCGCTGATTTTTCCGTTGTCCTGTATTTTTGTTAAAAGTTTTTTCTGAGTGCAACAGAGGCACAGTAGATAAAAGTGCAGCATACTACATAGTTAGCTTGTTTTTAAAGACTTGGCTTTTTCTGTGAGTGCGCCCTCCCATGCGTTTGCTTCTAATTACGTGTTGAAACTTGAGCTGGGCTTACATAATATATATTTACTGTTAGTTCTTAATGAGATTTAGATGATTTATCCTGGATAATAGGAAAATACAGTGCTGATTCTGAGTCTTCTTGATATGTAGGTCTGTAGGAATTAGGATATGCTTATAAAACGTTAAATGCACTGGTTTTTACATCTTTTTTTTTTTGGTAAAATACAGGGCATTCAGCCCAATCTTATTAATGAGACCGTATGAATCTTGGGCATGAAACACCCATATAATCTCTGTACAGTGATGAATTCAGAAACTGAGGAGGATTATCAAACACAGCATGAACATCCTCTTGATTACAACTAAATCTTGCCAGGGCATCAGCACAAATATTGCCCTCCCTATACACATGAACAAATCTAATTCTTATTCTTGTAAAACTTTTCATAGCTTTGCTGATATCTATCAACAACCTGGAATCAGCATCATCAAACACCTGCAATTCGCTCAACATATGTACCACAGCTAACGAATCACATTCAAGAATTATGCTACTAAAGTTACAACATATAGCTAATTCAAGCCCCGTTAGAACAGCCCACAATTCAGCTTTTATAGCTGAACAAACACCCAATTTCCTTGCAAAACCACGAATCCACACACCATAACTACCTCTAATTAACCAACCACAGCCTGCAAGCTTTGCCTCCCTTTTGTAAGCACCGTCCACATTGATTTTGACCCAACCATCCAAAGGAGCCACCCACCGAATGTAAACTTCCTTCATTATGTTTCTAATCTGACCAAAATCTTTCCTCGCCCTACTTATCTCATCCACATGCCATGCCACTATTGCATTTCTTTGCTTAGGCATGACAAATCCCATTTCAAAACGCCTTTTGTTCCTCCAAAGCCATAACAGCCAGCATGTTATACCAAACATCAGGTTCCATCCCCCCTCTGTTTTTGCTAAATTCCAGGCAAACCATTCCTTACCCTGCAAATTATCAAACTCAGATTCCATCTGCCCACGCTTCAGCTCCTTCCACAGTGCCCAAGAAATCTTGCAATCCCTCATTACATGCATTAGATTTTCACATAAATCAGAACAGCAATCACTACCACCCATAATCCGACTATGCCTAGCACCAGTCAGTAGCCTGTCATGAATTGCTCTCCACAAGAACAATTGTACCCTCCTAGGTCCCCTCCATCTCCACAGAATGCTCCACACTTGGTCACCCACCCCATATTCTTCTCTCATATAGTGGTACATGTCAGCCACTACATATCTATTCTGCAAAGACCCTCCCCAACTGATCTTATCCTCACCATGCAGATTGCTTGGAGGGTTCACAGCCATTATCATCCCTCTCCCTTCCTCATTAATCCATCCCTCAAGTTTTTCCACATCCCATCCACCATCCAACCTCACCAACTCATTCACAGTCATTTTCCTTGCTTCATCTGATAATTGTCCAGAACAACAGTCAATTAATTTCCTCCCATTGTGGCTACATTTGTCATATCAAAACCTAACCTTCTTTCCATTTCCTACTTCCCACCATACATTTTCTATGACTTTCGGCCAGATTCTTGCTAGATTTCTCCATATCATCGAATCTGATTGAACAGCTAAACATTCTTTAGTCAAATCTCTATTTCTACTATATTTACCACATAACACCATTGAACATAAACTCATTGGTTTAGTTATTATGTTCCAAACAATTCGACCCAACATAGCATCATTCATCACCTCAAGGTTTCTCAACCCAAGGCCACCATACATCTTTTCTTTACAGACAATCTCCCAACTTACAGCATGCATTTTTCTATGCCCTCCTCACTTTCCCAAATAAAATCCCTCTGAATCCTCTCCAATTGCTTTCTAATACCAGCTGGAATGTAAGCATGCTGCATATAGAAAATACATTTGCATTTTAGTAGTTTCCCTCGTTCGGTTGTCTTTGGGAAAAATTGAAGAAAGTTGGAGGATAATATGTTGTCCTTGCAACGTTATTTTCTCTTGTCTAGTTGTCTAAGAAATATGTACTTCGTATTAACTGCTCACAGGGCATCAACGGCTTAACTTTAGCCCATAACTTGGGAACTGCCCACAGGGCACTTCCCTCTACTTAAATAACGTGTGTGCTTGATTCAATTCACAGTTTAATATAAGTTGAATTGGGGAATCCCTTACAATTCCCAAGGTCTCCTGTGATCTTCTATAGTCATTAGCTTCTGCCTCCCTTGGTATTGATATTATTTTGCAGTGCATGCAAAATGGTGCCTGTGAGCCTATAATGTGCTTTGATTTATCATCTCTCTGACATTTCCATTGTTAACAGGTAGCAAACAAGAAGAACCGAAGGCTGCTGGAGACCCATTGGCTCAATTCCAAAAAGGTGCGGTTCTCATGGTTTGTAGAACTTGTGGGAAGAAGGGAGACCATTGGACTTCAAGATGTCCATACAAGGATCTTGCCCAGCCGATGGAAGGATTCACTGATAAGCCTGCTGCATCAGAAGCTGCCACTACGGCTTCTGGTCCAACCAAGGGAGCATATGTTCCTCCTAGTATGAGAGCAGGCGCAGAGAGAACTGCTGGATCAGATATGAGGCGAAGGAATGATGAAAATTCTGTCCGGGTCACTAATCTCTCTGAGGATACAAGGGAGGCTGACTTGCTTGAACTGTTCCGTCCTTTTGGTGCTGTGAGCAGAGTCTATGTTGCTCTTGATCAAAGGACTCAAGTGAGCAGAGGATTTGGCTTCGTTAACTTTGTGAACAGAGATGACGCCCAGCGAGCAATTAACAAATTAAATGGATATGGTTATGACAGTCTCATCCTTAGAGTTGAATGGGCCACTCCAAGAGCGAACTAAATTTTGTGGTACTGCCCCTTGTTTGAAAACTGACAAGCTATCGAATTTTGCTACCAGCATTGTATTTTCTGCAATTTTTGAGATTTTATGTTATTTATTTTAAGTGAATGTTACTAAATTTGTGTGATTAATTACTAGTTTGTTAGTTGATTTCTTGCTTCTGAAGTACTATTTCGGCCATCTCTGCTACTTTCATGGTCACCCGAAAGTTGTGATGGAAGGCTTTCAAATGTTTGTGCTGAAGTTCTTCTAGATGATACATAAGAGGTGGGAAATTTGGTTAGCTCATTATTGAGGCTTTTTTATTTTGGCCAGATTAATGACGAGGTTTTTGGTATTATACACACTGGTTAATAATCTAACGGGAAATTAACTAATTGCGTAACTAAGTAACTTAACAAATGGAAAATTAACCGTTTTCGGGTTGTTACTCTAATACGCAGTTTCAAGCTTCAACAGAGTGGAGAAGTAAAACCGAAGAAGCTATTTTTAAGGAAAAAAACAAAAAGCAAATTATAAATAGGAGATGAAAGTGAAAATTCACCCCATAATCATTGAGCTAACTACTTTTTGTTGGTATGTGTGATTTGGTCAAAAAGACTTATAAATAGGACTAGAGTGGTATACAAGTACATGTAAAATATCACTCATGCTCCCCCCCCCCTTTCTTTTGCGATGTGTTATGCACAAGATTATAGATGCTCATGACTTCCAAAAAAGAGAGTCTTCTATTTCTATTCAAATTATAGACAATAAGACATCTTTTTCTCTCTCTCTCTCTCTCCCAGCGAGTTATCTTATATCTCTGCCATCTTGTTTTTGAGCTTCATACACCGATAAAAATATGATAAATATATTTCGAATACGAAAGGATGACTAGTCATGAATGAATGAATATAAAAAGGAGGGAATATATTGATGAGAACTTATGAACAGTACAACATAGCATCTCAAAATAAAATTTATGTAAGATAGATATATTGATGGAATGAATGGTTTGAAGTTTAGTGGAAATTTGATTTAAATGAGAAGGACCTTGTGTTGATGAAAAAGTGCATAGGTAGGTAGGTAGGTAGGCGGATTGTAATATGTGAAGTGTGAATTAGAAAGGCAAAGATGAGAGTCTAGTCTAGTCTAGCAGCAATACTGCAATAGCATAAATAGTGAATGAAGTGGTGGCATTCAATTCATTAACTAATAAAGAACTCGTTGGGTGATGCATTGAAGATCATTACAATTGCAAAAGCGACAAGTGATGTGATATTCACCTTGTTCTTTTCTTTTTTATTCCTCATTCAACCCACCCGTGATATTATTCTCATCACCTTCTGTTTTTTACAATATATTTTATTCTATCAATGATCTTTCTACTGTTTTATTTCGGCTTTTTTTTTTTATCAGAATACTATGAGCCATCAAAAGTATATCCTATAAAAAAGACAATATTTACCACAATGCCACACATATAATTATCCTTGAGAAGAACGGTTTCAAATAATGAAAAACTCGTTCTTACAAAGAATGAGTTTGGATGTAACAAGTAGAAATCATTCTTCTCGAAAATAATTTTAGAAATTGTTCTTTGCGTGAATGATTTATACATGATGTGACTTTTTAAAAAAAATTAAAAATGAGTTAGTCGGAAATATTCTTTTATGCAAAATTCTTTACATGTTTGCAGACAACTCTTCTTTCCCAATGCCTGATTATCAAGATAGAGTTGCTCGAGACCAAACATTTTATTTACGCTTAGAGAATAGCAATTTAACATGAACCCTCAACATGCTCCACCAGCAATTAAGTTACCTCGGCCACACATTCCTCATGACAGATTGAGTAAGTGATGTGGCGGTTACTTGTCTATCCAACCACATGTTAGAAATGAAAATGTTATGGAACAAGAGCTTCCAAATTTTAGTTAGCCTCATTACATGTCAGCATCAGCATCCCATTTCACCTCTTTTAACTCAACACAACATGAACCTCATTACATGTCAACCTTATTATCTCCCCTTACAGCTCACTCAATTCTACTCAATTTCAGTCGTGCACATCTTTATTAGATAATCATGCATTATTTTTGGTTGAATACAATACTTCTACTTTTGAGCATGGTGGCACCTCAAATGAAGCATTTGCTACTCCTTGACAAGTCCATTTTTTTAAATGAATTGTCGTGATTTGATTTAAATATGTCAACTACATAAATAAAATATCAAGAAGTTGATGAATAACAACAACTATCACAATGAATGTAGAGGAGAATTAGATGTGGTAGATGAAGTCACTATTTATAACGTTGATTCATTTTTATTTTTCATTCAGATAAACTTAATTATTATTTAGTATTAATTTTTTAATGGGATTTATACTTCTCATATTGCATGAGAAGAAGAAGATTCCTACATATTTATGAAATAGTAGGACCCACATCTTTTATATATATATATAAAAAAAAAACTCCGGAAACGGTGGGACCCACATCTTTTTGTATCTATGACATGAGGATACACTTCTCATACAACATGAGAAGTGTATTTTCTTTTTTTTAATACTTTATTTGATTAATGTACTCCTTATCCCATTTTTGTAATAATTATTTCTATTATTATGTAGTTATAATTTTTAGGAAATACTAATCATTCAACAATCGTTGTGTAAATGATACTCCCTCCAGTCCTAATTATAAGAACTATTTACCAGAATTTGAAGAGATTAAGGAGGGAAGTTAAATTAGTTAATTATAATTATTTTACAAAAATACCCCTACTTAAAATTAAAAATTACATCAAGCCACCACCGCCACAGGACGAGACTCGGACTGGTACTATCTGGAGTGTCTGGAGAGAGCCAAGTTTTTTTTGCTCAAAGAGAGAGCCAAGTTTACCAACTGCCAGGTACACCTATGGATACTTTATTCTAATGAATTGTACAAGTTAGAGTTCATATTGGTAATGCTTTTATTTACAAATTGAAGTTCCCAACTATGGAGTATAATAATAATAATGTAGGACACTGTAAATTTTGGGATTTTTGGCTCAAATCACGTGCAGAATTTATATTTAAGTTGAAAAAATATATAATTGTGGTGTATATAACATTAATGAGTTACAAATATTATTTACTTTGTAAAATATATAAGTGTATTATTAAATTATTATTGAGAAAGTATAAATAGGGGTATTATAGGAAAAAATTGACAAAAGTTAAAACTTGCTCTTATAATTAGGACCAAAACCAATTCTAAAATGTGTTCATATAATTAGGACCGGATGGAGTATCATCTTATTTATTAAGAGAGAGGGTTCCATTTATTATGAAAGAGAAAATGTTCGGAAATCAGGTGATGAAGTTTAGAAATCGTTCACCTGAAGAACGATTTTCACTTGGTTCAATTGAACATTGTTGAGTCTGATATTAAAGAAATCATTCTTTAGGTGAAGAATTTTTAAACTTCATCACTTGAAGAATGATTTTGCTATGGCATTTTGGTAAATTCTTCCCACCCTATAGTATTTTTTTTAAAAAAAATTATTACTGTTGATAGCCCTTTTGATAAAAATCTCTCTTATATCTTAAACTATGTGGAATACACCAAATAGAGTTGTAGAATCTTATAAAAAATTAATTTTTGATAAAAAGGAAATTTAAAATAGTTGAGTTTACTTTAAAATTTTCAAAACAAATAAGAAAGAAGAGTCACACTTTCTTAGAAAAATCACCGTTCGGGTCGCAACTAAAAGAAATAATATTATAAAAGTTTCATAATTTATTAATGATAACGGATCAACTTATTAATGGTTGGTGTTTTACTTGTGATATTATTTCTCTTAAAGTAGGTGATTTTCCCTACTTTCTTTTCAGTTATCATATTCACCATCTTCTTTTTTTGATATAAAAAATATTAGAAAAGGGATTGGGCTCGTCCACGATCTAAGGGCATGGCGGAATCTCCATTCCTTCTAAATGATACCGATGTTGGGCAGGTTCAGCCGTCTATTACTCTCAGATGTGAATTTAGGCACCTAGAAACTAGGATGCCTCCCCCAACACCCCGACTAACTCTAGGATCGAACCCCTCTTTTGGTAGTGTTCGACCCCTTTACCGAGAGGTTATTCACCATCTTCTGTTTTAGAGAGAGAGAAGAAAGGGCAGGGGAGGCCCAAGAATAGCCCAGATTCCCCTCGTTGCAGTCTGTATATCTGGTGATGACTGATGAGAGCTCGGGGTTGGCCCTTGCCTTGGCTTTTTCTCCATATTCATAACTTTGCTCTCTCCCTGTCGTCTTACTTACACATATATCGTTCTCTCCATTTCCTCTGTGGCCGAGACCTCCGCCAGCTATGGCTTCTCTCTTCGAATCTGGTTGGCAGGTAACACTTCTCTGTCATGAACTGTATCGCATTTCTCCTCACTTCTGTTCTAATGAAGAAGTGAAATCTTGATTTCTAATTATTGCTTTCGAGTTTGTTTTCTGCTATCGTCTTGAGAATTTTCTTTAGCTTTCTAGTTTCTCACTGTGGTGAAGATTGTAAGTATGATTTTAATATTCTATTCATGCTCGCATTGTATAAGTAGCAGATTTCAAGGTTGCCAACCGATGATAGTCAGCATTCTTTGTTATTCTTGACTGGAGCTGACTCTCTGATTTTTATTTTCAAGAAAAATGTATTTGCTATTATGTATATGCATTGTCTCGCGTGGACTGATGAGAACAGGAATGGAACGCAAGTGCTGGATCATAGACCATTTGAACGGTGACATGCTTTAATGAATAATTATAAACTTCATTGCTTTGGATCCATGTCAGGCAAACACTTGGAACCAAATCTGGTGCTTCTTTAGTTTTCCGTTTTCTGCCTTTCTGAAGTGATGAAATAATCTGGAGTATGAACTCTGTTGGCGACTTGAGTTACTAAGTATTGAACAAAAACTTATCGATGTTAATAAAAGGCCAAAAAAAAAAATGTTGAACATCGACTAAACAAGAAAGGTTGCACCTGTATCCATATTTTGTGAACAACATGGTTACTGTAGGACGTATATATTGAAATATTGCATGCACTGAATATTGATTCTGAACGAGCTAAGTCAAATAATTTGGCAAGATCACAGAATATTTGTTTTAATTCCTTCTTCCTCCTGAGGGGAGTTCCCGTAATTCATCCTTTATAATGACAATACAACTGAGTTCCAGTGAAGCCTGGTTACATAGTTAGAATGACAAAGCCAATATTTAATTGGTGTCTTTGTGCTGGAATGTCAACCTAATCTTGTCACATGTAAGATATTTCTGGTTGGCAAGTTGCGGTTCTGTGTTTATTATATTTTCAATTTTTTTTTGCTCAAAATTTATTATATTTTCAATTGCTAAACTACAATTGAACAAAATTACAATTGATGCTCTGAATTTGATCCTTTTAGAAATTTGACTTATACAAGAGGTAAAATAATTGTCTCGTCTTGATGATGCAGTATTTGATCACACATTTCAGTGACTTTCAACTGGCATGTCTGGGAGGTTTTTTTCTTCATGAGAGTGTCTTCTTCCTATCTGGACTTCCTTTCATATGGCTTGAGAGGGCGGGATGGCTGAGCAAGTACAAGATCCAGGTTTTCCTTTCTGTCATATTAAGTGGATTAAATGAAGTTATCTTTAACATGGTGGGAATATATACATATACCTGTGGATGGAAAATGTCTTGATATCTAATTCACCTTTCTTGTCTTTCCCGGTCCTAAATTTTGTCGAGGTTTGACATTTTTGCTTCCAAACATATAATCTACCTAAAGGAAGTTAAAATTTAACCTTGTTTTCTGCAGTTATGTAGTTAAATTATCCTGTACTTGCACTGTATGACACCTGCATGGTGCTTATCATTCTTGTCTCTATAACTCCATTTTATTTCCTTCTTGGAAGCTTCTATTTTGCTTATTTGCTTAGTCTCAGCCTGTGTGATTGACTGATTGATAATGCTCACTTCTCTATAGGCAAAAATTAACAGCCGTTCAGCTCAGGAAAAATGTATCAGTCGCTTATTGCTGTATCATTTCGGTGTCAATCTTCCTGTTGTGATATTTTCTTACCCTGTCTTTAAATACATGGGCATGCAAAGCAGTTTTCCCCTGCCCTCCTGGTACTTTCAGGTTTTTTAAGAGTACTGTCATTAGTCTGGACCTATGAGCTCCGTGATTAGAGATTTACCTTTATCTTCTTATTACTCTTACTTGGCAAAAATGAAATTTGTTTTTAAATTTTTCCAGGAGAATAGTTTTATTTCAAATAATCTTCTACTTCATTTTGGAGGACTTTGTATTCTACTGGGGTCACCGGATATTGCACACAAAATGGCTGTACAAGCATGTACACAGTGTTCATCATGAGTAAGCGTTACTTAAGTGTGTTGTTGGGCTTTGGTTTTTGGGCAATTTATGTATAAAGTAATTAAGGGTTAAAATATAATGATTTGTTTCACTATACGTTTTAGGTACGCTACACCGTTTGGACTTACCTCTGAATATGCTCATCCTGCTGAGATACTTTTCCTTGGATTTGCTACCATTATTGGTCCTGCTATCACAGGGCCCCACTTGTTGACTCTGTGGTTGTGGATGGTTCTGAGAGTCCTGGAAACAGTTGAGGCGCATTGCGGGTACCATTTCCCCTGGAGTCCCTCAAACTTCTTACCGTTATACGGGGGGTGAGTATTGAGTTCCTCCTCCTTGACAACAGTGGTTTATCCTGCTCTTCTTTGTTCTTAAAATTTGTATCCCAACTTGCAGAGCTGATTTTCATGACTATCATCACCGCTTGCTGTACACCAAGTCTGGAAATTACTCATCAACCTTTACTTACTTGGACTGGTAGGTCTATTGGATCCATTCTGCTAACAACTTCAACGATTTTAATGTTAAATCTAGGATGATCTAACTCACATATTACGTAGGTTTTCCCTGGAGTAACAATAACCTTTTCTATATGGTTTTGGTGCTTATTCCATGTGCCCATATTATCATAGTTCTCTCCCAATGGTTAATACTGTGCGATTCTCTTGTTGCCTATCATGTTAGGATATTCGGAACTGATGTTGGTTACAGAAAGTTGAAGGCATTGAAGAACACAGTCGTTGAAGACAATAGCGAGCTAAAGAAACAATGATAGCGAAATTGATTGGGGGTATATCCGGAAGTTCAGGACATAGATTATCATTTTAAGGGCATATTGGAAATCATGTGTCCCATCATTGCCTTGTGTGTTTTTATGTTTGGTAGCTGTTATTGTCCTACAGCATGCAGAAGGCTTTATTTGGACAATTATACCCTGTTATTCAGACAATTAATATTAAGTCTCTAAATAAGACCTACATTGAGGGGAGTATCTATCTGTTTTTCTTTGGTATTCAGCATCATTAGGCTAAAATAAAAGTAACCCTTCTAATATGGTAATTTTTTCTTAATTCACGCGGTTTTTGACTTCAAGCGCATACTTACTTGTTTAAGGGGTACAAAGATTTTCCTTCTCAACTGAACTATACTATCACTCTCTATTTGCTATTCAGCACTATCGGGCTAAAACAAAAGTAATTCTTTTATTTTGAATTTTTTCTTAATCACACCACCTTGATTAAGGGGCATGAGGGTTTCTCTTCTCAGCTCTACCACCATTTATAATGTACCAATTCTTTCTTTCTCTGTGCAACTAGCTATATTATCTTACTAGGTTTCTTTTTTTCTTTTTCTTTCTTTTTTTGGCCAGAGTCTTGCTAGGTTTCACGCCACAGACCTTTGCATGGAACTGGTTACAACACATATAATTAATATCAATATAAAAATACACACACACACACAGAGACAAGTCATATTGTTTTTTGAAAAAAAAATTATGAACAATAATGTTCATTTTAGATCCCGTATGATATAATATCTTTCTTTTACTTCCTTATTTCTGTGTGTGCATACATAGAAAGTGCATATTGTGAATAATTATCGCCCAAACGGGGACAAGGTAAAATATTTTAATAGCTGGCATTTCCTTCATATCCGAGTGATGAAATAGGCTTGTTGCCAAAGCGTACCTTTCGACTTGACTTCCATATAATTGTAAAGTTACGTGCAATGCTGCCGCAAACTGTGCAATCAATATACACAAAAGACAATAGTCTTTATTTTGTCACGAAATTATCAGAACTTAATTGTAGAACAGTTGCTATATAAATTATTTGTTTCCAAAGACTGCCCAGAGCTCACAAACCAAACACTGTAAATCCTCCGTCGATGCATATGATCTGTCCCGTTATGTATGAGGCTGTTGGTAAGCAGAGGAATGCCACCATGGAAGACACCTCGTCTGGCTCCCCAATCCGTTGCAAAGGGATTCTCTTCATGAAAGTCTCCTGTGCCTTTTCATCTTTGAGAAACTAGAGGAAAATGATTCTTAATTAACAAGCCCCATAGAGAAATTACACAACAACAACATGAGAAGAGAATCAAGGATAGAATAGAATTATTACATCTTCAGTGAGGCGTGTCTTAATGGGGCCTGGTGCAATGCAATTGGTCCTTATATTGTCTTTTGCCCACTCACATGCCAGGTTCTTGGTTAGCTGGTTCATTGCTCCTGCATTTCAGCATCTCATCTTCTTGTTCTTACACCATAAATAAAATAATTACAGTGATTAATTATTACCTTTTGTTGCACCATATACTGATGTTCCGTTTATAGCTGTCACCCCAGCAACGGAGGATATAAAAACAATGCTTGCAGCTTTGGACGCTTTTAGAAGAGGGTGTGCAAGTTGGCTTATATGGTATGCTGATTCCAAATTTGTACTTATCAGAAATGAGAAATCTTCTGCTGTACAGTCTAGGGTTGGTTTTGGCAGGTTTGTTCCCGCATTGTTCACCTAATTCAAAACATGACGAAATATCACACACTAGTTTACCAGAAAACAAACGGTGACATTTCCAACCCAAAATATTTCGAACTTAAATCTACAAAAAGATAGATAAACTAATTAATGGTGTATGTATCAGTCATGTTCCATGTTTTATGGTAGTATACATAGTTTGGTCTGACCAGTGACCATGGTCTAGCCTAAATTTTATCAGTTAGTTACTTTACTGACAAGGATATTAAGTCTGCCGTGAAACAGAGAGGAGACTTTAGTTATAAGGTCTTGTCTCTGAGCAGAGGACACCATATCGCAAACAGAACCAGTAACTTGAAATCCCTTAGCGTTCCATCGTTGTAAGCATGCATTAAGATCAGATTCATTCCTGGAGCAAGTGTGTACCACAGCTCCTAATTGTGCCAACTCCTCCACAATAGCATACCTAATAATAGCATATGCACAACTGATTCACTATCTATACATAAAAATTTAATAAATAAACAGAATCATACATAGGAAAACTCTCCCCCAAAGTTGTCTTGCCTATGTATAATGGCTTAACTGGCCTAGCTGTATGTGATTGTGTGTGTGAGAGAGAGAGAGAGAGAGAAACCCGATTCCTTTGGTTCCACCAGTAACAAGAGCCGTCATGCCCAGAAGAGACCACCTGTTGTTAGAGCCGGTAGTGTTTGCCTCCGCCATTATTTTCTGCTCAATTCTTTCTCTCTTCTCCTCCCACTTGACTTTTTCTTATACCATCTGCGACACTTTGTCCTTATATAATACTCCTATTTCAGACCGGAGGTGGTAATATACTAATATAATCATCCACTCGCTTAAAGGGTGGAGATTGCATGCTGAGGCCCCAAAATGACCTTATGTTCCCAGAGATATCTTATCCGTTCGTTTCATACCTGTAATTTGACGGGTATGCTCAGGCATTATAGTCATTTTAGAAAAGGCAATTCCCAAAAATTAGAGGAAAAATCTCATTTGACTACCATCTAAAATTTCAAAATCTAAAAGATTTGTTAATATTTGGAAAACACATAAAGTGATAGAGATCAAATTAAAATTTTAAAATATTGATGAATTTACCATTATGCCCTCAATTTCTAAATAAAAAAGAGATGACAGAGTTCAAAATCATTACTCAATTAGTCACAACCCGAAACCCTTGATTGATCCTTTTACACTTATTGTCCTTACTTATCGATTTTGTCAAAATCATTTCAGATTTTGTGAAAACCATTATTATTTTAGTAAATCTCATTTGTCAATTTTTTTACACATATTGTTTGTACTTACCGATTTTGTCAAAACCATTACGGATTTTGTCAATCTCATTTCTCAATTGGTCACAACCCAAAACTTTTTATCAATCACTTTACACATATTATTAGTACTTATGGATTTTGTCAAAACCATTACTCTTTTAGTAAATTGGAAAAGCTCGCTGGAAAATGCATAAGCTTATTGAAAAACTCATGAGCTCGCTGGAAATTGGTTTCTTAGCATTGTGATGGTGAAAGTGAAGGAAAAAAAACGAAGTTGAATGGAGACGAAGAAGATGACGGTGAAGAAAAAAAGAAGCTCTACCTGGTTCAAATCGATGCAAGTGAGAGTAGGGATGAGCTTCGACGAAGAGAGTAAGGCTCAAATCGATGCATTAGTGAGAGGAGAGAAGAGCATCAGTGACCTAGGTGAAAGGAAGGTGAGGGGCTTCGGCGCAAGTTGGAGGAAGGAAAAGCACCGGCATAAGGGGGGTGAGGAAAAGATGATGAGGGGAATAGGAGAGAGAGACAGAGAGCATGAGAAGAGGAAGAAATGAAGAGAGGGAGATGAGAGAGAAAAAAGAGTGTGACTTTTTATTATGTGACGGTTATTTTAGTAAAAATAATTAAATTTCAAAATCTCATATTCTTTCCAATCATCTCTGTATCCTTTTAATTTCTTAATAGACTTAATGAGGTTTTAAAATTTTAGATGATATTTAAATGAGATTTTGCCAAAATTAAATTGAGGTCGGACGGCAGAAAAATCAAGTGACTTGCGTGTTGGAAAATTGCTGAGCTGTGACGAATTTGAATGGTTGATTATATATATCCGAAATGGTGTAATTGGACGACAGAAAATATCACTGTTCTTTTCTTCTAGCTCTTTCTTCTTCGCTTGTCCTTTTCAGTCATTACTGTTAGAGATGCTAATCAATAAAATTTCCACCCCGCATTACTTGGTCCTTTCCATTAAGCCATTTCTATATTAATTTTGAAATCTTGCCGTTTGTTCCCATTTTATGAGCTTGTCGTATATGCCAAAATTTCCACATTCTAAAGATTTGCGCGAGAATTAAGTCATAGAAAATATTAAATGATGTGATTCATGAAGCTCTCCAGATTTTGCTATTGGTACTTTTTAGAAATTAATAGTCAATTTTTAATGATGTTGACTATGATTTTTACATTCGATATCAAATATGCAGTACTTTTTCTGCAAGTCAACTTTTCATGATGAAGTATAAAAAAATTTATTCGTATTTAGTACATAGAACCAGTTACCAGTATATACCTTCCTCGTTGTTTTCACAGTTTTCAAAATAACTCAAAAATTTAATTAATGCAATACAGTTTTTCTTGAAAGACCTCCGAGATCTAGTGGATAAACTTTTATAGTATGTTTGATTTGAGAGGAGGGGAAACTAATTTTAGGAGCATTTAAGATTAGTCTCCCCTCCCATCCCCTCTAAAAAACCAAATTTTGTGAAAGCTATAGGTAGAGTCCACGATGACATATTTTTTATCTACACAATTGAGGGTTTCTTCTTTGACCAAACACAATCTTACAATCTAATTATAGCTTATTAAGGTATTAAATTACATTTTTATTTTTATTTTTTTCTTCAAAGTAATTAATTTACTAATAAACTAATATATAATATAAAGATATATAACATATAAAATGCATATTTGTCCAAATATGTATGCCTTATATATAGTATTAAATTACATTACCATCTACATACATACATACATACATACATACATATGTATATGCGCATATGTATATATATATGTGTACATACATACATATATATGTCCATACATGATATATACATACATATATATGTCTATACACATATATGTATATAGATATACATATGCATATGTATATTGTATTCATTCTCTCAAAGCAAATAGTCACTTAAAATTTTCCCACCTAGGCTATGTTGGTGGAGTTAGATCTCTGATAAGTAAAAGAATAAAATTGAAGATATTAGTGCACAACGTCTTCAATAAGTAGACAAACTTTTCTTTAGGTTTAATTCGCCCCTATCTATTCCTATATGATATGATGCAATTTGGATTGACGAGTGAGTTTCCTACAGGATACAATAAAGACTTTTTAGTATATATGAATTGCACTCTCAACTCTCAAATTAAGGCAACAATGATTTTTATAAAGGGATAACTTGACTTTATATTTATGTGCATTCAATGACAAAGGTAATGAGTTTGATCTTTTGTTGTGTAATTTTTTATGTGTATTGTGTGGTCTGTCACAAATGAAGTAATGATGCAGGGTATTTATAAACTATGAAGTAATGCCTTAAAGCGTGGTACTTTTTAAAGTAACACATCTTCAATAAAAATTCATAACCATATGTTAGATTCAAAAACCCTCATAAATCAACATAACTTCAATAACCAATGATTGTTTAAAATAACTCTTCTGCATGAAGAGTCACATATTTATAGTATGTAGAATTTTCTTAAAAACTAATACAACCTTCCACTAAGTAGTAGTTATCACATCTTTTCATAAGTGCCTTTACAAACTAAAAGGATATGACCGTACCTTAGTGGCCTTTAGTATTATAACTCCCAACACAACCCTTCATATAAAGGGCGAAAGTGCAATTTTAGCAACAAAGTTTTTTTCAAAGGGTGTGTGGCATAAATAACTTTGGAAAAAGAAAAAAATACCAATAAACAATTTAAAAGGGTGCAAATTCATCAAAATCGTTAAATTGTACCAAATGCCGTCAGAATTTTATTCTTTTATAATTTAACGGCACTCCGTTTGATTAAATTTAATGATTTTAGTGAATTTGCACCATTTTAAATTATTTGTTGGTATTTTTGCCCATTTCAAAACTTTTTTGTGTCAAACGCTCCATAGGAAAAACTTTGTTAGTAAATTTGCACCTTAATCCTTATATAAATTTCTTAATTTCTAAAAATATGATTTTTTGTAAGAAACATATATATCTCTTCATTTTAAAATATTTTAACATCCTAGGCTAAAAGAAGACAAAATTTATTCAAGCATGAAATGGAATTTGTGCCTGATGATGTTGTTTGACTTGTTTAAAAAAGATGTATGATTGCCATATTCCCATGCATGCACGTGGATAAATATTAGGACCATCATACCATATATCATATGATTTATAATTTCTTGTAATAGTCAGTGCCATTCCCTCTGTACCTGTGGCTTCCACGTGGATATATATTTCTGTTGTTGCTATATATGTGTCTGTCAGGGTGGCACATGATCAAGGTAGGTCTACTTCCTTTAATTTTCCAGCTGCTAACTCTGTAATTAAGCTTGGTTACGTTCCTTTTTTTGTGTATAATAATATTTGTTTTCATTACCATTATATACCAGCCAACTCCTAGCTAGCTAGTTCGTTGTTGAGGACGGCTTGACGCGATTGGTTATTTTATTTTTCCTTCATGAGATCCAATAAGAAATAGCTCCACAATTTTCTCTTTTCTTTTTTCACTATCTACGTGATTATATTAAAGGAAGATACATACATACATATGCATATATAGGAACTGAAATACATATATACGTGTGTGTGTGTGGCCGTATAATGCAGGAGCAGAACTCAAGTTTTGATTTTGTTTATGCCTTGTTTAGTACGTAGTCAAAACATAATGATTCATAATTTCGTATAATTAACAACTAACTACGACTGCCGTCTTATTTTAAACTAACCTTTAGCTTCGCCTTATAGTCATTTACAGCGGATATATATATATATATATATATATATATATATATATATATATATATATATATATATATATATATCCCCAAGAATTTGTATAACTTAAAGTATGGGGTCATCGGAAAATTATTTTTTAAATTTTTGGCTATTTTATATATTATCTAATTGCATGGTTTATTTTCAATTTTTCATAGCGGCCAAATGTGGTCGTCTTAGCATTTCGTGATTCTAAAGATGACCTTTTCCGTCTTCGTACGAACCAATACATCTGAACGCCCAACAAATCAAAATTATCTTTGCTTATTTTTTTCCCATCAATGTTTTAATTTCAAGCTGGACTTTGTTTTCAAATTGGTGATTTGTTCTTGACAAGTATCAAATTTTTTGAGTCTTCTGTATGTTTCTCTATAGACTATACAGAGAGACGCCCCAATTAAACTCTTGACAGTGAGGTGTTATGAGATGACATGATTAGACAAGAGGAGAGATCTCTAAAACGGACAAGCTGTGTAGATAAACAAGCTATATATTCCCAAGTATAAACTTAACTAACAAGGTCAAAGCATAACATCGGTAATATTAAACTAAAACATCATGTGGTTAATATAAGAACTAGTTAATTTTTTTTAGAGAGATTAAAGGATCTAAATATATAGGTCATTTATATTAAAGTATTTATATTTATCGTTTTTGTCTAAATTAATTTATCTTATTGACGTTATATAATCTAATAATACATAGTATATATTATGATTAATTAAATAAATTATATAACTTTCTTAATATCTACAAAAATAGTCTAGTTTTTATATTAATTAAGGATGAGAGGGAATAATTAATTTCTCAAAAGCATGACCAACCAGGTCTCATCACTATTTATCGCTGGATACAACTGAAGCTAACGTACCGCGCAAGTTACATGCCAGAAGAAGGCAGGCCTTGCTCGCCCATTATACTTGGTATATATATTGACATCCACTAAGTTTCCAGTTGACAATCTCTCTTGGAATCATCATCATCATCTCAAAATTATTAAGAGCTTGAGAGGTTAATAATGGAGTCTGAAGATAAGGCAACATCCTCGTCAGAAACAAAGCAAAGTGATGAGCAAGGAGCAAGTCATCAAGTGACAAGGTCGTACGAGTGTAGCTTCTGTAAAAGGGGTTTCTCTAATGCACAAGCATTGGGAGGACACATGAACATTCACAGGAAAGACAAAGCCAAATTGAAGCAATCTTCCGACAGAGCTCGTCGTCATCGTCGTTATCATCAGCCTGAATCTTTGGATGTTCACAGTAAGGTCGAAGCAGACAGAACCAGAGAGAACGAAACCTCCGAACTTCACATAAAGCAGCTTCCTTTATTTGCAGAAACACCTAGTGGCGAAACACAAAAGCCAAAAGAATTAGGTCATGTTCATGAAAGAGGAATTGCTGAAGAAATCAAGGAGTCATCGTCATCGGATTTAGACCTTGAACTCAGACTAGGGCCTGACCCACCCTCTCCAGCTACTGGTACCAGAAATTTTTTTTGATCTCAATGCACAAATCTACATATGTCTTGATTCTTCCTCCCGATTTTTTTCTTCATCAATAAGTCTCCTCCCTTTTGTTTAAAATTGATCATTATTGTTTTGTACTGGAAAATATTTTTGTACCCTTTTCCTGCACAATCAATTTTATTACATCTTTGCTTTTAACAATTTTTTTTTAGTATCAACTATATGGTAAGTCCTGTGTATATGCATGGCTTGGAGTTTGAGCAATGAATTGGATCATTTATATACAATTTATTATAGAGTTTATGTTTCACATTAATTTGTTTGAATTTGCAAATTTTGTTTGTTATTTGTCTTCTTTTTTTAAGTGGGTAAGGGGGCGGGATCAAATTGAAGTTGCACATAATTTACTTCATGAAGTGTGAGCTGAGTCCTGACTCCTGAGTGTCATTAAGTTGCAAGTACTTTGTTAGTTTGTCTTGTGATATGTTCTCTCCATTTTTCGTACAATAAAATTAAATCTATATTTTCTATACTTGGATTTGTTACATGCATGCCGTATTCCAAATGAAATACTCAATATTAATGTAAACTGAAAAAAAGAATACAGTTCTTTCTGTAAAATTCTCGTAGAATTTGATGGGGATGCAAAGAGTTAAAACATATATAAAGATTATTTTTATGTTCATTCATTTTCATTTTTCTCTATTCTCTGTTCTAATTCCATAGACACTTGTAACCAAAAAAAAAAATCAAACATTCAGACTAGCTCGATCTCTGTAGAGTAATTAAGAGAAGAATTACATATGTTCAAGAGAAAGAGAGACTCGATCGAAAAATTTCAGCTCAACTTCCGTGGAGACCTTGAGAAGTGATTTTCAGACATCAAATTAATTAGAAGTAGCATTAAGGCCTTCAGAATTAAGAAATGCATGTTGCTGAATCCAATCCTCCACTAAACTCCATATATATGGAATTAGAGGATAGATATCGATAAAATCAATCGACAACTACACACATATATATATTCCTCCGATTCTTAATATAAGACATATTTGAAGTCTTAAATATAAGACAACATTTTCATATTTATCAATATTTTCTTAATTTATCCATATTGATATTTCCTCAATAATAATCAAGGAGGAAAGTGAATGAGGGGATTAAGAAATGTGACCTGGAGTGTTCGAAAAATATATGTCATATTAACTAACATAACCAACTTCCTTAATCTGATCAAATTAGATATATTAAGAATAATATGAGTATGTGGGTGTTTATGCATAACTTCTTTCGTCGTTAAAAGCTAAAGAATGTTCCCTCGATAAGAACTAGCTATATGATTGGCAACAACAAGGTAACTTGCTTTTCGCAACTTGTAATAACCAAACCATCTAATTCTTAGCTCGGCCTGATATGCTGCAGGATGTCGTCAAACAGTAAGTAATTATGTATATACAGCAGCTTAAACCAACCAGTTTCTCGCTTTTTCTGTTAAATAAGTATCCAAAGATTGTACGTTTAGCTGCCAGAGTAACTGAGTCAGGGACGTCGACGTGACCAGATCGAGGCCAGAAGATACGAACAAGCTAGGGAAAATATTCTTTCTTTAATTTATTAATTATTTAATTATTGAGCCATATATAACGATTGCATCAATATCTTTATCGATCAATTACATTCGCAGAACTCTACAAGACGTTACGTACCCAAGAGATTTACAATATGAAAGGTTATTTGATTATAAAGTTGGTAAATAATATACACCCTCTTATGCCTTGGGGTGTGACACAGCCAATCAAACATATACGTAACCTTTCCTCCTATTTCCCAACATTTTTTTTTTTTTTTTTTCAGTTTTCACCAAGAGGTTTTATCATTTAAAGCCGAATCAGCCTGGGCTTTTTATTCTCTTCTTAAAGCGTCCTTTCTGCACCAGTAGTCACCCCCTTCCCCTTTAGCTTTCACGTTGGCTTCTCTTCTGCCATCAGCTGCTTCAAGCAAATTCATTTCAGATATTAACACAGAAAACAAAAACAACAAGCCATTGCTGACGTATGGCTGTCACAACAATCAGTTTCTGCAAGAACTTGCGAGTTCAAGGACTAAGACTGTAAGAAAATACGGATGTGTGGAGCCTATTGATTCTGCACTTCGTGAAACGCGACGCTAGAGATACTCTAATGCTGATGAGACACTCTATTGATTCTGCATTGCGAGATCGCTGGTATGGTACAGACAAATGGGAAGTTACTCCCTGTGAGCTTAGTACCAAAGCTGGTAGGCTCCTCTTGGTGTCTTTTCTTCTGCTTGCGTCTAGTTTTTTGTATCTTCATTTTTACTCTGCATGGGACATATCGTGTTAAATCAGCGAAATGGTCGGAGACCGTGGGTAATACCAAAAGAGTCCAAAACAAATCCTGTCTGCCTTTCCAACAACACTAGTGAGCACAGTGCTTGCCTTACTTGAATCTTCAGTCCATTTGGAACATGGGTAAACTTTTGCTTATTTTAAAGTTCATTTGATCCCATATCAATGAGAATCTCCGTTTTTGTGGAGAGTATAAGCAACGCATTCCTCCTCTTGAATGCTCCATGTCCGTGGTAGTTTTCTTCATTGATTTTGTATATTATTAAAAAAAAAAAAAAAAATCTTGCATGCAAAGCTCTGAGCTTTCTTTAAAAACTACCGTGAGAGCTAGCACGTTGCTAGGCGCCACGTACTCCCGAAGGTGGAATTTAGTCTTTATATTAATGAAATTAATATTTTGAAGTTTCGCCTTGCTGATACACTTTTCCTGTGAGGACTTCAATCGAGATGACCTAACTTTTTCTAGTGGCTAATAACGCTATGTGGGGGGAAGTAGAGCCTAAATGGGTAGACGAAACCAATACTTTATTACAGCTAATTCCCAGAGGAATTAAGGTATCACACCACCCAAAAATCAGACGACAAATGTGAAACGCTAACGCCTCTTTGGTCGTTTTGGGTTTAAATGTAAACGTTCTCCCATACACTATTCGTTACATTTTTCCAACTAAACACGAAAGAACATTTCCTTCAAGAGGATAGAAAGGAAAGGAAGTTCACACCATCTTGGTAAGCATGGTAGCTAAACCTTTTCGCAGCCAAATGAATTTTTGAAAAAACAAAAACAAAAGGATGGACCGGAAAGTAAGCTCAGTTTCAGATGTAAATTATTATTCACTTAGGCAACCATGCAACCTTCTTATAAATGGAGAAAAAGCTGTGATAACCCTTAAAAATAAACATTATAGTCAACTTAGAGTTGAAATGAGGAATCCCATTCGCCCATGTAGGGATGGATAGAAGGTTTAAAAGAACGAATTCCTAATGTTCCTACACATATGGTCAACATAAAATCAACGATATTTGGAAAGAATTTATGCTTGTTTGCATTCCTTAAATACTACTCCCTCCGGTCCTAATTATAAAAGCTAGTTGACTTTTTTAGAGAGATTAAAGAATCTAATTAAATTAGGTTAGAGTATTTTTATTTTTATTTTTTTCTTCAAACTAAATATTTTGACTAATAAACTAATATATAATCTAAGAAAACATAAGATATTTAAAATGATTAACTAACTTATTTAACTTCCTTAATCTTTCCAAAAAAAGTCAACTAGCCTCTTATAATTAATAATTTTAGGAGGTAGTAGTCAATATCAATTATATAAAGTAACTGTAGAGAGCTGCACTGTTCACTATCCAAATGACCATAGGCGTGCATTGGACCCACTCTAGTTACTTTATCAAAGTGATTTGCAACATAAATGATCAGTAAACCCCACTAGCTGGCAAGAAAAGAGCTGAACGGATTTAACATAGACTTAACACAAGGAAGCAAGAGACTGAAAACAAAAAACGAGAGCACAAAGGGGAGAGTAGGGTATTTGTGTGGGAACAAGGCAGGGAAGTCAAAACAAGTACTTAATATGAAGCAAAAAGAACCGCCAAAATTCAACAAATATGTAAACATATTTACACAACAAAGTTGAGTATATGCATGACAACGTCTAGGTAAATCTTACAAATATATCAACCCCAAGAATCATAGCACCATGTAGAATTCCAGAAAACAGTCCAGGGCACTGTCAACCTCACATGGAGCTTTGAACAATATACAGGGAGAAAGGACTGCCTATATAAATACAGCAGATTACTGATCTAAAGACGAATTCTATTTAAAATAGCGTGTAAAAGTTGTAAAAGAACGAAGCACTTCACCTGAATGGAAGTTCAAAATGAAAATCCGCACATGATCTGCTCACCAAATCATCTAGAGTTGACATTAAATTCATCTACCAATTGACCAGAAAGCCAATTCAGTCCCAATCTTGTTAATAATATTCACAAGGCCTTAGAATATATTTTCTCAATAACAAAATCAATCAACGCTAATAACATTATATATAACCATAAAATACAAAACAAAAATCAGCAGGAAGCAACCAGAAACCCCTACATAGACTACCTGCAAAAGCAATACATAAAACTCCCAACTATGGGAAAACATTACCAGTAAAAATCGGGCAATATTGCACTCAACAGATTTGCTCAGAAATCCTCATTTATCCATTTCCGCTGCCAGCAGTAAAGGTAGACTACATCAAACAGTTACCAATTAATAAGAGAACAGATACATTTGAAAAGCCACAAGTTTCCTAAAGAAAGTAAACAGAAAATTTGCAACAAGGTCTTAAAGGATATAACAAGTTCAAAATGGAAGGCAACATAATTAGTGATTCAAGCCCTTCTTTGCTTTAAGTGATTCAAGAGCCTTATTTCGTAATTCAATCTCAAGCTTCTTCTGGTCAGATGGGGTCTCCTCATTATCATTTCGATGAAAATCCATTCTTTCAGCTTCATCTTCTTCTAAAGTATAGTCATCTGTTTTGCTTTTCATTTTCAGCTTCTCTGCACGCCGCTCTTCCTTTCTACGCCGTCTCTCCTCACGTCTTCGACGTTTTTCCTCCTTCCGCAGTTTCCTCTCCTCCTTTTTCCTTCTCTTAGCCTCTTTCCTGTTCTCTAACTCAGAATCATAGCTGGATTCTTCATCTGAAGAAACCTTTCTCTCAGACCTCTTGTGCTTTCTCTTATCCCTTCCTTCTCTTTTATGCCTACCACTTTCTTCAGAATCAGAATCACATGAAGCACTCTGTTTAACCTGAGCAACTTCTGATTTTCCATGCTTAACACTACCCTTGGAAAAACTTGAATGCGAGTGGTTCTTATCACCAGACTTCTTGCTATCCACATCATATGATTCAATAAGCTTCTCACCAGACAAAGATTCCTTGTACATTGGTGACTTTAGTTGAGGAGTTTCGGCACCCCTTCCAGAAGATTTATCACTGCCAAGAAATTTTTTACACTATATAAGACAAATTTGTGCATGGTAGACAGATTAGTAAGAATAACTGCAGTATGCCAACTAAACTACCTCTTTATTTCCCGGCCTTTCTTGCTCAAATCAATATTATCATTACGTCGCTGAGAATCAGAACCCAGATGCTCTGCTGCCCTTTCAGGGGAGAATCTATCCTCAGTACGAGCCTTTGCAGGTGAAACTTTTTGCTTACTGTCAGGGGACAAATATTTCATTTTCCTTTGTGAAGACTTTGATTTGTGATCCCTGGTCTCTCTACAAACACAGAAAATAATAAAGTAATAACAATAAGAAGGCAATTAAACAAAGGAATTCAATTACTACGGACAAACAAGACAAGCAGGAGATATCCAATTAATACTAAAACCTAGAATATGTTTCTTCTGCTCCTTCACTTTTTTCTGGGCTATCATTTGTGGGCTTCTGGATTCTTGATTTCTGAGGATGACACAGACTTCCCTCTTGGGTCAACATCTCCCCTCTTCGCTTCAGAGGGCTCTCATGTGGACTAAATGACCAAAACAAAGTACACGTAAACACTCCAATTTTACAAATGATTGAGTTGATTAGAACATTGGTTGAGGAGACAAGAAATTACCTAGTGTCTTCACTGACAGTCTTCTTCCCTGCTTGCGGAGATACTGGCCTGGTTGGAGACTTCTCAGGTATGGACAATGAACCTCGTGATTTATAATGCAGTAAGTTGTGATCCTTATCTCTCTGAACATTCCTAACAGGACTTGAGGATTGACGAGCGGCCGGTGACACTCTGTCTTGTGTTCTGTAAGACAGGTATATTCTTCGTCAAGTATACTTGTTAAATGTATCAATGGTTATATGACATTCCAACTAAACAGCTTTACTCATTAAATGAAATCATGCATATCCTATACAAAACAAAATTATCCAAGTATCATGCTAGACGTCATTATACCTGACTCTTCCTTCAGAAGACTGCACAGGACTTCTTGCTCGCCTTGGAGCATTTCTCCTCACTGGTGATGGAGATACATGTCGTTTAGGAGACTTGGAACTCCATTCACCTGAAGAAAGAGACCCCCTTGGGGGAGGACTGGGAGACCATTTACGATCAGAAATGGGAGACCTACGCATCACAGGTGATCGAGGCCTGCGTTGAGGGGTTCTACTTCTATACCTTCTTCGTACAGGGGAGGGGGATGGCAAGGGAGAGGGAGATCTCCGACGTATGGGTCTTGGTGACCTTCGTCGTTGTATCGGTGATGGTGATCTGCGATGACGTGATAGAGAGGGTGACTTGTGTCTTCTCACCAAAGAAGGTGATCTGCGTCTTCTCATGGGAGAGGGTGATCTGCGTCTTCTTACTGGAGAAGGTGATCTGCGTCTTCTCACAGGAGACAATGATCTCAAAGGGGAGGGTGATCTACGTCTTCTCATAGGAGAGGGTGATCGGCGTCTTCTTGCAGGAGAGGGTGATCTACGTCTTCTCACAGGAGAGGGTGACCTATGACGAAATGGAGAACGCACTCTTCGTCGCAAAGATGGTGACCCGTAATGTGAGCGAGACCTAGATCTTCGCCTAGAATAAGATGGCCTTCTCCGAGGAGACCGCCATGGTGAATGCCTCTGAGGAGAAATAGATTGTCTTCGCGGTGAATGGCGAATCCTTTCAGAAGAAATGGACCGTCCTCGTGCTTCTGGCAACCTGGATGTACTTCTTGACCTTTGTCTGTCACCAAATAACAAACTTGTTAACACAATTTGAACCCAAAAAAAGGAAGACAAAAGTACTCCTGTTTTGGGAACCAAAAGAGTGCGCTTGTTAATGTGATTGAGGACTGTCTACATGAAAGGAATAGGCGGGGAAAGAAACAAGCACCCGCCAGCTGGTCAAGTTGTATATAATAATAGGACGGCTACAAGTAACATGTACAAATCAAGCCCATGCGAGCAAATTTAAAAGCATACCCTGAATAACTTCGGGAATTTGAAAATGATCTACTCATTGACCTAGAAGGTGAGTCTCTGCCAGCATGGAACATCAATTTATGAGCTTCAAAGATAGAACATATAAATAGATTATAACATACAATTTAGTAGAGCATTACCGGTTAGGTGAAGCAGAAATTGCTGGGGAATGAGGAGATCTAGAATACCTACTACAAAGTAACAGCTAGTTAGTAATCCATAACCCAATAAGAAGCTTTGAGATGCTAAGTCAAACCCGGATTCTCCCCACCAAGATACCCATTTTTCCGTTAAAGGCAATCCTGATATTCAACTTAAATTTAAGCCAGACAACTTCAGATATCTACAAATGGTTCTAATCAAGAAACTCCATGAAAAGGCAAAACATGTGAGAAATGACTTTGCATGACAACTTAATACTCACACAATCCATGAGTGAGATTAAAACCCCATCCCAGTCCATATTATGAAATTTGGCTGGCTATCATCATAATAGCGCTTATAAAGGACACATCATCCCATTTACCTTTTCCTTGATCTCGCACCATTCCTTTTCTCAGTTTCTTTTCCGTCTTGATCATAATCTGCTGAATCCCTGGGCTTCAAGAGTTGGTCTGGTGCAGTATCAGTATCCCTGGCATCAAAGCCACCGTCCTACAGCAGTTTGAGGTAAAGGACATGAACCCAAATAATTGCAGAAGCTAGCTGAATATCATGAAAACATAAACAGAAGTTAAAACCAAAAATGCAGCTCGATGAAGTGCAACTCCAGCATGAATAAAGTAGTATTACCATCTTCTTCACCCTCTCTAGCAAGAATTCTCTACCTTCTTTATCTCTTTTCTTCTGAAGTTCACTTGTTATCTTATCATTTTCAACCTAAACCATTCATGGGAAGTGGGTTCGTCAGAGGACATAAAAATTGCAAAAAACAAATATACAACAAGAGAGCTAAGAACTTGGCAAGATTGAAATGCACCTTCTTCTTCCTGAGTTCTTCTTCTTTGGCATCCAAGAACTGCTGTGGAACGCCACTGGCATTTTTCTGTGCACTGAGAAGAAGTGACCAAAGCTCTTTCATAAACTTCCCTGTGTTCTTCTCCATAAATCCAGTAATTTGTATTTGGACCTCCTTCCCGTTAACTTCCTGCATCACAACAATAGACATGATAAACACATAAGTAACCGTACATATTTCCCAACCTCATCGAATATCAACAGGAAAGGGAAAGGGCAAAAGGTGAATGCACATTGATGATGGCCAATTTTAATTAGAGAGCAATAATAATCTGATGCAAATCTAACAAGTAAAGCAACATACCTTAGCATCCAGAAGACCATGAATGAAGTTGATGAGCACCTCATCCTCGAACCCAAGAAGTTCAGTCACCTTTATAGTGATCCAAGGCTTTATTACGTCCATATTCACCTTCGTCATGTCGACCTTAAACCAATTTTCCAATCAAAATTCAACGAATGAGAAAGCAAGGAAGGAACAACGTGTACTATAATTTATCAGGATCTTGCATATCCCAATTCATTTTCTTACAAATTTCAGAGGCAGTTTACAATTGCAAATATTTGACCAATAAATACAAACAGCTTGGTCACAGGAACGTACCAGGTGATCCAGCTCAGGCGCGAACTTCTGAGATTTCAGCAGTTTCGCCTGCTTGTTAGAAAACCGAGTGTCTTGATCCGCAGACGTACCCTGAATACGGAATTCAGCAGATGTAATTAAACAAAGTGATCAGCGCCCATAACACATATCCTTGCAGAGTAAATTCAGTAGAAGGCTTAAAGTTAACGTTTTCAACGGCGAAAATCGGGGTCCCCTTTACGCAAATTATCCCAATCCCAAATCTAAATAATTAAAGGTTCAAACATTGGATATAAACTCACTCTAAAGAACCCGCCCGACATTTTCTGATGTCTAGAGCTTCTGAACGGAGAGAACAATGAGCAGCTGAGATTATGAAAACAAATCAATATGCGAAGAAAGTGGAAACCCGAAGCAGCACTCTGGTTTTACGCCATGTGCATGAACAGGTGGAGATGCAGAGATAAATAATGGGAGAAATAGACGGTATAAAGACGCTGAAACCAACTCCTATATGGCGGGAGCGAAAGGCTGCTTCCCCGTGTAGCCGTAGTAGGTTCAGTCTTCGGGGTCTGCTGCTCTGCACGACGCGAACTCGCGAGGAGTGCCCTAATTCAGCAGATTCATCCTCAGCGGACGTAAGTTCCACTTTTGCCCTTTGAAGCAAATTGTACTCGCTCGTGCATCAAATTTCTTATAATTATCATCATCGATATCAATATATAAACGGATCATATCGGGATAAAATGGTGGCAAAAAAAACATCGGGATAAAATGGTGGCAAAAAAAACATCGGGATAAATGATTAGATGTTAACAAACCCCTCTTTGAAAAAAAAAAAAAAAAACCCTCTTTCTTTTAAAATAGTGAAAATCCCTTCAAAAAGGAAAACAAAAATGTGAAAAGACAAATAAATGTTATGATTATGCATAATCCTAAATAAGTGTTAGTGTCTAATGGGTTTTTTTGAAAATGTTAAAAAAATGACACAATTGACCCTTTGATTTGAAAAAAATGAATTGAGAAAGACCATAATGGCACGAAAAGGGCAGCGGCAAAGGGAAAATTAGAGCTGAAGTTGTCCAGAAGAAGGAAGGTATGTCATTTTTTACTCCACAATATGCTTCCCTTGACAAGTCGATCCCAAGCATGAGCTTTTTCATCTTTGTTTAAGTGGGTGACTTTTTTTCGTAGCTATGTGTTTTGGTTGGAGGGAGGTAAATGTTGACTATGGTTGAAGGTAGCATGAGGTTGTGATTGTACATAACGTGAGTTTGAGGTTTGAGGGTGAAGAGAGAAAAAAAGGGGTGGATTTTGTATAAAATCGATTATCTAAAGTTGAGAAACCAAAATGCGAATTTGTGAAACATTGAAGTGGTGTTTAAGTTTTGTATTTCTGAACTGATGAAAAAGAAAAGTTGGTGAATTGATATTTTGTTGATTTATTTGTTGCAAGCATTTAACAAAATGGATGGGAAAATTGGGTTAGATTATGCCAACGAGTTGTTTTGTTATTTTTATGAATATACTGTCATGGCCTTAGTGTCAGTATGTAATTGCATACACCATTATTTTGTCAGTAATGTATAGGGTGGAAGAACTATGATGTTGTCCACTTGTCATTGAATATGATCATACAATTCTACTGTCATGGTCTTACTGCTGTTTAGATAAGAAAATTGCAAAAATATTGAAGCATCTTGTGAAATTCTTATGAGAACTTGCAAAAACTTTATCCTAAATTGACAAACATTTATTTGAATTTGGGAAAACCAATTTAATCTTTGGGGAATTTGGATTGCAAATTGCGAAAGTACTGAAGCAACTTGTGAAATTATTATGATCACTGGCAAAAATCTAATCCAAAATTAACAAACGCTTATCTAAATTTGGGAAAATCGGTTTAACCTTTGGGAAATTTGGATTGCAAGTTGCGAAAGTGCTGAATTAACTTGTGAAATTCTTATGAGAACTTGCAAAAACCTAATCCTAAATCGACAAACACTTATTTGAATTTGGGAAAATCAGTTTAATCTTTGGGGAATTTGGATTGCACATTGTGAAATTACTTAAATAACTTGTGAAATTCTTATGAAAACCTGCGAAAATCAAATCCTACTTTAACAGACGTTTATCATAACTTGCGAAACACATTTGAGATATTTGCAAAACACAAGCTTTTACAACCACAGGCGTCCATGAACCTAACAAGGGTTCAAAAATATGACGCTTCCAACATCACAACACATATAAACATAACAAGTGTTTACATAATAAGGAAGAAAGCTTCGCCCTTCACACTTCCCCTAGTAACAATTAAGACAAATTAACAACATCTTCACACATCCTCTCTCTCTCTCTCTCATGCCACTCTACCCTCTCTTCCCTGTCCCCACCACACCACTCTCTCTGTTTTGTCCTTTTGAACCTGCACATAGGGACAGTGAGTTGACTCCCCATCAACTCAGCACTGATCATAGTAAACAAAGGAGCGAGATTTGAGTTATGACCTCCTCTACAATGTGGAGGGTGACGAACATTGATGAAAGATCGAACCTATCGGTGGGTCCTATCACTGCCGATAGGTGACCATAGAATAGTGGTTTTTTGAAACATTTGGTCGCTACCTCCGACGACCACATAGTAGAAGCAATGGTCACTGGCGGTTGAAAAGGTGAGAAAATTATAAAGATCGGCAAAACCCCCCTCTTCATCCTCTTTGACAAACCTTTCATTCACCACCATATCGATTCTTAAACAACGACTTAGAAAAAAGCTCAAAACCTGAGCAGAAAAAGTAAGAAGAGAAAAATAGAGAGAAAATTTTTAGTGAGAGGAAGACGACGAAGGTTGTTCCTTGGCCCTTCTGTCATATCTTGAAACCTCTGTCACAATTGCCCCACACCCACGGTCCTTTGCCAGGCTATGTGTGTGCCCACACAGCGCCTTCACCATCTTCATGATTTGGGATACAAGCCACCAAAAAAGTTGGATCCGGTGATGGTGGAAGAGATCAAAGAGGAGGGAGAAGAAGATTTTTGTGATGGATGAGAATATATACATATATAAGGGCATTTGTGTCTTTTGCTTTTGATTTAAAAAATGACAAATCAAGCCCTCACACCTCTATGGTATTATGAATATTGGGAGCACATTTTTGTCTTTTAATATTTTTAAATTTCTTTATAAAAGGTTTTCCCTTTAAAGTACGCATGGTGGAAATTTTTATATCGTATATAGACATACAGTACGTATATAAAAAGGGAAAACCCCTTTAAGATCTCAAGAGATTAAAAAAATATCAAAAAAGTCCCACAGAAAATTCTGATGTTTAAAAAATTATGAGGAATTGTTAAAACTCATAGATAGAGTTATTAATTACCTAATGATGGAGTTGTCAATGTGACTTTTTTGACATCAAAATTTTTTGTAAGATTTTTTTTTACATTTTCTTGGTCCTTTGGAACCCTAAAGGTATTTTCCCTATATAAAAACTTGTTCTATTTTTATGAATGATGTTTAAAAAAATAAGGTGTGTGCATGTGAATTTCATACGGAAGCCTACTAAACAAGTCGCATTGTTCATGATTTTTTTTCCCATATCTCTGTTATCTTTCTTTTTTAAAAATAATATACACTAATAGCTTGAGTTTGCATATGGAATCAAATCAAAACCCTCCTACCAATTGAGGAATTTGTATTGTATTTGTATGTATGTCACCAAGTTACGAGGTTATTTGTCTTTGATGTCCTGTGAACGAGGACAACAAATATGAAGAAGGTTAAAATTATTGATCAGATTAAACATCTAAGAAAATGTGGTTCGTGATTGTAACAATAACTACACACATAAAGAAGTGCAAATTAATTACCGAAAACCAACCTTTATCCTAACATATTGTTTGAGATAACTACAAACTAAAAACATATGTTTTATAATATTGATAAATTTTACAATATTGTTATACATTTGGGGGAAAAAGATGAAATGAGAAAAGGAGAATAATCACATTATAAATCAAAGTTTTTCATTACAAGGTAAACTTTGATCATGTTTAATGATAAATGAGCATATTGTCACAGGGAGAAAACAATGCAAATGCAACATCCAGGGATCACTAATGCCATCCAAATTTTCCCGTCCTAAAAAATTAATCCTGTCTCAATTGCTTAGAATTGGGATAGGAAGACTGAGATGGTAAAACTTTGAATACCCCTGTTGAGGAGCTATATGGTCAATTTTTGGAATTTCAAGCTTATCATTTGTTGACTTGACGCTTTATTGTTTGGGTTGAGATGTTTTGCCCTCTTAATGTTTTCATTTTTACTGACTCGTGATGGTGATTTAGAATGCCCCCGTTCTTAGTATTTTTTTCTTGCCAGTTGTTTTTTGAGGTGTTTCAATAGTGTTTTTGTGCGCTTAGGGTTGATGTCTCGTCAATAAAAATACATTGAGTACTAAATTTTTATATGGAATTTTAAATATTTGTAATCACATTTTTAAAATTTCATGTTTTAAAATTATTAGTGTCAAGTGCACTTTTGAGGCTTTTTGAACAATATGCGACATAAAAAAGGACTACTAGAATTCTAGATGGCAAAAAGTGTTCCCTGACAAAAAAAAATACTGCACTAAAAATGATTTTGATAAGGGAGATGAAAGTAACAAACAAATCATTCATTATGAGTTGGAATTTTATGCATAGTTTTAGCTTTTTCAACTTGCATACACATTTCTGATCAAAAAAAAAAAAAAAAAACTTGCAAAATTATATTCTTCAACTTAGCTCATACACATTATATTCTTCAATTTAGCTCCTAATATTTTTAAATTTTAAAAATGAATATGAGAGAATTGCTTAAATAAAAATGATCACAACTACAACTTATAAAAATTCAAATTTAATTTCGAGGATAATTGACATTTTTCTTATGTAATTAATTGACATTTTAATGTTCACATGCTAAAAGTATCATTATTCCCATTCTCCTTTTTTTCCCTATTGCTTGACCAAGGGTGACCATGATAAGAGTTCAAATTATGTGTTTTTTCCTTATGTCCTTGTTATGTGCTTATCCCTCTAGATGATGACATTTATTTATTATTGTTTTTTTTTGGATTAAATTATATATTGCATTTTTTTTTTTTTTCACTCAGTATTTCAAATTAATTAATTTCTAGGATGCTAGTGTTACAAGAAAAATATTCCTGAATGCGGGATGGTAAATTAATCAATTTGAAATATTGTGTGTAAAAAAATTCAGGATGCAACATATATTTTAATCTAAATAAATAAGGGATAAGATATTATCACTATCATTTTTTGTCACTACCCTTTTTCACGGTTAGATCAGAATCTCAATAGGAGAGATAAATGATAAAAGTAAATGAGATTTTGATATAACCGTAAAAAAATGATAGTGATATTGGTAGTGACAAAAAATGGTAGTGAAAATATCCTATCCCAATAAATAAATATAAAAAACCCTCATCCCCGGAGAGAAGCACATACCAAGTAAAAAAAAAAAAACACCTAATGTGAACCCATGAGCAAGCTCCACTTCCGAGCGAAAAAAAGAAAAGAAAAGAGCAAGCTCCACCTGGCTGGCTGGCTTGAAGGAGAAAACGGTAGAAGGAAAAAGCGGGTGCGGTCGGAGCGAGGGGCGCATGGCCCATCGGATCCTGCCCGTTAAAGGACGGCAGAGACTGAGATAGAGAGCGGATCACAGGTAAAGGCGGTGACCCGGTGGCCTGTAGCATAGCAAAGCATTTGTATCTGTTGACTGTAGCCTTTGTCCAAAACAAGTACTAGTATAAAGCGGGAGATCATCGGCGTTGTGGTCTAGCCAAATCAGAAAGATCAGGTTTACGCAGATTTCGACACGTGGACCCATGCTTATAATCGGATGCAAACCTATTTATATTCCACTCTTTATTCTGTGTTTCTGGTCCGCCTCTTACCCTCTTCTTCTCTCTCCTTCCGCCTCTCTTCCCCCGCCGTTTTCCTCAGCTCTCACTGCACACCCTCGCAAACCCTAGACACCTTCTCCGCAACCTCACAATTTTCCATGCTCCTTCTGGATCTCGCTTACTGAAGTATCTATTTTCTTTTCCCTGATAAAACCTTTTGTATCGCCGTTCGAGGAGGATATTTGGAGATAACCGCGCTTCGGAATTGTCGGCGATGGCCGCTTCCACCACCAGCCAGGTCTATATTCAGGTAATCGAAGATGTCATGAACAAGGTTCGCGATGAGTTCATCAACAACGGCGGTCCTGGCGAGGAAGTCCTCAAGGAGCTTCAAGCTGTAATTTCTCTTCGCGCCTCAATTTTATTCATTTCCTCTTTCTATTCTTCATGTATTGATTGATTGATAGTATTTTGTTAATATATGTACCATGAAATCTGCGTGGATTTGTTTGGCAATATATTTTCCTTGTTGGCTGATTGACTTAGGGCTTGGATCTGATCTAAGCATTTATTGGATTTGTATTCTTACCAAAGCTCCATTGTTTTGTGCTTACTCTCTTTCGTTTTGCCTTTGTTGATCATTTAGATGTGGGAAACAAAAATGATGCAAGCTGGTGTTATTCTCGGGCCAATTGACAGGTCCGCTGCAGCTAAGCCTACGCCCGGTGGTCCAATAACTCCGGTTCACGATCTAAACGTCCCATATGAGGGGACCGAGGAATATGAAACTCCTACCGCTGAAATACTTTTCCCTCCTGTGAGATTTATCCCATATTAAAAAAATTTGCGTTTACTGATTCTCTTTAATCATTTATTACGTTTTTACTTTCAATTATTGTATTGTTTGTTGATACGGGATTTTGTTTGCACAGACGCCTTTGCAAACTCCAATTCAGACACCTTTACCAGGAACTGCTGACAACTCCATGTATAACATTCCTACTGGGCCTAGTGACTATTCAACTCCTGGAAATGATTCTAGCGGAAATACTGAGGTGAAAGGTGGAAGACCTGGCCCATACATGGTAAGCTCATTTTGTTGGCCAACTCGATGATGATTCATCACTGAATTATGCTAGTGTAAGATAGGTGGTTCATGTTTTATTTTTCCTTTATATCAATTATCAAACATGTGCGCTTAGCATCTTCTCTCTTAAAATCGTGGCTGCTGGAACATTTTCCTTTGAATGTGACAAACGACATAATTCACATAATCTTCTTGTAGCAACCTTCTTCTCCATGGATGCACCAGCGGCCTCCACTTGATGTCAATGTTGGTGAGTCCTTGTTTATTTTGAAACTGTGTTTAGTATAAATGACTCTACATTGATATTAATAATGGTATATATTGCTGTAGCTTATGTTGAAGGGCGGGACGAAGGAGACAGAGGAACTTCTAATCAACCTCTGACACAGGTAAGCAAGTCCGTGAGATGTTTTATTTTAGAAGAATGTCTGTTGCATAAGTTGAAAGCGTCTCATGATGTTCCTGTCATGAATTATTTTATAACCAACCATTGATAATCAATTAAACATGTATTGTTTTATACTCTCTATGCTCAGTTGACATTTTTTTTGTGAGAGATTAAGGAAGCTAATTAAATTACTTAAAATTATTAATATTTATTGCTTTTTTCTCCAAACTAATTTGTTTCACCTATAAACTGATATATTATTTAATCGTATACAACATACGATATGATTAAGTAACCCAATTAGCTTTTTTAATCTCTCCAAAAAAAAAAAGTCAACTTTTATATTGAAGACCGGAGGTAGTATGTTAATTTAATATAGGGAAAATGACAAAAAATACCATTTGAATTACAAAAACCCAAAATGTCTATTAAATTAGCAAAAGAACAAATAAGTAATCTGATAGGAATTTGGGATTTGGAAGTTTGAGTGTTGACAACTTGAGTATAGGCAATGACAACTTAAGAATATCAATTAGTAACTTGGGTATACACAGTGACAACTTGGGGAGCTCAAGTTATATACTCAAGTTGTCAACCCCAAACTTCAAAATCTCAGATTTTTACCAGATTACCTATTTGTCTTTTTATTAATTTAGTAGACATTTTTTAGTTTTTTTTAATTCAACGGTATTTTTATGTTATTTTTCCTTTAATATAACTATAATAAGCCAATATCAATAGTTAATTTTTAAAAATACTTTTCAACCGATTAATTATTAAACAAAGGCAACCGTCACATAATATCTAGTTTTGAAATTTAAACAATTTATCCACCTGTAATTATAACCACCGAGTATTCTTTTATCAAAGTACGAGAATGCTAAGGTATATGAGAATCATTCCTTTAATTTTCTGTAAAAAACCGTTTAATGGATAAGAAAAATAAATTGTTCTTTAATGTAATAGTGCTTGATAGATGCAAACTGCAGGATAGGCAATGTAAGGTTGTTACACTAAGTTTATAAATATAATTATGTCTACTCATGAAAAAGAATGGCTGTTTGGATAAGGCACTCGACATATGTGGTCCAGTTTGCTTCAATTAGCACTGCTTGTTTTTAAGTCATCAAATAGATTTCATATCTTGTTGCAACAACATTTTATAGATGCTTTTGCCTGGAACACTCACTCCCATCCAATAAAATGAGCAACATAGGACCACGTTCACATTTAGAATTTTATTTGTCATTGACCTTTGAGAAACATCCAGGACTTCTTCACGGCATCTTCAGGAAAGCGAAAACGTGATGATTTTCCTTCACAATATAACTCTGGTGGATATATACCTCAGCAAGATGGGGCTGGAGATGCTACATCTGGAGTTTTTCAAATTGAGGTATTATTTTTCATCCAAGCAGCCAGTATCAAATGGATATCAAATAGTTTGGTGATCACTTATGAATTTGCAACTTGGCTCTTGTATCACATTAAATGTTCATTGTTGTTATTTTCATTTGTTATCATTATTGTAAAGTGGCATGTCATGCGGGAGTTGATGCTGATCATCGATTCAAATTTCAGTTGCAGAACACCTAGTGGTATTTATTGGATACCCAGTAATTCTTCCTTCAAGGCGGCTCTGTCTTCTCTCTAAAATAATCTTGACTGCTAGGTTATTGCCATTAATGAACATTTGTTATGTTTATTGTTATAGAATTGAGAAATAGAGATAGAAGAGAGACACAAGAAGTAGAATAGAAGAAGAAGATGACAAAGAGAGCTTCAACTACTCTCTCATGGTTCTGTATTGCACACCAATCTGATCTTACAAAAATGGAGGAATGGCTATTTATAATACTATAGCCTCCCTCAAGTCCTAACTAATAGCTAGTTAGGATTAGTGACTAATTACCCTACTAATTATCTAGTTTACAATTAGGTCCCCAGGTCTATCTTACAGTTAGGTCCCTAAATGCAGAAATGTATGATTCCATATCAATACCCTCTCCCAAAACATCCTTACCCTCAAGAATGGTTGAAAACAAAACCCAAACTGAAATCAACAAAATAGAGAGTTTAGAATTCTGAATAACTTCTTGACAGTGTAGAGTTCTCTATCTTGAATGCTGCTACACACAAGTACAATTCACTTGTTTGATACTGAAACAAATAATCCAGACCCAGATAGCATTCTAATCAGCTCTCCCCTAAACCAAGTTCGCAGCAGACTTTGTGTAGAACATTGAAGAAACCAGTGCCAATTTTGCAGCAGCCTGTCACTTGTATATTCAGACCTTTTAAGACCCAATTGTAGCAACAAACTTGAGCCATTTTCTCCAAAGGAAAAGCCCAAACACTCATTTGACATTAACCAACCCAGTGGACCATCAAAGTACTCTGTGAACCTTGTCTTCTGAGCTTGTTGAGGGTCCCACCATGTGCAGAACAGATGGTACTTGCTGCTTTTTCCATATATAGCACAATCCCAGATATTATCCACTGTATATTGGAGAAAACCAGCACCAAGAAGCATCTTGACTAACTCCCCTTTGAACCAAACAAAAATCAGAATTCTTGTAGGAGAACATAGAAGGATCAAGACCCCTTCTCGCAACAGCCCTTCACTAGAGCTACCCATAGGAAATATGTAACCCAAATGCAAAGTCATGAGCCTCCTTTCTTCACTGCCAACTTCAAAGCCCATAGAAATTATTAAACCCATTGTACTATTAAGATTCTGTTGCTATTGACAGGGAGTGCCATCTAGCTGTAGCCTTTCAACATTCTTCTCCCTTCCAAGAATATGCAAGCTAGCTGTAATCCTTCATTCGCAGCAGGTTGAACAGAGCCGAAAACAGGATAAGCTGGAGAAAATATGACTCTACATGGCACCAACTGGAACCCACTAACATGTGATGTCTTGTTCACAGCCTCACACCTGGCCATAAGGTACAGAGCAGCCCTAAAACGTACAGAGCAGCCCTAAAACATTCAGTAGAGTCAGAGCATGAAGAACCACTAAGAGCAAAGTGATTTTCGCATTAGCAAAACATTCCTATGTAGGTGATGAAGATTCATCATCTTTAAGAATGACAAGAACTTCCTGCTTGTCGTCATTTTTCTCCTGTGCAAAGAAGGGTTCTTGTGCCTCTAGGTGCATTTCTCGAGTCTCATTCTTTTCTGGACAAGCAGAAATTTCTTGCACTTCTTGTGGAGTCTTTTGAGAACAACCACCATCTTCTTTATCTTTCAAGACTCTTCTTACCTTCTCCAATCGCCATTGCAGATATAATTCTTCTGCCCTAGCAATAGAATGAGCCTCACACATGGTTCTTGGTTCAAAGAGTTCAATTGAGTCACAGATTTTGTCTTTCAATCCACCCAAATATTCCACAACCAAGTTCTCTTCTAGTATCTGAAGCTGGAATCTTGTGACAACATCATCAAAAAGTTCATTATACTCCTTCACACTGCCAAGTTGCCGAAACCACCGTTGACCACCATTGTTGTTCTGTGCAGCTTGAATCTGGGCTGCCTCAACCAGTGGCCAAAGTGTGTCTCTCAACCCCCCATATCTTGCAATTCATCCACTTCATCGAGTTTTTCCAGCTTTTCTTCAAATTTATCAATCTTGTTGAGTTTCTGGAATTGTGCTTCAAGGGCCAAGATTCGATCATCCATAGTTCTTGATAATCTTGATCTTGTTTGTACCATCCATCCACCACGTCTTCAAGAATAACAGAAGGAAACAGAATTGGAATCCTGAAACCAGAAAAAAAAGAGATATAGAAACCAAGAATTGAAGATGATAGACCCAGAAACCAAGAATTGAATATGACAGACCCATAAACCAAGAATTGAAGATGACAGACCCAGAAATCCAAAATAAAATTAAAAAAAAATCCAAAACCAGAATGAAAAGTCAAAGAATAGAAAGATGCAGAAAGAGAGCAGAATTAGCAACGAAAGAGATAGACAAGGAAGGACGGCTTTGATACCACTGTTATGTTTATTGTTATAGAATTGAGAAATAGAGATACAAGAAGTAGAATAGAAGAAGAAGATGAAGAGAAGAGCTTCAACTACTCTCTCATGGTTCTATATTGCACACCAATCTGATCTTACAGAAATGGAGGAATGGCTATTCATAATATTATAGCCTCCCTCAAGTCCTAACTAATAGCAAGTTAGGATTAGTCACTAATTATCTAGTTTACAATTAGGTCCCTAGGTCTATCTTACAATTATGTCCCTAAATGCTGAAATGTATGATTCTATATCAACATTAGTGTATATCACGCAGGTTTTCTGTCAACCAAACTGAGCTTTCCAATAGACTACTACTTGTGGTGTAATATAAATCAAATGAAGTAATAACTCTGTTGGGCATTGTCGAGACCAATAGATCTATAGTATTGGCCGGTTGTTTATGAAGTCTTGCTTCCATGCCATTTAAAGCTAGACACATCTCCTTTGTCTTATACAAGTGTCCTTGTTATTCCTTTTGCCACTATTGTGGGGCTTATGAAGTTTAGAAAGCAAAATTTGTTTTAAAACTAACTATAGTGAATCATCTTATCTATACAAGTAGTGAACCTTGTTGATGTAAATAAATGCATACAGATTTGATTTGCCTATTTTTGATAAGACCAGATTTACTCACTGTTTGTTTTTGACTTGTTCATTTAATCTTTTGAAGTTGTCTATTGTGGGTTGAGTGATGGCAAGACCAACTCTGAATTTCCTTTTGGTTTAGAAATTGTCTAATGAGCACTGTGTAAAGCGATTTAGTATAAATTGCAGTTGCAGATTCTGCGTTGAGCTAGTCCTTTTTTCTTGGGTTAGAATTTTGGGTGAGGAAAAGAATTACGTATTGAACTTATTTTATTTTCTTTTAATTCGAGTGAGATTAGTTACTTAGAGCTTTATCAAATAAGTTTAGAAATTTTGATGCTGGAGAAATTGATTCATGCCAGTCCTTCCTACTTCAAGGTATCTTATTAGCAGTTGAGGATTGGATCTTTTTTTCTTTCAGGGATTTTTACTACAAGGTCATAATTTGTTTTACCTAGAAGAAGTATTCTATTAAGATTTTATGAAATATCTTCACTTACTGGAGGTAAATTTGAACATCTGAGCTTGTAGACCTTCCCAAGTTAGTTCTGGCCCCAAGTCTGGATATTGTTTAAGATAATGTTGCCTTGCTACCATTCTTGCATAATAGCTATTTTCTGATAGGAAAGTCTCTTCCCTTTTTTTTCCTCTGTTTCTGGGGTGGGTTGGGACACGGCAAGGGATGGTGCAGTCTTGGCATCTGTACCTACAATGTATTAGACATTAGTTAGGAAGTAAGATTAGGTGATGGAGAAATCTGTGAACAAACTTGTATAACGATTTATTCTTTAAACTGTGTTGCCCAGCCACTCCGCATCTTTTGATCTGTATTTGGTTTGATACTGTTGTTCTGGGGCACATGAGTTGATTTATGTCATTTGTCTTTGGTTCCATTTTATTATGAGAGTATGATCCAAACTAATCATATGCCAACACTGCAAATCCATTCAACTGTATTACGAATGGCTTTATTCTACAATGGATCAATCTGATTGTGCATCGCAACACATAGAAGCCTGATCTCAATTATCTTCATTGTGAATATGATGAACATTATAGAATGCAACCTTCCCAGCTTCACTCTTAAGTTGCTCTCTAGGTTTTTACAGTACATGATACATGCATTTCTGTCTGTTGGCCCACTGACTTGCTTGAATTGGAAGAAAGGTTTATCTAGCTTTGAAACTGTTTAATATTGTGTTTTTTTAGGTATCTGGAGGGAGCATCTCTGTTGGTGCATGTCAGAGTTCTTCTAAAGGAAAATCAGCAGCATGTTTGGTGAGGCCAGCTTCAAGGATTCCTCAACTTGATGGACCAATTCCTTATGACGATGATGTGCTTTCTACTCCAAATGTGGGTACCGATACTGATATTTCCCCCCTTCTCTATTTAAAGCATGTGATGGATACCTTTATATTTACTATTCCCCCTGCATAGAATATTCATTCATCTTACATTATTTGCGTACTCTAATTAATTGTAATTATTTGTTTTCTTTCCATATCTTTTTCCATCAACTATCTCATGTTTGTAGGGGCTTATGATATGCTGTGCTGATTTTTTCATCGACTTGTTCATAATATTAGTTTTGTATTTGTTGGCATTTCGTTTATACTTTGAATTAGTTTGAAAGAAAGGGTCGTCTAGATGTGCGTAGATCATTCTGGTAATTGGTCAGTAAATTCAAAGATTTGTGTGCAGTTACGTTTTTAATTCCATGTTCGTTCGGTGAAGACTAGCAGTTTCACTTTCTATATGATTTGGTGTCTGAACTAGTATAATGGAAGGTTTATATATCTTGATTTGCCCATTTCCTCGTGCTCAATTATTTTATTCTTGGTAGTCATTGAGGGTTTAGCAGTTGGGAGGGAAAAGGAAGGGAAGGAGTTAGAAGAGAGAAAGATAGCGGGTGGAAGATAGTTGGGAGGGAAAAGGAAGGGAAGGAGTTAGAAGAGAGAAAGATAGCGGGTGGAAGATAATGATCTAAACGATGACTTTCCTTGGGAAAATTAACAAGGAAAATGAAATGGGATGTTGAATGAAAAAAATGGATTATTTATTTTTACTGATTTTTTGTCAAAGTAATATATAATACTCCATTCAATCCTAAATATAAGACAAAGTTGACTTTTTTGAAGAGATTAAAGAAGCTAATCAAATTACTTTAAAATATTTATATTTGCCATTTTTCTCCAAACTATTTTGCCTAATTTATAAAGTTTTCCGGTCCTTATTATAAGGCAACAACTAGTAATTGTATTTAGTCATTTTTATAAGACACTTGCTTGTTTTCAAACCAATTAATTATTTTTTTTCCTATGTATGCCCATAATTAATAAAGTGAGAGTAATAATTAATAGAGGTAATAGTAGAAGTTACTTAAATTTTAGGACAACTTTGTTGACTTTAACTATTTTTATTGGTTTGCGAGAATTGTCAGTTTGTGCCTTATAATAAGGACTAGAGGGAGTATAACCTAAGGATACACAACATATGATATGATTAAGTAACTTATTTAACTTCCTTAATCTCTAAAAAAAAAGTCAACTCTGTCTTATATTTAGGACTGGAGGGACTATTTGCTTATATTTTAAACACAAATTTCATAAATAAGGTATTAACATTTTCAATTTACTCTCTTAACTCCATGCCTACCTTCTTTCCGTAAGAAATTTAACTTAGTGCCTTATAGGACTTTTTCAAGTATGTGATATTTCTGCCCTCAAAAAATTCAGGGAACATAACTGTCTTCTCACGTCTTGTATCCCTCCATCTTCCTGGTTTCATTTTTCAGATATACAATTATGGTGGAGTGTTCAGTGAAGACTACAACATTGCAAATACACCAGCTCCTCCTGGTAAAAAATGGGCGTGTTGCTATATTTTGGTGATGTTTATTGCTCATCATATGCGCATCTAGCTCTGATGTTAGTGATGCTTCATTTCTTCTCAATTTTTAGAAGTTCCAGCCAGTACCCCTGCTCTTGTTGCTCAAAATGAGGCTGGAGATGATGACGATGATGACGAACCCCCATTGAATGAAAATGATGATGATGAGTTGGATGATGTGGATCAAGGAGAGGATCATGAAACCCAGAATCTTGTTCTGGCCCAGTTTGACAAGGTGACAACTTGAACTTTCCACTTTCTGACATGGATGTTGAGTGCACTGTAGTGCGATATGGTATATGGTTGCTTTCTGAATATCTCAGCTTTCTGAGAACTAATGATTGTCTTGCTACTAATGCAGGTGACGCGTACCAAGAGCAGGTGGAAATGCACATTGAAGGATGGGATCATGCATATAAACAATAAGGACGTTCTCTTCAATAAGGTGTGTCGCTCACAACTGTGAAGAAGACCGATCTTACCTCATTATTTCAGTTATCTGTTTTTATTTGATTTGATGGTGTTATTATTCACATTTTTTGCAGGCGACAGGAGAATTTGAATTCTGATTTTTGTCATTTTATCGTGATTTGGTGGATGTATGTGAAAGCATAAGGCAGGGGGGGGTGTCATGGAGTGTTTCAAATCTTTTCTTTGATTATAAAAATATTAACTGAGAGCTTAAGGAAGAGAGATATCCTTAATACTTTCGACTTTCGAGATTGTTATTAATGTTGGGCCTTTACATGAATAGGTGGTATTCTGAGGCATTTCCTGAAGTTTACCTTTTGTCAAGTGCAATGTACTTAGTTCCATTAGCGCTGTATACTCGGACATTTTGGTTAATTGAGAATCGCTTTGTATGATAACGATATATGATGTCATCTCGGTCATCTTTCATGTAGTTCTACGTAATAATGTTAATCTTTGAATTTGAACTTTGAATAAAGCAGGAAATGAGATTTATCCCTTCGGAGCCAGCTTTTTATTTTTTAGGTTCTGGAGAGCGATTATGAGAGTAATGCTTTTTGTTTTGGTTTCGGCTTCTGGCGTACGTTTTTGGAATGGAAACTGAATATATTTAGTACTCATTGAGAATATATACATCAGAATACAAGAATCAAACTACTCATCCATCCATTTCCTTTAAACTAAGAGAAAGTGGTTGAAAGGCCCCCAAATCATCAATACTACTCATACCTATTCTAATAATAGCTTGAAGCGTTCTACTGTTATGTGTGATAAAATAACAGACACAGACCAATGCTTAATTAAAAAACGATCTGACCTCGTCAATAATATTAATTTCTTGATGGCTCTGAAAACGAAAATCAGATGAGTCCCTAAGGTATGGTAACTTCGAGCATTGCTTGGGAAAACTATTATCAAGACTTTGCATTTCCTTTTCCTATAGAACCGTGTTTCCATTCTCCCTTTCATCCCAGATTGCTCCTCCACTTGGGCTTGGGGTTTTTTGAGGGGAGGGGAGGGAATGAAAACACCATTCTGCGTAAGAGATGCCACAACCTCCAACTTTGAGGCTCTGACTAAATCTGTTCTACAACCTTTTCTGAAAAACAAACTGTCACCTTGACTTGCCGTTTTCATTAATGATTTGATGTTGGATTCACAACCTTTCCCAATTCAGCATTAACTTGTAAAATAACAAACCATGAAATATCATATCCTTGTTCTTTCCCCTTTCTTTACCTTACATGCAGGTTTGCTACTAATACCTGATGGTCGAAGCATCTATCAAGTTATTTAATAAACAATGGCAGTAATATGCTAGCGTGATCCCAGAAGAAGAAAATTCACAAGCACATTTCAAAGGTCGAAGTACATTTGATATCTATTTCCCAGATATCAATTATTGGCCCTCGTAATCTATAAAAGCTCTAACGTTGTTTTAACATCCTTGGTTTCAAATTTTGAAGGTAGTATTAATCTAGAACTCTGTTTAGGAGAGGAAGGAGATTGGTTTACGTCTAGGTATGATTTCCCCAAACCTTAAACACAACACGCGTATTGAAAGGATTGCAATTGATGTGAAAGCCGATACTAAAGCAGATAGTCATACCGTCAAAATAAAATAAATAAATGAAGGAATCAGAAGGACGGGGGAAAGAGGCATCCCTCCAATCCAACCCAGTCAAAACAGATAAGAAAAATATTAGATTTCTCCTAACTGGAATCCATATTCCATAGGTAGGCATCAAAAGCATTGCGATTCTCACTTTACTGGGCTTGGTTAACAATGGCACATGGTTTCTGGAAAAAACTAAACAAAGATGAAGGCTCCGGAAATGGAGCCATAGCTGGGTGCTGCCAGCCGGAGGATGAAGGCAGACCACCTTGGACACTACTACATCGTTGGTTGTCATTTCCATTGTCTGGAGTCACCATCAATGACGGCTGTGGTGATATGATGAGTGGGGATAGTAATGGGATTGCAATGGAAGATTCACTAGAAGCTCCAAAACCAAAAGGGAAGCCATTGCTGATCTTATCAAGCTCAAGTGACGTTGGAGCACGCTTTTGTAACCTGGTAGCATTTCCCCCTGCTTTGTTTTCTTCCATTTCCTCAATCACATCGCATCCTGGGACACCAACCTTATCTCGACTATAAAATGTTTAATCTTGCTCTGCTATGCTACGGATCGTATCGCATCGTATCTAGATGGTGTTGCGGAAAACAGGGGTAGGAGTTACGGATGGCGCTCAATTACTGAGAGATCAAGAATGATCATACGTTTGGATGATTAATAGAGTTCGTAGGAGGGCTTTTCATTTAATGTTATGTTTAGTGCAACTCAGAATATGCTAATAATAAGAGATTGTCCTTTCGGACTAATTTAAGATTTTGAAATACTGTGTTTTTATCAAAATGAAACTAAATTTTCTTTGAAAAAAAAAAATCCTCGCCAACGCTAGAGCTTTAGTGGCTGCACATCCTAGTGGCAGAGCTCCGGTGACAACTTGAATAGTTGGATTAACTACTTGAGCTCTCTAAGGTTTAGTAGGTGTCGTTGATAAGTTGAATAAAGATAAAAATAATTTAAGTGTAGTCATTAATACCCTCAAAAGCGTAATTTGTCATTCGTTATACTCAAGTTGTTATTACTTTTATTCAATTTATCAACGACGTCAAATAGAGTTTATGGAATTCAGGTAGTTAATCCAATTACTCAAGTTATCACCGAAGCTCCGGCTGTTTAAATCCCACTGGCAAGGTGGTGGCGACTACCAAATTTCGGTGCTGATGAGGATTCTTTCTTTTAAAAAATAAAATAAAATTAAGGGACATTTTGGTAAAAGAACAAAATTTTAGAATTGTTCTTAAGACCTATTTATTTTTCATGTTGTTAATAGATTTTTCAAGTTTAAATGGTATTTATTTAGTATTTATTTTTTAAGGAAAAAATTGCGAAATGAATTAACATAGCCAGTGACTCCAAACAGTGCGGACAAAGAGATAACGAAACCATAGCTATCAAGCAACTGATTCCACTCACTGATTCTTGCCTTCTTCGGGGATCGTATGGCTTGCTCTGCCTCCACTCCTCCCCCACTCAATTTGATCAACCTCTCTCTCCATCACCGGACAACAAAGCGATCGAAAGCTACATGTTCCTACAGTCATATTAATCCTCGTCTGGCTTCATCATATAAAGATCATTTCGCGCCCAGCTGCGCCCATTACCCGATTCCTCCTTCCTACTCTGGTCGAAGACTCAGATTCTATGTGAGAACCCGAAAGCTGAGAATCTTATCAGAGTTTCATGCTTTTTTTTAAAAAATATAGTTATGCACTTTTGTCTTCTGGGCAGGTTGGAGCGCAGAGGGACTTTTCTTCGGGGGAACCACCTGAGTCGCTTGCATCTGACGCAACATCACAAGAAGAATTTTCTTGGTCCTCTGTAATTCTTCCGTACGTTTTTGTCACTCTTCCTTCATTCTGAGTATGTCACTCTCATGTTAAACTCAGACAAATATGAAGCTTGGCCACGTCTGAAGGCTTTTTCACAACTACTTCATTGGGAAACCTGATTTCACTTGCTCATTGCTCCTTTAGAACTGAAACTTTGCTTATAAAGCAAGACTTACTCATTTGTACGAAATTATGCCTCTATTATTTGGACAATATCAACTAACGTCAATCATGCAAAGAGTCAAGTGACGCCAGTAAACAAAAATTAGAGCCAAGAGTCCTAATGTAACTAACTAGGTTCAATCCTGCCTCTTTCCTTTTCCCATTCCCAAATCCCAAGTTTTGTGCTTCCTTTGTAATTGAAAGTTTAAAAACGTCAATCCTAGTTCTAGGTGATCAGACATGGCAAATTTTGTGACGTATAAGCCCCTTATCGTTTTGATTTCAATTAACTAGTGCCTCATTTCCAAATTTTAGGTTTTTGTTTCCTGCATTGGGTGGCTTATTATTTGGGTATGATATTGGAGCCACCTCTGGTGCTACGATTTCACTGCAGGTGAATCTGTCAATGGCTGTATTTTTGTTGCATTTGGTTTTATCTTTTTGTATAAAATAAGTAACCTATTCTTGTTGCTTGAATTCACAGTCACCTGAACTCAGCGGCATAACATGGTTCAACCTCTCTGCCATTCAGCTTGGACTTGTGGTATAATTCAGTTTTATGGCTGGGAAACTTCTTGTACAGTCCTGAAAAGCTTATTTTTGTCTATACTGATTACAATGTTACCTCTAATATCTACCATAGGTAAGTGGTTCCCTGTACGGAGCTCTTCTAGGTTCCCTTCTTGCATTTGCTGTTGCTGATTTCCTTGGTAAATTCCTTTGCTCATTCATTTTATACTGAAGTTTATTTTTGGGGTTATATTTTTTTTCTCATCCCTTCTGTTGAATTGGCTGACATTAGGGAGGAAGCGAGAACTCATCACTGCAGCCTTTTTATATTTGCTTGGTAGTTCGATCACCGCCTATGCACCTGAACTTGGTGTCCTCTTAGTAGGAAGGTTACTATATGGCCTAGGCATAGGTTTGGTGAGCTCCTTTGATGTGTTTGTGTTTTCTGTAATATTGCTGATAACTTTGTAATCTTACAAATAGATTGCATTACAGGCCATGCATGGTGCTCCTTTGTATATTGCAGAAACTTGCCCATCACAAATCCGTGGAACTCTAGTATCATTAAAAGAACTCTTCATTGTCCTGGGGATTCTGGTATCATATGAATATCTTATCTTTACTTTATTCACTACAGACTTGACTCAGTGGGAGACTATACTTCTCTGCAGCTGGGTTATTTTGTGGGAAGCTTTCAGATTAACACGGTTGGGGGATGGCGGTTCATGTATGGAATAAGTGCTCCTATTGCTGTGCTTATGGGGCTTGGAATGTGGATTCTTCCCTCATCTCCACGGTGGTTGCTTCTCAGGGCAGTTCAAGGGAAAGGTTCATTTCAAGAGTTGAAGGAACAAGCAATATTTTCCCTCAGCAGATTAAGGGGCCGACCGCCAGGTGACAAAGTTTCTGAGAGGCAAGTAGAGGAGACCCTTGTCTCATTAAAGTCTGCATATGAAGGAGAGAAATCGGAGGAGGGGAGTTTCTTGGAGGTGTTTCAGGGACCCAGTCTAAAAGCCTTCATAATTGCTGGGGGTCTGGTCTTATTCCAACAGGTAGTTCCACTTGGTGCCCATGAGTATACTACATTATTATTTTGATTGTCTTTTTTAGTCATGAGAAATTTAAGCGAAAGTGGAGAAATCTTTTTGGTGTTTGTTTGACTCGATTATTAAAACAGATAACAGGCCAACCAAGTGTTCTATATTATGCAGGTTCAATTCTTCAGGTACCTTTATCTCTAACTTCATTTCCCCAGTCTTACGAAATTAAATTTGTTCATTTCCCATCTTGTTGATTTATAATTATCTTCTTTTATTAATATATAGAATGCTGGATTTTCGGCTGCATCTGATGCAGCAAAAGTTTCAGTTGTTATTGGCTTGTTCAAGGTATACATACCATTTCAGTTTTCATTTAAAATTGGAAATGGTGCTTCCTGTGACACTGATCATTGTTTCTTATTTATCAACACCTGTAGTTACTGATGACTTGGATTGCTGTCTTGAAAGTCGATGATTTGGGGAGAAGACCTCTACTGATTGGAGGCGTCAGTGGCATTGTATGCATCCTATTTTCTCACTTGAGATAATAGATTCTCGGAGTTTTTTTTTTTCAAAAAAAGATTCTTCCAGTATTCCAGTGCAATTTTTATTCAACTTGTCCTTGGTTTTGTAGGCCCTTTCTTTGGTTCTTCTATCAGCATATTATAAATTTCTTGAGGGGTTCCCAGTTATTGCTGTAGCTGCTTTACTTCTCTATGTTGGTTGCTACCAGGTAGCCTTCTGGCCATTGGCCCTGCTGCTATCCCCTTATAAAACAAAACAGATAGAAAAAGAATCTTCACTTTCATAACATTTGCGCACGCGTGTTTTGCAGATATCCTTTGGGCCAATAAGTTGGCTAATGGTTTCAGAAATTTTCCCACTTCGGACAAGAGGAAGAGGGATTAGTCTTGCAGTTCTGGCCAACTTTGCTTCAAATGCTATTGTGACCTTTGCATTCTCTCCATTAAAGGTATTTTTATTCTTTATTTTTCTTTTTTACTTAGCTGTCAATCATTTTTAATATTGTCCTGGCCACTATTGGGATTTATTTCATCATTTTCTTGTATTGCCTTGTGTTTATTCTGCAGGAGATTCTAGGAGCAGAGAACCTTTTTCTCCTTTTTGGTGCCATTGCTTTATTATCACTCCTGTTCGTTGTATTTTTTGTCCCCGAGACAAAAGGTTTGAGCCTAGAAGATATAGAATCCAAAATCTTGAAGTGACAGCTTAAACTAGCACTGGTGATCACAACGCAGCAGTATCATTTGGTGAGTGTCACAATATGTTCTGTACAGTGTAGCATGTAAAGATATACTCGAATTGCACGTAGGCGTTGACTCATGGTTTTAGTATTCATGATGATCGGGAGGGTCGCCATGCTTGTTAAGAATATTTCACGCTAAATACTGTATGTAAAAATAGATACATAATAAATTGATGAATGATCTTTAGAATCTAAGTATTTGATACATTCTCAAAAGTGCCAATAAAGAATACTGAATATACATACACAAAAATGCGGAAAAGAAATCTTAGGGGAACCTTCAGTTGGCTTGAAGAATTCTGCCATGGGCCTCCTCCTGACCAACTGCAATTATTCCATAAAATAAATATCATGATATTGCGAGAAAACATTCTATACATGACTAAGGATTTTAAAGATAGAACTTAAAGAAGGGTGGAGAATCAGAGGAACAAGTCCAATACCTTCATAAGCGTTGGTAGATACTGGGATTTCAGGTGAAGTTTGTGCCACAAGAGATTGTGAGGGTTCATCATTTTGGAGCAAAGAAGTGACAGCATCTCTGAACTTCTCCACCACACCTTTATCTCCAGGAGCTTTTCTAGGACTCATTGCTTCAGATATCACCTGAGACAAAGCTCTGTCATCCTCCCCTGGCTCAAACTTATTCATCAAATACTCTTTCACTGAAATACCCTTGTCCCATATTTGGTCTCTGTAGCCATTAAGCGCAGAACCTTGTGGAGTTGCCGGAGCCGATGAAGCATGCGGAGGCATATTTGAGGCGTCATGAAAAGTTTTAGAGGCAGTCTTGGCTTTGGGAGTTTTCGGAGAAGAAACTTTACGAGGCGTTGTTGGGGCCGACGAAGATGCTCGCTCTGGGGTTTCAACCGAAAGGCCTGAAAACTTGGAGGGGAAGGACTGGGTTACTGTGGAATCAGGAGTAGTCTTGCTTGGACCAGCAGTATTATGAGCTGCTATTTTCTTGGACTTGGAGGGACTAGGAGACGCTTCTTTATCTCCTTCAACTCTGGGTTTGACACAACTTGGCTGTACATGCTTCTCAGACATTGCATTTGCTCTTGGACGCTGTCTTGCTTTCTCCTTGTATTGTTCAGGAGCCAGCTCCGACTCATACACTGAAAGGGTTGGGAAATCCACGTTAAGAAGGAAACCACAACACATGATATTAATGCGTTTCGAAACTTTTTTTTCTTTTTTAATGTTACTCCATCTTTTTCCCTAGGCCAATGGGATATATGACATAAAGAGGCAATGATTGAATGACATTACTGGGAGCTCCGAGGTATTCGGTATCTTGGTCGACATCGTCATCTTCGACCGGGGAGGGAATGGCGTTATCGTCGTGCTTCTTCTTGCTGAGAGTGTGGCGCAATTTCTTGGCCTTCTCTTTGACTTTAGTGAGGACTGATTCCCAGCGCTTGGACCTGTCGGAGGGTGAGTCCTTGGACTTAGAGGCTTCTGCTTCTATGCACGTGACATAAAGCCGTCGTGAGTTATGGTTCTAACTAAATTAACTAACATTGTTGTGGGCTGAGAATATTATTACCTCGGAGGAGTTGTTCGACGGTGGAAACATGAGATTTGGAAGTATCAGCAGGATCATGTCTGTGGAGTTGAGCCATTTTTGCGATGAGAATGAGAAAAGAAGAGAAGCTTTGGTGAGAGAAGGTAATAAAAGATAATTGTTAAGATTGGAGACATGGATGGAAGAGGATGGATCCGGAGTTAACGCAGTGATGAATGATGAAGAGATCAACTCGTGGGGGTTTACCCATTTTGTTACCTTCCTCCTAAACCTCACTTACGTTTATGGCTTTCATGAAATAGTAATTTGACCTGGTCTCCCCTCTCACGCTTCCACATTATTTATCTTTAGTTATTGCTTGTGAAGAATAACGTTCTTATAGTTGAAATGCTACCAAAAATAAAATGGCTAAATGGGTAGTGGACTTCAAGGTGACTGCCAAAATGTCATTCAGATCAGGTAACCTAATTTAGTTTCTTATATCAAATTGATCGGCAGTGCATGTTCATTATGGATTCCAATTTAGTTATATTTTTTAATTTAAGATAAATAATGACGTAAGGTATTGTGCATAGGTCCCATCCTTAATATAAGATCCCATTAATTTTTTTTAGAGGAGTTAAAGAAGCTAAATATATTTGTTAATCATCACATATGTTGTGTATTGTTTGATTATATATTAGTTTATAAATAAGACAAATTAATTTAATATAAAAAATATAAATATAAATATTTTAAATTAATTTATTTAGCTTTCATAGTATTTCCAAAAAGATTAATTGAGGCTTATATTAAAAACTAGAGGTATTATGTATTATGCCAAAAAAATTGTGGGTTAAAATGATAAGTGTCATCACCCTAAGGAGGAAAAGGCAATTTCAAATCCCAAAAAATACACTCATTGAAAAAGATACAAAGACCTTTTAGGTTTTAAGCTTAAAAAACGACAATACCCTTCACTAAATTAAAAAAGAACAAGAATTTGTTTCATGTGATATTGGCTGTATTTCCGATAATGCCATGAGGTGGGGGATGTGTTGGTGTCCAACAAAATGAGACGGGGCATATGAGGATGTCGGTATTTAAAAAGAGTATACATTTGATTTGAGATAAGGTGTTGAAATTAAATAAGAGCAATGAATCGCCTCACAACGTAGGAATATGTTGGGAAGTGGGATTTGGCAAGGTCAAGATAGAAAAATGACAGCAAAAAAATCTAATGCTTGCAGGTTTAACAGATGCTACCACACTATGCACATTACTTTGTTAGTTTACTTCTTTTTCCCCCTTTTCTCTGTGATCTAGTTTTGAACCCCAATCGTCACCCAAAAAAAAAAAAAAAAAAAAAAAAAAAATTAATAATAAAATGAAGCTACCATATAATTAAAGTTAAATAATATTTTACATCTCATCTGATGCCTTATTTCCAACTTGCATATTTTAAATTACCCGTTTGCCATTAATTAATCAGCATCCTACAGAGATTGGTTGCTTGACTGCATATATTCCCCTCAAGACAAAGCCAGCGGTTGTCTATTTTTAATAAACTATCATTTGGGTCCCTATCTTTTCTTATCACGATGACTGACTAAGTGATTATTATTATTATCATAATGGATTTCTTCGTTTTTAACCAAACTTTATCTAATTCCCAAAGAAAAGAAAAGGATTCATGGTCCAGTCACTATATTATTTATTGACGGAACCTAGAAGCTTCTCTCCATATTTTAACCCACAAACCTTATCCCTTGATTATAATAATGCTGGCCATTTGCTTGCACCTTATCCCCAAACCCAACATCATTCTTTAATATACAACACTGTCATTAAGGGCCGGTTTGGTTCAAAAAAAATTGGGGGAAGGAAATGGAAAATAGGCATTTTCTGTCAGCGGCCGATGTTTGATTTGCATTTTCCCGGGAGAATATTTTCCGGCGGCGGGGCATTTTCCCTTATACATGGGAAAATCGATTCCCACCTATTTTGGTGGGAACCATTTTTCGACCGAGGAAGAAGACCAACTTACCCTTTTTAGCGTTGTCATCGTCTCTGTCTTGACCCTCCGCCATCGACGCTGCACCCTCTGCCTTGAACGGCGAAGGAAAAAAAAACTGAATTTTTCGTTATGAGAGATTGGAAGAAAAAATTGGAAGAAGAAGAAGAGACGTCGTGAAGGGTGAAGGAAGAAGAAAAAAAAAAACAAGCGAGAAGGCATTCATGAGATTTGCGCTGCCTTGAACGCCGAATGAAAAAAAATGAATTTTTCAATCTGAGAGATTAGAGATTGGAAGAAGAAGAAGAAGATGAAGGAAGAAGAAAGGCATGAAGGGTGAAGGAAGAAGGGGGAAAAAAAAGTACACTGGAGGCAAGGCATTCTCGAGAATGCCTTGTGAATTCGCAAGGCATTTCGAGAATGCCTTGGGCATTCTGCATAATGCCTTGCACGATCGTTTTTTTTTCTTTTTCACTGGTGCGCGGCGTCGACTGTCGACGACGGAGGTCAAGAATCACGGTACATGGAAGAGCTGAGATCTGGTTCACCTCTCTCTCTCCCTCTGAAGGAAGAAGGAAGGATCGAAAAAGGCATGTTGTGTGGTTTAAAATAATATCTTATATTCAGGGGTGAAATGGTATTTTGCGTCATTTTCCTATCTTATTTTCTTCCAGCCAAACAATTTTTCCTATCAACCCATTTTCTTTTCCATTGCGAAACAAACACATCGAAGGAAAATATTTTCATTTTCATTTCCATTCCATTCTTTTCATTTCCATTCCCACCTCTTCTTTGATCCAAACGGGGCCTAAGTGCTTTTCTTTTTCATCCGTTCCTTAATCCCCTTTGATTTCCCTCCAACCACCCAGCTTCGCTCCTCATACCTTGAGTCTTTCTTTCTGCTACTTCCCACCAACACCGCTAACGTTAAGACTTATTATAGCACATCATAGCATTTGAAAACGTAGATGAAGATGGTTCAGTATGATATATAATGGTCTACATTTATTCCGCAGGGTGAAAGTTAGCATTCGTGTCACTAGAACTCGTCTAAAAGTGCGGAGGATATAAAATTAATCCTCACCACCTAACTGAATTATCCCAAGAGCAAATGTAAGTATGTAACACATATTTCAAATGGAATATTAATATGAGCAGCTACGAGTTAAGGATGCTAACTTTTGCTCAGGCCTTCTCTTATTCAATTTTGCATTGGTGCTGAAAAAGAGAGTCAATAAATTCAGGTAACACAAAACATAGTAACACTAATGAATCGGAGAACCAGTTAAGATTTAAGAATATACTTCAGAAGCTGCAGTAACCTGGGAAGACCAGAAGCATAATCCCAGATATCTCCTACAATTACGAGATATGTTTGTCAAGAAAAGGTCCGTGAATTTGCTAAAACGGTACATAAATAACTCAAACTCATATTTGACTCCAGAGCCTGCAATTTTTCTTCTTCAAGAATGCATGTGAATGAAATCCAGGGCCGCCAATAGAGCTGCATTCCATACTTCCAAATGTTGGACATTTGTTCAACTTTTGAATCTACAAAGCAATAAGCATAACAGTCATCATTTTTCTGCAGCCAAACAATCTGGAAGTCTGACGGCAAAATCAAATTTTTTAATTGAAAAGGCAATAATCTTGCAAAATCAGGCAATTGTTGGCGTAAATGCAGAAGAAGATATCCGTACCTATATCTGTAACAATAGATAAATAAATAAATGTGTCACATGAAGCTCCATAGAACCATTAACCATATGTCCTATAAATTGAACAGCAAAAGATCCCATTGTACATCATAGAAATAGTCAATCACAAAAAGGAAGTCTTGGAACTGATGACAACATCAAATTAGTTCATCGTTCATAATTCCAGCGAGATCGAATAGTTGATTAAAGTAGAGAGCGAAATGAAGCTGTGGAAAAAGACACAGTGACCCAATAATAATTTCCTCTAAGTTCATCGCTTAATCGTGCACTCTCTCCCCAGATTGTAATGAACAACTATAAATTATAGCCTGCTCATTGCACATCCTGCTTTATAATTATAAGCCGGCTACATCGATATAGAAATAAGAAACAGAGTATATTGGACGCTCTGCTTCGACATTTCGCATACAGAGTCTCTCATAGTCATCTATTAAGTTTATGAGACTGAGTTGTTGTAACCAGTGTACCTGAAAGGGGTATTATTTAGGCCATATGACCAATGACCTTTTTATCTCTATATGGTTCTCAGTTCTGAACATTTGTTGTGGAAGCCAGATTTTCTACAAGCCACTTCGATTAATCACATGCAAATTATGTTCAACTGATGTCATTTAAGGAACGATAAGCTGAACATATTATTAGATTACAATTGAATCTTACCAACTTCATTATTGTTCCAAGTGAATTAGACAATCGTTACGAAATTCCTGATCGGTTCCATTTACACTGTCCCATACCACAAGGTCAGATAGACGGACAAGTACAAGATTGATGAGAAAAAATGAAGAGAAATCAACGATGCTCACCGTTATTGAGTTGTTGACAAATTTCTGAATGGAAGCTCATTTATCGTTAGTAGTAACGTGAGGGTCTGATACAACCGAAGCAAATTTATTGCCAGACCAATCCCTTTGCTGCATCATATTATATGGATGTGAGTCGAACCCATGATTGGCCATCGGCATTCCCATGTGAGCATGCGGATGACCCTGACCATGGTGCATTCCAATAACCGGCATGGGCATCATTGGCGGTGGATATAGCATCGGAATCGGGACCGGAAGATGCGCGTTTCCATGAGAGTGCCCACTCCCACCAGAATCGTGTAAACTTTGAGGCACCGGAGTGGAAGCGAAGAGCTGGTCCGACGATGAAGGGCCCTCGTTGGATAAACCCTGCATCCTCTTCAAGTAGAGCCGATACTTCTGAAGATGGCTGGCGACATTTTCTCGGGTCAGTCCTTCGACGTTCATCAATTGCATAATCGTCTTCGGCACCGCGCTCTTGATTCCCAGGTGAGAAACCACCTCCACAAAGCGCCTGTGTAACTGCGGATTCCATACAAGGCGGGGCCGCTTTAAGGTCCGGGCAGACGGATCATCCGTCGAATTCTCAGTCCGCAGAGTCGAATCAGCTTCTTCGGTGCAGTCGATCTTCCTGAGTTTCCGAGAATCGGACCCCGACCCGTGGCGATCGGCCTCTTCGTCGGCCTCCACCACGATGGGGTCCTGACAGCCGTCATCGTTGAGCGACTTGTAATTATTGGAGGAAAAGGCCTGAGAGCTTCCGCCGCGAAGACAGGTCAGAGTATTCTGGGAGGCACGATTAACGTCGAGGGGAGAGCGGCCGGGCTCCGGTATGATGCGGAAGGCAGAGGCGAGCTCGGGCGGGATCAAGGCCTGAGAGAGGGGAGTGAGATCATCGAGAGCAGGGAGACCCAGCTCCCACTCGAGGACTCTCTCATCATCATCGGGGGAAGCGCCGTCGTAATCGGTCATCCTGACCTCCTCCCCCATTTATAGAAAGACAAGTTTTGGGGGTAAATCAAGATTGGGCGTCGGAGATACGGATTGGTGAGGATGAAGTCATGTGATATATGGAAAAGCTGGGAAATTTGTTAGATATGGGATCGAAAGCAGGTGAAGAAAGAAGGAAATGAAATTGAGGGAAGATGTTTGTGAGGAACCGGGGAGAGTGATTGTTTGGGAAACGGGAAAGGGAAGGGATTGTAATGTAATAATAATTTATAATATAAATGGCGCACTTTTACACTTTTGATTAGAGTGGAAAAGGTGAAATATCTTAATGTTAATGGTCGCCGAGGTGGAGATATTTTAGATCTTCTAAATATCTATTTCCTCCTTCACTCATTGCACCTTCTTTATTTGTTTACGACAACCTCCCTTCTTAAAGATTCGCGTCCCTGCCAACTGTACCCTACCCCTCCAATCAACTTCTCCCGCGTCACCCAAATCAAAAGAGCCAACCCGCTTTCATTCCAAGCGCAGAGCGTGTGTGTTTACTTCTTCGCCCCTGCTCCATTTCATTCCACTTTTTAATGTATATTAAGGCATAAAAATATAGAGGGGTCAAAAAAGGAAGGAAAAATAATTTACACGACAAAGGCCTGCGACACCGACTTTGGAGCTCAAAGCGAAGGAGGAATGCACGGGTCAGGCAGGCGTCATAAGTAAACGAATTCTATTATATGTTTTCTCTTACATACTTTTTATTTAGGTGTTTATCTTTCTTATTTAAAAGTATGGAATTTTTTTTTATATTTTTTTTATTTGAATTATAGGATTAAATTATATGAAACGCATTCTAAAAAATATTTGTTTACACCTTATGACGTAAGAAGTATATCTCTAATTAATTAATTTCCAGGATATTGATGTTATAAGAAAAATATTTCTTGAATGCAGGACTGTAAATTAATTAATTTGAGTAGTGGTGCAAAAAATATTTCAGAAGGTAATATATAATTAAATTTAAATAAATAGATATATAAAAATATTTTAAAAAAAATGTCACACCACTAAATTAGGTGGATAAACATTTAAAAAGCATATAAAGGAAAAACATATAATGAGAACCTATAAGTGACCTGTTCCCACATATTTGGATTTTTGACCAAGCAAAATCTTTATTTTTTTTATAATTTTCTTATCAAATTTTCTGATAACGCGCAGTTGAGCACCTCACAAAGAATAAGTCATGAGAGTAAAACGTGTATTGGCCCTTTTTTTGGGTTCGAGGATTTGACCATTGAGTGTATACCAATATACAGTATGTAATAAAATTGACTGGTAAAAAGATAGCATTATTTATAAGTGATTTGCATTACAACTAATTCTTAAATTTCAAACAAGTATACAATAAAGAGTATGTAGTCTCAAACTGACATCAATCAAATAGTAAAATGCATTTTTTTGTTTGGTAGTACAAAGTAGTAATGAAGTTTTTTTGGGTACAAGAGACAGGGGTAGGCCCTGGAAATTAAGGGAATAGTAGCCGAAAAGGGAATTCAATCTCAAACTGTGGTTTTTCATTGAAGTCCTCATATTAATAGGATACATATTCAAAAGTACAGTGCCCGGTAAACCCTTTTTAGCTGTGTTATCAGTCACTTTGTTTTGGTCTCTAGAAACATGAACCATTTGTAAATCACAATTGAACTTCATCATGTTTTGTATCTCAGTAAACACCAAACTACAAATCTTATCTGTAAAATCATCCTTCAAAAATCAAATTAATTCACGTTTCTAGAGAGTGATGCCCAATTGTGGCAAAACTTTAAGCCCTTAAGCATTGCCCATTCCTCAACTTCAAGGGCACTACAACACCCCAAGTCATGAGTAAATCCAAGAACCTCGATAATGAAGTTTTTTTGGCAAAACTCAGGTGTTTACTCTCAGTTGGTAGATAAAACTAATCTCATGAGGTGTAGAGATCACCAAAATGGATTTTTTTTCCAATTAAACATTTTATATGCACACTACCTAGTTCGAAACCGGGATATCATGTTTAAAGGACATAGTCAACTATCAACTGCATCAGGTTTTTGTTGGGAACATGGATAATGAAGTTTTTTTTTTTTGATAAAGGATTTTTTTTTTTTTGGATATATGGAGATAATTAGAACATGGACATGATACAAGTGAGACCGGAATGGAGCAAAAGGCCCAACCCATAATAAAGGGATCAAAAGTCCAACAAAAGGTGAGCCACAGGGGAATGGGGGGAGGGTTGCGACTGCGAGCAGATGAGCCATGGCTCCCACTTTAGCATCCTTCTCTCCCCCAATTCCCACCTCTCTCCCTTCCCTCCCTCTCTCTGCAACTTTCCTCTCTCGCCAACCCTTCGTTCTCACTCACCCTCCCCTTTCAATTTCTCTTTCCAACAACAAATTCCGGACAATTCGTGTCGCCCCTCCACGTGCTCCGCCCTCTGAAACCACAGTCGTTCAAACGGCCCAAGACATTGTCTCCGCTGCCGATTCTGATGACGGCGTCTCCTCCGTCATATCCGCTCTTCTCTTCGCCGCCTTCATTGGTCTCTTCATTCTCACTCTCGGGGTAAACACTTCATTCCCTCCTCTCCTTTCAATTCCCCATTCTCATCCTGGGACGGGCCTTTCTTGTGCAGGTGATCTATTTAGGAGTCACGGATTTCCTGCAGAAGAGAGAGAAAGATAAATTCGAGAAGGAAGAAGCTGCCAATAGTGGGAAGCAAAAGAAGAAGAAGAAGCTCAAAGTTAGGGCTGGGCCTAAAGGATTTGGGCAAAAGATTGTTAACGTCGACGACGAAGACGATTAAGCCCCTATCATCGCCCATCATCCTTAGCCTTCCGATTTACCTTCATTGGCTGATTGCACGTCTTTACCTTTATATCGCAAGCAGATTCATTTTGTCATTTTGGTCAATGAAAAAGTAGTGTATTACGTTAAAATGCGGCCACATTTCAGAGTAGATTCTTTCTTTCTCTGTTTCTTTTTATTCAGATAGGGTTCGGTACTTCAGAATTCAGATGAAGTAAAATTATTAGTACTATTTTTTTTCTTAAAATAAAAATGAAATATAAGAAAATGAGTGTAATGGGCACTTAACCGCTCTTCGTTTCGCTTATTTGTTCAAGATAAGAATTACTTTGCGTGTGGGGCGGATCCAAATTAATGGAAGGGGACAATTTGTGGGGGATTCGAGGGTTAGGGCGGCGTCCCAAAATTTTTTTTTAAAAGGAAATTTTTAAATACTTTTGAAAAACAAAAGAATATAAAGGGAAAAAAAATGCGCCAAGACTTATTAAACAAGAAAAATGTTGTTAAAAATAAAGAAGGCCAAGACTAAATAAGTTCAAGACATATATTTTAATAACAAAAGATATTACAATAAAAATAATTATAATATCATCCTTCTAAGCGCTTTATTTTTTTAATTCCATCGTAATTGCTTTATTATCAACTTTATCAAATACATCTTTTTCAATATGCGATTAAACAAATGATTAAAAAGTTTGATTGAAAATTTGTTTTGTGAAAGGATTCTCCAAAGATTTGGATTTAACCCTAAATTTAAATAATAATAATATATTTTTTATTTTATTTTTTAAAAATTTTTAAAAAAAAAAACAATTCTTTTTAGGGGGGGCACTTGCCCCCCAAGTCATATACCTCCATCCGCCTATGCTTGTGTGTACCTTCGTTTGGCCAAACAGTGATTGAATTGGAGTGTTTTAAAATAGTTTTTTAATTTTGATTTATGATATATAAGATAAGATAAATACGTTATATGAGTATAAGCATTTATAAACCTTTCAAAAGTTCCTCCAAACAAGACTTTGTCACATGGATTGAAAGTAATAGAGGATCTTTCTTTTTTTAAGAAGGTCATGAAACAACGAAGACGACTCTCCCTTGCCACATGGCAACATTTTGTGCAGTTGCATCTCCATTTGACACAGTCAATGACTCTCCGCTGCTGAAATAAAAACCTTGGGCAGCTAAATGCTTTTAGTAAATCGTGTTTCATTGTCAGGATCACGTCATAAAGCCGGCGTTTACATTAGGTGTTTGTCTTTATGTGTGTGTTACTCTGGTCTTTATTATAAGCCACTAACTAACAATTATCACAAATCAATAAAAATAGTTAAAGTTAATAAAGTTGTCTTAAAATTTAAATAATTTTCAATATTACCCTTACCAATTACACTAAACTCTATATTATATTAATTATTACCCGCATTTAGTTTGAAGAAAAAAATAAAACTACCGCTAATTTATTAATTAGGGGCAAAAAATATATATAATTTAAGGGAGTATTAATTATTATTCGCACTCACTAGTTATTAATTAGAGCAGCTATATGAAAAAAAAAGAACCAAATACACTTATTAGTTGTTGCTTTATAATAAAGATCAGAAGGAGTGCATGATTGTCCCTCTAATTAGAAGGATAAGACATTTTTTATTTATTTATTTATATATATTTTATTTATTTAGATTAAATTATATGTTGTTTCTGAAGTGTTTTTTCACCCAGTATCTCAAATTAATTAGTTTTTAGGATATTGGTGTTACATGACAAATATTTCTAAATGCAGGACTGAAAACTAATTAATTTGAGATCTTTTGGCAAAAAAATCAGAAAAAAAAAATCAGAAAAAAACATAAAAAAAATATCATTCCTCTAAATAAAAGGACAAGCATATAAGAAAGAAGTAAAGATTAAAAAGAAAAGAAAAAGAAGAAGAAACACCTTATGTGTTTCCACAAAGCCCGTCAAAAGGCCATCTGGAAAAAGAACAGAGATTTGCGTGTGCCTCCATTCAATGTTACCACTAAAGAGCAATTCATGTTTGTACCATGGCTTTTAGTAAATGATTGCTTTGTTGGCCAAGCCTACTAACAAAGGATCCAAGTTATAATCTAAGGACCTTAATTTCTAACACAAGAAGCCGAGAAATATGGGGAAATCAACACAACACGCTCAAATCTGATTTGAAAAGCTCAACAACAATCCGAATTCTTCTCCAGCATCTCAATGGTGGACACCTCATTCGAGATCATAGCGGACCATTTTTCCCTCTTTGGTTTTGTCCTCGCAGATCGAGGATAGTACGGGACAGGCACGTCTCTTTCTCTCTTTGTTTTTTCTCAAACATCATCTTTATAATTTATTTTCATTCTGGTTTTAATCTCTATAATTTTAAATCATAGATTTTAGTACATTAACTTTTACTCTATTTATAACATTAATCCCTACAGTTAGACATGGTCCCAAAATTAGCAGTGTTAAATTGCTTATAAGTCACTAACATTGCATCTGACGGGATACGCCATTTTAATTAAAAAAACACAAGAAGCAGCAGCCTTCATCTTCTTCACTGACACCCTCTGAAATTTCAGACCCCCACTCCGGGCTTCCTTCTTCCTCCTCCTTAAACTTTCATGTAATTTCTTTTCATATCTTCTCAATGGAAAGGAAACTACGAAACTGGACTAGAATTCACAGAGTATCACTTACAAATACCGTATTAATTTGTCTCTTTAACCAACTCTTTTTTTGAAAAAAGACCCAAAAAAGAGGTATAGGAAAAGGTACAACGTAGTTTGTATGGGACGATGATGAGTAGACAAGGAATAGTTGTTGCGTTTTGGTAGCCGTGGGTTTGACAATGTGCCAGTTTGGTATGGCTGTGAAAGTCATAAAAAGAAGGAGAAGTAAAAATAAATGAGTGTTTGATATGACTGTGAAAGTTGATGAACATCCGAGTTTGAAGTGGTTTTTTCATAAAGCTACATGAAGTTGCTTATTATCCCATCATCAAAAGCCACATCCATTTTATTATGCCCAATGACCATTTCATCCTTCAACTAATCTTTATTTACAACTTTATCTATTACTTATTATATCAATTTATAGATCAAAAATTATCCTCTAACTATTTTTCCTTAAATTTTCGGGAAATATGCCATAAATTCCAGAAAATAGCTTTAAAATTTATTTAAGCCAATTTTTCATAATTAATCTCTTCATAATATTTCTAGATCACCACAATGATATTCCATAATTTTTTTCCTAAATTTTCAAGGTCCAAAAATAATTTTCAATAATTATCTTAATTTTTTTCTCATGATAAGGTCCAAATATATGTTTATATATTATTCTTGCCCTTTTCAGTCATTTTCCATCTCATCTATCTTTTCAAAAGCTATGCCAAATAAATGCGCATCAAGAAAAAAGTCACTTCTGCAACCGCTATCCCAAATAGAAATCACATCAAAAAAAGTTCATCAGAAAAAAAGTCATTTCTAACACCGTTATCTCAAACTAGCTCAATAATACAGATGCATAAATGTTTTTTTTAAAAAAATTGTTTATTTGCAAGTACGAGTACGTAGGCACATACATATGGTGTCGTAAACTGGCTTGAACAGAAAGTCAGAAGAGGGAAGGCAGAAGGCAGAGTTTGTTCTGTGGACGCCTCCACTAAACTATGGCTTCGGCTGCTTCGGCATCAACTCACATCATGTAATCATCACATTCTTTGTCCTCTTTGTTTATTTATTAATTTATTAGTATTCTAATTTTATTCCAACTCGCATTATTCTAATGATGCTAGATAACGATATTGAACAACCTCCGTTTGAAATCATCAAAACTTGTGCATTCTTCGAATTGTTCTGCTTCTTCACAGAATATTGTCATTTTCTACAAATCATTTCTGTAAAAACAAATTGCATGACAAAGACCTTTAAAAGTTTGACATTTTTAAGAAATAAAGTAAACAGGTGCAAGGAATTTTATAAACAAATACCGAGTAACGTATACGTTTTAATGATAAGATTATACAAATTTTTGGTATATCTAGAAGTTAGAATGAATTTTGTTCACTAATTAAAAATGATAATTGACATGATTGATAAAGGAGATAAGATATGAGATTATGAGTAGAGACATTTAGGGTTTGTTTGGTATGAGAGATTTTGAGGGAAGAGGAAAGGAGAGGAAATTTTTGTAAGTTCAATTTATAACAATGGAAGAAGTGGGGTTACACAATTTGAATAAAGAGTATATATATGATAAAAGAGTATTAAAATTTTTTATAACATCAATTCTCTAATTTTCTTAAACCCAGTTCAAAACTTTTTTCCTTTCTTTTCACTTTCCCTCCCCTCCCCTTCCCTCATATCAAATAAGCCTTAAGGTTTATTTGGTAGGAGAGATTTGTAGGGAAAGGAAGGGGAAGAAAAATGTTAATAAGTTAAGTTTTAACAAGTTGGAGAAGTGAAGTTATAAAATCTTAATAAAAAAATATGTAACATTAAATAGTAAAAGAAAATAATTAAAAAAAATTAACCCTACATCTCTAACTCTTGTAAATTTAACTCCAATTTTTTTACCCCTTCTCTCACTTTCCTTCCTCTCTCCTCATACCAAACAAGGCTTAAGGCATTGCACACATATCATTAAGTGTTACCAATTTTTATTTTCCAAATATCAAAATCATACTTTCAAAAAGAAAGTTAGCAACGCTTAATGAAACATTGGTAATACCTATACAAATTTTGTGAATAATCTAAAAGTACGAATTTATTATTTTGTAAATGAAAGTTGAATATATATATATATATATATATATAAAAGAAAATATGGGGAATACTTTAATAAAACTTGTGAATAACATGAAATTGTAGATTTACTACTTAGTAAACAAAAAATGTTAATATCTAATGAAATGTGGGGATGTCGTAACAAAACTTATGAATAAACTGAAATTGAAACTGGCCCCCAATTTAGGCCATCAATATCTTTTGACATGCAGGCGAGCTTGGGATCAAATCCGACCTCCATCACTTACCAAAGTCATTATTCTCGTAATAAGGAAGTTTGAAACATTTTTTAATAGTTAAGAGGCATTCTTGTCTTTTCTCTCCAGTTATAAAATCCTATTTTAAGATCTGGGACCTTCTCTAACACTACTAATATTGAGAGCGCCGGCATTTTTACCAAAATAATAAGGTTTTTAAAAAAATTTACCAATCTGGGGCACTTCTAAAACTATATACCGAAGTAGGGTAGTTTTGGGCCAGTGCCGTCGGGTTGTACGACGGCATTGTTTGTGCCGTTAGGGACCCTGACGGCACCACTAGTGCCGTTAGGGAGCCTAACGGCACAAAATTTGTGTCTTGAGTTAAAAACCCTAACAAAGACTATGTCTTTGTCGGGGTCTCCGACGGCACAAATTGTCGACACCAATATGTGCCGTCAGGGACCCGACGGCACACACGGTGGCCGCTAGGGCTACTAACGACGGACAACATGTGTGCCATTAGGGAGCCTACGCACACATTGCCGTTAGGTATTCTAACGGCACACAAATTGTGTGCCGTTAGGGAGCCTAACGGCACTAGTGTCAGGTACCACAGATTCCTGACTGACCGCCCTTCAGCACCCGTGACTCCCCCAAATTCAACAATTCACCCGTAAGTCCCTCACTATTTAGCTCCTTCCCAGACCTCATAATTCACTCGTCCCTCTTCATTCTTCTTCATCTAAAAACTCCCTCCGTCCTCCATCTTCATTCTGTTTTTGCATTTATTTTTTTTGCAAAAAATGAATCAAATTAAATTCATTTGTATATTATAATGGTTCGAAAAGTATAGGTGCAAACGGATTGAGCTTTGAAGGTGAAAAAAGAGGAATGTTCATTGTTCGAGGCATGTTCGCTGAAGATTTATATGAAAAGATCCGTCAAAAGTTAAAGCTGCAACAAAATCAGGTAATAGCGTCAGTGACGGGTAGAGTTCCTTGTGGAAACCACAAATATGTGGGTTTGGAGATATCCAATGATGAGGATGTAAATGTTTTTATTCAAACATTCAACGAAAACTCTACGTCGCCCGAATTTGCTGAGTTATATGTGGATATTGAGACGCCAGACGAGGGTATACCAATAACGACTCATGGACTGCATCAGTCACATTATATGACTCATTTTGGTACACCGCAGCCAACACAACCAAACGTTGCTCATGGAGAAGAAAGCCACTATATGGTAGATGAACCTGACAACGAGGAAGAGCAAGAGCCAGAAGATGAAGACATTTTATTGGCATTAGACCATGATCAAAATGATAGTGATGGAGATGACGAAGATCATCGTAATGTCATGCCTCAGCAGAGTAGTATGTTACAATTATCAGGCTAGTTACAGAGTTGTATTATTATATAATTTATTTTTTATTGGTTACCATGTTTTCGCATAAATTGTATTATGTGTGAATATGCAGATATTACACCTTTTTGGAATGAGATTCCACATTATGGCGATGTTCATGAAGATTATCCGCATAAGGATATACTACTGGATGTGGAAGGCTTGGGCCGGGGTCCGTGGGCAAGAGGAGATAAATTAGATCTAAAACAAGAGTTCGGGTCCAAGAATGATGTGCAAGCCACAATAAAACATTATTGCATGAAGGAACATCATGAAGCAGAAGTGGTTGAGAGTAATACAACCATTTTGTCTATGAAATGTCGGAATCATGAACAAGGTTGCAAATGGAGAGTAAGAGCAATTAAATAGAAGAAAAACAACACTTGGGTCGTAACGAAATGAGTTGCAAATCATAGTTGTGTGAGCCAAACTCTCTCCCAAGATCAAAAACAACTTGATTCTAAAATTATTTCTGAGGCCATAATAGGTATGATGCACAATATCAAGTGAATAATTTGTGAATTCATTTTTGTTTTATCAGTGAACATAAATAACACTCCCAGTGTACATTATTTTTGTGATCAGTTTTGCAGACATGATCAAGGAAACACCTTCGGTACCTGTGAGCATGATACAAGAAAGGGTGATTTCGGAATGTTTCGTTATCATGTTTCTTACGGGAAGGCATGGAAGGCAAAACAAAAAGCAATTGCTAAGATTTACGGTGATTAGGAGGAGTCATATGCGTTCTCGCAAGATGGTTCGAGCACATGTTGAAATTTTCTCGGGATTTGTGTATAATATTCAACATGAATCGTATATTTTTGATCGGCGGGTTGTTAATGGGGTTCGGGTTTTTCAACGTACATTTTGGACCTCAGTCAATGTCGTGAGGCGTTCCAATGGTGCAAACCAGTCATACAGGTGGATGGTACGCATTTATATGGTAAGTATAAGGGGACATTATTGATTGCCACCGCCCAAGATGAAAATAATGAGATCCTGCCGATTGCATTTGTAATTGTTGAAAGTGAAACGAAGGAAGCTTGAGAGTATTTTTTGTCTTCCATATGACTGTATGTTACAAATAAGATTGGGCTATGTCTTATTTCTGATCGCCACAAAAGCATAATAGCAGCAGTCGGCAATGCAATGATTTGGATGGCGTCTCTAATGCGTACCATGTGTTTTGCATTCGTCATGTTGCAAGCAATTTTAATACCCGCTTCAAGGACCGGGAGTTGAAGAAATATTTAACGAGATTAGGTATTATAGTCCAACTGATGTGCAGTGACGTTCATTTTTCTCATTAGTACAAGGTTATAATGTTGTGTCTTTCTATCTTTTTTACAGGATATGTTCCAAACAAAATACACTTGGATGCTGCATATACTCAATTCTGCAGTTACAGTCGTGAAGTGGCTGCATGGATTGAAAGAATTCCAAAAGAGAAATGGTGTCGAAGTTATGATGAGGACGGATGAAGATACGGTCATATGACGACCAACTGTCGGAATCAATCAATAAGGTTTTCGGGGAGCGAGGAACATGCCCATAACATCATTGGTGAAATGCACCTATAGTCGACTTGTTCACATCGGGTCAAAAGAGAGGACCAAAGCAAAACAAGATGCAATGACTGGAAAGCATTTTTCGACTGTTATTACGGATGCTATGGCAAAGAATGGAGAGCATGCTTCATCGATGCGTGTTCAGGAGTTTGATGTGGCGCGTACCACATTTGAAGTAGATGATTTGGACGATACATACTCAGTGAACTTGACTCAGGGGAAATGCCAGTGTGGCAAGTTTCAGGCATTCAAATTCCCATGTAGTCATGTAATTGCTGCATGTTCGGCGGTATCCCTCTATGCTGGACAGTTCGTGGACCCAGTATTCTCAATCTACAACATTATGAAAGTTTACTCTTCGTCATTTCAACCGATCGGCAGTGAACAAGGAATACCGCCCGCTTTCGGACCAAAGCTTATCCCTGATGAATCGAGATTACGTGGTATGGGCCGACCTACATCTACACGCATTCACAATGAAATGGATGAGATGGAGGTCCAACCTAGCTCGAGTCGAATTAGATGTAGTATATGTAAACAGTCCGTACATAATAGGCGTTCATGTCCTACAACACGCACAATTAATTAGTTCAAATTTGCTTTCCAATTCCTTCGAATGAGATGTAGTAATATCAAGGAAAATTTAACCTTCATGTTCTCATAAAATTATTTGATACCTTTTTATACTTGTGTCCTTATAGTTTCAGTTGATTTTTAATTGGATTTTTCCAGTGACGTTCAAGAGCTACATTATTTATTACCAAATACATAACATGAAGGTAATATGACATAGTAAACTAAACATTAACAGTAAACGTACAGTCGTCCATGCAAATATTACACAATACAGTAGTCGATGCAAATATGACATAATACATTATGTCGATGCAAATATGACATAATACAAAGAGTCCAAGCAAATATGACATAATACTGATGAATCCGGCAAATATGACATAATACATAACATGGAATACGCTCAGGGAGGAGTATATGCAGGCCATGGTCTCGAACGCGCATCACGATCAGGGTTCCTACGGATGCCGTCAGGATGGCGCGTAAAATGAAAATCCTCTGCAGCTGCCCGTATAAAGTCATCAGAATGGTCACCTCTGCCGTCCAACGTGTGGTATCCTAGCTGGTATGGAGTACTACTAGATCCAGCCTCAATAAAACCCTGTACATGAAACGAGGGACGGAAGGCAGTAAAACCGGGTCCAGGCTGGAAGCCAGGAAAGCCGTATGGAGGCTGATATGCACTAAAACCCAATCCAGGCTGGTAAGGGTTGAATGTAGGAAAGCCAGTCTGTGAACTCTGAGAAGGCCACTGATATGAGTACGGAACTTGTGTCTCCGGAGCGTGCATCGTCTCTGGCAGTGGGTAAATAAGTCTCGGTACATGTATTTCTGGAGGCACTTCTGCTTGCATCTCCTCTGGGTACCATGAAACGGGAGTATAGGTCATATCGGGCCATACAAGAGGTCTATATACACCTCCGCCACATGGACCACGCTGAGGTATCTCATAAGACTCCATCTCTTGCCGTGGTCATCGATGACCTAGTCCCCGTCCCTCCTTTGCTCGAGGCGGCACCTCTAAAGCGGGATCCGATACACCGACAAAGAGACCACTTGGTGCGCTCGGACTAGGCTCCGCTATGCGGCCAAACTGTCTTAGTGCTCTCAGTAACTGGTCACATACCTTCTGAACCTCTCTCTTGCTGTATTGGGAACTAAATTGTGGAGAATTCATCCACCAAATCCACTCTACACCGTCAATCTGCATTTAAAACAGTAAAATAAATTAAGATTACAGATATAGGATGAAAAACGGAAGCAAGATCAATACGTACCACGTGCCCCAGCCTGGCGACCTGTCTCGTCATATATTGTCTGGTGTATGTGAGGAACCAAGCCATGTACTCGGAGTTCGGGGAAATTGGCCCCTCCGATGGATCGGTAGTCTCGATGCGCTCATATCGCGTGTTCTATAACTGAATAAATGGATCCATCTTGATTTCCCAATCAACATCCATCTTGCCGCGTAAGGTAAGATCATGTGCACCCTTAAGCTGTGCAGCCTTCGCCGGGATGTGTTACTACATGCCAAATTGCCGCATGCAGCGATCGGGCTGGTGCATCTCGACAATGTGGAAAGCAAGTACGGGCGTCACCGCCCTTCATCGCTCCTGCACTTGAACATCTGCACCCATAAAGTCATATTCGCGTCCCTATATGGCTCCCACTTCACCTGTACATGTAAACAAACGGTCACACATATAACACGAATTAGTTTACACTTGTTAAGCTCTAATCTCACATTTATTATACATACATCGTCTCGACCCATCTGGTCAAGCTCTATTCGATATGTCTTTAGCTCACGTCGCAATAACCGCAGGTCGACATCATTGAACCTGCAATATGTAAATCAATATCATTAGTCAGACGACATGCAAATAAGAACATAATCGCTCAACTACCCCAACCAGTTCAAAATATTCATTATATCATACTGCTTCCATACCTGCGTCCGTAATGATCATCTGCGTCACTCGGCGGTGGAATGAGAGGTGATATGGCAGGAATTCTGGACCATGCCCATATTTGCAGTAACAACAAACAACCCCCAATGTCTTTAGCTGAAGTTGATGTGGCCTGACATAGCTCACGAAATAGTATGGCGAGTACAGTAGACCCCCAACTGTATGTAGCAGTCTCAGTAAGGTCACCACCCAGTAATTGTAGATATCGGCAAGGGACCCTCGAATTTGGACTTGTCACACAACAAAAATCCACCGAATAGTCGCATAAGGTAAGCACGTGTGTACAAAAGCTGACCATCAACAGTTGTTGAGTGCTCCTCCCAGTGGCCCCAATAACGAGAAAACCAGGTCATCTTGATGGCTCTGCCAGTAATTTCAGATGGGAGTGGAGTCCGACCCATGTGTTCCTGCATAGTTGCTACCCTGTTGGCATGCGTCTTACCGGAAACAACTCGACCCTCAGTGGACAAACCTAAAATGGCCTCTACATCCTGTAGAGTAATAGTCATCTCACCAACCAAGACGTGGAAGGTGTGAGTCTCCGCCTCCACCGCTCAACCAAGGCGAAATAAGGTATTTGTCAATCTACACCAACATAAAAGTAGACCAGCGATATGTAAAGGTCCTATATTATCCGTATCATGTACAAACAATTAAATGAATATAATTAATTACATAAAGAATTTTAAAACATACCGAGGGTCTCTTCATGCGAGACACGTGCCAGAAACCTGCACGCATAATGTGCTCTTGCAAATCTAATGGGATGAGATCTGGGTCATGGACATCTCCCAAAGACCCCTGTGAGGCTCGCCTTGGCCTCAAACAAATGACATCTTCTTCGTTCCATACAGCTTGTGATCGGTGTGACTGCTGCACCTCCTCAGAAAGAACTCCCCACTCTTTGGGGCCAGGCTCAATCTTTGTGTGGCCGCGTTGGTCATCCATGTGACTAATGAAAATTTACGAAAACACAACACATAATTAAGAGAATAATTATTATTTTCTCACTAATTAATTTTATATAACAATTACTCTATTTTTATGCAAGTGTCCAGTATACGGCATTATCAATTTTGTCCGAGATGAGGTAACTTTTAAATGATTTCTTTCTCCTTGATAAAAATTGAATCCCTCCTTGTATTATATAAAGTAACCTTTTTTTTTTGCTCGAAGTATTATATAAAGTAACCAGGCAACTACCAAATAGGAAAATAAATTTTTTTGACCGACAAAATAGGCAAATAATTACTGTATTATCGTATGTATGCATGCAGTCATCAAATTGCTAAGTGGAGGCTTAATCCAACTTCTTTCCTTTCCCAAAGAAATAGTTTAATTGATGAAAATATTTATAAACTATTTAAAACAAGGTTTTTTTTAAATAGAAGGTTCAAAGTTACTATCATTTTTTGCGATAAAAGTAAAAGTCGTATAAAGTATAAACTAACACACTATATCATTTAGCCACATAATAATGATAACGAAAAAGTGTAGACACCTTTGTTTGGTTATTACGGGACAAACTCGTGCCACTTTCGTCATTCAAATATCAATCCTTAAAAGAAGTTAGCAACTTTACTACTCCTTACACTTCAAAATATATGATCTAGCTAGTTGGAAATTTTATTTTAGTCCACTAAACAGAAGAATAATATAAGGAGCAACACTTAAACTCAAACAATTTAACAACCGTGCATGATAAAACTAATATAATTAGGACCAACTATATCTAATCACCTTATCCTATTTTCAAATACAACCAATTTAAATAATTTTACACAGGAAATGTTAATTATTAAACAATAAACATAACAGAAAAATTAAATATTACCTGTGCAAACGTGAAGTCGAGAGTGAGAGAGAGAATTTGAGCCTCCTTCTTCTAGACGAGTTTAGGCGAGAGTGAAAAACACGGATGAGCTACATAATGGATAGAGGGAAGGGATTTGTGTGTGTGTGCGTGTATGGGGTGTGGGAGAGAGGGAAGGGTTGTGTGTGTGTGTGAGTTGGGGGTGGCTATTTTTGTTAAGGAAGAGTGAAGGGTTGTGGTGGGACGGAGAGGGAAGTGTGTGTGTGTGAGAGTTGTGGTGGGGGGTGGGGTGCTGTGTGAGTGTGAGAGTTTGGGAAGAGGGAAGGATTGTTTTGGGGGGCGCTGGAAGAGGAAGGATGGGGGGGCTGTAGAGGATTTTGGGGAGGGGGTGGTGGGCGACGAGAAATGAGGGGGTGGTAGAGGATTTTGGAGGGGGTCTGGGTGTGCGGCATACATGCGGGAATCCCTAACGCGCGGCGTCGGGGATTCCTAACACGTCGGGAATCTCGATGCGCGTTAGGGATTCTCGACGCATGCATGTTAACGTGTGCGTCGAGAGCTCGACGACAAGACACCATGTTGCTTAAGCAGCCTCTAAGCAAGACACACATGTTTTAAACACGACAGAACACAACCCAACAATTCATCTAAAATTATAAACACACAATTCATTAATTCAAAATGACGTAGTTTTAAAGGCCGCTGAAGATAACTTATCTCTAGTGACTGGAGAAATACTTTTCCTTTAATAGATACATATTTATTGATTTTCTGAGAGTTGACTGGAACTATTTTTTCAAGAAAAAGATCAAATCAGTGAAAAGAAAAGATAGAAATGGGGAGGAAGGGGGTGGTGATGAATAAATGTGAGAGGCGTCACCCTTGAGTTGTGAGTTGTGAACACGACAGAGCACAACCCAACAATTGGCCGCCGTTCACACAATCATCCCTCTTCTCCCATCTATGATCCCTTTGTTTCTCCCTCTGTCCTTTTACCAACCCAAGTGAATTACTTGCTTCTTTGGCTTATCTTAATTATTTTTTTCCTAAAATAACACGCACTTTGAATTAATACTCAGTCACACTGACCGCATTCATATATTATATTGATTATATCAGACGAGTTAATCCATAACTTGGTCAACGAATAATCCCAGCATTAAAAAGAACAGCGAGGAGTCAGGACACAATTCATAAATTCCATGATTCATGATTTCCAAATAACAGTTGAATTTATGGAACCTGTTATTGACAGCTCTATCCCTATTCCCTACTGTGACCATTATTTGGATCCTGCCATTTCATTTTTTTGAGGGGGTAAATATGAGAATGTAGATATTTTGGGGGGTCATGGAACGATGGCTGGGCTGGCTGGATGCCTCGCCTCGTTTAAGGAATCTTCTCGCTCTCGGGCCACTATTTCAAATTTCAAACTCGGCGTCTCTCTCTTTGAATCCACGCGGTCAACAATTCCATTTCTTCTTATTCTTTTTTATTTTTCCCATTAACTTTTCAGTCCTGGTCTCCCTCAATTATGATTTACGGCTACCTCATTTACGGCCCACTGCTTGCTGAGAGGATCCTGTATTTCTATTTGCTTTTTTAAAATTAGGATTCTTTATTTATTATTCGCTTTTATGTTACTAATTAATAATTAATAGTATTACAAGTGAAATATTTGGTCATCTCACACGCGCCCCCCATATGAAATACAGTAATGAAGAAGAAGGTTCTCTTAATCCCATCTGCTAATCGTGCAATTAATTAATTAATTAATCACTTAATCCCAACTCACCAGTTGCCGTCACAGCCCATTACTCTAATCTAATTTCCCGTGGCCAGAAATTTCCAAGTCTTTTCCATTATAACCGCGTGGGCCACACGCAAACGTTTCTTTCCTCAATTCCTCTCTCTTTCCCATTCATCTTACCTTATAAACCACGCTCTTCCCTCCTGCTCCTCCTAGCTCCTTCATCTTTTTCTCTCTTCCTCTCTCCTCAGTCAACTCTGGATCTTCTCCATAATCGCCGATGATGAACTCCGACGTCGCTCCTCCTCCGTCCTCCTACTGGTGCTACAGCTGCACCCGCTTTGTTCGCCTCTTAGATCGGGAAGACGTCGCCTGTCCTCACTGCCAAAGCGGCTTCGTTGAAGAGATCCACAACCAGCCTTCCTCCGATCATCACCACCTCAGCCCCTTTCCTCCTTCCATCTTCCCCGATTCAGCTCCTACTTCTTACGATTTCAGCAGACAAGGGTTCCGCCGAAGACGCCGCAACGCAGGCAACAGATCTCCCTTTAACCCTGTTATTGTTCTCCGTGGACCCGTCGACGGAGCCGCTGTTGGTGGTGACCAGGAGGAAAGCAGCTTCGAGTTGTATTACGATGACGGTGACGGTTCCGGTCTCCGACCCTTGCCGCCGGCTATGTCTGAGTTCTTGCTAGGGTCAGGGTTCGAACGGCTTCTGGAGCAGTTTGCCCAGATCGAAATGAATGGGTTCGGCCGTCCCGAGAACCCGCCTGCTTCCAAAGTAGCCATAGAGTCGATGCCTACGGTTGTTATTGAGGAGACCCATGTGGGATCCGATGCCCACTGTGCCGTGTGCAAGGAGGCGTTCGAACTCGGGACGGAGGCGCGTGAAATGCCCTGCAAGCACATATACCACTCGGAATGCATCCTCCCGTGGCTTTCAATGCGCAATTCATGCCCTGTCTGCCGCCACGAGCTGCCGTCAGATCGAAACACTGTAGACAGTAGAATGTCCGGGCAAATCGATGACGAGACAGTAGGATTGACGATTTGGAGGCTGCCTGGTGGGGGCTTCGCGGTTGGAAGGTTTTCCGGGGGTCGCAGAGCCGGCGAGAGTCATTTCCCTGTTGTATACACAGAAATGGACGGTGGACTGAATACAAATGGAGCTCCGAGAACAATTTCCCGAGCAGTAAGAAGCACCAGAGTTAGAGAAAGTCGTGGCTTTGGCAGAATCGTTCGCAATTTCTTATCATTCTTTGGGAGGCGTCGGTCAAGGTCAGGCTCATCTTCGTCAACTGGTTCTGATCGCGGGTCCGTGAGTTTTAGTCGTAGCCATTCGATCTCACTATTCGGTAGGAACTCAAGTAGGCGCAACCGAACTTGGGTTATGGAAGATTGAATTTGGAAAATAGCAATTTTGGGAAGAAAATCATTAATTTGGGCCAACATTTTCAGTGAAGAGATTCATTCTGTATATAGCATAGAACTATCCAAGTATAAAATTGTAATTTTGCATCAATTAGTGGATCTGTCGAAGATTGTGAACTGGGTATGGCGTATTGATTGGGCAGATTGCAATTTTTGTGGTTAAGAAACGTGTGCTACTTTACATTGCTAGCTGGCAGTGAGGGTAGCAGAGAGAACGGCGGAGCATAAAGAAGGAGCGAAAGCTATGCTGATAGCCATAGGCCGGGCTCTAAATTATTGATTCGCCCATGCCAAGTTTATCTTGTCGCACATTCATTGTAATCATTCTTTCAAGTTTATGTCTTTTTTTCCTTGCTTGTTATAAGGTGCCCCTCCCAGTTTGCAGTATAGAAAGAAAAGTTGTGACAGATTGCGGAGAATGAATAAAATAACTCCAATTGTTGCTTTGAACGGTGTTAGGTTAGGTAATGGATGGGTATTGGTTGGGGGCAACAAGTTGTAGAGCCTAAAGCTGGGCATTTGCATGAGGCAGTAGAAGATGCTTGTATTTCAGGGTGGGTGTACTTTCATTTCAGGGCTGTGTTGACCGAGTAGGCCTTCTTCTTGAATCATGAAAGGGATGGGCTGGGTTGGGTATTAGCTGCTGTAGAAACGTTCCACACGCCATTTTGTGAACCCCACCACCCTTTGTTCACTACAGTTCACACCTTCCTCTTGCTCTTTCTGGTAAATTACCTACGTGGCCACCTTCTTTCTTCAGCACTTCCATTCTTTCTCTTTTTATCTTATCTTCCTTTCCATTCACGTCCACTTACTCCCCCCCACCAAAACTCTATCGTTTGCACACTCTTCCCATCATACATTCTGATTTTCCTAAGCACCTAAACAAACCACGAGGCCTACTACATAATAATCCATTACTTCACCTTCAGGTCATTAATATTAAGCTTGTTTGGATCACTTTTGGTCCTAAAAGTGTTTATTCATTCATGTAAATTGAGATAAAATTCATCTCACATATTTATTTTGTATGCTATAAATCACAATTGAAAAGTTAGTTTTAAAGGTTTCAATCATTATTCCAAATAAGCAAATTTCAACCGATCACTGCATATCAAAATATTTTTTTATTTACAAAATTTGTCTTGTTTTCCTGGAGTTTCAGTTACATCAATCCAACAACGTGCCAAAAGAAGATAATCTTTTCTTGTATGTTGTGGATGTGCAATATTCAAAAGACATTCGAAGAAAACATGCCATTGTTTTTATCCTTTTCTTCAATGATAATGTCATCAGACCAAACCGAGTTTCAAATACTGAACAGAAACTTTACAAAATATACAAGAATGCAACAATCAAGAGTCAAATTTTAGAGTAAATTCTATTTTAGAAACCATATTTATTTTGATTAAAGCCATTTTTCAAAACTCTAATTTGAATATTAATAAAATCGAAGCTTTATTTTGTATTCGCAGCGGCAAAAGAAATTATATCTAATGTATTAATTGCCTAATGCATTCCTTCGATTATCTTACAAAATAAAAATGTTAGTTCACTTGAGAAACTGTTGCCAATAGCTTGTCAAATACCAAACCGCCTAATCGTAACATTTCAACAAGAAGTTAAATCTAAGTACTCGAGTATTAGCAATAGCAACAGGGCAACACCAACAGTCAGGGAAGGAGCAACTAATCTGAATGCTGACGTACAATCTAGTCCAAAAAGTCTGACAAGCCGGGTCATAGAAATTTGGACCAGATTGGCCCTATTAGCCCATCTCTCTCTATATATATTGTTGCCTAAACAGGAATTGAGGATGCAACATTGTTGTAAAGAGGCTAAAACAGACAAACGACACCGTCCCCTGGCTAAAAAAACAGGAAAACGACGTCATCCTCCGTTTAATGCAATATGGCAGTGTATGAGTGTATCTTTTGGGCGCAATATGAGGCATATCATGGGAGCTTCAATCAAACGACGTCGGCTTAACCTTGTTGCATGCCAATAAGATGGCGTGGCAGCGGTTCCATGGAGATCACACCAATGTGTCATCTACTGGAGTCTAGAATTCTCTTGTATTTATTATCCAAAATAAATTCTCGCGAATGTTTCTTTTGAAAAAAGTAAAATAGGTGAATAAGTACATCACCGCCAGCAACACTGAAAGGAACAGAGCAGCCTCGCATTTGGAGATCTAGTCTCTTAATTCACCTCGAACGAGTACCACCACCATCTGTAAGCTTTGTTCTTTCATATATTTTCTTTTTGAAAATTATTTTCTGTATTGAAATCTCGTTGGTTGCTGACAAATAATTGCCTGGAAACCAAGAAGGAAGGGAAGCACTGTTATGCTTTTTTTTTTTTTTTTTTTTTTTTTTAATATATAAAACGTTATGTCAGAGAGCATTCTGGATAATCCTGTAAACATCTCTAATTCTCTATCATTTAACTCTCTCTCCAAGCTGGGATCGCATTAGAACTCGCACGTGTCGTTTTTCCTCTCGATGATTAATCCTGTGCCTTCTTAAATTCCGCCAGTCCTATTAGGTTTCTCGAAAAAGAGAGAAGTGAGGTACCGTTGGTTTTGCGGTAATCGCATTTCTAACCTATTATCCCTCAGAATGCATTAGTAGTGTCTCACTCAATTTCAGTGCATTGCATACGCCGTTAGTTTTACAGATTATTATTTGCACTATATTCACCTCGTTTCCCCGATTTAGTTTTAGGGGGGATAAAGGTGCATTAAGTCATTAAAATAATTAACCCGAATGGGATTGTCATGATTGTTGTCTTTGTAAGTCACAATTATATAAGTATGTGATGAGTCATACATAGTAGCTTAAGCCATTTTGGTGTGAGTGATAAGGTGTGAATGTGATTAATGATAAAGTCTAATAGTCTTAAACTCAACTTTTATTTGTAGAAAAATTAGTGACCCTGATAAGGAATTTATGAGTGTGATCTTTAATTGTGTCTCTAGCTTTGATCTCTGTTTATGTGCTCCTGCTGTTGATTGATTGCAGAATTACTTGTAACTTGGTCATTGTTCACAGTCAGTTCAAAGACTCGGGACTGACATTATTTGTCGTGTCAGATAACTAAAAGCAAGCGCATTGATGAAATTTTCTCTTGTATTATATGTACTGGCAGGTATAGTGTCTTTGTGCCTTGTTGGTTGAAAGAGTAGCTATAATGAGTTTCGTCTTCCGAGGGAGTAGAGGAGATGTGGAAAGTGGATTTTCAGAATATGTTCCCGAAAGAACCACGATGGTATATATTGTTCCATTGAACATTAGTCTTCGTGCTAGTTTTCTTCCAACAAGCTCAGATTTTATTAATGTATTATTTGACCATAGTTCTTCTGATTTTCTCCTTCTTCCCATCAGCGTCTCCATCCAGCCCGGCCAGTAAATAGCAATACTCTTGCTTTTCTCATTACAGGTAATTTAGTAACCTCTATATATGATGCTTTTCGACTCCTTAAGAATATATCCCTAGTTCATATCTGACGTGATTATTCTGCAGTTATCTTGCTGTTTATGATATTGAACTCTCCCCAGATGTCACATTTTTTGGTAAGAAATCACTAAGCATTTTATGAGAAAATTTTGACTTTTGAGCAGTATATATCGTTAACAATGTGATGAACATGGATGCAATTGGTTGTAGACGTGGCTAATGCTGGTCGTGTTTGTGATGTCCACAAGCCTGAGGATGTATGTAACTTGGCAACAGCTTCAAGCGCAAGCAAGGGCTCATGCCACAGCAGCTGAATTACAGCTTCACGTGCCACCATCAATAGCAATTGCAACTAGAGGACGCTTGCAAGGACTCAGACTTCAGCTTGCACTTCTTGACCGTGAATTCGATGAGCTTGGTATATACTTTTATTTTAACTTATGTGTGATTTAGCATTCTTTTTAAGATCAAGGTGCTTCTAAAGATTGCACACTAATGGATGAAGGTTCACCTAATTCTATTTTTTTTCCTTGATAATGAGGCAGATAATGAAACTTTGAGGGCTCTGGAATCTGACACTGCTCCTGGTACCACTTCAATGACTGATGAAGATATAAATAACTTACCTGTTCACACATATAAAGTTCCTGTCCCAACAAAGTAAGTTGTGATAGTCTTGTCGATCAAGAAAATAATTGTGAATTCCACAGAGGAAGGCCTCCCTTCTTCTTTGTGTTTGGGTAGGTTTTTTTGGTTCTGTACAGGTTGGTGACTGCCAACCTGTCCAAATTCATTACCCTTTTGGGGTATGTTTGTATTCAGAAAACTGGAGCAGTGAGGCAGGTTTAATTTAGATTCAAATCAAGTGGGAGGTCTAAAATAAAAGCTTATTAGGTCAAGGAAGTGATGGATAATTAATTATTCTTCAGGCAAAACAGATATGCTAGAAGAACGAGATCTGGTGTCAATCCCTAGTGTAATTTTAATTTTAAATTAAATAATATGCAGAAGCAACAAAATTGGTAGGTGATAAGTTGGTGTTGAAGTACCAGCTGATCGGTTACTGGAGGACCAGTCAGAAAAAGAGTATAAAGAGAAGGTTCTAAAGATAATATGTTCATATGTATGTAAAGGGATAATATGTTCAGATTGTCATAGCAAGTACAATTTCCCCCCATCGTGTATGCCATGTTTGTATAAAGAAGTGCTGACTCATGAAAATGACATGGCCCAAACTGTGTTTTTCTGTCAACAGGGATGGCTCAGCTGGGTTGGCATCCTCTTCGCACGCAACTGAGGTCATACCTCTATCACCTGTCTTTCTTTTCGTTAACTTAATTTTTTTTTGATCAATTTGCGTTAACTTAATTGATTCTTACAATTTCTTTGGCGCTACAAAGGTGGTTATTATAGGCAATGATGACGTAATTACTCACTTTTACTCCTTTTTTGCTCAAAAGGAATTTATATTAATACTAATATTAAAAGTTACATCAAAGCATGACGATTACACTATGAAAACAAACCGGAACAAGAAGACTAACAAATACAATAAAAACAAACCAAATGTGAGGAAAACTAATCACCACAAAACAGGTGGGAATAAAAGTAACATCAAAGACTTCATTGGCTTTTTGAACATCCAAGGTTAGAAGAGACATGAAAGAAGGTGTTGGTTGCAAAACCCACCCTATAGGGCACACCTTCTTATAAGAATAAACTGCAAATAGATTAGCTATATAATCGGCCTGACTTGGGGTACAGGACATAGAGAATCCAACCTCAGAAGAAAAAAGACAAGTGAAGTCCTGAAGAATACTTTTACTCTTCCATTGAATCAAATCTGGTAACGTCGACCACCCACCGAACAAATTTTGGCTAACACTAGCGATTTGAATTTGCCACCATAAAACAATCCTAATGATGGTCCTCTCATAGATAACGCACATAGCAGTTTCGACCATCGATAAAACCCTTCCCTCAAAATCGTAAATCCAAGCCACAATAGAAAACACCACCATAAATGCCCAAATCCACAACATTAGAAGAAACACCCAAACATAAAACAATAAAAATAAAAGAAAAGGACAGACGTCCCTCAACCGGAGACCACCGGCGAGGGAGACGTCGAGACAAAAGCTCCCACCGCCAGAGACGGAGAGGACCACCGCCGCACATAGAAATCAGAGGGACGCTGCAGTTGGAGAGACGATGAAGACAGAGACCAGAGGAGAGCCGACGCCGGAGAAGAAGGAAGGTCGCCGTTTTGTGTCTTTGTTCCGAACTAAAACTCGCTGCTCTTGACTTTTCAAGGTCTGATCTGCACTTCTGCCGCAGTTGTGGTTCGAGAGGAGGCCCGCCGGCGGCAAAAACGCCACCGGCGAGACAAAAACCTTATTGGTGGAGAAGACGAGAGAGAGCGTTGAGTCTGCTAGGGTTTACGAGCGGTGTTCAGTCATGGATCTATTACTCACTTTTACTCCTGGCTGCAAGCTTTATTCACTCTATGGCGATATTATTGCTTAACCGACTTTTCAGTAAGACAGGACAAAAGTTCTTCTTACTGTGTGAGTGTCAAAACTGGACCTATGACATTTTTCAATTATAATGTCATATATATGCCGCTTGCTTTTCCAATACTACAGCTAGTTTTGATATCGTTTTTTTCCTGTTTCGTTTTGGATCTTTACAAATTATGCTTGTTTATAATGTTGAGTAGAGCCTTGGCTAAAATCTGTCTGAGGAAAATATTTGTAGTGTTAAACATTTATCTGATAGGAGAAATGGTGCATGCTTGCTTAATCGTGCTTCGTTGTTGAGACTATTATAAGCCAAGATCGGACCAGACTTAATGGAATAAGATATACTGAAACAGGACGGAATCTCTTATTTAATAAATGATATGAAAGCACAGGTAAAGCAAGATAATGGAGGGAGAGATGGAAATGTGAAGGGTCCAGAAGAAGAGCTAACCTGTAGTATATGTTTGGAACAAGTCAAGAGAGGAGAGCTAGTCCGTAGCTTGCCATGTTTGCATCAGGTATCTGAAGTTTTCATGCTCTTTTTTTAATTCTGAATTTGTTTTGCTTTTTTCTTGTTGCTGCTAACTCGTTTGGTTTGAAAGAGGATCTCAGCACCCTTTCAAATGTTGATTATATGAATACGCGTGTGATTTGCATTTAATGATTTATTATTCACAGTGCTTTGTTTATTTGCCTTGGGCTCAGTTTCATATGAACTGCATCGATCCATGGCTGCGACAGCAGGCAAAATGCCCTGTGTGTAAATTCAGGATGGGGTCTGGATGGCAGGGAAATTCGGGGGACACTGACTCTGAAGGTTTAGATATTGTGTAGTATTCTTCAAATGCATCAAATATTAATTGTGGCTATGTACGTACGATTCTGTATTGCGCATGGTAATTTCTTTTTAAAATATATGATGGTTGTCTTTGTTATGTCTCTGTAAATTTTGTCCGACTATGGACATGAAAATTAATTTCGATTGCGAAAAAAAATAGTTTAATTGTTCTTTCTTCTTTTTCTTAAAACCTTTCTGGGTACTGAATAAACCCCCTTGAGTTTGGGCCTTCCTTCACCATAAAAGGAGGATAGTTGCAGCATATGATGAAGGGCGAAAAAACTAACGGTTACGGGTTAGGGTTTTGGAAACTCTTACAAATGAGGAGGGTTTGAATTCTGAAACTATCGCGGCGCTGGAGAAGGTATTCCAGACTTTGGGATGTAAGGGTATCCAGGCTGAGGTCAGTCTTGAATTCCCTCGTGGAGAGACTGTGGGTGCCAACCTCTTCCTTAAAATTTTTTTATATAAAAAAAAGTGCGGAAAAAATGATTTCTTAAACTAAGAACTTGAACGGTGGATCATGTATGGGGAATGCAATTTTCTTTTAAAATTCAATGGACTTAAATTCTGAAGTATGATAGTAAAATTATAGTTCAACTAATTTTAATTTTATAATATATATTGATTGGAGCGCTAAGTTGTGTCTTTATTTTCAAATTTCAATATGATACAAAATTAATATATTCAAATAATAGTTTATTTGTATAGAAGAGATAGAGTACTAAACATCAGATAAAAAAAAAGTAGGGACTACTAAGCATAATATAAGAAGAAGGGGTTGATGTTTGGGAGGGATTATTTGTCTTCTTGTTTGGGTCATCATGTTCTCCTATATTTTTGTATAATGATGAATTGATTATGCTATATACTACCTCCGATCCCAATTATAAGACATAGTTGATTTTGTTTGGAGAGATTAAGGAAGTTAAATAAGTTATTGAATCATTTTATATGTTGTGTATCTTTAGATTATATATTAGTTTATTACCAAACTAATTACTTTGAAGAAAAAAATAAAAATACTTTAAAGTAATTTAATTAATTTTCATTAATTTCTTTAAAAAAACAACTATGCCTTATAATTAGGGAGCGGAGGGGAGTAGTATATACCATTGTAAATTGTAAATAAGTTTAAATATATGGTTGTTTCGGTAACGAGATAGGTTTATTTCCTCATTATACGGAAGAACATCGGTCAGGTGTCTTTTGCATAATCCTTGTTTTTTTTTAAAATCTTTCATAAGGTATATTTACCAGCATGTCAAATTTATCCATTTCTTTATCGAGAAGTCCCCTTCGGCCTGCACTACATCCACTCATATCGTCATTTATCATCTTCCAAAATAGAAAAGGACGTGGAGAACTGGACGGGTGTGATTATAGAAATAATTATTGAATATTAATTACCAATAAAATTCTTGTAAACCCCAAAGAAAAATTTTCTATCAATATCCTCAACTAATTTTTTAGCCATATAAGTTGTCGTTAACGTCAAGAGTACTAGACAAGACTACATGTTTTCTAGTCCCTATAAGCTTAACATGTTACTCCCTCTTGCGTTCTTTATAAGTAATTTTCTCTTTTTAGGGTAGGGCTGGTTTTTTTATAAGCCACTTTTTTTGGTCTCAAAATTTAGATTATTTTTTTATTCTTATTAAATACATATATTTATATTAATTATTCTCCACTCAAAACTAATTCTCTTTCTTTTAATAATTTATTACACATTTTCTCTCATATTTGTTATTCATTCTTTCTTCTATGCTCATTTCATACCATATTTGGAAGAAACATGACTTTTTTGACATAGTTATTGTTTTTTAACTAATCTTAATCGTTAATTTATTTTGCACAATAAGAATAAAAGTTACTTATAAAAAATAGTAAACCAATGGATCAATCTTATAATAATACTACCTCCAGTCTTATAAGACATAATTTGGAGTGTAATTCCTAAATATAAAACATACAGTACTTTGTAATATAATTTTACTCTACAAACTATATGTGGACTAGTAAATTTCGGTTAAATATTCTTCCCCGTATGGTGTAGTACAAGTGATCCGATACATCACCTAGAAAAGTCAAATGGCAGTACAATCTACAATACATATAGTACGTACCAAACCATACATGTGATATTATCCAAGCAAGACAGGCATACAACATTTGTAGGCTTCCATGGCTTCCCTAAGGTCAACGCTTCTATTTCTGTGCCTTATTGGCTGGCACCTAAGTCCGATCCAAGCTCACGGAGGCAGTGACGATCACGGCGACGAAGAGACTGTCGTAGGTTTGCGTTCAAGGGGACTGATCTTAGTAAAAATATGGTGTCTGATCATTTTACTAGTTAGCACCTTCGCTGGCGGCATCTCGCCGTACTTTTTCCGGTGGAACGAGACGTTTCTTCTTCTGGGAACTCAATTCGCGGGTGGGGTTTTCTTGGCAACGTCCATGATACATTTCTTGAGCGATTCCAATGATACCTTCGGTAGTCTCACCACCAAAACGTACCCTTTCGCTTTCATGCTGGCTTGTGCGGGCTACCTCTTCACCATGCTTGGTGATTGTGTAGTGATTTATGTGACGAGAAATAAGGAGAGGGAAGCCAAAGTGGTGGAACTGGAAGGAGGAAGGACACCGCCCCAAGAACAAGCCCAAGAGATTACGCTGGAGGCTGACCCCATTTTCGTGAAGACTTCTAATGTTGGAGACACCATCCTTCTCATCCTTGCCTTGTGCTTTCATTCGGTTTTTGAGGGTATTGCCGTCGGAGTTTCAGGTATTTCAATAATCAATATATATCTCTCTCTGTGTGTTACGGAAACCTTATAGATATCATAGTATAGTTACCTTCACAATGACGATTTTCAATTTTCTACATAAGAGCATCTTGAGAATACAGGTTTTCCGGCTTCGATTTAGCATTAGGTCTTTCACAAGCAGGCAAAGAACTCCTAGTCCAACTAGCAATGCAAGCTTCAACAGTTAAATGCCTACTTAGCTTGGATTACTAGCATAAACCGCCTTTCCAATTTGATTTAGGACATATTCGAGTTAGCATCAAAGAAATACTTTTATATAAGTTGAGATAAAACTCCCCTCATATACTTACATCATCCAATAAATCACATTATTAGAAAAGCAGCTTCTAATTCAAACATGCACTTAAGCTGCTTTTCAAAGCCCTATAGCTAGCTACAATAATAACCGAAAATTCTAGGGCTAAAGATGAGAACAGTAATGTTGAAAAGAAGAATATATCCTAAACAAAAATAACACATGAGTAATCAGTTGATTCGACTCGGCCCGCTAGCTACTAGCAGGGGGTACGTAGCATACTAGGAAATATATGAGACAAGGGTGCACCAAAAACACAATATATATATAGATTGTTAATTAGTGTATATGAAATATTATAGGGAGCAAGGGGGAAGCATGGAGGAACTTATGGACGATATCATTGCACAAGATATTTGCAGCAATAGGAATGGGGATCGCTCTGCTGAGGATGTTGCCAAAGAGGCCATTTTTGACGACGGTGGCGTATTCCTTGGCGTTTGCAGTGTCAAGCCCAATCGGAGTTGGAATCGGAATCGCCATCGACGCCACAACACAGGGACACACAGCTGATTGGACATACGCAATCTCAATGGGCCTTGCCTGCGGGATATTTGTATATGTAGCAATCAATCACTTGATATCCAAAGGCTTCAAGCCCTCCACAATTTCCCCTTTCCACTCTCCTTGGTTTAAGTTTCTTGCTGTCCTCTCTGGCGTCACTGTTATAGCCATTGTCATGATATGGGACTGACCCCTATATGTTTGTGTGTGTTTGCCCTATGCAATTCTGTGGGTTGATGTTCTGTATTACATGTATCAATTCCTTGTCATCAGATGTTGTTTCATGTGGACATCATATTGTACATTATTTTTCTGTGTTTGGAGGGAACATCGTACGTACGTAATAATATGATCTCCTCATTTTTGTTGTTACTGCCGCTTATATATCATATAGTGCTATTTGTACTGCATCAATTTACTCCAATCATTCCACGGGTTGGACAATGAGATTGCCATGTGTGGATCATCATGTGGGTAGGGACGACACACACACACACACACATATATAATCTGCAGAGGAATACCTTCATTAATCTCACTCTTTATTTCCTCTCCATTAAATGTATCTATCATTAAATGAATTTTTAATGGTTAGGATTTAATAATATATATAAATATTATTACAAAATTAAATATAATAAAAATCCCTATGGTAATTATAAATAGTACTATAAATCTCAACCATTAAAATTTGATCTAATGGTGGATACATTCAATGGAGAGAAAATAAAGAGATAGATCAATGCAGACATTCCTCATACCGCAAAGTGTCTGTGATCGCTAAAATATTTCCAAATTTTTTGCTCCTAGTTTGTTGTTACGGTCTTAATATTGATTATAATTGCTTTTTGAATAATTTTTGTGTGTAGTGGGTCTAATTTAATTAAGGACATTCATGCACAGACATGGTAATATATACTCTCTCTAGTTTTTATTATAAGGTACTAACTAACAAGTTTATTTGATCATTTTTATAAAGTACTTGCTTATTCCCAAAAAACATTAATTATTTGTTTTCATGTATACCTATAATCAGGGACGGACCCAGGAATTTTACTGAGAGGGGGCGAAAATAAAAAATGCTCAATCGTAAATAAAAGTACTTGAAATACGATACAACCTAATATACAAAAAATTAAAAGAAATCTATTACAAAAATTAAAAATTATTTCACTTGACTTTTTACTCTACGTGTCATCTATAATTGAATCGGTGCTAAAAATCAAAACAATTTTTTTTTCAATGTATGTAATCAAAGAATCATTAAGAAGTTGATCTTTCATTCTATTTTAAAGCATGTTCTTGATTATCTTCGTAACAGAGAAAGATATTTTAACAAAGCTAAAAACTTGTCTAAATTCCTAACCCTAAAATATTCTATAATCAGTATAAAAATAGTATCATTAGAAAGATAAAATCAAGTATAATAAGTTTCATGAAGAAAATTTAATAAAAAGAAATGATTTTAGGTACCTCATTGATCTTCAAAGTTTATCGAAAGCAGTTGAAAAAAGTGGCTGACGAGTCACTCAAACGAAGCCGAAGGGATTTCAGAAAAGTGGAAAAAGTAGGGTTGGGATGTATTTAAGGTGTGGGCCCATCTCTATTATTATATTATTTTTTTTTCCAAATACATAAGAAAGGCAACGAAGGGACCTGACCAGTGACCACCACGGTAGAAATTAGGAAGCTTGAGTTATATTCTTTATATATATTATATTCTTTATATTTTTTTAAAAAAATTAGGGGGGCGGGGGCCACCCCTAGCCCCCCTCTGTCCGTCCTTGCCTATAATTAATAAGGGTAGTAGGTGAGAGTAATAATTAATATAATATTAGAGTTCGTGCAACTAGTAGGGGTAATATTGGAAATTATTTAAATTCTAGGACAACTTTATTGATTTTAACTGTTTTTATTGGTTTGTGAGAATAGTTAATTGATGCTTTATAATAAGAACCAGAGCATTATGGTATTATATACATGCATTCATTTTCAATAAAAAAAAAAACGGTTTTTGTTGGGAAATATAAACACCAGATAAATGAACACACGCACAACATGCCAGCGATCCATATGAAACTTATACATATGTATGTCATATGTCAATTGGTATCATCTTATACACATGGGGAAAAATACCATTGTAGCAACTTTCACTAAATATTATGTCTAATTAAAGCACATGGGATAAATTTTGCCGGAATAAGGCAGTCAGTGGCATAGTGATAAGTGACGGAACCAATGACGTTGAGTTAAGTGACGCCACTTATTGAGTGGCGTCACATGGCTTGACGCCAAAAAAGTTTGAACAATTTGAAAAGTAAGTAGGCTAAGATTGGCGTTGTGATCTCGAATCAAGGATTTTCTCCATTGTCAAATGGCGTCAAGCCATGTGACGCCACTCAATGAGTGGCGTCAAGTTATACATTTTATATATGAATAACATGGCTTGACACCACACGTTGAGGATGCCATCCAATGAGTGATGTCATTGAACTCAACGCCACTGGTCCTATTACTTGTCCCTATGCCACTGTCTTATTCTGATAAAACTTATCTCATGTACTATTTAGTGAAAGTTGTTAAAATGGTGTTTTTCCCTACACACACGTGCACCATATATTATTATTATTATTATTTCAGCTGAGACATGAAATTTATGTCTTGTCTCAAAGGTTCTTAAGTATTTCATCTGATTCAAATTGTTTGTCACTTTGACGTGTCAAGATGATTATTACAATAGAATTTCAATAAATCATTATAATAAATATTTTATGTTATCCTTTAATGATATTCTTGAAAAAAATACTACTACTCCCTCCGGCCGGAAGATAGTATTACATTTTACCATAATCTTGCTAGGTTATCTCTGAACGTGTTTTTTTGGGTTCGTAAAAAGAACGAAGTGATCGATAAAAGATGCTGATCTCTTTTATTACGCTATTTCAAATAAAGTGTCCAGTTGTTGTGCTTAGAATCGATTCTTTCTTCTTCATTCAATAGGGATCAAACTCTCTCTTAAACTACCCGGTGACCAGCTTAATTAGGCTTTGATTTCAGTTCCCAGCCAAGGTAAATAGAAAGGAGGAGATCCCACCACCCAGTTCTGGGCGACAAATATCTTAAAATGGAAGAGTAGTACCATTTTACTAGAACACCAACTTACTAAATGTTGTCGTCAAATTAAATATTATGAGATTTGAAGTTATTTACAAATTACAAGTGAAATGTCTATATTATTTTAATTAGGGGTAATGTGCAAATTTGCCTCAAAAGTGTTAAAATGGAGCAATGTTATCATTTTCTGTTAAAAAATTAATGGTTAAAGTCAATTTTTTAACGGTTAACGTTATTTTAATTGTGCGTGCTAAGCGGGATCACAGATCCGGGAAAATTTTTGCGACGGATTGCGGTCCGTCTCTATCTTTGACGGTTTTCTATTTAGTAGCAACAATACTACATTTTAAAACTTCCGGAGTGATATAAAACTTGAAAAAGTTTTAGGATAACATTGCTTTTTAAAGAAAACTTTCAAGATAGATTTGTACTTTAACCCTTTTATTTATTACCACAGCTTTAGGATATGCTTGGCTTGGCCAAACTCATGTTACTTGTGTTTTTTTTTTGGTTAAGTAGCAATTTTGCCTTCGAAGTTTTTTCGGGTTCAATTTTGCCCCGAAAGCTTTTTTCTGGAGCAATTTTGCCCATTCGTTAGCAATTTTAGACCTAAAATAATTTTTTAAGATCATTAAGTATTTTTTCGCACTCAACCATTACTTGATATCCTCTCGGCCAAAAGTATTTTTTTTAGTACCAAAGTCAATAGACCTAAAATATTTTTTCAACATCCTAAAATAATTTTTAAAGATCAAGATGTATTTTTTAAACTAAAATAATTTTGGTCAGTATCCTGAAATATTTTTTTAGTACCTACAGTATCCTGAAATATTTGTTAAAAAAAAAAGAGAAATAAGTGTTTTTCTGCGCAGTGGACGACAATGGACGCTAAGCTGCAGAGGACTGAATCCAAATCCAGATAAAAAAGTGTTACATTTTCATTGATGAGTCATTATTGCAAAATTAAATATTAGATATAAAAAAAGGGTTAAGTAGCAATTTTGCCCCGAAAGTTTTTGTGTGGAACAATTTTGCCCCTCTGTTAACAACCCTAACCGAAAACTAACGGTTAACCGTTAGGGTTGCTAACGGAGGGGCAAAATTGCTCGAAAAAACTTAAAAAAAAATCAACCCAAAAAAAAAAATTCCGGGGTATACTCAGGCGAAAATTAGTTAACCTTTTTTTAAAAAAAAAAGAAAGTACGGAATCAGTTTAACTATCATTTATATAAATAACTAATAGTAGTAATATAATTAATGCTCCTTCAGTCACAATAACATTCAATATTAGTCATAACAGAAGGATCATGCATATATATAATTGTCTATCATATATAGCACTATATATACTAACCTGCAGTCTCGTTTTAGTTTGTTTCTAAAAAGTAAAACGTACATGTAGGCCAATCGCATAAAACTTTTTCTTGCAGTAAATTGATTATTAATATGGAAAGAATTTTTATAAGCCGACTACCCAAAAGAAAACAGATAATTTTGTAAAGGTAAAGAACGTACCATGTTCCAATACTGAGTAATAAGGAATGAGATAAAAAGAGAAATGGGAAAGAAATGAAATATGAATGAGACTTGTCGTACAGTGCTAAACACTGAGTTTTTAAAAGTCTATATTTTTTTGATAAAAATTATTTTAATGAATATAGAATCTAAAATAAAAATAATCTTGTAACTATTATTTTTGTATATGATGATTTTTAACTAATAAAACTTAAATCTTGGCAATTCAAAATCAGATCTGAATGACCCCAATCTAATAAACTGGAAGAGCTAAGCACAATGTTTAGCATTGAAGTGAATTTTTTTTTTTTTTTGATAACAAGGAGAAGGCCAATGCCTAAATTACAAGGAACAAAAATTATATAAAGGGAAAATTAATCCCAAACACTCTTGGTTAATACAGCACGTCAAATAAACAGGCACTCTCTTAGAATTGAAGTCTTCGAGATTCCAACTTTCGCTAAGGCATCCGCAGCATAATTTGCCTCGCGAAGGATCACTCTGAATCTAACATGCCAAGATCTATTTAACAACTCTCTAATGCTTAAAACAGCCAAGCTATCAGGAGAATAAAAAGCATTAGTAATCAAATTCAGAACATCCACGGCATCAGATTCCAACAGCACATTCTGTAACCCAAGATCATACGCTAACCGAAGACCCTCCAGAATAGCCCATTCTTCGGCCACACTCGGTTGACAATCCCCAATGGCCTTGGAGAAACCAGCAAACCACTTGCCCACACTGTCACGCACAAGACCCCCACAGCCTGCCTTGGCCGAAGCAAGCACCATGGCTCCATCGACATTAATTTTCCACCAACCAAGCGGCGGTCTCTCCCACCTTACACTAGCAGAGTAGCAGTTAACCGAGAGTTCACAGAAGGACCACCCGGATCGAAGCGAAGTTGATATGAATGATAGCATGTAAGATGGTCAGATAGGATCCATCGAGACTGACTGTGGGCCTCACCACTTCTTTCCCACTGGATTTCTAGAGAAATAAATGGATCACCAGAACCAATAGATAGGATTTTTGGTCAATAAATGTATCAGAAAAAAAATAGATAGGATTTTTGGTCACCTCACACGATGGCTTCCTTTTTATCACAATTAATGCTCAGAGGAAACCAAATAAGGAAGTAGCTTTATTTTAAAGAAATAAATGCAGTTTGCCTAATTCCATTGTCAGAGATTAGTCACTGAGATCCTTAATTTGCAGATCACTGGCCACAGATTTCCCCGTAGCCAGCATGTGTTTGTTTATGAAGGTTGATAGGGTTGGGTAGTACTGATTAATTAATATACTCCTTCCTTCTAGTCCATAATATAAGATATTTTAATTAATTGACGATAAACAAAAAGTGACAGCTAACTTATCAAATATATCATAATTTTTTTTCTCACTTTTACGCTCGTTAGAAAATGTGCTTGAAAATGCAATCAATAGGCAAAATAAAAAATGAGTATCATTTATATGGACATTTTTTTTTTAAAAAAGAGCATTAATTATCTTACATGTAACTAATATTTTGAACCAATTTTTTTTTTTTTTCTATGAGTGTCTAATATTACATACAAATATATATATCGTGTGGGGTCCCAAAATAGAAACGATTCAGAAGTCCCTTGATCACGATATCATTGTCAATAGATAGTTTGTGGATGGTTCTTTAATTGGCCGGTTGATCATGGTGAGACTATTGAGACCAATCCCTAGAGATTAAAGTGGAAGCTCTGAGAGTGAAAGTTGAGGGGAATGGCTAAAGACTTGAAGAAGCTTATTTGTCGCTTGAAGAAAAGGTGGGAGAAGTGTCCTTATTCTCCTTTCTCTTTTACCTCTGAATTAAGCTCTTCCTTAAGACTGTTTTGGTTGAGAATGGTGCCACCACCAACCAGTCTCCCACCCAATTTCAGTCCTTCTTGACAACGACATTTCATTAATTCATGACTCAAACTCAACCCCATATGATCTCTCAAAGTCTATATATATCTGCCTTGCTTAACAAGTCTAAATGGTTGATATGGAATTTTCCTGTTGTTCCCTTCTGTTTTGTTTTTGTTGTTATTATTATATTGTTGTTTTTCTTTTTCTTTCTTAAAAATCTCCGTGTGTAAGGAATTTAAGTGTAGTTAGACAGTGGACATATGCATAGGTGGCCGGTTACGGATTCTGTACACTAGCTAGCCCTTAAGAAAACCCATGAAAATCACCAAATTACCTCTTCATTTTCTACGTTTAGTAGTTCGGATTGGAATTATTTAATTGTCGTTAGCTTGTAATATCCTCGTTTTTATCCTTATTGAATATATATTCATTTCATAATCATGCATCATCATTAAACTGATTACGTTACACATTAATCTTCATTGCTTTTTCTTTCAGGAACAAAATCAAGTGTAGATATACACTTTAATTTGATTTATATTGCATATTACGTACTTACAAAGTCTTGCTAGAAAATAACATTTCACTTGAAGTTCTGTAAACTCTTGATATATCCTTGATCTTTTCTTTTCCCCCCATATTTGAGCTCACATTTCAAAACGATGTATCATAATTAATAATAAAAAATCAGAAAATATCCATAAAAAACCCCAAACACATAATGGACACATCAATAACCATAAAAAAGATCAAGTAAATTAATTAGTCTAAATCGATCAGCAGGTACTCAAACTACTTTAACCTTCCACCCTCCAAACAAATCCTTCAAAAATTCCTCGATCCATTATAATCTTTTCGAAACCCAAAAACAGATATATACTTGTTGGGTGTTTTGCAGAAGCATCCTGTAAGGAAGATGCCTTTTATGCATATAGCTACCAGTTTCAGCCCCGGTATGGTATTATTTCAGCTTCTAGCTATAGCTACTTTCAAACACTTCCTTCTCGCGATCATGTACTCCTTATATTGATTTATTTTGGGTTTTAGTTTGATCTATGGATCGACACTAGGTAGTAGCTTCCTTCCCAAACGTAAAGTTGGCTGAAATTGATGGTATACTAATCCAGCATCTACGCCAAACATTCAATATAAGAGAAATATACAGCATATACAATCAGAGATTTTGTACATTCAGCCAACAAACAGATCAGAAAAAAAGGCTGCGCTTTGATTCTTGCTTTGCCTAAAGAAGTGAAGACGAAAAATTATCTTTCACAAAAATAAAAGGTTTAATGATGTCAGCATTAAATGGAAATACTTTTGAATTTCAGTGGTTCTGATGATATGGATGGTATAACCGTTATTTTAAACACGTGTCGATGGCTTCAGCTTCGGTTTTCACATTAAAATATTCTAGGGGAAATAAAAGGGGTGAAATTAAAGGACGAAGGACAAAAAAAGATAAAAATAAACTAACGTTAACGACACTCCAAAACTAGAATGTACAGTGGGACCATGCAGAGAGTCGTAGTAGGTAAAAATCTTTTCATGGAGGCTACGAGTCCAGATCTTTTGGAATGCTTCGTTCTTAAACCTGGAAATTTACGAGATACCTAACCGACCAAACGCTACTCGGTAATTTCACTATATATAACCCCAGTCTCTCATCACTTTCTTGCAACTATAATATCAAACTTAATTATCACCACCGCTTGTGGCGGCAGAGGAAGAAACACCTGACGATGTTCAACAACATGAGCCCTACCTCACTTCATGCAGCATTAAGTTTTTTGTTCTTGGCCACCACCTGCTTCCTCTGGACGTTCTCTGAGGTTTCTCTCGCTGCTTCAAGCCATGCAGGCATCACAAGGCACTACAAGTTTGATGTACGAATGATCACTCTATATATACTATATATAGCTAACTTAAACTCAATTTGGCGTGGAATATGTCTATTATGTTGAATTTGATTCTTCTTTTTTTCCCCTACAGGTGAAGTTGATAAATGTTACAAGGCTATGCCACACAAAGAGCATGGTGACGGTGAATGGAAAGTTTCCGGGGCCTCGTGTTGTTGCCAGAGAAGGGGACAGGCTATTGGTCAGAGTGGTCAATCACGTTCCAAACAATATCACCATTCACTGGTAATGTAATTAATATTGGACATGATCTTCCATATTCTTGATTCATGTAACGTAAGTAGATAAGAAACTGTACTAGAATGAAAGAATGAATGGGTAAAAAATAATTACAGGCACGGAGTGAGACAAGTGAGGAGCGGATGGTCGGACGGGCCATCATACATAACTCAATGTCCGATTCAAACAGGGGCAAGCTATGTGTATAACTTCACCATTGTTGGCCAAAGAGGAACACTGTTCTGGCATGCTCACATATCATGGTTAAGGGCATCCCTCTATGGTCCCCTCGTTATTCTGCCCGGGAGAAATGAATCTTATCCATTTCCCAAACCCTACAAGGAACTCACCATCCTCTTGGGAGAGTGGTGGAATACAGATCCAGAGGCTGTTATCTCACAAGCCCTTCAGACTGGTGCGGGTCCCAATGTTTCGGATGCCTACACCTTTAACGGACTTCCCGGGCCCCTCTACAATTGCTCTGCTAATGGTACGTACTTCCCTTTTCCATGAAATTTGGAGGATTATATTGATCCAGAGATAAAATAACAACCTCTGAAATACTATTATTCACATTGAATAAAAAAGAGTACACATAAGCATTGGCAAACCTAAAGATAAGATATAATGAATATTAACTAATAAAACCAATCCTAATAAATATAATAATAATAATAATAATTAACTGAATAATCTGAAATCTCTTGAAGCATTACTCAACATAAACATAGTCCGCAACAAAATTCTCAGTTTCCTCCTTCTTCTTGCTTAAGCATTTGATTTGATGGTTGTGATGATGGACAGACACGTTAAGGATAAAGGTGAGAGCAGGAAAGACATACCTGCTCCGACTGATCAACGCTGCACTCAACGACGAGCTTTTCTTCGGAATAGCGAACCACAGCCTCACTGTGGTGGAAGCCGATGCGTCGTACGTTAAGCCCTTCACTTCAGACACCGTCCTCGTAGCACCCGGACAAACGACAAACGTTCTTCTCCGAACAAAACCTTTTTACCCTAACGCCACTTTCTTCATTCTAGCCCGACCCTACTTCACTGGCAGGGGCACTTTCGACAATTCCACTGTTGCTGGCATTCTTGAATATCAAAACCCCTCCAACATCAACCATGTTGGTTTGAACAGTCTTCCCCTCTTGAAACCAGCCCTTCCAGCTATCAATGACACTTCTTTGGTGGCCAATTTCAGCAGCAAATTTCGTAGTTTGAATAGTGCCAAGTACCCAGCCAACGTGCCTAAAAAAGTGGACAGGTACTTTTTCTTCACGGTGGGCCTTGGGAGCAGCCCATGCCCGAAGAACCAAGCCTGTCAAGGGCCCACTAATACGTCCAAATTTCAGGCTTCGATGAATAACGTATCGTTTCCTCTGCCTTCCGTGGCCATCCTGCAACAGCATTTCTTCGGGCAGGCTAAAACTTACACCTCTGATTTCCCGGCTTTCCCACTTACTCCATTTAACTATACGGGTACTCCTCCCAATAACACTGGAGTGGGCAACGGAACCAAGGCTTTGGTCTTACCCTTTAATACCAGCGTGGAGGTAGTATTGCAGGACACAAGCATTTTGGGAGCTGAGAGCCATCCCCTACATCTTCATGGGTACAATTTTTTCCTTGTGGGTCAAGGTTTTGGGAACTTCAATCCTATGAAAGACCCACACAAGTTTAATGTTGTGGACCCTGTGGAGAGGAACACTGTGGGTGTGCCTTCTGGGGGTTGGGTTGCAATACGCTTCTTGGCAGACAACCCAGGTGAGTATATTATTCTATCTCTGTTCATCGTTAACGTAATTTAGTTAAGTCAGAGTCAGTAATTCAAGTTTAGAATTTGAAGTAATGGGAATGAGTATTATTTGATTTGATATGTGGGGAATGAATGAATGAAACAGGCGTGTGGCTGATGCACTGCCACTTCGATGTACATCTGAGTTGGGGGCTGAGGATGGCTTGGATTGTGAAAGATGGGAACCTCCCTGATCAGAAGCTGCCTCCTCCGCCTTCCGATCTCCCCAAGTGCTGATTTCTGTTGTTTCTTCATCTCTTGCTCTTCTTTTCTTTCCCATTTTAGTTATTCAAGTTACGGAATTTTTGCCGTGACTTGTGTTTTACTTATTACTTCCCGGCCTGTTCAATAAGAGTGAAGAAAAAACGAGGATTGGTGTTCGACTTGTGTTTTTTGCGTGATGGCAGTTTGATGTTCTGTGTCACTTTTTCATTGCACCTAACTCTTGACGGAAATTTCGGGTACGGATTGTATTGGTTCTCCCAAGTCCTTTTTTTTTTTTTTCAGAAGAACTGAATCAACTGATGAATAATATATGCTATTTATTGAATATGGTATTTCTTCTTCTTTCCATGGTTCCCGTCAATGCCCCCACCTTTTCGGCTTTTCCCCTGCAAGTTTCACGTGAACATATCAATAGTTTTGGCGAGAGAGGATTTGTAAAATCAAATATATATAATTCGCAGTTCACACGCAGTATACATTCTCGCAGACCCGCCTCACTATAAATCACACTTATCCTTTTGACTCTAATACTGATTGTAATAGATACTCCTAGACAGAGTTTATTTTTTTTTTGTTGAGATATTAAGAAAATTAATTAAAATATTTTAAAATATTATGTTTATTGTCTTTTCTCTAAACTATTTTATCCAACTTATAAACTGATATATAATCTAATGATCATAATATATAAAATGATTAAGTAATTTATTTAGATTTCTTAATCTCACTAAAAAAAGATCAATTATATCCTATATTTAGGGCCAGAGGAGTAATATTATCTCTCATCCTTAACATAAGAGCTAGTTGGGAATTGAATTAGTCCCTAAATATATGACTCAAATCGAATTTGCCTCTTAAATTTACAATATTTTCTCAAAATGTCCCTATTAATTAGTTTTTATCTAAAGTGGTCATAATGAAATATGATATTAGAAATATTAACATTATTTATTACAAATAACTACTCTATCCGGTTCTAATTATAGGACAATATTTGAGAGTTTGTTTTGGTCCTAATTATATGACACAATTTTAATTTATGTCAAATTCTTCTTAAAATACCCTTATTATTTTATTCTCTCAAGTGTGTTTGGCTTTTGGTGAATGCATGGATGTAGGTGCATAAACTCTTGTAGTAAGTGAAACTTTTAAATTATTGGATTTTAATTTATTTATCGATCAGCTGACGTTAATTTGCCAATATATATAGACACATACATATACACACACACACACAAATATATATATATATATATATATATATATATATATATATGTGTGTCTCTATATATATGTGTGTATGTTTTATCAATATATATATATATATTTATATATATCTCTGTGTGTAATAAAAAAAGTATATATATATACATATATATACTTGTGTGAGTGTGTGCATATATATGTACGATATATGTATATATATATCTCTATGTATACACACACACACATGTCTTATTATATATATATATATATATATTAAACAATCATTCAACCATTCACCATTATTTCAATTAAAGAAATCATTGTGTATTAATTTTTTATTTTTTTTAAAAAAAGTTTTAGGTTGGAGAGGTATATGATAGGGTTGTTGAGCGTGTGGAAAAGAAAAGTTTTGTATATGGTAGGGGTTGTTGATTTACTTTTACTTATGTAATTTTAAATTTATATAAGGACATTTTAGGAAAATTAGTAAAATTAACTAATTTAACTTCTCTCCTTAATTTCCTCAAAATTGATTAAATAGGTTCTACAATTAGGAGTAAAGAGAGAGGGAGTATTATATATTCAAGCCGGGAAAACCCAATTGTATAAGGGAAGAGTTTCATATATTCTTTGGTCATGGTTTCCATGTAAATGTGAGAGACGAAGGGAATGGCTGCTTCGCAAATGTAAACGTAAAGGAACGCAGATAATAAGTAAAATTAGGCATCTGGCGAGAAAAAAGAAACAAAAGCTTATGGGTCAGAATTTATAAGCCTTTTTTGTTCTTCCTTTCTTGGTCAAGGAGCTTCTTTGTGACCAAAAGATCAACTTCATAAGTGGCCTTGAACATTTTTTAGTGGAGCCTAGCAGTAGTAAAACTGTAACGTCTGATCAAAGCCATTTTGCGAGAAAAGATTGATGGCGTGGTATGGTGGTTAGTAAGAAGAGAAAAGGAAATCAAGATTTCATATCGATGATCATGTAATGCCACCAACTTCCAAAATTGAACGGCTACACAGTGGTGTAGCTTCAAATTGCAAAATTCCCCCTTGAGGTTGTCATTGAAGTCAGGGGAAAGAACAAAAGTATAAACCAAGTCATGTAAGTCGACGTCGTCACATTTTGGACCGAACACGTCGCCGTTCGGATATGTGGGAAAAAGAAGAAGGAATGTGGCTTGCATTTCCTAGGCAGATCTAAATACCTTTTTTTTTTTAAAAAATATTTGGTGTCTCCAAAAGTAAAGTGAGAATCTATCTCTCCTCCACCAAAAGAAAAACCCTCCCTTCTAAACCAAAACACACAGAGAGACTGAGAGAAAAATGTGCAAGCAAAACACAGATCGAGTCATACAGACAAAGACGGGATATTGACACATGATGAGATAGAATATGAAGCATAAGATGCGATAAATCAATGTACATGTGTAGTAGAGTAAGTAAATTTAAACCTTCAACTCAACTTAATTAGCGGTCATTACAATGGAATCTATATTGAAAAATGAGAAAGAAAAGGGGAGGATCTATATGAGTTAAAGCCAGAAAATGTGAAGCTATATACTTGCTTGAAGAATTAATCTTTATGCTTGTGCCAGCAAACTAACATGGCAACACAGCGCCTCATAATGTAGAACCTGGCTTTATGTTCCTTGGCTATATCGGTGCATTTTTTACCTATAGAGGCTGAGTTCTTTTGGGAGAAGCTCCTTTGAAGACTGGACTTTGAGTTGGAGGAAGAAGAAGAAGCAGACGTAGGAGTCTTTTGAGAGAAGCTTCTAAGCAGAGGAGAATGAGAAGTGGAGGAGCTTCTTGTTGAGGCACTCCTCGCAAATAATGACTTGCTCTCATTAGAACTTGAACCTCTTTCCTTCTTTGATACCTTCCACTTTTCGCCCATCACCCACACACCAACTTATGGCGATGATCACCCACTTTGTGCCTCTTACCCTTACTTTCTCTGTGGCTATTTACTCTTCTTTTCTTTGTGGAGGGGGCAAAAAAGGAAAACTTGTACTGTTTTTGTGAATTTAAAGGAGTATATATCCCAAGGTTGCTTTTGTTTTGAAGGGTTGTGATGGTTAGAATGAAGATGCCTCTTGCAATAGCAGAAAATGTGCACACATGGATGAATGAGCCCCCCTGACATCACTCTGCATCTATCCTCGATAGTCAAAAAGATTGCTTCAATTAATTACATAATTAATGATTTAATTATGTTCATGAATCCCTCTCGTATTCCTAGGAACATGACTCTTGTTCGTCAATTCCCACTTTAAATAATCCGGCTTAATTCTGAGGTTTAAAATATGGCATGTGCTGGTTTAATAATCATGAGAAAGCATTATTCCGAGGGTGAAACAGAGAAGTGGAAGATACGGTCAATCTCGTGATCACTCCAACAATATTCCATCTACATATGCATAGAGTCGGTGCTGTTTGTTGGGTTCTGCATCTACATTTGCTTCGCCTATAAAACTTAGAGACCATTCCTATGCTTATTAATTATAACATTATTGGCAACGGTATATTAATTTATATATATTACTATTGATTGATACTGTTTCCTTATAGATTAATCTAAAGGGGCTTGGATTCACATGCACATGGCACTGGTGTAAGTAGAGCAGTAGTTAGAAGCGTTGCACAGTGATGAAGCTGTACATTATTTTGATTTTAATATTCTCAACTAAGCTGAACTTGGCATGTGAAGGATTTGATCTGAAATGTTTTTTTTTCCCTCTTTTTAGGCTTATGTAGTGAAGAAACCTTCGTGATGAAGAGTATAATTTGACCGGTCAAAAATTTTGCCAGGCATGCATGTGCATGTTATGCTAATTAATTAATTTCGTCTGGTGATCAAAAGGAGAGTAAAATAGACAGTCTTTTTTTTTTCCTTTCTTTTTTAATTTTGAGGAGGTTTGACTGATGCAGCCCAGATTATGGCTTTTTGAGAGGAGTGTGTTGCAATAAGAAGAGCAAAAAATTCAAAAAGAACGTACGGGAGACTGAATAGTATGAATGAGATCAGGAACAATCAATGACTGGAAAGCAAGAATGAGGAGTGGTCAAAATCAAGTAACGTGGTGTGTTGCTGTTGGTGGAAATTGCTCATGTTCAGAATATTCTGTTAGGAGCTAGGGGAAGAGTGGCACGTGCAGGCATGTGAGGGGCACGTGGGATGGTCAGGGTGGGGACGGACGCCTCTATATATAGTAAATAGGACATGGCCCTTAAAGACTCCAAATTTAACACACCCATGAAACAAACACTATAATCGCAAAGGTGCATATCGCATCAAATCTGTCTGTGTTTTACTTTTATTCTTAACTTTGCATTTTGACAGTGATATTACTGAAAGGGTTACTATTTACGTACTACTTTTGCTTAAAATCTTAGAAGGGACAGATTCTGCTGCACAATTTTTATATAATGTCCGAACTCCGAAGGCCACTACGTATACTACTGGCCTCCCAGCTTCTTACTATTATTTTTGGCCACGGAATAAAATACTCATAATTTCACCAATCATCAAGAACTTACATGTCCATCACAATCTATATCTAAGGCATTGGCCTCCAGCTTTCATTATGAGGATTTGCTCTAAATCAAACAGAAACATCTATCCTCTTTGTAATTCTTCTTCAAGTCTTCATCTGAGTCTCTCTCACCCACCGATTTATTACAGAACATTACACTATAATAAAAGGAAATTTGTGTCCGGATCAGACTTGATATAAGTTCAATCACACATTCATGTTAAAACAGGACGGGATATATATATATATATATATATATATATATATATATGAATATATGACGCTACTTCAAATTAGATTTCAACTAATAGAAGATCTTGATATTTTAATTTATTTTCCTGTCAACTATATATATTCATGCTAGTGTGGCCGCATAAAGCAGCAAAACAAACACAGACGGAAAAAAGAAATTAAAAAGTCACTCCTCTATGAATTTTATATATATATATATATATATATATATATATATATATATATATTGGTACACTGGAGGGCTGCTGCCCTATAACAAAAAAATTAACCTAAGTGGGGAATAAATTCCAGCTTCTCAGCATAAAGTTGCACCCAGCCAGGGCCAACACTCAAAGGTCAAGTTCTTAGTGAGAACTTCCTTAGCAAGTCTATCTGCAGCGTGAGAATTTGAGAGAATTTTGTGACCGAGGGATAAATTGAACTACCAATTCTCAAGGTTCCCTCATGAGTTTTAGAATTTGCAGAAATATAATGCATGATTAGCTCCTCATTTCATTTATTGATTGCTGTTGTATGGACTCCGCGTATCTGCTTTATTTAGGCAAAAGTGATCCTCCTGTCAAGACTCAATGTCAACTATTGTTTTTTCTAAAGATAACTTTACCTTTTAAGCTCAAATGCTTATAAGTTAATCTTTCTCCATACGTACATAGCATCATGAGGAATATATAAAATGCATGCATGTGCAAGTAGGTGATAAGGGGTCAAGCTTCAGCCTACACAAAAAGAAACAATCAAAACAAGAAGACAAATCTAGGGTTCTAAAGTTTCTCACCATCATGTTAATTAGCAAAGCAGTCCACAAATCTTCAACATGGATATCTGTCAATGATTCGGCTTCATCAAATCTCGGACCATCATTCAGGACAGGAATTTCCAAGCGCCCATGTTTTATAAATTAATTAAGGTATATCTGGGTACGTGTGTGTGTGTTCGTAAGCAGTAAATTATTGTTCCTTACGTCTCATTCTCAATATAAAATATTCTGAATGGGCACCGCGACCCATAGCTATGCAGTAGAGCCTCAACCATATAAAGATTTTGATTCTTGAAAAATACATCGCACTATAATACACACACACACACACAGATATAAAAAATCATATTATTCATAAATCAATGTAAATTACCTTATACTTCTAGGTAGAGCATATGGAGTCGAATATATTGGTTTTCTCTTCATTAATTTCCAATAAGTCGTCAGGAATATATATATTTCTAATAAGATTCAGAGACATCTTGAGGGAAAAATCTTTCTGCATCAGGTCAGTCTATGAGTTTGATTCTGCGGAGGTGAATGAATGAGTGAATATAGAGAGGGGTAGAGCGAAGACCTAATATAAAAACTACATATACATAGTGAAACAGATCATAGCTATATTTTTTTGGTCATATCGAATATTCCAAAGAAGTTCAACTGGGCACAAGTATTTAATTCTCATTGAAGAGAAAAATCGTTTCTATAACCTGTATTTCCGACGAGGATGTGCCAATTTGAATTATCCACAATCAGTAGCCAAGTACCTTCGTCATCATATATGTGGATCTTTTACAATAAAAAAAAGCTTCAGCTAGCCTCATACATATAAATCAAATAGATACTGAGGTCGTCATTAACTCTTAAATTATACGCAATATGTCTACTAACACACCGTGCTTCAATTTTTATTCTAAGAAAAGTTTGTTAAGCATATGGTCCTATCCGTCTATACACCCTCAAAGTATAAAACTTTCCAAATGCTCTCCATACTTCCTCCTTTGATGAATTAATTAACAACGGATATGGCGCTATCAAAAGTATATATATATATATCTATCATCTTTAATAATGCTGATATTAGATTATACAAGTGAGGCACCTCGATCAGTAGTCAAAGCCCATTATCAGAGACAGCTTTTTCTCTCCGATAAGCCTAAACTAAGTAGAATGAATTTCCCAATTGACACCTTGTGATTCTTGTTCACTTTTTGTTCCATTATGCGAGAGATTTTCAAAATTCAAACATGTATATATGTTTGAGCATTTGTTTATATACATGGAGAATCTTGTACTTATTCTCCAGATAGATGAACATTTGTTTTATGAAACACGTACTTTCGTTAGAATCCCACCACAAAGAGGTCACCGATCTCATGAGAAAATATACCTTACAAGCTATGGTTTGCATCGGACTCAGACATTGATTTTCTGAACAATATTAATTACTATAATTAACCTCCGTGTGATGCACTTGGACAGGAGAAGGTCTTGATAAAAATACAATATAATAAAAGAGAATGCCTCAGTAAATCAAACAGTAGAGATATTAATGCTTTTTAATTAAATCTCTGAAATCTTAATGCAATAAGGGCTTGGTATAAATTAACCTTGCGTTCTTCATGTATCTGATCCTACATATAAACCTTGTCGAAATTTTTTACTTTTCAGGCCTCCAGCTAGTTAACAAACAAAAAGATGATAGAGAAGCATGCATGACAAGCAAGGATATGCATGTGTTGGCCTGTGATTATATATAGACAGAAAACCTTACCTTGATTTCATGAAATTAAGAATTCCGATTGAGATATTGGTCGGATCCTAAATTAAGCGAGAAGCAAATAGTCATAGATTTGCTGGTGCAGCATCATCAAGATTCCCACTACCATAAGAACTTCCATATAATGGAGAAGTGTGAATCTTAATGATGCCGCACCCGCAGATCAGACTGTGGTCTTGTGAGATGAGTCATCTTCTCCATCGTGAACAGTTGGTGATGATACCAAGCTATATATATATTTCTGTGTGTGTAGAAGATTATAAATTACTACAAGTAAAGGAAAATAAAGAAAGGCATAACATAATTGATTAATAAATATAAACAATAAAGGTAGTTAATGAACCCAGCCTGATAGATATTATGCAGAGATGAAAGATCTCCCATCCCGGGTGTCAAGGCTTTTCTTAATTAATGACTGGCACCGAAAGTTGACTAATAATTAAGTAAAGCCTAAGATTTCTGAAATTTTGAGATTGGATTTGCGGGGTGAGAATCAGATGAAGAAAAAGGGTTTTGTAGGGAAATAGCTAGGAGCAAGTCGGTTAGAGTTATTAATTCTGGTATATATATATATATGAGCGATCGTATTCGTAGCAATCCCCAGAAAAAGAAAACACACGCCCAAATAATCAAGTATATACCTGACTTCAGGAAATTAAAACCCAGAGCCATATAAAAAGCTGCTAATTAGAACCGTTCTTACCTTGTTCAACCGCGGTCCTTGGCTTGTAGCTTGTTCTAAATACATAATCTAAAAATCACAGAGGCCTAGCTGGCGGCTTTTGTGTTCTTGGTAGACTTCAGATAGATGATGGATGCATCCTTATATATACACCAGTGATCTCAAGTTCGCTCTTTAACATCTTTACACGTGTGTGTTTTCTTCTAGGGAAAATTACTAAGCGCAGGTCACGAACAAAACAAATTATAAAAAAATCCTCAAATCATAAAATTACAACGAAGTTCCTAAGCGACTTTTTTTAATATTATTTGTATTAACAACGGAAATGACATATATTTACAAATGAAACGCCTATATTTACAACAATATTTAAACACCGACCATTTACAAGAGAAAATGCATGTATTTACAACATGAAATGCTTATATTTACAACAACATTTAAATACTCGGATTTTGAACATGTAGAGGTCATTTACAATGATAGAAAATGCATGTATTAACAACAACATTTAAAACTTGGATTTTATTTCCATACAAATAATATCAAAAAAGTCCCTGGTCATTTACAATGAGAAAATGCATGTATTTACAACAACATTTAAAAACCTGGATTTTATTTCCATAGAAATAATATCAAAAAAGTCCCTTGGGACTATTGTGTAATTTGATGATTTTAAAGGACTTTTTTATAATTTTTTTTGTTTCTTAGGACCTGCATGTAATTTTCCCTTTCTTTTATAGGCCTGATTCTGCAATATGTATCAAATCGCTTACTAAATGTTTCCACGTGGCTTTTCTCCTCTTCCCGTCCGCTACCCTCCTATTCCACCAATCTGCACCGTTTTGCGCAAAACAGTGCAGCTTCAGCCTTTTTTAATATATATATATTTTGGATACTAATGATACTAAACAGAATACTGATAAATACTTCATAGTTTTGAAAAAATATTTTAGGATCTTGAAAACATATTTCATAAGGTACTGATTGGTATTAAAAAATACTTTAGAATATTGACTGATCTTGAAAAAAATATTTCATGATCTTAAAAAATTATTTTAGGATCTTGAATAAATATCTTAAAATGTATTTTTAGTACGAGTTAGTACCCTAAAATATTTTAGGATCTTGAAAAAATATTTCAGAGTACTGACTTATACTAAAAGGATACTTCAAGATAATGACTGGTACTAAAAATACACTTCAGAATATTTTTTTAAAGATCCTAAAATAATTTTTCAATACTATTCAGTATCCTAAAGTATCTTTTTAGTACCTATAAGTACCGCAAAAATTTTTTTTTAAAAAGGCTGAAGCTCCACTATTTTACACAAAACGGCACAATTTGGTGGAATAGGAGGGCAGCAGACGGGAGGAGTATTGGAGGAAAGTCAATTCCAAAATGTTTGGTGGCAACACATGTAATTAAAATAAGAATAAGAATGTGTTAGGCTGTTCCGTGTTAGCAAAGGTTTATTATGGTATATACCCGTTTGTATTTCCTTCTATTAAACTTTAAACATAAATAAGCTAACAAATTAAAGATTACTCTGTCACCCACAAATTAAAGTTCAAATCATGTTGGGAGTCATATAATTCGTGAGGTAATCTTGAAGATTTTTTTTTGGAAAAATTGCATTCAAGTTCCAAGTGAAACAAATTACTACCTTAAGTTTCTTTGAAATCTCTAAATTACTACCTTAAGTTTCTTTGAAAAACGTCATCACTCTCATTCAGTTGCCATTATTACATGCTCCCTCACTTGTTAATTCATTCTCTTTCATTTGTCAACCAACACAAAATTATATGGTACTCATGATTCAGAATATGATATAAATCTACCATATAATTTGTTTTGGTTTATATATATTCTAAGCACGCATGAGTCCAAAGCAAGAGAAGGTTTAAAATGTTTACTGTACTTTAATTGGTGGACAAGTGAAAGAGCATGCAAGAGGTGGAGTTTGAATTAACAAGATTGAATGAGGGCAAGAATCAGGATGCCTTTTCACAGTAGAAATTAAATCTCATCTCTGCTTTTTCAAGGGACCATAATGAGTTTTAAGCCGTGAAAAATAGCTTCTTCAATTAGTGAACCATGTCCTTCATGACTTCGAAGAGAGTTTAACTAATTGAACTATAAACATCCTGCATATACAGGAAAGAAAGAGGGTTAATTAGATACTTAATTAACTAATGTTTATGAGAGTAGGATCCAACAAAGATTTCGTTACTTTATAATAATGATATATAACGTGAAATTACTGATCAGTACGTACTATGATTCATATTTATAATTCAAAAAGACGAAGTTGAGTTTTTTTTTTTTATTTTATAAAAAAGATAGCATCAGAATCACAGTCATCATCATTCTGACACACACACACATATATATGAAATGATAATTGATAATACACACCACCCAAACATGCAATAGGGAGCATATTCAATAGTACCATTAATTTAATTATGCTTTATCTCTCTTTAGTCTTTAGAGACAATATCACAGATGCTGAGCTATGATGAGCCGACTAGAAAAGGATCAAGTCCCTTGTGTTTATCCGAAACGCTGAAAGTCCCATTAAAGAATACCATTCTGATTTTATTTATCATTTTGATTATATTTATAAGTCTAGTTTGACCAAAAAAAAATTGATCCTATTTGTAAGTACAATTTCATGTAATAAATGAAATTGTGACAATTTTACCCATATTAATTATATCCATAAAGATAGAGAAAGAAGAAACATTTAAAACATACACAATCATAAATGAGGGCAAAGTTGAAAATTTACCCACATAATCATTGTGTCAACTACTTTTTCCTTGGTATGTGAGATTTGGTCAAAATAGACTTATAAATAGGATTAGAGTGATATAAGTTTTTTCTAACTAAATCACACATATTAAAGAGAGGTAGTTAGCTCAATGATTATAGGGTAAATTTTCAACTTTACTCTCATTTATGAATGAGTATCTTTCATCTATTTCTTCTCTCTCTATTTTTATTGATACAATTAATATGGACAAAATTGTCACAATCTCATTTATTACCTAAAAGATTATTTATAAATATGTCAAAAGGGACTTACAAATAGGATAAGAATAATATATTTATAGGCCATTACGTGCTTTTATTTTTATTTATGTAGTTATTTATTTATTTTGCTTCCTTTGGGCTAAAGTTTATAGGGTACTATAATAGTCATATGTAGTGAGTGGCTTGTAGGGTTTAGAATATGTAAGCAAAGTTGGAGTTAGTGGCATAAGCTGCAATAGAATGATTACAACATGCGGGCTGAAGTGTAAAGTAGCAGAAACATCTGAAGTATTAGTTATGGCCGATTGCTTTTTAGCCCTTGGCCACTCTTTTCTCAAATAAAGGGAATACAACCGCCCCTATATATGATCACAATCCATAATCTCGTAATTTTAAGTCCATGTCAGCATTGATATTTTTAACATATTTGGGATAATGTAACAACAACCAATTCGTAATTCAGTCCAAGATTTATTTAATAAACGAAATATAATAAAGTGAGAATACAATAAATTTGAAAAAATTTATAAATGATAACTGTTTCCTATATTCTTAGAATTAAGAAATTATCAAAAAGTAAACAACGTTAAGAAAAAAATCATAAAATATAGTGTGTGTAGCCCCTCTATTATTAATTTCAAATTGGGCACATAAATATTAATGGTGGACCCGTCCAACCAAACAATGTGGGCCATTTTCCCATTTTGAAAAGGCCGAGTCGTCAATGGGCAAGGTGGAGGCCCAACCTTTGGCCCATTTAAGTTCCTTTTCCCATGCAATTGTAGCAGACTGACGGCTCGGAAGGATGGATCCTTCATTTGAAAAGAAAATTTGAAAAGGGTAACAACTTAAGAATGTACAGCCCAACCCTTTTACTAAAATTTTTGTATATAAAAAAGAAAGAATGTGCAGTGTGGTGAGAGGAAAATAATTTAGGAAGATATAAGTGGGGAAGTTAAAGAAGAAAGTTTGAAAGGAAGGTGAAGCTGAGTTGAGTAGAGCAAACTGGAAATGACCAAAATGTCCAACAGATATATATAAGTTTGAGGATGAAGCCGTAAAATGAAGCTCAGCATGAGTGGGGCACGTGACTGCTCAAGCAGCTCTATGGACTTCCATCCATGTCTGCGTTGCCCAATATATATAATTCATTCATTTATGCATCTCTGAATTAATTATGATTAATAATTCACAAAAATGCTGCTCAAATCGTACGGTAAGTTGTCTCTCTCAGTATGAAGAGGACAGGACAGTCGTTGTTGGTGCCATGCCACGTGAAGCTATTTTGTGTGCATTATTAGGTGAATCAGCTTTCCACAAAGGAATGCATTGCAGTGTGAGAAGGCTAATTTAATGGTGCCATTTGTTAGAAGTAGGAGAAAGAGCGTGTAGTGGTGTTGCATGCTTAGGAGTCCACATTATATGCTTTTCGCTTATACGCTTGTTACCTGCTTCTCCATTAAAACGCACCGTTTCACATAGCGTGGTTCTTCATAGCTTCTTCCCTCCCTCTTTATTTCTCTCTCTGTGGGCAAATAGAAGAGGAACCAGAGCGCGGGAAATAGGAGACGAACCAGAACTCACCGTCATTCAAAATCAATGTTGCTCGAACCTTTCCGGCTCCCACACCCACTTCTCGAATAAGCAGCTTCAGAATCTGCTGTGAGGGGATGGTGTTTCGCAGGCTGGCTTTCTCTCCGATGTAAAGCTAAATAAGCTTAAGAAATCAGGATAGAATGAACTTCTAGCTCTTTCATCGGAAATGCAGGACATGAAGTGCCACATCTCTGTCAATTGGATTGTGCTGCTAATGCCCAAGGCTTCTAAACCTTCGATGAGGTACCTCGGATGCAAGAAAGATTTTATGAGTTGTTAATATTTTATGATAATAATATTATTTATAAGAGTAATATTAATAATTATTATGATATATATTGAAAGTAAAATGATAAAATATAATTTGGGATATATAAATATAAGTATAAGTATAATCATATTTATTCAATTGTGATAATAATAAAATTATAATTATTTATATTAAATGTAATTTATAATTGTAATTTATTAAACATTATACAAATAAGGATGAGGAATGAAAGATGTTCAGTTAGCCTATGAGGAATAAATATGTAATTTATTTCAATTCATTAATCATTCTCCAGATGATACATCCGAATAAGGGAATAAGGGAGTAGTTTGAGTTTATGAGGAAGAAACCAAAATGAATGACAAATAGAAAATGGAAATAGCCAAATATATTTCGTTTTGCCTTTTAAAAGAACATAAAAGTTATATTTTTTTGGGTGCTTATCTACAAAAATTCTGATATTTTTCATATATGTTTATTTTATTGTGTATAGGTGAATCATAATGGAGGATGATCAATGGAAACCAAAAATAGGAAAAGAGTTTAGAAGTTTAGAAGAAGCGTGGATGTTTTGGAATGATTATGCTAGAAGAACTGGATTTGGAGCTAGGAAGAATTGTGGTATAAAGAGCAAAAAAATCGGTGAAATTATAACATACAGGTATGTGTGTTGCAAGGAGGGCCTGAAAAATGATGGCAAAGGAGAGAGACAATCTTCTAGGCAGCGAGGTGAAACAAGGACTAACTGTAAGGCACAAATGGTGGTATCTTGTATTAATCAAAAGTTCAAAATCACTAGATTTGATGAAGAACACAATCACCCCCTCCACACCCAAGATACAGTGCACTTGTTGGTATCCCAAAGAAATTTATCAGAAGTTGATGCCTGTGAAATAGACCTTGCAAGGAAGTCTGGACTCCAACAAAAGGCTACATTTGACTTGATGAGTACATATGTTGGGGGTAAAGCAAATGTTGGATATACTCGCATTGATGTGCAAAACTACCTTCAATCTAAAAAAAGAAGAAGCTTGAAGTATGGAGAGGTGAGGTGCTTATTTGAATATTTTCAACAACAACTTGCTACAAATCCTGCATTTTATTACAAATATCAGGTGGACACAGAAGAACATATTACCAATGTATTTTGGGCGAGATCTTTGGAATGTTAATAGATTATGCACATTTTGGTGAGGTTGTAGCTTTAGACACAACATATGGTACAAATAGTGGTAATCGACCCCTTGCAATTTTTTCAGGCTTTAATCATCACAGAAGTGCGGTCATTTTTGGAGCAGCATTAATGTTTGATAAGACTATTGAGTCCTTCAAGTGGGTGTTAGAAACCTTTTTGGATGCTCATATGCAGAAGAAGCCTAAAACCGTCTTTACAGACCAAGATCAAGCAATGTCAAGAGGTTTGAGTGAAGTTCTTCCGGGTTCAAAGCATTGTTTGTGTACTTGGCACTTAAAACAAAATGGTATTAAGCACCTTGGAAACTTGATGAAAGATGGGTCACATTTTTTGACTGATTTTTGCAAATGCATGTCTAAAATTACAGAAATTGACAAGTTTGAAGAAGCTTGGGGCCAATTATTATCTTCTTATGATGTTCATGAAAATAGGTGGTTGAAATCCATGTATGATATTAAGGAGAAATGGGCTTGGTGTTATGTGAAGACTTCTCGCACATTAGGAATGAGGAGCACACAACTTGCTGAAAGTATAAACGCTGATGTGAAGCAATGTACGTCACCAAATTTAGACATCAATGACTTCTTCACCACTTTTGACAGAGTTGTTTCAGAGAAACGGGACAAAGAATTGAAGTTGGAGTTTGATTCTAGGCAGAAGATACCAAGGATGGTAAATCCAAGTGCACCAATATTGCGCCAACTTTCAAAAACTTATACCCCAAGTGCCTTTGACATGTTCCAAGAACAATGGGATCTCCAATTTGCTGTGAAGTTAACTGAACATGATGAGAAAGAGCCTTTAATTGTATACATTGTCCATATGATTGATGAAGAAGGGGAGTGGAGCATTGCTTTTGAGCCTGACACACATGAAATTTTTTGCACTTGCGGGATGTTTGAGACCACTGGGATATTGTGTGGTCATGCATTGAAAGTATACGAGACAAAGGGTGTGAGAATGATGCCTGAGCAATACATTCTCAAGAGATGGACTAGGGAGGCAAGGAGTGGTGTTGTGCATAACACTATAGGAAATGAGATACAAGTGGATCCTAAACTTGAAATCACGCGAAGATATAGAGATTTAGTGCATAAATTTGTAAAATTGGCAGGAAAAGCTGCTAAGAGTCGTAAAGGATATGAGCATCTTCAAGGGGTAATGAATGAGGCAGAAAATAATATTCCTGATGGTAATGAAGATGATATTGTTGAGCCAAGTGTAGCACCAATCATAGAATCAAAAAATATGCCTAAGGGTTTTAAAAAGAGAGAAGGAAGAAAAAGAAAGCAACGCTACAAAAGTTGGAGGGAAAGGAATTTAAGCAAGCCCATAAAAGTTGCTCCAGAGGAACATGTATTAAGTTTTAATTTCATTTATATTTATATGAAACATAGAAGCTGCTTATTAATCTCGTATTTATCTTGTGTAGGGTGTTCAAGAAGCTCTGCCATCTAATAAGAGAAGAAAGGTGAACACAAAGAAGGATGTACAAACACAACATGCTTATCCTATAGAACCTGCACAAACTCAATATGTTTTCTCACCATCTACATCTCAACCGTTGTCATTTACAAGCTTGTTAATGGTATGCATTGATAAATTTGTCACTACTAATATTTCATATGGTTATGATATCCTCAAGTCATATTCATTGATATTTACAAGTGTAGGCAAATGAAGAAAGTGACTTCCCATCACTTGAAGCAATATATCTCAACGCAAGCAATTCTCAAGGTATTGAAAAGAAAGATAAAAAGAGACATCATAAAAAATTGTAACATTTTATTCATTTCAACATTGTCATTTACAAATATTGCATTATATGTACATGATACAACTCTCACACATTAAACATACAATCCTCACATATTACATCTTTTGATTCATACAGGAAACTGAAACATACAATGGACTCTTTTGGTGGCTTTTTGTGTGTGACTATAACGGACATCAGACTCTTTCGGTGCCTATTTTTTTGGATGCACCAACTCTGCACAGCTTGTTACACATTTCTTTTGGAGCTTGGGAGTGCACAAAAGAATTTTTTTGGAAGGATGGAAATTGCTCTTTTTCACAGGACAAGAACCATCTCCACCTACAATCAATGTCAAGAAGATTAATTTCCATCCTTATCAATATATCTTAAGTTTTTTCAAGTTACAACAACAATGTACAAATACTATGTTAAACTGTGCAAGTTCTTACAATGTCCAATGCAAGTACATATAGCATTGTTTGTTAAGTTTTGAGCAAGGATATTCTGTTGATAAATTTATCAGATGAACACTCAAAGCTTGATAGTTGTTAATGACCATGAAACTTGAGAGACAATACATGCCCTTCAATGTCTGTCAAAAAATCCTGGTCAACATGAGATGAAGTTAAAAGTATGAAAACAGGATGTATCTACCACTGATGCAATACAAATGAGTATACATGGAGTTAGATGACAAAAACAAGTAAGTCATGTGCAATAAGTTGGTTGCTTTAAGAAGAAATGCTTGGATAAGCTATACAAGGCAGAATCATTTGGAAAATAAGGCAAGCAAGTGTTTTCAAGATAATATATTTTTAAAAGACAGATGCTCCCTTTTAAGAAAATTATGCAGTATGGAAAATATTTTAAATGAATCACTAATCTGACATTAAGCCAAGTTTGTGGTGAACACAAGCAAACATAGATCGATTGCCATGCATTTCACAGCACTATAGGACTTTCTCATAAGGAAGTGAAAAAATTTGTGTCCAGACATCCAATATATAAGGAATGATGAGGGGAAAAGATTCTAAAACTTTGTATCATCATGAACTTGAGAAATTCACAACAAACTCTAATCAAATACCCTTTTAATCCACAAAATGATCCAAAAAGCACGGACCCTCTTGAGCCTCATTCTTCCATAAATAAAAGAAGGCAAAATAAAATCATGGAAAAAAAGAATAGTTCCTACAAGTACAGATGTTTTCGAACATAATGCCTCATGGTATCATAAATTGAATATAACAAGAGACTTTGATAGGCCCATGCCCCTCCACTTTCACTAAATAGTCCAATAAATTGAAGTTGCAAAATACGAACAGTCCATTAACTATGCAGGAAGCAATTCCTAATTGCTTTTGATAAATAAAGAACTTCCAAAACTATGAGTTTCTTCCCCCTCGTAATCTTTGTATTATTAATTCGTTAGCTATACAAAATCTCAACTGATCAGTCACACAAAATTTCCTTTCCCCAACAAAAATCATCGAAGTTTGCAAGCAAAAAATGCGAAGATCTTCCATTTGGGAGCCAAGTATTGACTAATTTCTACTCAACACTGCTTAATCAGCCCGCCCATTCACCATACCAGGAAGAAAGTAATACTTATTTAGCTAAGAAAAACCTATAATTCTTCCTAAACCAAGAACCATAATCAAAGTAAGCAAGCACAACGCGGCAAGCTCAACGTCTCCTATTCTTCATGCATGACCCAAGAAGTCAAGAAATAAAAAAATACCCCGAACATCGTAATCGGGACAAAAACAGAACCAAAATCCAAGTAAAACAAGGCACATACCGCTTACTGTCTTCCATGTGGCTCTGCTAGATCCCTGAGCAGAGACCAGAGCTAAGACCGAGTGAAGAAAAAACAGAGTGAGCAGAGGAGAGAGAGAACGTGAGCTCCACATTGCAGGTGACTCGTTGCAGAACTTCCGACGAATTCTGCCGGAGAAAATCCTTGAGGTGAGGGTTGTTCTCGATTTCGAAGAGATTTGCCCAGAGAGAGAAATAGAGAGGGAGGGAAGAAGCTATGAAGAACCACGCGTCAGCTTCTGAGTAATCCACTATGTGAAACGGTGCGTTTTAATGGAGAAGCAGGTAACAAGCATATAAGCGAAAAGCATATAATGTGGACTCCATGCTTAGTGGGAGAAAGCAAAAGAATTCTCACGTGGTTCCATCTTCGAAGGAACACGTGTCATGGTGGGATCTAATATGATAAGATCTCATGTACGTAGAGAGGATTGAGAAGGAAAAAGAAGAGGAAGATGTGATCGATATGATATGATATGATGATATGATCTGATGTACTACGTACGTAGAGTATGTCACAATCCATTACGTACCCATATGATATGGCGAGCTGGGCTTGTGTTTCGTGGCACCCCTCTTCCCTCATCTCCCTCCATCCCCATCCCCAGCACTTTCCATTTCATTTACAACACAGTTTCACAAAATGCTTACACTTATCACCTCCTCTACAATTTTATAAATACCAACAACCATTTCTCTCATTATCCTTCATAATCTTTAAATCATATCTATTCAATCAATCTAAAATGTCATAATACTACTTCAATTTTTCTCTCTTCTTCCCAATCAACGGTTCAGATAGGATAAAAAGAAAGAAAACTTATGAGAACATCTCCATCCCCACGAGCCACCAGCTTCTTTCTCATTATCGCATGATATTGCCTGCTTCTTACCTTTTCCCTACTTCGTCTCTCTCACTTTTCATCTTATTTCCCCTCCACGCACTATTGTATCACTTTCACAATTACTTTCTTCATTTTTGTTTCAATACTCGAATTACAAAAACAAATACGCTTTCACATTTTTAGTTGAGCAAATACCATGCCATGCATCATTACAAAATACTCCATCTGGTTCTAATTATAAGAACACTTTTATAGTACAAATTGTACTATAAAAGCGTTCTTATAATTAGGACCGGAGGTAGTAAATCATTTTATATTGCTCAACTTTCTAACAATTTGACATATATAGTTTTAATGTATTTTTGTATTGTTTTGGATTAAGAAAGCTTTGTCAAAAACGGCCTTTGGATTAAGGAATTTGCTAATTTCAAACTATTTGGAAGTTAATCTTCTCTCCTATACATGAAAACTGATTTTACCCCACAAAATCAATTTCAGCTAAACATGACTAAATTAATTGTGTTAACATAACATCAGCAAAGTTAACTCCGCGAAGGAAAAAACAAGAAGCAAAGTTAACATTGTAGGCTGAGGTAGTGAGGTGCAAGTATTTATGAAATACTCTACAAGGGCCAATGTTTTGAACGGTATAATTATATAGATGAAGGATAAAAAAACAATGAAAAGAAAATATATGGATTAAAATTAAAACTTGCTAAAAGTGGAAAGACTTAGAGTTAACCACCACAGTGTTTCGATTTCGACTTTTGCAGTTAAACATGGCCGCTTCACTAGTTTAATCATTTTATGTGCAATGGACATTACGACAAGGTCTAAACTAATATTAGGGGGAAAGTTTACCACTAAACTTACGAGTTGTGGCAGTGCGTGGAATGAAGATTATATTCTTTCAGAAGTCATAGGTCCTGAGGCCTAGCTCCCTAACCTCAAGTAACAGAGTCTAAGTAGTTGAATTGATTATTAGTTAGTTAAATTATTAGTTGCACAGCTTCATGAGGAGCTTTATCAGTTTAAGTAAGGTGATCTATCTGTTTCTGACTACTTCACTAAGATGAAGATAATTTGGGATGAAATTCTCAATTTCAGACCTATAACTGATTGCTCTTATTGTGCTAGAGACTATATTCAACAAGACTATGTTATTCGGTTTCTTAAAGGGCTTAACGAGAAATTTTTCCACTGTTCGGTCTCAGATAATGTTGATGGATACTCTTCCTTCCATCAACAAAGTTTTTTCTCTGGTTATTCAACAGGAAAGAGAATTATTTGGTTCTGTAGATGCGGTTGTTTGTCTTACCCGCACATCTTCACAACAGCCTCAATATCCTTCTCATGTTTCTCAGCAACCCTCGTTATTCTATGAACTCTTCCAATAAAAAGGCAAGGTTTGCACATTTTGTGGTAAGCTGCGTCATACTATTGAGACATATTACAAAAAACATGGTTATCCACCTGGCTTCGATTAACAATTTAGTCACACATAATTCTAATTCATTAGCTACATCTTTGACCTCGAAACCTGTTTCCACTAATGCATCTGGCTCGATCAGTCAAGATCAATAATATAAGCAATTGTTAACTCTCTTGCAATTTGCTATTGTCACTCAACCTTCAGCAACTACTTCTGCATCTAATCCTACACATCATGTTAACCAAATGCCCTTACTTTTATGCCTAATGTAGACAAACAATGTAATTACATTGTTCTTTCTTTTAATTCTTTCATTTCTTGGATTATTAACAGTGGAGCTACTGCCCAAGTTTATTCTTCCTTTTCTTTATTTAAATCATATTCTTCAATTTCTCCTATTATTAGAGTCAAGCTTCCTAACAAAATCCACGGTCATCGCTACTATATCTGGTAGTGTTGAAATTACCCTTGACATTTGCCTTTCTAATGTTTTCTACATTTAGAGTTTTGGTTCAATATTATTTTTATCACTCAACTGACCTGACAATTAGATTGTGCCTCATATTTCATTATTCTCAATGTTTTATACAGGACTTGAAGACATGGAAAACGATTGGTTTTGCTGAAGTAATTCAAGGTTTAATTTATACAAACTCTCAAGTCACATAATTCACATGCTGCTTGTGTCAACCTTGTCTCTACCAATACTTCTCAATTTTCTCTTTGGCATTATCGCCTTAACCATTTATCTTCTAATGTTTTCAATACTTTACATAGTCAATTTCCTTTTATTTCTTGTAAACATCATGTCTCTGCTTGTCATTTTGTAAAGCAACGAAAGTTGCCTTTTCCTATTAATTAGTGTATCTTGTTCTTCTTATGCTCTTAAATTGTTACATGATGATATATGGGGTCTATATGATGTTTCATCAATAAATAGATACAAAAAATTTCATCCTATTGTTAATGATTTCACTCGTCACACTTGGATTTGTTTTCTCAAACTTAAATCAAATGCTCAATCTTCCTTTCAGTATCTTAATACATTCCTTGAAAATCAGTACCATATATACCTCAGTCAAAGTTGTTCAAACTAATAAAGGGTCCTAAATTTCAAATGAATTCTTTTTACCTTTCTAAATGCATCTTACATCAAACATCATGTGTTGAAACTCTAGAATAAAATAGTGTCGTTGAAAGAAAACATCAAAACATTTTAAATAATACTCGTGCTCTTAGTTTCAGTCTCACTTACCTTCTGGAGTATTGGACTTATTCTTTCACTTGATAAACAGGTTGCCAAGTCCAATTTTGAAAGATAAATCACCTTTTCAATTGCTTAATGGTCATACGCACGCAGTCTTTGGATCCCTTTGTTATACATGTACTTCTTCACATCCTCGTTCAAAATGTTATGTAAGGGCTAGAAAGTGTGTCTTTCTTGGTTTCAAAATTGGTACTAAGAGTTTCAATAGGGGGATCCGCTAGAGGGGTCCATCAGGGGGATCCGCTAAGTCCATACCTCTTTATTCTATGTATGGAAAGACTGGCATAAATCATACAGTATAAAGTGGAAAATGGGAGATGGAAGCCATTGAAGATCAGCACAAGAGGACCAAAGATTTCTCATTTATTCTTTGCTGATGATCTAATCTTATTTGGCAAAGCTTCATCACAGCAGATGATGGAAATGAAAAATATAATGCAATTCTTTTGTCAGGTTTCGGACATAAAATAAACCTCAACAAATCAAAGGTTTTTGTTTCCCAGAATGTCCACTTCAACTGGACATATGAACTTAATCAGATCTTGGGAATTGGCCTTACACTTGACTTGGGGAAATATCTTGGTGTTCCCATTCTACACAAGAGAGCAACTAAAGTGACCTTTGCGCCCTTAATTCAGAAAGTTGGTCTAAAACTTGCAAGCTAGAAAGGAAGTTTTCTAAGCATGGCAGGTAAAACTGCACTCATTAAATTTGTTTTATCTGCAATTCCATATTATCATATGCAATCAATTCTCATACCTAAAGGGGTCCTTCTTAATCTTGAAAAGATGAGTAGAGACTTCTTTTAGAATCATAATAGGGATTCAAAAAAGATGCATCTTATACCTTGGCATGTAATGAAGAGGAATAAATCTGAAGGAGGGTTAGGAATTAAAGATCTACAGTGTCAAAACAAAGCTTTTATGATGAATCTCTGTTGGGGGATTATTACCAAGCTAGATGCATTATGGGTGAAATGTTTGCGTAGCAAGTACAGATGTGGTGAGAGTTAGAAACCACAAGTGAACAAGAAAAGATATCAATCTGCAGTTTGGAATGGCATAACAACGGTATGGGAAGAATTCTGTAAGGGGATTGGAAAGAGACTAAGAAGTGGGTTATCTACAAAGGTTTGGGAGGATCATTGAACGCCATTAGACAAACCTTTGAAATATTATGTGGATGAAAATTTCCACTTGATAGATCTAGATGTAGTGGTAAGGATTTTGTTAAGCCAAATGGACAATGGGATAGGGATAAATGGAAATCATTCCTTCCAGATAGGATTGTTGAAGAAATTTTGAAGGTTGTTCCACCTACTGGCTTGGGTGATGATGTTTTCTATTGGCATAAGGCTTCAAATGGGAACTTCATAGTTAAATCATCATACACTATGATTTACCACTAACAGGAGCATACACCTGATTCCACCTGGCAGCGTATATGGCATTAGGAGATTCCTGAAAGAGCAAAATTATTCATGTGGCAAGTGTTTCATGAGAGACTTCCCACTAATACACTTAGAGCAAAATATAATCCCCATGTGTAGAGCACTTGTCCTTTTCAGTGTGATAGGGAGGAAACCATTATCCATATATTGAGAGACTGTGAGATTGCCAAGAGAGTGTGGTTTAATTTAACTAGCCCATTATATCATTCTACATTTGTTTCTGGCTCTTTGTAGGATTGGCTGAAATGGAACTCAAAAAACAATCTATCTGGCAAGCTTACTGCTAGATGGCCTTGGCAAAGAACATTTGGTATTGTGTGCTGGCTTCTCTGGAAGAATAGATGTACAAAAGTATTTTAAGGCACAGGAGACCCGCCAAGAGCGATTACACAGCGATGCATATTCCATTTAATGGAAAGAGTGGTGCATGGCCGTTTCCAGCATCAAATTATGCATATAGCAGACAGAGCAGAAGCTAGATGGCATCCCCCAAATCCAGGCTATGTACAGGATGTGGATGGATCATACAGGAGTAGTGGACAGGCAACTTGTGGAAGAGTGATTAGAGATCACCAGGGAAATTGGATATGTGGGTTTCAACAGAAGTTAGGATATACTACATCAACTGCTACTGAAATTCATGCTATCTACAAGGGCCTTACACTATGCAAACAACTGGGTTTCAAGAAGGTTATGCTCCATACTTATTCATTGGATACAATTCATTTGTTGTTACTTTATTGCGGGCAAGGTCATCCTATGAGAGAGGAGATACAAGAGGTAAGATCCCTTATCATTTCACACGAGGATCTACATATTATTCATACCTACAGGGAAGCATTAAGATGTGCTGATTATTTAGTCCGATCGGCTCAAGGGATGAATCTGGATCTTGTAATAATCTCATCACAACCTATTAAATGTGTTGACTTAGATAATATTGAGTGTGGCGGAATGTCACCGAGTTCAGTGAATGTAGTCTAATATTAGACTTTTTGTAAACCTCAAGCCTTAGGCTTGCCAATGTATTACCAAAAAAAAAAAAATTGGTACTAAAGGTTACACTCCTTAATTTGCATAGTAACTAGATTTTCACTTCCTGGCATGTTATCTTTTCTGAATCTATATTTCCTCTCCTTTCCCATCTTTCCTCCTCCTCTTCTTCTTCCATAGATAACTTTCCTATGCCTCATTCTTTTTCTTCATCAGGTTATCCTGACCCTCCTCTTCCTTCACCACTTGTCCATTATATTTCCATTTCTTCCAACTTTTCTACATCTACCGATTTACCTTCCACTACTTTCATTGTCTTCCAACCCTCTTCCTGCTTCTTCTCCTTCTCCTTTATCTCAGCCAGTTAGGCGTTCCACCAGAGAGCACAAGCAACCATCATACTTATGTGACTATCACTGCTTCTTACTTACTTTAGATCAGTTGGTTTCCATGACTTTAAACTGTAAGTACCCTCTTTCTTTTGTCCTTTCCTAGGATCATTTATCTCCTTCCTACAAACACTTTGTTGTCTCAATTATTGTGCCACTTGAACCTAAATCATATCAATAAGCCATTAAATTTCCTGAGTGGCAACAACCTATGCAAGCTAAAATTTAAGCTCTAGAGGAAAACCATACTTGGATTTTGACTGAACTACCACAAGGCAAGTTTGCAAATGGATGTAAATGGGTTTTTCAGACAAAGTTTTGAGTTGATGGCAGTCTTGAGCACTACAAAGCTTGGTTAGTGGCAAAGGACTACACTCAGACTGAAGGCGTTGCCTATTTTGATATGTTTTCACCAGTAGCCAAGATGACCATTGTACGTTTTTGCTTGCTATTACTTCTGCATCTCACTGGCATCTTGAACAACTTGACGTTAATAATGCATTTTTGCATGGTGATTTGAGTGAAGAAGTGTATATGACTCTTCCTCATAGTTTCACTTCTCCTAATCCCCATATGGTGTGCAAGTTACAGAAGTCACTTTATGGTTTGAAACAGGAATCTCGTCAATGGTTTGCGGAATTGTCCACTGCACTCACTTCTTGTGGTTATACTCAATCCAAGTCAGATTATTCTCTCTTTGTTCGCCATCATGAGTGCTTTTTTACTGCCATATTAATCTACGTAGATGACATTATCTTGGGAGGAAAGGACATTTAAAAAATTCATCCAATCAAGCAATTTCTTGATGACTCCTTTAAAATCAAAGACCTTGGCAAGCTCAAATTTTTTTCTCAAAGTTGAAGTTGCTCGTTTAGCTTCTGGTTTAATTAGTGAAAGTTTGCTTAAGACATCCTTTCTAATGCAGGTTATCTAGCCTACAAACCAGTAAGCACTCCTATGGATTGTTCTACACGATTATCCAAATAACATGGCACTCCATTATAGCTGATATAGCTAGCTATCGAAGGCTTGTTGGTCGATTGCTTTACCTCACTACCTCTTGACCGGACATCTCATACGCAGTTCAACAACTTTGTCAATTCACACAAGCTCCAACCACAATTCATTATCAACCTGCCCTTAGAGTTCTTTGTTATATTAAACGTTGTCCAGGGAAAGGTCTGTATTTTTCTTCCACATCCAACTTCAAACTCAAGGCCTTTAGTGACTTAGAATGGGTTGGTTGTTCAAACACCTATCGATCCTCACTGGCCTGTATTTTCCTTGATCAAGCTCTGATTTCTTGGCGCTCGAAGAAATATACCATTGTGTCATGTTCTTCTTGTGAAGCAGAATATCGCACTCTAGGCTCGGTCACTTGTGAAGTGCAATGGCTATTATATCTCCTTGATGATCTTAATATCAATCAATCTTCACCTGCCATGATTTATTGTGATAATCAATCTATTCTTCACATTGATGCTAATCCAACTTTTCACAAGAGAACTAAGCACCTTGAGTTAGATTATAAACCGGTTCGTGACAAGGTTCAAGCTGGTGTTATTCATCTGTAATGGACCAGTCTCATATTAAGGTGGACTTGGATTATAAAGAGAATATTATTTGGGCTGATGATTTTGGGCTTAGGGTAGACAAAAATAAAGATATAAATAGACAAATAAAAGACTAGAAGGGTGTGGAATTGTATTTGGGATTTTTCTCTTATCTCGTACGTCTCCCTCTCTTTCTTTTTTCTCGTTACTCTTCCCTCTTCCTCTCGATATTTCTATTCTCAGATTCTGCATTTCTTTCGTGTATGTTGCAGCATTTCATTGTAATCAATCGAGTATTTCATTTTGAATCAATAGAAGTTTTACATTCTCATTATCTTTTATTTTAAGACCATAACATTGGTGCTTTCATTGAGAGATTGAGAAAAATGGCTGAGAACACTATACTACACGAATTACAAACCGAGCAAAAGAAGTTCAGCGAGTTTATTGACGAAGCTGAGGGCCGCTTTACTAAACTGGAAAATCAGATGGAGGCCGTGTGGTTGAAGCTGATAAACCTTGAAAAACGAATTGAGAGCTCAAGCTCAGGCGTGAAGATCGATTCACCACAGATTCAACAGAGTCTGTATTTCTCTCCTCGCTTTGAAGGTCCAGAGGCACAACGATTGGGAGGTTTGAAACGAGACTTGCGTCAAGATGTTTTGGTACAAAAACCTGGTTCTGTTTTGCTGAAATGGGACCTGCGTCAGGATGCTTTGATACAGAAATCCAGTTCTGATTTGCAAGCTTTGAAGTTGGAAAAATTATTTGCGGATTTATCTGGATTAGGTGATGAACCGCCATCTTCAAAGACTTCTAGCTCAACTCAATCTCCGACTGTGATGAGGATGGGTGAGATAACGTCGATGAGTATCATTCACGAACAATCGTACATTTCTCTGCATAATGCTCAATTCTTAGCAACTTCAACTAGTGAGCCTCCTACTACCCAAACTTTATATGATATAAACTCTCATATTCAAAATGAGTTGGCTCCGTTGGATTATGGCACTGAGGATGACTCGTACCAAGCATTTGACTTCTTTGATCAATTCCAATTGTTCTAAGATCATTAGATCAATCTATTTGTCTGTGAATTTTTGGAAAAACGTTCCATCGCAAGTATTGGATAAGCTGAATTTTATCTTAGTTTATGATCCTGGAGATGTTAGAAGCAAGGAGGAATGGAAATTGGTTGAAACAATATATCCTATCATTGTTATTTTCTATGAAGTTCATAACATTGTGCTTCTATTAAGCCTTATGGCTCTGCGGTTTTGGACCCTGATTGGAATGGCATTTCAACCCTTGCACCCCAACTTGGGGAAACACATCTTTGTCATAGCTTCCTTTGGCAAGTACACCTATATCATCTGGACTAGTTATGCAATTAACTCTAACTAGCGGAAACTTGTTGTGAGATATAAACTACAATGGATGTTGGTTTCTCTTTGTGGCATGAACAATTTCAGTTTGCAACACATTATAATTCTCTGGCCTTATAAATGGAAAGGTACACTGCGCAGATTAAGGAATTTTACAACTGATTTATCTGAAATAATTAGATGGGCTACTGAGGCTGCATGGGTTTTTGCTTTATCATATTTTATAGCCTACCTGGAGACATTAGGCTGGTCCATTCCATTTAAAATGCCTCTTTGTTTTCAAATTCAATGTCTGCCATTAGTTGTGTCCAATGCTTGGTTATATTCTTGTTTGCCACCTTGCTTTCATTACTCATTTGAAGTGCTAAGAAATTATATGAGTTGGGTTGTTAAAGATTGCATTGCTTATATAAATTGGGTGACACCTCACATAACTAGGATTCAAGGCTTCACTACTGTATCTGTACTAGCACATCTCTGTTACTACTTTATGTGGGTTGGTACCTACTATCATGTCCCAATATCCTTAATTGGGAGTTGCTGGGCATTTTCAACCGTAGCTGCAATGGAAAGAGTAAACAATTTAGTGACAGGTGATCTCATTTCACTAGCTGAGCAAGCACTTGTGGATTATGCTACAAAATTTAATGAAGAGTGCAACAGGGAATTAATAGACCATGCCTTTCAGTTCATCATCAACAATCGTGGCATTGACATTGAAGAGGATTGTTCTTACTGTGTTGTTGATGGCCAGTGTGACCAATATAGGAAAAATGCAAAAGTTGTGACAATTGATGGCTACGAGAGTATTCCTGCCAATGAGGATAAAGCATTAACAAAAGCTGTTACAAATCAGATAGTGAGCGTTGCAATTGAAGCAGGCAGCAGGGGAAGATGTGGTACAACACTAGATCATGAATTTCTTTATATGTATCTGGTGTATTTACAGGAAGATATGGCACAAAACTTGATCATAGTGGGACGGCTAGGATTTTAATTGGTTGGTCTTTCTGTCTGGTTTTTGAAGGCAACAAGGAACTAGAATTCATTCTCCACCATTATTTGCTATTTTTCATTGATGAGATCCAGCATTATGGAATTGCTATAGGAGATTGGTGTTTAGTTGGTGCAAACTTTCACAGATATTGGTTGCTTTTATGCTCAATGGTTGTACCTGAAACTATATTAATGTTCCCCATTTATGCTCTTATGGTTTCATCCTGCCTTTTCATACCCCCATGGAATTGTTTAGGCCATTCTACATGGCAATTCCTTGTCTGGGCTATAGTGCAAGGCTGGCATCTTGGAATCCTATATGCTTCATCAGAGCTGGATTGCATTCTAGTTTTGGCCTACAAGGAATACCTTGACTGCTTCATTGCTACTTTTCCAAATTTTGACCTTGAGGACAAGGTCAATTTTCCAGGAGGGAGTAATGTAATGGACCAGTCTCATATTAAGGTGAACTTGGATTATAAAGAGAATATTATTTGGGCTGATGATTTTGGGCTTAGGGTAGACAAAAATAAAGATATAAATAGACAAATAAAAGACTAGAAGGGTGTGGAATTGTATTTGGGATTTTCTCTCTTATCTGTACGTCTCCCTCTCTTTCTTTTCTGTTACTCTTCCCTCTTCCTCTCTGATATTTCTATTCTCCAGATTCTGCATTTCTTTCGTGTATGTTGCAGCATTTCATTGTAATCAATCGAGTATTTCATTTTGAATCAATAGAAGTTTTACCTTCTCATTATCTTTTATTTTAAGACCATAACATCATCTCTTACCCATACGAGTTGAAAGCTCCAATCAACTCGCTAACATTCTAACAAAGCCTCCAAGTCCTCAACCATTTTATTCTTTGTTGTCTAAATTAATTTGGCACAATTGATATATATCCGTCAGCTTATTCCCCCGGGGGGGGGGGGGGAATATTTGAATTGATTACTAGTTAGTTATATTATTGTTTTCCGAGCAAAAAAAAAAGTTATATTATTGTTGAATAATGTTATATCACATCGGTACAAGTTGGACACGTGTTTGTGTGTGTGTCTATATATATATATATATATATATATAAAAGATTATAATTGAATAATATTGATATTTTCTTCCAATCTTCTCGTGTTATCAAGCCCCTCAATTTAAATGGATGGACTCACGGGTTGGACTCATTTCTCAAACTCTGGTTGAGAGACATGAAAGGAAGTATTTTTGGAGCGCATATATATTTTCATCACACATTCCGACACACGAAGGGCAATACGGGAAAGAAACAGAGTAATTGAAGGCAATAAACCACAGAGACAGCCACAGCCATATGCGTCGTGTCGAGGAGATCGGAGCTCTATAAAACAACCCCCTCCCATTTTCACATAGACACCACCCTCTTCCCATTAGTATTCTTCCACACTCTTTTCACTGTTTCTTTCTTACTATTATACCTAAGCCATGCAACTCTTCTTCTTGTTCTTCTCTTCTCACCTTCTTCTTACCTCCTCCTTCCTCGTACTGTTTTCCTTCTTCCTTGTTCCACTCTTCATCCAATGGCGTCGCTCCATACACAAACGCCTGCCCCCCGGTTCTGTTGGCTGGCCCTACATAGGCGAGACCCTCAAGCTCTACACTGAGAATCCCAATTACTTCTTCTCCAACCGCCAAAAACGGTAACCCTTTTATCCATTATTATATGCTAGTCTTCTCCTACCTTGATTTGATATGACACTGTCTCTGTAGACTGTATTTTATATTTGTACTTAATATAATTTATCTATCAGGTACGGGGACATATTCAAGACCCACATATTAGGATGTCCCTGCGTTATGATATCAAGCCCTGAAGCGGCCAGGACTGTGCTCGTAACTCATGCTCATCTGTTTAAGCCCACCTTCCCTCCCAGCAAAGAGAAATTGATTGGCCCAGAGGCTGTCTTCTTCCAGCAAGGCGCTTATCACTCCATGCTTAAGAAGCTCCTTCAGGCCTCTTTTTTACCCTCTGCTCTTAAGAACTCTGTCTCTGAGATTGAGCAAATTGTTCTCAAATTGCTCCCCTCTTGGAATCACACCACCATCAACACCCTCCACCAAATGAAAAAGGTGAGTCGTCCCTTTCACATTTCGGTTGGTATTTATATGTCGGTTACAAACGTCGTGTGCTTTCGGAGTCTCAGCGGATATATCCTGTTTGTTCTTGTGTTTCTGTTTTAGTATGCTTTTGAGGTTGCGGTTATTTCGGCCTTTGGCGAAACTAAGGAGCTTGAAATGGAAGAAATCAAAGACTTGTATCGATGCTTGGAGAAAGGTTACAATTCCTTGCCTTTGGATCTTCCTGGAACTTCCTACAGAAAAGCAATGAAGGTAATAATATCAAGTTTTGGACTTGAGCCCTATTTCTTACTGTCACACTCGCACTGCAATGCACATTCGTCTAATGGAGCTTCTGGAGAACATGTCAAGTATTTAAACTATTTCTATTTTATAAAGGCGAGGAAGCTTCTGAATGAGACTATAAGGAGGCTTATACGTAGGAGAAAGGAGAGTGAGAAACATGAAGGAGGGTTATTGGAAATTCTATTGCGAGCGAGGGATCAAAAGATGCATCAAATCACTGATTCTCAGATTGCTGATAATCTCATAGGCGTCATCTTTGCAGCCCACGACACCACCGCTAGTGCTATAACATGGGTTCTCAAGTATCTGCACGATAATGTCAATCTTCTAGAATCTGTCACGGTATAATCATCCTAATTCTCCTCGACATCAATTTTACCAAATTTCTTAACTTTAAATATGCTCCGTATTCACTTGTTAGCACGCTTTCAAATGTTGTAGAAAGAACAGGAAGAGATTAGGAGCAAACTTGTTGAAGAAAATCGGGGGCTTACGTGGGATGATACCAGGCGCATGCCATTCACTAGCCGGGTAATTTTATTAATGAAGTGAAACATATGAGCAAGGTTGTGATGTGGTTAATTGGCTGAAATAAGAATGAGAAATTCTCAGGTAATTCAAGAAACGCTGAGAAGTGCAAGCATACTGTCATTCACATTCAGAGAAGCTGTAAGAGATGTTGAGCTGGAAGGGTATTCAATTCCTAAGGGTTGGAAGGTGCTTCCCCTCTTCAGAAGCATTCATCACTCTGCTGATTTCTTCCCTCAACCCGACAAATTCGACCCTTCCAGGTTTGAGGTAATTAAATATGAACGTTACATGCATACCACAATAAGAGTGACGATAATCATAATTTCCAAGCCAAATTAAAAACCTTGTTTCTACATGGACCAAAGAGTCATAAAGCAGGGGAGTGCTTGTTTCTTATCTGGTAATGTCAGAAACATAAGGTCATCAGTGGTTTAGATTATCCTGTGGGTGAGGTCCTTTTCATGTCCTCTGAATCTTCTCCCCTGTTTGGGTGATTCTTTCAGAGCACGTGATCTAGTTTTGTAGACTAGTACAATTGATTTCAGCAAATGGCTATCTGTGTTCATTTAAGTAGCTAGAGAAATATGTATCAAAAAAAAAAAAAAAAAAGTAGCTAGAGAAATTGTGTAAACTGTTAGAGAAAATGGGCTTGACCTTTATGTGATGATGAAGGTGCCACCGAGACCAAACACGTACATGCCATTCGGAAATGGAGTCCACTCTTGTCCAGGCAGTGAACTCGCTAAGCTCGAGATCCTCGTCCTCCTCCACCACCTCACCATTTCTTACAGGTATTTTTCTGAACCTACCACATTGACTTCACAAGCCAAAACACGACGATATATGCCTTATGAAACCTCCACCAAGTACACACATCTCTGATCTCTCTGCTTAAGCGTGACTGGGTAATGACTGTAACCGTAGCGATAATATTGATCAGTTCATAAATTTCAGATGGGTCCATAGTCCGTTGCTAGGAAATAGATCTTTTACCAACCTTTACAAAAGTAGTTTGTCTGCTACCCTAGATCTTAGTTGACTATGTCGAGGTGTGATTGTTAATGGTGTTCCTTAGGCTGTGGAAGTGGTCCTTAATTGGCGTTAAAGTGTAACAAACAATATAGGGTTTCCAACTTTTCATTGCAATTTGAACACCACCACCACCTCACCGGCCAAAGGTTGTTTAAAGCACTTTTAATATTTCTGTATTCCAACACGTATACGTGGCTAACATGCATGATTTTATTTTAGCTAAACTTAGAATAAATATATACAGTTTTATATAATTGGGCTAAGTAGGCGGGCCAATCATTACCAAATACCAGATTCACATATTTACATGTCTGTAAGTAATCAATTTGACACATCCACATCATGCCGCCTGAGCTAGATGCTTAAAAAAGAACGAGACATGTCACTGTGTATGCCACTGGATCCACATGTGGCGTTTGCTGATGTCTGTATTATATACTATCCTGGTGAATCAAAATATTGTCCTTAAAATTTACAAACAATTTTATTGGGGGAAGAATCTGTACATATCAATTAAAAAAAATCGAATGGAGCAGAAATAACAGTAAAACGAGTCCACGCAAATTGGCAGCTGCCAAGTCTTGATCAAATGACATAAACACATGTTGAGAGCCAGCTGTGAAAACTGAAAACAAAGACAAAGTCCCATGTTGTTACTTGTTAGCAGTCAAATTGAAACAACCAAGTTTTACTTGACACCACACGTACCTCTGCACAATTCCGCACCACATCATCTTTTTCACACTGTCGTCTGTCTCAGATATTCATTCTGAAACCTGACCCCACCTCCTCAATTGTTCCATTTTAATTTGCTTCAGAGGATCCTAGATCACCTTAAAAAAATAAGTAGACCTGGTGCCTGCATTAGTCCCAAATTGACGAGACGCACATACAAATTTGGTGTCCTGATAATCAAGTGATATATATAGGGGAAAAAACGAGGTGCTTGGATGTTTAGATTTGCCAAAAATGTCAAAAAAAATTCTGAGACAGATTTGGTCAATTTTGTACTGATGCTATTTTGATGGTGGCTTTAGGTGGCAAGTTTTGGGAAATGAAGATGGTATACAGTATGGTCCTTTTCCAGTGCCCAAACATGGATTACCAGTAAGGATAACCCCGAGGAGGAACAAGACACTTGTTACCTGAGATGTTTCAGATTTCATTTCAGGCTTGGGAATTAAGACCACGACTCAACAAACACGTCCAAACCAGTGGGTCCTAACCAATGTATTTCACCCCAATCTATCTTCTTCCCAACCTTTTTTTTAACTTTTCTTTTGTCCTCCCAACACATGAAAGCCTCTTGGGGTGGATTTAGCACTGATTACAGTGCATACCCATCTATGTAAAATTGTAACCTGTGTTTCTGCAGGAAAATATATATAATTTTTTATAAAAAATTTCCCAAGTGGAAACATGCATATGTAAATTTGGAATGAAGTTAGTGAATATATCTTGAGGATCAAAGTATAGTTTTTACTATACTATAAACGAAATTTTATATTAAGGGCATCAAGTAGGATAAGACAAGTGTGTGTGAAACATTTTTACTGAGACAAGACACCGCTTGAAGATTTTTTTCTTCTTTAACGTAGATTAACTGGGAGATTAAGTTCTAAGAAAGGAATAATATGGTGGACACACAATTTTGTGAGGCCCAAGTCTAGTTTATCTATTTATCTTCTGTCACAGTGAACTCAATCCATAGTTTCTTATAGATTGGCTCAATGAGACGTGGCAATACCGCATAATGTTGACAACCAGGAAACCCGTTGTACTGCACGTGGCATGAGTGGGTTGTTGATGATAAATCTCCACGTGGGCAGTGTTTCAGCACCCAAATGAAGACTGCGTGGCTAACTGACCATGTTGTATTGGATTTGTTGTAGGCAGAGGTCCAAGACAAAAACTTGACATATTTGTCAATCCTTGAAAGATAAAAGACAAAACCTGGAATCTCCATACATAGACACACACACACAAACATATCTATGCTACTACTTGTCCATCGAAGGTGAGAAAAGTCAATATCTCTCAACTACAATCAATTCCCCACAAACATATTGTATGGTCACAAATCATTGTCCAATTATTTTTCTGAAGAGATGGAGTGCCCTGTCTCGTGGTAACATTCATGATAAGCAATGAAAGATCCATGCTTTTCACACAAGCTCGCTTATTTTCCTCAATAATCATCTGACTAAATCCGATATTTAATATGTATATTTCGCTCTTACATCGATGAGCACCATGGGAGTGCCTTATCATCTCGTTGTTTGTTTGTCCCCATTTGTCTTTCACAAATGACTAATCCTGCCTTTAATCTGGATTGGAGATCATATGATGACTATTCTTGTATATCTGACAGTTTATCGCCATAATATTCTTCTGCTCTTAGGTTATACTGAGAAAGCCTTTTTATCGTTGGGTGTGGTAATAATTTCGGGTTTCTTGGGGGCAATAAACATGAGACGTATGTGTTAACGAGAACTTCTTTGCTGTAACAGCTTGAAAATTTGACTCTTCATACTTCAGGTCTGACTCCTTTGACAAGAGCCTGATGATGAGAAGTAACGGGATTAAGTTAGATGGCCTTACAAACAGACAGACAAGCATGTCTCAGAAATCATGTCACAGGTTTTGTGCTTCAACTGAAAGACAAAGAACATATGGATAACTTCTAAGAGAACTTTGCATTAGAATATACCAATTTGGGGAAATTCTTACAAGCATATGTTTAAAGAACAAAGGTTGGCAACTTTCTGGCTTCCGTTTCCTGTCAAATGAGCAGATGATGCATGTTTCTTCGTAATTAATGTAAAGGTTGAGAAAAATCAACTCACAGTTTGTTTTTAAACTTTTAATTATACTTATTGCAGGAGAGGGTGGGAAAACTGTGAGCAAATAAGTTGTTTGCGACATTTAATTGCTAAACATTATCAAGTTGGTAAGTGATAGATGTTGGTGGGACTGGGTTCTTTGGGGAGTATAAGAGATGGAGAAGAAAGTAGTTCATAATATCTTCAAGGTGTGGGAAATACGTTTTTTCTAGATTTAATTTGCCTCGACCTATTCCTATTTAATAGGGTGTAATTAGGATTGGCGAACGAATTTCCTGCAGAATACAATAAAGCCGAGTATGGATTACACTCTCAATATTCAAGTCAAGGCAATAATAGTTTTTACAAAGTGATAATTTGACTTTATATTTGTGTTCACTCAGAGACAAAAACAATGAGTTTGATCTTGTGTATTTTTATGATGTATGATTATACAAATGAAGTGATGGTACGGTGTATTATACAAATAACGCCAGTGGTTGGATGAAACCAGCCACCAGTTCGCCATGAATCTATTAGCTTGGAATTGTTAAGGCTTGAGGGTTGCCTTGACATACATAAATCTGAAGGAAGAATACTTCCGAAAAAACCCCATTTAGTTTTCTTAATAGAAACTAAACAAAAGGCTAGAGTAGTAAGAAAGGTAAGACGAAGATGTGGTTTCTCTGAAAAATGGTTGGTTGACCCAACAGGTAGAAGTGGCGGTCTTGCTCTATGGTGGTCTGATTTGATTACGGTAAACATCCTCTTTTCGTCCCCTAATATTATTCACACTAGTGTTAGGTCGGATGAATTTACTACTCCTGATTACATCACCTTCATTTATGGCCTAACTAATGAAGCAGATAGAGCCTTACGCTGGCAAGAAACTCGTAGGATCGGTATTAATATTTGTGCTCCCTGGCTTTGTCTAGGTGATTTTAATGATATCCTATCCCATCATGAGAAGGATGATGGTAGACCTAGAGCTTGAAGGAAAATCCTTAACTTTAAATGTTTTGTAGCCGATTGTGAACTTGAGGATCTAGGTTTTAATGGGTCTTGTTTCACTTGGTGTAATAATAGAGAGAACCCGGATACTATTTGATAACACATTGAAAGGGCCTTTGGCAACTCTCTTTTAAGGGAGCAATTCCCAAATCTTCAGGGACTTTGTTATGGATCCAGTCAGGTCTGATCATCATCTTCTTTTCATCCGAAGTCAGGTTGAGAGCTATTGGTATTCTCGGGTCTTTAGATTTGAGTCAATCTGGGCGTCTCATGGAAGTTTTTTGGAAGTAATCAGGGACAGCTGGCAGGCGATGTCATCTTGTAACCAGACGGGCCTTTATTGGCAAATTAATACGTTGCAAGAAGGACTTAATTAATTTGAGCAAAAAGGAATTTCCCAATAATGTCAAGTTTATTGATCAGTTGAAGTCTCAGTTGGCTAATCTTACCCAAGGTAAACTGAATCCAAGTAACTCTCGGTCTATATTGAATGTTAAAGGGGCATTGGAGAGAACTTCTAACTTAGAAGAACAATATTGGTGGCAACGTTCTTGTATTCAATGGCTTGAAGCTAGGGATAAAAATTCTCGATTCTTCCATCTTTCAACCATCAAAAGGCGATAAAGGAATATGATATCTTGCATTAAAGATAACTCTGGCAACTGGTTAATAGAAAAAGATGCTATCTCCAAGAACATTGCTAGCTTTTTTTAGGATCTTTTTACTACATCTGGTTCACACTCAATGGATGTCGTCCTGAGCTATATTGAGCCCAAAATTTCTGAGGAAATCAATTAAAGTCTTATGTTACCCATTTCGAGGAAGGAGATTAAATCTGCAACTTTTAGTCTTGGGAGTATAAAGGTGCTTGGTCCCTATGGCTTTTCAGGTAAATTTTATCATTCTGCATGGTCTGAAATTGGTGATTCTGTATGTTCTATGGTCCTTGAATTTTTTGCAGGTCATTGTGTTTTAGATGAGATTAATGCGACTAACATCACACTTATTCCCAAGATTCATAAACCGGAACATGTTTCGCACTTTCGCCCTATTGGCCTTTGTAACTTCTCTTATAAAATTATTTCTAAAATCATGGCCAATAGGATGTGACCTTTGCTTGATGATTGTATCTCCCAAAACAGGGTGCCTTTGTCCCTGGCCAATGTATTCATGACACTATCATTATTGCGCATGAGGTTTACCATTATCTTCGTCGTAAGAAATTTGGAGGTAAGCATAAGTTTTCTCTTATGATGGATATGAGCAAGGCATATGACCGGGTTGAGTGGGACTTCCTTGAGAATGTCCTGTTACGATTTGGTTTTTGCACGTAGTAAGTGTCTCTTGTTATGAAATGTTTGTGTTTGGTTAGCTTAAATATCTGTTTATCTGGTGAAAATGTGAAATCATTTACCCCTTGTAGAGGTATTCGCCAGGGAGACCCCCTCTCGCCATATTTGTGCATTATTGTCGCTAAGGTACTTTCTATTATGATTAGTAAAAGCCAGAATAACAAGTGGATTAAAGGTATTAAATTGTGTAATAAGTGTCCAGTTCTTACTCATAGTTTTTTTTTTGCTGATTATGCCCTTTTATACATGCATGCTAGTCATAGTAATTGTAGTTATTTGGCTAATATTTTGGACTTGTACTGTGCAACCTTAGGTCTGATCATTAATCTTGATAAATCTAGTATTTTTTTTCTCCTCTAACACTCTATATGGAGTGAGAAGTATGGTGGGCGGCCTGTTAAGCATCCCCACAACAGAAGATCCAGGAACATATCTTGGCATACCAAGCATTTAGGAGAAAACTAAGCATTAGGCTTTGGCTTACATCAAAGAACAAGTAACAAGTAAAATTCAAGGATGGAGCCAATCCCTACTATTCTTTGCCGACCGAGAAGTAATGATTAAAGCTGTTATCCAAGCAATCCCAATCTACTCGATGAATTGTTTCATATTTCCCCTTAAGACATGTAAGGAGATCAATAATCTTATAGCTAACTTCTGGTGGAATGACAATTCCTTTGGAGGCAAAACTCATTAGAAAGCTTAGGAATCTATGACTAGTAGTAAAAGCACTGGTGGCATGGGATTCCAGGATCTATCGATTATGAATGACGCTCTCCTGGCTAAGACGGCTTGGAGGCTTTTGCTCAGGCAAAATGATCTATGGGCAAGGGTGCTTAAAAGTGTGTACTTCCCAAAACAAGACTTTATTGATGCGTAAAAAGGCTATAAGGCCTCATGGTGCTAGTCTAATATCTTATATGGCAGAAATTTTCTCAGGAAAGATCTTAGATGAGGTATTGGAGATGGTATTGCTATCAGAATATGGGGTGACCCCTAGGTCCCCCGAGCTACCTTCTTAAAGAGACATAGCACCACTGGTGACTCGATTATCTTAGAAGGTAGAGCCTGTGACCTGATAGTTAATGGACAGTGGGATCTTACACCTATTAACCAATATTTGTCTCCTGAAGTCAAATATGCGATATATAAAATTCATATTCCCACCAATGGGCTGGAAGACAAGTTGTTGTGGACTAGCGCTAAGAATGAAGTGTACATGGTGAAGTTAGGATACCATTGTCGAAAAGATTGGAATTCTGTTAAGGGAGATAGAGTAGGTCATCAACTATTATTCACACCACATGCTGGAACTCGATTTGAAAGATTAAAATGATCCCTCGAGTACAACAATTCATATGGCGCCTTTTGAATAATGCAATTGCTATGAACTCCGCACTGTATCGGGGTAGGAGGTCCCTAGATAGTCAATACCCAGTATGTTTAGAAGCAGAGAAGACTATTGAGCATGTATTTTTCCATTGCCAATGGACTCGATGTATTTGGTTTGGTTGTTCACTAAGTGCTAGAGTTGATGTCTCCACAATCTTAAAGTTTAATGCTTGGTGGATCTTGATGATAGGTATGCCCCTACTGAATAAGCAAGATCTTTCTTTGATTTGTTGGCTTCTATGGTTTACTTGGAAAGCTAGAAATGATTTGATTTTTAACCATAGACAACCGAACCCTAGTATTGTTATTGAATTGGCTAAGAAAAGCAACTTTGAATTTTGGTCTAACTATGATACAGGGCTTAGGGATCCTTTTTCGTCGAGAGGTTGTGATAGTCCTGGCGTTAAATGGTCCCCCTGCTTTAGGTAACCTAAAAATCAATTGTGATTGAGCCTTTTTACCTTATGAGAAAGATGTTGTTATTGGGGCAATATGTCGTGATCATGTTGGATTTTTTAGATGGGGATTTGTGGATAAAATTAAGTCCATTTTTGCTTTTATTACCAAAGCCTTGGCTTTGAAACGAGCCTTACTTCTAGTTGTGGACCTTAGGCATGATAAAGTGATCTTTGAAACTAATTGTCTAGGCAAAGTCACCGGATTTATATGATTGGAGGTGTAAAAGTATTATCCAGGATGTTATTTGTCTTCTATCTTCTAAGGTTGGGTTCTCTTTGTCCTTTACCCCGAGAGGGGACAATCGTGCTGTGGATCTTCTTGCAGCTGATGCTTATAAAGGAGTGTGCCCTATTGGATGGGTTTCACGACCAACACCTGCTTTGTTGTCACTTCTAACCTTGGAGACTCAGAAAGCTAGTGTTGGTGTTGATAATTCTCCGCATACCAGTCCTTCATTGGATGGTGGCTAGTTTGATTATTCTTGTTTACATGTTGTTTTGTTTTTCTCTTGTTTGTATCTTTTGTTTTATGTCATGGTTTGTTGTTGTTATTCTGTTTGGTTGTTTTTCCTCTCTGTAATCGTCACTTTCTGTGAAGTTTATTAATAGAATCTTCTATTGACGAAAAAAAATAAAGAAGTAGTGTCTCTTTGAGGAAAAAAAAAGTAGTGTGTCTTGAAGTAACACTCCTTCAATTAAAAGTCATAACCATATGTTATATTTATGAACCAATATAACTTAAATAATTATTGGTTATTTAAAATAACTCTTCCATTAGGAGTTACACATTTATAGTATGTATGGTTTTCTTGAAAAATTAACCCACAACCTTTCTCTAAATAGTATTTACCACACACTTTCATAGACGTTTTAGAAACTAAAAAGACATGACCACCTTGGTCCCCTTTTTTTGCTCGAAACCTTGGTCCTTTTAGTGTTATAATTTTTTTATACAATTCTTCATATAAATTCCTTAATTTATAAGAAAGTGACTTTCCAACGAACAAGTCTCTTCATTTTAAAATATTCCAAGTATAAAGGGTTTACAGTAAGCATCTACAGCTAGAGAGTTAACGATAACAGTTTGTGGGCTCAAAGCGAAAGAGAAATAAACGAACACCAGATAAATCTATAAAAATAAAAGAAGATCCAAATAATAGCACGACACAACTACCAGAAAATTGATTATCAGAATTCTTTAGGAATATGATATTCGCGTCTGAATGATCAAGAATATATTAACATCAAGTGAAGCGAAATAGAAAGTTATGATGAAACTCAAGGGATAATCGGATTCCGAGTTTTCTGCTGCCATCGTTATGGGCTCTTAAAGACATGGTCAAATACCCTACCCAAATCCGATATGAGGACATAATAGTAATTTAAAGAAATTTGAAGAATGGAATCACGGACGGCTCTTAAAAATAAAATAAAAAATAGTTAGAAGGACTAAAGAAGAAAATATTTATTAATAAGGATCTTAAAAATTGTAATTATTTTAAAAGATAAAGAATTAAAATATAAATATTTAATTATAAAATTAATCCTGACTTAATTCTCTATATTTTCCTTTTTTATATATGAAAATTTCCTACATTTTCTCTGACTCAATATTAATAAGACGGTTAGTTATATGGTGACGTTCCCTCCTCACAGGCATCTTAAAATTGGATCAGCTTTTATTTAAGAATTGAGACTCCCTTTATATCAAATTGAGACTATCGGTGATATTGATAGTTTATTTAGAAATTTATTATTTACGAATTTTAAAATATTTTAGTATGTTTAATTTCTGTAACATTCTTTTTAAGGTGTATTTATTTGCTTAAGGTTTTTTTCATGAAAAATCACACATTTTTAAAATAAATATATTATAAGATTCTATTTTATTTTTTCAAGCTCTTAAAAATAGTCAAAACATAAATTTATAAATATTTATAGATTTTAAAAGCTATTTTAATTTAGATATCTTTTAAGATTATCTGATATGTGACAAAATATTATAAAAATATTAAGTTACGTATAGATATTTTTTAATATCAAATTTGATAATTAATAGTTAAATAGTTGAGATGGATTCGAAAATGTTAATTTCATAATTGAAATTTTATATTTTGATTTTTGGTTCTTGAAAATAATTATTGGGTTAATATTATTTTTTGTCCTCAAGTTTATCCTTATTTTGATAATGGTCCTTCAAGTTTCAAATTATTAAGTTTTGGTCTCTGTTGGGGCAAATCTATCCAGATTTTTATTAAGTTATAGGGACTAATATTCTAAACAAAATGAAACTGGAAAGACCAAAACCAATAATTTAAAAATTGAAGGACCAAAACCAAAACGAAAGCAAACTTGAAGATCAAATATTATATTAACGCATAATTATTTTTAAAATCCTTATTAATAAATATTTTTTGGGTACTAAATATAAAACCTTATTGATTTTGTTGGAGATCTTAAGAAAACTAAATATATTATTTAATCATATATATATATATACATATATCATTAAATTACACATCAGTTTATATTTATAAGTGATTAAGTGTGACCAATTAGTTTGGAAAGAAAAAGATAGATATAAATATTCTTAAAATATTTTATTTAGTTTATTTAAAGTTGCTAAAAAAATTAACTAGATATTATATTTACTATTTAGATAAAAGGAGTAGTATAAAACATAGTTGACTTTTTTTTTAGAAAGATTACGGAAGTTAAATAAATTACTTAATCACAATATATATTGTCACCATTGGATTATATATTAGTTTATAAGTCACAAAAATTAGTTTGAAAGAAAAATGATAAATATGGGATAAGATATTGTCACTACCATTTTTTTACCGTTAGATTAAAATCTTAATAGGAGAGAGAAATGATAAAGATATATGAGATTCTACTCTAACAAAAAAAAAGTGGTAGTGAATGTAAATTCAGAAAAATGACAATATCGATCTCAATATAAATACTCAAAAACAATTTATTTAACTTTTTTACTCTTAAAAAAAATTAATTATATCTTATATACGGAGGTAGTAGTATTTTGGTGTTGAAAAAAAAAGGGGCAAAAAAAGAAATGAAAAGGGGAAGTGTTTTGTTTCCCTCGTCCTTGGCCCCAATGCTCCCAGTAATAAAATCCCTAAAAAAAACCCTAATTTCCGCCCCAGAACAAAGGGATCTTGGTTCCTCTGAGAAGATATAATATCGAGTAGAGGTGAAGCTTCGATCTTGGCAGGGAAGTTCGCAAGTCATAATGGCAAAACGAGAGCTTTCCAGCACGCTCAAGAACTTGAAGGTAAAAAACTAGGAATTTGACGCGCTCCTTCTGTTTGTTCATGTCTAATGGTTCAAATTAGACTTTGATGAATTTTAAATGTTTCTTCGGTTTTTCCTGATTATTTTTTGTTTAAGGTTTCGTATCCTTTTGTTCTTTTTTGACTTAATCGGGGTGTAATATTTCTGTTTCGACAGTTCATGCAAAGGGCAGCTCTGAGGGAGGAGAAATCCAAGAAAGAGGATGAAGTAAAACCTAGTGGAAATATTTTTGAAGCTGCCGCAATAAGTAGAAAATGGTAATTTTCATTTTCTTCATCCTTCAAAATGCTAATTTGAACTCCAGTCCTGCAAAAGACTTGTTGAGTGTGCTGACATGTTGCCAAAATTTTCTGAATCAATTCTCACCTGTCTAATTAGCGTAATGGCTACTTGATTGATGGTTTGCTGGGTTTTTTTTTTTTTTTTTCTTACTTTGCTATATACTCCCTCCCACTCCTCATTCCTTATTTTGTTTTTATATGTCTTAAATCTGCTCTTCTTTTTAACAATAAATATCTCTCTTGTTTGACCAAAAAAAAATATCTCTCTTGTCGAGAGATACTTCCGATCATATGAACCTAAATAATCCAAACTGATCAAGGATTGACAGAGTGAACATTATAGGTTTTAGTAACTGCTGAACTGATTCTAGTCTCCTGTTGCTAAGTCGTCCAAATCTTATCTATGACTGTTTGCCATTGGCTATATTTTCTTTCTGTTTTTGTATCACCAGCTGTGATACATCTGTTTTACCTTGTATCTTACTCTATTATGTTTGGCTAATGAGCGACTTCAAAAAAATTCTTCCTGAAATCCGAGATCCTGTTGAGCTATCATTATTGAAATGGCATTCTTTTAAATAGGACACCAATACAAGCACTTTGTATGCTGAGCTTATTTTTGCAACTCTATTACATAATTGCCTCCAGTCTGATACTAATTTCTGCATCTTCTCATATTCTGATTTATTTTTTTAATTTCTTAACTAGCCATTTCTCTCTTAAAAATATATGCAGCATCGTCATAATGGAAGGTGATCCTCATCCGGGAGCAATTAAAGGTCGGATGTCGTTTCAAAGTTTTAATCCACGTATTGATGTGAGTTGGAAGATCTAGAATTCTGAAGCTTCCCTATTAAATTTATATGCCTTGTGGTTCATTTCATTTTCTAACCGCGAATTTTCTCCCATATAGAGATTGAATGAAGAAGAATCAGGGCTCCGGGGGACAGCAGCTGAAACATCTATTTCTAGGAATCAAAGTGTAAATATTTCTACTCGGTAGGTTCTCTTTTCCAATAATTCTGGGTGGATATATGATCTTTTATCGTATTTAACTTGCGTTGGGGTGCTTTACCCCATCCCTAGTGGAAATCAGTCAGATGGCTCTCCATCAGTGGTTTGAATTTTGTTCCGAAATCCAGATAAACATGGCATCTTACATCTCTAGATCTTTAGGTTTTGACTCTGGTTAACTGACAAATTCTTTCACGTTTGATTCAGAGAAAATGGAGCTCCAGTTGATGGTCCAAGTTGTGCAAAGCCGACAAGTAATGAGGTTAATGCTGATCTCAAAAGAAAACAGCCTGAAGTAATGTCTGAGGCACAATGTCCAAATAAATCAGCCAGGGATGATAAAGGCGATTGTCATTCGTCACCAAACAACAGTTTGGGGTCTTTCAAAAAACCGAAGGGAGGCAAGTTAGACTGGAATGTTCTTAGACCACCCAAGTCTTAAAACCGGAATAATATGAGTGTATTCATGCTTAATTTTGTTCTCTTTACACCATGTAATTTGTTTAGGACCAAGTATAGATGAGAGATACATTTAGATCGTTCGGCGTGTGTTTGTTATTCTTTTTTATCATTGTAACCGTGGGCTATGGGCTCTTTCTAAATCTGCGCTGTTCTGGGGAGCGGGGTGGGTGGCTTTGGTCCGTTCATCATCTATTATTATTATATAGATTACTAAATTTTAAGATATAACTTTGGGAAAATCCATCTCAGGGCCTATATTAACAAAACAAAAAAGTCCAGTCTATTATTTCATAGAACGTTAATTGTTAATGGAACTAATATAGTTGTTAACGGGTATTGATTTAGTTGTTAATGAGACTGATTTAGTTGTTAGGATATTGTTGTTAATGCGATTGATTTGTTTGTTAACGTTTTATGAAATAATATCGAGAAAACACAGTAGGTCTTTTTGATATGTGACTTTTTTTTAAGTCTTTTTTTAACATTTTTGCTAATATGATCCCTGAGATGGATTTTCCCTACAACTTTCTGATATATGTGGCCACTTTTCTGCCATTACACCATCATATGCACACCAAGCGAACTTAAAATATCGAAGTAAAAATTATGTTTACAGATACACGAAAAGATTGGCCATTTTAATAACAAATTGAATAACTTCTCATGTACGGTATAATTGCTATGTATTTTGTTTTTTTAATTTGCCTAATTTTTAAACAATGTTTCAAAAACAAATTATACGTACAATCATCTAATCTCCAATTTTTCTCTCTATGGTTGTCATAACTTCCCAATTTATTTATTTTTCAATTTCAAATGAAAAAGGCCTAAACATTCGTTTTCGTCAAGGTTTGGTTTTACTGTAGCAATCGTGGATGATCTGGAATTGTTTGGACGGGGTGCGGAACTCATGTCTATCCTATGTAATTACTGACTATAAGATCATACTATTCAGACCTCACATTTTTACGCGGGTTTCTAAACTCCTATATTCTTGCACTACAAACTATATCCTATATTTAGGACGGTAACATTAAAATCGCAGAGCAACTATATGCTTGAGAGACGGTAGAAATGAAGAGTTATTTGACACAAATACTACATCCTTAAGTACAAACAAGGCATATCTCTGTACAGAGTTGGTCTAGTGGTGACAAAAAGTTTCAATAATATTACTCTTTCCATTGGAAATCTTCCATCAGGAAAGTAATGAGAGATGTATGCATACTAAGTTACTAAGCTTCCCGAGAAATCGTTGCATGACAAGAGAATGGCATGTTACGCTAGCTAGGAACCAATAAAACACTATCCAGGATCCTATTAAGCAGGTTTCCAGATAGAAAGAGCATGAATGATACGCCCTTTCCATCCCATCAAAACCCACCTGCCATCTTCATCCACATCAAAGTCCTTGTGATATTCGGTCTTCACCATCTCATGAGCTTTATTAAAGATTTGTGCATCAATGCGGAGTTGCTTGAAGCCAGCTCTACGATTCCTAACCTGCCACTGCTTGTATGTCTCTGGCCTCTCAACCCTTTCTGCCCCCTCGCACGCTATAACATTAATGGCGTCCCTTCCAAAGATCCCCTTCTCAAACCACAACCTCTCCGGATCTTCCCGGGGCACGTTGGCCTCAAACATGTCAAACAAAGATGAGTAGTGGAACAATGCCTCCCTGAACCGAGTGGCGAAAAATGGTGCATTGTAGGTGCCATTGACAACACCATGTATGAACATGTTCGGGTTGATCTTCCTTATCAGCTTCAAAACAGCATCCCTTGGACAGTTCACAGAGACAGTTTCATCAGGCACGTTCTTCAATCTGTACAAACAATTGACCACAGTTACTTCGTTTCTGTTGACCTTGAGATCCTCCAGCCGGATGGTTTCCCAATTCTGTGCGAAGCAATTGTATTCGAAAGGGATGTTGAACCTCCTGCAGTAGTTTGCTAACCTTCTTCCTGTCTCCTCAATCCTCCCTGCAGGGCGAAACCCTGATTGAGGAAACTCAATTCCTGTGATACGAAGCTTGGGAGGACCACCTTGTCTTTCTGAAAGACGTTGGATAAGGCAAGGCCACTGAAAACCATAGCAAATGCCAAAATCAATAATATGAAGGTTACTTTCATCTCCTACCAGCTTCAGAATTGATCTGTTAGCCAAGAAATTTGAGATCCTGAGGAAAGGAGAAGCTGTGATGTATAGTTTGTAAGCTTTTAACATCTCAGCAGCAGTTGCCCCATCGTCATTGGGGTTATATGATGGTGTCCCAGCAGCCAAACGAGTCTCAAGACCCTTGGCAAAGTAATAAGCTAAACGTTCAAGCCCATCGCCAAAAGGGGAACAATGCTGCCTAATCTGCTTGAGAAGTTCATTGGCATTCCTTTGGTCAAAGCTTGCAACAGCTTGGGCACATTGGGTTAGTAGAGTCCACAAATCCACTGATGTCCCTTTGTTAGACCCTTTCTTTGAACGCGTCGTCTTCCCATTTGATCCTCCTGAGTCAATATTTAGATGGAATGTGCCATTTTGAGATGGTTCAGAGCCACATGAGGGGGATTGATCAGTTCTCTGATGACAGAGGAGTACTTCATCAAACATTTCCGTTGGCTCTGAATCATTTAAACTGACCGCAGAAAGTTTGCTTCCTCTGCCCTCTTCTTCGTTTACAGAATCACCCATCCAATGGGTTCTCTTTTCCCTTGTTCCTCTGGATCCTGAGTTTCGCACGGAATCCCCGAGATTCAGCTGCAGGTTGCTCCGATCAAGGGTTCCTCCATGTAGATCGGGAGGCAGATTTGAAAAATCGAGGATGTCTTCTGGGGAATTAACAACACTGTTAACCCAATCGGAGTCAGATGTATTATCAGTGGTATGGCTGCTGCAGCTCTCGAAACTATGGGTAGGAAAGCAGTTTTGATCATCTGGGCTATCAGCGTTTTCACCATCGATGCAATTAGAGAATTGACGAGGAGAAGAGGGGTAACTACGACCTAGTGCATCGTAGAAAGATTTTTCAGCAGCCCGGAGTGCTAAGCAATCTTGCAACATACAAGGCTTGCGCTCCAGGTCATCTTCTTCATCCAAGAGGATATCACTTATGAATCTGAGAGCCGGATTGGAATATTTGTTACTGTCTGACGATTCTTCGTTCGTGTTCGTGCTAGCAGAATGACCCATCTCACTATGAAATTCTGAATTGGTTGGAAAGGACGAAGCGTCTACTTGATCATCACCGGTAAACCCGTTCATGGGGTTCTGGTTTGGAAATTCTGAGATATGACCATTTTCAAATCTAAATCCATTTAGGCTACCAGGAAAGTTTTCCAGAAGAGTATCCATAGATACCAGATGAACCAGAACCGGACCAATAAGTCTGACTTCTAAGTAATCAAGGCTGAAAATTGTATATGAAGAAGAATCAATATCAAATTTGAAAATTGAAACTCAATCAGCCAAGGGAAGTAAAGATTCACCGAGACAGCAAATGAACAAAACATACACGTAACTTGCAGAGAAATCAAATTAGCAATAGTATATGAAGATGAGAAAACTAAATACGGAGACTAATTCAACTATATGAGATAGATCAAAACGAAACGAAGAAAGAGGAAGAATCAAGAGGTGAAAAAAGAACAAGTGAGGGATAAAATCATAAAACAGAGAAAAGAACTGGAAACAAAAACAATACCTAGAAGATAAGGTGGAAGTGAGGAGTAACCGGCAGATTGTGCTCTACGCGGAGATGTGATTCTTATAAAACTAACCAAGAACCATCTCTGTAGCAAAGAACCTTCTAGGAAGGTGCTCTGTTAAGGAAAAGACAAAGACAGCCGCCATATGATCATACAGTAAACGAGTTTTACTGATTAACTAATTACTAATTGCCAGTAATAATTAGGAATTTTCTACGTGATAATTGTATCATCCTCATAAATACTCCGAAGAATAGCGAGGGCACGAGCGGCGCATTAATCATATCATCTTTGATAATTAATGAACATGAAGTCCCGGGCAGGTCCAGAAATTTGTCAATGTCCCCTCACACAAAAAGTTAATTATATAGGAGTACTATTTTATAAAATAATGATTTTTTTGTAAATTTAATTTTAGACAGTATTATTTTTTAAGCAAATTTATCTTTTAAAATTTGAAGCCGTGTTACAGCAGGATTCTCCATCGAGAGATGGAGGTTGAGTTTTGAGGGGTTAACTCCTTTGTTGTATAAAAAAAATCTTTTTAAGATAGTGGATAGAGTAATAAAAAAGGGATATAGTTAAGATGGGTTTATCATTTGATGAGAGTAAATTTAAAAGATTGTTACTCTTTTTAAGACGTCAAAAAAGTTTAACTAATTTTAACAAGTTTATTATTTCTTAATAAAAAAAGTCTCTGATATGTACGGTCCTTCTTTTTTCTTTTTTTAATAAATACAGGGTACTTCTGAAATGAAATTAATATATCAGATATTCTTGTATATTGACTGACATTTTAAACTACAGAAAAAGACTCACATTAAAAAATCAGAGAAAGTGTAAAATACTTAAAAATAAACATACGGGATAGAATTTAGGAATGAGATGCGGTAGTCAATTATAAATATAAGACTAAATTGAGCTTTTATAGATAAAAAAAATAAAAATAAATAAATTACTTAATCATATTATATATTATGTATGTTAAATTATATATCAATTTATGAATTAAATAAATTAATTAAAATAAGGCTAAAGATATCGTTTTTCTTCGCCCGTATGCAGTATCATTTTAGTTCTTAAGTTTGTAAAGTCGTATGTTTGATCCTTGATGTTGACATCGTTTATCGTTAATCGATTTAACAAAAAAATCGATTCAACAATTAGCGATAATTGTGCGATTAAATGCAACCAAAACGGCGTGTTTGTATGTTAGTATTTTAATAAATTAATATTTTAAATCATATTACTAAAAAATATTTAATCTTCACAAAATGTTTTAAGGTTTTTCACAGTTTGTGAAGTTTGTAAATTTTTTTTGTCGAAGAAGATTAACTATTTTTCAATCAATAGGATTTAAAATAAATTTATTAAAATGTTACTACATCCGGTTCTAATTATAGGAACACTTTTGTAGTGTAATTTGCACTATAAAAGTGATTAGGACCGGAGGAGTAAATATAAGACGTGTTTGATCAAGATTTAATTCGTGATCATCGTTTAAAATTATTGTCATAAGTATTTTCCAGTTAAGTTAGTAACGGTGTTAACATTAAGGGGACCAAACACGATTTTATAAACTTTTTACAAACTTAAGGACTAAAAAATGATAAAGCAAGTATGAATGATCAAATATATTTTTTAGCCTTAAAATAATAATAAATATAAATATTATAAAATAATTTAATTTCTTAAAAAAATAAATACAATTGTCTAGACTTGGAGGTGTCAGAAACTTGACCACCAAGGCAGTGGCCCCACCCCATATTCTATTCATTTAATCCTCATCTGTAGTGTGAACGCATCTTCATAAAAAGTATATTATGATTCCTCTGTGCCTCGCATATTTCCATCCAAGTGGGACTATCTACTATTCACACGTCAAAGACATTCATTATGATATTTTATTTTTCTTCTATAATCGAATTTTGTACATTGATTATATTATTCTACTTGTATCTTTGTTAAATTGGGAGTACTGTAGTTATTAATTAAGAATCATTAAAGCAAGATGAAAGTTTAAACATAATATTAAAATTGTTTGTCCAAAAAAATCAATTCGTCTCATGCGTAAGAAAATGACAATTTTTTTCCTTTCAAAAGCTATATGAATTTTCTCATTGCAAACAATTTTATCACGTTGACATCTCTTAGGGTGTGCGTAACGGGCCTAATTTAATTTTTTTCTATTTCTGTTCGGGAATAAAAATGGATGGGAATTGTGTTTGGTAAATCCGATTTATTTTTTTTTGTTGACTTGGAATAGGCGGTTTATTTTTTGTATTGGGGAATAAAAAAAAAAAAAATTTAAAAATTTGATTCTTCATTCGGGCACAAAATCGAATGATATTTTTTCATGTCTTTTGCTCTTGATCCATCATCCACGAGTCTTTACTTTCAACCTTACCCTTCTTCTCTTCCTCCTTCCTCCACCGAGAACGATGGGCCTCCTCAACGACGGCGACGGTGGCCTTCCACCAACGACGGAGGTGAGTCCTCCACCGGTAGCGGCGGACGACGAATCCTCCGGTGGATGTGATGAGAGACGACAACGCCGGATGACCCTTCTTCTTCCTCTCCTTTCGTCTTCGACTTCTTCTCGTTTGGATTGCTCATTGACCCTTCTCCAGGTGGCGACGTCTTGCTTCCACTAGCAACGACGACTCGGTTGGGTGAAACGACTTAGGTCTTTGGTTTGGTCGATTTGGATCTACGGTGGTCTATGCTTCCCGATTCTCTCGAAATTTCAACTGTCTCTCACCAATCTTCACCGAGCTAGGATCTTCGTTCCAGTTCTTGTCACCATTAGCGCACCACAAGCTTTTCGTCTTGAAGATTGTGGGTGTTGGATACAAAGCCGAGTCAAATCTCAAGGGCGTCTCTTGTATCTCAAATTGGGATATAGTCATAAGGTCGAATTGACGGTACCACTGCGGTTCGGGTTTTTGTTTCAAAAACAATGCGGTTTCTTTGCTAGACAAGCAAAGGGTGCACCAATTTCTTTGCATACGTGTACGAGTTGCAAGCCACTGAAGTCTACAAAGGCAAAGGTATATTGTACATTGATGAAGTTATCAAGAGGAAGTAGGGAAAGAAGTCTAAATGATCAAATGCATATTTCAAGGCAATACTGATGTAGCAATACCTGGCTCCTAAAACCCAGAAAAAAAAAAGAAAGAAAGAAAAAAACTATTTTGGCTTGATTAGGAATTGGAAACCATTTTGGTTTTGCCATGTTTCTAGAGGCATTGATCATTGTCTGGAGATTTTATTCAAACTTGTAACTAACCATGATGTTCAACTATATGAGCTTGGATCGAGAAGATTTGAGCAAAGTTCTTGGCTTTTGGGGACCTTGAACCAAACCTCAATTTCAAGCTTCATTCATTTTCCTAGATCAACATATCTGCAACATTGTTATCTCCATTGTTTCACTCTCAATCCCTTCAAAATTACTTGTCGATTTGCGAATTAAGAATGGCGGGAAGATTATTTTATGTTTTTACAACATTGGAAGGGCATCAAGCATATTTTCGTGGCTCAATAGAGAATTGTTACTCGATGGAATTAGAGTCAGATTTGTGGACCTTGACATGAGCTTCTTGATAGTTTTATGTGAGGGAGTTAAGAATGAAGCTGAGATGGAACCATGACTTGGTGAGTGAAGGTGCGGGAACATAATGATAGGATAGCTTCCGAGAAGTGAATCAACAATCAAATAGTAGGGACAGAGTCATTTACAATAAATAGGCTACAACCATATTGATACAAAGCAAGCATGAGGTTTAGCTTGTACCTTTCGGGGAAGTTTTGAAGCTGGTTGTTTTATAGATGAGTAATCATTGATGGATAAGATGAATGTGGGATCAATTTCTCCTTGTAGATTCATTCTCTAGCGCAATGCGTTTTTTGTGAATATTTTTTCTTATACAAACTCTATTTCATTTGATTACATGCTAGGACCAACGCACAATTTAAATCTTTTCTTCTTTGAATCTCGGAATGAAAAAAAAAAGAAAAAAGTGTTAACAAACGTAATTCGATTCTCGGAGTAAAAATAAAATGAGTTAACAAACATAATTCGATTCTCGAACTCTTCCATAACGGGAATCGAAAAAAGCTGTTTCATCTCGAAGCTTGATCTTCAGGAACAGAATGGTTGCCGCTACGCACACCCTTATAGTCTTATAATGAGAATTTGAATTTTAGTTGATCATTTTTTTTTTAATTTTAATAAGATGGTTAATTTTGTGTGAAGGATGATTATTTATTTTTCACGTTTGATCTAGGTTTTGTTCCCTTGAGAAAAATGTCATAGTATTATAAGTGAACAACCTATTACACATAATATTAACAACTTATTCCTTAATAATTAGCAAAAGAAGTAAGAATTTAAACAAACTTGCACATGATATTAACATGCCACTAAGCCTAGTGCATAATAGTCACCTTGACTTCCTTCCTCTATTCTTATATATTATTGACTTTCCTTCCACTTCTTGCTCCCTACTCATATCAACTTTTAAATTGAAATTTAATAAGTTCATATTTAATATTTTGCAAATATTTTTTTTATTGTAGTTTTAAATTATCAAATTAAAATCTAACAGTTTTTGAATTTATTTATTTATATATTAATAATTTAATATTACCTCCGATCTTAATTATAAAATTTAGTTAACTTTTTTTTGGAGAGATTAAGGAAAGTTTTAAATAAGATTCTTAATCATTTCATATATATTGTGTTTTCTTAGATCATATATTAGTTTATTAGTTAAATTATTTAGTTTGAAAAAAAAAAATACTCTAAGCTAATTTAATTTAATTAGGCTTCTTTAATCTCTCCAAGAAAGTAACCTAGCTCTTATAATTAGGACCAAAGGGAGTATTTCATTAATAATTCTTTTAGATTCTACCGCTCATAAGCCCTTTCATAATTTGTACATACATTTATTTTGTCTTCGTTGTCTTGAATAAAACAATTGCCCTGCGGCAATTTAAACAGCTGGATGAATAATATACTTTGATAAAACTTCATGTTTTTTTTTTATATATATATATATAGAACTAGATTCATATGTTTCTTTTAAATAAATCATACATATCAAGAAAATGCAGTTAACTCAATAATTATAGGATAGATTTATAACTTTGTCATCACTTATGAATGGGGTATTTTTCAACTCTTTATCCTCTTTCTATTTTTATTGGTACAATTAATATGGAAAATTATCACAATCTAATTTATTACTTTAAAATTAGATTTATTAATATGACCAAATTTTTTAATAAAAAATAATTTATAAATAAGATTTAAAGTATTACACTCGTGAAAGAGTACAATTAAAAACAAAAAACATCAAAGACGACATAGGTTCCAACATTAACAATCACGCCTCTATTAGCGGGTGGTTGACCAGAACAACCTGATATGTCCCTGCAGATGTATGTAAATACCACTCTATCCTTTTTATAAGTTTTTTTTTTTTAAAAAAAAAAAAGTAAATCATACACATTAAGAAGAAGTAGTTAACTTAATGATTATAGGGTAAATTTTTTATTTTGTCCTAATTTATAAAAGGGTATTTTTCAACTACTTTTTTCTCTCTATTTTTATTAGTACAATTAATATGGTTAAAATTATTATAATCTCATTTACTACATGAAACTGAATCTATAAATAGAAATAAATTTTTCTGATGAAAAAAGACTTATAAATAAAATTAGAATAGTAAAGTAGACCAATTCACCTTCTTAGTAAAATCTTTACCTGCTTTCTTTCTGCAGGTTCAAATGCCCCCAAGCAGCTCCTTGATTAGGATAAAAAATTGAAAATCGTATCAATATTTAATAAAATGGGAGCAAAAAAGGATAGCCAGCCACGTCAAAAAGGAAAGGGAAAATCCCTTTTTGGAGAATTTTTTTTTTAAAAATACCCTCAGAATCTAACAATCTCAGAAAACGCAGGGCAGCTTTTACGTGATTTTAATAATGTCTTGCGTGAGTTGTTAACGAGGATTGATATAGTTGTTACCACTCGATCCTATTTATGTCATTTTGACCAAATCTCACATACCAAAGAAAGTTAAATCAATAAATTTTAACTTTACCCTCATTTGATTTTCAACCGTTTAACAATTAATATGGGTAAAATTGTCACAATCATTTATTACATAAAACTGGACTTATAAAAAGGACCAAATTTTTTAGTCAAACCTGAACTTATAATCAACGCATTAACAACTAAATCAATATCATTAACAATAATTTTCTAACAACTAAATCAATCTATTAACAAGGTCGCATCTCCCCATTAACAACTATATCAACCACCTTAACAACTCCCTAAGATTTTTTGGGGATTATTGAGGGGCGCTTTTAGAGTTTTTTCTCTAAAAAAGATCCTGAAAGTGATTTTTTAAAAAGAAATAAATAAATAAAAGGAAAGATATGGCGACAATAAAAAGACAGAATTGTAGGGCATGAGTAGGTCTCCTTTTGATTAGTATAATGATGATTCATCCCTCCTAATATGGTAATGTTGCAGCAGGCACTCAAGTTTTTTCATTCACGGGTCCATGAAAGTGAAAGGGAAATTTTCCAAACCACAGACACAGAGCATCCAGTCAGGGCATATGCTTCTGTGTGAACTCAAACAAATTTGATCCCTTTCTCTCTATTGGTGAGTGCCAAGTGGAACATGTCAACTTCGTTTTCATGAAGGGCGACCACCTCACAATCACAACTTCCCACAAAGACATCATCATTAATTGTGCACTACTACTAATTTAATTTTCTAAAATATTTTATAATGCATTAATATTCTAAAATATTTTTTTAGGTGTGTTCTTCATCTTAAAATAACTTTTCAGTGCATTTAACACTTGGAAAAAAAAATAGTGTATCCCGTACCAAGACATAAAAAATACCTTAGAGTATTAGATACCTTTAAGAAAATACTTTTCAGAGCGTTTTGATGCAATCAATGTTTCCCTTTCATAATTGGTAAAATCAAAGTCTAAATTGTTGTCCCCTGCAGATTTCCCCATAGCAACACCACCTACTGCACGTGAATGAGAGTTTAGATTTAAGTGTAACGTTGACATATTTAATATTTATACGTGTAGGCGCATTTGACTGTATAAAATAAATAAGTGAATAGAGTTACGTCTCTTAAGGAGGGAATAGAGTGTCCTCCCATATGTGTTAGACTTTTTTTTTAAAAAAAGAATGGTTTGAAATAAAAAAGAAAAGAAGCTTACTCCTCTTGGTTGTTTTTTCAAAGGAAAAGACAAAAACGAGGTGGCGGCCAGGGGATTAGGGAGAGGGGCCCACACCACAAGCGAAAGAGGTTGGTTCTCCGTTAAGGAGGGTCCCCCAGGACGCAACTTGGACCGAAAGACCTGCGTCTACACTCTACACGCCCCTGCCTCTTTTGACCCTCCACCCATTGGACTCCCTATTCCAAATTTCCAATTATGTGGACCCCACAACACTTTATCTCTATAAACAGTCCCTTATCAACTCCCGAATGTTTTTGATAAAATTGGAGAAAACTACCCTGCTACCACCTCTTACTTTTCATTAGTTGAATTACAATTGAGGACTCTTCTCCAACAGACTATAATAATTAAAACAATGAAATCAATTATTTAAAAATGAGTAAATGACTTGAAAATATCTCCAAATTCACAATCCAAATTTCGCCTTATTTCAAGGGAACGAATACTGTTGGTTTTGGGTGTAAAAGAGAATGCTTTAGATACAAAGAAATTATTATAGTTATACCATAATTGTGGGGTGTCAGTTCATTTATACCATCAGCAACAAGACTAGTTGAAATGGGTGTCGTCAAACTCTAGAATGGATGAATGAATCTTTGATGGATTGAAGGAAAGCGACACCATTGAATAAGGAGGGAAGAAAATACAAGTAATCATATACTAAAATGAAAGGGTTGAAAAGTGGATCATGCCCATTCAATGCACTCTCCATTATATTGAAGGAAATCCCGCCAACAACCGCCCACCCACCCATGTTTTTATGCTTTTGCCTTACCCTCCTTCACTTTAGTCTTTGGCTTCTCCACTGCGGCATCGTTATCTAGTTAATATATCAATTTAACTTACTGATTGTCCAAGTAATCCTATCCTCCCCCCCAAAAGCTACCCTTTTGTTCCAGCCTAACCATCTCCACTTCACTTCATTTCTTCCTTTTTTTTCAAACCAAACTGTAATATATACATCTATATAACAACATTGCTTGTAGCTTGATTACATTGATTTATAAATACAGAATGAGAGATCAGCAAAAGTCAAGACTTCATCAGCTAACTCTATCCTTATGATGACACCCAACATGTGGAAGCACAAATGATGCGGCCCTTCCAGCCCTGAAGCATCCAGTTGTTGTCTTCATCAATTACAAAATCCCTGTGATACCATGCCTTCAACATTCCGCTGAATTTGACCATTATCTCCTCTGGCAGTGGCAGCCTCTTGAAACCAGCCCTCGTCCCCCTCACTTGCCAGTGTTTGTATGTCTCAGGCCTCTCAACCCTCTCGATCCCTTCACACGCAACCACATTCATGATCTCCCGACCCAAAAACTCTCTCTCGAGCATCAGCCTCCATTCATTTTCACGAGGTATGACATTGTCAAACATATCATACATTGCAGAATAATGGAACATTGCCTCTTTGAACCGTGACGCAAAGAAAGGGGCATTGTAGGATCCATTCACAATGGATTGAACAAACATATCAGGATTCATCTTTCTGATCACGTTGAAAACTGCATCTCTAGGACTCTTCACTGTAATCGTCTCGTCCAGTAAATTCTTAAATCTGTGCAGACAGTTCACAGCAAGAAATTCGTTTCTCTCGATCTTAAAGTCCTTTAACGGGATGGTTTCCCAGTTTTGTGATGCTATGGATGTGTATTCAAACGGAACATTAAAACGTTTGCAATAATTAGATAGACGTCGACCGGTCTCCTCAATTAATTCTGCTGGACGAAACCCAGCCTGGGGCAATTCTATCCCTGTAATGCGTAGCTTCGGAGGCCCACCAGGTCTTTGCGAAAGGAACTTGATAAGTATTGGCCACTGGAAACCATATTGAATGCCAAAATCGACAATATGAAGAGTTTCTGCCTTTTCAGCTGCGTGAAATATCATCTTATTTGCCAAAAAACATGAAAACCTCCTGAAGGGGCAGACAGATATTAGAACTTTGTAAGCTCTCAAGATTTGAGAAGCAGATATCCTCTTGGAGCTTAGAGAGCCATAGAATATTTGGGTTCCAGTACCACAGCCAGACAAGCGTGCCTCAAGGCCATTGGTAAAGTAATGAGCCAGCCTCTGTGATGCATCACCAACTGGGGAAGAATGCTGCCTAATCTGCTTTAGTAGTTCATTGGCACTTCTGCTTTCACTTGCAGACACAGCTTGCGCACATAGATCCATAAGAGTCCTCAAATCCACGGTTTCCTTCTTCCTTCCTTGTCTCCTACCGCGGGTCTTCGCCCCATTTGATGACTTTGGCTGTTCACTTGGCTCACTGGCCTTGTCTGTTCCATTCTGACACCATGTGTTGTGTTCCTCACCTAATGGAACACTCTCAACACTAAGCAACACCTTATCAAACATATCTGGTAGCTCACTCTCGTCCACATACACTGCCGACTGCTTGTTACTTCTCCCTTCTTCTGTGTCACTAGCTTCACGTTCATGATTCTTCCTACCCTTTAATCCATGTGAATTCTCCCGAATATTTCCCACTGCCTTTTCAGCCGCTCCCATTGACTCTGGAACCATATTGTTGCTCTCCGGATCAGTGACAAGTTGAAGTCCTCTGGGAAGAAACTTGCTAGCTTCTTCCAATCCCCTTTTAAATTGTGAAACAGATTCTGCATCAGTAAAGATATTTTGAGCAAAGTTCCTAGTAAAAGAGGAATCCGCATCTGACAATCCGTTGCTGATGTAAGCATAAGCACTCGGAGGTTGAGAGGGTTTCTCGGAGATGGGTTGAAAATTTAACTGGGACGCATAATCACCAGAAAATGGAGCATCAGAGAAAGAGGGCATATTAGCGCCATGAGACTTGTTGATGCTGCTACTGTCAAGACTACTACCACAACGGTTATCATCTGTGCTATCAAGATTCTGATGAATGTCTAGTGAATGCTGATTGGGGAAAAGAGGATGATCTTTTCTGAGAGCGTCGTAGAATGATTTCTCCGTTACTTGTAGACTCAGAGGATCATAAAACATGATTGGTTTCTGTTCAAAGTTCTCTTCCATAAGCATTTGGCTTATGTACCTGATAGTTTCTGAAAAGTCAGCGTCCTCCAGCGAAGGATCTGGCGGCGAAGTTTTAGACACAGCTGCCACATCTGACATGCCTCCTACAGGGTTTATAGTCGAGGATGAAACTAACCGCTCTGATTCTTCATATTTCACGCTACCATGCAGGGAAAAATTGACCGAAGCCGCATCAGGTTGATACAACGGATCGGTTGTGAGATTAAGAAGTTCCCAATAGTTTTCGTCGAGTTCCCAATCGTTGGCTGGATGCGGGAAATAATTTGAATCGGAGCTGGCGACGCCATCATCAAGTTTATAACCATTTATAGAACTTTGACTTCCATCAAAGTGAAGATCCATGTTTAAGGCCAGCAGAAAAGCTTGGTAGATCTAAGTCTTGTGAATAAAGGATTAAAATATTAACAAAAACTGAGAAAGAAGGTAGGCATCATTATTAGACGAAAGAACGATCATCGCAAAAAAAAAAAGATGAATCCAAATTAAAGAAACAGCAAAAGATGGGACGAACCAGAAAAAGACTGATCGTGGTGGTAAGTCAAAGTGAACTTTAGCAGGAGTTATGTGTTGGATGATAGTCCGGAAGTAAACAGAGAGAAGAAAGGCTGAGGATTAAGAGGGAACCTAGACATGAAGGATAGTGGAAGCTCTAGCAAGAACACGATAATTTAAATAGTATGTGAATTATTTTTTGTCCATAGTGGAGCTAGCTAATAACATAGAGGGGAATGGTCTGCGCTGCCATCTTTTTCTCCGCAATTTTGTGTGTACAGTAACTTTTGAAACTTGCCTCATATCCCCATAATCTGATGAGATCTACTTCAATGTTTTCAAAGTTTCTTTTCCTTCCAATGCTGGACATATTATTATAATGTTTTAAAAGCCTATAGTAATAAATTTATATTTTGAATTTATGTTTATATTTTTCAATTTAATGATAGGGTAAAACATTTCATATTTTTATAAAATTTTCAATTTTTATGCTTCTTTAATAAATTTACAAAGTTATTTACTTAAACAAATAAAATTAGATATAATACTCCCGATCCCTAATATAAAACATATTTGGGAATTTGATTTTGGTTCTTATATAAGTTATGTTTTCATATTTTTCAATTATTTCCTAATATGCCCCTATTATGCTCCCTCTACTATAGTTACGGAGGTGAGAGAATGAGGAAATTAAAGAAGATCAGTAAGATATTTTAGAAAATATACGTCATACTATATGAAAATTATGTCTTATATAAGAACCCAAATCAAATTCCTAAATATATCTTGTATTAAGGACCTGATAGTATTATATCTAATTTTATTTGTTTAAGTAAATAACTTTGTAAATTTATTAAAGAAGTATAAAAATTGAAAATTTTAGAAAAATATGAAATGTTTTACCCTATCATTAAATTGAAAAAAATAAACATAAATTCAAAATAAAAATTTATTACTATTGGCTATTAAAACATTAAAATAATATGTTCAGCATTGGAAGGAAAAGAAACTTTGAAAACATTCAAATAGACCTTATCAGATTGTGGAGATAGGAGGCAAGTTTCAAAAGTTATTGTACACGTAAAACGATGTCGCTGAAGAAAAAGGATGGCAGCGGATATAATCGGCAGCGGAGACAAGTCATTCCCAACATAGAAACCCCAAAAGAGGAAAAATAATAAAGGATTAGGGTTTTGTTACAAAGTATACTCAACACTAAATACTCCCTCTTGTCCTAATTATAAGATTTAGTTGACTTTTTTAGAGATATTAAATATGCTAATTAAATTAGCTTAAATCATTTTTATTTTTATTTTTTTTTCTTCAAACTAAATAGTTTGACCAATAAACTAATATATAATCTAAGAAAACACAACACATGAAATGATTAAGTAACTTATTTAGCTTAATCTCTCCAAAAAAAGTCAACTAGGTCTTATAATTGGACCTGGGAGGTAGTACTCCCTCTGGTCCTTATTATAAGGCACCAACTAACTTTTCTCACAAACCAATAAAAGTAGTTAAAGTCAATAAAGTTGTCCTAGAATCTAAGTAATTTCCAATATTACCCCTATTAATTGTACTAAACTCTAATATTATACTCCTCCGGTCCTAATTATAAGAGCTAGTTGACTTTTTTTTGGAGAGATTAAGGAAGCTAAATAAGTTATTTAATCATTTTATATGTTGTGTATTCTTAGATTATATATTAGTTTATTAGTTAAACTATTAAATTTGAAGAAAAACATAAAAAAAAAATATTTTAAAGTAATTTAATTCGCTTCTTTAATCTCTCCAAAAAAGTCAACTAATTCTTATAATTAGGACCGGAGGGAGTATTAATTATTACTCTCACCCACTACCTTTGTTAATTAGGGGCAGACATGGAAAACAATAATCATTGCTCATGGGAACAAGCAAGTGCCTTATAAAAAAGACCAAATAAACTTGTTAGTTGGTACCTTATAATAAGAACCAGAGGGAGTACCTTTTTATTTTTTTGTATAAAAGTGATTATATTGATATAAAAGTTGAGCAAAAATACCTATTGATAGTTAGTTTGACTTTTTCTGTATTGAAAATGATGACAGGAACAATGACGTAGATGTTGATGAGGTTCTGAGTTGTTATGAATTACAGTGTGGACCCTGACATATTTCAACAATTTTAATTTAGTCCCTCTACGAACTTTTAAAAATTTCATTTTAATCCCTAGCCAAAAGTTAAAAAGTTCAAAATTTTGTTTTATTATGATTTTTTTTAAGTTATTGATTTTTTTTTTTTTTTTTTTTAAAAAAAAGGTTTCCTAATATTTTTTTAAAAATTATGATTTTATTTCTTAATTTTATAAAATAATTAAATTTATTAGTTTTATTATTAATTATGAATGCAAAAAATATTATGACAAGTATAAAATAAATATTATAAATTATAAAACAAAAATATGGGAATATGGTGAATCCCTGGTGGGAAGGAGGAATATCTTGCTTGGTTCTCTGAAACTAGCTCTTGGCTCTTCCATCATATCACCATTCTCATTTCTCAATTCTGATTCTTCAACTTTCCCTTTTCAATCTCATCCCTCTCTGCTTCTCTGTTGCTTCCTCCGTTTGAAAATGGGAATTTCTTCGAGCAACGGAAGAAGAAGCAAATATCTTCACAACCCACATCTTCCAGCACCTTTCTATTACTCGGCAGAATCTCCTCCTCCGCCGCCGCCTCAAGGCTACTATTTCACCTCATCCACGCCTTATGCACTGCAAAGCAACAACTATGTGCCTCCCCCTCCTCAAACCCATGTCTTCTGTTACTCAAATGCGTATAGCAATTGTTCCAATTGTTCTAATTCTATGGTGGTTAGGCTTCAGTATCCCCCATCTTATTTTCTAAATCATGCTAATGGGTGGGCTCCAATTTATCCTTTGGTGGTTGGTCATGTCGTCTCGCCACCGCCCTATGATGATCATTGAACAACTAAGGCCCTGTTTGTTACGCGGAAGATTTGAGGAAGGAAAGGAAATGAATGGAAGTGAAAGGAAAAGAAAGGAAGATTAGGAGGGAACTTTAAAAATGTGAGTTGTTTGGTATATTAGGGAATGAAAGTTAGTTGAGGAAAAATGAAATATTTGGTATGAAGAATTGGATGTTGGTTAAGTGGGAAGATTAGGTGAAATTCCTAGATTGCCCCTAAATTAAAAAAAAAAAACAAAAAAATAGTTGATAACTGATTCGAACTGTTTTCGCGTGACATGAACGAACCCTAGAACCAAATTGCAATGTAAAATTGAAGTAGATGGCGATGGGATATGAAATTGCAATGAGGACTGGCTCTCGATGGTGACAAGGACGACGTAAATGGAAGGAATTAGGCGGGGAAAGCATGAAAGTATATGAAACGAGCTACAGAAACGGGTATGAGAACTGAACATTGAACCTAGGTGATGCTACAGAGAACTGAAGAATGATTGAAAAAAACGATTGCTAAAACCCCGGACCAGTGTGAAGTCGCTGAATGAAAAAGAGTTGTTGGGTTGGGGAAACAGAGGTGACTATGAAGGAGTGAGGAAAATATCGCATTGGTCCATGTGACTATAATTAATCAACACAATGAAGCAACCACATAACAATAAAGAAAATGACATCTATTAAAAAAGCCACAGGAAGTATGAAAAATTACATTTGTGAGGATGAAGAAGACATTAACATGTATACAATATGCAAAATAGGATCATTGGTTGCTATTAAATGGGCAATAGAAGTGAACCAATCTGAAGCACAGAACAACCTAACATTTTGACTGATTGCATCGCAATTTATTAATAATCTTCAGTCAATGCAAGGTTTGTGAAAGGAATTAAAATAAAGCAATTTTGCCTTCTGAAATGCTGCATAAGAAGGAAAGCAAGAACAAAAATGGAAATTGGACTTGTCAAATGCTGCGTAACAATAAACTTGAACCAACACATGATAGAAGCAGAATGCCAAGGCACAAAATGCAAATAAATGAAGTCCTTCTCAAATGTTGCATAAAAGTAAACGGAACCTTGGACATGACAGCAACATGAGGCAGAGTCAGATAAATGGACATAAATGATACCATGTGAACTGTAGGGTGAAAGGAAATAAAATGAAGAAAATTGGCATTCTCAAATACTATATAACAAATAATCCACAAGTTTTTCACAAGGTGCATCAGGCACCCAAAAATTGCAAACACAGTAACATAGAATAAGCATCATTCTTGGCAACATTTCAACCTTCCCGCCTCTTTAGAATGGAATCAACCTTCCAATGGTTAATGGAAGATTCACACTCGCGGGATTGTTACACGACGGAAGATGCACGCCCCAAACACGTTTTTTGCGCGAGAACGTTGTTATCTTCCCTTTCCATCGCCTACTTTTGTTCTAACAAACAGGGCCTAAAAAGATCAACAACGATGTGAACGTGCACAATGACACATAGCGGCTGTAGGTAGTTGAGCATTACCCTGATCAGCGCTTGGTTTCATTTGTTTTCGATGCCTTGCATGATAGGAGGTTAGGACTAAGGACTTCCTTTGATTCATCATCACTTTGTTTCGGATGATTTGAATTAGTTTAACTGCCAATTTGTTGCTGCATCCGTATGTATGTGGTTGGGATGATTAGGATGACTATTGCATTTAGTAATGGTCGTAATTGAAATTTTTGTGGGGCCTGGTCAAAACTTCAAAAGGTCAAAAGTTGAAAATATTTCAAAAGTCCAATGTATCTGGGGTTCAAATGTAATTCATAAAACTTTAGGACCCATCAACATCCATGTCATCGTCCACGTCATTATTTTCAATACAGAAAAAATCAAACTAACGGTCAATGGGTATTTTTGCTCCACTTTTATAATCACGTAGTCACTATTGCACACCCCAAAAAAAAAAACTTAGTGTTGGATGCATTTTGAACAAACCACGTGTGTATTTTTGCTCTTTAACCCAATAACAAACAAGCGACAAGTTTTTTTCCCCCTTGTTTATTGATTTCTTATCGTTTCCTTACTCAGCATAAATTCATATGTTCATAATGTATTAATTAGAATTTATGTAAATGCTTATTAAACTGCATGTAATTTGTCACAAATCACAACTCACGAGAAACAAAATAATAAATAGATTTTTTAAGAAATAAGATTATGATTATTTTTTGGTAAAGTATACATTTGGTCATTTATGTTTTTATACGGTATCATTTTAGTCTTTTAAGTTTGTAAAATACGTGTTTGGTCCTTAATGTTAACATTTGTTAGTCTCACTTAATGGAAAATCTTCGACTCAACAATTTTAAGCGATGATTGTGTAATTAAATGTTGATCAAGCATGCTTAATATGTTAGTATTTTAATAAATTAATATTTTAAATCCTATTACTTGAAAAATATTTAATTTTCTTGAAAAATAATATATATTTAATCTTCACAAATTATGAAAAATCATAAAACAGTATGTGAAGATTTTTTTTTTAATTAATAGGATTTAAAATATTAATTTATTAAAATACTAACATATAAGAATGTTTTCGGCATTTAATCGCGATCATCGCTTAAAATTGTTGAGTAAAGTATTTTCCGTTTTCAGAATAACGGTGTTAACATTAAGGGACCAAACGTACACTTTACAAACTTAAGGACTAAAATGATACCAAAGGCAAACATAAAGGACCAAATGTATACTTTAGCTTTTTTTTTTTGCTCAAAGAAATAAATTATTTATTAAACACTTAAACTACATGTAATTTGTCACAACTCACCAGAAACAATATTATACTTATAATCACTTAGTGCCTCTCTCTCTCTCTCTATATATATAAAAGTTGGCTAATGTGGATTAAAGCCTTTAAAATACGCTTTTTGATGGAACTTTATGATATATGAGGTAAATATGCATGTAAAAGAAGCTTTGCTTCCGTTTCACTTATAATAAATAGCTTCAAACAAATGCATAATTTATAATATGATTGATTTTGATTTCATTTAAATCCATGTTACAAAATTGCTACAAGTAATCATATGCTCAATGAAAGCTGCATAATCAGCTAATAATGTCTTTCATCCCGACAAATTAATGAATTATGGGTGTAAGAACCAATACTGTAACTAATTTTGTTGGCAAAAAAACCTTTAATTGATTAAGGAAACTATATTGAACCAATAAAATTATAAAAAGATAAAAAAAATTACAGATCAATTGAAAATGATGAGATGAAAATATAAGGACTTGCCTATAAATTTTTCCTCTTAGTCTTGATTGTTTCAACTTTTGACTCATACACTCTTAAAGCTTATTTGGATTAGCTTTTGGAGAATAAGAAAAAAGTAATTTTGAAATAATGAGAGTGTTTAGATATTGTTATCAGAATAGTTTTTTTTTTCTTCTCAAATTACCAAAAAGTACATTAGCCTTTTTTATAATTGCATATATAGGATAAAGTTTTATTTTAAATATTTTTAACATTAAATCTTATAATAAATACAAAAAATTACATAAATTTGTATAAAAAAATTAAAATAAAGGAAAAAAATTATGTGACCCCACAACACTTTATCTCTATAATCTCCCGAATATTTTTGAGAAAATTGGAGAAAACTACCCCACTACAACTTTTAACGGTGAGAATGACCTAGCAATTTTTTACTTTTCATTAGTTGAATTACCATTGAGGACTCTTCTCCAACTGACTATAATAATTAAAACAACGAAATCTATTATTTAAAAATAGGATGAATAGAATTTAAAAAAAAAAAAAAAAAAAAAAAAAACTCTCAAATTGAGTAAATGAGTCCCTGGCTGGCTTGAAAATATCTCCAAATTCATAATCCAAATTTCGCCTTATTTCAAGGGAACGAATATTGCTTGTTTTGGGTGCAACAAACAATGCTTTGAACACAGGAATTATTATAGTTACACCATAATTGTGGGGTGTCAGGTCATTTACACCAGAAGCAGCAAGAGTAGGTGAAATGGGTGTCGACGTCAAACCCTCCAATGGATGAATGAACCCGTGATAGATTGGAGGAAAGCGACAACGTTGAAGAAAAGACAAGTAATCATATACTAAGATTAAAAGGTTGAAAAGTGGATCATGCCTATTGCAGGAAATCCCGCCAACAACCGCCCGCCCTTGTTTTTATGCTTTTGCCTCACCCTCTTCCACTTTAGTCTTTGGCTTCTCCACTGGGGCATCTTTAATTAGTTAATATATATCAATTTAACTTATCGATTGTCCAAGTAATCCTATCCTCCTCCCCAAAAGCCACCCTTTTGTTCCAGCCTAACCATCTCCACTTCACTTCATTCCTTCCTTTTTTTCAAAACCGAACTGTAATATATACATATATATAACAACATTGCTTGTAGCTTGATTACATTGATGATCAAATAGTACATGCCAGTCAGAAAGCAGAGACCTCTAAGACCAATTCACTTGCCCTCCCATTTGCCTTACACTACAAACTTTCTATCTCACTGGAAAAGCTACCGCCAAAGGGCGGGTTTCATAAATCATGTAAACATCAGGAAAAAAAATTGGCGAAACTTCAGAATATCTAGCGGATGAACCAAAGTCGGTCAGAAGTTGAGAAGTAAATTGGGAACACCTGAGTTATCATGACCTGAAATCGTCAAAAGTGCTGAAATAAGTCTCTCCATTACACCATCCATGCTGGATTAAGTGAAACGGCCGCCAATTATCAACAGAGGAAAAGAATTAAGCAGCCATATATAAGTACTGGGAAGAGCATGTATTTATTAATGATCCTTGGGGACGTACCTAAAAATACAGAATGAGAGATCAGAAAAAGTTAAGACTTCATCAGCTAGCATCAATCCTTATGATGGCACCCAACATGTGGAAGCACAAATGATGCGGCCCTTCCAGCCCTGGATCATCCAGTTGTTGTCTTCATCAATTACAAAATCCCTGTGATACCATGCCTTCAACTTTTCGCTGAATTTGACCATTAGCTTGTCTGGCAGTGGCATCCGCTTGAAACCAGCCCTCGTTCCCCTCACTTGCCAGTGTTTGTATGTCTCAGGCCTCTCAACCCTCTCTATCCCTTCACACGCAACCACATTCATGATCTCCCGACCAAAAAACTCTCTCTCGAGCATCAGCCTCCATTCATTTTCACGAGGTATAACAGTGTCAAACATATCATACATTGCAGAATAATGGAACATTGCCTCTTTGAACCGTGACGCAAAGAAAGGGGCATTGTAGGATCCATTCACAATGGATTGAACAAATATATCAGGATTCATCTTTCTGATCAGGTTGAAAACTGCATCTCTAGGACTCTTCACTTCAATCGTCTCGTCCAGTAAATTCTTAAATCTCTGCAGACAGTTTACAGCAAGAAATTCGTTTCTCTCGATCTTAAAGTCCTTTAACGGGATGGTTTCCCAGTTTTGTGATGCTATGGCTGTGTATTCAAACGGAACATTAAAACGTTCGCAATAATTAGATAGACGTCGACCGGTCTCCTCAATTAATTCTGCTGGACGAAATCCAGCTTGGGGCAATTCTATCCCTGTAATGCGTAGCTTCGGAGGCCCACCAGATCTTTCCGAAAGGAACTTGATAAGTATTGGCCACTGGAAACCATATTGAATGCCAAAATCGACAATATGAAGAGTTTCTGCCTTTTCAGCTGCGTCAAGAATCATCCTATTTGCAAAAAAATATGCAAACCTCCTGAAGGGGCAGACAGATATTAGAACTTTGTAAGCTCTCAAGATTTGAGAAGCAGATATCCTCTTGGAGCTTAGAGAGCCATAGAATATTTGGGTTCCAGTACCACAGCCAGACAAGCGTGCCTCAAGGCCATTGGTAAAGTAATGAGCCAGCCTCTGTGATGCATCACCAATTGGGGAAGAATGCTGCCTAATCTGCTTTAGTAGTTCATTGGCACTTCTGCTGTCACTTGCAGACACAGCTTGCGCACATAGAGCCATAAGAGTCCTCAAATCCACGGTTTCCTTCTTCCTGCCTTGTCTCCTACCGCGGGTCTTCGCCCCATTTGATGACTTTGGCTGTTCACTTGGCTCACTGGCCTTGTCTGTTCCATTCTGAGACCATGTGTTGTGTTCCTCACCTAATGGAACACTCTCAACACTAAGCAACACCTTATCAAACATATCTGATAGCTCACTCTCGTCCACATACACTGCCGACTGCTTGTTACTTCTCCCTTCTTCTGTGTCACTAGCTTCACGTTCATGATTCTTCCTACCCTTTAATCCATGTGAATTCTCCCGAATATTTCCCACTGCCTTTTCAGCCGCTCCCATTAACTCTGGAACCATATTGTTGATCTCCGGATCAGTGACAAGTTGAAGTCCTCTGGGAAGAAACTTGCTAGCTTCTTCCAATCCCCTTTTAAATTGTGAAACAGATTCTGCATCAGTAAAGATATTTTGAGCCAAGATCCTAGTAAAAGAGGAATCCGCATCTGACAATCCGTTGCTGATGTAAGGATAAGCACTCGGAGGTTGAGAGGGTTTCTCAGAGATGGGTTGAAAATTTAACTGGGACGCATAATCACCAGAAATTGGAGCATCAGCGTAAGAAGGCGTATTAGCGCCATGAGACTTGTTGGTGCTGCTACTGTCAATACTACTACTACAACCGTTATCATCTGTGCTATCAAGATTCTGATGAATGTCTAGGGGATGCTGATTGGGGGAAAGAGGATGATCTTTTCGGAGAGCGTCATAGAATAATTTCTCCGTGACTTGTAGACTCAGAGGATCATAAAACATGATTGGTTTCTGTTCAAAGTTCTCTTCCATAAGCATTTGGCTTATGTACCTGATAGTTTCTGAAAAGTCAGCGTCCTCCAGCGAAGGATCTGGCGGCGAAGTTTTAGACACAGCTGCCACATCTGACATGCCTCCTACAGGGTTTATAGTCGAGGATGAAACTAACCGCTCTGATTCTTCATATTTCACGCTACTATGCAGGGAGAAATTGACCGGAGCCGCATAAGGTTGATACAACGGATCGGTTGTGAGATTAAGAAGTTCCCAATAGTTTTCGTCGAGTTCCCAATCGTTGGCTGGATGCGGGAAATAATTTGAATCGGAGCTGGCGGGGCCATCATCAAGTTTATAACCATTTATAGAACCTTGACTTCCATCAAAGTGAAGATCCATGTTCAAGGGCCAGCAGAAAAGCTAGACCCAGAAGCACTAATACACGAAAAGCTTGGTAGATCTAAATCTTGTGAATAAAGGAATTAAAATATGAACAAAAACTGAGAAAGAAGGTAGGCATCAGAATTAGACGAAAGACCGATCGTCGCAACAAAAAAAAAAAAAAAAAAGATGAATCCAAATTAAAGAAACAGCAAAAGACGGGACGAACCAGAAAAAGACTGATCGTGGTGGTAAGTCAAAGTGAACTTTAGCAGGAGTTATGTGTTGGATGATAGTCCGGAAAGAAACAGAGAAGAAAGGATGAGGATTAGGAGGGAACCTAGACATGAAAGATAGAGGAAGCTCTGGCGAGAACATGATAATTTAAATAGTACTAGTATGTGAATTATTTTTTGTCCGTAGTGGGAGCTAATAACATAGAGAGACCCCCAAAAAATAATAAACGAGCGACGAGTTTTTTTTTAAAAATTTTTTTTTATTGATTTCTTATTGTTTCCTTACTCAGCATTAATTCATATGTTCATAATGTATTAATTAGAATTTATGTGAATGCTGTTTAAACTGCATGTAATTTGTCACAAATCACAACTCACCAGAAACAAAATAATAAAGAGATTTTCTAAGAAATAAGATTATGAAATAAATTTATTTGTTAAACCCTTAAAGCTACATGTAATTTGTCACAACTCACTAGAAACAATATTATACTTATAATTACTTAGTGCCTCTATATATATATATATATAACTTGTCTAATGTGGACTAAAGCCTTTAAAATAGGGGGGTTATTTATTGAAATTTATGATGTACGAGGTAAGTATGCATTAAAAGAAGTTTTGCCTCTACTCAACTTATAATACATAGCCCCAAACAAATACATAATTGTTATGAATATCTTAATTATGTGGATGTCATATTTCTTGGCCTCAATATTTACGTAAGATTCTTGTTCATATGCAGCCATTCTTGATAATGTATACGTATTTTCGTTCACGTATACGTATTCATTATTCACGTATACGGATACTATTCATGTGGGGCCCACGCGAACTTTCTCTCAAATTCCAGAATGCACGGCGGCGCAGACAGGTTTGAATATTTGAGATTTTGGGGAAAATTACAATTAATGACCTAATCGGTGGAATAATTACACTTAAGGACCCATTTTCCTTCTATAAATAGATCGTCGTTGTAAACATTCGAAATACACTTGAATGAGTAACTTCTCTCTAATTATTCTCGCTTCTTATTCTTCTTCATTTATCTTAAGTTATCTTTAGTTTTATAACACGTTATCAAGACGCGAAAGTCTTTCTAAAGAATGTATGATTTTTTATTATCTTTTAATGATTTCTCTACATGTTTATTATATTGATCTGTGATGATCTTAGCAACATGGAATTAAAGACATTATATTTTTACCGAATGTTTTAAACATCGGGTTCCATGTGTGAGATTGGAGATTATTTATTTTACTATTCATCCTTGATTTAATTATTTTATATAACGCTTTATTCTTGTGCACAATATATATTGTTATTACCTCCTACATGTGATGGTTCTACTTCCAAAGTTTAATTTTAATGCAAGACTTTATTATTATTCGACTCTTACATGGATGGTTCTACCTCCTACTAACATAACTTTTACTTTTATGTTACTAACATAATATTTACTTTTATGTTACTAACCTAAGTTTAATTTTAATGCTAGCACTTTATTATTATTTTGACTCTTACATGGATGGTTCTACCTCCTACTAACATAACTTTTACTTTTATGTTACTAACATAATATTTACTTTTATGTTACTAATCTAACATTTACTTTTATGTTACTAACGTAACATTTACTTTAAGCATTTTACTTTTATTATTAATGTTATGTTATTACTGTTAATTTTATGTTAACTCAAGACAATCTCTTGTATGTTATGGCCGAAAGCCATATAATTCTATTATATGACAAGAAGTCATAATCTTCTAAAATTATGATGTAAGTCATAAAATTTTAATTCTCCTTTATTGTCTTTTTGAATTTTCTATTATTATCATTAATATTTGTTTTAATAACTCTTGCTTATTTTTCTTTTTAAATAGCTTGAATCATGTCAAGCGAAACCTTGCGAACTATGCAAAACTCGAATTCATGGCTCTTGATATTAGGAAAGAATTATTTATCTTGGATGCTAGATGCGAAATTCATCCGAATGCACACGTAGTCTTGAAGATACAATTAAAGAACAAAATGAAACATCTAATCAAAACAAAGCCAGATCCATGATTTTCCTTCGTCACCATTTACATGATGATTTAAAAATTGAGTATTTTAAAATGAAAGACCCACTAGTTCTTTGGAATGAGCCTAAAAGAAAGGTATGATCAGAAGATGATCGTCCTTCCAAAAGCTCGTTATGAGTGGTTGCATCTCGTCGCAAGATTTTAAATCGTGAGTGAATATAACTCAAGCCCGTGTTCGTAATTACTTCACGTTAAAATTATGTGGAGAAAATATTACCGATTATGATATGTTAGAAAAAACATTCACCACATTTCATGCATCCAATATGCTCTCCGCAGCAGCAATATCGTGGACAAGGTTTCGAGAAATATTCGAATTAATTTCTTGTCTCCTCGTGGTGAACAGAATAATGAACTTTTGTTGAAAAATCATGAATCTCGTCCAACAAAGGTTGAATCCATTCCCCTGGGTGAATGTAGTAAACTATGAAAATTTTAAGGGCCGAGGACGTGGACGTAAAGGCGGTTACAACCGTGGTCGTGGTCGTGGCGTGGGCGTTATCATGGTCCAAATCGTGGTGGATCAAATTCCGCCCCAAAGGAGGGAGGATTAAAAAGAACCCAGGAAGGAAACTAGTGGAAATAACAAGCATTCGAAAATGCATGTTATCGTTGTGGTGGAAAAGGTCATTGGTCTCGTACTGCCGTACGCCAAGACACTTGGTTGACCTTTACAAAGAATCACTGAAAAATAATGGTAAAGGGCTAAGGATCGAGGTAAATCATGTGGATATGGCAGAAAATTCGAGTATAATGACAATGATGTAAATTATATGGAAGTCTGCCGATTTCCTAGAATAAATTACCTTTATCTTTTAGTATTTCTATGCTTTAAACTTGTTTTCCTATCTTATGTATTTCTTTTAATTATGTTTTAATTTGTTTTTCATGTATCTTTAATGAAGAATGATTTTCACCGGCATCAATCCACAAGATTTATGTCTCGTTGATAGTGCTACAACCCATACCATATTAAGACAAGATAAATATTTCTCTTCCTTGGTAATGCAAGAAGCCAATATTCAAACTATATCCGGTAATATAAATTTGATTGAAGGCTCCGGAAGAGCTAATATTTTGTTACCTAAAGGAACAAAATTATGCATTGATAATGCATTTTATTCTACTAAGTCTAAAAGAAATTTGTTGAGTTTCAAAGATATTGCGAGAAATGGATATCATATAGAAACAATAACTAATAATGATCGGAATGTCTTTTCTGTTACAAATATTGTTTCCGGTAGAAAAAGCATATTAGAATGTTTTCCTACATTTTCTTCCGGTTTATACTATACATATATAAGTGCAATTGAAACATATGCTATTGTAAACCGAGAAGTTTACCAATACAAACCGAAGTTTGTCAATGTAAACCGAAGTTTACTAATGAATTTAATATTTGGCATGATTGGTTAGGCCATCCAAGGTCAATTATGATGCGACAAATAATTGAGAATTCATGTGGACATACCGAAGTGTAAACAAATACCACAATCCAATGAATTCTCATGTACGAGATGTTCCAAGGGAAAATTAATTATTCGGCCTTCTCAAGCAAAGCGAGAAAGTGAGTCTCTCACATTTCTAGAACGGATCTGGGAGATATTTGTGGGCCAATACATCCACCATGCGGACCATTCGGTACTATATGATATTAATTGATGCATCAACTAAATGGTCGCATGTCTGTTTATTATCTTCACGCAACCTGGCGTTTGCAAGATTACTTGCTCAATTGATCGATTAAGAGCACATTACCCCGACTATCCTATCAAGAAAATACGTCTTGATAATTTGGTGAATTTACTTCACAATCTTTTAATGAATATTGTTTGTCCCTTGGAATTGATATTGAACATCCCGTAGCTCATGTTCACACACAAAATGGACTTGCGTAATCATTGATTAAACGATTGCAACTCATTGCAAGACCTTTACTAATGAGATCTAATCTTCCAATTTCGCTTGGGGTCATGCCATTTTGCATGCAACAATGTTAATTCGCATCGATCGACCAACAAGTTACTTAAAGGTCTCCCCTCACGAGATGGTTTTTGGTCAAGAACCTAATATTTCCCATATAAGAATTTTTGGATGTGCGGTATATGTACCAAAGAGCTCCACCACAACGCACCAAAATGGGTTCTCAAAGAAGGTTGGGAATATATATCGGGTATGAATCTCCTTCTATTATAAAATATTTAGAACCATCTACGGGAGATTTATTTTGCGCGATTTGCTGATTGTCATTTTAATGAATCATTTTTCCCAACATTAGGGGGAGAAAATAAGCGGTTGGGTAAAGAGATTAGCAATTTGGAATGAATTATCATTGACTCATTTTGATCCTCGTACAAAACAATGTGAACTAGAAGTTCAAAAGATAATTCATTTACGTAATTTAGCTAATCAAATGCCGTAAACATTTATGATCCAAAGAAAGTGACAAAGTCACATGTACCACATTTGCTAATGCTCCTATTCGAATTGATGTCCCGAAGGACAACCCATTATAAATGAATCTAAAGTACGCTGAAGCGTGGTAGACCCATCGGTTCCAAAGACAAAAATCCTCGAAAAAGAAAAGGAGCTAAAAGTATAGATGGTCAAGTAGAGGATAAACAAGAAAAGTTAATAACTCCGTAAGAGTCATCTCCGGAAGAGATGTTATCTCCGTAAGAGAATATTGTAGTCCCGAGAAGAGACCAAGGTACACGAAATGTATGAAAATAATGAGATCTCAATAAATTATGTTATGAATGGTATTCGATGGGACCGAAACGGAATCAACGTTGATGACATTTTTGCTTATCATGTAGCAAATGATGTAATAAATGATAATGAGGATTATGAGCCAAAATCTATTAATGAGTGCCAACAACGAAATGATTGGCCTCTATGGAAAGATGCTATTAATGCAGAATTAAAATCTCCGGCAAAACGAAATGTATTTGGACTGTAGTCCGTACATTTTGAAGATGTAAAGCCAGTTGGATATAAATGGGTTTTTGTACGGAAAAGAAATGAAAAGGGTGAAATTACAAGATATAAAGCACGTCTTGTAGCCCAAGGTTTTACACAAAGACCTGGTATTGATTTTGAAGAAACATATTCACTGTAGTGGATGCAACTACTTTCCGTTATTTGATTAGCCTAGCGGTAAATGAAGGGCTTGATCTACATCTCGATGGATGTTGTAACGCATATTTGTATGGATCACTTGATAGTGATATTTATATGAAAGTCCCGAGAAGGACTCAAGATGCCGTAAGCATCTAGTTCAAATATTCGAGATCAATACTCGATTAAATTAAATAAGTCCCCTGTATGGCTTGAAGCAATCGGGACGCATGTGGTATAATTGTCTCGAGAATATTTGTTGAAAGAAGGATACGTAAATGACCCAATATGCCCATGTATTTTTATGAGAAGATCTAAAAAAGAATTTGTTATTATTGCGGTCTATGTTGATGATATTAACATCATTGGAACTCCTGAAGAGCTCCAAAAGGCAATTATCTGTTTGAAGAAAGAATTTGAGATGAAAGACTTGGGCCGAACGAAATTCTGTCTTGGACTACGATAGAGTATCTAAAAAATGGGATTTTTGTATATCACCAAACTTATACAAAGAAAGTCCTAGAGAGATTTTATATGGATAAGTCACATCCATTATGTACTCCAATGATAGTAAGATCTCTAGATGTGGATAAAGATCCATTCCGACCTCAAATAATTAACGAAGAAGGTGAAGAAGAACTACTTGGTCTAGAAGTACCATATCTTAGTGCTATCGGAGCACTAATGTATCTTGCTAATCACACACGTCCCGATATATCATTTCTTTGTTAATTTATTAGCAAGATATAGTTCGCACCAACACGGAGACATTGGAATGGAGTAAAACACATTTTTCGATATCTCGAGGTACTATTGATATGGGGTTATACTACTCAAATGAATCCAAGCATGAACCGATTGGTTATGCAGATCGGTTTTCTATCGACCCACATGATGGTAAATCACAAACTGGTTATTTGTTTACATGTGGAGGTGCGGCTATCTCATGGCGGTCTATGAAAAGACTATATCAGCCACATCATCAAACCATGCAGAAATTTTAGCAATGCATGAAGCAAGTCGTGAATGTGTATGGTTGAGGTCAGTAATACATCATATTCAAACAACTTGTTATTTATCTTCAGGAAGGATGGTCCCAACAGTTCTATATGAGGATAATGCGCGTGTGTTGCTCAACTTAAAGAAGGTTATATCAAGGGTGATAGAACAAAACATATTTCACCAAAATTCTTCTTTACACGTGATCTTCAAAAGAATGGTGAGATAGACATTCGGAAAATCGGTTCAAGTGAAAATCTAGCAGATTTATTTACCAAGTCACTTCCGGGAGTAATCTTTGAAAAGCTTGTCCGTGGTATTGGTCTTCGAAAACTCGAGAGATCTCAAATGATGTTGTCAAGAGGGGGAGTCAATACACGCGTACTCTTTTCCTTATCTAGGTTTTATCCCATTTGGGTTTTCCTAGAAAGGTTTTTAATGTTTTAAAAGACAAGACAGGTGTATCAATGAATGTTGTACTTTTTTTTCTTTGGCTAGGTTTTTATCCCATTTGGGTTTTTCCTAGTTAAAGTTTTTAACGAGGCACATTCATAAATGGACATCCAAGGGGAGTGTTATGAATATACTAATTATGTGGATGTCCATTGACTCTTGGCCCTCAATATTTACGAAGGTCTTGTTCATGTATACGTATTTTGTTCACGTATACGTATTCACTATTCACGTATACGGATACTATTCATGTGGGGCCCACGCGAACTTTCTCTCAAATTCCAGAATGCACGGCGGCGCAGACGGGTTTGAATATTTGAGATTTTGGGGAAAATTACAGCTAATGACCCAGGTGGAATAATTACACTTAAGGACCCATTTTCCTTCTATAAATAGACGTCCATTGTAAACATTCAGAATACACTTGAATGAGAACTCCTCTCTCTAGAATTATTCTGCTCTTATTCTTCTTCATTTATCTTAAGTTATCTTTAGTTTTATAACAATAATATATATTATGATTGCTTTTGATTAGTAAGACTTATAGTTAATAGCTCAAACAATCAAACCTTAGAAGAAGAAAAATTTAGGCAAGTCCTTATATTTTCATCTCATCATTTTCAATTGATTTGTAATTTTTTGCTTTTTATAATTTTATTGGGTCAATATAGTTTCTTTAATCAATTATAGGTTTCTTGCCAACAAATTAAAATTAGTTATATGTATAGGTTCTTATACACATAATTCATTAATTTGTAGGATGAAAGATATTAGTAGCTGATCATGTAGCTTTCATTTAGCATATGCTTGGATTAATTTTACTACATGGATTTAAATGAAATCAAAATCAATCATATTATAAAGAGAAAATTGCATTTAGGTTCCAAGCAATAGAAAAATGAAAAAAAAATGGTCTATGAAAATCTCGAAATTGCATTTAAGTCCGTGAGACTTTTTTGCAATAAATTTCAATTCCGTTGACAAGTTTAGGGGGTGTCCACTGATAAGTCGAAAAGTGTCTATTGACAAGTCCACAATTGGAATTTATTACAAAAAAATCTCAGGAGACTTATATCTAATTTTAAGATTTGAGTGGCCATTTTTCATTTTTTATGTTGCTTGAGACTTAAATACAATTTCCCCTATTATAAATTATGCATTTGTTTGGAGCTATGTCAAGCAGAAATTGTAGGTTGCCTCCACTTCACTTATGACGTACCACTCTGGTACTATTTATAAGTTTATTTTGATCAAATCTCACATATCAAGAATATGTAGCTAACTCAATGATCATGGGATAAAATTTCAACTGTTTCTTATCTCTTTATCTTCATGAGTACAATTGATATGGGTAAAATTGTCACAATCTCATTTATTACATGAAACTGGACTTATAAATAGGACCAATTTTTTTGGTCAAAATGGACTTATAAATAGGATCAGAGTGGTATAATACATAGCTCCAAACAAATACATAATTTATAATATGATTGATTTTGATTTTATTTAAATCCATGTAGCAAAATTAATTCAAGCATATGCTAAGTGAAAGCTACATAATCAGCTACTAATATCTTTCATCCTACAAACTAATGAATTATGGGTATAAGAATCTATACCTGTAACTAATTTTGTTGGCAAAAAACCTATAACTGATTAAGGAAACTATATTGACCCAATAAATTGTAAAAAGAAAAAAAAATTACAGATCAATTGAAAATGATGAGATGAAAATATAAGGACTTGCCTAAATTTTTCTTCTTCTAAGGTTTGATTGTTAGAACTTTTGACTCATACAGTCTTACTGTTCTACCTATGTCCCCACCTATCATCTGCCACGTATTTTAATTAGCTCATTCAACCATGATCACTCTTAAATTGAAAATTAAGTATGTTTGCTTATATGACTCTCGACTTAGAATTTTTGTAGCGTACGCAATTTTGGATTTAATTTTTTTTAAACTTAAATGTTTTTATCGTGATTTTTTTTTTTTTTTGAGAACGATTGGTATATAGATCTGAATTTGATTAAAAGTATAAAGATTTGAACATTTTTTTTGGTGCAAAAGATTTGTATAATTTTGACCCCATAAAAAGCAAAGATGTCTTAGGAATAGTCATACAATAATGAAATGTAAGATTTTTGCATTCATCTCAATCGAGTAATCAGTAAATTAATTAATTTAATCGATGAATCTCATTTAATTTAAAAACTATGGCAACTGTAAATATATCATTTATCTAAAAATGAAAAGGAAATCAACAGAAGACATTGTGACATTGTGATGATCACAAGTATAAAAGGGGAGTCATTCTAAAAGACTAGCTTATTAGAAGGAAGAGCCCCTAGTTATACACCACACTATACTCAATTTTTGGGTGTGAAACTTATAACATGCATTTGACCCTGTAAAAAATACGTCTATGAAGAGCCATGTCCTGTGTCTTAGTGTACTGGGGAGATAAGAATCGTGTTGATCTCAAATTCTCAACCGTGCAATTCATAATCCCATTGAATTTTCAAAACGTACGTGTTTGTTCACCAGATTGATTGTCTCAATCAAAACTAAGGTAAGCATAAAAACATCATGTACCTGTTATATATAAAAAAAGGTCATGTACCCAAAAGTGAAGAACAAGTCAAATGTAGCGTTTCCCTTTTTTGAAAAAACATCTCCAGGCAAAGTCATACCTTGCGGCTTATAATAACGATGGGATTAGTATTGTAATTTATGTCAATCATGGAATTAGTAATTAATCGTGGTTTGACGACTTGACGGAGACATATATAATTACCCACGTTTTGGGATAGCTTGCTCGTCAAGGCTTATAGAATGATTCTTGGTGAGCAAGCATACAATACCAGATGAGATGCTGCGACTGCACATTTTTCCATGTGCCTCTTTTCACAAACAAATGGAAGGAAAACAAGGCGAAGTCATCTTTATGTTCTTTTATTTATTTTCTGCAGATATAGATACAACCTGAACGTCTAAGACCCAAGTTCATTTTATGGTCAAGGATAATGCAACGAGGCCATTGGAGGAGAAAGCATGCTGTGGCATTGACAACGATGGGGCCAAATAAAGATCCAAGGAAGGTTGGGAATGTTCTTGAATGCATATCCAACAGAGGACTCGAACTTTTCACCCATATAGATAGTTAAATATAGTAATATAGGTGACTTGGCCATTTAATCGGCCGGTATCAAATTTGATTTTCGGACATGGAGAAAACTTCGGCTGGTAAGTTGCCAAGAGACTCAACGTTTTATATTCAAAACCTTTTTAGCAGTCACTTTTCATATTTGTAAAAGCATGTTTGTGAAATTTTTGTAGTCAATGCACACCACTCAACTTAATTGTATGTCTCAGTTCCTCTCAAACCTTTAACAATCCTCACATGTTAATAAAGAATTAGGCCATATCTCATAAGTTAATGAGTTAAAATTCTGTTGCTGAAGAACTTATTGGCAGCAATCGATATGTATGTACTTTACCGTGACCCTGGAACATTCTTGTAACCAAACTCATACAAACACTTTCTTATAAAAATATATATAATGAATAAGTTTACTAACAATGAATTTAATAAGAGACTTTTGGATTAGCGGTGATAGAAGTGTTTTTTTTTTTTCTAACATAACTTTTGCAAACTTAAGATAAAATAAAATAAAAATTAGATTGTAAATGTGATTTGTAGTAGTAGAAATTCATTTGCACGGTGGAAAATAGGTTTTAGTGGCTAATTAGCTTTTAGCCTAAAAGCCTATTTAAAAAAATGTCAACTCAAACACTTCATTTTACTCCTACCGTGTTTTTTCAGCCCCATCACCTTCCAAACAGGGCCTAAAACATCATATTAAAACTCTAGTGGCGTCCCGTGGCCTGTTTGGTTTGAGGGGAGGGAGTGGGAGGGAAAGGAGGATATTGACTAAATTACCATTAATAAGAAGAATATTTTTTTTTTCGTTGAGAGTATATTTTTAGAATATTAAAAAGTTTTTATAGGCTATTTACTAATTATGAGAGAAAAAATTTCTCTCTTCTCTCCCTCCCTCTCCCTTCCCTCAAACCAAACAAACCCTTAATTTTGTGTGGGTACCCATTATTTTTTATACAGATGATACATTTTTGTAATACACATCATTTAATTTTTAATTTTTTTTCAGCATACGGTCATTTTAAAATATATTTTCATTTGTAGTATTTGGCTTCATTTGTCACTATAATGACAACAAATCAGCCAAAAGAAGCTGATTGGCAAAAAATATCATGTTTATGTTATCAAGTTTCGAAATATTTTAAATATCTATCAATGGCAAAGAAAAACCTGTATAATGATTTTTTCTATAAAAATTGATAACATCGTACTAAATTATAAAAATATCTGGTGGAGTCTAAAGAAATAAAACTGAATTATGTATTCTATCATAATAAGCCCGATATCCACAACAAATACTCAATAGTCAATACTATGCTTACTATACACGTCTATATCAATATCCATATATCTTATGCATGTATAATTTGGTACGCTACTTTAAAAACCCAAACAAGTCCTCCTCAATTTTCCCTCATTCTTATCATTTGCCTTCCGCATTTTGTTTTTCTGATAATACTATAATTATAAATTCATAATCATTAAATTTCGCCTCTATCATTCTGGTTCATTTGCGGGCGAGTATAGTAGAGTTGCTGCTCCGGAGCGTGGGAGAGTAGGTAGAAAGCAACTCGGCGACCTGATTGAACCGCGCCAACGATTCAGATCTGATTCCAGATCTCAATTTTATATTCCACACTCCATACTGTCTTTTGCAAATTTGTTTAATCTTTATTTTCAATCTAAACACTTTCTCTAAACCCTAGCCTGCTCCTCCTCTCCAGTATTGCTCCGCTTCGTCAATTGACTGCCTTCTCATTTTCATTCTCAGTTGCCAATAAAATTTCGAATCTTTTTGTTGTTTTGTTTACCCTTTCTGTTTGCGGAATTATTGGTTTCTCACAATGAAAGAAGGAAAATCGATTAAAGTCAATCATCAGCAACAGCACCAGAATGGGCACCTCTCGCCTTCCAAATTCGCTAAATTGCTTGATCCTGAAGCTTCGTGGGATAAGGTTCGCACTTTTATATATTCACTGAGGGTTTCTTTTATCTATGCCTGTCTTTTTCGGTCTATTCTGTGTTCCGATTGTTTTTCCGGGCAGCTTACCGGATATTGGATAACCAAAATCATTATATTTAGGAATTAAGAATGATAAATCTAAAGTACCAACCCTTTTCTTCTTCGGTACGTAGGTCGAAGTAGGATTATGTATTCAAATCTTCAATTTTGGTCAGTATAAATAAATGAAGTATCGTATTAATATGTCGTTAAATTCCTCAGAAGTGTATGTTGAGTAACATATATTATATGTCTGCAATTTAGCTATTACATATCTCCTTTTAATTATTGGTAGTACCATTCTGTTCTATGTAATTGAATTGACGCTAACAACCATTTATGTCTTTTCCCCCATAATAGGATCAATTGGGAGATGTTTTACATTGGATTCGACAAGCCCTCGGCCTTGTGTTTGGGTTATTATGGGGTGCTCTACCTTTGGTTGGGGGAATATGGTTTATCCTGTAAGTATGTTTGCTTTTTAAATTAATCATGTTTATGTTGGAGTTGTTTTATTAAGATGATAGATGACATTGCCAAATACGGAGCTTTTATCTATATTTACTCATCCGCTGATGTTGATTGCCTTGTGTCTATAATTTGTGAGTGTACATATAGACTGGAAACATCTTGTACTCCCTACTTTTTTCTTTCCCGTTAAATGGATCCAGACTCAATGCTGTCTGTTTATTGGGAGTCAGGAAGATGGTTGTTTTACCAACGATTGTGACAAGACAACATTGAAAAAGAAGTGGTGATAGTGGAATGCAAGTATATGAACTGAATGTTGAGCATCTCAATTTCTCCTTGAGGATGCGAAATGCAAATTATACAACTGATGATTTATCTCATCTAATTATAATCAGATTTTAGACATCTAGCTTAGAGATCTGACATGCATTAAGTAAAAATATTAGATACTTTTGCATAATAAAAAATGCTGCTATGGTTTTGAAATTTAGAAGATTGTCTATATATGCTCACCCATGTTGGTGGTCTAGTAGCTACCAGCAACCAGCCCATCTTTTAAAGTTCTTGTCACATTTTGTTTGGGTTCCCCCCATTAATCCAATGCATTCTTGTGAAGAATTCAAATTTCTGTATGTCCATTTTAAGAAAAACTCTTGTAAGTCTTGGATTTTTTTTTTTAATCGTTGAGTTGTAAGTGTAAGGTACATACTAGAGAGATTTGTTGACCTTGTGGTGCAGAAATCAGATCATTTTGGTACCTCCATGTATTGTATGAGATTCGGTGAATTCAGTTATTATGTATCACCATTGAGATAACTTGCTCAAGCTTAAATTACTGTATCTCATGGGGCATGCTTGCCTTTATAACTTTAGGAAAATAATTGGCCTCTAGATGCTATTATCTAGTGTTATTTTATAGGTCGCATTGCGATTGTATAAAAGCCCACAACTTTGACATGACCTACACAATAGTATTTTCATTTGAATTTATTATTTTATCTTTTTGTAATTTTTTTTGTCTTTGTTGCAGTTTTTTGGTGATATCCTCTGGGATCATATATGGTTATTATGCAGTAATATTAAAGGTTGACGAGGAAGAGTTTGGCGGTCATGGTGCACTCCTTCAAGAGGGTCTTTTTGCTTCCATTACTCTCTTCCTGGTAATTTGTTGTGATGTGGTCCTTATTCTCTTCCTGCTCTCCTCCTAGAAAGGGTCTCTCATATTTCCCCACCCCCAGAATCTGACTCCTTTTTCTTGACATCTGTGCAGCTTTCGTGGATTCTAGTTTACAGTTTAGCACACTTCTGATTGGCAGGGCATTGGAGGTTTTGTAAATATCTCCAACTGTCAGTGGCATTCACCAGATGTTACTTGATTTCATGAGGATTGCCTTGAAAGCAGTGAGAAGATCACTCGAATGGAAATCATTTGTTTTACTTCCTTGATTGTAAAACGTTTTGATTTTGCAGAGCTTGAACAAACCGGCTTCTGGTTTCCGTGGTAAATACTGTATTCTTCATGCATGCCTAATGACACCACGTGTTGTAGCAAACTATGGGCTGCGGAAATCATGGCAATTAACATTCTGTTTTAGTTTATCTCTGAAATAAAGTTTTCTTGCTGGCATAATCCTGAATTTCTGATGGACCTTGTTGACGGCTTTCATATTTCCTCTTTTAAATGTGATATTTCCTAACTGTAAAAGACTACAAGTACAACCTTTCGCTTAGTTTTGCATCAATTTTATCAATCAAAAATTAAATTTTTGGTTGTCTCTTCTTGGACTACCTCCAAGGGGCTGAGGATATATTAATGTACTGAAGTAAACCTCGGATTTAGCAAATAGGCGATATCATCATGGTGAAGTGTAACAAAATCATTCGATCTAGCTAGCTTGCACGAGGAATACATAAATCTCCGCTTCTATGCATGTAAAAATACACAACTCCACCTCCCATTCGTCCCAAAAGAAAATAATTATGAAGTGATTTTAGTAATTAGTATGTTGATACATTTCTCCTGAGCCTTTCAAGTTTTGAAGGAAGGAATTTTCCATCCATCTCCGTTAAATGACTGTAAGCTAAGAATTAGTACAGGTTGGCTAAAATCAAAACTTTCATAACAATTGCGAATATGACAGTAACTAAGGAAGCACAGATCCTCTCATCATCTTTTTCTCTTATTATCTCTCATTAACTCATCTAGGTCGTTGATTAGGAAGGTGAAAAAAAGTCAAAGTAATATTGCGACCTTTTAGATCAATTTGACGGACATGATTTTGAGATTATGAGGGATGATGAAAGAAACCCAACCCAGAAACTAATGGTATTCTCATCCTTACAATACATAACTGTAGTAACTGCTAACCACAATGATTTAATACCCTTTTCCTTTTCTTTTTTTTTTTTTTTTGTTTGGCGGGGGGGGGGGGGGGGTTTTGTAGGATTACGAGTTCAAAACCGTTTTTGGCGCTGGGATCTGCCTGTGAGTGAAACCAGGTTAATACGCCCGTAAACCCATTTTCTTCCCAGTCTTGAAACCGATGGCTGCAAAATGAAAGCATCACTCAATGCCAAACGCTTAATATAATTATAGGATTGTCATGCTCAAATTACAATACTGTAACCAATATGATTTCATGACACCCCTGGCTTTACGCAACAATTCAAACGGAGTTACCTCAACTTGGGTGTGAAATTCCAATAAGCATTCGCACACGTGACAATCCGCTCTGTGGGGAGAATCACTAGCCCTGTCCATCCTCACAAATGCGAATACCTGAAAGAAAAATGAAAATCTGAGTGTCTCCAGCTGGACAGGTTGGAAGAAAGTTTGGGGGAATATATTGAACAGAAATAACATGCAATGGATTATGCGTACAATTCACTGACCTCTTCTCCACAATTTGGACATGCGCCTTTTAGTGCCACCAAGTCATTGCTCCACAGACCTTGAAGCACCTTAACTGAAGAAATGGGTAGTTGAGTCACATAAACAAGGGTCGTGACAATGTCATGAAAAAGTATATTACAAGTATTTTTATGATACAGGAAGCTTTGCTGAGGATTCAGCCCTAGGAATTTGAAAATTCAAGACTTCAGATGAAAATGCAAGATGAAGAATATCAAGTAAAAAAATTTCACCTGAAGCAGATGCAACTGGATAACCAATGACACACCCCAATGTCATGAAAACAATGCTATTCACCGTGACCAGAAATCCTAGTCCAGATGCTTGGTTAACATAGGATGATCCTGAATTGAAGGCAGTATGATAAGCCATGCTGACAGTGTACAACATAGGTCCAAGGCATATTGTGCAGCCAAACGCCAGGAAGATGATCCATGCGCTGGCTAATGCAAAAATCATAGACAGATCTGCCTGCCCTACAACCACACCATTCAATATTCAGGTGGACGACAAAGACTCAAATGACTAGAACCCTGATCATTATATATATGTTGACCTATCACTTAATATGCATCGGATACAGATATTCAATAGCATTGCATCATATAACACACAAATTATTTCCTCAGGCAATAGCAGGATGTGGAAGTCAAGAGCCACTCACTCACTCAATCAGTAATGCCGGCAAATCATTCAAGTTATATGGGACACCACGCAACCCAAACATACGAACTCACTGACCATAAGCAATAGATTTCGACGAGTTTGGATAATAGCAAACAAGTGCGCGCACATAGTTTTTCTTGGATTTCAGGAGAAAATTACCTCAGCATCAGCATATGTTGATTGCCTCCTGATACTGCAACGAGGATATTTAACTACAGATTTTGAACCATACCATCGCAGCTTTAACTGTTTCAGTAATTTATCTTACATTAATAAGGTCTATACAAAAACTATCTATATGAAGTGCATATTTGAAAAGGTTAGACATCGAATACCTCTACTCTATCAAACATGTCATCAACTATCAAAGGCTTTCCACTGTAATACGCATCCCGCGCCTATTCAAGGGAAAAAATAGTCAGCATATGAAAATTCTCATTATCGCCATACAAAAAATGGGAATTAACACGAAACAGAAGGAAAAATACACAAAAGAGTTTATAAATATACAAACTTAGGGTAACACCTCTCCTTCAAATTCTCAATTTCACATTTTCCCCTGTTCTTTCCCCATACTATATCCACATAATCTCAAGTAGGTTTTAACTTGAGCCAAAATTGAATTCAAGGGAAAGATAGGAAGCTAAAGTGAAGAGTTACTTGGAGATAAAGAGCTTCGAGAGTTTCTTGGCTGGCCGACTCGATGGGGCCAACATAGATGCAGTGAGGTCCCTGGGCGAGGTCGTCGCAGGTGGGGGAGACGGAGGCTCCATTACTCTTGGCGGAGAAACGAACGGAGAAGGAGGGAAGAGGGCGATTAATTCTGGGGAATTCTAAAAGAGTGGATCGGTGAGGAGGGAAGGAGTGGCTCGTGGCCGCCATGAAACACCGAGGTACACCGCTTTGGTTCGGTGACAGTTTGAGATACAAGACATGATATGACATGCGGGTCCAGTGGTTGCGTTTTGGGAAAGAGTTTAGATTTTAGATTAGTGGAGATTTACCATAAGCAAAGGCAAGCTAAGCGAATGGACGATATTGCCCATACGTCCCTTCTGTTGGTTGCTATTTGGCGCCGTTGGGGGATATTTCTATTAAGGCGATTGGTCCATATTTTGCATTGATCATTGGAACTTGGAGGACGGAGACATCTACTCCCCCCGCCACACACACACAGGCAAGCACTTCACATCCAGAAATTTGATCTTCTACAAGACCCCAAAATATATCGAAAATATATAGAAAGACCTCAACGGAGAAATACAGATCATTGTCACAAATGCGTTTGCCTAGAGTTGAACCCGGGTGTTATTGCTTGGAAGGCAATTATCCTAACCGTTGGACTACAAAAGCAAGCTTGAAAGGATATTTCTTCCTATATAATCTACCCACATTCTTACGAGCCTTGTATTAAAATAGGAGGGGATGCAGAAATGACCTTACGAGCCTTGTAATTTTGAGCTCTAGTAGCTGGGGAGAGGATTGTCTCATTGGCCAAATTCTCATTGTCTCTCACAGTCCCATCTTAACCATTCATTTAGTCTAATCTTGACCATCCATTTTTTGTACTTAAAACCCATTTAAAACACCCTGAAAAATGCTTCTCACTCTGAAATTCCCGCAGCACGTTCTTGGGCAATTTGGCGGGAAAGCTGAGAAGGAAAGGTGAGATCCAAATAACTTTTTTCTCATAAAAAGATTACATCTTTTATATGATTTCATAGCTAATGCTGGAACTGGAGGCAAAATCATGGGCAAAAAATTTGAGATTTGAGACAACCTACAAGAACCATTGGCAACTTTACAGTGTTATTTTGCTGAATGAATCTAGCTGTAAAAAGAAACCAAGTTTTGATCAATACTAAACTAAATAAACGTTGGCCAAAATATATACTTAATTAAATCTGTATTAACAATTTTTTTTTTTTGATGACATGATTAGAACTAATAAAAGTCACCGATTCGAACTTGGGGGGAGCTTCGCCTTTGAAGGAATAGAAAATTCATAAGCTATTTGTTGTTCGGTTTTGTATCTCCTATTGGACTGGGTTTGTTTTTTATTTTCGAGATTTTAATCCGGCACATTAATGTTATAAATATAGTTAATTAAATCTGCAGTAACATTTTTTTTTTTTTTTATGAACATGACAGAATTTATAAAAGTCGCCAATTCGAACTTGGGGGACATAACAGATGAGGGAAATGTACTCTGACCAGCAAAGCCTAGGCTCTGTGACAACATATTTTTTAATATTACTATTATAAAGGGGAAGTTCTTCTATAATGAATCATTAGTTGATTGAAGAAGTTGTCTTTTTGTCAAAGAAGAAAACAACAATGGCAGATGGTGGGGGAGTGCTCATCGAAGGAGAAGAAGATGACAGACGGTGAGTTCTTTGGTAGAGTGGTGTTTCCATTTTTTTTTTTACATGTGATACTTACCAATTGGACATTCTTCCCACATTACACTTTTGGGGTGAGGCTTTGTCACTTAATATTTGATTGTTAGGCTTCATTCTCGGAGAGTGAGTGAAATTGTTTTTATCACACCATGCTTTCCACCACAATATCCCATATATATCAATACATGGCATAGGTTTATATATTACTAAAAAATGAGCCTATTTGGAGTTAAAATTTAATAGTAAATAATCAGGAATAGGATCAATATATGTAGAGTTGTATCAAAAAAAAAGTATCAATATATGTAGAAATATATTTTTTGTTTTGATGATTTTTTTTTAAGTATACTTCCTTAATTCATATTTTTCACATAATTTTATGTTTTGTGTGTTGCATGGCATTGTTTTGTAGGTATCAATGTGTGGAAGTTGATTTGACTCCTAGATTGGGAAAAAATTTGATAATCTGGAGGAAGCATGGAGATTCGGAATGAATATGCTTGTAAAGTAGGTTTTAGTGCAAGGAAAAATGGGGCAACAAAGAGTAAGAAAGATAAGGAGACAATTGTTTCCTATAGATATGTGTGTTCAAAAGAGTGTAAGCGAAGACGGGATAAAAGATACACACCGCCACCAACCATCGTCCCGAGACTAGGACTGAATGTAAAGTTGGAATGACGGTTAATTTGGTAGAAGGTAAATTTAAGATCACCAAACTTTGAAGAAAAGCATAACCACCCATTGCATCTCCGTGAAACAAAGGCATATGATGAGGTCTCAACGGAAAATATGTGATGTGCAAGCAGATGAGATTGATTTGGCTAGGGATGCCGGACTAAAACAGAAGGCGACTTTTGACCTTATGAGTAAGCAAGCAGGTGTGCGAGCTAATCTTGGCTTCACTCAAGTTGATATGAAAAATTATTTGAAAGCTAAAAGAAGAAGTATGAAGAATGACGAAGTTGGATGGTTGTTGAATTATGTTGAAGAACAAATTACCGAGAACCCTTCATTTTATCATTCTTACCAACTTGATATGGAAAATCAAATTACAAATATTTTTTGGGCCGATGCTCGTATGCTTGTAGATTATGCTTATTTTGGGGATGTAATTTCACTTTGGACACCACATACTGCACAAATAGTAATCATAGGCCTCTTGCCATATTCTCAGGACTCAATCACCATAGAGGAATTGTAATTTTTGGTGCATCTTTGTTATATGATGAAACCACAGAATCATTCAAGTGGTTGTTAGAAACTTTTTTGAAAGCAAACAAGCAAAAGAGACCTGCTACAGTTTTTACTGATCAAGATCAAGCAATGGCAAGAGCACTGCGTGAGGTTATGCCGGAAGTGAAGCATGCGTTATGCACATGGCATATTGAGCAAAATGGAATAAAACATCTAGGGAATAAGATGAAGGGTGGTTCACATTTTTTGCGTGATTTCAACAAGTGTATGTTTGTTATTGAAGACAAATCACAATTTGAAGAAGCATGGGTGTCTCTAATATCATCATTCAATTTGGAGGACAACTCATGGTTGAAATCCATATATGAAATCAAAGAGAAATGGGCATGGTGTTATATGAAGTACTCTATTACTCTTGGTCTGCGTAGCACACAAATAAGTGAAAGTGTTAATGCAGATATTAAGAGTATTACAAACCCCAGTATTAATATTGATGAATTCTTCAAAAGGCTTGAGCGGGTTGTTGCAGATAAGAGATATAATGAGATGAAATGTGAGTATGGAGCAAGGGAGAAAAAACCACGACTGATTGTCCAAAGTTCACCTATACTACAACAAGTTGCTGAGATTTACACCGCTTCAGTATTAGAATTGTTCCAAGAGAAATTGGATCTCTTTTTCGCCACATGTATTTCCTCTCAAGATGAAAAAGGTCTATTGTTCACTTATATCGGAACTATGGTTCATGAAGACAAAAAGTGGACATTGACATTTGATCCGAAAGATGATTCTGTATGGTGCAGTTGCAGGCGTTTTGAATCTATTGGGATATTATGTTGTCATGCTTTAAAAATATATGAGGTGAATGAAGTGAGGAAACTACCAGAAAAATATATTTTGAAAAGATGGACTAAAGATGCTAGAAATGGTGTGATACATGATATTAGAGAAAATGAAATACAAGTGAATCCTAAGCTCCAGAGCACTCAATCATATCGACAATTATGTCAGTTGATGATAACATTAGCAGCTGAAATGTCTGATTGTCTAGAGACTTCTGCTTTTGTTCGCAACTCTATAATACAACTTCATAAAGAAGCAAGAGACTTCCGTTCATCGCTAAGAAATTCAAAAGATAAAGACAAAAAGGAAGAAGGTGGAACCAAGAGACAAAAAAGATGAACAACCCAAGGGCATTAAAAAAGAGATGGAACTAAGAGGAAAAAAAGATTTAAGGGTTGGCAAGAGCGTCTAGCAAAGATAAGCAAGTCCAAGGTAAGAAGTGTGGAAACAGATGCTCCAATTTCATGTTACGCACCTACAACATTGCAAGCAATACCTCAAGTGCAATCATTTACTAGTATGTTGATGGTGAGTCCTCACCCCAAAAAAAAAATTATATGTCTTTTGTGTCTTATTCGTTAGTGGGGTATCAACAAGACAAATTTCGTATAATGCCTTCTCATGTTTATAATATTCATACTTTTTCTTTGTGATGATTTATGTGCTCCCTTAGATTGTTCAACGCCATCGTTGGAAGTAATGGAAGAAGAGTTTTTGTTGTCGTGTACAAAAAAGAAAGATAAAAATAAGCGAAGTGTTAAGAGAGAATGTCAATTTTATTCAAATAAATGTGTATATTACATCATGATACTAAATACAATTGTCATTATCTAATAAACTCTCTATTATCTAATACAATTGTTCTTCTATCTTCTTTCTTCTTATTAGGTGAAGGTCCATCTTCTCGTAACAACTTCAACAATGTCCAATCAATTTCACCAATCAATTCCAAGCAAGTACCTGAAATGACAATTCAATATACAGTTTAGCCAGTTTATATAGTTGAACCTTTTTTTGATACTTAACTTAAACAGCATACATCCATGAAAATATGAAATATCTCTAATTTTCTTGAGAGTTTGTTTTCCTTTTGTATGGTAAAACTGGCTATTGTTTGATATGATTTAAAACTATATTTTGTTTAATATGACAGTAATCAGAAGCTGTTTTTTTTTCCATCTATTTTGATAGCTTGGTGGCTTCAGACCTAATAGGAAGAACACGCTTAGTGTAAAAAATGTATTTTGTTTAGTGCAATCAGAAAACTGGCAGCAATCAGAAACTGACTTAGTGTAAAAACAGGCAGAAGAGTTTTCACTCTTGAAGTTGAGTAGAAAACTGTGGAACTTTCAATCTGCACTGGTTGGCTGGGTGTAAATTGATTAAAAAAATACCTTCAAGGGATTATCCTATGGGTCCTAGTCATAAGGAAAAGCAATTGAATGGCCTAGTGATGTTTTAGGCTCAATCTCGTGTGAACATTATCGACTATGTATTTTTATCTATTATGTCCATTATAAGGCTGAACTTTTGTATCATCGATGCACAAAGTATTCCCAAAAAATTGATCCAGGCACAATGCAAAGTAAAGGCAAAAGGCAAGTTCAATCACTCATACTAGATAGCCAAGTCAAACAAGCAAAAACAGCCAATATAATCATGAAAGATGGATGTTCAACAAAAGGAATGATGCCAAAGAAATTTGTACTACCTAAAGCACTTATGAAAACTTGAAAAGACCAATAACCACCATAGTCACAGATTATCTTAGAACAACGTACTAATGTGCCACCCTATAATTAAATTAACACGAGAGGAAGAAAAGATAAAGAAAATATTATTCGAATAAATTTTTTTTTTAAGGGTTGGGCCTTTTTATGTAAGACATAAACAAGAAAATATGATTTAGTGCATATAATGTCAAACTGGTGACCGCAGCAAGCCCCAACAAGACATAGACCTTGGACATGGCCCTTGCAAGGGTGCTGTAGGTGGAAGGAATTGTAACCAGTGCACTGACAGTTATAAACATATGAAAGCTTTAATGGTATGTTTTTCATTGCACTTGCAGACACGTAACCAATTATTTCAACTTTCACTGGGAAGCATTGAATTGAAAAGATAGTATTTTGAGGACATGACATGACTATCTCGGAAAAAATTTGTCAATCTTCCTGGCTAGTGCATATTAAACATCGAATTGGACGGAGTTCACAACAATTAATAAGGATAAAAGAAAAACTCCTGAAATAAAGGAATGGCTACCTTAAGCAGCGTGGCTAAGATGAAAGGTTCTTCAGATTTAGTTTCCTGAGTGGTTGTTGGCCTTATTATGAGGTTGCTTACTTTTCTGAATAATTGGGAGAGTCTTCCACTAATAGGATCCACAAGATCAGCAGTTCTAGTGATATCACCTTCATTATACATTAGAAACTGAAAAATGAAAATGTAAAAACAGAACTAAACATGAAAGCAAAGAAAGATTTTAGGTAGCAACTTGAGCTTTGAGGGGGACCATCATGCGCGAGTTATAACTTACAAGCGAGAAATCTACATAAATGAAGTTTTCTACAACAAAAGACTATGCTAAAGATGTTCCAATATAAGCTTATACTAACATCATTAGATCGTTGACTCGAGAGAGAGTGCTTTGTTGCCCTAAATAGCTACTTTAGCAAAGGCTTAAACCAAGCTAACAAAATTCTTGCCCACGGGGAAGAAATGACAAGGCCTTTGTGAGAATAAATTGTAACAAGGGAGTAGGAATATTTTCATACGGGCATTTCGGTACCTTAGGATTGTTAAACTTATCAAAGGGTTCGATGAGCATTTCGGATACATCAACATTATTCTAACAGATATTTAAATTAAATTAAACACAAAATTATTTTTTTAAAAATGCAGCACGCAGGGCTAGTTCGTTTATAACTTATGAGGCACTATACTAGCCTGTCGGCAAATTATAAATTTATGAAGCATCTCAACCAACAGCATAAAAAAAGTAGTCTAAAAGTGGAGGATTTGCAACTAACATAACAGATGAATATAGTGCAAAAAGCAAGTACACACCAATACATGGTCGAGACATAAAGGGGTCAAGCCTCCTCGATTTAAACAATCAATCTTGACTTGCAATTTTTTTTTTTTTTTTTTTTTTTTTTTCAGATGAGAACAAACCACAATCGAAATAAAGGCCTTAATAGGTTAAAGGAAAACAAATTATCAATTATGTCAAACTTGAGAATAAACGGAAAAAAGAAATAAAACCTTGGAAGGACGAATAAGGAAAACGTGATGATGGTTTCGTTCTTCTCCCCGGACGTCTACTAATTGCGACAAGAATACGGTAGAGAGAACCTCTCCTTTCTAAACCAAGAGAATCAATTTTGGAGATCCAGTTATCTCTGCGACTACCACCCACTAGAAGAAGGTAAAATAAGAACAAGAGGCGGCGAGCAAGGAGTCAAGGAAAAGGAGAAAGCGGGAGGAAAGATGGAATGGACGAAATCGAGGTGGTGGCGAAAGGCTATGCAAATTCCCGGCCGAGGCCGCGAAACCGATGGTCGCGCAATTCAATTTTACTTAAACTAAGATGACGTGGCTTAACCTGAGCTGTTAGATCAAATGGACGGTCAAGATTGAGAGACGGTGAGGGACAATGAGAAAATCGCTTATGAGAGGAACCGGATCCCTAGTAGCTGATGTGGAGGTTCATTGAAGATCTGCTCCGGCACCAACTATACCGGTGTATTGATTGGACCGATGGATTTGACCTGGAATTCGGCAACCCGCCCACCTTACCTGTCCAGTCGACCCCTAAACTAATTTTTTTTTTAACTCGGGGCAACTCGTCTCAACTTGGTGTGAACTGAAGATGACTCGGGTAACCTGCCGAATTGGTGGGCCAACCGAGTTATAATTTTTTTAGTCTAAATATTTTATAAAAAAAGAAGGAAAGAACGAAAAGAAGTGAAGAAAGCCAAGACTTCTTAGTCTATCGCCGAAAGCTTGCTTGTGTTCGTTATCACCAAGTTCAATCTTCATGATTGAACTTCACCGGTGCTCGTGTTGTTGGTGCCGGATTCGGCTTCACTCTTCCCTTCTCGCTCCGTCATCGTCATTGGCACTCTGTGGTTGCCACTACTTTCTTCATTGATAAGATTTCCTTTCAAGACTTAGTGTTGCTTGTGTAAGTGAGACGACAAATGGGAGAAAGAAAGTAGAAAAGAAAAAAGAGATCTTCCATCAATCTTAATCTCTAAATTATGTCCGTCTAATTAATCTGAAAGGTCACAATAATACTTTGATTTTTCTCTCTCCTTTCCAATCAACGGTATAGATGAGCTTATGAGGAATAATGAGAATAAAAGATCATATGCTTGAGAGACGCTATGTGTGCTGCTACTGTGCTGCCTTTCAGTCTAGTCTCAGGTGATGGGACAATATGTATTCAAATTTCATCAGCAAGGCATTCACGTGCTAGTGCTACCAATATTAGTAGGAATTGGAGAAAAAATAAAAAAGAAATAATAAGATATAGAAATTTAGTAGGTCAGGTGGGTCTCCGTTAAAAAATGCATATTAGCTGTTAATAGAGATGTGTAAAAATATTTTAAACGGAGAAATTCCATATACATGGCTATTCATTACATTTAAATATTAAATATTATTTTTGTAATTAAAATATGAATATTGTTATATATTTTACATAAAAATATTATTTCAATTATTACCAACCTAACTACTGGTTTACCCTCAATCTAACTCACCAACCCTTGAACCAATGTCTTAACTGATTCACTAGCAGTTCAGTTTTTAATACCTTGGGCTGCACACATCCTTGGGTTTGTCCATGTACTGTAGTTTTTAACACGCTGGATATTTGATCTATGGTATTTCAGGTAGCGCATGAAATCCAAATGTATGGATATATCATATATATGGCATTTGCTTATTGTACAACTCTAAGACTCTTTTGTCTTTCTATTCTTCGATATTATAGTCAACAAAAATACCAATGGGCCTTAGGGAAGCATCAGGCTGTTGGGACGATAATTAGATAGAGAAGAGCCCAACAACTTTGAGCAACAGCTAGTAAAGGATTTCAAAATATAAACTTCATTATCCATTTACAACTCACGCCCTCACTTAATCGGTGAGGAAGATTTCTTTTCTTAAAAAAATGTATGAAACCAGGTCTAACTTCAACAAACTAAAATATTTCCCTTCTTCTCTGCTGCCCTCTTACTCTATGTTTTCTCATTTCTATTATATCGAAGCTATTCTGTTTCCCATATGTTATTCTCATTTCAGCATCCCAGTGTAATCGACGAATGACTGATTTTGCAGAATATATAGCTGCATCAATATAATTCCATTCTGATATTTACTTTTGATTTACTGCTAATTTGAGTGATCATAACACTGTAATTAGTTTCTCTTTCACATCTTCATTGAAACATAAATAATATCGGTTGGTAGTTCACCAGTATTGTCAGCATAATCCCAAAAGTGCATCAATTTGAGGAAACTGAGTTAAATGCTCCTAACTTAGGCGTGAATTTTGGTGGTTCTCATATTATTTCAGGGATCTAATTCCACAACTCTGTCCCTTCCTGCCCTTTTAATTTTGCTGCATGCAAAGCTAGATGCAGGGACCCCATTGTGGTAGTTAATTCGGTTGTTGCTGCTGTTGGCACACGTCGTATATATGCTTGAGTATAGGAATACTTAAAGAAGGAAAATTCTCTGCTTTAGAATCCGGGGCCAGTGAGGCAAACGAAGAAAAAGGCAGAGACACTGTGATGGGACTCTATCGTATCATGACAAGGTAGCTTTGAAGATATGCACGATGCTTCTTCATGAAACTTTGCTTCCTTATGAAGAATAATTTTTTGTGGGTTTGTAGGCAATAGGCATAAGGAATCCCACTGATTTCGGATCCGAAGCTATTCAGAGAACAACCAAATGGCACTACAAATGATTGCATTTGCATGCATGCCCACTTCTGCTCACGCTATCATGATCATAGTTGATGGATCTGGAGCCTTTGAGGCTTGAATTTCGCAATGTCAAATTCAAATGACCAGTAAATATAGCATTAACTTGTAGGTTAAAAAATTGGCTTTTGCAATATTTGTTCAAGTGCTAAAGGCACAGAGACACCTCTCCTACCGCTAATCATTAACCGACCCTTTCAGTTATACGACATATATAAAACCCCCTGTGGTGTATCTGAACTAACAATGCTTGTGACTAGACATTATGATTGGCTCCAAACAACTCTCGACCAGTGATCCTTCTTTTCCTATTAATATAACAAGTAATAATGAATCAATCCCACATTCACTCATTTTTCAATTGCAGGTCTATGTTTGTAGAATACAAAGTGAGTCCTTTTTTGTAGCTCAAAGCTTGAGCAATCCCCATGACGTGGTCTCTTGATGATGTTACCTATTCTATACGCCGAAACATGTCTTTCTCTTTCTTTCTTTTTCCTATGTATGCTTTGTGTGAGCTTATTCTTGAGGCAGAAGTATGAGGCATTGATTGGCTTTAATTAATTGATAGTGAAACATGAAGAGTAAAGGCAGGAAATTCATTGAAGGGATATTTAATTTGGTGGGGATTCAAAAACTAATGTTGGAGGCTAAGTCAGAGATGAGTGACTCTGTTTCTAAACAAGCATGTGGCATGTCTTGTAAAGGGTCTGACTTACTTGAGATCTGAGTTACACATTCCATATGTGAAATTAATGCAGCCATATCTTCAATCACGCCAAGATTGGTGGAAGAACGCATTCAAACACACTCACCAAACTTAATAAATCAACAAATTAAAACGTATTCAATGGTCAGAAAAATAGACAAGTTAACATATATAATCGCTACCTAACAGATGTCCATTTTAGTTAAAGCTTCTTTCGTTGTGCTCAACTAATCCTGCTCAGTTTACCACACGGGTCAATGCTTTATCATTAAATTATATGTCTGTTTTTTCCAATTCCAATAGTTTCTCCTACTTCCCATGTTGACGGACGTACTCTTGTTGTTATGCATGAGTTGGTTTGTACATGGCTTATTAGTTAACTTAAGACAGATCCAAACGCAAAAGTTAAAGCTCTTGCTGTACAAAATTCGTCAGTTGCGCAACATCCAGTTGGGAACATTCCAAAAGCACAAGGAAGTAGCCACGTCAAACACTTTCCGAGGCTCTAGGTTTTAATACAAGGGATCGTCTATTTGTTGACCCAGTAACTATTAGTATGAGTTTAGCAGAGAGCAAAGTGACCCAGAAATAAACAAAAACAGAGAGCGAGAAAGGGATATTAAACAAGTTCTGAGGTGAGCATGAAAAGTGAATACTAGTTCTCCTGTACTAAATATAGGACAAAGCTTATTTAGGATAAAACTTGAAGGAAAAATTATACTACAAACTTTGTCCTACTGGAGGTAGTAATATATGAAGAGATGATTTGGAGAGGAACACAATTTGACATCACGATGAACCCTGCATTATTATGCCAACCACTTCCAACAAATTCTTGCAACAATCAACAGTAATATATGAAGAGATGATTTGGAGAGGAACACAATTTGACATCACGATGAACCCTGCATTATTATGCCAACCACTTCCAACAAATTCTTGCAACAATCAACGCTCTTATATTTAAATATACAAATTAACAATTCTAATGCAAAAGGAAAAAAAAAAAGTAGCTTAGAATGTCCGCCAATAAAGAATTTTAAAATGAGGAATTGTGAATCTAAAGTTCAAAATAAAAAATAGCTGCAGAAAATGTAGAAATGGTATTTTGATGAAACGTGACAAGAGAAAAATTGAGTATTTTTTGGGTAAAGGAAAGTTGTAGAGGCGCATATGCAATATCAACCAAAGTTTTGACCCACCCACGGCAATATGTCTGGGAGTCGTTGGTTAATTGACGACTGACGGGAAAAAGGAGAGGGCGGGTATAACTATCATTTTAACTTTTTTAGGCCATCTATTATTTTAATGTTCATTATACTATGTAATGTGTATGGCCACTAGACTCAGTCTATTTAAGCCATGACATTTTAAAGGTTGATTTATGAAATCGAGCCTCTAAATGAAATCAGGTTTAAAAGAGTCAGCTTTATAGGACCGGAAGCTTAAAAGAGCCAATTCTGAAGGGCTAGGGGCCGGCCGTTAAGCCTATTAATTTTTTTAAAACTTACCTAGTTGGCAGTTACTTATTTGTCCTGCTGGCTGAGTTTGATAGTGATAGTAATTTTTATCCATTTGATTACAAATACTAATAATTTTATGATTTGATTTATTATTTGTTGCAGATAAAGATTATAGATGTATTCATGATGCAAGAGAATAAATTCTTGATATTTTTACCCATAAAGCAGAGTCTACTATTCAAAGTGAAACACAATCAATGTCTTTGAAATTAATGATAGTGGCGAAGAAGATGAAAATGATAGTCATCATACTCATGTTGTTTAATGGTAAGTTTCTTATGTTTTGTGTGAGTTATTGGGGGACAATAGTTTACTTATGAATTAGTGATTGTGTTTTATTGTTACATGATGCTTGTTGTTTAGACACTAATGTTAACAACATTTATTTAATAAATTAGAACTTTAATTGTCATAATTTACTAATTATATTTCTTTAAAAAAGACGCAAGAAAAATAGTTAAAATTTAGAAAAATAGCTTCCCAATTTAGGTAGGGCGGCTTTGGCTTTTCAGATGCTTTCTTGAAATTTGGCGCCTCGAAAAACAAATGTTTTTCTTACCTGGGTCTAAAAGGGCCTGCTCTTTTAGGTCTTAGTCTTTCAAGGGTTAGTCCTGATTCCCAACTCTAATGGTCAGTTTCATATTAGGGTGAATATCATTGCACTTTTACCCACATTTTGTCTTTCATCACTTGAATTTTAAATGATTGGTTTTGATTATTCTATTGATAAAATGGTTTTAGATTTTTATTTTTTTATTGAGTAATAGATACCAATATTTTAAATGAAATGAAGTTTAAGGGACAAAATATTATATTGACATTTTATATTGTAAAAAAAGAATAATGGTGCAAAAATACACACGTTGTTTTTCCAAAAATACATTCAACACTAAGTGTTTTTTAGGTGCAAAAATCATTATGTGGTTATAAATGTGGGCAAAAGTCACATATTACGTTAAATGTAAGATGACAGAGTTAACTTTAATCTAACGGATGTTATCTATATTCAACAGAATCTGTGAATTTTACCTCAGTTTTGTAACCACGTAATCACTTCTACACATTAAAAAATAAAAAATTGGTGTTGAGCGTATTTTTAGAAAAAACAATATTTATATTTTTTGCACCTAAACGTCCTCTTGAAAATGGACGACCTACTAAATTTTTATATTTCGACAAAAAATAAATTTATAAATACAAAGTTTAGTATTCTGATTAAAATTCCTCCCAAGTCAGATCAATAAAATTAGAGAATTTTGCCTGATTTTCTCAAAAATATTTCTTATGAAGGGACCCTATTTTGGCGGGTAATGGGACTGCCCATATCAGACAGAGAATGAGACGTGGAGGGCTATGATTGGGCCACGCGTACCATATTCGTTTACGGGAGTCGGATGCACATGCGTTTGTGGGGCTATATTTGCCTTTTTGGAGAAAGAGAAAACGCAAGCAGATTGGATTCTTGGATTCGATGTGACTTCACAAACCTCAATATCCAAATTTTATTTTCACTCATATTTAAGAAATGTGTACATAAAAAAAATCCAAACAAGTTTGCTGGCAAAAATAAAAAAATACACTAATTAACACAAACACAATCACAATCCCCCACCCCCTCACATGACAACTTCTCGATTGGTAATCATCATATTTCGAAATGACTAAACCTAATTATTACAATTACACAAACTGGGGTTTTGTGGGGGTGCATGCGTTGTTTTTGGGTTCAACAAGTTGAACGATTGTGTCCCCATTTCAAATACAAACAGTGACATGAATGAACCCCTATCTCAATGTGGCAGGACTCACAAAGGCTCAACGTAATGTGCTTCCGTAAATATAACCAAACATGATGGACATAATTCACAATTTCCCTCCTTTTCATGAACTGTGTTGACTGAATGAGCTGAGAAGGTTCCGGAAAAGACAAATGAATTCATCATAATCTTCTATTAGATATTTGGGGGATCCGATGTGGCTAACCTAATCACTTCTGTAGTGTGTATCATACAATTGTACTGTAAAAGAGTAAGGAGAGTATTGTGGATTTTTGGATAGGTCACGAGGGAGGCAAGTGAGTGAGTGTGCGTGAGAATGGGGAGAGGTTTGTGTTTGAAGCATTTGAAGGGAAAGCAAGGCCCACTCACATTGAAAGCGGGCTCTAAGGACCGATGATCACGGGAACTCATCTGGGACCCACCATCCCTCCACCAAAGATTCAAAATAGCCTTTGATTGGATCCTCTTCACACCCCATCAACTCTCCACTGGGCCCACCCCCCCAAGCCGCTCATCACGCCCCACCCTCTACGTATCCACTTTTTAGTTTTTACCACCCCCACTCTGCATACATATTACAAGTATCTCCCCGCTTTTGACCCTTCCCTTTTCCCTATTCCCAAAAGCTCCATGGCCTCGTTTCGTCCTTCCCCATACATGGTTTACACACCCTAGATTTGGTTGACTTATTTGTCCCTTGTCTTAAAAAAAGGGATTTTCATGAGTGGCTGGCTCATTAGTCATTAGAGCGTACGAAGTAGTAGTACAAGCATTCTCTCACAAATCAAGTGTTAACAGTTTACAACTAAGGTGGCATTGAATAATGATCAATAAAATTTTGGCAAAATTTCACATGCTGCCCTTCCCCCCCCCTCCATAAGTACCCCCACCCACTGACTGCTCTGTCCATCCTCACCTTCTCCCCTTTGCCCTCTTCTCTAGAGCGTTAGATACTCACTCACTATCACTATGGCTCTCCCCACTCTGCTCTGCATTGCCTCCCTCTTCTCATTCCTCTGCCAAATCGAAGCTAGACTCCCTGGAGTTTACACTGGTGGTGCTTGGGAATCTGCTCATGCTACTTTCTATGGAGGATCCGATGCTTCCGGCACTATGGGTTTGTGCTCTCTAACTCCATTCCACATAATGTGACTTCCAATTATGTTACTGTCTTTGAATCGAAAAAAAAAAAACCCCTCCCCCCTGCATTTACTCTCTTCAAAACAGAGCAACTTCCCCTTTTTTCTGGTCAAATAGCGAGATGCGAGCTGAGATTGAGGTTTTTTAGTTGTTTTAGGTGTACTGACAGTACATTACTAATTATCATCACAATGTACCTTACAAACCCATTTCCCCACCGCGATTTCTTTGCTCATAGCAGGGCAGCACTATGTTTTTCCTGTTTCCGGTAAGAGGTCCGGTGATGAACTTAATGTAAGCTCTTTTGGCTGAACAGGTGGAGCTTGTGGGTATGGTAATCTCTACAGCCAAGGGTACGGAGTAAACACGGCGGCATTGAGCACCGCACTCTTCAACAGTGGCTTCAGCTGCGGTTCCTGCTTTGAGATCAAGTGTGCAAACGAAAAACAGTGGTGCCACTCCGGCAGCCCATCCATCTTCATCACGGCCACCAACTTCTGTCCACCAAACTACGCTCTTCCAAACGACAACGGCGGTTGGTGCAACCCTCCTCGTCCTCACTTCGATCTCGCCATGCCTATGTTCCTCAAGATCGCCGAGTACCGCGCCGGCATTGTCCCCGTCGCCTACCGCCGGTAACCCCACTTTCTAGTTCTCACTTTTACCTCTAAAGTTTCAACCTTTTTACACAAATGCTTCCGACAGTGAGTGACTTTTGTGTGTGAATTTGTGTTTTTGCAGTGTGCCATGCAGGAAGCGAGGAGGGATTAGGTTCACAATCAATGGGTTCAGATACTTCAATTTGGTGCTGATCAGCAACGTTGCGGGTGCAGGGGATATCGTGAGGGTGTACGTGAAGGGGACGAGAACAGCGTGGATTCCGATGAGCAGAAACTGGGGGCAAAACTGGCAGTCAAACGCGGTGCTGGTCGGTCAAGCACTGTCGTTTAGGGTGTCTGCCAGTGACAGGCGCAGTTCCACTTCATGGAACATTGCTCCTCCTCACTGGCAATTTGGTCAAACTTTCACCGGCAAGAATTTTCGGGTCTGATGAAAAAAGCCCCATTAATAATATTATTATTTTAAAGAAAAAGACCCAAATTTTTATGTGTTACTATATTTTTCCAGTTTGACTGCCAATTTTCATAGGGAATGGTTTTTTTGACTGGCTGTTTTGGAAGACCGTGGAGGAATTATTAAAAAAAACAAGAAAAAGAAAGGAGCGAGAAAGTGATTCACGACTTGTTGACTTTTTATTTTATGGTGGGTAGGTGCGTGGGGCTCTACTTTGTGCGGTGAGAGTAACTATACATGAAAGGGGGGAAAATTGTAGGGAATGCTGAAGCGGCTAATTAAGCAAAGTGGTAGCCCGCAGCTAATTAATATGATTATATATTGTATTGTAAGCATGTGTCCTGTGGTTAGTTAACTTGAGTTCAATGGGAATGTTGAATCATATGGTTTGTTTGATTCACTGTTGTTACTTTGTTGATTTGATGATTTCCCTTGTTTATGCGTAACTAGAAGGACAGACTTGTCGTTTGCCATCAAGATCCTAACTACTCCACCATAAAAACTGATGGAATATTTAAAACACAGCCATGCGGATTAAATGCAAACATTATTAAAGTACTCGTGTCCCATATCTATCAAATTGGTTACTTGATTTAAAGGGAACCTGGAGAGCAAAAAGGCCTCGAGGCCATTTAATAACAGACCCACTAAGAGGAAGAGTGGGGGGAGAAAGCAGGACACGTTCTGCTCATTAGAGAGAAAATCCCAGGATTATTACTATCTGCAAGAATTTTGACATGACTTTTCAAAACTGTGAAAGCTGTGAGCATTTATTTGTCGTGTTCCTATCATTTTGCATTATTGAGAAGTAGAAAGGAAAGTGCATTATGTTGGTCAATTATATCATATGGGGAGAGGCCAGGCAGTGAAAAAGAATCAGGGAACAGTGAGGAAAATGGAAGACAGCATGTAGGAGACAAAAGCATATATATAAAGATGATGGTGCTCCAGTGAGTGCAAATAAAAGTCACATCAAAGTGTGAAGAAGGAGAATGCTATTTGTTGGTTAATGAATTGCAAGTAGTTACGGGGTGGGTGGTGTTACTGTTGCATGCTAACTTAGGATACCTACCTACCTACCTACCTCTACAAAAGTTTAAAAAGCAAAAGTGAAGAATGGTTTTGGAAAACTTCCCTCCTTTTTCATTTCGCTGCTTCTGAGAGATTCTTTTGATTTCATGAGCATTTCAGATTGATTTGTATGTAAACTAATTTAGTAAAGGAATTCACTTATTAAAAGAACACTTCGAGTCTATATTATAACCTTTTTTAACTCTCTTTTTTAAAAATATATTTTGTTTTCTGACAATCCATCTATTCTTAGATCCCAATTGAGAAGCTAAGCGTCGTTTCTTTTCTTTTCTTTCTTTTTGGACATCGTCATTCGTCAATATTTGAACTCAAAATTTTGCTATCACTGAAGTACTCTAAGCTGCGGTTTTCATTGAAATTCATGAACTAGGGAGAAACAGTTAAGAGTTCATTTATGAAATGAGACCTATGCATTTTGCAAGATGCGGTTACTGTAAAAAAACATTCAAATGACTTGTACCCTTAATCGCTTGACTGTAGAATAATCATTCATAATAATGGCCAACTCGAAGTTTATCGTGAGGGCTTAATCAGGGGTTCTGAGCAGAGAAGCTGAGAGGGCATTTCAAGTTCAGAATCAGTTAATCAGCTCAATTAGACTTTGAGGTGGATGTGGATGCAAATTGCAAATTGAGATTCGCAACCGTAACAAGGCTCTGGCTGTTGATAAGATAGATAATATGCATAACGGTCTGTATTATTACTTGGGTCAAAATTACCTGAACATTTGAAGTTCTGAAAACCTCTTGGGTTCTTGGCCAAAAAGAAAGAAAGAGTGAAGTCCTCAGCCTCAAACGAGTCATTTGCTGGAGGCATCCCAATTGAATAAAGATGACAAAATTGACGCAATGCAACTGCTATGAAATACAAATGATAGACTAGTTTTAAATGAAATTTAGTGGATACCAAAACTGATATCAAAGTTTGGAACGAGAGAATTAAAGTTCAGCATGTCATTCTTTGAGCATTCCAAGCATGGGCCTTGTGAAATTACTGACCAACTCTAGTTCTGTAGGATATGAATTACAAATCTGAAAATCAGTTCTAATTCCAAAGGTTCATAAAAAAAAGGGGTGTTGGGCCCTCTTCCGCTTAAGATTTTGTTTCTGATTCTTCCATTGAGTCAGTAAATATTTAATGCCCTCCTTCAACGAGGCCTTCCTCCCTTCCTTCGAATTCCAGAGCTCGCGGATTATGTACCTACCACTAGGATTGTACTCGTTCAACTCAAACAGGGCATTAGTCACTGCTTTAAATACCTCATCCCCAAGCTCATTCTTTAAAGCTTTCAGTTTCTCATCTTCTCCATTGATAACTTCCTGCATAATACATCCAAAGTAAATTAAATAATGTTACATGCAAATAAACTTCAGAACGATTCATCAGCAATCAGGAGCTTGCACCAATAAATATTAAACAATGCATACCGTCTTGCATCTATACAACAAATATTGTACCGCCAAAATACAAGGTTTAATTTTTTGTCTGCAATATCATCCTGAATGTTCTTGAAAGCAATTATGATGATTATCTGAGGGTAGACATTCATTTAATGAAATATCTGAAGAGATTCCTCGGCCATATTGCACATGATTTGAAAGGTAAAAGCAAAACAAGCGCAGAATTGCTGGAATGGGTCTCTCGTTCTGAGTCCACAAGTCTGATATATTCCAGATCTAGAAGAGCACGAAGAAGATTAAAAGCATAAAATAGAGTTATGGTTGTGGTGACATAGGTCCTGTCCATTATGGTGAGGACCTCCAGAGTACCGAGAGACTATTTTATTATAGCAAAACACTCCAAAGTCAATCTTCAGATGTTGATATGAAGATAATATTAACCTAAGAAGCCAAGGGATGATGGCATTGATCAAGAAGGCCTGCAGGAGGTTGAATCTCTAATGGTTTAGATGAGGGTTTACACGGAGGAAGTGGTTATTGACTTAGTGTGGAGTGCTCAAGAGGAAAACTAAGTGCCTGTTTGAGTTGGCGTTGTAAAAACACGTTCACAAATCGAGACAAAACTCATCTTACATACTTATCTCGTACATCGTAAATCATATTGGAAAAGTAGCTTCTACCGCTAATCCAAACATGCACTATCCTAGAGTAAGATTGGCCTCTGGATGCGAGAGTTCAGACATCGATCCAACCCTCATGACAGAATTAACTAAAGAAGGCCATGATTGGGTCCTTCTACCAGATTTACTACTAGTATACTATGATGAATGGATACCTACATAGCATTGGTAACTATAGCGGGAGAACTATCAACGTAGATCTTGCAATATCACACCAAACCAGGGAAGGTTTACAAGGTTGAGTGTGCAGATCAACTTTACTAAATCCCTGCTACCAGCCTTCATATCAAGGAATAGGAAGTCTGTGATTAACCATGATATGACTGTCCTAAACTGCTGGACATACTGATAGTGTTCTGAAAAATTAGGGAGGAAAATTCTATGGGCTATGATATGACTGTCCTAAACTGCTGTCATCAGCCATGAGAAGCCTCTATGAGCGAGGTAACTGATCACGCCTGCAACGGCGTCAATGAAGAATGCAACCATAACATTTCTGAGTTCATTTCTTAGCTAAAATAGAATGGGAATTTTCCTTTTCCATATTGGTTTTCTTGTTTCTTCTTTGGGCTTAGTGCCCCTTTGTTTCAAGAATAAAAAATCATTGCTTAACAAGAATGATATAATGAAAGGATGCCGGATATGAATTCGGCCTAATTTCTCATTTCACGGTAAACATGTTCTCAGGGCTTGAAATTTCAGTGAACATGGTGTGATAAACATAAAAAGAAATTCATCTCACAAGATACATTATTTTGACAGTTAGGATCATTGTACCTTCAGATTCCCACGTTCATCCTCTACATTTTTGAAAGGGTGCCAGCTTGGATCTCCTAGATCTGCCTCCCACTGCGAACACAACTGTAGTGCTAACACCTCATCATCTGGACCTTTTCCCTTAGCTGAAGTGACAAATGGCTTATGGTCCAGATCTCCCATTTTTTTCACAATAATATTACTATTACCAGGGCGAGTACTCAAATGTTCTATCCCCTGTACGCAATGAAGTTAGACTACCTCAGATAAATTACAAAAGAAAAGGCCATGGCAACAACAACAAAGAGTAATCAATCAAAGAGAATTTCAAGACATCTTTCTCTAGACTAAAGTAAGAATCATTCAAGTGAAGAAAAGTAACAAAACAAGTAGATCACAATCCTCCCCACTGCAAAACTGCATACATACACACAAAAAAGAGATAAATATGGTCCTTGATAGCACCCTACCCTAGATGTCATGCTTCATTACAAATGAAATGTTTTCAACAAAACAAGATGCAAGCTGGAAATTCAAAAGTATATTGTTCTGAGATTGTCCAAATATTCCACACAAATTTAAATCCTTTGTTGCTTGTTGGGAAAATAATTAGTAAAACGGAATTTCCATGTCGAGTATCGGACTGTTTGACGGGAGTAGAAGGCCTATAATGTAATAACGCCAGCAAGGCCATTCACACTTCCTTGAGTAAGAAAAATTATACCTACATTTATTAACTCCTTGCGAGCATCCTGCAATTCATCATTGGTTTTACGCTCCTTGACTATAAGGGCCTGTTGCAGTTCTTCCATTGCTTCCAACTCCTCCTCTTTATCCTTCAGATCCTCTTTAATTTTATCCATTTCTTTCTTCACCTTAATATCCTCATCCTCGCCCATGTGATTCATTTCTTGCAGAACATCCAGAGCTCCTCTCATCTGCTGGATGTTTAATTCCAACTCTTGTTTGTCATCAAGTTTTCTTTGCAGATCAAGAATTCTTTTATGCAGTTCTTCCTTTTGTTTCTGCAATGTAAGACCACTGAATATGAAATTGATGGATTGGTGGAAACCATAAGGGGGAAAAACTGAAACGCTTCTGTATAATTGAACAAACAAAAAAGAGAAAATCCAATCACATTCAAAGGAATGGATAGATAGAGAAAATGGAATGCATGCCTTTTGTTTGTCAGCCAAACTCATCACTCTCTGATCAGCCAACTTCTGCTCCATTGTTGCCCTCTCATTCTGCAGTATGGATGGAAAATTAAGCGCATCATATCTTGAATTATTAATGTAAGGCAGCAGGTAGGATCTTGGCATCAATATTATACCAGCTTATCCACAAATTTAAATGGGAAAAGCATACCATTTTCTTCTGGTGAAGTAGTTTTTGTCTCTCAGTATCATTTTGGGCTTGACGGTGTCGCAAATCCTTCTCAAGGTTCTCCAAATTTATCCTCTGAGCTTCCAAACGGAGTCTATCTTCCTCATGATCCCTAAGGATCTTCTCAGCATGATCACGGGCCCTCTTCTGGATGTTCGTTATCTCTGGATGGGCACAGCAAAATATAAGGCAAACTACCGTCAAAGAATAAATCATAAAAACTAGAAAAATGAGCTTCAAAGTTTCAACATACCATTATTAAAATGCTTAATCAGGACCGCCTTTTCACCCATCAGTTTACTCAGGGAATCATTAGTCTCATGGTATTTGCTTTGGACCTCCTTCAATTGCACAGTCTTCTTCTCCAAAGTTAGAGTCAAACCTTGGACAAGCTTGGATTCCTTCCTCTTGTCCTCTGATTGTTTATCAGTAACAGATTTTAGATCCCCATTTTTACGAAGGTGATCACCAATTATACTCTTTCCATGGTAATCATCATCACGAGCCACCCATCCATACAATCTATCCCCTTGGTTTCTTGCCTTGATATAATCCGTCTTACCACATCGATCCACTTCAAAACTCTTCTCAAAATCGATAGCATTATTGAAACCATCAAATTCTTTGCTAAACTCTACAATAGCAAAACCTGAGTGACCCCAACGATTCCACAATGGATGAACTCTCACTGGATTGAATCCTTTTATGGAAAATTCTTCCTTCAATTTGGTACCACTTTCAGCTACATGCCGTCCATCTTTCAATTGAGTTTTAATGTTAGCCACAATACCCATCCAAGGCCATACAAACAACTGGTCGCTGTCAGGCTTTGGACAATCAATTTTGGGAACATGTTCAGGCTTTGGACGATCAATTTTGGGAACAGGTTCAGGCTTTGAACGATCAATTTTGGGAACAGGTTCAGGATTTGGACGATCAATTTTGGGAACAGATTCAGGCTTTGGACGATCATTTTTGGGAACAGGTTTAAGATATCTTTCGATGTAATTCTCAAGAGCCGAGTGCCGAGCTATGCTTCTTAAACTCGAGCTCTTTGATTTGCAAACACTTGACGCATGTTTCAAAAGCTCCTTCAGGTGGTAATCGTTCTTACTACTCGAATGGCAGAAGGGGCAACTATATTTTGAATCAGAGACTTTGAGTCGAAACTCACCAGCCTTCAATCCTTTATAGTATTTATACTCATAATCCTTCAACTCAGATTTACTCATATGATCTGACATACTGGACAATTGCAACTGAAATTCATAACAATGCTCCAGGCAAACCATATTAAAGTAATGAGAGAAGAGGCACAATATGAAAAAAAGAATAACATCTTTATTCAGTTTAAATATTAGATCAACAGTAGTACGACCAGAGCTAGAACAATACCAAGAGACAAGCAAAAGAACGGTCCGCTAACACCAGCGCACACTTCTAGCGCGAATGTCAGGCAAAGCTTGTGGGCTAAGAAAAGCCCGAGGAATGAGGAAAGCAAAGTAAGGGAAGAGATAGAAAAGTTGAGCCGAGTACTATACCTGACGGTGTGAAAATGTGAACCTGGAAAGTCTTCTCGGCGGTACACAGGCTTCCGGAGCTCTTCAAAATAAACTCAAGACTCTGCAGAATCAAAAGGCATAACCTAAAAAATCTCAAGGAGTAGCAGAGAAACAGAGGGAAGAGTGAGGTGTAAAGGGCTCGAACAGACGCCAGCAAAGTCGAAATGGCGTTACAGAGAGAGGGTTGAAACTTGGAGAGGAAGGTCCAAACGAGTCGCCTCGCCTGCCTTTCGGCCTGCGCTGATACGTTTGCAAAGCATAGAGCGTGGAGTGGCCAGGCCTCTGACCCCGTGGTACTAACGGGACGCCTCATTTCCAGTTATGCCTTTTTTTTTTTTTTTTTTTTAAGATTAAATCATGCAGCTGACTAATTTGTTATTTGATATTGTGCCATTTTTTCCTTTAGTGTGATTTATTTAAAAACCATAAGCAAAATATTGAGCTATACAGTAGATTCCTTCCACCTTAACCACAAGCAATCCAAATTATTGTTGGTTAATTTTACCTATTACATGACTTTCATGTAAAGTTTTATGAGGTTAAAAATAAAAATTTTGTTTAATCGTTGCGGAAACCCGTAACTCCTTACGGTCTTCATGAATTATTAACCGTAACTCATTATGTTAATTAGTTATTAATTATTAATCCGTAACTCTTTACTGTACTTATGAAAATTCATAACAATTTATAATATTTATGAGCTTCGGGATTATTCGTTAAAACAACCATTGGGGATTGAGATAACTTGATAACACAACTATCAGAGGATTACCTTAGATCACTTGAAGACCTTAATGTTGTTGATGTCCTCTAACGTTGATCCACACGGTTATCCCCTGATTGCAACGAGAACTCCTTTTCTTGAAGACCTCAATGTTGTTGATATCCTCTAATGTTGCTAGGCAAAGGTAAGGTTAAGGTTTGGTTTCCTTGGGTTTTACTCTTTTCAAGAATGTGATGGTTTCTTGGAATTAGGTTATGGATAGGAGGAACAAAGTTGCAACCTTACCCTTTTATGGATGACACATTTTCCTTTCTAAACCTTTGGTAAAGACCGAAATTTGGAGAGCATAAGGATGTAAAAAAAAGTCCAACCCTCCCCTTTTATAGCCCTTGTGGGCCGAAAATTCCTAACCCTAATTGCTTTAGGAATTTTCAGCTTATGCATCAAGAAAGGGGTTTTAGATAATAGGTCCACTACTTGTCAACCAAGTCACATTAAATTCACATCTTGATTGATTGATTGAATTTAATATGATAAATCATATTCATATTTTGATTGATGGATTGAATTTATGGAAAATTAAAATCAAGGACCTATACTAGATAATATTTATTGAGAAGGACAGTAAAAGTTGTAATTATTTAAAAGGATCAATTAATAAAATAAAAATTTAAAAATACTAAAGTGTCCCTAATCAAACTTCCTACATTTTCTCTCATATTCTATGTTTAAAACTAATATGAATTTCTAAATTAAATTAAATTAAACACAATTTCTCTCATCATAGATATTTATAGAAAAAATACCACAAACATCTTTCAATTTTGTCAAAATTATTATTTTACTTTTAAAATTGACACAAAATTTGATTTAAAAAAAATATAATTTTAGGTAAAGCTCGAATTTTTTATAATTATAAACATTAAATAAATGTTTATATATATATATATATATATATATAATAGGGTCATGTTCAACACGAGCATGCCTTCCAGTGTCAACAAACATTAACCCATTATAATATTTCAATTTTTGATACAATATAGTAATGTTCTGTTTTTGTTATTTGAGCCTACACAACTAGTTCTAATAAGATAAAAAATGCATTTAATTTTTTATTTTGGTTGATAAAGTTTCTTTGATAGAGATTTTTTTCTTGATTTACATATAAATAAAAAAAAATGATATAAAAGGGTTAAAGGGCCAATATCTATGTTACCAGTAATAATTAAAATATATAATGATAAGATATGAAATGCATTTAATTTTTTATTTTGGTTGATAAATTTCCTTTGATAGAGCTTTTTTTTTCTTGATTTATATAAAATTATGTAAATCAAGAAAGAAAAACTTAATGATATAAAAGGGTTAAAGGGTCAATATCTACCTTACGAGTAATAATTAAATGATATAATGATATGATTATGTGGATATTAGTTAAGGTTAAAAAATGATGATTTTGGAAGTAGTAATTTTGGTGGAAAAAAATTAAATCACTTTCAAGGGCAATTTTAGTATTTCTAAATTTATATTTTGGTAATTGGTCCTTCTAAAAAATTACAATTTTTACGGTCCTTCCCAATAAATATTATTCTATATAGGTCCTCCTATCTAATTCTCCCTTAAATTTAAGATGATGGATCACATTTATTTCTTTTTTTCTTCTCAAAAAACGTCTATCAAAAGAGCACACAAAAAATCAGCACTTTATAAGAGTCTAACCCTAATTTAAGTGTTTACAAGAAGGGTCCAATCCAAACTTGAATTGGAAAATTTAAATCATAATGAATTAAATTCATATCTTGATTAAATAATAATTTAAGATAATGGATCACATTCATCTCTTAAACTAAAATTCAAAATCATTTTTAAATCAATCTTTATTTATTATTTCTCCTATCTTCATCCAATCATTATTGGATCTTTATATATATATATATATTAGATAATTAAGAATTATTTTTTATAACTTAACTTTTTTAGAATTAAAATTTAGATTTTAAATTTCAAACTTAAATTCAAAATTGGAATTCCAAATTCAACTTGGCCTAAGACCCTGTTGGGTCTTCTAACATATTTGGGCCTTTTTGTGGAGAAAGTGATTTCCCACTGGAGACCATGTATGACGTCATTTTCTCCTTATTGGGCTTAGAGTCCCACTCAACCCATACATGGACTCTTGATAAAGCCCAATAACAATTATTGTCCCAAGTTTGCTAATTTTAAGCAATCGTGAATAACTTTTGTGTGTGACCAATTAGGCCCCAATTAGTCATTGACATAAATAAACTTGGACCAATTAAAACTCCTTTAATGGACCCAATTTATTTAATGACTTCATAAGACACTAGCAATACTCTGCAGGCCCTAGAACTAATTGAGTTGATCAAGTGATCTACCTTTCATATTTGGATACTGTGCAGGCATCATCCCTCACAACGTCATTCACATTTAGTCGAAAGCAAAGATAGAGCATCATCTCTCTTGATTGACTAAATGTAGCTAATTCACAGAACTAGTAATCTTCTTATATTAACTCTATAATGGATCATGACTCTTCATGATCATTTTTTGTGCGCACAGACTCCCGAGTTAATTTGAAGCTTTCCAAGCTCTACCAGTCTTGTGTTTAGCTAATCCCCTGTAGGGGAATGTGAGTCCTCTTGGCATGTCCATCTATACTTATGTATTCGAGTTACACTCAATAGTACACTGTTCTCCTCATTTTCAGGTGGATAGAGTTGTACAGTCAAAATATAACCCTAGGACATAGTGTTCGATGACATCCTTAAGTCTAGGACGATTCGTACTACCAAACGATGAGAGACTTTACATATTCAACGATACTCTCTACAATGAATCTTTGTGGAATCTCTAAGCGGGTCTGTTCAGTACTATATGTTTTCTAACAGATCTACCCACGACATCAGCTAAGGCATCTACATGTCTGTATTCCATAAGGTCCCTACCTTGTATCTTTATATAAGTAGATGATGTCGTACTAGTCTTATTGAGATCATTAATGCCCTTTCTTGGGATTCAATACTAGGAACAAGTTTTAGGTAATAGATATATAGTATTCTCGAGTCCTCATGATCATGATCTCTATCATTGATCATCGAGATTAACACATATTCTATTCCTAGGGCTTTTATCTTCAAACACATATTTACTTTAAAATAAAGGTGAGACATAAATATGATAAAGATAAAATATGTTCATTTATTAATAATGAAATACTATAACGTAGAAAAAGGTACTAATCTGTCCCTACATATTGTCTCTAAAACACCTAAATACTAACAATTATATCATGCAGCTGACTAATTTCTTATATGATATTGTGCCATTTTTTTAGGGAAAATCCTTCTTGGGCCCTTTTTGGAAAAAAAAATCCAAAGCGGCCTCTCGAAAATTCTAAAAAGGGCCCTTTTATATGATTTATTTAAAAACCACAAGCAAAATATTGAGCTATACAGTAGATTCCTTCCACTTTAACCACAAGCAATCCAACTAACTGTGCTAGAAGTTTTGTCGCCACCCTACGCATCCCATGCATTAACGTGGTTGTGTTCATTATTATGATAATTGTGTTCCCATTTATGCTACACCACTCTTTACCTCCACTAGCCAAATAACATCAAATTTTCTGTCGAGAAGCGTTTTAATACCCAATAATTGGATGAACTCCAAAGTTCAAACAGAACAAGACAATAATAGGAAGGAGAAGAAGCATTAACGTAATCGCCAGCGAAGTGGAAGCTTGCTACCTTCAGCAAGAATGACGGATATTGAACTCCGCGAGAATTAGGGTTTCAGATTCGTACTTGAGAACGAGCAACTAAATGATAAAATTGCAAGTTAAATGTCAATGAGGAAAAAAAACTAAATTATAAGAATACCCCTATTTGGATTAGGGACTGTCCTTGATCGTTTTTTTTTTCGGAATCAGGGGGAATACCACCCCAACCAGCTTTAGATTGGGCTATTGCAATCCAAAACCTTTTTTTTAAAGGGAAAAAAATCTATTACTAAACACATAAGGCGCACTGTGAAAACAAACTATAAATGATACCAAGCCCTAAATGCATATCCCTACCTTTCAGAGAGTAATGAAATAGCAAAAGCCTGGGATAGCATTGTATAAGCCCAAGTAATAGTAGGTTTAAATTACTTTAAGATTTCCATATAATTATAAACCATTTTCACACAAATATTATTTATAAATTGAACAGGGGAATTGCGAATTATGATAAATCATCACATTTTAAACAAAGGAGGAAGGGTGAGGCAAGGTGGGGGAGAGATTAGGTGCTTAGTAAGAAGGTTTGATCTGAAATACTGCCGCATTAACGACGAAAATAGAATCAAATCTTGTGCCAAAGAACAAATATAAATACAGCGTAGCAAAATATAATAGATAACAGATAAGAGAGGCAAAAGGGGAGAGAAGTAAGAAGAAGAACAAAAGCAAATTATTGTCATCAAAACAAAACCCAAATGAAGACACTAAAACATCATCAGTAAACTACCAAAATGCAACATTATTTTAAATTAAAGAATACCAAATCCTTATCATTAATAACAAAGAGAAGTAAAATTGCAGTACTATGCAAATATTGGGGTAAGAGCAAGTGCACAAATCAACAGTTTCAACTTTTTCTTTCCCAAGTTCAAAAGATGAGCCAGGACGACCAAAAGAACTGTGGTCGGCTAGAAATTGATAAAAAAATGACACTCGCAAAAGATCTAATTAAACTAAATGATAATATAACACATCTATCAACAAATTTATCAAGTGGATTTTAAAAAATTGGAGAAGTGAGGTTACACAATTTTAATAAAGAGAAGATATATGGTAAAAGAGTAAAAAATTAATTAAGAATTTTTAAACCCACATCTCTAATTTTTCTTAGTGGCCTTGTTTTGATGAGGAGTTATGTAGATAGTTGTATATGGTTGTGTTTGCTGGATTTTTACTAAATTTGCCTTTTGGTGGCCTGTTGTTGTACGTGCGAACCCACCACTCATTTAGGTTTTTTTACAAGCCTAAGATAATATGACAATATATATAGGCTTATACTCTCGTATTCCCAAACAATGTAGGACTAATTAGAGATAATAAAGTAGAGAGATATAAAAAAATGGTATCGAGAGCGAGACGCTAGGATGTTACCATTGGTATCAGAGACAGGCTCAGGTTGCTGCACCAGCGGGCTCTAGGCCCCTAGGGGATGGATTGTACTGGTATCAGAGCTAGGTTTGGGTCGTTGTGCAAATGAGGATGATGGGACGCTGGCCCCTGGGGAGTGGATTGTATTGGTATCAGAGCTTGGTTCGGGTCGCTATGCCAGCGACGACGCTAGTTTCTGAGGGGTTATTTGTATTGGTATCAATGCCAGGTTTTAGTTGTGCCAGCAAGGATACTGGGACGTTGACCCCTCGAGAATGGACTGTATTGGTATCAGAGCCAGGTTTTGGTCATTGTGCCAGTGAGGACGCTGGCCCCTAGGGGTGAATTGTATTAGTATCAGAGCTCGGTTCGGGTTGTCACATTGGCGAGGACTTTGCCCACCTAGGGGATTGTAAGATCCCACATTGTCTGGAAAGACTTTTCATTACTTCTATGGCCCCTAAGGGTGGATTGTATTGGTATCAGAGTCCGGTTCGGGTTGTTACATTGGCAAGGACTGTCCTTGATTGCTTTTTTTGGATTAGGCAGTTTTTAAATTTATTCATCTTTGCCTCGATCCCTATTCATCAGTGAAAGATAATAGCATCAAGCTAAACGAAAAAAAAGAGGCAGTTGCATTTTAGGAAAAACAATTGCAACTAAAAAAGAGGAAAAAAAAAGCAATCAATCAATAAACCATCCGTTACTGGCATGAGCCCATGACCTTTAGCCTAGCATTAAAAGAACCTGGGATTAAGCCCATTTCGCCATCAGTCACATTTGCATTTAAATAATAATTATTTCACTCCTTTCGTCATCACTTTATTCACTTGTAGTTTGAACAGTATATCCTACCATCTGCGATCATATACCCATTATCATTTCACCATTATGTATTCTTTTTCTAGTGCCCACTCCAATGACACCTAGAGATAGAATGCCTTAAATAGTCAAGCTTAAGTCCGTTTAGATTGCTAGACAGTGAGCCCTCTGCAAAGTAATGGTTTGTTTTTAACATGCTACACCGAATGTGATCAAATCAATCACATAAAAACTATCGCCAAATGTTCTGATATATGCTAGCAGCTATCTTTAGTAACCCTATTATAGCGTTTGCATTGGACCTTTTCCTGCATAAGAATGTTATTTCAACCTAAAAAATATAACTCAACCATATCTTAATTTTTTTTTTTTTTTAAAAGTGAGGGCGTAGCTCTGTTGCTACTTGCTAATACATAATTATATCAATGGTGGGGAAATTAGTCCCAACTCCCAATCTCTCTTTGTCAAACAAATTCTGCAGAAAGCTCGGGCAAGACTCAAATAGTCAAGTAGGCAAACCTTTTTTGCAAGTCCATCAGCAAGCTGATTTCTTCCTCTTGGAATATAAGGAATGTCAATTTCCCATGAGAAATCCATAAATCTCTGAATTTGAATCACCAGCAGACTGCACACCATTTTGCTGTTTCTATCTCGCAGCATTGTAATTCCAATATAACCTTCCTAAACCCCATATCCCAGCCCATTTGCAAACCTTTGAACACAGCCCACTGTTCAGTCTCAACAATAGAGCAAGGTCCCAAATTAGAGCAAAGCCTACAATCCAAGAGCCCTCGGAATCAGGGAGAATACACCACAACCAGCTTTAGATTGGATACTGAAATCCAAAACCTTTTTTTCAAAGGCCCAAAAAAAAAACTATTACTAAACACATAAGGTGCGTTGTGATAACAAACTATAAATGATACCAAGCCCTAAATGCATATCCCCACTCTCCAGAGAGTAATGCAGTCTAGGATGGCATTGTATAAGCCCAAGTAACATTAGGTTTAAATTATTTTAAAATTTCCATATAATTATAAACCATTTTCACACAAATATTATTTATAAATTGAACAGGGGAATTGCGAATTATGATAAATCATCACATTTTAAACAAGGAGGAAGGGTAAGGCAAGGCGGGGGAGAGATTAGATGCTTGAAAGTAACATTTAAATCCTATGAAACTAATTACATGTGTGACGGATAGGGGTTTGGTGTTTGAGATCTATCATATAATGATTACACGGCATGCCGATCACACTGTAGATGTTTCAATTATTAGCCGTCATCTTCAGGATGGTTGATTATGTAGCAGGAAAAGATCAGATATAAACTAAACACAAGTATAGAGCTTATCACTAGAACTGATTTAAGATGAATGAGCCAAGAGTGACAACAAAAGCCCAGTGGCTTGGGTTGTTGGATGGGAATAATAATGGACATTGTACAAGACCCCCATTCTTTACAGCTATTGGTCCAACCCGGTCCCCCCACCAATGCTCCCACCAAATTCATTACTCGTTTTGAGAAATTTGCTTCCTCTAAGTATTTGTTTCATGTCTGCATTTAACTTAAACATGAAGGTTATGAAATCCGGACCGACCACTAAACGAGCTAGGGTACTGGGTGAAAGGTCTCAAACCAAAGCTAAACCAGGGCAGTAAAGTCTGGATTTATTATATAATATTTATTTGCTTCTCTTTTGACAAGACAACCACGAGATTGAAAATCCTATCTAGTAAGATTTGACATCATTTGCATTTAATGGGAATTGTGTACCACAGATTATTATTATTTTTTGAAAAAAGAGGAAGACCTAACTTGGAAAAAGGCACGACTTGATGAGGATAAACGGACGCAAAGGAGCAAAGGCATAGGAGCGACTAAAAAAAACGGAAGGAGGCGTGGCTTCACTGTGGAGTCATCATCTTCCTTGGAAAGTATCTGAACCAGAGAGGGAGAGAGAGAACATGATCACACAGAAAGGGAGGAGTAGTTGCTGCCGTTGTCAACAGAGAAGGAGGCAGCTGTACAAGGTACTTGTTGAAGATATGAATTGAATTTGAATTATTATTTGTATTATTTGAATTTGAATTATTGTTAGTATTTGAATTTGAATTATTGTTATTAGATTAGAATAAGTTATCTAGAATAAGGGAATATTTGAAAGGTTGTTACCTACTATTGTGCTTAGGTTGTTAACCTTTGCTTGTATAAATTTACTTCATTCAAGAGGAAAATAATGAATGAACGAATAAATGAAAAAGAGGAAATACTCCCGTGGATTGAATTTTAACATGGTATCAAAGCGTTTCGATCGGGGAACCTAAAGTCTTATATTCTTTTTCTTGTTACCCGACCAAATCCCTAATTTCCCAAATTTCCCATGGAGAACCCCGACTCGCCATAAATTCCGCCTCTTCCCACCATCCTCCATGGGAAACCCGAATCCCTTTTTTCGTGAAATGGCTAAAAATTTCTAGAATCTCGAATCCTTTCTACTTATGAAACGGCTAAAAGCCACCAAATCTTGAATCCCTTCTATTTGTGAAACGGCTAAAAGCCACCGAATCTCGAATCCCTTTTTCTTGTGAAACGGCTAAAAGCCACCGAATCTCGAATCCCTTTTTCTGCTAAAAGCCACCGAATCCCAAATCCCTTCTATTTGTGAAACGGCTAAAAGCCATCGAATCCGAATCCCTCCTTCTTGTGAAATTGGCTAAAAGCCACCGAATCCGAATCCCTCCTACTTGTGAAATGGCTAAAAGCCATCGAATCCCGAATCCCTCCTACTTGTGAAATGACTAAAAGCCACCGAATCCCTTCTTTCTCTCCTTCTTATTATTATGTATCTTTCATCGATGAATGTACTCGAATGCTTTGGATCTCATTACTCAAGACCATTGCAGATGAATGTACTCGAATTGAATATGTATCTTCATTGATTAAGATACTCGAATATGTATCTTTTGTCGATGAATGTCTCGAACGCTTTGGATCTCATTACTCAAGACCTGCGAAGAAGTTAACTCGGTTGTTGTCTATCTCTACGCCTCCTATTCCAAAGATCTTCTCAAGAAAAGTGTTTGAAGAAGTGATTGGCAGTTTAGGCATTTAACGACATTCATGCACCAACTTGGGGGAGTGTTGAAGATATGAATTGAATTTGAATTATTATTTGTATTATTTGAATTTGAATTATTGTTAGTATTTGAATTTGAATTATTGTTATTAGATTAGAATAAGTTATCTAGAATAAGGGAATATTTGAAAGGTTATTCTCTATATGTCTTCAGGTTGTTAACTTTCTTTGTATAAATTTACCTCATTCAAGAGGAAAATAATGAATGAACGAATAAATGAAAAAGAGGAAATACTCCCGTGGATTGAATTTTAACAAGATCTTGTTCATCATCTACATCACACAGAACCAGGGATGTTGAACAGGGCTGAAGCTATCCATTCCCTCTCTCCACATCTCTCTTTGTAAACAGCGACATTGCCATCCATCCTCTCTTCAATCGACGTTTTTGTTTTTTTGTTTTTAAATGACTCTGTGACTAGGTCAACTTGGCCGGGTTAGACCAAGTTGGCCAAGTTGACCCGGGTCAACTTGAAACCTAGATTTTCCCTTAACTCGGACTGGTTTTTCGGTCCAGGTTCCAAGACAATGCTTAAAATCGTTTTGTGGATACAAAAGGATAGAAACCAGCCCCATCTCCCCCTCAAAAAAATGCAAAAACTTCCTCAGAAGTTGACCATCAAAATGGGGATAGAAAAATCACTCATCCCTTTTCAAAGAATGAATGCATCTCACAGAAAAATTGTACATTCCTTCAATTTTAAGAAAAGTAGCATATTACAGTACACCGCCCACTACAGTACAGGAGGAAAAAGCCAACTATACTCCATGGTCTTTGCATTACATCCTGCTTTCACAGCTATTTCTAATTCTATGATGCCACCCAGAAATACTCCAGAGATGCTCTTGATTTTATGCGTATATTAACTGAAATATGATACTCTTTCGATCATAAATATAGGATCTAATTTGTAATGTTACACTACAAATTAGGTCCTACGTTTAGTACCACAAGTAGTATTAGACATGTACAATCTGGATAACTATGAACATACATGACATTGTCACCCAAGTTTCAAGCATAGAGAGCGGAAGCAGATGGACGGGGATAAGCTGTGAAGGTTTTCTCATTCTTAACGTCACCTTCACTTTTTCTGCGACTGGATCTATTCACAGAGGGTTTTGGTTTGCCTCCATTTACGTTGGGAACTTGAAGCTGATCCAATGCAGAAACAACCTCGTCCATGGTCGGCCTCAACTTGGGTTCGATCGAAATGCATCGCAATGCCAGTGTTGCTGTCTTGTGAGCCTCCTCTATTGTATACTGACCTTCAAGACGAGTATCCAGCACAACAGAAAGTTTACGTTTGTTTGCTAGATATGACTTAGCCCAGTCCACCAAATTGCGTTGTCCTGATGGTCGACTCTTGTCCATAGCTCGTCGGCCTGATAAGATTTCTACCAGTACCACTCCGAAACTATATACATCACTCTTTGCAGTCAGGTGACCTGCCATAAGAATAAGCCATTATTACCAAAATGGTAACAAACGAAAACTAACATAATTTGATCACTGACATGACCAAACATTACCGGTGGCTACATATTCGGGAGCTGCATATCCATAGGTTCCTAATACTCTAGTGGAGACGTGACTTTTGTCCTCTGCTGGTCCATCCTTGGCCAGTCCAAAATCAGAAAGTTTTGGATTGTAATTCTGTGGCCAAATTGACAAAGGTTTTGTTTTCAGATATCATATTAGTATTGTTCTTTATAAGAGAGATTTTTGGGGGATCCATATGCCACATACTGAGTCAAGCAAGATATTTGAGGTCTTCAAGTCCCTATATATCACTTTCGTTTCAGCACTGTGAAGAAATGCAAGCGCTCTGGCAGCACCAAGAGCGACCTTCAGACGGTGGCTCCAAGAGAGAGGTTGGAAATAAGAGCCCCCTGTTACGACATTATAATGAAGGTTAAACACGATTCTCTAGTTAAACCAATTGAAAAGTTGGTTAAGGTATGCAGGACTCACTCCTGAATAAATGATTCTCCAGGCTGCCTCGAGGCATAAATTCATACACCAGAAGACGGTGTTCGTCTTCAAGGCAATACCCGATCAACTTTACAAGATGGGGATGACAAAATTGTCCCAGAAAATTCACTTCAGCCTAAAACAGCAAAAAGGAAAAACAGGGCAAACCAACTCCTCTGAGTTTAGCTTACAAGAGGACCTATGATGGAAAGTGCCTAATAGAGGCAAAAACTCCACTTACCAACCACTCATCGTGACCTTGCAAGCTATCTTGCTTAAGTTTTTTCACAGCAATAACAATGCCAGTGCCTGGCTTCGCAGCAGTAAGGGATTGCTCATCAATCCATCCTTTGAAAACTGAACCAAAACCACCTTCTCCTAAAACACTATCGTGTCGGAAATTTCGTGTGGCCGCTTTCAGTTCTCCATAAGAAAATCTCTTCAAATTGGATGACTGCAAGATTTCACCCTCACTCCGGCGACGGCGAGTACGAGTCGCTGAGGCCTTTGAGACATCACTTCCGGAGCTGCTCAGATCACATCCATCTGTGCTCACGTATTTGGAATTCGGCGCTACAGAAATTAACAACATTAGCACTGTCAAGCACACCCATAACACAAAAATTCCATTTATTTTTCCCATATCTTTGGACGAGATAAGTTAGCATCAAAGGCAGGCAAAACGAATGCTTGAAGATGACAAGTTGAGATGTTAGCCACTTGAAGAACTCAATTTCATCTCATAAGCAGAAACAGGGTTGGGTTCACCAATTAGAGAGAAGAAGAGGGGAAAAGAAAGAGTAAAGCCAGGCAAAATATAAATCTGAGAAGTCGATCACAAAATAAAACGATCAACATACATACAAGCGTACAAGGGCAAGAATCAGAAATCAATAGCATGGACACCATACACTAGAGTTATGCCAGAGAGAAAGAAAAATCCGAAATACCGGCGTTACACTGGCCCTCAGCTTTAATTTGGGTTCCCAAACAACTTCCCATGTCAGAAATAAACTAAAACCTGGGAACACAGACACCAATAAGTTCCAGAAATCAATAAAAACGAATTGAATAGAGAAGTAAAGAAAGATCAGAGGTCGACAACAAAATAACATGAATTTAGAATTCAGGGGACGCACCGGTTTGGAGTGAGGTTGAAGGAAGAGGCTAGATTCATTAGAGGGATAAAGGAGAGAAGAAAGAGGAGGCCGAGGTGTGGAGAAAGTGAAGGGTTTATGGGAATGCTTGTCGTGGTGCCTATGGGGAGACTATTCAAAGTTAAAAGCAAGTTGAACAATCAACTCGAAAAGTTTGGATGGATTGAATAGTAAAGACAGACGTTGAAAGGGGACGAACAACGAAGGTGAGGTGGTGGTCGTCTTCGAAGGGACCCACTTTTGGTTGGATTTGAAGGGCCGCAGCCTCTCTCGTACAAAGTATACAAAGCTCAAACCTTTATGATCAGTCTCTATAAGATGGGAAGAGGGATTAGCCAGAAGAGTTCCCAGCAGTCGGAGCCGTTGGACTTCATGGATCTGGTTGGCTGCCGTGAGTAACCCGCGATGTCTTGTCTGTTAGGCACGAGACTGAACTTTCTTGCTTCGACCACTTGGACAGAGCTTGGACCCCACCATTGACTTCTTGGAAGCACTAATCAGAAATTGATTTTCTTCTTCTTTTCGACTAATGATAGTATTTTCTTCTTCTATATGCCCAGTCGCAGACTCCTTCAAAGTCACAAGCACTTGTGTAGTACTCGTATTAGTTACTGCAGTTTTTATATAAGGGTGGAGGAAATGTTAATGCCTTGATGCTTTTGAATGAGTCAAATAACATCACGAGCAAAATGAACATGTCTTAATTAAATCCACATGACGTGTATTCTTGTAAGCAAAGATAACATCTCAATCCTTATCTTAACCTGTAAATTTGGGATGCTTTCTGGGGTGTGTATTTTCGCCGGGCTAATTGATAAAAGAATATTTACATGTTTTTTTATGTTATTTATTTCCTTGATTGGAAAAGCGCATTTATTTTTATGATTAAAAATTTGTGAATGTTATTTCGGGGCACTTGTATTAGTAGTTATTATAATAACACATGCTTTTTAGATTTATATGCAAACTAATAAGTGCACAAGTACTATGCAGGTTAGCAAATGGATGAATGGAAGATTGGGAATAAGTGCAGGTGCAGCCAAACAAGAAAAACCGTGTCTTGCCCATCTTCATTTCTTGGATTGGTTGCCACCCCTCACACGCATGTATAATAAAATTTTGTTTGGAAATCTTCAAAAATAACTTCTCAAATTGTAGTTTATGGTGTATAAGGTAAATGTATAAGACGAATTTTACATTGACTTACATAAACATTTTATTATAAGTATCTTCAAACAAATACGGAAAGTTGTTTTTAAAGAAAAGAAAAGAAATTAAACACGTCAGTGTAACAACACAAATAAACTAATACTACCTTCGATCTTAATTATAAGACCACTTTTATAGTGCAAATTGTATTATAAAAGTGGTCTTATATAATTATTGATCGGAGGGAATATTATTTTCAGCCATTAACATAATATATAATTTGTAGTGCAAATATCCTATATCATTGATATAAGATCCCGTGTATATAGTGCATTTGTACAAATCTATTATACTATGTATTAAATTTTATATTAAATACATGAGGTAGTATTTAAAGCCACGTTAATGAAAGTCATGCATTTATGCAAATCAATGTGTAAATAAAAGATTCACTGGATCATGTGTAAATAATCTTATTTTTTATCAAAGAATTTGTAGCTTAATGATATGAATACACTCTTACTAATTAGCTGTCACAGGTTTAATCCTTACAGTTAATGACTGCACTTATAATAACAAAAAAGTAATTTATTTTGATAAGCACTGTGGCCCAATTATTGAAGTTCATCCACTATATTCGTGGATAAAATGGAATCCCATGTTGTACGGTTTGCGTACTTCCCAATGAATTATGGGAAAATCCATATGGGGCCTTTTAATAGAATTTCTTTTAAAAAGGTCCTAAGATTCTGAAAATCTTAAAAAAAGCCCAGGGCCTTTTCTGGTATAAATTCATTAAACGTTAATAACTAAATCAACCTCATTAATAACTAAATCAATACTCATTAACAACTAAATCAGTCGCATTAACAACAATATTCTAACAATTAAATTAGTCACATTAACAACAATATCAAAATTTCTGTTAACAACAATATCAGCTCTCCAATCGTTAACAACTAACATTTTAATAAAAAATCTCGAGAAAAGGTCCCGGCGCTTTTTGGGATTTTTAATCTTTGGCGCTTTTTAGGATTTTTTTCTATTAAAAGGGCCCCATATAGATTTTCCCATGAATTATTTTATAATTTTCTGTTGATATTAAGAGATAAATTGGCATTGCTCAAAGAGACAAATTGCCGTTCAAGATATAAGAGACAAGACGATCTATGATTTTGTATGCCATCAATCAGATAAATGCTCAAAATCAATATTCACACACAGATTCTTTGTTCTTTAGGAATAAATGGGATTGGATGACACATCAAGATCATTGTTCTTCTAAAAGCTTTATTATAAACGGTAATATTAATTGCTCCAAGTAGCAATATCAAGAAGTCAAGAAATATTTTGATTTATCGACATCTGGTGGATCAAACAAAACAATGAGTTTTTGTTTAAAGAATCATGAATTTCTCCAACATAATCAACTTCATTCTCGTGAATGTAGTAATGAATGAACTTAATTATGGTTGTGGATATGTGTGTAATTTGTTTACATATGGACATGGGTTGTAGTTATGATGAACTTCAAATTTCACCTGGTCTTATAAAGATTATCGATAAGAACCATGAACGAGATATTGGCATAAACAAACATGATAGAATTACGTTGTTGTGGTTGCAGTCATTAGGTTTTTGTATTTATTTTAAGGCTATGCTATATTTGTTAAAAGTTAAATATTTGATATAAACTATCTGATAAGATAAGTATTATATAAATCACCCTCAAAATCAATTTCAAAGAGATTATATTGATTTTCTCTTTTAATATGGGACCAATTTGGAATTTTAAGTTAATTAGGGTATTATTTTATAATTTTACGGTAAAATAACATTCAGAATTTACACAAGTTATGATTTTTCTCAAAACCAATTTTCAAACCTTCCCATGTGAAGGCATCACGCTGAAGAGAGAAAAATTTGGTTTTGGCCCCATCATTATGTTTATTATTTTATTATTGTGAATAGTAAATTACTATTCACTTATTTTTTTTTTTTTTGTTGATATTTTTGAATGGCAAGTCATAATATTATATTTTTATTGGCAACAAGAGTCATAATATTATGATTTTGTGACTAGAAAATTTATCATTTTTATTGCCATAAATTTATTATTTGATGTTTAAGAAGTTTATTAATTTTCATAATTGTTCTTTTATAAAATAAGTAATATTGGTTTAAAGAAATGGCATGACAAGACAAATTTTATGGATTATTATAAATACTAACCGGCTTATACGTAGAGTATATACAAAAAGAATTTAAGTTAATATGTATATACAAAGAGTTTTAAGTTATCATAAAGACAAATAACTTTAAGTAGAAATTATGCCTATATAGAAAATAATTCTAAAGGCTATTAGTTCTGAGACTAATTAAAGATAGTTTGCCCACTACATTACACTAACGTTTTGAAACACAAATGCTCGAAAGATAAATTTAATGTCCTAAGAGCTATGAAAGTATAATTTGATTTATTACCCAAGAAATGCTAATATTTTGTTACCCAAGGACAATACATTATTTATCAGAATATGCATTTTATTCTACCAAACAGAAAAACTTTTGAGTTAGATATCCAGAGAAATGGGATATCATCATAGAAAAGATTGAACTACATACAAATTGCAAACCGTGAAGTTTACAAATAATAATTCAAGGTTTGTAAAATAAACTGGAGTTTACATATGATCAAAGGAGGTCATATGTGATTAATAATGATATGAAAAATTATTATATCATATACCTACGGTAAACAAATATTATAAATGGAATGATTATTCATTTTTCTAGAGCCGATATAAGGATGAGATATTTTCCATCGGGTAGGTGTCTCCAGTAAGACTATTATAATGCACTAATACGTCTCAATAGGGATGAATATATGTTGGTGTAAAACTCCCTTTGATAATAAATTAAAGATTTGTAAGGAAACCACATTTGATTGTTCATTAATGCTCAAGATTTTTGTACGACTCACTGAGGGGGAGATTTACTAGAATACATGTGAGTGAAATTTTCGAAGAGTTATATACTCACACATTAAGCCTCTTGCCAAGAACAAAAGTCCATGAATTTTAGGGAATGTTCGCTCCACACCGGCGGAGATAAAGCTTTGTAAGCCGCCAGCCAATTTAGAAAGTCACACCTGATACTTCCCACATAATTACAAATATGATCTCCTTAAACGAATGATAAATTATGATTAGGATCATAAATGTTACAAAAAGAAAACGAAGTTACCGAGTCGAGATATATGTTACAAGAAAGATGTTGACGCTCCATATTTGTCGCATTTAATTTGCTTCGATCATCTCAGCATATATATACAAATAAGAATTTGTATTGACATCCATTGAAGAATCAGAAAAATTCTTTAGCAATAGTCGCTTGTTCTCAAATATAACGACTATGAAAATGTCATAGGTCATAATTGGTAATAATGGATCTAGAAATATATCAGTTAGATTTATATGCCATTGAAAATGGGTCACGAAACCATACAAACGACATGATAAATTTGATAGACGATTCATGTATTGCCATACGCGAGATTATTTTATATCAGTAAACAGATGTTGTAAATAATGCAACATGAAGTTTGCAAAAGAGATTGGTAACATGAAGTTTGCAATAATGCTCAATAAATTAAGCGCGTTAATTTTTCAGATGATATATTTAAGAATCATAATTAAAGTTCCATAAATAAGCCGACTTAACGCTATATAATGTGAACAAAATTTTATGTTAATTACATTTGATGTTATTATATAAGAGCTTATATAAGTACAATGCATTCTCCGAGAAATGGCTTTTGGTCAAGCCGCATAAATTTTCATCTTAATGGTTGAATGTGCAATGATTATTAACCCACCACAACGCACATACGGATATAGAAAGATATTCGAGATAAATGTTGTATAGACTTCTATTTCTTGTTTGTCTCTATAAAAAGAAAGATGTTTCTAAAGGAAATTAAAAGATTTAGAGATTTAATATCATTTACATTTAGTCAATTGTCGCTTGACATTGTTTTTACCATGAGGGGGAGAAATTGGATAGCTGAAAAAGACAATATATGGAACAAATAGTAGCAAAGTATTGGATCCATTATCCATATGTTTTTTGTAACCGGCAATCGATTATCCATATGTACTGCTAGTATATTATTAAATTCATACTATTTAATAAACCCTCAATCACTTTTTTTTTTTGGGGTAAAATTAGCCGCAGGACTGGCTTGAGGCTTGGGTCAGTGGATTTGAATCTCTCGGCTCAGGTTTAATCATTAGATTATGATTTAATGTTATTAAATAAATGTCACTATTTATTTAAAATAGGCAACTAATAATGATGGGGATGGTGATAAAAGCCTGATTTGGCATTATGTAGGAGGCATTAGCATTATATGAGAACTTAGTGCACCAAATCTACGGACAACTGCCCCTCTTGCCTCATGCATGTTTTTAAGAAATTTTCTGGCTATATTACTTCATGCGCTCCACAATTCAGTAATTCACAGTTTCCATTGAAATGTTTCGCTTCAAAACAATTAATCAGTTTATATAAAAAAAAAAACCCCCATTAATTGACTCTTTTCTTAAATTAAATGTATCATTTTATGTACCGCACAAAATCTAAAATAAAATGTATTATTTATGATTTACGGATATTAAAAATTAATATAAATTTAATATTTTTTATTCACGATGATTGATAAATTAATAAAACACAAAAAGGAGTACGTGCAAAAAAGGACACTCAAATTGGTTTCTGCCCCAAAGGAGGATAGGCTTCCATATCCCAACTCCGTGTAGCTAGAAGAGCGAAAACTACTACGACAACAAATACAGAAAGAAAAGTCTCCTTGTATTGCTCACAAGATAGTTCATCAGTCTATAGCCACAAGCTACCTACTAACCCCTTCAAATGGTCATAATACCATTTTTTCAGAACAAAACTGAAACCTTCACACTAATTCTTAACGAGAAAAAACCAAAACCAAAATTTATTCATTATGAATTTTTTTAAGAAAAAATTGCAACCCTGAGATTCAAATAGCCTCTGCAACATACTGAATCAAGCGAGATATTTGTGGTCTTCAAGTCCCTATATATCACTTTTGTTTCGGCACTATGAAGAAATGCAAGCCCTCTGGCAGCACCAAGAGCGACCTTCAGACGGTGGCTCCAAGAGAGGTTGGAAATAAGAGCCCCCTGTTTCGACATTATTATGAATGTTAAACACGATTCTCTAGTTAATTGAAAAGTTGGTTAAGGCATGAAGGACGAACTCCTGAATAAATGACTCTCCAGGCTGCCTCGAGGCATAAATTCATACACCAGAAGACGGTGTTCGTCTTCAAGACAATACCCGATCAACTTTACAAGATGGGGATGACAAAATTGTCGCAGAAAATTCACTTCAGCCTAAAACAGAAAAAAAGGAAAAACAGGGCAAACCAACTCCTCTGAGTCTAGCTTAAAGAGGACCAACCACACCCGCCTATGATGGAAAGTGCCAGGATTGGCAGCCGTAAGGGACTGTTCATCAATCCATCCTTTAAAAACTGAACCAAAACCACCTTCTCCTAAAACACTATCATGTCGGAAATTTCGTGTGGCCACCTTCAGTTCTACATAAGTCAAACTCTTCAAATTATTGGATGACTGTAAGATTTCACCCTCACTCCGGCGAGTATGAGTCGCCGAGGCCTTTTGAGACCTCACTGCCCGTGCTGCTCACATCACTTCCATCTGTGCTCACGTATTTGGAATTCGGCGCTACATAAATTAACAACATTACCACAGTCAAACACACCCATAACACAAAATTCCCTTTATTTTTCCTTTATCTTTGGACGAGATAGGTTACTACTGAAGGAAGCCAAAACGAATGCTTGAAGATGACAAGTTGAGATGTTAAAGCCACTCGAAGAACTCAATTTCATCTTGTTAACTTAGAGAAGCAGAGAAGAAAGAGAACAAACATATTCATATAAGGGTGTACCATCTGTTACATGGAAGGAATACCTATAGCCTATTTATATAGAAAGGAGGGGGGACATAAAGGTAAGAACTCAGGGAATTAAGGAGGGAATTAGGGAGGGGAACAAGGCACTAACACTCCACTAACATTCCACTAACACTCCCCCTCAAGTTGGAGCATAGATCCAACTTGTTACAAAGATAATCCCAACACAAAAGAAATAATCCAAAATTACAAAATTCTTACACACAAAAGAAATAATCCAAAATTCTCACACACTCCCCTCGCACGTAAGTTAGCCTTGAATACAAGTAACAACAAAACCGTAAATAATTGCCAAACACCTCTCCGGAGGACGCAAAATTCAGCAGATTGGCATTCAAGACAAAACAACACTTCACGAACGTGCTGGAAGACGAAACAACCAAACATCCAGCCACTAGAAACCAGTGAACGTGCACGAAACGAAATGCCGATCGTGTCTTGAATTCATTCTCACAACATAACCTTCGAAGCAAAGAACCGGCCTATACACACCGAGAATGAAGGCTCGATGTTGTAGAACAAAACCATGACCAGAAAATGGTCACAACTCCAATTGAGGCTTCACAATTCTTGACAGCAAATGTCACCAACGTGACCAAATAGATGCAATAATGAACACACTTAGCCATAAGAAATAACCAAAAAACCACAAGATAAACAATCACAAACGTGACCAAACAGCCACACACCACCTTAATTGAGACGAACCTTACGTACACAATCTGGAATAAGTAAGTCTAGACCTGAAATCCTTCCGGAAATAGTCAGAAAAGGAGTCACCGGAAGACCCATAGCGTTCACCAGATTCTGGAAACACGTCGCCGGAAAATTAAAACAGTCACCGGAAGCTCGCCGGAAAATTCAAACAGTTACCAGAAGTTGCCAAACTCACGGATTAGACCAGAAATGAGACGAGAAGGCCGAAAAAGAAAGTCGCCGACCAAATGGAGATGCCACGCGCCTTCACGCGCCATCATAGAACGGCTGTCGGCAAGCGCGTGTACTCCACGCCCGTCGTATAGACGTCGAACGACCACCAAATTTCAGGCGAACGCCGATCGGAGGGTGGGCATTCCAGCTGGTGGGCGCGTGTTCCAAGAAAATAGCAGAAACAAAATTCGAACTCTCTCCCCCCTCTCTCTGTGTTTCTGTTTCAGACCCAACAGAAAATAGAACCAGATGCAGATGCCAACTCAGGGAACCAGGGCAGAAACCCTAGCTCTGATACCATGTTAACTTAGAGAAGTAGAGAAGAAAGAGAACAAACATATTCATATAAGGGTGTACCATCTGTTACATGGAAGGAATACCTATAGCCTATTTATATAGAAAGGAGGGGGGACATAAAGGTAAGCACTCAGGGAATTAAGGAGGGAATTAGGGAGGGGAACAAGGAGGGAATCAAGGCACTAACACTCCACTAACACTTCCACTAACATTCCACTAACACATCTCATCAGCAGAAACAGGGTTGGGTTCACCAATTAGAGAGAAGAAGAGGCAAAATTTAAATCTGAGAAGTCGATCACAAAATGAAACGATCAACATACATACAAGCGTACAAGGGCAAGGATTGAGAAATCAATAGCATGGACACCATGCACTAGGGTTGTGCCGGAGAGAAAGAAAAATCCGAAATAACTGTGTTATACTGGCTCTCAGCTTTAATTTGGGTGCCCAAACAACTCCCCATGTCAAAAATAAACTAACTGTGTTATACTGGCTCTCAGCTTTACCTGTAAGTTAAAGAAATCAATGTAATGAATTTAATAAAGGAGTAAATAAAGATCAGAGGTCGACAACAAAATAGCAGGAATTAAGAATTTAAGGGACGCATCGGTTTGGAGGAGAATGAAGGAAGAGGCTAGAATTATAGGAAGGATAAATGAGAGAAGAAAGTGAAGGGTTTCTACGAGTGCTTGTCGTGGTGCTGTTATGATCCCAATTGCAAATGAACAAGTAATCACAGTAGAAAAGGAACAAAAGGTAAAACTTGTATTAATTGCAGAATCAGAATTGCGCTCAGCTATATAAGGACAACTGCCACAATTCATACAAGAGTGTAATACACAATATTAATATTAAGGAGGGAAATAGCAGATAGAGACAGAAAGCCAGAGGGGAAGAGAGTCACACGAGAGAGAGAGAGAGAGAGAGAGAGAGAGAGAGAGAGAGAGAAGAATTTCCAATACAATTTCCACACATATCTAGTTTTTTCTTTATCTATTTATATCTTTACTTTGGCCTACCCTGAGCCCAATGTCGTCGACCCAATAATACTCTCTTCATAATCCAAGCCCACCTTAATATAAGGTTGGTTCATTACATTACTCCCTCCTGGGAAATTGATCTTGTCCTCAAGGTCAAAATTTGGAAAAGTAGTAATGAAGCAGTCAAGGTGTTCCCTGTAGGCGAAAACGAGAATGCAAGCCAGCTTTGACGAAGCATATATGATTTCAATATAGCATTCTTGCACTATAGCCCAGCCAAAGACTTGCCATGTAGGAGGACCCAAACTATTCCATGTTGGTTTGAAAAAGCAAAACAACACCATAAAAGCATAAATGAGTAACATTAATATAGTTTCGAGCACAAGCATTGAGCAAAAAAGCAAAAGGTGAAGGTGTGCACCAACTAAACACCAATCTCCTATAACAATGCCATAAAGCTGGAGCTTATCAATGAAAAATAGCAAATAATGGTTTAGAACGAATTCTAGTTCCATGTTGCCTTCAGAAACCAGATAAAAGGACCAACTAATGAAGGATATTCAACCATGATAGTAGAGCTCAACCCATAGAAAATAGGAACGAAGTTGTGCTAGTATTGATAGAGTCGTGAAGCCTTGAACCCTGATTATGTGAGGTGTCATCCAATTCATATAAGCAATGCAATCTTTAACAATCTCACTCATATAATTTCTTGGCACTTCAAATGAGTAATTGAAGCAAGGTAGCAAACAAGAATATAACCAATCATGGGATACAACTGATAGTAGACATTGAATTTCTGTGGGAGTAAAGTGGACGAGGAAATTGGGACCAAGATCATAGGTCATTAAAAGATTCAAGTTGTTAGTAAGTGACTGCTTAGCTTGTACCTCATCAACGGCTACCTTGGTGTGCCACAAATCAAGTATTTTTGTGACTAGCATGGCAGAACCCAATGCATCAATAGCTACTCTTGGTAAGTCCCATTTATTTTTAGATTTTTCATCAATCCTCAAAAATATTGGGAAGCTGACAATAAAATGGATGGCATAAAACAAAGATCCAACTTTGTACATAGCACTACGATCCACAGATTGATTGTAAGGGAAATTGGAAATAGCTAATGTCTCCAAGTAGGCTATAAAATATGATATAGCAAGAACCCATGCAGCCTCAATATCCCTTCTAATTATATGAGGTATATCAACCATAAAATTCCTTAATCTGTGCAGTGTCATGTTTGAGGCAACATGATAAAATAAGAAGCAAACAAGAGTGAACAGAAAAGTTGTGTGGGGTACATTGTTCATTCTCCATGATGGAAAGGTATAAGATGCACCCAGAACTGGGAAAAAATAATGAGTCCAAGAATAAGTTCTAACATAACTGAAGGTTATTATCCAGAGGCTGACCTTAACCCAATAACGGTCCTTCCCAGAGAGTAGCATTGGAATCAAGAAAGAAGGAACTGCTGACACCAACCCAATCAGTAAATACTCCAACACAGTAAAGTGCTCATAAAAAATTATGTGTATGTTACTTGCAGCTGCTCTATGAAACCTTCATGGCAATATGATGACAATGTCGTCCAATTGCAAAATCAATAGAAACGTCGCAATTTAATGGCACACAGAATTCAACTGAGATGCACCACAGAAGCATATCAAATGCTTCAAAATCCAAGTATTTAGAAGGCCATAGAGTTAAAATATGTTGCAAACTGAAATTGTTCACACGACAACAAGAAACCATCATCCATTGTAGTTTATATCTCAGAACAAGTTTCCAGCAGTTAGAGTTAATTGCATAACTAGTCCAGATGATATAGGTGTATTTGTCAAAGCAAGCTATGAAAGAGACGTGTTTCTCCAAGTTGGGGTGCAACAGCTAAAATGCCATTCCAAACAAAGGCCAAAAACGCAGAGTTATAAGACTTAACAAAAGCACAATGTTAAAAACTTCATAGAAAATAACAATGATAGGATATATTGTTTGAACCAATTTCAATTCCTCCTTGCTTCTAACATCTCCAGGATCATAAACTAAGATAAAATTCAGCCTATCCAATACTCGCAATAGAATGTTTTCCCAAAAATTCACAGACAAATAGACTGATCTAGTAATCTTTGAACAATTGGAATTGATCACAACTAGGAAAGAAGTGAAATACTTTGTACGAGAGTCATCCTCAGTGCCATAATCCAAGGGAGCCAACTCATTTTGAATTTGAGAGTTTATACCATATAAAGTTTTAGTATGAGGCTCACTAGTTGAAGTTAAGCAAGAGAATTGAGCATTATGCATAGAAATGTACGATTGTCTGGGAATGATACTCATTGACGTTATCTTACCCATCCTCATCACAGTCGGATATTGAGTCGAGCTGGAAGTCTTCAAAGATGGAGGTTCATCACTTAATTCAAATAAATCCGCAAATAATTTGTCCAACTTCATAGCTTGCAAATCAAAACCGAATTTTTGTATCAAAGCATCTTGACGTAGGTCCTGTTTCAACAAAACAGAACCAGGTTTCTGTACCAAAACATCTCGACGCAAGTCCCGTTTCAAACCTCCCAATCGTTGCTCATCTGGACCCTCAAAGTGAGGAGAAAAATACGAACTCAGTTGGATCTGTGGTGAATCGATCTTCACGCCTGAGCTTGAGCTCTCAGTTCATTTTTCAAGGTTTACCAGCTTCAACCACACGACCTCCATCAAATTTTCCAGTTTAGTAAAGCGGCCATTAGCTTCATCAATAAACTTGTTGAACTTCTTTTGCTTGGTTTGTAATTCTTCTAGGATATTGTTCTCAGCCATTTTTCTATATCTCAATGAAAGCACCGATGTTATGATCCCAATTGCAAATGAACAAGAAATCACAGTAGAAAAGGAATAGAAGGTAAAAACTTGTATTAATTGTAGAACCAGAATTGTGCTCAGCTTTATAAGGATAACTGCCACAATTCAGACAAGAGTGTAATACAGAATATGAAGGAGGGAAATAGCACACAGAGACAGAAAGCGAGAGGGGGAGAGAATCACGAGAGAGAGAAGATTTTCTAATACAATTTCCACACCTATATTGTCTTTTCTTTATCTATTTATATCTTCACTTTGGCCTACCCTAAGCCCAAAGTCATCGGCCCAATAATACACTCTTTATAATCCAAGCCCACCTTAATATGAGGTTGGTTCATTACAGGTGCCCATGGCAAGACTATTCAAAATTAAAAGCAAGTTGAACAATCAACTCAAAAAGTTTGGATGGATTTTGAATAGTAAAGACACAGACATTGGAAGGAGACGAACAACAAAGGATGGGTAGAGGGATTAGCCAAAAAAGTTCCCAGCACTTGGAGCCGTTGGATTTCATGGATCTGGGTCTAAAGTGCAAATATAATCTTCAAAATACAATATTCATTAACAACAGAGGAACCCACAAGAACATTTCTTCGATTTCTGTAAACCCATGGAAAACTCAGAACGATAAGCAGGAAAATCATAAAGTTATATAACCAAAACACCTCTTACTGCTTGGTCTATAGATGTTTAGTTAAGGAACCAGAAAGTGATTGTCGAGAGAGCGCGACGCGAAGCAGCGACGAAGTAACACACAAACACTGGAGACAGAACCTCAGTAATCACTTTCGGCGCTATAAGAGAAATTCAGAGAGGGAAATTTAATTTTCCGCGCGACAGAGACATGTATTATTAATTTTGGATTTTATTAAGACTGGTTAATTAAAAATTATCTGGTCCTAAAGATAATCATTTTAATAATTTACTTTTTAAGATCGGAGGTTTAGAAGACTCCAGTCCTAAAGTTTTACTATTCATTTAATTTTAAGACCAGAGTTTTATAAACCATCTGGTCCTAAAAGTCAAATACTTTTTAGACCAGACACTTATAAAGTATCCGGTCCTAAAGGTCCTCATTTATTAACCAAACCAATAAAAATAGGATTGGCTTTGGCAAGCGCTGCAGCAACTGAATGAATAAAATAAAGGAAAACTGGAGAACAAGCTTCTTTAATTACTGGAGAATATGAGCAAAAAAAAAGACACAATCTTTGTTCTTAATGCTTCATACATTACTGGAGAAAATGCACGTACACAAGAAAAAAAAAGAACATTATGAACGACAAGAATCTGACTAAACACCCTAAAGCTTATTATCCTCCAATGCCTTGGCGATATCGGCATGAGCAGCATTAACTTTGTGCCGGAGATCAGCAAGTTCCTTTGTTATTCGCATCAGCCGCAATGCATCATTAGAGGAAACAGGAGAGGGGTCAGCAGTAGGCGCGCTGGGACCAGGAGGTTGGAGAGGGGGTGCGGTAATCTCTTCATCATCTGAAATAAGGTCCAACGACCCGAGACTCTTCGATCACAATAGAACGCACTCTCGCTGGAGGAGGCGCACCGTATAAAGATCTAAGGATGGCACGAGCTTCAGGTGTAAGAGCACCCCTACGAGAAGTTCTCTTGTATCTAACCATGGTTTGAGGCTTTGAGCAGTTGGGGCAGAGAGCTAGGTAGTGAGGAGTTAATAAGGACAGAGAGGTAGTGTGAGGAGTTAATAAGGGCAGAGAGCTGAGATACGCAATTGATGATGAGAATGAATTCAGATTCAATTGGTATAAATAAATTTAGTGTTTCTACTTTAAGAGCGTATTTTATAAATATCCGGTCTTAAAAGTCTATTATTTATTTTTTCAATTCAATTACTTTTAAGATCTACCTTTTGTAATATATCCAGTCCTAAAAGTCTATTATTTATTTTTTCAATCAATTCAATTACTTTTAAGACATACCTTTTATCTTGTATCCGGTCCTAAAATTCATTTATTTTTTTCAATTCAATATTTTTAAAGTACGAATTTTTTCTTATAAAATATTACTTTTAATACCGGATCTTTTACAATATCCGGTATTAAAAGTTCATTCTTTTCAAATTACTCAGATAGCAGAGTTGTATCCTTACACTCTGTTCAACTGAATGATTCTCAGAGTCTCTTCGGCTTCCACATAAACTTCCCAACTAGGCGTCTCTTCGTATTCTGAGGAACTATGCGTCTTCTCGTTAAAGTTTTCGACATTTCACATTGTTCAGGATGAGTTCTCTATTTAAACCCGTTGTTACTTTACTTTCTTCACATTCTTCTCCATCACTTCTACAACCTTCACCGTAATGGCTGCTCCACCACCACCAGGTCCTCCTTTTCCTCTTAATCCCCTTCCACCTTTGTACCCTCCTCTGTTGCCTCCAAACCCGTCATTCTACTAGATGATGCAGCACCTCCTGGCCCGCGTCGATCATATAGACCGACGCTTGGGCCAACTGTTTCAAGTCTATCACGCCGTCAACAACAAGCTGAACTCGGTACTCGACGCCAATGACGTTGAGTACAATCCTTCTGATGACGACATCTCTAACCTCTCCGACACCTCCCTCCCCTCAGACAACGATGGGGGGATTAGATATTTTTATATTTTTTTTGTATGTACTACTGCTGCCCCTCACCGGGCATCATAAAAAAAATATAAATAATAAAATTTTTAGTTCTCATCTTCGATCGCATTGTCCTTTTCATTATCTTCTTTTTTTCCGACAAAAAGGAAACAAACAAAACATTGTCCTCGTGTGTATGATCAACATTAAAAATTCGCAGAATACAGTTAAGACCATACAAAAAAAACATCGTTTACCTTATTCGAATAAAAAAAAACACAGTGACAATTCTTCTCAAGGTTGGACCGTCGTTGTCGTCGGTTTTACCTCGCCCTGATTTGAATATTTTCAGTGTCCTTTTCACTATCTTCCTTCTTTTTCCGACAAAAAGGAAAAAGACAAAGAAAAGGGAGACCGATAATGCTGCTCAAAATCAGGAGAGGTAAAAACGACGACAACGAAGGACCTAGATTGAGCAAAACAACAGAACCTCGATTGTCTTGAACCTTAATGATTTGTGTGAAAAGCGAGTCACCATTTCTATTTAAAGGAAGACTATTAAGACCAGACATTTAACAAATACACGGTCCTAAAAGTTAAGCCATTTTTTAAAATAAGATTTTTAAGACCTGACTTTTAGGAGCGGACAATTAACTAATATACGGTCCTAAAAGTCTCGCCATATTTTTAAAATAAACGAAGACTTTTAAGACCGGACTTTTAACAAATATACGTTCCTAAAAGTCTTGCCATATTTTTAAAATAAACGAAGACTTCTAAGACCGGACTTTTATGAGCGGATAATTAACAAATATACGGTCCTAAAAGTCTTGCCATATTTTTTAACATAAACGAAGACTTTTAAGACCAGACTTTTAAAAAATATACGATTCTAAAAGTCTAGCCATATTTTTTAGAATTAAACGAAGACTTTTAGGACCGGAAGTTTAATAAATATGCGGTCCTAAAAGTTGCGTATACTTTTCAATCTCTTACTGCTCATTTACAACATCCTCTACCTTAAATTTCAAGCATTAAACAGCTTTATCCACCATCCAATACATTCAGAAACCCAAAATGGACACAAGAAAATTGTTCGAAAAAATAAACAAATTTTAGTATTGAATTACACATTGCGTATGTATATTTACAAATGAGTGAATTTTTCGAAATTAGGACTATAATTTTTTTCTGACTTTAAGAGGTCATACAAATATTGACAAAACAAATTGTGTATGTGCTCCTTTTCATCATCAGAAAAGGGATCAGCACATGCAAACCTCTGTAACATCAAAGATAGAAACTGAATTAACTTGCGTGCATATTTCATATGTAACAAGCCAGAAACTGAATTCATCTATAATATGTAACATCAAATACATTTACCTTAGCATTGAATTTAGTCTTTCCTTGCGTGATAATATCATAAATGTGTTTCATGACGTACGGGCCACATAAGTTGGACCCCGCTGGTTGACGTCGGGTCTAAAAAGAACAAGAAAATATATATATATATAAGAACATATATAGCTTACTGACCAAGTTTACAAGGCAGTGTGCCAGTGTCCAAATATGTACTAACCTTTGGTGTGAACCATTTAGGATCTTTGTCATCATACATATGCTTTTTGTTTACCTGGATTTGGAAGGTCCTCATGGCACTATTATCAAAATCATAAATTTCTCAATAATGTTCACTGAAAATTCACAGCAGAGATGTCAGAAAAGAGAATCAAAATGACATGCTTACTCGTTGATGGTCTGCTTTAATGTAGGCTCTGGATCACTGTGAGTGGAGCATAAGAAGATAATTGTATGCACATCCATGCACATGACGACCAACTGCCAGTGGCGGCTGAAAATTCATAGAAGTAAAGTACTCAGTGATATATGTAGCAGAATTAAGGGAATTGCAGATAAGAATTGTGATATGTACCTTTGGTAGTATGGAAACAAGTACACCTTTCTTCTCACTTCACACAACCTCTTTGATATGTACTGCTGTCTCTCCTCCTTGGATGTTGTACTTGCATAGACTTGGCACAAGAATCCAAAATCATTGATTCTTCCCTGTTGAACCAATTCTTGATGCATGAACCTACAATAATGACATCGATCAGGGAATTAGTATATATGTATGTGTGTCTAAACGATGCATTTAAATTATGTACTCATAGAAGAAGATACTTACTTCATAAACATTTGAACAATTGCGTTAGCAAGCTCGGATCCAGGAAGCAGCAGGGACGTTAAATCTTCGGTGTCAACAAAAACCGGTTGAGGAAGAGAGAGGCCTACTACTTCATTGACAGACCACGATTTATCTTTAAAATATATATATTTTTTAACCAAATCGGATATTTTTTCCTTGGCAATCAACTTAGCAGTAGGGGATGAAGCTTGAGGAGGCGTAGAGACATGTACAAGCTTCACTGGCCAAGAGATGAAGGTTCCCTTGACATCACTCACAAGCTTCAACTGATCAGTTGGGAGAGGGAGAGATGCATCAACGATCACCTTTTCAACTGACTCTCTGACTTCATCATCAGCCATTTGTTGGTGGTGTATAGTTGATCCCAAGTTGTGGACAATCCCTTTTGCAACTAATAGTCTATGAGGTTTTTCCACATACAGGCAACAAGGTTGCTCTAACTGTCCAACAATGCAGCTCCCTTTAGTGCTCTGCTGCATTGGTGCAGGTGAATGTGTGAAGGGAACACTGGTCTCTGGACGAGAGCTCAAAAGCAGCTTCCATTCATTCATTTCCTCCTCCATCTTGCTCATCCAGGATTGAAAAATTGCAGTCAATGAAGCTTCTTGAGCCGTTGCTTTGACCGCTGCTTCCTCATTTATTTTGGCCACCGTTTGTTCCATCTCTTCCCGTGTAATCATACTTTGTTTGTGGCATTTGGTTTTACCAAAGTATTGCTTTAGGCCTACCCGTCCTCCAATCCCCCTTACACGCCCCGAGTGATCCGGTTTTCCGGTCGCAACGGTCAAAACATCATTCCTCCCGTCCGACACAAAAGATCCCTCTGCTTCTTTCTTTTTAAGATCTTCTTGTAAGATACAGATAACAAGAAGCTTAGTAATGAAACATGTTTAGTAACTAAAAAATAACAATAACGATACTTACAATTCTTTCAGCAACTAGACGAGTTTGTTCACTCGTGTAAGCGCCGCTTGGCTTTTGCCAAATATGCAACCACAACTCCTCGTGACATATTGGAGATGACGGATCATGTATCGCAGAAGGATTGGATTCAGCTTCATCTTCCAATCTCTTCCGCTTGGCCGCCATCAATTCTTTTTCGGCCTTTTCATATCCGCCGCGAGAAGTCCTATGCGGGCAATCATTCTTTCTCCCTATCTCCTGTGCTTGTTCCCTTCTTTTCTATGAATCAGAATTGAAAACAACTATTAATTATGAATTCCAGCCATCTCACTATGTAAATTAGAGAACTTCGCTTGATATGAACCTCAAACACTAGTCAAATTCACTTCATCAAGTTTCAATATTTTATTTAAGGAAGATGTAGAATTGTAGAAGAAATTGGGAGAAACAGAGGAAAGGGAGTTGCGAATCGCGCAACTCGTCAATTCATTCATTCATCATACCTGGTTCCTACACATATTAGTCTAACCTCTTATATATAGTTAGAGGCATGACTCTTGAGGCCCAATAACAGCTTGCACCGAAACCTTTACACAGTTAACATACTAACTAACTAATAGCAATGTCTAACCACTACCTACTATGACAGAACTAGCTAAGAATATAATAATAGTTTGACTTTGATGCAGGACAAAGGATGGAAATATATACTTCTATTCACACACCAAACCATCTAATTAACAGGATGAGATGAACACAATAACATTCACATATCCGCACAAGTTAATAAACAAACAAAAAAAGGCAAACAAAACTAAATATAAACTCACCAAAGCTTCAGGAGTGGTCCGCAGCTAAACAAATTGTTGCCATGTTTGTTCATCAATAAATGTGTACTTGTCCCAAGGATTATGGTCAGGCTGAACCTCGGCAAAAATATAGTTGTTAGCTAGAAAGGTCTTAAACTTCCTCCACCGATCAGCACAATAAGACAATGTCTTGTCTTTCAACTTCGACGATCGGGGACGGTGTATGTAAGCTGGATAGTGTCCCAAATAGGATCCTTTACTGTGTGAAGGTCCACATTTTTCCACTCATCTTTCAAGATGCTAACCTTGATGCGTGCTAGATAGCCGACAAACTATTATATTTGTGTTTATTAGGACCGAAAGGTTCCAACTTTTCATCAAACTGAATCTTGAGCTGTCCCAGAAGTCCGACTTAGGGATACATCCATCATTCATGTGTCACTTCTACCACGGCGTGCACGGCGGTTACCAGGCTCATTGTGAGATGAAGAGGGTTTGTTTTGACTCACACCAGTAACTGGCGTTCCAGGAACAGGACTAGAATCGTTTTCACCGTTCATTTTCGAGACAAGAAGAGAGGAATGCCTGAGCAAATGAGAGAGTAACAGAGGCTAGTGGTACGTGGGCGAGGAAGAGAGGTAATGCAACAGGAAGGGTTTCACAATGTTAACAAAGGTTCTTCTGTGAGAGTAAGGTTTCACGCGAAGAAAAACATATTTGACGCTTTAGTTTTAAGACCGGAAGAAGTAAACGACGGTTTTAAAGGTTAACATTTAAGACCGTACTTTATTAATAGATGGTCTTAAAAGTAATAAACTTTTTGTTTAAATTTTTTCAAGAGTAAATACCCTTTTGGGTCCCTGGAAAAAAACACGGACCCCATTTTGATCTCTCACACAAAGAAATGCCCTTTTTAGTCCCTGAAAAGGACGAATAAGGGTCGATTGGTGAACATTTTAGTCCCTCGCAAATTTCCAAAAAGCCCTTTTTAGTTCATAAAAAAGTCTCATTTAGGGACTAAAATGGGGTCCGTGTTTTTTGTCGGGGACCCAAAAGAGTATTTACTCTTTTTTCAATATTTAGTACCGATCACAATTTATGTCCGGTCTTAAAAATATAAACTTTAAGACCGTCGTTTATGTATATCCGGTCTTAAAAGTTTTAGAAATTTTTCTTTATTATTTGGGACAGCAGAAAATATAAGTCGGGTTGTACGAGATTTCTATATAATTGTAATTTGATTATTTCAATTTTTTTAATAACATTTTTAAAACCGGTTGTTTTGTTAACCGGTATGAATAATATATTTAACCCTATTAATAAATGATCTGGTTCAAGGAGTTCTTGATATTTACAAAACTGTCACCGGTCATACCTTTAAGATCGGGGCGTCGATACTCCGATATAAATAAGGCGGTCTTAAAGCCTTTTTTTTTCACTAGTGTCAAAGTAATGAGAAAAGAGACACGATATGGAAAAAACAATAACATATTTATTCAGTTTAAATATTAGATCAATAGTACTACAACCGGGGGTAGAACAATACCAAGAGATAAGCAAAAGAACGGCCTGCTAACACCAGCGCACACTTCTACCGCGAATGTTAGGCAAAGCTTTGCTAAGAAAAGCCCGAAGAATGAGAAAAGTAAAGTAAGGGAAGAGATAGAAAAGTTGAACCGAGTAATATACGAATCATTTTTCCCTTAGATTATGTGTTCGTCCTTCTAATTAGAGTTAGAGGGATGGAAGCATTTTATTTATTTATTTAGATTAAATTATATGTTGCATCTTAAAATTTTTGTTGCACCTAATATCTTAAATTAATTAACTTTCACAATACTGGTGTTACAGAAAAATATTTATGAATACATAACTAAAAACTAATTAATTTAAAATACTGAGTGCAAAAAAAATTCAGTATGCAACATACAATTTAATCTAAATTAATAAAAAATAAAAAAATAAAAAAAATGTTTTCATCCTTCTAATTAAATGGATAAGCACCTAAGAAGCATATGAAGGAAAAGCATGAAATGTGAACCCTATAATATACGTGAAGGTGTGAAAATGTGAACTCGGAAAGTCTTCTCGACGCTTAGAGCACAATATTTTTAGATAAATATAGTCCTTGCGCTTAAAGCGCAGGCTATTGGGATGCTGCCCTTGCGCTTTAGGCACATGCTTTGCGCTTAAAGCGTTCAGGCTATTGGGATGCCGCCTTTGCGCTTGAAGCGCAGCGCAATGATTTAGAAATCCATTTTATATAAAATGCTTCAAACCAAAGCATTAGATTTTTTTTAATATATTTTCCCAAATAATATATATAAAAAAAAAAGCACAATTTTTTTTTATACTTTTGTGATAAAAGTGATGAAAACTGAACATTTATTTTTAATTTAATTAATAATTAGAAAAATATCATATAGATTTTTATTCTATTTCTTTTTTTAAAATTTAAACCATAATAAAAACAATGTAATCTATTATAATTGTTGATGAAGAATTTAATTAAAAATTAAAACTAAAATTTAAAAATAAACCAATCATTTTGTCAATTTCAAATAGGGGTGGAAACATGCTAGATGATTTGGCCTGTTCGAGACCTGGTTAGACCCTTGCCTTTACTTGCCAACATATAGGCACGCATGCTTTCATATTAAGTTTTGAAGCCACATTATAAACACAACATATGCTATCTCTATTAGATATTCAATATGCACAATAGTCATGCAGATCCACAAGTCATGAAACTTAAACACATTTATCTCTAGATTAAGTAAATGAATAAATTTTCACGCCACACAAATAATTTACGAAATTTGCACTCTTCACCAAATATCGGAGCCTCTATATAGTTTTGCAATTGAAACGCATTTTCTTTCACCACAATAACTGTAAGGTGCTTTTTTTTTTTTTTTGCTCAAACGGTAAGGTGCCTTCACATATTAGGAACCCCACACTTTCAAATACTCATTTGAATTGTAAAAATATTTTCACACTTTATCTAATGATTCTAAATCTCCTTCCATTTTAATTAAATTAAAATATTCTCAAAGAATGTCTTGCCACCATCAAGTATAATACAAATATTTTGAAAAACTCCAAATATCCATATTCAATATTTCTTTTAAATGTTTTCTCAAACCCACCGACGTGTTCAAATACTCTTTGCCACATATATAATTACAGATGAGTACTGTTGGTGTCATCTCAAAACATTACAATTATACCGCCAATAATATTTTTAAAAATTAAAACAATTAAATTTAACATTTATAGCAGTCAAAAGACCGCTACAAATTTGAATTTCAAATTGAGTAAAAAACTGTCAAATATTTGTAGTGGTGAAAGGCACAGGGATTGGAATATGATGGTTCATTTAAAATATTTTTTTAAAGTATAGCGGTGAAAGGCACATAAAGTTTAATTGGAATTTTGCCCTCCATTAAAAACCCTAACGTTGGACCGTTATGGTAGTTAACGGAGGGCAACATTGCTACGTTTTTAAACTTTGCAACATTTTAGAAAAACTTCGGGGTAAAATTGCTCCTAAACGCATACTTTAAGGGCAAAAATGCACCTTAACCCTTCATTTAAAGCCTCGGTACCTTTACGGCATGGGCGATGATGATTGCGTCGCCTATGAGAGTGAGCCGTTCTAGCCCACCAGTTTCAAAAACTTCTTCCCTGACGGCGATGACAATTTACCTATAGTTCGGTACATTTTTTAATATACGCTTTATGAAATAATAACATTTAACTAATTAAAGTTTAATTTCTGTTCAAGCATATTACACTCACAAGTAACATTTTCTCCATACTTTTTTTAGGGATGGCGACGAAGATTGACATAAAAAATTATGCTTACGATTTAATCGTAATATTCTATTTCTTTTATTTAAAAAAAAAACATAATAGAATAGGATTTGTAGAATCAAACCAACCACTACTAACACATAACCACTACAAAAACCGTTGTCTTAACCGCTACAAAATAAAAACCGCTACAACAACCGTCATATTAACCGCTACAAAGTGTTGCGCTTATATCAATATAAATATCCCACCAAACCTCATTTGATATGCTTCAATTTTATTTTCTACACATGTTTTCTCCCGATTTCTCTAATCTTTTTACGTTTTCTCAAAGATGTTAAGTATTTGAAGATGGTAGGTGTTGTTTAACCGGATCAAATATGATGATCATCAAAATATTTCTTTTTCCTTCTAGTTTTGCGATACTAATTTTTATTTAATTCGTAATTTTACAAACATTTTTCAACTTTCTTTCCACTTTCACATACACTATTTTTATATTGAAATATTATTTAAATGAAATTATATTCATTTTTTTACAACTATATATTAACATATATAATCAAATATCATATTTTAATTAATATTTTTTTACTAAAAATACCAATCATTTATATTATAATGATTAGTTAATTAATAAAATAACCTAAAGCAACTTGTTTTTTTTTTCAAAATTTCATTAATTTGTAGCGGTTCTATAACCGCTAGTTTCACATAAAAATTATCCGTCCATTTTGTAGAGGTTGAAAACTGCTACAAATATAGAAAAAAAAAAAAAAAAAAGGCGGCAAAATTTTAAAATTTGGCTGTAAAAATTATTTCAAAAAATGGCGGGAATGTGTTGTAGCGATTACATAACCACTATACTATAATTTGCAAATTGGCACCTCTTTTGTAGAGGTCACTACACCGCTACCAATTGTTGCCGCCATTATTCAAGAATTTGGTGATGTATTTTGTAGCGGTTATTTAACCGTTACATATTGGTTAATTTCATATTGTAGTGGTTGTTTTACTGCTACAAATTCTTTACATACCACGTCATCCCAACCTCATATAGTAGCGGTAGTGTCTAACTGCTACAATAATAGTAGCGGTTAATATGTATGTAGTAGTGAGTTATATTAACCGCTACAAATAAGCTTGTAACAACATATTTTGTAGCGGTTGTTCTAACTGCTACTATTGCTTCGCCATTTTAATCGCTACAAATAGATTTTTTTTTTTTTGTAGTGTATCAAAATCATTTCCTATGAGCCTGCCATATATTTATTATTGAAATACACGTGTTACATGCAGATAATAAATTGGAAATCTCACTTTGATGTTTCCCGAAGAGGCAAGGCTATCTCCAGAGGCTAAATACTAGCAAAGGTGAGGTGAAATGGTTTTAATAGGCTAAATATATATTGTAGACTAACTAATCCTGATGTATGGCCTCTTGGCTTTTGATTACCTATAACTTTATTATGGGGTTGTATTTTATGTGTGTGGCTTCGATAAATCATTATCCTCATTATCTGTTACATGCATAATGTATTGTTAACATGGTATATTATGCAGATTATAATTTTTAGTTCACTGTTGGGCATTCAAACATGTTCAATATGGGAGTTTTGGGTGACGTTGGTCCTGTCCACAATGGTGAGAATGGCAACAAATGACTGCAACATGCATGTTCCAATTATTAGGCTAACACGGCTCTTCTGCGCCTCATGGAATCAAGCTCAACCAAGTTCGCAGAAAACACCAGCCATATAAGGGTACCATGTTATTTCTAAACCATAAAAAGTAAAATAAACGTCGTTTGGAAACGAAATCAATAGCAACTAGGCAGGAGATTCACACAAGTTGGATGGATTTTTATGAAATTAAACTGTTGCTGAAGAAAAGCAAATGAAAAGAAGGGGGCTAGACTAGTTCATGGCATAATACCGAGTCCAAGAACGGGCAATAGCCTCGTAGGTGGCACGGTCGTTGATGTAGATGTCAGCAATCCCAGGATCCGAAGGGTCATCTGGGTTTGGATCAGCAAGCAGTGCGTGTATTGACAGCAGCGCCTGCATGCATCACAAATCACCGCTTCCTGCTGGTTAAATCAAGGTTTGTTAAGGGAGACTTCTAAGAAGGAGACATACCTTTATAGTTTGCATAGCAGGGCACCACTGCTCTATCAGAATGTCAAAACAGATAATTCCATTGTAGTCAATGTTTGGGTGATATACCTTTGTTTCAAAGGAAACCTGTCCAGAGCAACCAATTACTCGCTGCATTGGCTGATTCACAAGAAGTCAATAAAACTCTAATCAAAATCAAGAGTTGTGAGTTAATTACCTCGGGTGGCATCATTGGATAGTTCTGGGGGAAGCGGATGTTCACCAGGAATACACCCCCAGCATAAGGACTGTCTGCTGGGCCCATAATTTTAGCTTGCCAATGAAACAGATCTTCACCAACAGGGCCTGCACGTACGTATATGCACAACACATTACTCATCACTACCACTAAAACCCTCCCCTCCCGATTAACAAGTAACCCTAAGGAGAAAGAAAACATATATTACCCTAGGTACTCATTCAGAAATCGCATGTATCATCACATATATATGTTTTGGTCCTATAAGCATATTATGTACAGCACAACATGGCTGGTAGGTTGTAAGTTATGAGTGAAACAAAAGGAAACAAAAATTAAGAGATGATTATTTTAAAGCGTACCAGCGGTAAAAAGAAAGGGAGGCTCCATCTGCAGCATCCCCTTCAATTCATTAGCAATGCGTGTTAAAGCTATGGAATCTGTGGCGTAAAACAAGAAAACCCACGAATCAAAGATCGCGTTCAGTCTCGACCGAACGAACACTAAGTAAGAAAATTGTTTGGGATTTGGGTTTAAGAAAACCGACCAACCTTGCATGATTTGATCCTCTCCGAATGGAGCGTCTAAGGGTGAGAGAATAATGGGTCGCAGAAGGCGTGATCCTCCTTCGGAGATCGATCGAGTTTTCCTATTTGTCTCTCTCAACGGGGCTTTCTCTCATTATCCCTCGCCTGCGGTGTCTCGATCTTATCCGTTCACATCATCCGAGTGGTTAAGAAAAGGAAGATCACTCTCTCCTCATTTTTTTTAAAAAATATTCTTCATCGGTTTTTATTGGGCCATTAATTGAAAAGATAAGAAAAAAATTAAAGTAATGAAATGATTTTTTAAATTGATTGGATAGACGTAATTTAAAGTTTATAAGGGATAATAAGAAAATGATGATGAGAAAAATATAACCCTATATCATAATATCATATATAGTTTTAAAACTGCATCTCAATTATTTAAAAAAATATATTCATTCATTGGAAAGTACGCAAACCGTACGACATGGGATACCATTTACTCCAGAATAAAGCGGATGAACTTCAATGATTGGGCCATAGCATTTCTATATAAAATAAGATTACCTGCGTTGAATCTTGGTTTATTTTTTAAAACATCTATTCGCATAAATGCATGAGTAACTGTAACCGTTATCCTAAATATTATACCGTGTTTTTTTTTTTTTTTTTTTGTATAAAATGGGACACTTAGTTAGAGTTAGGAAATCGGGCCGAACCCGTCGGACCGGCCTGTTTAAACCTTGACCCTTATAAAATGAAACCTCCAAATGAAGTTTAGCATAAAAGGCCCAACCCTATAGGACGAGGGCTTAAAAGAACCTGCTATTGGAGGGATGAGATTACCACATTCACCCTTAACTGAACTCACTAAAAAGCAGTCACCCCTCGATTCCATTCATTCTCTTTGGTGAGGAATGGCCGCATTTGAACTTGATTGAGTTAGACCTCGGTTGCAATCTAAAGATAGACTAGCCAATTCCTTATCTACGCAAGACCTATGCCAAACACCATCTTCTATATATACAGGGGTGGAGCTTGGGACAAAAAAAAAAAATAAATATATACTCATTAACTAATTAAAAATTTTAAGATTATATAATATTTTTAAAATATTCAAATTTATAATAAAATTATTTTAACAATTCTAATGTATAAGATAACATGTCTGTCTAAAAGTATAGATGTCATATCGATTATAAAATGAGAAGATATTATGAAATTCCGAAGATTGCTTGTTATATAATATATCAAAATATTAAAAGTTAACAATGTAATTTATAATACAAAATTAATAAAACACTATGCTAAATGAAATAATTAAAAATTACTTTCACTTAAAGTAATGCTCTTTGTTCTTTTAATGACTTGAAATCATCAATAATTGAATTAGTAGTGAAAGTGTCAGTTATTTCTTTTTCAATATGAATTACCATATTATTTGCAGTAAAATCATCTTCCATCTTGTTACGCAACCTTATCTTAATTATTTTTATTACTGAAAACGAGCGTTCTGTGGTAGTTGTTGAAACTGGAAGAGTTAATAAGAGGTGAATCAATTGATCAATCAAGTAGTAACCTTAGATTTCCCTGTTTTCATCAAAGCACAACATAATTCAGGTAGAGTTAATAGGTTGTTCAAATCTGGATGACTAGAAGCATCTATAACAAAATGTTGAAGTTGAGGTTTCAAAATTATCTTCTCTTGCTCAGTAAAATCAGCAGTATAGTATTTTGCAATAAGAGTGCAAATATTATCAATGTTGAAAGCTTTACAAGCATATTTAGGAATCAAATGAGAGCTAAATGTCAAAAGCGTCAAAATTTTAAGTTGTCAATGTCAGGGGGAGGGAACAAAAAAAAAAGAGGGAAAAATGTATTTTAAAAAATTGGGGGAGGCCAAAATTAAATTTTCCATTATGTAAATTTTTGTAAAAAAGAAAATTGTAAACAAAAAAAAAATGGGGGGGGGCCATGGCCCCCTATGTCATAATGAAAGCTCTGTCATTGTATATATATATTGCTAAATTTTTATTGTAAGAAGTTGTTGCTATATAATTTGTTTTTATTTATTTATGTCATGAAAGGGTTAGGTGCTTAAAGTAACCTCCCTGGGAACATGTTAAAAACTAGACTATTACATATATGTTGTCATTTTTAGTTTGATTTGTGTTTATTATTGCTAGTTAATATTCTCTCCGGTCTTAAAATATAAGATAGAGTTGGCATTTTTTGAAAAAATTAAATAAGTTAAATAAGTTACTTAATCATATTATATATTGTGTATCTTTTGATTATATATAAGTTTATTAGTCAAACTAATTAAGTTGAAGAGAAAAAAATTAAAATACTCTAAAATAATTTAATGGCTTCCTTAATTTCTTTTAAAAAGTTAATTTTGTTTTATATTTAGAACGGGAATGAGTAGTTGATAGGTCTGGTTGGTTAATGGCCCAAAAATAAAAATAAAAATGTCTCACTTAATTTATCTCACATGACTCTAATTTATTTAATATTAAAAACATTTATTTGATATATTAGAACTTTAATTGTTATAATTTTAACAGTTATATTTCTTTGAGAAAAAAAAAAAGTAGGAAAGATAGTTAAAATTTAGAAAAATAACTTCTGGCCCTTGCCGCATGCTCTTGGGCTAAGCTTTTAAAAACATGTCTTTCTTACCTAAGGCCTAAAAGGGCTGGGCCAGCCTTCCCAACTCTACCCGATTTTTGTCCTAAATATAAGACTCAATCATTTTAATTTCTTAGAGATATTAAAAAGACTAATTAAATTACTTAATGATATTTATATTTATTGTTTTTCTGAAACTAGTTTTTTTAACTTATAAACTAATATATAATTAAATAAGCATATGATATGATTAAGTAACTTATTTAGTTTCCTTAATTTTTCAAAAAAAAAAGATCAATTGGGTCTTATATTTAGACATGCAGGTAGTATAAAATTAGTCTTTACCCTGACACATTTGATTTCTTTTCTTAAAAAACAAGCTTGCATAGTGTTTGTTTGGAGTTGCTTATAGTAACATGCGTAAGGTGAGAAATCATTTATCTCAAATACTTATCTTATAGATCGCAAATTACGATTTAAGAGTTTTTTTTAATGGTAGAATCGTCATTCCATACAAATCTTTATTACTCATTTATGTATGAGGTGGCATCCAATCCAAGAAATGAATAATGGGCAAGGCATGGTTTCCCTTGTTTGGATGCAGCTGCACTTATTTGGACAACACTTGATAGGCTTGTTGTCTTATTCCATCTATATATTCCCAATATTTCATTCATCCATTTGCTAACATGCATAGTGAGAGATGAGAGAAGTGTCCCTAAAGATATAGGATTTTTCTTTAAATCCGATACATAACGAATATCTTTTAATCTTCTGATCAATCTATCATGGTTTCTTAATTGAATTGAAGCAATGCCATATGTGGTAAGAGAAATGTTATCTGTTGTGTGGAAAACTCCATATCCTTCTTCTTGAGAATCAGTGAACCAGTCTTAGTTAAGACACATACGATGACTACATGCTAAGGGCTAAGTCCATACGTCTGATGTCTGACGATGTCATTGTAGATAGTGAGAAATCTGAGTTTTTACCATCACAATCAACTACATTTGAGTCCATAGCAAACTTTTTATTGTTATGTTTGCCTTTGTTTTTCAATTTTGGAGAATCCTTCTTCTAGTGTCCATTTTCAAACTCTCAAGTTAATTGAAAACGCACGAAGAGTACTCTACTTTACTCCACGGCAAAGAGGAAGCATATCTTAGAGAAGTATGTTCTTTCTTATATAGCTATGAACAAAGAAAGAGAGAAAAACAAAGAGGTGGAGAAGCAAAGGCACTAGTCCTGAGAGGACATACTGAAAACCAGACGAGATTGAGGAAAGGGTGATCCAAATTGAGGTCCAGACCTAACAAATATGAATGTGCTTTTTGTCAAGAAAAATGCCACTAAAAAAATAGGTAAAGAAAAAAGGAATTTGGGATGAAGAATTTATGTGAGACAAAGAATTTTTTGGCATAGAGATAACAAGAGACAAACAATCAAAGGAACTCTTTTCATCTCAAAAGGAGTATTTGAAGAGGGTGTGGAATCAATTTTGTATGAATGACAAATTAAAGTCAGTTAGCATTCCACTTGCCCCTCATTTTAAACTTAGTGCTGATATGTTTCCAAAAGATGAAGATGAACGAGAAGGCCATTTCTGAGCCAATGAACGTAGCAGAGAAGATGTTGGAATGGAGTTGGAGGCGCAAGCGTGGGGTTATGGTTCTTGAACAAGAAGGGGACGGAGAACCAGAAAGAGAAAAAAAGAAACTAACTAAATACTTCAAACAGTTATTGAAGAAAAGATAAGTCTACCTTCGCAGAGGGTTCGAAGCAGAACGCGCAGACTTTCAGATGTTGATTTAGAAACAAAATACATGCATTGTTACTTATATAGGGAAGCTCATCCCAAGGACGAGCATACGGACAAGCTTCTGATTTTTTTTTTTTTTTATATAAAAAATAATTTTAATAGGTAGAGAATCTAAAATAAAACTAATCTCTCAACTAACATTTTTTCAAAAAAATGATTTTTTTTTCATGTAAAAATAATAATTGATAGTAAGGGAAATTGTAAATAGCTAATGTCTCCAAGTAAGCTATAAAATATGATATAGCAAGAACCCATGCAACCTCGGTATCCCATCTAATTATATGAGGTATATCAGCCATACAATTCCTTAATCTGTTCAGTGTCATGTTTGAGGCAACATGATAAAATAAGAAGCAGAAAAGAGTGAACGGAAAAGTTGTGTGGGGTATATTGTTCATTCTCCATGATGGAAAGGTATAAGATGCACCTAGGGAAAAATAATGAGTCCAAGAATAAGTTCCAACATAACTGAAGGTTATTATACAGAGGCTGACCTTAACCCAATAATGGTCCTTCCCAGACAAGCTTCTAGCAGCCTTTCCAACAAACAACATTGGAATCAAGAAAGAAGGAACTGTTGACACCAACCCAATCAACAAATACTCCAACACAGTAAAGTGCTCATCAAAAATTATGTGTATGTCACTTGCAGCTGCTTTATGAAACTTCATGGCAATATGATGAAAATGTCGTCCAATTGCAAAATCAGTAGAAATGCCGCAATTTAATGGCACACAGAATTCAACAGAGATGCACCAAAGAAGCATATCAAATGCTTCAAAATTAAAGTATTTACAAGGCCATAGAGTTAAAATATGTTGCAAACTGAAATTGTTCACGCGACAACAAGAAACCATCATCCATTGTAGTTTATATCTCACAACAAGTTTCCACCAGTTAGAGTTAATTGGATAACTAGTCCAAATGATATAGGTGTATTTTTCAAAGCAAGCTATGAAAGATATGTGTTTCTCCAAGTTGGGGTGCAACGGCTGAAATGCCATTCCAAACAAAGGCCAAAAACGCAGAGTTATAAGACTTAACAAAAGCACAATGTTAAGAACTTCATAGAAAATAGTAATGATAGGATATATTGTTTGAACCAATTTCAATTCCTCCTTGCTTCTAACATCTCCAGGATCATAAACTAAGATAAAATTCAGCCTATCCAATACTCGCAATAGAATGTTTTCCCAAAAATTCACAGACAAATAGACTGATCTAGTAATCTTTGAACAATTGGAATTGATCACAACTAGGAAAGAAGTCAAATGCTTGGTACGAGAGTCATCCTCAGTGCCATAATCCAAGGGAGCCAACTCATTTTGAATTTGAGAGTTTATACCATATAAAGTTTTTGTATGAGGCTCACTAGTTGAAGTTGCTAAAAAGAAGCAAGAGAATTGAGCATTATGCAGAGAAATGTACGATTGTCTGGGAATGATACTCATCGACGTTATCTCACCCATCCTCATCACAGTCGGATATTGAGTCAAGCTGGAAGTCTTCAAAGATGGAGGTTCATCACTTAATTCAGATAAATCCGCAAATACTTTGTCCAACTTCATAGCTTGCAAATCAGAACCGGATTTCTGTATCAAAGCATCTTGACGTAGGTCCCGTTTCAACAAAACAAAACTAGGTTTCTGTACCAAAACATCTCGACGCAAGTCCCGTTTCAAACCTCCCAATCGTTGCTCATCTGGACCCTCAAAGCGAGGAGAAAAATACGGACTCAGTTGGATCTGTGGTGAATCGATCTTCACGCCTGAGCTTGAGCTCTCAGTTTATTTTTCAAGGTTTACCAGCTTCAACCACACAACCTCCATAAGATTTTTCGGTTTAGTAAAGCGGCCATTAGCTTCGTCAATAAACTCGTTGAACTTCTTTTGCTTGGTTTGTAATTCTTGTAGGATAGTGTTCTCAGCCATTTTTCTATATCTCTCAATGAAAGCACCAATGTTATGATCCCAATTGCAAATGATGAAATTACAGTAGAAAAGGAACCAAAGGTAAGATTTGTCTTAATTACAGAATCAGAATTGCGCTCAGCTTTATAAGGATAACTGCCACAATTCATCCAAGAGTGTAATACAGAATATTAAGGAGGGAAATAGCAGACAAAGACAGAAAACGAGAGGGGTAGAGAGTCACAGAGAGAGAGAAGATTTTCCAATACAATTTTCACACCTATCTAGTGTTTTATTTATCTATTTATATCTTTACTTTGGCCTACCCTAAGCCCAAAGTCATCAGCCCAATAATACTCTCTTCATAATCCAAGCCCACCTTAATATGAGGCTGGTTCATTACAAGTGCCCATGGCAAGACTATTCAAAATTAAAAGCAAGTTGAACAATCAACTCGACGGATTTTGAATAGTAAAGACACAGACATTGGAAGGAGACGAATAACGAAGGATGGGCAGAGGGGTTAGCCAAAAGAGTTCCCAGCACTTGGAGCTGTTGGATTTCATGGATCTGGGTGGTTGGCTTGAGTTACCCGCCATATCCTATCCGTTATGCACGAGACTGAACTTTCTTGGGAAAATCCATCTCATGGCCCAATTAAGTAATATAATCTCAAATAGAGTCCAAAGAACATTCACATTTCAAAAAAGGCCCTATGGCCTTTATGGGTATTAAATTACAATACGAAATTACATTGATGCCCCTGGGATTAAAAAAGAAAAAGGAAGGTCTTCATCTTCAACATTTCCTTCTTCCTCCACTCTACATAGACCTGAGAAAGATTGGATTTGTCCGGTCTCTCCTTCAAGTTGTTGCAAACTTTCATAAATGGATTTGGCGCGCATCTTATAAGGAATGGGACAACATACGTCTTCCCCTTCCCCTTCCCCTTCTCCTCTTGCTTTTGCTCCTCCTCCTCTTTCTGGTTGAAAAATTCTTCGCTAAACAAATTGTATCTAAAGAACCTTGTGGCCCTTGGTCTAGTTTGGGGTTCTCTGTAACCATGGTATGTATGTTGATCGTTTCATTTTGTGATCAAATTCTCAGATTTATATTTTGCCTGGCTTTACTCTTTCTTTTCCCCTCTTCTTCTCTCTAATTGGTGAACCCAACCCCGTTTCTGTTGATGAAATGAAATTGAGTTCTTCGAGTGGCTTTAACATCTCAACTTGACATCTTCAAGCATTCGTTTTGGCTTTCTTCGGTACTAACTTATCTCATCCAAAGATAAAGGAAAAATAAAGAGAATTTTGTGTTATGGGTGTGTTCAGTGGCGGAGCAAGAAAAAAAAATTAGTCCGAGCCAAAATAAACATATTGAACTACACTCTTTAATTCTTATTATAAGGTACCAACTAACAAGTATATTTGGTTCTTTTTATAAAACACTTACTTGTTTCCAAATAGCATTACTTCAAAAAATTCATACACTAGAAGAAGGTGTTCGTAAAAAACCACAAATAGCTTATTATAAGGCTGATGATTTTACTGGATCATGTGTAAGTAAATAGTCTTCTGGTGTATGAATTTTACTGGATCATGTGTAAGTAAACCTGCGACATCTAATTAGTAAGAGTGTTCATATCATTAAGCTATAAAGTAGTCTTTGATAAAAAAAAAAAAAAAAAAAAAAAAAAAAGATTATTTACTTACACATGATCCAGTAAAATCATTTATTTACACATTGATTTACAGAAATGCATGACTTTCATTAACGTTGCTGTTTAATATAAGATTTAATACATAGTATAATAGACTTGTACAAATCCACTATACACTGGATCTTATATCAATGACACAGGATATCTGCACTACAAATTAGATATTAATAATCGAGAAGGATTTGTATTTATATAACTGAAAAACTTGTGGGCTGTTGATTTTATGTTCATCCTACAAAATAATCAAATATTCAAGAAAATAATTCAAAAGATGGCAAAGCAAAGCAAGTCAATTCAAAGACAATTTTCTAAATTGAGAGAAGGAACAAGTGTCGCACGATGCTATCGTTGAGGAAGTCATAGCTCAACTAGGCGGAGTTTCCAATTTGTGTGATTGAATGAATTGATTGTTTGTGAGTTATGACTTATGGCCCCACACATATAAAATTAATAATCTAACTTCACGTTGATCCCACGTCCTCAGTTTCTACGTTCCATTTGAGCTTTTCATGTATGGCCTGTTAGGCCTCCCTCTTGTATTGTAAGGTAAAACTCCTTTTGGAAAATGGCAATTAAACTGCTTCACAATTCAAACCCCACCGTCCCCACTCATTCTTCAGTTAGATTTCTTGACTTTATACACCCAAGAGCTTTCATGGATTTACAGTTTCAAACACTGAAAATAATTTTAAAACGAAATCACATTTGGACAAGACGTCCTTTGAAAATATCAAACTTCTATTGATAAAAATTCTCCTTTGATTTCTTCTCCTCCCTTACATCATCAACCCCCATTTTCTATTTTCTTTTCTCCATTTTTATAATGGATGAAGCCCCCTTCATTTTGATTCATAAAACTTGGTTGCTAGATCAAGTTTAGATATGTCCATCCTGCTGAGAAATTAACTGCAATAGCAAAATGGGCACGCCCATATTCCATGAATTCAAGAAACAAGCTTCCTTCTTCCTCAAGGAGAAAATCAAGACTGCTAGATTAGCTCTCACTGATGTTACCCCTGCTCAACTGTGATTATTCATCCTCCTTCTTCCAATTATTTTTTCTATTATTGACCACTTTTTATAGTTCTGGTTATGATCTTATAGATCGCTGGTTTTGTTTCTGTTTGATGTTCTTTTTTATACTCGCAGGATGACAGAGGAAGCTACAAATGGGAATCCGTGGGCTCCAGATTCCCCAACACTCAGATCAATTTCAAAGGCTGCTTTTGAAGTTGATGATTATTGGAGGATTGTGGAGATTCTGCACAGAAGGTTTCTCGCCCTTTCTTTTTCTTTTTCTCGGCATGTTCTCTGTCTATATGGGAATTATTTACATTGAAAAGTGATAATGGATGATTGAGTGGGATAATTTTGAATCAGACTTGTTAGATTTGAAAAGAAGAACTGGAGGGCCTCTTATAACTCACTGATCGTGATCGAGCACCTGTTGACCCATGGACCCGAAAGTGTTGCGCGAGAATTCCAGGATGACAAAGATGTCATCAGTCAGATGATCGGCTTTCAGTATGTCGATGAGTCAGGGTACGTTTCTTGATCTTTCGGTTTGTTTCATTGGTATACCAAAAAAGATTCAACCAAAACTTCAAAAGTTCTCTATGACTTTTGCCTAAAAAAGGAATGAGGCTATCGGAATTCCAAGTTCCTCGCTCATGAATTGTATTGTGCAGATTCAATTGGGGTCTAAACGTCAGAAAGAAAGCAGATAGAATATTGAAACTGCTAGAAGAAGGACATGTTCTTAAAGAAGAGAGAGATCGAGCTCGAAAGCTATCTAGAGGCATTCAAGGGTTTGGAAGTTTCTGCCAACGCTCATCTGAACAATCATCATTTCTCAGAAGTAACTCCGATTTCAGCAGCCATGAAGACCAAAACTCTAACTCAAACGGAGGCCAGAACGATGCGGCTCAAAATCAGATGCTACAAAAGTCTGAAACAAGTATAAACGAAAACGTGGCTCCTAACAGGGACGAGTTGCATCTATGGAACTTGAAAAGGGAATCAAATCCACATCTGGATCGTGGCAACGAAGATTCCAGGCTTGGTATCTTCAAAGGCGAAGATGATCACCCGTTCCATGCAACAGAGAAGCATGCCTCTGTTTCTCTGCTTTCTGGCAGAGATGGAATACTGCAGGGCTGTTGAAGCAACATAAACATTTGTATGGAGCTACAAGGCGCTTTATAATTTTGATCGTTCCCAGTAGAAAACCAAACGAAGGTCTACGACACTATTAGTGTATATGGGTACGCCGAATGCTAAATTACTCCGTTCGTATATGAACTTAGCCATCATCTACAGAGCAATTAATATAGCCATGTATCTACTTTTTAATTGAAGCAGAGATTCGATCTTCACTTCACTGGCCACTGTCCAGTAACGTTAGAGAAGCACAGTAAAACGATCCTGCTCTTCTAGCGAGGTTTATTCATTTCTTGCTTCAGATGATGACAGCTTAGTTACTACTTACTATTATGTCCTTTAGGTTAAGAGACTTGATTATAATCAATACGCTTAAAGTAACAAAAGTGTCAATCCAGTTCCGTAAATAGTTCACCAACCTAGAGAAATCTTTAATGGCAACTCTATATGTACAATATGTCAGATTGATCGTATATGACCGGTTCTGTAAATCAGAAAGACCAGTAAAGAACTAACTCTACCATTAAATGAGCTCCAATGATAAAGCTGGGGTCGCAATAGAGCAAAGGAATGCGAAACTGACATTTACAAATATTTGCAACATATATAACTGAATCAATACGAACTTCAGGATTTGCAAAGCCAGTCTTGAATTGCAAGACGAAGTGCGTGATTGGGCGTCAGATGCAGGTGATTCAATTTTAAATTAGTCATGGGAGAAGTCTCATGACCATATTCTAGCCACTCACGTATGGCGTCCCCTTCGTAAGTGAATCCGTCAGCTGCAACCTGAGGATCATGCATTATTTCCTGAAAAAGGAACCCAAAGAAGTTGAGCCATGTTAAATACCACAAATAAATGCAGATGGGGTTCTACAATTAAGCTTAGTTTTGGAATAACCAAAGGCATCAATCACCTGAAGGATAGGACACAAGAAAAATGATGGCACTGGCCGGTCTTCTGAAACATGCAATTGCTCCAATCCCCTCACCAAAGTGGGTGTTAGCTCTGGTCTTTCTCTGCCTTGTTGCTGACAGCATTGCAGTCCCAGTTCAACCAATTGTTTAGCCACAGCTGGAGGCCATTCTCCAGCTGAAGAATCTAAAATTGATGACAATTTTCCACACGACACTGCCTTGCGTACCTCACCTGCTAACCCTACTGGAATAGTCCTGCCAGTGAGGAGTTGCAAAATGATAAGTCCAAAGGAATAGATATCAGACTTTGGTGTTAGTATTCCAGTCCTCTCAAACTCAGGATCGGTATATGTAGAAGTTCTTTTTAGCTCAGCACTGAATCTGAAGCTAGGACGATAGAGTGACTCCTCCGTCAACAGTCTGCAGGACCCAAATTCGCATATCTTGCAACTAAGTGCAGAGTCAAGAAGTATCGTTTCAGGCTTCAGATCACCATGGACAATAGTTTTAGGTTTGGAAGTGTGTAAAAAGCAAAGAGCGCTGGCAATTTCAGCAATCATACGTGCTCGGCTATTCCATGTCAGAGGGGAATTGTTGTTTTTCCGGAATAGGAGGTCTTGAAGACTCCCATTCGGTAAGTACTCGTACACTAGTGACCAGGCTTCAGGGCAAACACCAAGCAAAGTCAATAGATGAGGATGCTGGAGACTACCAAGAACTTGAACCTGGAACACACAGGCAGACGTTAGTTGGACCAAAGAAACAAAACACGTGCTAAGCATCCCAGGAAATGGAAAGGAGATCAACATCTTGAACCAACAACATCAGCAAGTGATAAAAGACCAATTATCACATATTTTAGAAAGATACATCGTAAGAACTTGGAAGAGTCTTGTGGCCCAACAAAAATGAGGGGGAGATCATTACAGAGAATGGGAAAAGCGGAATGGAAACAACAGCAACACAAGGCAAATACAGGGAAGAATTTAGTATATACGAATTGGCATAGGTAGCAGCGCCTAACACATGATGCAGGATGGGGAGGCATCACATCTTAGCACTTTAACTTCTATTTAAAGGACTCATTCATTCTAAAGTGTTTCAAAACATTTTAAAACCAGCTGAAGGAATTTAAGGCTTTAAGGTCTAAAAGCATCCAAAGTTACTCTATGAACAAACATTTGTAAATTGCATCTAACAGTGCTTTAAGCACTTTTAAGACAAGCTAACATGTCGTCTAGCCTGATTAGCTTCAAAAGGTTCCATAGGTTCTGAGTAGCAGCTGTCCCCGTTACGTAAACCATTTATTGACAATAGTAAATACCTTGAGATCTCTGCATTTCTGCCTCTGGTCCTCTCTAGGACTCAAGCATTCAAGATAAATAATTTCAAAACCAAAAAAAAAAAAAAAATGTTAAGGGCAACTGACCTCTTGATGAAACTCAGTCGGTGCATGTGTGTTATGTGGATGGAACTTCCTTATAGCAACTGTTCTCCCCAGCATTTCCCCCTTATAAATACAACCATATCCTCCCTGTGCAATTTTGAAGCTCTCAGAAAAATTGCAAGTAGCATTTTGAAGATCTGAAGGTGAAAATTCTGCTAAGTTTGGTAATTCTTCAGCAAATCCAATGACCCCATGGCAGTGTGCAGCTCCAATATGTCCCCGACTTTTCCATCGCTCCAGCCAGCGGAGGGCTTCCATTTTTTGTCTCCTGATCTGCTGCTTTTCTTGCCACAGGGTTGAGATGGATGCTTGAATTAATATTAACTCATCCGCAGCTTCATCATGCCTGCGGTTTGCTTCCTGTGCACGACTATCCAGAAGGGCAATATTTCTCATGGTCCTCTGTAGCAAAGTAGCAAGTTCTTCACTCTCATCCAAGAGCTTTTGTTGCTCCTCTACTGTGGCTTGCAGTGCACTCTCTGCCTCCTTTCTTAGCTTTACTTCATATGTATAAGCCGATTCAAGCATATTGACCTGGATGAAAGCGAGTGTCAGACAAATTCAACTCAAAAGTTTATACTGTCGTGAAGAATCAAACATTTTTATCATAATCTCAAATAGAAATAATTCACAAGGTTGGAACAAAACTCACGAGGCTCAGAATATAATCATGCTGAAAATTTAATATTGTCATTTATCACTAATTATACTTTGTTTTTGTTTTCCAGGTCCGTTCTAATATTTCCACCAAAACAAGTTTTACTAAACAGCCCAAAGGAACCCAATATTATGTTGATAGCTTCTCTCTTTTCATTGAATTACTTTGTCAGAGTTTCTTTAAAACATATTAAAAGGAAAAGGGTTAAACTTTATGCTTCCCGGTAAGGCAACAATTCAATTGTCCAGTTTCCCTTTAGTAAAAAGAAAGAGTATGGGCTTCTGTGATAATGGTTATACTTACCTTCTTTACGGCCTCCATAGCTTCTGCTTCAAGTCTTTTGCATTTCAAAGGCTCCACTAAACCCTTATCTTTTGCAGCCTCAACTTCTATTTTGGTTTCAGCAAGTAGAGTAAGAAGTCTATCTTCCTCAACATCAGAAGAAGTCTCTAAATAAACCTCAGTAGAATTTTGGGGAGAACACTGATTGGTACAAGTAGATGATTTGGATGATGAAGTTGCATCTGTTTCTAAGATTTCACCCTGAGACCAACTACCAGTTCCAGTTCCAGTACAGATTGCAGTTCTTGCAGAATTTGATCTATGGAATAATTCATTCTCACCATATTGTAATGATCTAATTATCAATCCGTCTGAGGCAGCAACCTCAGGTTGAGATTGTGAAGATAAGGAACAAGGATTTTCAGAAGCTTCCTTTGTCCATAAGAGTTTACCTTTGTGGATAAACCATATCTCGCAGAATGGGGGAGCATTCTTGGCAGCATAATTTGTTTTCTTGGAATTCCTTTTCACCTTCATGCGACTACATTTTATCCAATCATTTTTTATGATAATCAGAAGTCTTGATTGATTTTTGCATACTTAGCAATGTAATTTTCAGTGAAGAATCAGTAGACAATCAAAGCATTACTTACTTCTCGGGCACCGCTCCTATAACAAGCTTCCTAACACCATGCTTGATAATTAAATCAACAATTCCTTTGTGAACTTGCTCAGCTTGACCTATCACACTGGTTGCCTTAACCTGAAAGAAGTTACTTTTAAAGAAATCCGTTAATAGCAGATTTATTACCCATATTGTATTTTCTCTGAAAAGGAAGTATAAAGAAATTTCAAGTGTATTGTTGTAAATATTTTGAAAGCACAAGGCATTACAACAAAGTGAATATTAATAAAGAACCAGATTTAAAAATGTCTCGCAATATGCAAAGTTTGGTTCTTTTGCCTCACAAAATAAACTTTCAAAGGTGGCTGGGGATGCATTTAGTGCTCTTCCCAAGAATCAAATTTGTTCCCTCCAAGATGCTCTCAGCAACATCAGAATTTTATTTTATTTTTTTTTTACAAAAAAAGGAACTATATGTATCTGATTGCATGTGATTCCCTAACACACAATTAGTAGATAAGAATATACTCCTATAAGAGTGTATTCACCGGAAGGTAAATGGAATTATTTGCATTAAGATTTATTAATTATAAATAACCGGCACACAAATTTTTAATATAGAAACAGAGCCTTAATTTTCACAATATGTAAACAGCTGAGATAGCACTCGGTTATACAAATTAACAAAAAGAGATTACCTCGGGGATTACTCATTATTTTACACCAAAAAGATCGGATGTACTTGATCAAGGAAAATTAAACTTTACAATTCCAACCCAATATGGTAAAAATTTATAAACCAAGAATAAAGCAAGGAGTAAAAAAAATATTAACTTTCTTAATCAATGAATATAGATAGGCGAAGATATGGATACCTTAGCTGCACGGCAAATGCTCAGGTAATTTTCCAAAAGCCTCATGGTCTGTTCTCTTTCCTCTCTTCTAAAAGCAGAAACGACTTCAGGATTTGCTTGGGTTGCAGGCAATTTTCCCACTGCTCAATAAATTGAAGTTAATTTACAGTTTAGAGTTGAAATTTGGCTAGAACGAAAAACTAAACCTAAGAATTTCCAAAACAGAATTGAGCAGAGATGAGCTAAATTGCTATAGATAACACTTGGCGGTTCCCAAATTATAGGCTACAAGTCAATACAGTTCCAAAGGGAGACGAAATCACACAAAAGGGTGGATGCTCAGACTTACAAAGAGTGGGGATCATAGAGGAAGGTTGATGAACATGGAGAATGCAAATTTCTGAGTTGCTAAAGCGGCCAAAAGTCCATTGAAGCAAATGGGCAGCTTTGTCGACCGACTTTCCGACAGCAACGTAGACGGATTCAGTACATTCTGCCATGGGATGGGGCGGCTGAGAGGTGGCGGCTCCGTGGAAGGCGAAGGGCGAAGTCAGAGTGAGGGGCGACGAGAAGCCATAGAAGGGGTCTCCGGTAACCACAGACGGCTGATAGTGAGGAGGATGAGAAGGGTTCAAGAGCTCCATGAGAGGAGAAGTGAGGTGAGGAAGGGAAGAGAAAGCATTGTGGGAAGATGCTTCTTTGATTGCTTTCCTTCCAAACTGGAAAACTAGCTTGACTTTTGCGCTGACTCCAAGGCGTGTACGTGTGCCGGTGTTGCGTTCCCTTGTGATGCGGCTGAATTGAAAATCACTTCATTGGTTCTTATAATTTTTTCCTTTGCCAATTGCCAACAACCCTTTAGAAAAGTTTGTATCTGTCTATCATCATATACTACCTCCCTCGTTCATATGAAATTTACTGGTATTTAACTAAGTACGTCTTAAAAAAAGGTAAAATTGCATTTAGTTCCCAGACAATAAAAAATACAATGCTTTGAAATCTTAAAATTGTATTTAAATCCCGTATAACTTTTTTATAATAAATTTCAATTCCAATAAGTTTAAAAACGTTCACTGACAAATCTATAAATGCTAACATTGACAATTCTATGAGTATTCATTCATAAGTCCATAAACATTTAACAATTTAAATTTATTACAAAACAGTTTCACGGGACTTAAATATAATTTTGAGATTTTATGGATTATTTTTTTCATATTTTCTTTTACCTGTGACCCAAATGCAATTTTTCATAAAATAGTTAAATTAGTTACTTATTCAAAATGTGTATTGATTTTTTTAGATTATCTTTTCGAATCACTTATATTAAAATTAATTATTGATGCAAACTTTCTCAAGATCTATAGTCATTATGAACTTCTTATGTCAGGGACGGGACGAGAAATAGCAAATGATAAAAAGTCATCCTATTCCCAGCTCAAGTAATTACATTAAATCATATATTTGTACAAGTTAAAATTAAGTAACTGATTTGTATGTATGTATATAGTAAACGACGCTGAATGAAATATGTTTACCAAAAAAAAGATTCCAATTATTCAAGGAATTAAGACATGCTATATCTTAACTTTCTTAAGAAGTGATGTTGGTGATGTTTATATAGTATGACTAGAATAACTCACATTCACAAGGGATGGCAATGTTTTCAGTAACAAAAAATTATAAAGTCTTGTTGGCCAAAGAATGAAAAATTATAAAGTAGGGCAGTAAACATATTTTTGCAATTTTCTGAAAAAGTAGAAGTTGTGTTGCCGATCACATCACAGCATTTTAATTATGCTCATACGTTTTTTTTAATCTTCTTCGCTTTTTAATAATATCATATTAATGATCTTTCGGTTTGTTGGTTTTTGTTTTGTTTTTCCTTACTAAGGTCTTCTCTGACATTTTTCTTTTTATAATTCCTTTGAGTGGTGTTATTCAGATTGGACGGGATGGAATAGAATCAAGAAACCTTATTCGTGATCTCGATCCCAAAGAAGGCTCGGGAAAGAAAATCATTCTTGATCCCAAAAAATTCTCATCCCGATTGGGATCAGAATTTCCCAGGTCAAAATCAGAATTCTTAAAAAATCTCAATACATGCAATGCTTCAAAATCTATATGAAACCAAGAATTTATCTAACATCAATTCAAAAATTGTAAATACTTCTCACTTGATTAGAAACATAAATACAATGATTTTGGTATGAAATCTTGTTTACTCATTTAAAAGTCATTAAATGACATATTCCATAAAATACATTGCATAATCAAAAGTCTAAGAATTTAATACATTACATAATAAAAAACAATCTAGCTACATGCCTAAAGCTTGAGTCTAATCAAGATGCTTCATTTCTTGAGGATTAGTCCAATACATTCATATAATCAAATAAACTAATCATTATTGTTATTAATTATCAAAACAACACCATTTGATTAGTTGGTTGGTACTTACTATTCATCTGACATATGTGGAGAATATATATGTATGTATGTGTGTATATATATATAGGGTAAATGTTTTCTCCAGTCACGGGAGATAAGTTATCTCCAGTGACCCCCAAAACTACGTCGTTTTGTATTAATGAAGGGTGTTTTCGTAATTTTGCACCCTTCATTAATTCACCTAAAATTACGAAAACACTCTTAATTAATCCAAAACGACGTAGTTTTGGGAGACACTGGAGACAATTTATCTCCAGCGGGAGAAATACTTTTCCCATATATATATATATATATATAGGAGTTTAAACTTCTCATGTTGCATAAAAAGAAGAAGATTCCTACACACACATAAAATGGAGGGACTTACATATATATATAATGTTAATTATATATATGTGGGTCCCACCATTTCATATTAGAATACATTTCTCCTATAACATGAGAAGTGTTTTTCCCATATATATATATATATATTCTCGAAATCAGAAAGTCTCATTCCTAATTTTGATCTGATTCCAGAAATTTTTCGTGATCCCGAATTTTGCTATCTCAAAAATGTTCGAAACCTGATTTTCCTATCCCAATTGCAGGATTTTCCCAAATTTAAACGCCCCTACCTACTCCCCTCCAAAACATCAGCATCATACCAAACTAAGCGACGAAGCCCACCCATTTTGACTGAGAGGGTATGACAGTAATTTTCTTATAATATTCATGGTGGGCTGGGCCCAGTCACTCACAATCCTCCTAAACCAAACCGGCGATAATACGGTACGTACATCTTGTCACCCTTCTGTAGTACTCTTCTGATCTTAATTATAAGATTTAGTTGACTTTTTTTAGAGAGATTAAGGAAGCTAATTAAATTAGTTTAGAATTTTTTTATTTTTATTTTTTTCTTCAAACTAAATAGTTTTCAATAACTAATATATAATCTAAAAATATAACATATGAAATGATTAAGATCTTATTTACCTTTTTTAATCTCTCCAAAAAAAGTCAACACACCGCCTTATAATTAACCGGATGTAGTAGTAATTAGTAATTACCGTATTGCTGGAGCAGTCTAAACAAGCCACCAACTTGTTTACGATGTGACCAGAGTGTTTTTTATCATCCTCTAATTATTTTTGTCTGGTTTTAAAAGTATATTTATTTTCAATATTATTTTAAATTATATCTCCTCTTAATATTAATTTCATCTTATATTTCATTATTTCATTTTAAATTTAATTTGGAAAATATTTTTTGTTTATATTTCATTTGTATCTTCTTAACTCAACCAGCATCTCAAAAAAATTAATTTATCTCCAAAAGCTACTGATCAAACTAAAAATAAAAATAAAATAAAAAATCGGAATGAAATTAAAGAAAAAAATTACAAAATATAATGAAATTAAATATATAAAAAATGAAGATGTCATATAAAATGAAAAGGAAAAAACAATCGCATTAGCTTAATTCAACATAAAGAAAAATTCCCGAAGTTGCTGTTTTTGTTTTTTCTTGGACCCGAACAAAATTGCTGTGTCTTTTATATCATAACAAAGTTGCTGTTTGAGCAAAAAAAAAAAAAACAAAGTTGCTGTTGAGAAACGCGTAAAGCGCATAGTATTATTTATTTAGTTGGGCTTTGATTGAAACTAATGGGCTTGGATGCGGCTAAGAATTAAATGTAAATACTACCGCCGCTCCTAATTATAAGACCTAGTTGACTTTTTTTTGGAGAGATTAAGGAAGTTTTAAATAAGTTATTTAATCATTTTATATGTTGTGTATTTTCTTAGATTATATATTAGTTTATTATCAAATTATTTAGTTTGAAGAAAAAAAGTAAAAATAAAAATATTTTAAATTAATTTGATTAACTTCCTTAATCTCTAAAAAAAAATCAACTAAGTCTTATAATTAGATGCGGAGAAAGTATAATAAATAAGCCGGATGGTTAAAAGGTAGTAAAAGAATGGCATCGATTTGTTGGCATTGCATATCTCGCATATCAAGTGTTTAATGAATGAATTGCAATGGTAAAAATAAAAGAATTAGTAAATAATTTAATCCGACCTCAAACAAACTCCACCTTCTCCTGAATAACACACGGTGAAAAGAAGAAAATTGAAGAGAAACTCGCAATCCCTGGAAGCTAAGGTGCAATTGCATTAACTGCCAAATAGGAGAAGGCCATATATATTTGCAGCAAGCTCCAGCGGTACAACTTAAAAGCATTTCCTGTGCACAATTGAAGGCCCAGACTCATCGTACTCTGCCTTGGCAATCCACATCTGCATTCATTTCACACACAATTAGTTCCCTATATTTAATACTACCAGTCCTTGATATAATCCAGGAGGCAGTATATCTTATCATGAAGCCACCACAGCGAATGGCACTCATAGTTAGAAGAAGAGGCACCTGTTGGAAAGTGCTGAGAGAAGCCAAGATGGAGCCACCAATCCAGACACTGTACTTTCTCTCCGGGGGAGCAACCACCTTGATCTTCATGCTGCTGGGGGCCAAAGCAGTTATTTCCTTGCTCATTCTGTCAGCAATTCCGGGGAACATGGTGGATCCACCGCTGAGCACAATGTTGCCGTACAAGTCCTTCCTGATATCAACATCGCACTTCATGATAGAATTATACGTGGTCTCATGAATGCCGGCAGCTTCCATTCCGATCATGGACGGCTGGAAGAGAACTTCAGGGCATCGGAAACGCTCAGCCCCGATGGTGATGACCTGTCCGTCCGGTAACTCATAGCTCTTCTCAACACTAGAGCTGGTCTTGGAAGTTTCAAGCTCTTGTTCATAGTCAAGGGCAATATAAGCCATCTTTTCCTTCACATCCCTCACAATTTCACGCTCAGCAGTGGTGGTGAACGAATAGCCACGCTCCGTCAGAATCTTCATTAAGGCATCGGTGAGGTCACGCCCTGCCAAGTCAAGACGCAGAATTGCATGTGGCAGGGCATAACCCTCGTATATGGGCACAGTATGGCTCACACCGTCTCCAGAGTCCAAAACAATACCTTCACAAATCAACCAAAAACAAAACCAACCCAGTAAGATAAATGTGAAATCTGAACTTTGCCGATGGGACGAAGTGACATGCAGCATAACTGCATAAGGGGTTGTGAGGGAAATGAGAATAGAGAATGATATGATAACTAACCAGTGGTACGGCCACTGGCATACAAGGAGAGAACGGCCTGGATGGCGACGTACATGGCGGGGGTGTTGAAGGTCTCGAACATGATTTGGGTCATTTTTTCTCTGTTGGCCTTGGGGTTGAGGGGTGCCTCTGTGAGCAAAACTGGGTGCTCCTCTGGTGCCACGCGGAGTTCGTTGTAGAAGGTGTGGTGCCAGATCTTCTCCATGTCGTCCCAGTTACTCACAATACCATGCTCGATGGGATATTTCAGAGTCAATATACCTCTCTTGGACTGAGCTTCATCCCCAACGTATGCGTCTTTCTGGCCCATCCCGACCATCACTCCGGTATGACGTGGACGGCCCACAATGCTGGGGAAGACCGCCCTTGGAGCATCATCTCCGGCAAATCCAGCCTGACACACACAGTTGAAGTTTGCGTTACTTTAATTTAATCCAGTCACATCGATAATTCACTGATATGTAGTAATCACTAACAAATTTCGAATATCTATCCTACCTTGACCATTCCCGTCCCATTGTCACAGACGAGTGGTTGAATATCCTCAGCATCCGCCATTTAATATCTCCTCCTGCTGGACCACGTATGCGATTTCAATTAGAAAATTGTGCCACTCACACGAGGAAAAATATAGACACGTACGTTATCTAAGAGAAAATAGAATCGAAATGTATAGTTGGACAATATGAAACTCGCCCTTGTAGCATCCAATTATCTTAATATTTCTACGCGCGTTATGAAATAAAGCATGTATATATATGTCCTTGTACTATTGTATCATAGCTTGTCTTGTTCTTTTCAATGGGTATAGCAATATGAAGAACCCTCCTAGGCATTTGAAAAATTGATTCTCGGTCCTTCTAAGTTTTATACAAGGAAAAAGGAAAACAAAAGGATTTGTTGGAAAGGAGGAAACAAGCGTCAATTGGCTCTACCGATAGCAAAATCCTTGCCATTGACATCGTAAAACAGAGTATCATTGTCGTCTTCTGATTTATATATATCAGAACGCCGCATTTGCATTATGATGAATGGACAACAACAATAGTAGTAATGAATTGACATTGAATGTAACGGAGGAGATTCAAGTTTGAGAAGGGAAAAAGAAGGATGAAAGTTGTGGGAGAGAAATTCACCTGAAGATTGGATCCCGTAGAGAGAGAGGAATCAAGGTGGGATGTTATAAGGTGGGTTGAAAATGAGACGCAAAACACGCGTCCAAATGAAAGCTAACCTTCAACGTGTTTGCGCTTATAAATCAAAGAGTGAGAACGTTCACGTCCACCACATTGTTGAATCGTGTCACCGAGGCCCGATCATTAAAACGATATCCACGTTCCTCCTGACACGGGTCCTTTCCATCTGTGAGGTCAAACTTCTATTTCAGTCACTTCTTCCACCCTTCCCCCCACAAACAAGCGTCTCAAATTTAGGGGGAAAAAACAAAAGCCACCGTTTGTCCGTTTAAGGAAGTTTCTGTGTTTCCTAATTTTGGGGGTTCAGGGGAACAATTACCAGATTTAAGGTTTGAATTTTGCGGAGGGAGACAATAATAAGGGCGGGGCTCCTAATACTTTTGGTTCTGGCAGCATATGTTAATCTTTTCATAATATATAAATGAAGCTCTTACAAACAAAGTTCATGAACGTCATTTTACTATATCTGGATGTATGTATGTAAATAAAGTAAATTCCAAAATAATCGAGGAGGAAATAGGTTGGTCTGGTCGGGTGGAATATACTAAATGTAGAGAGATAACTGGGGGATCCGATTGAATGGGCCCAATAAAAATATGGGCCCTGGGCCATAGGCCTTATATTGGGCCCAATGTGATTAGCAAGCAGGAAAAATGAAATAGGGAGGGAGGGATGAGATGATGGATAGGGAAGAAGGGGGACCCGATGATGATGGAGGAGAGGAAGCAGAATGATGAGGCATGAGCATGCATTGCCGGGGGCAATTATGTCCCATCGCACTCAAGACTAACTGTGTGTCCTTTTATACGGTCCTAAATATAAAATCTCATTGACTTTTTTAAAGAAATTAAATAAGTTAATTAAATTAATTTAAAAAGTACACATTTTTTTTAAAAAATAAATTTGTTTGACTTATAATCTAATATATTTTTTTTAATTATATAATATGATTAAGTTACTTGTTTAACATTTTTAATCTGTCAAAAAAAATCAACTGCGATATTTATATCAGATAACCTTCTCTATTGTCATCTCCCTCCTTTTTTTTAACGACAGAATTAGTTAACGCAGTTCAAAAAATAACTAAGTATGTGGTGAAATCCAAGGAATCAGAAATAGTTCCGCTTTCCGCATATTCAACCTGTCCCTTTCAATTCAACCACATATCTCCGGGATGCCATAAAATGATTACTTCCGCAGCTGCGAATCCAACTAATTATTATCATCCCAATCTCCAATGGATCCGAAGCAACCAAACATACCTAATCTCTTGACTTCCCCCTCATCCCCTTCATACTATTTTGTTCAACTCCAACTCCCTAGCTAGTTACGTTTGCTAAGTCTACACACTCCAATCTTAGCTTTTGAGTTGTCAATTAATATATCATGGCGTGTTCTGATTTTCTACCCTGGATCTTACCACCATATATATGCATTGCTCACTAGCTTGCTGATTTTTAATAGTTATTAGATTGTTTACATATATGAATGGGGATGCACAGTAATATCCCGAAAACACCTCTAACGAGCGTAATATCCGTTTCTGCTAGTTTCTTTCTAGTGACTACTCTTTTGTTTACACACACAAATTATGCACAAACTCAATCCTACCACGCACAGAAATGAAAGAGCCAGCGTTGAGGTGTCATTTTCAAGGTTCAAATAAAAATACTCATCACGACGCTACTGTGTTCCAAAAGCAGGTATGTATTAGCTTCGAACGCCAGGGGATTCCACTTTCTTGACACTTTACTATTTGGTTTTGTTATTATACTTAAAAGACCTGACACTGTTTTTATCATATGTAAAGTGGATTTATATGTATTATCTATCTATGTCCCATGCATGTCAACTTGTTAAACACATCTTGGACGTTTCCATCTGTCCAAACGCCACGCACACGGCCGGGCATATATGTCTTCAAATAAAACCAAATGCAAATATATTCTCATTATATTGAAGGAATCTGGATTTACGTACAGAGCTAATATTAGTCAGGAAAACAGTATTAAATAATGATCATCCTCCAAAACAAAAGCAAATCGCTGTGAATAGATGTGGAATGATGCTGTTGGCAAAAAGAGGATTCCGTTTTCTATGGTAAGAGGGTTAAAGCAGCCACACCTGATGGATTCATTTAAATTTGGATGAGGCACAAATCAAATCCATGTGAATATAAAGGGAAACATTTGGATTTGGATATGAGGAAACCTGTGATGTGAGTGCCTTTTAGAGACTGATCATCGTTCAAAGGTATAAATCGCCGGACCTGTATATATTTTTTATCGTCAGAAACAAAACGATTGTGAGTAATTTATTAATTATAAATTATTACTTTCATTTTATTATTTTTCTATAAAAATATTTATGAGTCCGTGTGACCACTAACCTGTACGAATCGAAATCATTTGAAAAATCGATTCTTCCTCTCTCATTTTCTTTTCCTTAACACGGTTCCACCTGTTTCCCTCTTGCAGATGTTGGCTGGGACGAAAAACTTAAGGGAAATAACTAAAGATCTGCACCATTTATGTTATCGCTCTATCTGATGTTATTTTGATAATAACTATTATATATATATGGACTTCATGATTCACGATTGAATTTGTGTGTAAATTAGAGCATCGATCTGAATATTATTAATCATTAAACAAATAAGCATTTTTATAGGCAAATCATAAGCCAATAAGCTAAGTGGCTAACCATAGAATATAATCCAATTTAAGATATATATGAGAAAACATTAGTATAAGATTTAGGAAAATCCGATGCCCTTTTTGAGAAAAAACTCATAAAAGGGCCCAAAGATTCGAAAATCCCAAAAAAAGCGAGGCGCTTTTTCAAATTTTCAGAATCTCATTAGCGATATAGTTGTTTACCGTTGATATTGTTGTTAATGTGACTCGATTTAGTTGTTAAAATATTATTGTTAATATTATTAATCATTAAACAAATAAGCATTTTTATAGGCAAATCATAAGCCAATAAGCTAAGTGGCTAACCATAGAATATAATCCAATTTAAGATATATATGAGAAAACATTAGTATAAGATATATATCCATATGAAATCATGTCAAATATCAACCCAGTTTAACATTTAAGATACAAATATGAATAATGATAAATTTTAAATTTAAGACAAAATTAATTTATTTTTCAAGTAAAATTAACACACAAACCAAAAAAAGAAAAGACACGGTTTGTTACCAACAAATTGTTGGTTGGGATGATAAGCAGTATCACTCAAAAATTTAATGATATGTTAAAAATATCAATAAATCAGAAAATATATAAGATTGAAGTACCGACTTTTTGTGGGCAAAAGAATTAAGGAGCAGACGAAAATGAATAGCAGGCACGTTAATTGTGTTGTGAAGTATAGTGAAGCACGTGCATAGATGCATGAGAAATTGAGAATTTCAAGAAACCTAAAGAAAATAATTACTCGTAAAACAGATCGAGGGGGAAAAGAATAAAGAAACTAAGAAAGGGAGGAGGACATATATTAAATAAAAGGGTTAAGAAGTAATTTGGCCAACGAATTATTACCTCAGGAGCGCTTAATACAAATAATTTTTAAGTTAACCAAAAATACAAAAAAAAAACTTTTAAAAATGTACAGGCAACACGAAAAAAATTTATTTGGGAGCCAAAAGACAAAAAAGTTTTATTCTAAGAATTTCAAAGAAAAAAAAAAAAAAAAATTACTCTATTTTTTGTGCTGACTGCAAATTTTTTTTAAAAATTTTGGTATTTCTAGTCCATTTAAAAGTTATTTGTGCTAGGCGCTCCTAAGGTACTACTCCATCTGGTTCTTATTATAAGACATTAACTAACTTTTCTCACAAACCAATAAAAGTAGTTAAAGTCAATAAAGTTATCCTATAATCTAAGTAATTTTCAATATTACCCCTACTAATTGCACTAAACTCTAACATTATATTAATTATTACTCTCACTTACTACCTTTATTAATTAGGGGCAAACATAGAAAAAAATAATCATTATTCATTGGGAACAATCAAGTATCTTATAAAAAAGATCAAATAAATTTGCAAGTTGGTGCCTTATAATAAGAACCAGAGTGAGTAGAGTGAGTAGTTTGTTGACCAAATTATTCCTTACCTTTAAATAAAATGTTAGTTTAATTGAATGGACCGAGGGGGAGAGAGTGTGTGTGTGGAGTGTTTGAGAATATTTGAGACTGGGTTTTGCATCGGATCCTTCGCCGAATGGGGGGGTTTCAAATAAAAAAGGCAAGAGTCATGAACTTGGCTTGCCTCTCTTGCTAAATTCCAACTACTCCTTCCTTCCCAATATCTCTTCATCAAATATGGCAACCCCCTCTTTTCTTTCTCTCTCTTCTCCCTCATTCCCTTTCTATCATCCTTCCCTCTTGATTCATTAATTCCATACGCTGAGCTTTCTTTAATTTCTATGTCAACTCATCAATTCCCACCTCCCTACCTCATGGCCGTCCCCAATTCCCAAGTTTTTCTCTCCCACAACATCCTGGTAACGCCCGAAGATCCCCAAGACCGTGCTGATGAACGACGCCGTCCGGTTTCTCCGCCTTTGAAGATCATAATTCCGACGTCGTTTGAGGACAAACACGATGATGAAGGCCTGAAGACTCCGACGTCTTCGATTCACAGAATATCGGAGATGCTGCATTGTCCGCCCGCACCGAGAAAGCCCAAATCTCTGCCGTCCAAGAAACGAAGAGCTTCTTCTCGTCCGCTGCTTCTGCTGGATCTGTCCGCTGAGGTCGATTCTTGGTTCCCCACGCCCTTTGTGGTTGATGTTGGTGGCCAGATAAAGAAGTTCAAGAAATGATGAGTGTTACGTTATGGAATCTTCCAGATTATATATGATACACTGGTGCTCAGTGCAGTGCAGTGCAGGTGGTAGCTAGTTGTCCTAGATGGATTTGTAGAAATTAAAGTCCCATTTTTAATTTAGATTGCCATATTTTTATGCAGCCGAGAAATTCATCAAGCTCGTCATGGTTATATATATAATTATAGTATATACTTTTCCCCTTGGTATCAGTTCTTGCTAATTCATGTATTTTCTACATGACAGAATAGACGACATATATATAGTGAGATCTGAAACATCACGAGCTAGCATGGATGGATGTATTTTGGTAGTTAAATAACAATGATGTGATGTAGTATTAGATGAGAGTGAAGAAAAAATGCATAGGATTCTGAGGAGAGGTTTGGCATTGACTTTGAGGGGAGAAATGATGTGCATTTTGACTTTGCAACAGGATCATATGAATGAGTTTTTGTTTGTGTTTCTCTCTCTCTCGTGGGGGCCTCAAGGCTCAAGGGAAATGAGTACTGCGAAAACCCATGCTGCGATATATTCCCTTTGCATGATTGACACTCACTACAAACACTCTCGCCTCGTTTTAAGATATTCCTCTTTCATAGTACAAGTACTATATTCATATATATACATATAGACACACACATGTCACTCTCACTTCTAGGCTGTCCTTCCTCATATTCTTTACTTCCTCGTCGTCATTCAAAAATATTACCATATATGCATATCATATTGCCCTCCCATTTTGTCCATGTTCCACACCAAGTTTCCTTATTAATTGTGGTTTTGGGCATATGGAATACACTCTCACGTGTATTCCTAAATACATGCCTTCATTCACACAAGTACCATCAGTGTGTTTTAGATATCAATGTTAGTAGTTAATATGGTAACATCATAATAATTTAAGATTCTGTAAGCATTGCTGAATCATGCACATCTGAAGTTTGAAAACAAGGTAATTAAAACATGGAACTCTGGTAATTTCAAGAGTCAGAAACTAAATATATTTGGAATTATATTGCCCTCCCATTTTGTCCATGTTCCACACCAAGTTTCCTTATTAATTTTTTTTTGGGCATAAAAATACACTTTGAAAAAACGTGTATTCCTAAATACATGCCTTCATTCACACAAGTAAAATCAGTGTGTTTTAGATATCAATGTTAGTAGTTAAATGGTAAAATAATAATTTAAGATTCTGTAAGCATTGCTGAATCATGCACATCTGAAGTTTGAAAACAAGGTAATTAGAACATGGAACTCTGGTAATTTATGAAGAAAATAAACTATATTATCTATGCTTTATTTTATTTCCTTTGGCAAACAACGAAACTTATATTAACACCGTGTATGCTTTATATGATGTAATAAATTAAATACAGAAATGTCTCAACGCGTTCACTTTTTTTACAAGTTTGACTTGTAAATGTACATTTGACTGCTTGTAAATATGAATTTTGTAGAACTTCTCTATATCTAATTTTTTTACATGTGAATTATGGGTATTTTTTCCTATTTATTATCCGTTGCTAAAATAATTATTTAGACAGCTTTCCTTTTAATAAGACTTGGTAAGTAACTACGTCAAATTAACGACCAGCTCGCCAGCTGACGGCCAGTTTCTTGGACACATATATTGCCTACCGAAAGAGATTACACCAGCTCCACACACACATATATATTTTTTATACATGAGAAAACAGAAATTAAAGGATTACAACGACTTTTTTTTTTTGTCAACATTACAACTTTACAACTACTATATTTTTTTTTTGATATATATTTACAACTACTATATGAGCTCCATGTATATGAGCATATAAAAATTGATCCGAGCTTCAATTTAGAAGCACATTGAAGCTGGGCGCGATGACCAACCCCACTGTGGCAGGCCCATGTATATGATTTTGTTCATTAAGCCCATCAAGTTGACCAATTAACCTTCTTGATATTAGTTTTATACGGGCTTTTTCTGGCCTCTGTGGCTCAATGCTGTCCATGTGACCAGAAAACGGGCCTAGCCCATGGGCATGGGCTCAGGAATGACTTTCTGCTTGTTTTGGATGAGAAACAGACTCTATGGAAAAAAAAAAAAAAAACAGGAACCCAAAACACGTCTTAAGCCCTAAAGACGAAACATGACATGGAAGGTGAGCATCAGTGAAGCTACTTTTGGAAGTGAAACTGATTTTGGATCTCCTAAACACCTGTGCTTCTTATAAGCCCACGTCTATTTCCGTTTTTGGGACTTCTCTTAGGATCCTCCTTCCTTCTTATACCTGCCTCATGCATATATGTACCATCCACTATTGATAACAGTAAATAATAGCTGTAACAAACATGTCTGACATGTCTTTCCGTACATTAACTTCAAATGTATATATGCTGTGTTCTAATTTATTGAATAATAATTAATGAACTGTATCGTACTCACTCGAAGATGCTCCATGTTTGAACAAAGGCATTCCAGTGTCCATCTATGAATGTTTAGTATAAAGACACCACAATTAACTCAGCGCAGGCGAATCTGTGAGAAGCAAGCTGCCACTACATCAGAGAAAGATAGACTTGTTTTCTTAAATTGAGGTGGTAACCACTAACGGCTTAAGTTTATTAGGGGAAATAAACCTATGGCTTTCCTGTTATCATGCATGTCTATGAGCTACAAGGTCATTGGCAAGACAAAGACAGTAATTAATTAACAAGTGATAGAGATATATTTTGTACAGATTAAAGAAATGGGCAAACAGTAAAAAGATGGAAGCAGCTGATGGCTAAATTCACTGCTCATGCCAATGAATAATGATCCATCAAACTTTATTGTCAGTGCAAAGAGTTTTTTTTTTTTTTTTTTTTTTGATATAACAGAAGGCTAAACTAGAAATAACAAAGACGAAAATTAAAATACAGGGGAATTTAATCCCAAACCCTCCTGATAAACCCAAGTCCTCAGATTGATAGAACATTCTACAAGAATCTCAGAACCTGAAAACCCCATTTTTGCTAGAGCATCAGCTATCTTGTTGGTTTCTCTTGGGGCATAGGAAAAGCGCACCAGCCAGTCTCTATGCTTCATTTCCTTAATTTGTTCCAATAGTAAGTCACCACCATGAAAGTTCTCTTCCATAATTCTATCAACAAGATCTTGAGAATCTGATTCCAAAACAATTTGTTTGAGATCTAGATCCCACGCAGTGCAAAGAGTTAACGTCGAAGGAAATGACCCTTCCTGGCCTCAGTGGTATCTGACACATGAGGTGGCCTTCTGCCCTAAACATTTCAATTACTGCACCCTCCATCATTGTCCTCCCACAGTTATTCTCTTGACTTTACCCTTTCCTTCATTTCTTTTAGTTTTAATTCCTCCACTCTCTTTGCGTGGGTCTTCATTTCATCCCATCTTTAACCTCTTACTTCCTCTTATTTTTATAGTATAAGATATATTGATTTGATTTGATAAAAATTAAAAATTTGATTCAATTAGTTAATATAAACATTTATTTTTTAAAACATATCCTTGTCATTTTCTTTATTTTCTCTTTTCATTGATTATTTTTTACAAAATAACAATAAAGTTAAATTAAAAAAATATTAATAAATATAAAACCTATATCTTACATTTAAAACCCATGTCAATTTCCCAAACTATGTGTTATATTAAGATTGGAGTATTTCTTATTTCCTCTTCTGACTCCACTCTGTCTTCTACGACCTTTCACAAGTGATTGAACCATTTTCATCTCTGCCATTGAGTTGACCAGATAGGCCCAAGGCTAGCCTCTCATCAGCCACTGAATTCTAGGACTGGGTTTGCAAAAGACCCCAATTATTGGGGGGTCAACATCAACAGCTTCACTCACAGTAAGTGCTTCTTCATCGTCTTCATCATCGTCAGATACAGGCTCAGAAGTCCGTAAACATATATATAGAGTAGTAAAACAACTACTGATGAACAAGCGATTGAGGTAAAAAAAAAAAAAAAACAAACAATTTCCCCCCTCTGGCTCTGAAAATTCCCGTACCCTCCATCAAAAGACTCAATTATTTGCCTGTTATTGTTGGCTCTGTGAAGCAATATGCAAATACTGAGGAAGGTCATGTGAAATTCTGACGCCTCTACAGAATATACCACCATTTTCGTCCGTTGGAGCTTGTCTTTTTTAGCTAATGCCATAATCCATATGGTTATGTTACATATAGCGGCATTTAATTATACATCAGTACAGTATCAGTTCCAAGAAAATCATTTCATTTTGCTGGCCAAAAAAAAAACATTTAATTTTTCAAGATGTTTTGGAGCAGAAATGTCATAATGAATTACTGGGTGGTGCATGGACGAAGCCTGACCATATATATATATCCATATATATATATATATATTTGATGCAAGGCCATCACGTGGTAATTTGGTGAAGATGAAATAATAAATTAATAATGCTGCTAAATGAAATTATATAACAGAAAAAACCAATTAATTAATTAAGGAAAAAGGGTTGGTGCTGTGTTGATGGGCCTTAGCGTATGAGTGAGACTGAGTATCAGTGAAGGGCTCCATCAGTACATTATGAGTTTATATATCAGAGAAAGAGAAGAGAGATAGATGTTGAAGTAGCAGAAGCCTATGTGAATGCATGTGTCATGTTTTTGGTATGTAATATTCGTAACTAAGTGTCCTTGGAATCTCCCTTTCACACTGTAGATCCCATATCACTTGTCACTCACACTTCTTCCTTTTTCTTCTCTTATATATCTAAATACTCTCCCCAACCACCTGTATAATAATTTAATCCTTAAAGTTGATCGCACACTCTTCAATTATTTTTTAATATAATCCCTATTCCTATTTTTTTTATAAAAAAAAAAATCAAAACTTTTACAGTAGGTTACTTAAACAAAGGTTTACATTGAATCTGTCATCAGAGACAACAAGCAGGGGTTTTTTGGTTTCTTATTTTATTGACATAAACATGACAAAAACCCCTCCTTTCATTATTTATTTATACAAGTAAAGCTACGATTTTGAACGAAAATGTCAAGTGATGCAAATTAAAACTATACATTTGAGAAGGGATTTTTGATATTTTTACATTGAAAAGCTTGTTATATGGATTTAGATCGAAGAAGAAGAAGAGGAAAGCAAATCATGAAAAAGAGATCAATTTTTAACAGTGGAGGGCGGGGCAATTTTTTGAGGGAAAGTGATAGACAGATAGCTGGAGCTTTTCAGAATCTCATGGATTTTCTAAAATGATGTCCGATCACAAAACTTTCGTCGAGACATGTCTTTTTTTTTTTTTTTTTAAAAGGAAATTAAAAAATTGGAGACATAATCGGGAAGGGAGAAAAAAAAAAAGTGGGTTCTGCTTTATGCAATGTATGTATTGAAGGGAGAGATGTAATTAATTAAGGTGATTGTTCCCGAATCATCAGAGTTGGACATGATTCCTTTTTTTGTCCTCAAAGAAACTGACTTATATATTTCCTCAACTGACACTGACCCTGATGGATTAGTTTATGCTGTCCGCTTGCGAAACTGTAACTTTATAATCGATATATATATATATATATGTACTCACTCCAGTAATTTTTAAGATATTTAGTGTTTGTTGTTTTTTTCCATTTTAAATAGATGCCATCTTTTCATGCATTCCCTTTTCACGACACAAGCAGTTGCATGAACCTTATCCTTATTATTCTGACTTTGAGTCATCGTAGCCATCATCTTTAATTTGTAACTGCAGGTGGCGTATGATTAAATTAAAGGACTAAAATGTTACTGAAACAACACACCTATTAAAATTGAAAGATCACATATTGAAGCACATGAAAAATATTAATATTATTGGTTATTGAGAATAAAAGAGAATACAAAAAGGTTTTATATAGACAACTTAATAGACTAACCTATAACCCAAAAAACTAATCAAATCAAATTATAATGATAAAATATTCGTATGAAATCCTAATATATATTAAGTAATAAATATCAATCATAATAATATTAATTTTTTAATTCTAATATTTCTTTTTCTAACGTAACCAAAACAACATATAGATACCTTGCTTTTGGAATAACGCCCAAAGCTAACGTAACCAAAACATCAGCACATATAGATACCTTGCTTTTGGAATAATAACTCAAGCTTTTTTGAAAGGTACCAATGACCTTATGCGTTATGCAAAGTTAGAAATAAGTTATACTAATTTATTTTAACTTATGAATAAAGAGTGATTCTTTTCTACATTTTATGATAATTTATGAATTATAAATACGGATTGATTGTCCATAAAATTACAATATATAAAAAAAGGTTGAAAAGACAAGAATATCTAAATATTGCTAAAAGAAAAATAAATTCAAACTACCAACAAATTATTAGTTAAGGTAGTTATGATCACATCCTCTAAAGAGAATAACATAATTTCACATATTGGAAATACGCTTTAAGCGTCAAAAGGAATTAATCTGATGTCAACGGTGATTTAAATATATCCTAAGTAACTCATTCATAAAAATGAATTGATGCTTTATATTTAAGATTAAATTCAGCATTTCAACTAATTTGATGGGAGATAGCATTGTTGAATGAAAAAAAAGGGATATGATGATTGAGGCGTACGTTTCTTGAGATAGAAGGAGTTTGATTGGGAGGGTTACAAGGAATACCAATAATGTTGGACTTTGCGTATTATACACAGCAAGCACCCTCCCCACTCCCCATCCTCTGACTCACTCTCTTCCCTCTTCTCTCTTCTCTCTAACCCAAACTTATATTTTTCACCCCAACTTGTCGGCAGGCACCTTCATTCTAATTCACTCCATTTCCCTATCAACATTTCTTAATTTTTTTCCTCTCATACCTACATATATTCATGAGTCCTTTCTTCTTTCCAAATTTCTTTAAAAAAAAATAATCCTGAAATGGGAAATAGACGTGATGGATGATTGTTGATTGATGAGTTACGAGAGCCTTAAAAGATTAGAGTGATAAGATGATGATGAGGGCACCCGTGAGTGAACGAAAATGGGAAACTTTTACAGAGACCTCCAAATGTAATTGAATAGATCAGATATGGTTGAGGCGTAGCCCTCAGTGAACAAGTCAAATGCTACCTCATCTCCACTCGTGCCCGACCCCATCTTCCACTTGTCCTTCCATTTTTAATATCACTCTCACTCTCTCATCATCATATGCTTACAAATATATTTATTTCTTCTTTTTCCTTTTATCCTTTTCTTTCACATTGGAAAACTGCTTCGCTTACGTGTCCCTTTCAGGCCCTTGCACCTATTTAAAAACCCTCCCACCCAACCCTGGTTGGTACAGATTGGTACATCAAACACGAGACTTGATCGAGTTTTAGAAACTCGCACTAAGGGTCTAAGGTCACATACATCTCTATCGATCTTTTGATATTTCAACGAGTCGACATTCATCAGATCATCTGACTTTGTCTGGATCCCTTTGACTGAGTCTGATTCTGTGTTACAAAAATCTTATGGGAAAGATCAAAAACTATTCAACCAAGGGGGACATGATCACATGCCCAGCAACAGCAAGTCAGGCCTTTCTCTACCGTATTTTATTCCATATTCTGGTACAAATGATAAATTAAAAAAAGCAACTTTAATTATACATTTCAGAAGGGTACTTATTCTATCCTTCATGGATATATATAAAAATATTCGGTGGGGAAAGAAGACCATACTATACCCTATTTACCCAGGTGATCCTGACTCTTCCCCGAGAAGACTGCTCTAACATCCTCAAAATGATGCCGACACCAAAATAATCTTCATTTTCTACTTTCGAGAAAATGAATTTCTCACTCTACACAATTTACGTATATTATAGACGCCCCTGAATCATCCGGGGCAGACGATGCTTCTTCATTCTCAAGTAATAACATTACATGACACGCCCCCCACAACCACACTTAATACCTAACATGCTGATGCAACTTTAACTCGCTTTGCTTATTCCCCAAAACTACTTAATAGATGGATTTTAGATGCGCATTGCTTCTTCATTAATTCTCCTCCAACCTTCTTTTAGGCTTGCCTCTTAAGCAGGTTACTTTACCTTGTCCATATGAAATTACTACCCACCGGCCACAAGCAGAAGGAGGCATCGCTCACTCTTTATCAACCCACTCATTGTCCGCAGCAATCCTTCCAGAGCTGCGTCCACCCATCTTTCCGAATGATAGTCCCTTGAAGCTGTTGCTGCTGCCTTCATTCAAGTTTCGGGCTTTCTTTGACTTGCTTAACATTGAAGAATTGACATCCCCAGCTTCTACATCTGTGTCCTCGTGACTCTCTATCTTCACAACCACCAGTCTAGCTATGGTGCTTCGGCAAAATGGACAAACTGGAGGAGTAAGGAAGCAGTAGCAGGATTAGGCTTGTTGTGGCAACAGAGGGCTAAAGTGCATTGTGCACACATCTGGTGGGCACAGTCCTGGACTTCAATTGTGCACACATGCTCAAAGCAGATGCAGCACAGTTCTGTCTCACTGGCCTGCATTAAATAAAATTAATGAACTAACAATTCAAGCCAAAATCCTGATTTATTATTCAATCCTTAAACAACGGACATGCCCTTCTTTCACTGGATTTGAATAAACATCCTCCTGAAGATGAACATGTAAAAGTACCAAGGCCATCGCTAAGGATAAGTTGTAATAGATTGCTCGCAATCCAGAACATCAGCCAATATAAAGAGAAAGAAAATTAACGCGTTCTAGCATTCATGGCCACATTAAGAAATATATTTGGATCAGAGGCATATTCTGATAAAATTCAATAGCATACATAAGAAATATCAGGAAGTTTGTCTAAATGGAGAGGGTGTAAAATTACCTCTGAGATATTGTCATCTACTCCATTATCAGAATGTGATGGAGATGGAAGAGAGTAAGCGCTTCCTTTCAATATATTTTTCTCCCTCTCCCTGTTTGCGTCCATCAAGGCCCGTTCTAATAATGCTTTGGCATCAGGATTGAGTTCACTGATGAACTTCAAAGGTGAAGGCCAGACAAGAGGTTCAGCAGATGTAGGATTTAACAATGCTGCACATGCTCCATGCTTGTGCTTCAGAGCAACTACATATGGTATCCGCCTGCATAAATACACCATTCAACATGACGGCAGGTCCAGGGATCTAAGAACTAAAGTTGGAAGTAGATGACTTGTGGAATGATATAAATCTATTCTACTTATGGATGGTAGTTCGATAAATAATCGTAGTTACTCCTAAACTTCTAAATAGGGAAAACGTGAAATAAAACCACCAGAGGACTCAGAGGGTCCAACTAAATAAGAAATGAAATGACCTTTATTAGATTTCCCTATAAAGACTTGCAATTCAATCATTACTATTATCATGACAATATTACCATGACAATAAATGATCCAACAAACCACATAAAATTAGTCGACACGAGTATGAAGTATGATCATGCCAATAAGTTTCATGCACAGAGATCTACTTCTCTAAACAATGAAAATCAGAATTAAGAAACTATACTATACCCTGAAGCATCCCGTTGAAGACGATCTGCACCCCATGCCAACATTTCACGGATGCAATCCAGAGATCCCCCTCTGGCAGCTAAATGAAGAGGAGTGCTCCCAGGACAGCTGCAAGTAGTGATTCATTAATTCACAAACCTTATCAAATTGAAATTCAAATTCAAAATTATCATAAACAAATTTGTGGATCATTACCCATATCCGCCTGTTGAAGCACAGACAAGAGCTCCATTATCTAATAGAATATTCACACATTGAGGTCGTCTCTGACGGGCAGCCAGGTGCAATGGCGTCGCTCCTCTACCATCCCTAATATTCACAAACCGAGCAAATCCCCTGCAATCGATCCAAAATAAGACAAAATTAGAAACTAACAACCAGAACAAATGCAGGGACATGTTGATACTTAAACCGAAATCACCGACCAAGAAGCAGCCACTGGACTAGACTGTGCCGCAGAAAGAATTGCTTCAAGGCAAGAAGAATGACCATAGTAGGCTGCATAGTGCAGGCAGGTTCTACCGTAAAGCGAATCAAACATCAATACCTGATAAATTAACGAGTGAGAAAATACACGCAAACGAGACTGATTCATATAATCATGCTTAATAAATCATGGGCAAATTCACCTACATTAGCTCCAACCTCAAGGAGTTTTTTCACACAGGCGATCTTTCCGTTCATTGCAGCCAACATGAGCGGAGTCTGGAGAATTTAAAGTGAAATCAAGGATAAGCGCGGTAAAATTTGAATGAAAAGGAATAACATACATTTTGAAAAGATGAGGTAAAATGGGAGGAATAGGCGCGGAAATACCTGCTTTTGACGATTCAAGACGTCTGGATTAACAGATCCATCTAACAGCATAGACAGAATCTGCAACTCACCCAAAAGGCACAAAGCCCAACAAATCAACAGCAAGAAAATGTTAATGATTATCACCTGTAATAGTCCTATAAACGAGAATCCCAGAATGACCTCCACTTATTGAATTGGTTCGCAAGTACGAAGAGGAAAACCCACCTCGATCTGGCCATTAGCAGCGGCAATATGAAGAGCAGAATGGCGATCGTAGACGGTAGTGTGGTGCACAATAGATGGGTCTCTCTGTAAGAGATTTCTGACAGTGGAGTTATCTCCATGCTGTACCGCAGTGAAGAGGCCATGTTCATGGCTCCCTGCGCAGCTCAGACCCTGACCCATCTCTTTCCCTCTTTGGTATATCTTCTCCTGCAGAGAGGTGCGACACCTCAAGCCAGTGCCACCTCCCCCAGAGAAGGTGGCCTCGATTGCTAAAGTTATAAATAAAGTTCACATTTAAGTTGGAGATGTGAGGCAATGGGAAGTAGAGAGAGAAAGGACAAGCACGAAAATGAGAGAGAGTGCCAGGTGACCGTGTCAGTGATGAGCGACTACTAAAACAGATGTCGGGCAGCGGTCAGATTCCTCGCCAAGCTACGATCCAGGATCCACTGCCCAAAAACCTAGCTAGTGCTTATTCTGAGTTATTGGACCAATCTACCACGCCTTGGCTATCAACGGTTGAGATTGTCTTGTTTTTGTAAGAATAATTGTGTTTGCGTATGGTCCCATCCCGCCATGTCTTTCATTTATCCATTTTCGTTGAATAAAAGAATGCTGAGATTAACTATTAATTCAAAAGTTCCGGAAACAAATAGTAAACTGAGACAGATTGATCGACGAGCGCACTTTTAAAAACTGCATAATAACAAATTAATGTTACTGAATTACATTTAGATGAAATCAAGAAATAAAATTAAATAGTAAACTGAGACAGTTTGAATAATAAGAGACACATGCATGAGATGTGAAGATGTGAAGATGAAATGAGGCGTGATCTGAAGAGGAAAAAATAATAATATTAAGTGATGCGCTCGAATAAGATATTTTGTTAGAAGGGATATACAGGGCATGTTTGAGATCGATCGATCAATGTGAAAACTGTATGTATGTGTGTCACTTATCTATTTGTTGGAGAAGAGCAATTGGAGACGCCAAATCATGTGTCGTTCACTTAATTAGTTGAAAGGGTCAAAGTTAAAGAATGAAACGGAATCGGATTATTAAATTGAGTATGTGTGAAAAGGGAAATAATTGTATTATAGTGAAGCGTAGTACGTATTATTATATGGAAGAGTAGTAAGCAAGTCAAAAAGGATGGAATCCACAAAAAGTTGGGACTTCAAAGTAGCGTTACGCGTCCCCCCAGAATTTAAATTAAAATGAATGGACCCCATTGCCTCTTTCTTATCTTTATTTCTTCAATATTCAAAACTACTACATTATGCAGATCAACGCAACCTTAATATTCCGGTCAAACCAAACCATCTTTCCAAAACACTCCTCTTAATCTCATGTTCCTGAAACCTCATGTTCCTGAAACTGACATTTTTAGACTGTAGCCCCCCCTCTTGTACTAATTATATATATGGGACAAATATTCAAGACCCTGCTTACTCCTAATTATACCGCTCTAGTCTTTGTTGCAGGACACCTAAGGTAGAAAAGTTTGGTATTAAATATAGAGAAAATCTTTCTCATGGCCCAAATTAATAAAAAAATTGTCAAAAAAGTCACATGTCAAAAAAGGCCCCAGGACCTTTTTTGGTATTATTTCATAAACGTTAACAATTATATCAGTAGAACATTAACAACTAAATCAGTATACGTTAACAACAATATCTTAACAACTAAATCAATACCCGTTAACAACTATACCAGTACACGTTAACAACTAAAGTTTTATGAAATAATACCATAAAAGACCCTATGGCCTTTTTTGACATGTGAATTTTTCTTGCACCTTTTTTGACAATTTTTTGATTATTTGGGCCTTGAGGTGGATTTTTCCTTAAATATAAGCAACTAATAGGTTTGTAAACTATATTTCATAATTTCACCCCAATTTAATTTTTTGTTACAAGAGGGGGGCAAGAATGATTCGTAAAGGTAAAGAAAAAATTTAATTAGGGTAAATTTGAAAATTTTAATTAATTTAAGACATGTTTAATGCATTTATTAATCTATTATAATAATAAGTTACATGTGACTTATAATAAGAATCAAAGGTAAGGATATGATCATTAATTTCTTATTCAATTTTTTTCACTCCTTGATTGCAACAAGTTTGTATGCATTTAATTCTTTTGACAACATTTTGTTGTGTTTTTTTGTTTTTTGGGTTTACAGAGGGGAATGATCAACGCTGATCAAGTAATATTAGATCAAAATCTTGGCTCTTGGATCTCAGCTCTCATAAAGTACGCATGGATGATCTACAGCATTTCATTAGGTGGCTCTTTCAACAAGTGGTATCCCAACCCCACATTGAAAGGAAAAATTGAAAGGTCACACATTTTTCTAGTAGATTAGGGATATCAAGTCCTCAATTTAATAACAAATGATTGATTTACCGATTCAAAGCAGTTTAGATGAAGAATATCTTTTAACAAAATATATCATTTCTTACTACGAGGTTGTAAAGGAGTTGTGGGTACTACTATACGAACATCAAATACTGGATATCTTACACATAAATTTGTTAAAGTGGTTCAACACATTGCTGTACGTAAAACGGATTGTGGCATTAACTTACAAGAACATTAAATAGTCTTAGTAAGGGGAGGAAGGGTTAAGGATTTACCTTGTGTTTTGAATTAGTTAACTTTAATTTACTATGTAATTAGAACTAGATGACATAAAGTTTTATTTGTGGGTCCCTTTTTCTGATGCAAATTTGCTTTGCTTTATTTTTACATCCTCAAGAGGTGTCTTAATTTTCTAAAATTTCAAATTATTCATCATAAATTATTTGAGTTTTTGGCCGCGCGCACATAATTATATTTGTATCACTTATAACATATGCGCGTATGTGGGTGTTTTCCCATTTTGCTAAAAAACTTTTTTAAAAAAAAAATATATATATTGGGGGCAAAAAATTAACTAGGGAAGACATTTTTCGTATGATCGACTTGCTCTCCAGCCTAGCTAAGCCGACATGTGATTTGTTTGGAGCTGGCAATTTTAAGAATTGAACTGAACATATATCAGGGCAAGTGGTGACACATAATTTCAAGGAGAATGTTTGGACTTTGATGAATCCGTAACATTTACGTCTTCACAAGCTTTTAACCTAAACCCACACCCAATCACGCGCACGCACGTGTATAATGTAGTTATATATTAGTTGTTTAGATTTGAACATATATAGATGACACATTGATTGGGCAGGTGGGGATGTATGTACGTGGGGCCTGAAACAAAATAAATGTCACCATTATATTGTACCTACGACTGTTAGATTGATTTCACGTAATCTGCTTTTCCTACGTTTGTATTCATGAATTCATATATATATATACGTGTGTGCTTAAAAGGATGCAATACACGCATCTTTTTGTTGATCTTCCTTGCATGGTTACACTTACCAAATGAACATGCCCCTGACGCCACCATGCCTTTGCTTGTTGCCTATCCCAATTTGATGATTTGGTGGGGAAGCGTAAATAAAGAAGATCCTCAAATATAGTCTCACTCATTTCTAACATGCATGCTTCAAATACTTAATAATAATTACGGGAAAGTAGTCATGTGAGAGATTTGCAACTTTATTCGTTGAGTGTTTTCTTCTATGTATATACAAAGAGAAAGGCATTGCTTCAAGAAATTACAATACATGTTCCCCCAGGCCAGCTTCATTATTCTCCCTCACTCCTTTGTGGACAAGTAAGTCATCCAATTCCAACCCCCTCCTCTTCCTCCAACAAAAAGCATGTCGTTTTGCATGAATGCGTTATGCTTTTCAGTTATTGGTGGCGGAGGATCAACTTCAACAGAAGAAGGCGCAGCATATATATCTATATGTCGTTTCATTGCTTCCCTGCCGTCGTTTTCACGCCTAGCTGATTTAATAAATTAAACGAAGCATCAGGTGGTGGTGGTGGTGGTGGTGCTTTTTATTACGGAGACACAATTTAATTATGAATTGCCACCTGTCTCTGCCCATATCATTATCATGCTCCCATCCCTATCTTCATTTCTATGTGCTCCGTGGCATTAATGCCGTATCACGCTTTTACGACTGCCTCACTTTATTAGTTAATTAGTAGCACTACTCGATCATCACGCTTCACTTAAATATAATATTGATCTGGATACATATATATATACACATGGAACGAACGTCACAATACTCATCAAACTACCTACCTATTTCTCTCATTTCCAATATACTTCGCTATTCAATTTACTTTTTATAACAATTCCTCTACACAACAGTTCAATTTTGATCTGTTTTTTATTATTTAAAATATCAAAATTTTAAATTCGAAAAACGATAACATCTCTTAATTAGTAATGCTTCCTAATGCGGAGCTTCAAATTGCGTGTGTTGAATATGCAACTAGATATACTGGCAATTTTTTTATAAAAAAAAAAATGACAATGAACGAATATATATATACTTCTAACTTGCATTTATAGACTTGTTTTTTTAATCCAATGACAACATTATGTTTCGGTAGAATTGAGAAAGCCCCTTGATGTTATGAAACATAGAATCTGTTGTGACACTGGCAAATCACATATATATTGCAATCATTACAAAATAATTTTGTTTGTATAATTATGGAAGTGTAGGTATGCTTGGTGCAGCTACCTAGCTATCTTCATAATGCCAAATCATTCTTAATTCCGAACCTCTCCATTTATGCGGGTTGTTGAGTTGAAAAGCAAATAAAATTAAACCACTGGAATGACCAACAAGCGGGACCTGCCAAACGCCAGTTTTTTTCTTTTCTCTTTCTATTACTCACCTGGTCACCGGAACCTTCGGTTCCAACTAATCTGGATTCGTCCTGAGTCGGGCTCACAGTCGTGGGGGAAGAACTCTCAACATCATTTATCTATTTTCATGTCTTAAACCAAGGACGTGGTTAAGGGAAAACAAATCTCTTTCCACTTACTCCCAAATCGAAAAGGCAAGCAAATCGAAGCCATTTACTTTCTTTGAAATAAGCATGGGGTTGGTGGTTGAAGGCCCCCAGACTTTATTTAGGATCAGTGATTTGGGTGAAGAGGGGTCCATTTTCACAACAAGACTCCCATGAGGCCCTGATTCTTAAGATGTATCAAGGCCTGCGTTGTAGAGCCCATGGGCCAGGCCGTGCCATTCCAGTATCAGATCCTGTTCCCGTTCTCCGCCCACATCCTATAACGTTGGGTCCTGCCTGCCTCACCCTCATCCACATCACCATCATGTTCCCTCTAAATTCTAAATTCTAAATTGAGTAAATTCTAAGACGTTAACCTCTCCGTCCTAAACATCCACAGTTTTACCCATTTCCCCCTTCTATTATCCATTCGAAGAGGGTATTTTTTCCCTGTTGCAGATATTTTCCCCTCCATCTGCCTCATGTTGTATTCCTCTTATTATAGTAATTTTGTCGTGTCTCGTTTGTGTTTAGTGCCTAGCAGTATTTATTATTATGTTTTGTTGAGAAAAAAGGGATAGAAGGAATCAAGAGAGAAGTTAAACTGAGCAAATCATCATCAATTAACTGGTGGGATGTTATTATAAAATTAAGTAATGCGTAAAAATCAATTTTAGAATAATGCTTATTTTTGTTGGATAACACAGAAAGGCCAGCTAAAATGAACTTGTTAGAATACAGTGCAAGTTACATCAAAGAAGAAGAGACTGAGCTGCCAAGCGAGGCAATTCATTTTGGTCGGAGGGAAGCACGAAAGTGGGGTCTAGAAGGGGATATGAGTATGAGCTGTCCTTATTGGGGAATGAAGATCACACGCACTCGTGCCGCCTCGCCGGGGCCCCACGTGGAGGTGACCCTCAGATGATCCTAAGTGGACGGCTTTGATTCCCTCCCAAGTGGAGAGCGCCTGGAGCCTTTGTGACCGGGGACGCCTCCGATCCATCATTGCCTCCACCCTCCGCCATGTGCTGCAGATTCTATGTGGGTCCCTTCTCTTCATTTTTTATCGTTCTTATCAGTGCCATATAAACCTTGCAATGAGTCCGTGTCCTTCTTCTTCCCAAGAATGATTAACATAGACAGGTCACTCAAAAACCAAACGAGTCAATAGGGGATATGAGAGGTACCTATTTGTCCATCTCATCAATCTCTTTACATCCTAAGCAAACATCGTCAAAGGACTGCTCACGAACATCGCCTGATGACACTGTATATATATGTATGTTCATATGTTTCATAGCTACGTATCACTCCGCCTGCATTTTAATTACTACGAGTACTAATTTGTATGACTTAATGTATGCTTGGGAAGTTAGGATTTACAATTATTAAACCCAGCTCTCATTGGCTTCTTCTTGTTACACTTATGGTCCAACTCTTCAAAATTCTTACTAAAAGAATAGGTAACTTTAATGTTGGAACCGTTTCATGTACAATAATTTATCACACTGAACTTTTCAAACCTCTCGAGTTAATTAATCAAAATTACGGTCATACGCAGTACTTTCCTTGATACTTTCAACGATGAGATAGTCAATCAATATAGCTATGAATTTGGCTCATTTAACCTAACAAATTATTTCAATGCATTCAACAGCGCTTCTTCTCCTTCTTCTTCTTCTTTTTTTAAAAAATTATGTAAGCTCTCGAACAAGTCTTATGCATAGATAAAACTGTCAACAAAAAAAAAGTTCTATATCACCTACCAGCTGAATCAGCTCAGACTAATTCCAATTAATTAATACCCACCAGATGGTAATATAGAAAATATGCTTGCGCTCAACCCGGAATGAATGATTTGAAACAACTATCAAAATTTAACAGTTATTTGTAATTCTACCAAATATAAAAAAAATATTTAAAAAGATAATCAAAGATCACCTCTACTGATGTGATATGGGAAACAAGTTTGTTCAGCGATCACATATGTTCCGGTAATGACGTAAATCTCATATTTATATTTTTTTTATAAACAAAATATAAAGCAAGTGTGATTATTACTCAAAAAGGAATTAAGGGCTAAAAAATAAAAAGGCATATTTGTATATGAGAATATTTTATATAGTAAGCTATATCCTGGCAACTTCGAACGTACTCGTTCCAAGCCTCGAAGCCGAGTGGGGGTGAGCCGAAGCTAAATGGCGGAGAGCCGGAGACCACTTCTGGGCCTATCGCTTAAGTCTTAACCGCCTCCAGGCAGACCCATCGTGCTGGGCAGGCGGGTCCGCCATATCAGATCCGCAAGCGCTGAAGCCAGGCTGGTTTCTATCTGACGGTGTGGAAAACGAGTAACTTGATTACGTGCGGTGAGGATTCCACAAAATCTTGAAAAGGTCTCGCCACTCTGTTTGACTTTTTGGTGCTCAGGACTCAAGGGACACGCCGAGCATGGCCCCACGCACACGGTAACCCTTCGGCAACTACGTGTCTCAACCCAACCATATACTGACACGTGGAAGTACTTGCTTGCCCACAGCCCCACAATCACATCCCTCTGAAGTTTTCCTTGAGCTTCGCTTGGCGTACGGTTTTGCTCACGCTCTTTTTTCAGTCCATCCAAACCATTTATCTCTACAATTTGTTTTTAATTTACTATTTACCACTACCTCCCGTCTTAATTATGAGAATACTTTTATAGTATGATTTATACTATAAAAATGTTCATATAATTATGACTGGAGAGAATATTTAATAAGTATGGATTAATTAAAATTAAGAATACAGAGAGAATACGTATGTTCATATAAAAAAAGAATGGGTATTTTGTAAATTTTGATATCCGATTACCATGTATCAGAGCTCATTTTGTCGTAATATAAGTCAGTTTCAAAACTACTAAATTATTAAGCAAGGGTCTCGTGTGAGTTGTCTCAGTGACCTGTCCGGATAGCTTTTAGCTCCACGCGCGCACAAAATTAGAGCAGCGAAAGAATTAAAATACCTCTCATCATATAATATGATGCTTCATGGTAAAAAATACTCCCTCCGGTCCTAATTATAAGATAACATTTGAGAATTGATTTTGGTCCTAATTATAATATAACATTTTGATTTTATCAATTTCTTCCTAAAATACCCCTATGTTATTCTCTCAAGTGTATTTGGTTTTTGGTGAGTGTATGTATGTTGATGCGTAGACTCTTACAGTAAGTAAAACTTTTAAATTGTTAGATTTTAATTTATTTATCAATCAGCTAATATTAATTTTTCAATACTCATATATATATATATATAGACACACATTTACACACACAAATATATGTGTGTGTATGTGTTTATACATATATGTATATTTGTGTATCTATGTGTGTGTTTATACATATATGTATATTTGTGTATCTTTGTGTGTTTGTCAATATATATGTGTGTGTATAAATAAATAAATATATATATATATTTAAAATTTAAATATATGTACACACATATATGTGTGTGTATAATATACATATATTATGGTATATATAACAAAACCATTATTTCAATTAAAAAGCGTGTGAAAAAAAAATAGGTTGGAGAAATATAATTAACGTTTTAAATTTTAACATTTTAGGAAAATGAGTAAAATTAACTAATTTAACTCCTCTCCTCAATCTTCTCAAAATCGGTTAAATATGTCCTATAATTAGGACCGGAGGGAGTATATAATATGATGTTGTACCCCACTTAACCACCATCTATCAAAAAATTAAAGACACGTGAAATCATGCAAGAGATTAGAAGAAAGTAGCACGTGAAAAGTCTTCATACCAATGGTGGAGCTTAATATGTAATGGTGGCTTACGAAGACTTTGTCATTGGTTAGGAAATTCTTTATTTTTTTGTCCCTGATATTCAAAGTTTAGCATTGACTAATTTAAATCTGACTTGAGTCGTGTACTAGCTATGATATGTGAGTCCTTCAACGAAATTTTTCTGTATTCATAGGGATTGAATTTGAGACATTACTTAAGTGACAAAAGCCGCTTACCACTTGTGCTAAATCTTGTTGATAGTAGTTAGGAAATTCTAGCTAGAGAGCAAAATATGTTAGTTGTCAAAATCAATTACCTATTCACAATCATCAATAATAGATTTTATTATAAATAAAAGTTTGCCGATTAGTTAAAAGCCCTCGTATTTATCTCAGTCAAGTGACATGCGCGACCAACGCGGTGTATCTCATTATTTAACTAAACATGATGAAATACTCAACAGATCATGGAACCATTTGAGAAGATAAAACTCCTCCTGAAATTAATTAAAAAAGTGTTCCACTTAAGTGAATGATGGCCTATATATATATATATATGGGTTGTTTTATCTAAGTACCTTGAATGCCAAAAATGCGTATCGAAATTATGAAAATTAATTACGACCTGGACTATCTTTGGATAAGTTGTGGCCACACACGCAAAGCAAAATGAAATTGATGTATGGATGTCGGAAAAAACCAAATAGTACGAGAAAACTTGAAGATCACGAGATGATCGCAATTGCTAATTGTTTGGTGTTATATGCATGACAGTATTAATGGTAGGCGCATCGATCAGGTTGTTTGAATAATGAGAAGCACGCAATACTTATATATATGGGCACTTATCACTGATAGGAGTATAGGACAGGTGTCCCACAAGCACAGGGCACTTGTTCTTACCCACAATTTGGTTGCATTATATATGGATCGTATATCCCCTAATTATATCCCTTTTGACCTTTCTCTTTCTTTTTGTCAGGTCCTTCATTTCCCCTTGACATTTCCAAATCACCACTAGCCACCTCTTTAATAAGCTACATGCAATGAATTATTAAATCTGTGTTCAATTAATAACATTTTTCAACTTTATTCTTATTATTAATAAAGTCTTGAATGAGAGGACAAAATACGAATGACCACATTTAAGGATTAATTGCAAGAAATTAAAAAAGCAAATACTACCCCTATATGTGATCCTTATTATAAGTGTATTTTTTTTGCCTCAATGAATGAAAATTAAGTTATTAAATATATCTTAAATTGATAAAAAAAAAAAAAAAAAAAAAAAAAAAAAGCTTACTCTTATTAAAATTTTATCTCTATACACAAATCACTCTTACCTTTCTCTTCTCTTTCTTTTTTCTCATTAAGAATTCAATAGAAGTAAAATTAGAAAATAGTCATTAATAATCTAGCTTCGCGCGAGTCAACTTATATTTAGGACTAAGAATTTATTTTAAAATAAACTTATAATAATAAAGACTAGAGTTGTAAGCATGGATGACTTTTTAGTGATTTATATTATAGATGAAAGTATCATTCCAAAAAAAAAAAAAATCCTAAATATAATTATCAGAGCTGGAAGGAGTATGTTGTAATGCCTTGTTTTTTTTTATATATCCTGAGGAATTATCCTCGATCAGAAAATAAGATGCTACTGAACCCGGGATTGGCTTGCTGAAACAAAATGAAACCAGGCATGCATGCAAGTCCCTCCTTCGATAGATATAATCAGTTGCTGCGTTAGCCGTACGACTCACTTGGTGAAAATTTCTACTTTCCACTCACGACCCAGCAGTTGTTTCACTGCACTGATAATCTCGCAATCTTCACGCTCTCCTCCCCCACACGTCGATCATGAGTAAACATAAAAGTAGCTTCTGCTGAGTTAGTTTCAAGAATGATACGGTGGTAGCCCAGTTCCCACGCCATACTCAGTTCGTGTAGTGATCCCGATATCTCCGCGGAAAGAGAGTCCGCTTCTTGGAGTCAAACCCTGAATCTACGTAGAAAGCCTCCATTCTCATTCTGAATCAAACCTCCACAAGCAATAGTGCAAGTAGGGTTGGAAATAAATCAGACCAAATTTTGGCTAAATAAGCTTGACCCTGACCCTGACTCTAACCCTATCCCTGAGGCTAGGCCTGTACATAAGTTTTTTTTTAAGCTCAAGCCTGAGCCTTCAAAAGACCACCTAAAACCTTTTTTAAATATGCTTCAAAATTAGGGATTAAAGACTTTAAATTATAGGCTTACATTAATTTAATTCTTATAATTTAATAAATCTAAATTAAAATTAATTGAAAATTATTATTTGAGTTTTATATTATAGACAATCAAACCACTATGATAATTTTGATATTTGTATTTTTAAATTAAAATAAAAAAATAAAAAAAGTATAAATATAACATAAACACATAATATAAATGAAATTATATTTTAAAATGTGCAAATAGACTAGCCTGAAAACTTACAGGCCTGACCTTCATAAAATAGGTCTAATCAGTTTATATTTATGCCACTAAATAGGCCTTAGACTGACGATTTCTAGCCAACTTGTCGATTCCCCATTATTTTTATACCCTCCTCGCCTTATGCAAGTTATTCTTAATACTCGTCCAAGCATTCGATCCGCATTTTTGGGCATCAATTGTGGGTAACAAGTCCGATCCACACTTGTATTTGTCATGTAAGACTCAAACCCAGAAATTGTCACGTCGTTGGCTTAAGTTTCATCCTAGTTTCGTCATGAATGACTAGTTTTGGTATCCGCACAACTCTTATACCCAAACCTCTTTGTTGTAATTCCTTGTTAATTTCGTGTTATCCTTGCCAAAGATGAGGGGGAGAAGAGAGAGAAACATGGTGAGAAAATATGATTTTTTATTTATTTAATGAATTAAGATTGAGTACATGGGAAAAACCCTAACTCTTTTCATAGAATTATAGGAATAATAAAATTATAATTTCTTAAATTTAAACTTAAATATAAATTCTAAACCAAATCATAACCCTAAAATTGAAAATACAATTATAAATATATTGTAAATATTAAAAGATAAATATTCCGTTATTTATCTTATTTTCAAGAATATAAATTACCAACTGTTTTTTTATTTGCTAGTCATAATTTCCAGGAGCCAACAGGTAGCGTAGGGCCCAGCAATCGGTGATATTGATGGAAGCACAGGGATTCCGTTCCATGGTAAGAACAGATAAAGAATTGACAGTCGCTCAGTGCTACTACTGAGACGCAATTGCCGTTTTTTTTACCACTGTTTTTAACCGAATTAACCGGCATTACCTCCGCCGCCGCATTAGCCGAAGCCGCCTTACCCAAGCCGAAGTGCCTTTAGGGCAAGTTTACAATTCAGCGTTCAGCTCAGCAGTTACTCTATATTATAGTCATATAAGTATTGCTCCTATACAGTTATACTAACCCCGGTTTACTCCCTAACCCAACCTTGGTTAGCTCACTCGGCGTCAGCCGCGCCACGGCAGGGAAAAAAGGCAAGTCCTTGCGCGTGTTCCTCACATTCCCTCTTTTGCAATCTCCCTCTGTCTCAACTCTAAAACCGCTCTTTCTGAAAATCCCTCTCATTGACGACGGGTATGACCAGTCATCCCGATTTCCGCGAATTTTAGCGGCAAGTGCAGAGATTTTAGAGCAGCGTTATCTGTTTATTGCCGTTGATTACTTGGTTTTGTGAAGCTGAAACGCTCCGTATAGTAAGATCTGATGCTTGACGCTGCCATGGAGGAAGACAAAGCAGCTATAGTGCAGAGTTCGATTGACTTGATAAATGAGATAGCTGCGATCTCGGACTACAGGACCACAGTCAAGAAGCACTACTGCAATTTGGCAAGAAGGTTGAAATTGTTGATTCCAATGTTCGAAGAGATTAGGGACAGCAAAGAGGCGTCACATGAAGAGACCTTGAAAGCTTTGATTTCCTTCCAGGGAGCTTTAGAATCGGCCAAACAACTTCTCAGATTCGGGAGCGAAGGCAGCAGGATTTATATGGTGTGTGAGTATTATTCGATTCATCTTAATGGTCTTTGCGTTTTTTTCTTCGCCTTTTTAATTCCTCGCTTGGTAAATTGTTCTTCCATGCGATTTCATTATAAGTGGTTTGATTTTTTGGATATATTGATCTTTTGGTGATGCTATCTGTAAGCGCTATTGAGATAGCAACTGCGGGCTCACTTGCTTTATTAATTTATACGCCACCCTGAATTGATTTTGTTATAGGCTTTTCCGAAAAATTTCAAAACGCAGTCAATTGAGCGCAAAGTAATTTCTTGCTCATTCATATATGTGAGGGAGGAACGATGTTCTTGTGCGGTCGTTCCTGTGTTGCGATCATTAATGCTAACACAGAAGCCAAAACTCGATTTGCTTTCTATCGCATATATTCAGATAGACTAGGGCTGAAAACTGATGGATTAGAAGTGGTTTTCTTTTCCAAAGCAGTGTTTTTTAACCGTAATATTGTTCAGTGATGGACCGTTAAATTTTGTTGGCTATGAGTATAAGGATGCAAATTTATTTTCGGAAATAATTGGCACAAACTTTCAATTTTCAGATCCGTATGACTTTTCGTAAGAAATCTTCTGCCCTTCAATTTTCTTTTTCTAATATCTCATCTGTAACCATATTATCATATACAGTTTATAGTTAAGACCTCAAATTTCAGTTTTTGTCCGTCTTCTACCCATAAATTTGCAATTCGATGTGGAATGGTATGCCATGTTTTGCATCCTATATGTGTGTGTGTGGTAATTAGCTGTGTCAATTGAATATATTCGTTTTAATATTTGTTAAGGAGCCTCTTTCTATTGCAGTTTGTTTAGGACACCTGAATCCATCCTTGCGATTTATTTTGTCCACAGTAGTTCTGTGTTCCCATATAAGCGGGTTAACTAAAATCTTTGCAGTTAAATAGTTTATGGAGTCTTCCATTTAACAGGAAAGAAAGTGAAAACTTAAAAAGGAACAAATGTATCTATCTGTTATGTTGTCCCAAGTATTTTGAAGATTCCAGACCTATATTCTCTCAATCAATGACTCTAGCAGGATGGGAAAGTTCCAGACGAGATAGGTTGACCGAAATTCATTTTTGTAATGTCAGAGGTGTAATGAAATATTATATGTGACTATTAGTTTTCATAAGCTTTAACTTTACCTGAATATTAATCCAACCCACTGCCCCCCGCTGGTTCTCAACCTTTACTTGGGAATTTTGGAGCATATTCTATTCCCAGTTTTGAACATTAAAACCGAATCATGTTCCATTCCTCAGATATATTCTGGGGAAGACTTAAAGATATGAATTTTAATCGTCATAGCTCTTTTACTATTATCAGACTATTTTAGGTCCCAGGTGAATCAAGTTGGTCATTTTGTATCAGTACCTTTTCAAATCTAAATAATGTCATTTAATTGATTTGTGTCATTTTAATTTGTATCAGTGGCATCATCTTATCCATGTAGCTAGCTCCCTTTAGTGGCACAAGTCTTGTGGTGGTAATGTGCATGGCATGGTTGAAGACAATTTTCAAAACAATGCTTTCTGTTGCATTACTTTAGATGTCTTATTATTACATTGCCTGCAAAAACTCCTAGCTACTACCTTCTGTCATCAAAACAAAATGACTCTGTATTATGTCCTCGTCATCTTCTTAGTCTTTTAATCTTTACTATTTTGATTACAGGTCTTAGAGAGGGAGCAACTTTTGAAACAATACCTTGAGGTGACAGCTCAATTAGAACAAGCCTTGAGTGGAATTTCATATGATAGACTTGACGTATCAGATGAAGTTAAAGAGCAGGTAATTTTGTCCTGTTTCATGAGTATGATTTCTTTTATTAAAACTGTTTCATTCACTTAAAAAAAATGTGTTTCTAGGTTGAGCTTGTTCTGGCACAATTCAGAAGAGCCAAAGGAAGGGTTGATGCACCTGATGATGAATTGTATGAGGATATCTTGTCACTTTATGATAAGAGCAGTGATGCAGCAACAGATCCAGCTGTTCTAAGGAGATTAGCTGAAAAATTGCATTTGATGGGAATATCTGATCTTACACAAGAGTCACTAGCTTTGCATGAGATGGTGTCAGCAAGTGGTGGAGACCCGGGGGCAAGTATTGAGAAGATGTCTATGTTATTGAAAAAAATAAAAGATTATGTACAAACAGAGAATCTAGTCATGGATGATACTGAAGGTGGAAAAGGCCTTTCTTCTTGCAGTAGTAGCCATGGGATGAGTGAAAAGGGCCATCAAACCCCTATTATCCCTGACGATTTTCGATGTCCAATTTCCCTGGAATTGATGAAGGATCCTGTTATTGTTTCAACAGGACAGGTATGTGAATTCTGATACACTCTCAGACAGAAAAGTTCAGATGTCGCTTCCAAACAAAAGTTCAGAACTTTACTTAATCCACTTGAATGTAAAGCAGCAAAATGAATCATATTGTTAAGCAAAATATTTTACGAATCTAATTCATGAGAAGCTTTGATATGAGCAGTTGCTTTTATATTGATAAGTCTCAGTGAAGCTTTATAGGAATTGGAAATATTGAAGGCTTTCACTAATGTGATACTGATATATATGTAGTATACAACTGCTGCCAAATGTTTCCGGTTTATACTTGATTCTTAACCTCACTGCAGAATCAGCATGCATGTGTGTCAAATAGCCACTGAAATGTATTGTGTTCTCTTGACTGCAGACTTATGAGCGTTCTTGTATTGAGAAGTGGTTGGAAGCAGGGCATGGCACCTGTCCGAAAACACAGCAGAAACTTACTAGCACTGTTCTCACCCCCAACTATGTCTTAAGAAGCCTTATAGCACAATGGTGTGAAGCCAATGGCATGGAGCCTCCAAAACGACCCAGCAGTTCCCGGCCTAGTAAGTCAGCATCTTCCTGCTCACCAGCTGAGCATAGTAAGATTGAAAATCTGCTCTGTAAACTTACATCTGGTAATCCTGAAGACCAGAGATCAGCAGCAGGTGAGATCCGTCTGTTAGCAAAACGCAATGCAGATAACCGTGTAGCCATTGCTGAAGCTGGTGCAATACCACTCCTTGTTGACCTCCTCTCTATACCTGACTCCCGAACTCAAGAGCACGCCGTAACAGCTCTTTTAAATCTTTCCATTTGTGAGAATAACAAAGGAAGTATCATATCTTCTGGGGCAGTTCCTGGCATAGTTCATGTGCTCAAGAAGGGGAGCATGGAAGCTCGGGAAAATGCAGCAGCCACACTTTTCAGCCTCTCAGTCGTAGATGAAAATAAGGTTACTATTGGATCCTCAGGAGCCATCCCACCACTAGTGACACTGCTGAGTGAGGGCACCCAAAGGGGTAAAAAAGATGCTGCAACGGCACTCTTCAATTTGTGCATATACCAGGGCAATAAGGGAAAAGCAGTGAGGGCAGGTGTTGTTCCTACACTAATGCGACTGCTGACAGAACCCGGTGGGGGAATGGTTGATGAAGCATTGGCCATATTGGCAATATTGGCTAGTCATCCAGAAGGGAAGATTGCAATTGGTGCTGCGGAGTCTGTACCAGTTTTGGTAGGGGTCATTGGGAATGGATCCCCAAGAAACAAAGAGAATGCAGCTGCCGTTTTAGTACACCTTTGTTCCGGAGATCAGCAATATCTCGCGCAAGCTCAAGATCTAGGGGTGATGGCTCCATTGACGGATCTTGCTCAAAATGGTACAGACAGAGGCAAAAGAAAGGCTGCACAATTGATCGAGCGAATGAGCAGATTCCTTGAGGAGCAGGAGCAGCAGCTGGAAGTTCAAACACAGACCGAAGTGCAATTTCAGAATGATGATATCCAGCCCCCTTCTATTACTAACCTTATTGATAGTTGAGTTTTTTGTTCACTTTGTTTCTTTGCTTCTATTTTAAGAGTACTGAAAGAGGCCTTCTTTGGAGGGAAGGGTGGAAGATCACCCGTCCACTCCATTAAGTTATTCATTTGTTTGTGTGGGATACAGGGATAGAATACAAAGACATAAAAAGGGGGGAGATAAATCAAAGAAAAACGTGGGATGCATCTTATCTGAAAATGTATAATTGTAACGTGTATTACCGCAATCATCCTCAAATTTTATTGAAGAGATGTTTCATGTTCTTAAACGGAAACATGGTCCCTCCATCTCCATTTGTAAGATAATTGTTAGACTCTTTTTTTTTTGTCCTGAAATATAAGAGAATTGAAGGAAGTTAGTGGTGTAATTAATGCACCTTCTCCTTTTGACCCTTTATATTATCATCACGAATTAAGTTTATCAGTGGCATTTCATCTTAATATAACTAACTTTTCTTTGGTACTGAAAAAAATGGGTTTTCCTATATTTGGAAATGGAGGAAGTATGATTTTGCGATGCAGATTATTAACTGCAAGGAGGAAAAGGACAAAATTTACATGTACTACTGTTTATTGGGTGAGCACTTTTTCTTACCTGTCTGTCTACGTATCGATGCTTCTTATTGAACAGTACTTACAGTTAACCTATCACAATTCAATGGAAGAATCTATTTTAAACTATTTAATAAAAACAACCACCCAACCGATGGCCGCAACACACATACACAATCCGAGTGGATTGAACTTTAGTCAATGTTGAGTGGTGCGGCAGAGTTTTCGGCTGTAATTCCCGTTTAATTTTTTTCGGCCAAGCACATGTATTTTCGTAATGAAGATAATCCCATTTGAGATTCGAGAAAGGAAAAGAGTATCTTCATTAACCACTCTCTCCACTTAATTTTTCCACCGTTAGATTAGCTTTTAATTATTGAGATAGCCTTCCCCATCACACACACTAACCTGTTTGTGGGCCCCAACTTGTGATTTTTTTAAAAAAAAAAAAAGAAGAAGAAAGAAGGCGGATTGGTTGAGCTGATTCAATTGAAGGGCCTTTCTTTAATGCCCCATGCATTGATAGTGTCATGCCCACCTTCTTAACCCGTTGAAGTTTCTTTGGGGCCTTCCCTTTCAGTGTTTTGATTGGATCTCAGTTCAACAACATGCCCTGTGCCATCAACTATGGCGGCCTTTTGAACCTTGTGATTCTCTCAGACATAACATTAAATAGTATGGTCAATATTGCTCCTTTTCAAGTGGCCTACTCCACCATATTACAGGGATTAAGAACTACTAGAACTAGTCAATGATGTATTTTTTTCCCCTTTTATATTTGGAAAGTTTTTAGTATCAACATATTACGCAACACAAATTTCTTTTTCTTTTTTCTTTAATATTTCTCTGTCTTAGATGTGTCCACATCTGCCAGCGTCTCTGGTTTACAACCTAAATGAACCGGAGAGAATTTGAATTCTTCAAAACTTTTAAATGTAAAAGGATAAACGAATAATAATGTCGAAATTCATTCATCACAATATAAATAAAAATTAGTAATCAAATTATAGACTCATGAGTAAATAAATACGGTAGAATTGATTTCTTGAATTTCTAACTGTCTTTCTTTCTTTTCTTTTTCTTTTTAATATTATTATTCAGTATCAAGTTCGAGGTTTGCGGCTGATTCTCCTACCACTAAATTAATTATGTGTTAGTCAAATAGCTGTCTTTCTTCCCATGAACTAGTTGGTACGAGTAACTTGTACTCCCTCTATCTCTTATTACTAATAAGTGTGTTTGGTTCTTTTTATAAGGTACTTGCTTGTTTTCAAAAAGTATTAAATGTTTTTTTTTCATGTATGCCCATAATTAATAGGGGTAATGGGTGAAAGTAATAATTAATATGAAATTGGAGTTTAGTGTAATTAGTATGGGTAATATTCAAAATTACTTAAATTTTAGGACAAATTTAATGACTAATTATTTTCATTAATGTATAAGAATTATTAGTTGGTGCCTTATAATAAAAATTCTATGTTGTGGCACTACAAGTATTATTCATGCAATTGATTGGAGGCATTAAAAGTTGGTATACTAGTATAAATCAATTTGGTAAATGGTAGCTAGTCGAGGATAACTACATGTTTACTTTAATTGTCACTTTTCCAAGAAATTCGAAATCATCCGGCACATATAGTATTTAATAAAATCCATAAGATAATATTCCTTTTTCTTAATTAGAAAAGAAAAGCGCTACAAAAAGAATATGTCTTCTAAAACTTCTCCATTAGAAAATTTTCGCTTGAGAGTGTATTTTTGAAAAAAAGTGCTATTATTAGAATAAGATGTACCATATCTGATGGTCCAAATTTTCACACACACACTTCTATAATTTCTCTCTTACTTGAAATCCCTCGTCATTTCTTTCTCACTTGAACAAAGATATCGGTATTGTGGTTCTCTAGCTATCATCGTCTTCAACCTCTCATATATATCACCTGTAAAATTTTGAGGTGATGATATAACGGCAATGGCTTGCTCTCAATGTCGAAGATATGCTACCTCTCTCCCCCATCTTTAATGGTGCAAGACGATTTTTCCACCAGGATATGCGATTGTTCATTTTGTAAATTTCATTTCTTTTTCCTTTTTTTTGGTAACAGATTTAAAATTTGCTCATAGCTTAAAAATTCTAGGTATCTCTAGTTCTTCTAATTGTTTTTTTATAGTGTGTATCCTCTTATAGAAAGTAATATGTTCGAGATAGAGTTTAAAGTTGGGTTAATATGTAAAAATACACATGTGCTTTGCCCCAAAGAGTGTCCAACACCAAATGCTTTTTTTAAGTGCGAAAGTGCATACGTGGTTATAAATTAATTAGGAACAAAAATATCGTTTGATCGTTAAGTTTGATTTTTTTTTTCTTGCTAACTAGATGATGATGTGGCTTTTAAAGGTGCTAAAATACACACGCGTGGTTTTTTTAAAAACGCCAACACAAAGTATTTTTTTAAAATTTAATAATTGTATTTCAATAAAAAGAAAATTATTATTTTTCTAGGTATAATTCCAATTTTTTATTTCCATAATAATTCTTTCTGTCGTTAATCTCCTCCACGTTGTCATTAATGCTAACCGTTTTCTCGGAGCTTTCCCTGGAGGTACCATTTTTTCTTCTCCGTTCATGTTCATGCCTGGACTGCTGTTCTCTTGGGCTCTCTGCTCCTTTGTCTCTGGCTTGATCACTACCTCTTCTTCTCTACTGGTCTGAACCTTGGTTGACACGAACTGCATTGAACGCCCTAAGTCACCATCTTCAATGCTTGGGACGTCAAGGTTTTCAACTTTTCATGATGAAATGATAGATCCTGTAACAGATGCCTAAGATCGGACCTGCTGAACTCTTTGGTCCATCTGATGGGTTCAAATGAATCCGAAGATAAATATGAGAGAAATGGGATATGGTATCTAAGGGGAAGGGAAAGATTTCAATAAATCTCGCCCTGGTGCCGACTGCCGAGATATATATATATATATATAGAATATAAAGCTTGCAAGGCAGTGGATAGTTGAATCTCTTTGCAAGAGATTCATTGCTTTTCTTGGAAGCGATGTTATATTGTTTGCCCGTAAAATGTCTTTATAAGTAGGGCATGCTAATCGTAATGGTGGAGCGCAAGGATTCTCTTCTTCTCTGACCCAAGTTAATATGAACCGAGAGCAGGAACCAAAGAACCAACTCCGCCACAACTGACAGTTTTTTTGAAGGGCTAGTCGGCTAAACAGATCCAAATCCAACTACTCGAAACTTATCCCTTACGATTTTATATCCGGAATGATGAACAAAGAAGAAGAAAAAGTCTTTCATGTCCTTATTTAAATATGAAATGTGAATATTATTTTGTAAACAAAAAAGATAGGAAAATATGATAATGTGTCAGAAATCAATCGAATAAAACGGATAAGCACACCCTCTCATGCTCAGATTATGCTTATTGCAAGCAGATATATATCCAAGATCAAAGGGAATGAACGTATAGAAAATTACCAAATATCATCTATTATAAATAAGGATTTTGGATATCAGTTGCCCCTCAAATTTTTCCAATTTCCAAATGTTTTTCTTCTTCTCTCCTTTCCCAAATATTTTTTCCTTCTTTCCTTTCATTGTTAGATTCTGTATAAAATGAATAACATTATAATGTTTTATGGGCAAAGAATGTGCAATTTTCAATTTTTTCGCAATTTCTTAAGATTGAAAAAGTAATTTTCCTTTAATTGAAATAAAATTAATAAACAAAAAAAAACTTGGTGTTGACGTTCTTTTGGAAAACCATATGTGTATTTTTGCACCTTTAAAAGCCACGTCATCGTCCAGTCAGCAAAAAAAAAATCAAATTTAACGGTCAAACGGTATTTTTACACCTAATTTGTAACCACGTGTGCACTTTCGCACCTGAAAAAAGAACTTGGTGTTGAGTGCTTCTCGGGGGTAAATCACATGTGTATTTTTGCACCGTTAACCCTTTAAAGTTTAAAAGCGTCTTCATTAACGGCTAACAGCTGGAAGGAAAAATAGAAAACACTAGTAACAAAGAAGTGTTATCCTTACTTTCATTCACACAGAGACATCCTACAAGGTAGGATTCCAATAATGCAAGAGCGTGGGTTTAATTTATAAGGAGGGGATTATAAATATTGTACGTGGAAGATACAATATTTGGTTACAGAGTGTCGCCATGTAGCCTCCACCGGCCACTGATAACTGAAAAGGTACCCAAAAAGAAAAAGTATGACAGATCGAGTTAGCAGGAGAAAACCAAATAGAAATGCAATAATGATGGTCTATTAGAGGTTTACAATATATTATTATGGAAAATGTTTGGGCAAATACACTTTTATTTATTTATATATTGATATTCATGCATCGTATACGCAATCTTGGTAGTATTTCAGTTCATGTGTCCGTTTAATCCCTGTTTATGTTTGGATGATTCCTTGAGACTCAGAATCGTGGGCTTGTTTTGTAATTAACCAATACTACAAAAAATATTGCCTGGGCCCTTTTGCCGTAGGATTTAAAAAGCCGAGGGTCATCTCATAAAAGCTCTGTTGACGCATTTCTAGCTAGCTAGCAACATATCCATTTCCCTCTTCATCATCTTCCCTCCCATTTCATTCCTTAATTATAACATTAATATTTAAATGATTTAGATTTAGTTTCATACAAAATATTTTTTATTTTATTTTTATTGTAGAATTAAATTATTCATATTAATATTTAACCATTTACATTTAATTAATTATTTTTTTATAATTTAATATTTTGATAATAATTTTATGAAAGGTCAAATTTCAATAATTCAAATGTTCATTTGATAGTTATAAAAAAAGATAAGAAGGAAAAATGAGGGGTTCCACAACCAACTAACAACTTTGCACTTTAGCGGTATGAAACTTTCCATGTAGGTGAGAGGCTACAGCGTCGTCGATCCTGCTCGCTTTAAGCTATCATTACATGTCCCTTTGATTGAAAAAATAGAGTATATTCATCTCTTAAGTCATTTTCCCTCCTAGATCAAATTTAAATATTAAATTAAAATTGAAATATAATATACCACTCTGGTCCTATTTATAAGTTCAATTTGTTAAAAAAAAATGGTCCTTATTACTCCCTCCCGTCCTAATTATATGACAACATTTGGGAGTTGGTTTTAGTCCTAATTATAGGACAATATTTGAATTTTTGTCAATTTCTTTCTAAAATACCCCTATTGATACTTTCTCAATAATAATTTAATAATGCATCTATATATTCTATAAAGTAAGTAAGGCTTGCAAGCCATTAATGTCACATACACCTTAATACTACTGTTTTTTTAATAAAATAATTGAGCAATTTATGTCATATTTTTCCCATATCACCTCTAATACTTCTTCCACAATAATCAATTTAATAACACGCTTATATTCTATTAAGTGAAAGATTCAACTCTTTTTTTTTTTACTCAAATTCTCCGTTAAACGTTGAAGAGCCGTAAGGTTAATTTAATCGAGTCTGTCAATATTTATTATTTTACGGGCATTACTAAATTTGAGATAAATCACTGTATATACTAATTACATTTGCATAGATTTCACAATCATGTATGGACATTTACTTTAACACGGAAAGTGGCCAAAATGAATTATAAGGGAAGTTTCAGAGTTCTCTCCAATTATTCTTGGTTCAGTTTGGATCACACAACACAAGTCAAGAAAGGGTTAAGCGGATTTATTTTTTTTTTCAGGAAAGGGTTAATTTAATTTATATAAGGATATTTTAGAAAAATGAGTAAAATTAATTAACTAATTTAGCTTCTATCTTTAATCTCTCTAAAATCGGTTAAATATGTCCTAATTAAGACTGGAGGTAGTATAAGTCTACTTTTAAAATAATAAATATTACAGTTTTATCCCGATTAATTATAATAAATTTTAGTAGAAAGATATGAAAAAAAAACTCAATGACACAAAAATTAGAAAAATGTATCAATCTAATCCATATTTATTGAAAATTAGGGAATTTAGATTTATATATAGAAATACTGTAACGAAGAAAGTGTGAAGGAGAGGGATTCAGATTCCCTGCGTATCCAAAAATAGGTTGGGAGAGCTCTTCCCCTGTGCACCGTCCCAGATCTAATCTGGATGATCCATATTTAATTTTTTTTTTTTTTTTTTTAAAAAAAGTAATAGGTAGATCATTTAAAATAAAGATAATCTATCAAGTAATATTTTTCAAAAAATATTTTTTATTTATTTAAAAATCATTAACATAAGGAAGAAGCTCTCCCTACCCTACGTAGGGAAACAGGTCAAGAGAGTGGGTTAGAGGGAGACGAAGCGTGCATGAGTTTCCGAATCGTACCCTATAATTGCAGAAACCCTGCAGGTTTAGCCCACACCTCTCTGCTTCCTTTTTCCTTTATCTCTGTCTCTCTGCCTTCACATACATACTACACCTTCATCATATTCACCGAACATTTTTGCTATTAGGGTTTCCCATTTATTGCCTCCGTCCCATTTCACAGACACCCCCAGAGTTATGTAGCTTTTGTCTGTCTTCGTTTTTCCCCTTTATTCGTTCTTCCCTCTCAGCATTGGCCCTCTCAAAAGTTACACCGTGCCCTCTCTCTCATATTGATGCCTTAGCTTTTTCAGGCTCTTTCGTTATTTTCCGGTGAGGTTGCCATAAAGGTAGTCATTATTAGCATCAAGGTTCTGAAATCCGGCAACTAAACCATTAGTGGTACTAGGTTAAGAGTTAATGGGTCAGACCAAAGTTAACCCAAAACCAAAATGGTGAGTTTGAAGATTTTCAGGTAATTATTATGAAATTCTAGAAAAAAAAAATTGTTTTTTTTAAAAAAACACTAAATCAGATTGATGCCCGGACCTGACGGGTTTACTATCCGCTCAGGGTTTTAGAACAATGACTAGCATACAAGATCATCCCCCTTACTTTGAATACCATTTATTATCACTATCATAGCTCAGTACTTTTGTTGGGAATCTTAGTCTCTCTCTTATTTTTTTGACCGTAACCCCCACTTTTTCTTTTACTTACCTTTGAAATTTGAAATATATGCATACATACAAATAACCCCAAAAGTGATTTCATGATTATTATATTTAGTGTTTAGAATCTTTCATCATTGTGGAGAAAGGAGTTCTAGAATACTCCTTTGCTTCAGTTTGGTAGAATATGGAATTGCATGGTTTTGAGTGGCATTTTGGCGTCTTCTTCTCCTCTCACATAGATAACACTTCAGTGCTTCAGCTTTCAAACCTCAAGTGAATCCAACAACCACGTACGTCACATTATTTCATGGATCTATCACACCAAGTATTATTACATCATAACAACTCTGGACACTTGACTGATGAAAAAAAGTACGAGGCTGCCGCGGCTTCCTAGGAGTTTAAAATCTGCCACTTATGATTCCGAGAATTTCACCACCATGCATGGAAGAGTACTCCTCAATCAGTTTGCAGAAATTGCCACTTATATTATTACAAGTTATAACAACTTCTGCCAAACCCTGACTGAACCACCCATACCATCAAATCAGAGAGCTACATAGTTTGATTGATTGAGCAAGAGATAGAATTTAAAAGCGACTACGTGTGAAGGAAGTGTAATAAAGTCTGTTGCCTTATAAATACCATATACCTATATATAGATGCTAACTTTTCTAATGCCACTGATCATAAAAACTTGAAAAGAATAACAACATGCCTTTTCTTTTAATGTTTTTCAAATCTCACATTTATTAAAAATTTCCTATGGGAATTAAAGACTTGGCACTTTGTTTAATTCCAGAAAACTATATATATATATATATATATATATGCTCCGATCCATTACCATGACAAAGAATATCTATATCCAAACCAAGCCAATGTTGGCTTTGCACTAAGTGTGTTTTTCCAAAGATGTAATAAGCTTGTCAAGAGGCAGCTAAAGAGGAAAAAGTGTTCAACTTGAAATTCTAACTAAAGAGAAAATACAGTATCTCAGCAAAAGCTAACGTGCAGTGGCACATTGTTCAGTACTACTGTTTCGCTTTTCTTCTTTGCGCTTTATCGTGCTCATATGTGGGCGAAGACTGGTGCTCTCTATAGTGTGACCTAGCTAGCTTAGATCGAAGCAGGCCATATATATAAAGAGAAAACACAAGATCTGATTATAGAAAAATCCCATAGGAGAGATACACCATTACACGAACGCAGTTATACAAACCAACCCATATAGTACAAAAGAGACTCCCATGCAAAAAAAAAAAAAAAAAAAACCTAAAGAAACATCAGTTACAAGCAGCAACATAAAAATATTTAATTAAACAAGAACAACAACAAGATAATAAGAAGATCCAAATTCTAGTACCATTGTCTGCGTTAACATTTTTTTCCTGAAATACTAATTTTGAACTGAGGTCGATCGAGTGCTTCAATTTCCATCATGGCTTTTGTTTTTGACCATAATGTAATGGTCAAGATCATGTTAACTTATAAGATATGGCCAGTGGAAGAAGATGCAAGACCCGATAAATCAGTCCATGAATAGTACTGATTATTACCTATTGGCGGTCTTGACAAATTTAGGGCTCCATTCTCTTCCAATTTAACAGGTGGCTGCTGATGAGTTGTAACCCTAGAACTTGAATCTCCGATCACTCCATTTTGTACTAGTGCCATGCCCTCACTTTGAAACTGGTGGTGGTAAGAAGAGTCAACTGAATTATTTGATTCGAACCCACTCAAGAAATTAGGGAATTGCTGTGAGCGCCACTGGTTATGATCTACTCCGCCGATTTGAAAGCCCATGGGCTCATTCTGGGTGAAAATGTCGCGCAAGCTCAGGCCCATGTTCCCTAAGCAGTGACGGCCGCCCAGGTTTTGTAAAGAAGCCATGAATGGCAAGTTGGAAGGCTGCTGCAACTGACCGATCAGCTCGGTGGTGGAGGCGGCGCCAGAGGGGATTGCACTGGTGGCGGCGTTGGGGTGAAGGGTCTGCTTGTTGTCAGCGGTGGTGGGTGTGGCGGCTGCCGGAGACTTGGAGCGGCTCCTTTTGCTCTTCTTGTTTCTCCGGCATCCGCCTCCGACTGGAACGTTCCTGAGAGCGCCGCCGCTTGTCCAGTATCGCCGACATGTCTTGCAGAAGTGACGAGGTTGAGACAGGCTGTAATTGTTGAAGTAGCAAAATTTGGTGTTGGTGGATTCGCAACGGGGACACTTTAGGGCTGCCTCCGGCTGTGGTCGCTGTTCTAGCCGGGCCCGGTCAGCCATTGAACCGGGCCGGACTGAACCTGCACCGCAACTTCCTCCAGCATGAGGAAGCAGCTGAGTGCTTTCAGTTCCATTCGATTGCTGATGATTTTGTTGCTGTAAATCAAAACGGAAAAAAACCTCAAAATTACATAAAAATAAAAGAAAAGAAAAGATTCAGGATGAAGTAGTATGATATGAAAACACAAAATCAGGTATATTCAAGAAGATATTACAAGGAATAGGAATAATAATCTTTAGGGAAATAAATTAGCTTTTTAGGGTTCGGAGGATGTATGTGGCTGAAAGAAATTAGAGGGAAATTGGAAAACCTTACCGGCTGCCAACTGGGAGGATCTAAATAGACTGGAATAGAAGAGAAAACCATGGTGTATGTATGTGGTGTGATGATCCTTTTATGGTTTTTTTTCTTTTTCTAAAGTTTGATGGGTCTTTAGAGAGATGGTGGAGAATCAAACTGAGGGAATACCAGAGCAAAGAAAGAAGGACAGAGAAAAGGAGGATTAAAGAAGAGAGGGAGGAGAGGGAGGGAGAGACTTAGAAATTAAAACAAAGCAAAGGGGAGAGAGAGAGAGAGTGTGTGCTTTGCTTTTGTTTACTTTAATTTGCTCTTATATTATTATTCTCTCCTATATTCTCAATCTCTTTTTGTTCTATTATATTTTTTTAGGGTTTTAAGTTTCTTAACCTATAAGCCTTCTTTATTGATGGGGGTGGTCAGTAGCAGTAAATATATATGTTCATGACAGAGGATAGTGGCTCCCATGCAGCGTGGAGAGAAAAGACCATGACGACACCGTATAAAGAAAACTTAATTATCACTGTCTATTCTATACTAGTAATGGTGGGATCACCTCACGTAATCAAACAATTTTAGCTTATCCATGGGCCTGACACATGCACGACTTGCTTCATTATATATACATATAGCTACTCTTATCCATCAACGTGCAAAATGGGGGCTTTAAAATAAAGAAAGAAAGAAAGATATCTGTTGAGCTCAAAACCCTCTGTATAGCGTCCAAGATGGAAATATATATGTGTGTGTGCATGAAATTAATTACCCGGTTCTACCTACCATAAAGGCAGTGTCTTAATTTGTAAGCGGGTGGAAAAAAAACTTGACTCGGGTGTATAATCCAGGTAAGCAAAATGGAATCTAATTAATTAGCTCTCCAACTGATGCAGTCAGTAGTGTTCTTCCAGTCTTTATCGTACAATATTTATAATAAGGGCTATACGTATGTGAGTTTTTCATGAGATTAATTAGGCGTTTGAACCCGCATGCAGCAAATTAATAATGATTATATATGATGATCATGTTCTGTCAACGATGATCATATATAGAATCATATTTAGTCTAAGTATTGTCAAATTCATACTCCAGAAAAAAAAAAAGTATTAATAGATAATTTAGTCTTTGGAAATTTGTGCTTTTGATTTGACCAAAAAGAAAAAAAGAAAAAGAAAAGGATCCAAGAAACTAAAGCTGCTAACATAAACTTAATTATCTAGCGCACCCATAATTAAAATACATACAATTGATATTTTGTTTATATCTAAGCTCACATTTGCCATTGACCACCCTACCAACCAAATTAATAAAGCTGTGATCAAATAATTTTGAGGTAAACACACACACATTTTCCCTTTAGCCAGTTCTGGATGGGTTCACATTCTATGCCCATCCCTCTAATTTTAGGGTGGAGACCATTTTTTTTTATTTGGATTAAATTGTATACTGCATCCTGAAATATTTTTTCACACGATATCTCAAATTAATTTATTTCTAGTTCTGCATTCAGAAATATTTTTCCTGTAATATTAGTATCTTAAAATATTTTTCTAATACCACCTAATATTTGAAAAAAAAAATCAACACCCAGTATCTTAAGTTAATTAATTTTTAGTGCATGAAGTGTTTTTTTTTTCAGAAAAAAAGAAATTGGGGATGAGCATCCCATGCTCATCTTTTGGATGGGCATGGAATGTGGATTTGTTCTGGGTTGGTAATACGACATATAGTGATTTTAACAATACAATAATATGCAAATTAAAAGACGCAGCGAGTGGACTAATTAATGAAAAGATGGACAGCAGTATAATTCAGAAAGAAAACATGAACATAAGGGGAAAAGTTTTTTGCAACATGATTAAAGCGGTATATATATATATTCATGTAACTATGGCTTGTCTTCATCGGAATAATGGCTTTACTTTTTGTATGCATACCTAACACGGTTAAATTCAGAGCTTAATAAAAGTTGTAGGGATCCTTCTTTTGTGTACAGAACCAACAATAATGACATCAAATTCTTAAATAGAATGTAGAGTTTATCCTAATGTTTATATCACAAATATCTTTTTTCTTTCCGCTTTAAGTGGCGCTCAATAGACACTCTATCCATGTATAGTTGCCCTTTAACTTTAGAATTGCTTCAATTATTATAATACATTCGAAATTTGAGGATGTTTAATTCATTAGTTCGTGTCTTTTGTCTATTTTTGCTTTGCTTTTTGCTGTTAAGCCCCCTTTTTCCCCGGTGCAGAGCCCCCTGATATGGAGGGGGAAAAAATAACATTCTTTTTGTGAGTGGCGAGAGTCACTCTCAGATTCGGACTCTTATTGGTGTGTGCATGAGTAAGGGACAAACGAAAGTGATGAAGCAGAAACTTATCATCCTCCATTTATGTCGTTTCTTCGGCCATAAGAAATTTTGATGTCTCGCACAATGATAAGTTTTATTAATTCTTGTTGCTCTTTTGGCACGACATGGCAGTGTTATGGTGCATTTGTTCGTCAGAAATGTTAACTTTCATATGGAAAGGTTTTTGGTCAATTTGACTGAAATAATAAAAAGTGTCTAGTTGATCTCTACGTCGTGTGCTAATATTTTAATTTAAGTTAAAGTAATTTGGGTGCACAAATCATCATCACCTACAGAGTCTGGTAGACTAGCTATCTTTTATTATTGATGACCTAAAAAAGAAGGATGATCTTTTATTACTGCAAGAAGTCCAAATAAAAAAAATTAGCCATCGCGACAATACGGCTTAAAAAAATATAATATTGGCCACATTGTAAAAAGTATGCCATCTTAATTCTTAAGTATGTATTAAAAAGTTCTCCAAAAAAGTATGTATTAAAAATTAACCATTTTATTATCAACTTAGATTAGTGTGAAATCAAAAACCATCCCCGTTAAGCAAATATGGTTTAGGTCTCAACTATATACAAAGAAACTTACTCAAAATAAATAGAGTTAATATAATGTTTGGTCCTTATAGCTTATATTCATTTTGATTTTGATCACTTGGTTTCAAACCTCATGTTTTAGTCAGCTTAAGTTTCTCTTTGACTAAAACATTAGACTTTCATTACTATAAAAAATAACTTTTACTTTCCTAAGAGACATTCTTTTTTAAAAAAGGGAGTAAAAAATAAGGGTGGTAACATTTTTGTAATTATGTAGAGGTTTTTGGCGTTCTAATTTTGTAAAAGGATGCTAAAAGTTACTTTGGTGTCCTGATTTAAAATTGGGACACCTAAATAGTGATTTTTAACGTTATAATTTAAATTTAGGACGTTAAAAGTGAACTCCGATGTTACAAAGCAGTATTTTTGGTGCCCTAAATTGGTTTTAAGACGTCAAAGCCAAAGTCACCGTCCGTGACTCTTTTTTTTTTGAGTTAAAAAATCCGAGACTTGGATCTCATTCTTCCATTTCATCATCATCTCTTATCTCTGCGCCTTCGATCTCACTCCCATTTGTTCCACGAATCGTTAGCTACTCCTCAGCTCCCATCTCCTTCGCGCATGGCCTCCGATCTGCTCCTCCACTCCCATCTCCCATGGTGTCCTCTGCTCCTCCGCTGCCATCTCCTCATATCTACAAAAGACGGCGAGGATGACATCTTCAAATTTGACACACCTTCCGCTCAACTCTGTGAAAGACGACGAGGATGGCATCTTCAGATGTGTCTCGCTCGATATGTGCCTTCCAGCCTCTGATTCTCGCAACTCCTCCCTCCCTTTACAATATGGGTTCTTTGATTTTTGGTTTCGATTGCACCATCGTTCTCTGTCTTTGATTTATGGGTTCTTTGATTTTTTTTTTTTGTTTTGGTTTTTTGGTGTTTCGATTTGCTTCTCTAGGTCCTTCGAATTTTGATTTGTTGTGTTTTGTGTTTGTTACTTCTCTAGGTCCCTCGAATTTCGATTTGTTGTGTTTACTGTGTTTTGATTTGCTTCTCCAGGTCCTTCGAATTCTCTAATATATTTACTATGTTTCGTTTTTTACATAGTTGCCATTGATCTTGTTTTCCTACGGTTTTGGATGGAGTGGATGGTAGAGGTAGTAATTTGAAGCAGAATGAGACGGCTTCTGGTTCTTCCTTAGCGCGTTTGGTTTTTTTTTTTAAAAAAAAAAAGAAAAGAAATGATACGGCGTCCTAAATTATTTGAGGACGCCGTAAATCTCTCTTACGGTGTCCTAAATAATTTGGGATGCCGTATCCTAACTTTACTTCATCTCCAAGATACGCATCCCTATGTTTTTGAACGTTAAAAGGCACACACAAAACGGACATTAAAAACATTATTTCTAATAGTGTTTATATTTTAATACAAATCTAAACCATTTTATCATTTTCTGGAAGAAAATCTATAATTTGAAAGTATAGAGATAAAATCAAAATGAACTTAAACTATAAGAAAAAAACATTATAATCACCCAAAGAAATATGTTGGACACTTGTGCTTGTTAATAAGTGCTTTTGTACTAACAAAACTTTTATCATATATTTATTTCCTAATTCCTATGATGCAAAATCACTATAAATTAGTAGAAATAATTAGAGACTTGTATACATCTTTCCATTGCTTTGGACGGTGCAAGATTTAATTAATTTCCTGTTGTTCACTCGATCAACTTAAACTTTCATATATGATCAGGATGCAGTCTATAATAAAAAGGGTTAAGGAGCAATTTTACCAATAAACTATTAGTCCAGGAGCACCCAACACAATAAACTCTTATGTGGACCTTAAATGCAAACTAACTTTTGAATTGGTTAAATGAGCACAAAGACGTTAGCTCATGGACAACGTCCATCTGTTGCTGCTGGATTGAGAGAAATAAATTAACATGTAATACAACACGTGGCTTGGTGAGGTGTGAGTCAGCCAAAACGTGGAAAGGAATAAACGATTGAAAGAAGCAAGAAGCAATTAGGGTTCATTCGATTTGGGGAAAAAGAGTCGAACAGGTAACACTGAAATTGCTGATGGATCTTTAAACAACTTGGTTTAAAAACTCCTTCCCTCAGCCTGCGATATTGTCGCGATTAATCGCGTCTCCCTTCATTGCCGCAAGCTCCCTCCCTCTAGATCCTCCACACCACCATCACGCCGACATTTTCTCCCTTGCCACCTTCGCCATCTTTTTCGAATACGAAGGTAACTAACACAGGTGGCTCAGTGGGCTACTCCATCCACAGGTGCGCTTTGAGCTAAAAGAAAATCACCCATGGGTTGTTTCCCAATGCCAAAACTCTTTTAAGCATTAATATCTCTTAAGAGTGTAACAAACTACATTAAAATTTTAGGAATGCACAAATTGTTACAGATAAGGAATTTCAATTTCTCCTCTTCTATTCCCTGCCAGAAAAGGGTTTATTCTCCCTTGGCGATCTATGTCGCCAAGATTCGGCCGGGATGCGTCTTGTGTTACCTTTTCCGATCTCTTGCAATTTTAGAAATGTTGATTTGATTGTTTTAATGAGATGTTAGATCTCTTGTTGCAGTCATTTTGAATTGGCTTGAGTTGTTTATAGATCCATCAGCAATTTCCATTTTGCGATGACGAGGATGAAGATGGAAGGGAATAAACGAATGAACCCTAATTGCTTCTTGCTTCTTTCAATCGTTTATTCCCTTCCACGTTTTGGCTGACTCGCACCTCACCAAGCCACACGTTGTATTACATGTTAATTTATTTCCGTCAATCCAGCAGCAACAGACGGACGTTGCCCATGAGCTAACGTTTTTGTGCTCATTTAACCAATTCAAAAGTTAGTTTGCATTTAAGGTCCACATAAGAGTTTATTGTGTTAGATGCTCTTGTACCAATAGTTTATTGGTAAAATTGCTCTTTAACCCTAATAAAAAAGAAAAAAACGACGGTTGTACAAGTATATACGTGTGGAGATTATAAAGAGACGTAGAAAGAGAGGAAGGGGAATATAATGGTGGGGCCAAGGGTTTCCGTGTGATATCCCATAATATATGTAATTATAGAGCAATCTATCTGTTAAGACACGCACAAAAAAGTGGCAATCATCAATTTTTGTTTCCAATGGTGTGGTCGGCAATCCTTTCTTCCACGCCCTCTTGCCGGCCGCTTCCATCAACTTTCTTCAAACTTAAGTATTCTCTTGCTTCACCTCTTTGTTCACTGTTTACCAAAACTGGCAAACCCATATATATATATATCCATCGCCTCCACAGCTTCTTTAATTACTTATTATCATTCATGCATGCATCTTCCTAATCTTCTCTACTTGATCTTCTTATCAACTCTCCTATCATTTAATTCGCAGCAAGCAGATACGAAGTTTGCTCTTTCATTTTTTCTGTACTGCCAAACCTAAAAAAACAAAAAGGAAAAAACAAAAGGATCGATGTTACTTGATTAGCATATAGGATCGATATGGCGATTCTCGATTCAGAAGTATAGCTATAGTTAGGGAGATCGAGAAGTATTTTTTTGAAAACCAAAAAAATAATTATTCAACCAGCATATACATATCTGGATGAGACGTAATTCAATTGTAATCTAGTTTAAATGAAAGTCGTTGTCTATTTCTGGCAAGAAAGGAAAATTCAGAGGACAAGTTCCTTGTATCCGCGCGTGTTTGTTTAGCTAATTGTCGTAGACTGGTAGCAAATGGATCATTAATTGGGCACACACAACAACCTTTTATTAAATAATTAGCTAGTTTCCGTGATTATATTTTGAATTTTGGATTGTTGCCTGGGAATCTAGCGCGTCAACCACTTCCTCTCTAAATGAAGTTTGGCTATTTAATTTGAAGTGTGGAAGATACGATGTGCCCCCAAAGAAGAAGAAATCCTTTCTCCTCACGGAAGAAAATGAAGAATTTTGATATAATGAAACTCGATCGGTGCTTGGTCGTGTGAGGAATAAATTATTTCCAGTCAGAGATAACGGTTATGTTTTTGGAGTTCCTATATATATCTGGTGTTTTAAATAAGTTTGATATATCTCTTACCACTGATAAAATTTATGAAACTATGATTAATTAGTTCATATAATTAAGTTAGGCCGGCGTGTGACATCTTTTTTCTTTGCCCGGAATATGTGTGTGTGTGTGATGTATTAATATTTGAAAATATAACACAAAAGAAGTATATATCGAATTTTGAGGCACGTACATCAATTCACTGTGAGAATACTAAAGTAATCGCAACCATGTATCTTAATCTGTTTCTCGTACGTACTCAACGATAATCATAAATTCAACATAGATCGCAAAATATCTAGACTCTGTGACAGTATTTCATTAAAAAAAACAGAAATATAGGAACATAATAATTAATTAGGAACAAGGAATAATATGATGATTATCATAAACTTGCAATAATCCAACTCGAATGAATGTATTGTAGATGATGTGTATAAAGGAGTGGAAATAATGAAATGTCAAGTAGACGTAAAGCATTAAACAAGTGTCTTTAGTAAAGATGGGCTGGGATGGTATCCCTTGTTTTTTTTCGGTCAACAGAATGATATCCCTTTGAAGTGACAGCAATTTGTCATTCCATTATGAAAAAGCAGTGTCAAGGGATACGTTGACGACCGTCCATATATAATGAGAAGTGTACGTGATATTGATCAAGATTCGTCGCCATCCCAGTTAGTTACCAAGCACCAAAACCCAAGACATCATCAGTAATAAATATCCTCAATTCATAGAATTAGCCGCCTTCTATTAATTACAAGCCAGGAAAGGTGCACAAATCAAAAAACAAAAGAACAAAGAAAGAAAGAGATAATTAAGGTTAATTTAAGCGCACTTGGAAGTGGACGTGGTATCTGAATTTGATGAGCATGTATGCGATGAATAGATATAGATAAATGTAAGAGAGAGTGGGGGGGATGATTCCAACTTTTAGGAACTGTTAAAGGGACCAAAGATTGGGAAGGTGATGTTGGTGTTGGAATCTGATTCCCTTGCCCCTATCACTGTTTTGGACAGCTAGCACCACCACTATGCAGTATCTTACTTTTTTTTCTCCCTCTCAGATAAAACTCTCTCATCTCTCATATATATCACCCACCACTTCGATCTCTTCTTTATTTCTCATTATCATTGTTTTTTAGTTTCGCAAAAGGCATCCAATATTTGCAGTTGCAGCCTTCTCTCTCTCACACACACACACACACATTAACACGTACACACTGAGCGAGATAGCCATGCACGTGCATGAGAATTACAGATGGAGGGCAGGGCCCACTCAAAAAAGCATGAGACTGATTGATTCCCAACGCACACCAAACCAGGCCGATCTATATATGCCAACTAGAGAAATTCATCAAAGCGATCATTTATCCACTTACTGCTCTTATTTACTTGTCTTTATTGGTTTTATCTGCAAAAAAACAACATATTTCACTCATTTACGTAAAGTTTATCTGTGTCCATCAATGCTCTTCCAGGGGAACTCGTGTCAACCACAGTACTGCACTTGCATGCATCGGACGATATATAAATATATATATATATATATATATCATATCGCTGGTTATTGCCTCGCTCCTTTCTCATCTCTTTCTCTGCAGCTTCGGCCAAAGCATATTCCCTTCTAAAGTTTCCCTCACGTTATTTCTAGTATATATATATATAAAACTAATAATCCATGAAAAGATCAAAAGCAGCACCAACTTTAAGTTGCCTCCTAAATCTTTTATATAAATGTGTGTGGGCACCATATATTCTCGGCGACCCACTTGCCCCCAGACCTTCCTCCCTCATCAATTACTTACATTATCATTCATGCAGCACTGATATTTATTCGCTGACTATTTAAATTCTACGTGGAAAACGAGTTCTTCCAAGAACTTTCTTGAAGAATTTATTCTCGCATTGCTTTGATGGTGTTGACTTTTAACCAAGACCCACAAATTTTCAACCATGTTCAACAACCTAAAACTTATCCTTAACGTGCATTGAAAAAATATGAAAATTATGAAGCTTGTATAAATAAGGTTGGATCATATAATGCTAATGATTTTTTTGTTATTAAAAAAATAATATTTTAATCTCACAATTTTTATACACCCCATGCACCCAGCATTCATTGGTTTTATTCTGAGATGTTTCAGGAGGGCTAAGGCCTAAGAACGATAACCTGTGGTCGGTTTGAAGTCCTAAATGAAAGATTGCGTATGAAGAAGCTCTGGGCCAAATCTATACGGACTTGGCCCATCTTGATTAGGGCCGAATAGATGAAACTCTTCTTCTTGAGATGACTCATGGGCTTTTACAGACCACCGAATTTAAAGCCCCGTACAGGAATGGGAACCAGATTACCTCCTTATACCGGACGAATCCGCATAAATGAGCCACCTACTACTTCTTCAACACCATCACAAATACTTCAATCTCGAGAGAAAAATAAATAAGTTGAAGATGTTTCCAGTACTACCCAACCACCTTCATACTCCACTGTTACTACAATAACACCCCAATCTACTCAACCTTCTTCTACATCCATTCCCCCACCTAATACCAATACTATGGGAATGCTCCATCCTTTTCAAGACTCATATAGTTCAAAAGATTCTCAGATAGATAATAAAATCCCAGGGTGTTCTTCCTATGCTTCAGAAACTATGTTAGTATCATTTGCCTCTTAGATTCTAAATATGTTCCGCACTTGTCTCTCTAACAGCCTGTACATCAAAATATAAACAACCATATGGAACAAACAGCAGAGTGATATGATTAAAGGACTAGGAAATCTTGCTTTAAGATTCAAACTCAATAAAAATGGTACGAAATATTTTTGTTTCAAAATTATTTTTTTAAGAAAAATCATGAGTTGTATTCTTTAAATCTATAACGAAATTTTTTTATGTTACGGGGAAAAAATATGATGCGCACTTTTAGAGTGCACGAGCAATAATTTTGACAGGCATGAACATATTAATTTTAAATAATTACAGAAATTTTAACGTATAATTTAACATACACAAAAGCTTGGTTATTTCATCGAAAATTTCCCAATAGGATTCGGTGAAGGAGCAAAAGTCATGATCGGACACACAACCGAAATTAATTGCTTTCTTTTTTTTTGCTCAAAAAATTAATTGCTTTCCAGTTTACCGAAAAAAAGGAAACAGACAAATGAAAAACAAAAACTTTCTCCATCTTTTTTTTTTTTTGTATAAAAACTTTCTCCATCTTAATTGTGTTGAGTGTTGACAGTATCGCTTTTTTGGGTCATTTTCTCTGAACAACGGTGGGGCCCAATGTCAAACTGATGTGTTTATGGAGATCAGATCGAAAGATGAGAAATTAAATCAAAGAATTCACAATCAGTGGAATTCCCTACTTATCTTCGTACAAATGCTTGTATATGTTTAGCTGTGCTCAATTTTAAATCAGTGTCCTTGAAATTGAAGACAACATAGTGCAAGTATGGCTCCATTTCAAATCAAAGCAAGAGAAAGAGACTGTGACAGAGAGAGTGAGCTGGCCAGCCTTTGTCAATTATTCAAATCAAATCAACTGTATTGTTCGATTCTACGTTTGATGACATGAAAACCATTAAACAACACTCCGAATAATAGCCTAAAGAAGCATCAATCCCTCTTGATTTAAAAATAAAGCCTGACTTAAGACTTAACCCATAAGAAAACAGTTTTAATAGAACGGACTTGAAGCCATCAAGAAATAACGCTCCTGTCAATAGAATATTCTTGTGTGTGGGGGGGGGGGGGTGCTTTAATTTAGTGGCCGATCTTTCTGGCACTTCAATGGATCATCGTCTCTTAAAACAAGAACAATAAATGCCTAACATTTCTTAAATTCTGATGCCTTTTTTTGTTTCTGATTCAAACCAAGTGAACAATTTGAATTCTAGACAGGTGAGAGTCGAGTGGGACCGACAGATAGACTCTTAACATCAGGACCGTTTCTGGAGCCTGCCCTGATTCCACATGCAAGAAACAATCCTGCTCAATTCCCAATTTTCCAGATATTACGCAACCATTGATATTCCAGAATTCAACGTCATCTTGTTTCTAATCATTCAAAATTTGAACATATATTATAAAATAAGAACCCTCTTGGATGGTAGTAGATTGTTGGGTTTGGTATTTTTCACTTAAGAGGGTTTAAATTTGAAAAGCAAGAGAGCCTATACTTTGTGGGTTGGATTGGGGGGAACTTTCGGCCGAGTCGCGTGATAACAGCGACATTTCTTGTTGTTTAGGTAATACGGAGTTGTCTCCATTTTCGATTTGAGTTCAACGCACCGTTTTCAACGCTGTCGTTTTCATCCCCTGGAGCCTCCCATTGAATCAATCTTGTTTTGGTTTAGATTAGGTCATAATTCACTGCCAAATGGAGGCTACTTGCTTCTCTTCTCTCCCAACACAATCTACTAAATTTTAAACCGTTTATTTTGAAAGGTCACTTTACTGCACTAAAGTATTTGGAAATGGATCGATAAGGACAAAAAGCTTCATCGTTACGAAGAAGAGGTAAAGATTTTTTTCATTTTATTTTTAAAAATGTGCAATTCTTTTCAAGAAAGTCCAGTTATAAATCGATTTTTCAACAGCCTCGATCTCCCAGCAATTCTTACCTGGACACCACTCTGATATATGCGTTTTCATTGCAGATTCAACGTTACACTTTCCACCAAGTCAAAACAATAACATGCTCTCATGTTTACATTTGACCTTTTAGGTCTTGGTACAATTAAGAACTTCTCAGAGTTCATCTGAAATTAAATCTCCAGTTCAAGCTCTACTCATTTTATAAAAACACCACAAATGAGGGTTGCACGTTTCGTCTAAGAAAAACAACAAAAGCAAAGGCGGGGAGGCACATAGGACCAGCCTATGCATATGCTAGCTAATGAAATGGTCTTGGATTTTTTTTTTTTAAAAAACGAGTGAATGATTGAGTCTAGGAAAGAAAGAAATTTGGTAACAAACAGCCATCATTCACATGAATGATTAACTGGTTAAGGTCACAGCAAACATGGGAGGATTAGACAAAGAAAGTAATGCCCCCACCAAGTTCTTTACTTGCCGGTTCGCTAAACATGCGCTAATCAGCCATCATGATCATTCCAAGGCGCACACAAAAACCAACACAGACTAGAAAAATCATCATGCTGCTAAGTAAATTGTAGTAAACATGAAATTAGTACACAAGTCATTTAGATGAATTAATCTGCATATGGAGGAAGAAAAAATGAACAGAGGCGTGATATTTTTTTACTCATGGAATTGGAAAATCTAGCGGACTATCGATTCCTTCTCTAGTGGTCTGAATGTTGTAGGAGACGTTGCCAAAGGAAGAACCTGATGTTGCTGAACCTCTCTCTGATCCCTCTCTCTGTTCTTGATAAGTCTAAGAAAGGACCCATCTCTCTCATCAATCACCGTTGTTGGATTTGGAGAATCTTTAACCCCAGATTCTGAAACAGACCCTTGATTGCTCTGTGCCCTTCTGTGGGCTTCTTCAATCATTCTTCGGTATAATTTCTCCTCTGCATCTCTCAGGAACTTAAACTTAGGAGGAGGTGAAGATCTAAATCTGTCAATTTCTAGTTCTGACAATGATTCAAAGAGAGGGTTGAATCCTTGGTGCTTGTAAGAATCAAGAGGGTGGTTCAAAGGGGATTTCAACGGCGAAGAAGGCAGAGGAGTGAGAAATGGAGCATCAATTACAGCCATAAGATCACTCAAGCTCCTAGTTCTTGACCCTTTTCTTGATTTCCCATCCTCAGATTCCAAATCCTCCTTAGTCTCCTCCTTAATTGTGAAGAGAAATCTGGGTGGGCCAGCGAGATTGTGCAGCCTCATAAGCTCTGATTCTACACTTTCTTCTCCTAAGTTCTTAAATACTACATCCTTGTTAGTTGCAGCAGCAACACCCAACTCAACGTCAGTTTCTAGAATCTTCGTTTCTGGGCCTCTGGTGGTAATTTTCAATGAAGATAGAGTCTCCCACTTCCAGCACGCCCCGTCAAGCATTCGCTTCTTATAACTGCTCTCATCGTTGCCAATCTCTGTGCGTGTTCTTCTTCTTTTCCGCCATAACAAATAGTAAAGCTGAGCAATAAGAGCCAAGAGAAGAAAGCTAAACACCACACTCAGACCAATACCTATCCCACTGAACGACATCGTCTTGGGCTGCCAGATACTTCACATCTTCATAATATTAACAACCACCAAAAAAGAAGGCGACCTATTTTAGACGAAAACTATGTTCTCCCAGATTTGCAGAACAGAGAAGTCACAGAATTGGCGAGAGGATACCAAAACTTCTGGGGATTTCAAGGAAAGTGTGGGGTGAGACAGTGAAGTGATGAAGAGAGACCTTCCATTAATGACAAATCTTTTTCATTTATGGGAGTCACGTTGTGAAAGACAGAAATATATTGCCAGAAAGACACGCCTGGGAGTGGGGTATTAGTGGGAAGGGGAATTTCTCGGGGAGGAGAGGAAAGAGGAAATTAAAGGACCACATACATACCTTGTACGCTAAAGATACGAACAACGCGGAAACCCAGAAGCAGAGAAAGATTGTGGAGAGAGCCAATGAAGGCTAAAAGCTTAGCTTATAAAGGATGCCACTACGGAAGTGAAACAGAGTCAGATTTTTTATTTTTTGGGGTGAGAAAGCCTGTGAATCGGAGCTAAAAAGATAGGGGTTGGGATGTGGAGAGGAGTGTGATAAGGGTTAGAGACTTGGCGGTGTGGGGACACTGCGTGGGGCAGCCAAGTCTTTGGAGGATTGCGGCTAACAAGTCTATTTGTATGGTTACAGGGCATCTTCCCTCACATGGCCTTATTCTGCCTTAACTATCATGCTTGCCAAAGATCATCATTTCAAATACATTCTCGTAATTTTTTAACTTAATTCATGTGGAACTATCTTTTTAATGATATAAGTTTTAAGCCGGTCCATAATTAATTAAAAAAGAGAGTCAAACCTTATGAAAAAGAATAACCAATATAAAGAAGTATATCCTTTAGTTGAACGTATAGGCATGTTTGCTCACATCACAAAGGACGGACAACACAAAGCAGTGTTGGTTAATCTTTATTAATTATCTCAATAAATCATGATGACTAGCATTAAACCCTAACTTTGAAGTATCTTTTCAGTAACACCGTAATCCAAAATAATTTTTTATGCATTTTGTAGCATAAATTATTTTTTCAGTGGTGCACCCAGTTTTTGGCAAACAGTATTATAAAGTACTTTTTCAATAACAATCAGTATTTTAAACTAAATTTTTGTACATCCAGCATTATAAAAAAAATTCTAATTTCAACCAGCATTATAAATTTAGGATACTGAATGCCAGTAAAAAATATTTTGAGATATCATATACAGTAGAATTTTTTTTAGGATACTAGATGTTATTGAAAAAAATCATTTAGGGAAGTGATTGCACTAAAAAATAATTTAAGATGCTGAGTATTTCTGAAAAAATGTTTTACGGTGTAGTACTAAATACAATTAAAAATGGTGTAATTTTGGGCAAATGGAGAGATAAAAGATGGGAATACCAAAAGAGAGAAGCTGAATCCAATAAAGATTGTGATGATAATAGTTATAGGAATGATAATTAAGATGTTGGGAGGAAAAAGGAATGATAATTAAGATATTTTAAGATAATTGCATATCGGCCACGCGGAGGATGGCATGTAATAATGACGCGGCTACAGAACAGAACTAAAAAATATACAACCGTGAGACAGCCATGAAAATTTTTGCGGCGCTTTATACCGTTTGCCTGTGACGTAATAATTATCATCATCAACATATAAAAAGCTTCTCTTCGAAAATAACATTCTTCTTCTTCTTCTGTAGCTAGTACTAAATCTTCTGACTTCCTCTTCTTTTTTTGTCTGAGATGTTTTGGTGCAGTCTGCCAAAATCAGAGAGAATAACATGGGAAAAATCTGAATCTTTATTATACTGATATTGTGGTTTACAACTCATATTTGTAGTTCTCATTAGCTGACTCATATAGTCATGGTAATTAACTAAACAACTTGACAAAACTGTTTAATATTACTGTTTAGCTAATACACTCAAGTTCCTTTTTGGGTGCACGAACAGATCAGATTAGGTTCTTGCCAACTCCAAAACACTCGCCGGTGACCCGCTTTCAACCGTTTACATCAGTTGTCTGACTTATTTCTTTACACACATACATTTAATACTAATTAGGTCGTGAAATGATATGACAGCTCCATATATTTCTATAATTATATAGGAGTAATTTTCGGGTTAAGGTGCAATTTTGCCCTTAAAGTATGCGTCCAGGAGCAATGTTGCTCCTGAAGTTTTCGGCGTAACAATGTTGGCCCTTCGTTAACTACCCTAACGGTCAACATTAGGGTAGTTAACGGAGGGGCAACATTCTTTACATTTTTAAACTTCGGGGCAACATTCTATATATCTTTGAAAACATCGGGGTAAAATTGTCACGAATAAGCATCTTTAAGGGCAAAATTGCACCTTAACCCTTTTCATAATCCAGCTTAACAAACAACTAGATTTATTTTATCATAATAACTCTCATGCTACAAAGTCCTCATCGTTCAATATATCAATATCGGAATACCCTCGTGAATATTATTGTCAAACTTCTGAGTTGATTCTTCAAGTCTACCATTTTTATATTTCTAGTTTACAAAATCAAGTCGAGTCTCTGATAAACTCGTAATCATTGTAAATTTGATTAAACTCACAAATTTATATACTTATTTTATCGTTTTTACGTTTCTAACTTAAAAAATTGTGTTAGCTCATCCTTAAACTCGTATTAAGTTCTTCGATTTAATTATGCTCAGTGGCTTTATTATATAAAAATTTCTTTGTTAAATATGATAAACTATTAATGTTGATGGATTTAATTTCAATTATTTGGATTTATAATATATTTAAATTAATTTGTTATTATTATTTTAATTATTTAATTATCACTCTGGTCCTATTTATAAGTTCGTTTTAACTAAATCACATATACTAAGGACCTATTTGTTATGTGAAAGATTCACGAAGGGAAGGGAAGGGAAGATTCACCATCTTGCTTTGCAGATAATCGTTTGGACACTCCATCTTCCAGAAAGCAAGTTCTGATGGCGGTCCATTATCCCTCATTCATGGGAAGGCTGGTTCCCTCCATTTTCGCTGGGATCCGAACATCTTCCTGGGAAGTCATTTTGTGAGACAAAAAAGCCCCTTACATCAGTTAAAGTATCGACCCCCCTCTCTCTCTCTCTCTCTCTCTCTCTCATTCCATCTTTGTCCCAAGTTCCGATGGTGGATGAAGGAGCGGCGTTGGCGATGGTGGAGGAGAGGCGGCGATATGACGAAGAGGGTAGAGAAGGATGAAGGATTGGTTTTTTTTGTTTCCTGATTGATGTCGGCTGCAAGAGTGTGAGGGATGAAGGAGAGAGGAATATATTTTTTAGGTTGAGGGGTATTTTAGATAATTCATATTTTCTATTTATATTTATATTTTTTTAATTATCATCTTCCTTTCTCTTTTCCATGTTTACCAAACATCTCATTTTTTTTATGTTCCCTCTCAATCTTCCCTTCCATTCATTTCCCTCGTTTAAGTTCTTTTCCCTCTTTAAATTTTTCTCGTACCAAACGAGTCCTAAGGAGAGATAGTTAGCTCAATGATTGTGGAGTAAATTTTCAACTTTTCCCTCATTTATGAATATGTATCTTTCAACTTTTTTACTTTCTCTCTATTTTCATTGGTACAATTAATATGGACAAAATTATCACAATCTCATTTATTGTCTGAAAAATGACTTATAAATAGGACCAAAATTTTTAATCAAAGGAGACTTATAAATAGGATTAGAGTGGTATATACTATTAATACCTATCCAATGGTGAAAACAAACTCTTACTAGTTACTATTCAAATTTACGATACAAGTTTACGTCACTATTATGAGTTTATTTTTATTCACGAGTTTGACAACTTTGTTCGTGAATACATTGATGTTAATATAACTCATTATTATGCCCTACTACTATTATAGAATTGTATGCTACTTTGAGAGTTTGAGCAGGCTATATATTAACAACGTTTATACTCCTAAATATATGACAAAGTTTGTAGTACAATATGCACTATAGACTTTGTCCTATATTTAGAATCGAAGGTAATATTATTTATAATGTACCTCCTGGTCTGATATAGCAACTCGAAATAAACTGACAGCGATATATATTATTCATTTTGCGAAGAAGAAGCGGAATATTAATTGATTTTAAAAATTTTCCTTATCAAAACTTTCTATAATTAAAAAACAGCTATATTATTTTTACATCATTCTGTTATTTTCTAACCATATCTTCTTATCTTGGCAAGATGATTAGAATGAACGGTATTGAAAATCTCGTCAGGGAGAATAGGTGAAACCAACGCGTGGATTATGTGGACAGCTTGGATCTGATTAAGCAAGCAATTAACAAGCTACATAATCAAAATTATAAAAAGCCACATTTGGAAACGCGAAGCAATGGTAACAGACATCCGGCACATAAAGGTCCCATGAGCTTTTCATGATCTGTCCAGAGATGATTGAAGAACTTACCTTTTTTAATTTTTTTTTTTTTTTTTTTTGATAAGGAAAGGTTTTGGAGGGTTCGCCCGGTCCACTCAGCGGAAAGCGCAGCAAATTTCTATGAAGACTTTCCGAGGGACTTACGAGATCGCCTACCAACGGAGTCCCAGCGACGGCAGAGGGGATCGAACCCACGACCCAATGGCCTAATCCTGAATCTCTTACCATCTATGCCAACTCACATTGGCAAAAAAAATAGAATATTTTTTCCTTAAAGATCTTGTCACCCGATAAATACTGGTGGGCTAAGAAGAATAAGCCCATCTGTTAGACGAATTCGGCCCACATCACGGCATATAACCGTCATGACATGTGAGCCCACCCCGGTCCACCCACAACGGAGGAAAAAAAAAAATAGCGTATCCCTGATGCCTCAAACTGGAGCAGTATGAATGATTAGAGAGCAAAATATAAACTTGATATTTAATAAAAGCAAAGCATGTAAAATTATTTTTTGAGAAAATTTCATTTCTCAAATTTATAAACTCTAGCCACCTGGCTGTTCAAAAACTAAATAAAATTAGGGTGAATCTCAAATTATAAATTAAACTCCATAAAAAACAAAACATTTTAAAACTTTAGAAACCTCCATTGATTGAAAAAAGGCAATTTATTTTTCTTCTCATTTTATATATCTTTGAAGACTTACATCCTCCGAGAAAAATGCACCAGCTGAAGTAAAGGAGGATGTCTTGAAGACTTGAACATTTCTCCGAGGGCGAATGGTTCGGATAGATTGTGAAATAACCGATTGTATAGAGCAAAAATACTGCTTTTTAATTTCAATATTTTATCACATAAATCCTACCAAACAAATATTTTATCTCATAAGATGTTATTTGATTGATCCAAAGTGTGTGCGCGCGTTTTGAAGGTGCATACAAATAAATAATTAAGAGCTTTCTAAATAATAGCAATATAATTAAGATTTTTGCCCAAAAAAATGCCAGTCTGCCATGTTTATGAACTTATCAATCCTTTTACTTGCTTGCCAAAATAATTTAATTTGAATGTTATTCAATTTTTTTCTTTTTTTGACCTTTATTCAATTTTTTCCTAAGAGCATGAGACTGTGCTTTGAATGCATTTTAAGGAATAAACAGTAAAAATCAAGATGTTTATATATGTTAATAATATATAAGGACAGACTTTACACTAGTGCAAAAAAGGGCTTTAAGACCGCCTCATTTAGACCGGAGTATTGACGCACCGGTCTTAAAAGTATAACCGGTGGCAGTTTTGTAAATTTCAAGAACTTCTTGGACCGGATTACAGAGGATCCGGTCTTAAAAGTATGACCGATGGCAATTTTGTAAATATAAAGAACACTTTTAAGACCGGATTAAAAAGGATCCGGTCTTAAAAGTATGACCGGTGGCAATTTTGTAAATATAAAGAACACTTTTAAGAACGGATTAAAAAGGATCCGGTCTTAAAAGTATTTAAATAGCAATTTTGTAAATATAAAGAGAACTATTTAGACGGATGTTAAAAAGAACTAGTCTACTTTTTTTTAAAAAAATATATATTACTTTTAAGACATGATGTTTTAAATATCCGGTCTAAAAGGTTAAAAATAAAAAAATAAATAAAATGTCTATTTTTTTAAGACCGGATGTTACAAAGAATAGGTCTAAAAGTTTAACTTTTAAGACTTCAATTTGATAACAACCGGTCTTAAAGATTTTCATTAGGCAAACGAAAATTGAATTTTCATTATTCATTTTCTAGTTCCCTCCACTTCCCATTGATTTCTCCGCTCTCTTCTCATTTTCACTTCCCCCCACCCCGCGCATTCGGTGCCGCCGTAGCCTCGATTTCGGAGATCTGTGGCTCAACAACAATCCGAAAATGATTTGTGTTGTTGAGTTCGTATTCGTTGCGTTTGTTTTAGTAGCTCAACAACAATAAATATATATATATATATATATAAATATATATATATATATATATTATTGTTGAGCCACGGAAACAGAAACGCAACGATAGTAAATCATTGACGTAGATTTCGGCTTAAGTTTGAAATTAAATATCAATTTCTTATTTCTTTGTTTTATTGCTCATCTCCTCATTCTCAGGGACGACAAAACTCCAAACTTGATTTCCATGGGGAATGTCAGTCTGCAACTGCTGCCTCTCTTGAGGTAAACCTATTATGTCTTGTTTTGCTTATTTATTTGCGTTATCGATCGATTATTTTTGTTTGTTGTTATTTTTTTTTTAATATATTGAGATGTGCACACACAAAAATGAGATAGATAAGCGGCGGAGGAGTAGAAGAAGATAGATGAATGGCTTCCCATAACTTCTTCGAGGAACGCAAAATGATATTACTCTTCTCTTGACCTCCCTCTCTGTCCTTGTATCGTTTTTTTTTTTTGCTTCCACCCAAAATTTTCTTTGTTCCTTCTTCTTCATCTATCTCTTCTCGAGTTCTCTCTAAAGCGAAGCTTAGGTACTTTCTCTCTCGAATCTATTTGTTTTAGTTCCTACGGTGAAAGATGCGGAAACGAGTTCTCTCGACGCGGCGGCTCGGCGTCTACAATCTCACCTTTTTTTTTTTTTTCATAGAAATGAATTTTTAAGACCGGACTTGAAAATATATACGGTCTTAAAATTTCATTTTTTTTTTATTTTTTTTTAAATGGACTTTTAAGACCGGATGTTTAAAAAGTTCGGTCTTAAAAGTGTTTTTTTAAGACCGGACGCGCATCCGGTCTTAAAAGTAACAGACTTTTAAGGACCGTGCGGAACAAGACGGTCACACATCCGTCTTACGATACCTCTTTCGTCCGGTCTTAAAAGCCTTTTTTTCCACCCGTGTTAAGGCGCAAATGATACTTAACTACAAAACCACCTGCAATTTATTCATCAATGAAATCCTCATTTCATCACAACGATTGAATGTCTTGTTTATCTGTGGGAGACTGATGAACTTACTTTTGTCGCGAAAGCAATCAATTAAACTAGGTCCTAATTAATTATGCAGTTTAGGGTCAACCTAGGTCATTCTCCAAAAGAGCAATCTGTGGGTTTTTCTTTAGGTTGAATTTAGGTGATGAAAAAATGCAATGAAATGAAACTAAACTAAATGTAAGATGAAAATAACTCTAAAATCTATATGATAATGGAACTAAACTAGATGCAAATGCAATTCTGGGGGGTTTTATAGAAAGAGATTTAAAATCCTAAGCAAAGAAATTAACTAATAACTAAGAAAATCAAATAAAAAAAGATAAAGAAGGTTTACTTGATGCAGTGAAGGGGACAACTTAGGATTTACGTGGAGTTAACTTTCCTAGCCCAAATCAATTAGTTAGACCAAAGGGAGATTAGTGAAAAATTGGAATTAATGAATTTAATTAACTAATTGAAATATGGGAAACCCTCAAGTTCAATAACACCTAACCCACTAGAAAACTCATAATGGAATGAGTGCTAGTTAATTAAACTCATTAAAACCCAATCACGATTAATTTCTAAATGTTTGGAATTTTGTTCACAATTATCCAATTAAACAACTAGACAATTTATCAACCTAATTAAACAATAAAATTGATAAACCCAATTGACAATCAAATTAACAATGAGAACTCGATTATTAAATCAATTGACAATCAAAGGTTGTAAACAAAAATCTCAGCAAATATTTTAGCATAATTCAAATCTTAATTATCAATTTAATCTAAATTAAATAATATGTTTACAATCTAAAACTAGATTGTTCTCAAGAAAATAACTCAAAATTATTTAAAACTAAACAATTTCAAAGTCTTCAAACAAATCGATAAAAGGAAAAACACTCCCTTATAGTCTTCAAGTGTAGGCTCCTAGGCTTTAACTTCTTCCATACTCCTCCTAAGTTGCCTCCTAAAAGAGCTTAAGCTCCCATGGATTTTCCTCCTTCACGTATTATGCAGCTCGCCATAGCCATGGGGAAGAATTAATTACTCTATGCTTTGACACACAGTGGCTGTGCGTGTGAATTGGTTAAATGGATGGCGGGGTCCACGTATGTGAATGGGTGGATGAATTGATGAATCAAATCAATCTATGAGTGCCTGCTTCTCCTCGTCCGTCCTTGCGGCTGCGTCTTCAGCGTGTGTGTTTCAGCTCTCAATGGAGCGTCTCGGCGTGAATCAGTTGTCGTGGTTGGCGGCTCTCCAAGAGAGCGTTCCTCTTCTCTTGGCTGTTAGGTCTTTTTATAAAAGGAGGGGAAAGTTTTGGGCAGAGTCTATATTTTAGAAGCCCAATAAAATTCTACCATTAGATTCCTTTTTACCTTTTGAAAAATTCCGCATTTATAGGATCTACAATATGATAAAATCGTAATCTATCATATCTTAAGAAATATTATTTAATCACAAGATATTAATCATAATATCAATATTTAGGCCCAATAATCTTATAATTAATTCTGATTTATATTATTTCCTAAAATTGGCTAATAATTCAAATATTATCTAATATATCCAAATTAACCTAAAATAATCCCCCAAAATAAATGAATAAGGTGGGATAAAATATATACAATTAAGGTTTTATCAGAGACTTACAGTTTTCTTGTGATTATGCATAAACAAACCATAAAGATACAAAAAAAGAAATCCTCAACCCCCCTCCTTTCTTTTATAATACTCACACCTACCCTAAATTGTACTACAAACTTTGTCCTATATTTAGGATCGGAGGTAGTATAAAGAGACCCGCCATTCCAATAATAATCTAATCAAGCATTATATTCCACAAACATAAATAGATAGCGAAAATAATACGAGGGTTTTGATTCAGTCTGAAATAATACGAGTAGACAGTGATCCAACATCAAAACCCACCCATCGCATTTTGATGTCGCAATAACCTAGCTAAAAATACGTGGGAGAGCGCACGCACACACACATATATAGTATAATACTATAATGTGTCTCATTAATTTTATCGCTGTTCTTTTCCAACAAGGCAAGAGGGTTAGCAGGAAATGTTATGATCAATATTGCTTCCGTTTTGAAGGGGTGCAAAAGGAATAACATTTTAAAATGACTACATGCATCATTGTATATTATCACGGCAAAACGGAGCGTCTATATATGGCATTGGCGGCAATTCACAGAATAACATGAAAACGCCCCACTAAATTAGAGTATATCCAACAAAAACAATGCCAAATTGTACATATTACCACAGTGATTACCTCTCAGAATATGAAACTATTAAGACCCACTCCAAAAAAGATGCATGCGAACAAGTTTTTAATTTGGCACTGGCCTTCAATTACTTTCTATGCAGAAAATCTTGGCCTGAAGAAGAAAGGAAATCAAAGAAGGGCTGTTTTCCTTGTGGGCCATTGTCTTCATCATTGTGATGATGAGCTGGAGTAGCATCAGCAGAAAATGAATTGGTTTTGTCTTCCAGAAAGCCAGTTGGCTGCAGAGGGAAAAGCGGAAGCGTTTCTTTGTTCTTCAAGTGCGCATGAATATGATCATCCGACATTACTACTGTGTCCTGATGCATTTGTGGGTATGCCTCACAGTTTCTGGGCATCCTCCTAATGCCTGTCCCTGCTGGCAGAAGCACTTTGGGATGTTGATGATGAGTGATATACCCCATTTCACTATGTGGCGCATAATATGGCCTACATATCACTGAAATTAACAAAACTCAAAAGAATCAAACAAAGAAAAAATGGCATATAAACAGTTGGAAAGAATCACATTATTTCAGATAATTCCTCTGACAGTATTTCTAATGACCACAATTATTATGCTCGGAACAGTATGATAAGAAAACTAATAATTTAAAACACACACACACAATGCAGTCTCTAAATCTGTTTATCATGAATTGGCCAAGCAAAAGAGAAAGGCGCTACAGTTTTTTTTTTTTTAAATAAAAACAACTTATTATGAATTTGCATGGAGAAAATAAAAGACATAGGAATACGTATAATGGGTTAGTGAAGAATGAAAAAGAGAGGGAACCATTAGGGCAGAGCAGTGCGGGAGAGAAGAGAGGAGGAGGGGAATGAAGGAAGCGATTGAAGTAAGCAAGGGATTCTTGCTTCTGCTTCTGACGCTGCCTCGCTTTGTGATTCTGAAACCAATAGAACACATTCTTGCCTTCTATGTGCCCAAAAGCCCTTAGCCTGGCTGTTATTTGCTGTATCTCCTCAGTATTGGGCGTCCTTACCCCTTGCTCATACAGATTCTCCAACAAACTTACTTGCTCCTTTGTTGGGTTCCATCTTGATCCCCCTACTCCATTATTATTATTCCTCCCGCCACCCGATCCATTACTCTCACTTGCCTCCATATCGCTTTACCCTCCTCACAAGCTCCTTCAATCAATCAATTATCTTGCTTTATGGTAGTTGCAGTAATCACGTATGGCTCTTGGGTTTTGGAATTTGAGTAGGAGTAGTATTTTATAGTGTGATGAAAAGGAGAGGAGGAGTCAAATGAAATCGCCAGAGGGAGGATTAACATGCGTATTGTTTTTGGCGCACAACATCTCTGAAAACATGGCTTAGCGGCTGGGGAGATATGAATGGACAGACAGAGAGAGAGGTTGCGTCGTCTTGGTTTGAAGAATATTTACGAGAAGACAATAATTGCTGAAATGGCCAGTAAGTAACGAAGGTGAATGAGAGTGTGGGAGTCGCTCTCTCTCTTGGTTGTCAGCTCATAATGTGTTGGGTGTCTCGGGAATGACAGAGGCAGATATAGAGAGAGAGCGGGGGGGACGAAGGTTACGACGCCAGTGAGAGAAAGAGAGGGCTAGAGAGAGAGAGAGAGAGAGAGAGAGAGGATTGTTGGGTGAAAGGTGTAGGGAGAGGAGTAGGGTTTTGGGAATTGAGGTGAGGGCAGATAGGCTCAGAGAGGAGAGAGACTCGTTTTGAAACGTAATAGCTAGGCTGGCTCATACAAACGTTATCTCTCCGCATTTGATTCTGCTTTTGACTTTTCAGTTTTCACACTTTCATCCTCATTGGCCCTCCTCCATAACATAACCACAGATTTAAGTATATCAAAATCATATTTATAAATCTCTTTTAACTAAATCACAGTATATAGTACTAAGGAGAGAGAGTTAGTTTAATGATTATGAGGTAAATTTTTAATTAAATTTGCTCTCATTCATGAATGAGTATCTTTCAACTTTTTCTTCTCTCTATTTTCATTGGTACAATTAATATGGACAAAATTGTCACAATCTCATTTATTACCTGAAAGATGACTTATAAATAGGACAAATTTTTTTGGTCAAAAGAGACTTATAAATAAGACCATAGTAGTATATCCTCCAAGTGACACCCTCTCTTTTTAGCACGGTTTTGAAACCAGATCGGACTGGCCTGTTTGGCCTAAAAACCGGTCAGTGCATCAACCCGATTCACTATTTTTTTAAAGGATTTTTTCTAGAATTTCATAAAAATAACCTAAAATCTTCAATTTTTCATTGGTTTGGCTCCGAGTATCTCTTGTTTGAATGTGGTCTAACCCACTGACCCTTTATTCAGTATTCCAACCAGTTTAGTGGCCGGTCTGAATTTAATAACCTTGCTTCTTAGTTCCAATATGTCATGCATAGAGTACTTTATGTTTTTAAAATAATCTTAACCTAAATGTACTCCCTTTGGTCTTTATTATAAGGTACTAATTAACAAGTATATTTAATCCTTTTTATAAGACACTTGCTTGTTCCTAATGAGCATTAATTATTATTATTTTCATGTATGCCCCTAATTAATAAGGGTAGTAAGTGAGAGTAATAATTAATATAATATTAGAGTTTAGTGCAATTAGTAGGGTTAAAATTAGAAGTTACTTAAATTGTAAGACAACTTTATTGACTTTAACTGTTTTTATTATATTGGTTCGTGAGAATTGTTAGTTGGTGCCTTATAATAAGGACCACAGGGAGTGTATACGAACATAATTGGACAAAAATTACGTGCATGTTTTAATAAGATGAGAAAATACATCGTTCATGCCTACAAAACAACAAATATTATTATTGATTAGTAATTGGAATATTGAATTGGAAAAGTATACGAGTTATTCTATGGAAGTGGTTCAAGTGAAGTGGTTCAATATCTTTTAGAAAAAAATCATTTGAGTTTTGTATATTAAATAAATTATATTAAGAGAGTTTTATGTATATTTGTTTTTTTGCCAACAAGAGAGTTTATGTATAACTCTAGCTACTGTTTGAGCATAAATTAATCGAATATAATGCTGAATGTCACATCCTTATGAATTGATTGAAATTAAGGTTCTTTTTTATTCACATCACTCATATCTTGTTCTAGTCTTCATAATATGGGTATTGACAGCCGAACATGACTTGCGTGAGATTTGATTTTACATATTTGGCGATAGTCTTTTTTTTATACGATTTTTTTTTTAAAAAAATTGAAAAGCGAATCCATCCTTAAAAGAAGGAAAGCAAAACGGACAAGAAGCAAGGGTGCAGCAGAAGCCTCACAGGCCACAGCGTGAGTCAGGGAAAATGGTAGCTAAAGACACAGCAAATCAATCCAAGGCACACAAAAAGTAGAGGAGAAGCCTGGAAATACCCAGGCAAAGCTTCAAGCTTTAGGCTTCAGAGTTCAGACCAAGCAAAAATACATTGGTCAAGGGTCAAGAAGAAGCAACACCAAACAGAAGAGAGAAATTACCAAAGCAATATATATCCTGTGCATGTGATGTAGAAAGAAGCGTGGTCAGAATCCAGGAAAAGAACGCAAATATGAAACGGCCAGTTGGAGTTAGAGTTAGGGGCCATAAATGGGATATCATATAAAGTAAGTGCATGCCAGACAAAGTGACAGAAATAGAGAAACTAAGAAAAAAGCATGCAGAGTGATAGGTGTGAGTGAGTGATACGGGTTGTGTTATATTCATGCGAGATAATGGGACTTTTTTCTGGGGGTGAATGATCAGAAGATCGACGTGAATAATAATAATGAGTGCAATATATGGGGAAGCTGATTATTGCAGGGCTACGACGTCGTCGTGTTGCGGAATTGCACAAAAAAGGACGATTGAGGTGCCAACATCTCGTGAAACGGAGGAGTGAAAAAGATGCACCAATCCCTTGGCCCTCTTCTGCCACTTTTTCCATCTCAGAATTCGATGCAGATTGGTGAAACCATGCATGCTCCCTCTCTCTCCTTCGTTTTCAACCAAAGTCCCACGGGGAGAGTGAACAAAAAATACTCCATTCATTGTTTACGATACGACAGAAGATCTATCCTCATCTCATGCATGCTCATCCATCTGGATTTTGCTTTTTACCACTGCTTGTTCCAATACGACAATGCCTTGCTTGCACATACACCTTTGCCTGGATCAATCCTCCTTGTTTAGCCACATAATCTCAGCAATTATATTCAAATTTCAATACTGATTTATTCATGTGATTATGTATTAAGACGTACGTCGGGAGGGTATTGAGGCGTCTCAGTATGGCTAAAATAAATTAAGAAATTTGTAGAAACTACTATAAAAAGGAAACATTATTTACGCTAGATCTTGATCAACAGGATTAGGATTGTGAATCCTCGCCTACTGTCAATTCAAGGTTGGATAAGGCTATAAATCTGACAACAATAGGATAACAAAATTAGAATATTACCATATATTTTTCAAAGTTGTGTCGTTGATTATGTCTCCGCGCGCAACTTTTTTTACCACGATTCATACATGGCCAGATCTACATATTTTCCGCCTATGATGAACTTTTTATAAAGATATAATTAATCTGTAAATCTTTATAGTTTCAATCAATTTTTAATTGGGTCCCTATATTTTTTATCCTTTTTATTCGGTCCTTATATTTTCACTTGCTTTAATAAGGTCCCTTTAATTTTTTATTTATCAATTTAATTTAATTTAAAATAAAATAAAATATAAAATTAATAGTAAATATTATTTAATAATTACATATTTATTAAAAATAATCAATGTAATAAATTCGTGGATATATATTTAATAGAATCAGAATAACTAATTAAAATTATTTCCAACTTTATAATTATAAAAATAAGAACTATAAAATAAATAATATAAATATATTTTTTATTACAGATTTTAAATATTATTAAGATAATTACTATAATGAGTATTATTATTTATACAATAATATTAAAAAATTATAATTAATAATATTTTTCCCACTATAATTAATAATTTTATATTTTATATCTATATAATAATATTATCGGAATTTATAGATTAAAGAATAAAATGTTATAGGGACCTAATTAATAAATAAATGAAACTATAACGACCAGATAAAAAAGAATTATAAGGACTTGATTAAAAATAAATGAAAGTATAATAATCTGATAAAAAAATATAAAGACCTAATTAAAAATTGGTTGAAACCAGAAAGACCTCCAAATTAATTATCCTTTTATAAACTATGCTCATATTTCTAACGTTTAAATATGTAGAGAAATATTAAAAGAATAAAAATAAGGTTCACGTACATGATATTATACTGAACCACTATACTATGTTAGCACGTTTCTCGAAGTTTATTAAAATAAATAAACTTTTTTCTAAGAAAAAATTAAGTTACACGAAACCCATGTGACAAAGAATTTTGCAAAAAAAAAAAAAAAAAAAAAAAAAAGGAAAAGGAAAGAAATAAAACAGGATAGACCCGATTTATTAAAAAGGCAGTGTCTATGAGTAACAATGCTATTCCTTACCCGCACACCCACATTTTCGTAATATTCCTTCTATATTATTATTCATAGAATTTTTAATATATTTGATTGGATAAAGAAAATTGGTTAAATTAGTTAATATGACATATATTTTTGGAAAAATATTAGTGAGATCCTAAGGAACAGAAAAATATCGAAAAAGTCTCAACCCTAAATCTCCTATTAAAAAAGTCTCTATATAAATGATGAAATTCCAATATAAAAAAAGTCTCATTGTCAAAATGACTTTTCATATTGTAAAAATAGTTTTTCCAGTTGTTAAAATTTCCCTATGAAAATATTGTTAACTAAATGGCTTTTTTTGTTGTAAAAAATTTTACAAGTTTTTCCTTGTAGAATTTTCGAAATCTGGAAAAAATTTGGCAACAGGAAAAGTTATTTTGACAACAATATTTTCATAGGAAAAGTTATTTTAACAACATGAAAAACCATTTTGACCATGAGACCTTTTTTGATATTAGAATTTTGTAATTAATATCAAAAAAATCCCTAGGGACTTTTTTTATAGGGATTTGGGGTTGAGACTTTTTTAATACTTTTTCTCTTCCTTAGGAGTTCACTGATATTTTCCCTATATTTTTCTAAAAGGATTAAGGGATAAAAATATACATGTACTTTTTCTGAAGGAGCGTCTAACACCAAGTTCTTTTTTTAGGTGCAAAAGTAACTACGTGGTTACAAATTATGTGCTAAAATACCGTTTGACCGTTAAGTTTGACTTTTTTTGTTAATTGGACGATGATGTGGCTTTTAAGATGCAAAAATACACATGTGGTTTATCCAAAAGAGCGCCTAACACCAAGTGCTCTTTTTCAAGTGCAAAAATATCGTTTAACCGTTAAGTTTGACTTTTTGTGTGTGGAAAAAATAGTACAATCAATACCCTGAAATAGGGTTAAGGTGCAAAAATACACATGTGCTTTTGTCAGAAGAGCGCCCAGTAGCAAGTGCTATTTTTAGGTGCAAAAGTGATTATGTGGTTATAAAATAGGAGCAAAAGTTACAGTAACCGTTAAAGGGGTGGATGTTGACTGTTAAGTTGGAAGGTTTGATTTAAATTAATGATGTGGACGCTGACTAGGAGTGTGTAGCAGACAAGTGGAATCTTAATGGTTGAGTAATTGATGACTTGGAAAAAGAATGATTTATTTATCTGGAAAAAATATAATTTGCTTGTTACAAATCGGAAAACGAACGGAGACCAGTATATCTCGTCATAATGTTTTTTGGCGAATCCGAGAGAGAAACAAAGTCAAACAAAAAAAATGAAAACAAACTTAGAATTAACGAGAAAATAATGGTGGGTACCAGATTGCTGAAGAACCTGGGATGCATGAGTAGATCTCATTACCTTGCCCTCTTTCCTACCGATCGTCTTTCTGCAACACTTTCTCCTGTCCTTTTTAGGTTATCTATTATATCTCCAAACTGCTTCTGTGTTTAAATGAAAATGAATATTGGATTTAACTTAACGAGATGAAGAACTTGACATTGAACTTAACGAAACCTTACCTGGGATGAAGAACGTATAAATCAACTAAGAACGAAGAGATAAGGTAAGCGACAGCGAGAAGAATGCAGAGCACAATGGCTCGATTAAGGACGAAGGTGAAGTCGACGCGAAGAGAGGGAGTAGTCGAAGAAGAAAGAGGTAAATGGAGCTCTGATTTGAAGACGTAACCCTTCAATTCCAGACGAGAATCGCGACTTGGTCCGGTTTAGGAGACGAAACTTACTTGCCCAGAGGGTTTATGTCTAAACCGTCAAACTTGAACATGAAATAGGCTCGTCATGAGGCAGAGAAAGTTGTGTTTGGATCACTAGACGCTCTGTTTGAGAAAATCGGAGTTAAATCCAGAGATATTGATATTCTCATTGTGAATTGCAGCTTGTTCAACCCAACTCAAATTCCTACGCCATTGTCGTCAGCACTGAGAACATAACCCTCAACTGGTACTTCAGCAACGACTGCTCTATGCTTCTCTGTAACTGCATTTTTCGAATGGGCGCCACCGCAATTTTGTTATCCAACAAATCCTCCGACAGGGCCCGATCCAAATACCAATTAGTCCACACAGTTCGAACCCTAAATTATATTTTTTTCCAGATAAATAAATCATTCTTTTTCCAAGTCATCAATTACTCAACCATTAAGATTCCACTTGTCTGCTACACACTCCTAGTCAGCGTCCACATCATTAATTTAAGTCAAACCTTCCAATTTAACAGTCAATGTCCATCCCTTTAACAATTACTGTGACTTTTGCTCCTATTTTGTAACCACATAGTCACTTTTGCACCTAAAAAAAACATTTGCTACTAGGCACTCTTCTAACAAAAGCACATGTGTATTTTTGCACCTTAACTCTCCTTAAATATAAGATCTTGAAAAAAATACTTCAAGATGCTAACTAATACTGAAAAAATAATTGGTAATTTTGAAAAATTATTTTAGGATCTTAAAAAAAAATATCAGGGTACTGACTGGTACTAAAAAAAATAATTCAAGATACTGACTGGTACAGAAAAAATACTTCATGATCTTGAAAAGATATTCCAGGGTTGACTAGTACTAAAAAAATACTTCAAGATACTGACCGATACTAAGAAGATACTTCAGGGTACTTACTAGTACTAAAAAAAATTCAGGATAGTGACTGGTACTGAAAAAATACTTTCTGATCTTGAAAAATGATTTTATAGTACTTATTGGTACTAAAAAAATACTTTAAGATATTAATTGGTACTAAAAAGATAAAAAAGTCAAACTAACCGTCAAACAGTATTTTTCCATCTAAAAAAAAAGCATTTCGTGTTGAGCGCTATTTTGACTGAACCACATGTGTATTTTTGCTCCTTAAAAGTCACCTCCTCATCCAGTCAGCAAAAGAAAGTCAAACTTTTGCACCTAGTTTATAACAAGTAGTCGTTTTTGTACCTAAAAAAATCACTTGGTAGTGGACATTATTTCAAAAAAAAAACATGTGTATTTTTACTCCTTAACCCTTTTCTAAACCACTATATTCACTTTCTTTAATTTACCTACTTTAATTCTCAGTGTATCAATAAGAATAAATTAAAAAAAATTGATAAACAAAAAAAAGTTTATCTTATATTTAAGATTTGATAGATTTTTTTTTTTGATCTGAAAGCGATAGGGGAGGGGATCGAACCGAGGCGCAGGGAGAAATGAATCGCAATACCAATCGCACTACTCTTAGTAGTCTTTGGTTAAGATTAGATAGATGAATTCGCTAAATATGGAGAGAAGTATTGATGGATAGAAGTATTATTAGAAATGGATAACGGAGAGGAGTGATGGATATGGGCAAGAAACTTGATTGTAAGCCTCGACTTGAGACGCTGGAGCCCTCCACCCCGCTGGAACCCAAACCATATGTTTACTTGCCCAAAAAATTGTACGACATATTCACGAATTATGAAACAACCAACCCATAAAAAGGAGTAGAGCGTAATGGGCCCAGCTGTCCAAGCTGAAGCTCTCACCGCTGCTCTCGGATGCTTGCATATAAATTTGTGTGTAGGCATAGTATCAAAAAAAAATAAAAAAAAAATTGTGTAGGCAATTTTTTTTTTTGGTCAAGGTGTGTAGGCAATTAGATAAAGCATTGAATCGCATTATTCGTGAGGGAGAATCGGGCAAGCAACCCACATGCGTGCGAGGTTACTTTTTTTGGGGCCAGCACTAAGTATTATGTTTATATAGTGGAAAAGGGACTAAAACCACGAAACCCAAGCATTATTTTGATCGTTAGTTTTTAATCCAGCAACCAATTGATTCGAAAAAACCAGATTCGGCTGACATTTGATCATATTAGATATATATTAAAACCAGATTCGGCTGACATTTGATCGTATTAGATATATATTATTGATCACGAACCTTGAAAACTGGAGACTGAAACCGCAAAACATACTTTTAGGACTTGAAATTTTGAAGTTTACGAAGTAACCTACAAACAGCCAAAAGGACACACAAAGTAAACAATTGTTGGCTTAGTCCACTTCCTCGATCTTGGGGCCACCAGCAGAAGCAGCATCCTCATCCATGGCTCCCCCGGCGTCGCCCCCGGCGCCTTGATAGATCTTGGCAATTCTGGGGTTGCAAATGCCCTCCAACTCCTTCAGCTTGTCCTCTAATTCGTCTACCTCAGCAAGCTGGTTCGCGTCAAGCCATTTGATGGTCTCCTCAATCGCATCTTCCATCTTTTTCTTATCATCTTCAGGCAGCTTGGAAGCTATCTTCTCATCCTTTATGGTGTTCCTCATGTTGTATGCGTAGTTCTCGAGCGCATTTTTAGCCTCCACTTTCTTCTTATGCTCCTCGTCTTCCGCCTTGTACTTCTCAGCCTCCTGCACCATCTTCTCAATCTCATCCTTTGAAAGCCTTCCTTTGTCGTTGGTGATCGTAATCTTATTCTTCTGCCCTGTCGTCTTGTCCTCCGCGGAAACATTCAATATCCCATTGGCATCGATGTCAAAGCAAACATTGATTTGTGGGACTCCCCTTGGAGCAGGGGGAATGCCCGACAACTCAAACTTGCCAAGCAAGTTGTTGTCACGGGTCCTAGTACGTTCACCCTCATACACCTGAATCAACACGCCGGGCTGATTATCAGAGTAGGTTGAGAACACTTGCTCCTTCTTGGTGGGAATTGTGGTGTTCCTGGGAATCAACACAGTCATGACTCCTCCGGCAGTTTCCAAACCGAGGGATAAAGGAGTGACATCCAGCAACAGAAGGTCCTGCACTTTTTGATTGCCTTCTCCACTGAGAATTGCAGCCTGAACGGCAGCACCATAGGCCACAGCCTCGTCGGGGTTAATGCTCTTGCAGAGCTCCTTTCCATTGAAAAAGTCTTGCAACAGCTGTTGAACCTTCGGAATTCTAGTGGATCCACCCACAAGAACGACATCGTGGACGCTGTTTTTATCCATCTTTGCATCCCTCAAACATTTCTCTACGGGCTCCATACACTTTCTGAAGAGATCCATGTTGAGCTCTTCGAACCTGGCACGAGTAATGGTTGTGTAAAAGTCAATGCCTTCATATAATGAGTCAATCTCGATGGTTGTTTGCGCGGTGGATGAGAGAGTCCTTTTCGCTCTCTCGCACGCTGTTCTCAACCTCCTCAAAGCTCTGGGGTTCCCACTAATATCTTTTTTGTTCTTCCTCTTAAACTCCTGAACAAAATGGTTCACCATTCTGTTATCAAAATCCTCACCACCCAAGTGGGTATCACCAGCAGTAGCCTTCACTTCAAAAATACCTTCTTCAATGGTGAGAAGGGAAACATCAAAAGTCCCACCACCAAGATCGAAAATAAGAACATTCTTCTCACCAGTACTGCTAGCTTTTTTGTCAAGTCCATAAGCGATGGCGGCAGCAGTAGGTTCATTAATAATACGCATCACATTTAGCCCAGAGATAACACCAGCATCCTTTGTAGCTTGACGCTGGGAATCATTGAAGTATGCGGGCACAGTAACAACAGCGTTCTTCACAGTAGAACCAAGATAGGCCTCGGCAATCTCCTTCATCTTTATGAGAACCATTGAAGAAATCTCTTCGGCCGAAAATTGCTTCTCCTCTCCCTTGTAAGTGACCACAATCATTGGTTTGTCACCTGCACCAGCAATCACCTTAAACGGCCATAATTTGATGTCACTTTGCACCGAGGAATCGCTGAAACGCCTACCAATCAAACGCTTGGCGTCTGCAAGAATGACATATAAAACGTATGAAATCAGAAATAAGAATTATCATCCCCTGACATCCCAAAAAAGGAGCAAAGTAAGCCTCGTTAGCCATCTTTCATAACTACATAGTGTGAGACTGTATTTGCTAAATAATGGGAGAAAAAGCCACATTCTGACTTTAGATTGCATCATTGAGAAACACGAAAAAATCAAAAAAGAGAGAGCCATAATTCCTCTGTTTCTATTCACCAATGAAATATCTTGTCTCTACGGAGTTATTAGCAAGAAATACAAGAACCAGAAAGATCAGAGTGCCAAAAACAATTAAGCAATTATGAGAACAGGAAATAGGGAGAGTATATGAACCACTACTGGGCAATCTGGAGAGTTGTTGACTACCAGAGCACCATAAATAATTAAATATACTAGACCAGAACCAGAACAATATCTATAGTTTCAGATTAGCCAAGCTCCTCTGTTTTGAGAAAAATTAAAAATCTCCAGAGACTAAAATGCCGCCACTTAAATGAACCGTTGCAAATCGAAATAATTCAGGCAAAATCACAGGCTAATACATGCAAAATCCCAGTAGACAGAGGTCAATAGTCAACCAAATTAAAATCTCAGTAAAGCAATTTCTTCTCAATTCTAACACCAACAAATCAAAGCAAAATCACTGGGAAAAATTAAAACAGGCAACAATTCCTATGTTAACCATCCAAAAAAAAAAGAAAAAAAAGATCAGAGGTTCATACCGAAAACAGTGTTGGTTGGATTCATCGCGACCTGGTTCTTAGCAGCGTCTCCAATCAACCGTTCGGTGTCCGTGAAAGCGACATAAGATGGCGTCGTCCTGTTACCCTGATCATTGGCTATGATTTCGACACGGTCATGCTGCCAAACGCCAACACAAGAATATGTCGTCCCCAAATCGATTCCAATCGCCGGACCCTCGCCTTTCCCAGCCATAGTCTTTCAAGTTTTGAACGAAACGATTATAAGCAAAGCAGTTTTCTCAAGGTGAATTGTCTAGCTGGGAGAGAAGGCGGGTGTTATAAAGGAATAAAGTTGGTATTCTGGAAGGTTCAGTGAGTGAGATGTGAGCCGTCGGATCAAGAATTACAACGACTTAAAATGTTTGTAGCAGGGGGCAACAAATTCTCTGAATGAATTCAGTTGGTTTGTTACTCGAAGTCTGTAGCTGATTCGAGAAATTTCTGATTGCGTGTGCGTGGGGACAATGGCATTCGCGGTGGAGAAATCGCGACCGTTGATGAGAGGTTGTGCCCTTGTAGGATTTGCGTTTCTCCCGCGCTTTGGCTCGCATGACTATTGAGGTCGCTGGGGCTAATTGCATTTTTTTTTTTTTTTTTTTGCAGTGTGGACCGTGTGGTTAATCGGAATGAGAAATGCGCTTATCTTCTTAAATTTGTGCCGGTAGTCTCCCGCCTTTTCTTTTCCTTCTCAACCTTCAACTGGTCTAGCACTCATGACATGTGAATTATGATTTTATTATTTGTAGTAATAAATACATGTAGTAATTTGTAATTATAATTGTAACTTTTTTTTTTTTAATTATAAAGGTAAGCCGGAACTTGAAAAGAAGTAACTAGGCTATTTTCTTAGATACAGAATAAATGTAACTCATCCTTTCAAAATACATAAACCTGATGAGATGTGAAGTAAAATAAATGAAGGAGTACTTTAATATAAATATTGAAAATGATAAATTAGTTCACAGTCACCAGTGGCATAAAAATGTAAAGATTATATTGTTTATTGGTCATGAACCACATGAATTATGTTAAATTTTGTACTCTATTTATGACCCACTTTGCCGTACAACTGAAATCACATGGCAATTATATGATTTGCCTGACAACATTATGTATAAGTGCTGATTTGTAGTAAATATGTAGGTTGAATCAACACTTGCTAGGCAAAATCTTCAACCAAAAATTAAGGCCATCCAATCAACTACACAACGGATCTTTTTGGAAGTTAACTATGAGAAGAAACACTTCGTTCTACTCGGGAATTGATTTTAAACTGGTTGGCATAATTGATTAATGATTAGGTTAGAAGTTATGTTTTCATATGTGATTCAGTGTTTGTTTGGGATACCTAAAAATATTTATTCACATAAATCGAGACAGAACTCATGTCACATATTTACCTCATATGAAAACACGTTTATAGGAAAGCAAGTGTGTTAAGTGGCAATGCACTCTTCTCATGGAGAATTTGTTAGTTCTACATGACCCCTTATATGCATTTCAAAAAGCCCTCAAAATGATGATACAAATGTTGTTTACAATGACTTCTTACTTGGGGAGAACACTAAATTGGTTGAGAATTGATGAAAATTTTCTCACATATGTCGAAATCTTAAGTTCTTGTGAAGATAGTATAACTTAAATTTTAATTTACATTATAAAAAAGGTAAAGCGTAGAAAGAACGGGTCACATCGGGCCGGGCACTGTTAGTGGCCATTTTAAAGGCGAGCTTGAAAAATGGACGAGATATTTGAAATTAATGACGGCAGGGAACTAAACGGACCGGCCCTAAAGGGCCATAAAGGGTTAGCCTTCAGTAGGCCATTTTCATTTTTGTATTTTTTCTTTTTTTCCTTTTTAAATTTATTAATATATATATATATATATATATATTGTATTTGTTATAGAGTTATTTATTCATTTAACTATAAATACATAATAACTATACTCTAATTTTATGATTTGATTTATTATTTTTGCAAATAAATATTATGGATATGTTCATGATGCGGGAGAAGAATTTCATGATATTCTTACTTATGAGCTAGAGGCTACTACTCAAAGTGAAGAACAATCAAATGTCGTTAAAATCGATGATAGTGACGAAGATGACGACAATAATAGTCATCGTACTAATGTCACTTAGTGATATGTTTTTTTATGTTTTATGTGAATTATTTGTGAACATAGTTTGTTTTTTATTATGAATTATTGACTGTACTTATTTATTGGATGATTCGTGTTGTAATTTACTAATTATATTTTTTTTTAAAGAGTGGAGGAAAAATAGTTAAAATTTGGAATAGTAATTTTTACGTACTGCCAGTGCTCTCGGCCGGGCTTTGAAAAAGCAGTGTTTTTCTTACTTTCCCGCCTGGAGGGTCGGCCTGTTAGGCCCGCAGGCCCTTCACAGCGAGCCTTGATTGCCCGACTAAAAAAAAAGGCAGACTACTTCACGATGTACTACTAGTACCTCGTGAGGTGAGTACCTAGTGAGGTATTTGGTTAAAAAAAATACAACAATATAACATAAAATAAAGAGTAAATACCCTTTCTGGTCCCTGATAAAAAAGGCGATCTCCATTTTGGTCCCTTACAAAAAAAAAAGTTTTTCTTTAGTTCATAAAAAAGACGAATAAGGGTCGATATGTTGACATTTTGATCCCTTACAAATTTCAAAAAGTTCATTTTTAGTCCATAAAAAGGACGAATAAGGGTCGATTTTTTTGTAAGAGACCAAAATAGGGTCTGTATTTTTTGTCAGGGACCGAAAGGGCATTTACTCTAAAATAAAAATAAAAACTGAGACTACCTCACGAGGTATTTAATATATTAAAATAAAATTGAAGCAAATAAAAATAATAATATAATAAAAAAAACGCAGAGTACCTCACAAGGTACTTCTAGTACCTCCTAAGGTATCTGCTAAAAAAAAAAAAAAAAGAGTTCCTCACATGTATTTGGTGAAAATAAAAATATATGTATAAAATAAAAAGCATAGACTACCATGGAAGTTATCTGGTATATTAAAATTCATAATAAGATAATAAAAACAATAAAAAAAATGTAGAGTACCTTACGAGGTACTCCTACTACCTCGTGAGGTATGTGAGAGAAAAAAAGATACTAATAATATAAAATAAAAAAAACTCATACTACCTCGCGAGGTACTGGTTTTAAAAAATAAATAGTTTTTTAGAAAAATAAAAACAAAGACTACCTCACAAGGTATCTGGTTAAATTTTTTAAAATAATAATAATAATAATATAAAATAAATAATAATAATAATATAAATAAAATAAAAAACGCAGAGCACCTTGCGAGATACTCCTAATACCTCACGAGCTATCTGGTGAATCTTTTTTTAGAAAATAATAATGTAATAAAAAAATTAAAAAAACGCGGAGTACCTAGCGAGGTAATCATAATACCTCGCGAGGTGTCGGATAAAATAATAATAATTTAAAAAACGCTAAAGTATACATTTGATCCTTTATGTTTACCTTTTGTATCATTTTAATCCCTTAGTTTGTAAGGTGCACGTTTGGTCCCTTAATGTTAACACCGTTAGTTAACGCGGAAGATCTTGACTTAATGATTTTAGCGATGATCGTAATCGATTAAATCGCCGACTCAAACGTGTTTATATGTTAGTATTTTAATAAATTAATATTTTAAATCCTATTAATTGAAAAAAATAATTAATCTTCACGGACTGTTTTGTGGTTTTTCACAATTTGTGAAGATTAAATATATATTTTTTGTCAAAGAAAATTTATTTTTTTCAATTAATAGGATTTAAAATATTAATTTATTAAAATACTAACATATTAACACGTGTTTGATCAATATTTAATTGTTTAATCATCGCATTTAAAATTGTTGAACAATTATTTTCCGTTAAGTGAGACTAATGGTGTTAACATTAAGAGACAAAACATGTACTTTACAAACTTAAAGGACTGAAATGATATCAGAGGGAAACATAAAGGACCAAATGTATACTTTAGCATTTTTAAAAAAATTAATAATAATATAATAAAAAAATTAAAAAACACAGACCTCGTCACTCCGAATACCTCCCGAGGTATGAGATAAAATAATAATAATATAAAATTAAAACATAAATTAAAAAAATTAAAAAATTAAAAATAATATAATTAAAAAAATAAAAAACGCTGAGTACCTCACGAGGTACTGGTAATACCTCACGAGGTATCCGATAAAATACTAATAATTCAAAATTTAAAAATAAAAAATTAATAATAACAATATAATAAAAAAATTAAAGTTTAAAATATACCTCACGAGGTACTCAGATTACCTCGCGAGGTATTTTATAAAATAATAAATTAAAAAAAAATTAAAAAACGCAGATCTCACGAGGTACTCCGATTACATAGCGAGGTATCTGATAAAATAATAATAATATAAAGTTTAAAAATAAAATTAAAAATTAATAATAATACGAGAGCTCTTACGAATGTATGATTTCTCTCTTGCTCTTATTCTCTATCTTTTAGTTCTTCTATATCTTTATTTTTATAACACGTTATCAAGAGATTTCTTTACGAAGGTATGATTTCTTTAACGATTTCATCTACTTTCTTTAAGGATATACGTTTATTTATCGAGTTCTTTTATTATTTATATTATTATTATAGTTTGGCCGGAAGCCATACGCCTTTGATTTTTTTAATTATGATATTGTATAATGAAGTCATATTTCTTTAATTCTTATTTTGATATTATATGAATGAAAGTCATATTTCTTTAATTCTTATTTTAATATTATATGGCGTGTAAGCCATACCCTTTGATTTCTTATTATAATATTATATGACCAGAAGTCATATTTCTTTAATTCTTATTTTAATATTATATGGCTACAAGCCATACCCTTTGATTTCTTATTATGAAATTATATGACTAGAAGTCATATTTTTTTAATTCTTCTTTTGATATTATATGGCCAGAAGTCATATAACTTTCATCTTCTTATTGTATGGCTGGAAGCCATAGTGTTCGAACTTTTATTTATCCTGAAGATAAAAGGCCTGAAGCCATAAAATTTTAATTTTGTTTCAATACTTTATGAATTATTTTTGTGAATTTCCTATTATTATCATTAGTGTTTCATATTAAATATTCTAATAATATATAATATTTGTTTATTCAAGATAAAGGGCATATAGATTTTATGTCTCATGTTTATCCGAAGATAAACGGTGAGAAGTTATATAGATTTAATTTCTTATGAAAAAGACAAATTGGCGGAAATAGGAGGTACAAAATGGCTAGAAGCCATATTCATTTGATTCCTTATTATATGACCAAGTCATATACTTTGTATAATTTATTTTATGGGATGACTAGAAACATATATTTAATTTTTATCTAACCTAAAGATAAAAGGTCAGAAGCCATATAATTCCAAATTCTCATCATTGGCCTAAAGCCATGAGACTAATTAACCTAAAGCTATGAGAATTAATTAGCCTAAAGCCATTAAAACTAAATGGCTTAAAGCCATAAATTTTTAATTTCGTAATTTATGGATTATTTGTTGTCTTTATGAATTTATTATTCATGTTATTGTATTGTGTTTTATATCTCATAAATTTCTTTTTATAAGAAATTTAAATTTGTGTTTCATGAAGCATCAAAATTGTATATTTGGCCTTATAAGACCTTCTTGTTCTTTAGAACAAATTAAAGGAGTTGTATTACAACCAAAAGATGGTTGTTCTTCCAAAAGCTCATTATAAATGGGCATACTCAATTTGCTCCTGCAGTAGCAAAATTGTGAAAAAGATTTTAAGAAATATGTTGAATTAATTTCTTGATCTTATATATGGCCAAACAAAAACAATGTGTTTTTATTGCTAATATCATGAATCCAGGCTCGACTCCATTCCCAGAAGCGAATGAAGTAATAAATGAATCTAATTATGGCCGTAGATATAAGAATGAACATGTCTATAGTCTTGGGCATGATCAAGATTGTAATCATATTGGTTCAAATTCCCATCTGAAGTGGAGAAATATTATTGATAAGAGCCACAACAGGGAAGCTATTGGACATAATAAATATGCTGAAAATTCATCATATCACTATGATACATATTATTTTAATATAATATAATATGACATGATTTTATATGTTTATGAAAAATATTTTATGGTTTATATGGTTTTGAGATTTGATATAGCATCTTCAAATATATCAAAAATGCATTTGACACAATGTTACTATTCGTACAGTAATTTACTATTTGCACAGTAACGGTAACATGTGATTGCACAGTGATACGTAATCATTTACATAGTATTGCAATTTATGAGATATTTGGTCCTTCAGTTTTCTATACCAACGAAAGAGGTATAAGAGCTTGTTCACACCCATGAATGAAGAGTGTATAAGAGAGTGGCTTTGGATTGTTATAAACATTGAGGCCTTGAAGGCTGTTTCAAATATTGTATGATACAATAAGATTTTAGTAACCTTGGAAAAGTATTGTCTAGAAGACAATAACTTGCAGACATTTATGTCGTAATAAGTATAAAGGCTAATAGTCCTAGAGACTAATTAGCATATTTTGTCCAACTTTGTAAGAGAGGCTAATGTTCAGACTATATATATGGTAGTATAAATTTGACAGAAGGCTCCAAAAGAGCTAATATTTTGTTACCTGAAGCTCGTATAAAAGAAACTTATTGAGTTTTAAAGATATCTACAAAAATAGATATCATATAAAAACACATGCTATTATAAACATGAAGTTTACAAATAATAATACAAATTGGAAGTTTGTTGTAAACTAGAAGTTTACAAATAATAATGCAAGAGATTGTAATTGTAAACCAGAAGTTTACAAATATAGCAAATCAAATGTTTGCTAATGCTGCCAATGAGATATTAAAGAGGCAATGAGCTGCAAAGAAATACATCCATATTTATTTTGAACCAAAGCCCGAGAGAAATAAATAAGCCCAGAAGGTAATATGCTGCTTACTTGTTAGTGTTATTGTTATTTAAATTTATTGTGATCACATATCGTAAATTTGTTGCCATGAGAATTTTCTGCTGAAAAATTTTACTGTGTGATTCTATGATTTTGATTATGACTATTTTCATATATGGTAGTTCCTTAAGAACTATTTTTTTTTTTTAGCTTTAAAGAGTTTAAAAGTGATTTTAAAATACAGATATAAAGAAAATATGTTTGTATAAATCACACTTGAAGGGGAGATTGTTAGAATACAAGTGTAAGCTAATTCTTGAAAAGTTATATACTTCTCACACAAAATGAAATAGATCTCCCAAAATGGATGTCAGATTATGATTTAAGTCATAATTTTATGGAAAATGAAAAGTTTATGATTGGTTGAGATATATGTTACGATAAATCAGAAGTTTACTAATTCAAACAAATTCATTGTTGGCATGACTTGTTTGATCATCCAAATCACACACATATATATAATAAGATTATGTATGGACATCCATTGAAGAACCAGAAGATTCTTTATAAATAACCAACATATTATTTATGAATTATGTGCTGCTTATTCTTATTGATTATGATTAGTAATGGATCTCAATATTTCTGGAAATATATCAAACATTCTTATATGGGCCAATTGAAATAGCATGTAAACCATATAAATTTCAAAGATGCATCTATAAGATGGTTACATGTGAGACTATTAGCATGCAACTTGAAGTTTGTAAGAATGTTTATAACATGAAGTTTGCAACCTAAAGTTTGCAATAATAAATTAAGCGTGTTATTTCCAGATTATACGATCCAGAAATCATGTATTAAAGCATTCATAAATAGCTAGATCAATGCTTATAAGAACAAAATTTCTACGTTGGTTTATTTGATCTTGTATATAACAGCATTTATATAAGCCAACAAAATTCTCCCTGTATAATTGGCTTTTGGTCAGGAGCTAGAAAAATTCCATCTTAAAAGATTTGAATGTGCATGACAATGCACATAGATGGATAAATGTTGTGTGTAAGGACCTCATTCTTCTTGTTTGTCTCTAAATGAAACAAAATGATGTTTCTAAAGGAAACAAATGGATTGAGGATATTTATACTGTATGATTAGTCAATTGTTATTTGACATTGTTTTCTCAACATTAAGGGGAGAAAATAAGCAGTTGGGTAAATAAATTAGCTAGAATGAAGTATTATTGGCTCATTTTGATTCTAGGACAAAACAATGTGAACTGGAAGTTCAAAAGATAATTAATTTGCAGAATTTAGTTAATCAAATGCCAAAAGCATTTACTGACCCAAAGAAAGTGACAAAGTTACATATCTCAACTGCTAATGCTCCTATTGATGTCTTTGAAGGACAACCTATTATTAATGAATTTAAAGCACGCTTGAAGCGTGGTAGCCCATCGGTTCCAAAGATAGAAATCCTCGAAAAAGAAAATGAGCTAAGAATATAGATGATCAAGTAGAGGATATTCAAGAAAAGTTAGTAGCTCCAGAAGAGCCATATCCTGAAGAGTTATTATCTCTAGTAGAGATATCTCTAGAAGAGAATGTTGTAGTCCCAAAAGAGACCTAAGTAGCCGAAATATGTAAAAATTATGAGATCTCAATAAATTATGTTATGAATAGAATCTGATGGGATTAAAAGGAAGTTAACGTCAACGACATCTTTGCTTATAATAATATAGCATATGATGTAATGAATGAAACTGATGATCAAGAGCCACAATCTATTAGCGAGTGCCAGAAGCACAAGTCCTCAAAGGACCTAAGGTTCCAGGAGCACATGTCCCTGAAGGACTTAAGGTGCCAGGAGCACATGTCCCTGAAGGGCTTAAGGTTCCAAAAGCACATGTCCCCGAAGGACTTAAGGTGCCAGAAGTACAAGTCCCCGAAGGACTCAAGGTACCATAAGCACAAGTCCTTGAAGGACTCAAGATGTCAGAATCATCTAATTCAAGTTCTCGAGAACAATACTCAATTAAGTTAAATAAGCCTATGTATTACTTGAAGCAATCAAAGCGCATTTGATATAATCGTTTTAAGAAATATCTTTGAAAAGAATAGTACAAAAATGATTCAATATGCCTATGCATTTTTGTGAAAAGATGTAGAAATGAATTTGTTATAATTGATGTATTTTGTTGATATCAACATAACTGGAACTCCTGAAGAGCTTCAAAAGACAATATTTGTTCAAAGAACTACTTAGTCCAGAAGTACCATATTTTAGTGATATTGGAGCACTAATGTATTTTACTTATTAGCAAAATAGTTATTCACCAATACGAAGACATTGGAAGTAATGTTGTCATTAGGGGGAGTAATACTAACGTTGTCAAAAGAGAGAGTCGATACACGTTGTACTCTTTTTCCCTTATCTAGGTTTTTTCCCACTGGGTTTTCCTCGAAAGGTTTTTAATGAGGCAGCATTAGAAAGTGTATCAATGGATGATGTACTCTTTTCTTTGACTAGGTTTTTATCCCACTGGGTTTTTCCTAGTTAAAGTTTTTAATGAGGCACATTCATAATGGACATCCAAGGGGGAGTGTTATGAATATATTATGTGGATGCCCCATTATGGGCATTAAGGTTGCCCACTACTATTATAGTGGAGAGTGGGTAGTCACCCACTACGTTTATGGTGGAGAGTGGGTAGAAGCTACATAAACCTTCCCTACTCTCCAACCATTATAAATAGTCCCCTACCCCCCACACAAATGTGTACACCGAAGAAACTGAATGAGAATTTTTCTCTTTTGAATCTCTCTTACTCTTGTTCTCTATCTTTTACTTCTTCTATATCTTTATTTTTATAACATTTATAATATAATAATAATAATAAAAATAGCAGACCTTGCGAGGTACTCCTAATACCTCGCGAGGTATCCGATAAAATAATAATAATATAAAATAAAAAATTAAAATTAATAGAAAATAAAAAAATTAATAATAATATAAAAAAAAAATGCAGAGAACCTCGCGAGGTACTCCTAATGTAATAAAATAAAAATAAAAACGCAGAGTATCTGGCGAGGTATCGATAAAAATTTAAAAAAACATAATTAAAAAACGCAGAATAATAATAATATAAAATGAAAAATGAAAAAAATTAATAATAAGATAATAAAAAATAAAAAACGAAGTGTATCTCGCGAGGTATCTAATTTTTTTTTTTTTAAAATAATATAAATTAAAATAATAATAATAATAATAATAAGATAATAAAAAAATAAAAAACGCAGAATACCTCGTGAGATACTCCTAGTAGTACCTCACTACCTCGTGAGGTATCAAGTCAAAAACGATAACTTCAAGCTTTTAAGTTTAAAAGCAAAGTTAACTTGAAATAAGAAGTTAACTTGATATTGGCTTGAAAGTCAAAAACGATAACTTCAAGCTTTTAAGTTTAAAAGCAAAGTGAACTTGAAATAAGAAGTTAACTTGATATTGGCTTGAAAGTCAAAAAGGATAACTTCAAGCTTTTAAGTTTAAAAGCAAAGTGAACTTGAAATAAGAAGTTAACTTGATATTGACTTGAAAGTCAAAAACGATAACTTCAAGTTTTTAAGTTTAAAAGCAAAGTTAACTTGAAATAAGAAGTTAACTTCATATTGGCTTGAAAGTAAAAAACGATCACTTTCAAGCTTTTAAGTTTAAAAGCAAAGTTAACTTCAAATAAGAAGTTAACTTGATATTGGCTTGCAAGTAAAAAACGATAACTTCAAGTTTTTAAGTTTAAAAGCAAAGTTAACTTGAAATAAGAAGTTAACTTGATATTGGCTTCCAAGTCAAAATCCCCGTCTGCGTAAACTGAAAATCAATGCTTGTGATTTCATTACTACACTCATTACTATTTCTAAATGCTTTTAGCCAATTTGCTAACAAATTGCAAGGCTTTTGTTTGCATAACATTATATCGCATCTGCTTATTTTGCTTTAACATTTTACGTCTTATTCATTTACTTACTTTAACAAATATAACCCAGTAAAATGACCAATACATTTAGAGTTAAATGTTCAATAACTTTAACAATTCAGACAAAGCTAACACAGTAAAATGACCAATACATTTACATCCTCAAACATTGCATTCCATCCCCAATTCCATATCATTCTCATAATAGTTGGATTACATCCCCAAATCCTCTTGAATTAACGACACAGTAAAAATAAACAAAAAAATCAGGTGATGAACAATGCACATAAAGTTTGCTTCAGTCTCCTTTCATTTTTCCTCATGTTAGCATAAATGGAGGCTATGTCATCTTCAACATTTCCTGCAACTCCTCCCTCATCCATTCTCCTTAGCCCCACATTCCTGTCATTCAGATTCTCCACATGTTCCAGGAGCTCGTTTATCACATCTTTTGCCCTCTCTCCCATTTCACTGTCATGCCATTTGAAAAACCCACAGCACCTTCCATGTACAGTAAAATCAGTTAAATAAACGCCCAAATCATTCCACAAAAACATCCCCTCACTGAAATAATAACATTCAAATCCAATGATTTACACTTACCTGTTGATAATTTCTGCATCCGAAGAATCTCCTACCTGGGTTTTGCTCAGTCCAGGATGTATACAGCCGTGCAAACAACCCATAGTGACACTACGTCAACGAACGCCGTTCTGCAACATCTCCGTCAACACGCCGTAGCATCGTTGCCCTCCTCCTCCTTGTCGATGTCGATGATGTTGAATCTGTCGACTTAGGAACTCCTCTTCTCTGGTCCATCGTTACGCGTTCACCAGCACAAATCTTCGAAAACGTTGGCCATTTAAACACCCATGGCTGAGACTCTAACCTGTCAGACAAGGACGGATATGACCAGAGTTCCAAACAAAAAAACACCTCATTTGACCCACATGTTAAGTCTAACGTGGCTGTCCATCTTGGCGTCCTAGGTGTCAAATAATCCTATGTGGCAGACGAACTTTGGTCAAACCGTTAGATGGGGGGCAACATTGCTACGATTAGGAACATCAGGGGCAACATTGCTCATGGAACTGTACTTCAGAAGTAAAATTGATACTTAACCCAAAAATAGAAGATGCATTCTAGCTCGCGAGCGGTACTCCTACTACCATGTACTAAGAACTAAATTATTTGTTTTTTTTTTTGCCCAGAACTAAATTATTTGTTTCTTTCAATATATTTTTAATTAATATTATTTATACTAGTTAGTTAATGGAACAGGACTACGGGAGGACACCAAATGAGTATGTTTACAATTCCGTACAATGACGATAAAACCCCGATTATATGACGCGTCACGGAGGGGTTGGCTGAGAAAGGTTGGCATCATCATTCATTTGGCTCGCAAAATATACGGATAAATGAAGATATCTATTTCCATCGTCTTCCACTGCCAAAGCTTCCTCATCCCCCTTCCCCCACCTCCTTCTGTCAATGAGAAGCTGAACTATATTTGTCTCATCCTCCGTAAGCTTCTCTTCCATGGCGAAGACATTAATTTCCTCTCCTTCGTTTATTGGCACGCCTCTTCCTTCTGTCTCTCGCCTTGGTCTACACCCCTTCCCTCTCCATCATCGTAAGCTGGTCAGCACCAGAGTTAGATTCAGCCTCCACGAAATCCCCCCTATTCACTCCCTCACTGATTCATTTGACTTCAGTCAAATCGTTACTAGAGCTGAAGCGCTTCTTTATACGCTTGCTGATGCCGCGGTTTCCGCCGATTCAGGTGCTGGTGCTGCGGCATCGACCTCCACAGATGCTGCTGCACAGAAGAACGGTGGCTGGTTCGGTTTTATTTCTGAAGCCATGGAATTTGTTCTTAAGGTAACTGTTTTTTATTATGGAAAACTCTAAGCTATTCTGCAGCAACATATATATCAGACGAAGATGCATAATTGTTACGAAATAGGAATTAGAATTATATATATATATATTGTGCTAACTATGCAATTTTAATACTAACTAGGCGACTAATTGTCCTAGTTAAGTGACTGCTCTAAATATTGAGGCGGTAAAAAATAACGATATTTGTTATCCAGGTTATGCAATCAGCTTATGACTGAAAACGATTTCTATAACCAAATTGTGCTGGGAGGACACTAATTCTGAAAGAAGCGAAACGTTAGATTTCTGATGTGTTTACTGGATATGTATATAGAAAACAATCATGCACACGGGGTTGACTAGACACTTTGTATTTAAATTATGAAAAACTTGGCAATTGCTGAGTTGCTATTTATTCGAGAGATCATAAATTCCCGATTTGACACAGGATGTATACCAAAATCTTAGTCAACGTCAGTTATGACATATATGTTTTATGCAAACCAATAAATGGAAATGTATTTTCCCCCGTATAATTGTGTCTTAAACGATGTTTTTTGTTTTCAGGTGTTAAAAGATGGTCTGAGTGCTGTCCATGTTCCTTACGCATATGGATTTGCTATAATATTGCTCACTGTTATTGTTAAAGTTGCTACACTTCCCTTGACAAAGCAACAGGTTAGTGCAAATTCAGCAGCTTCAAAGAGCCAGTTTTAAGGTGCAAAATTTTGCATTTTCACCGAATTGTTCGCTCCAAATTATTAGATTCTTTCCCCCTGCAGAAGTAACTGGAATTTTTCCCCATAAGCCTGAGATGCTTCTTATCCAAACCACTATGATTAAAGCACAAATGCCGTACAACTGAAATCACATGGCAATTATATGATTTGCCTGACAACATTATGTATAAGTGCTGATTGTAGTAAATATGTAGGTTGAATCAACACTTGCTATGCAAAATCTTCAACCAAAAATTAAGGCCATCCAAGAAAGATATGCTGGCAATCAGGTGAGTGATGTTAGTGGTTGTGTAGGACGAATAAGTCGTTCATTCTGATTTTAGTAAATATTGTTTTATTTATTGAAACTGTAGCATGGTCCTCTCTAAACAAGTCATTGGGTTGTCTTCTTTTAAGGAAAGAATACAACTCGAGACATCAAGGCTATACAAGCAAGCTGGTGTCAATCCGTTGGCTGGTACGTACGTTCTATCTCACCACTACCTTTCTCTTGATCTTTGTCCCGTTCATGTTCTCTTCTTATTCTTCTTCGTGCCACTTGTTTCAACAAACTTTTTGTCATATAAGGTTGACCACTCATAGAATCAGAAATTGGTGGTGGACATTTGTTAATAACATTTAAGATGGTCTGCAAGCAGTAATTGTTATATCAACCCCCCTCAGTTAGAACTGGTGTATTTGACTATTTTATGCTGTTTTTTGTTCTTCATATGTACTTCCTCAGTTATCTTTTGTTTTGTTTGCATGTATAGGTTGTTTGCCGACTTTGGCTACAATTCCTGTCTGGATAGGTCTCTACCAAGCCTTATCAAATGTGGCAAATGAAGTAATTGATACTATAAAATCTTTATCAATTAAGTGCATATTTTTAGGGATAAATTATCCTCAGATATTACATCTGATTTTTTCTCATTCTGGAAAACCTGTTTCTTGAAGGGACTTTTGACCGAAGGATTTTTTTGGATCCCCTCTTTGGGTGGTCCTACTACCATTGCCGCTAGACAAAGTGGATCTGGAATTTCTTGGCTTTTTCCATTTGTGGTAAGAGGAATATCCTTCCCCTTCATTGGTGAAACTGTAATTTATTCCTGGGATTTTTTGTTTATATGGCTCTTGTTATGATTTTTATTTGATGGAAAAAAGAAAGAAAGTTGTGGTTTTCTCATATTACACCTTTTAACCTTTATGACTCCTCTGGTCAATTTTTTTAATGTGGTTTGTAAAATCATACAACTTCAAATTGGATATGGCATCCCGGTTGACTTTTTCATTGAAAGCTTGCAAAGAGTTTTGCATATAATTGGTCTGTTCTGTGGCTTCTTCCGAATACTTGCTATTTTCCATTGTCAACTTATCTATCTGTAGTCACTCTCAGTGTTTATTCAGTTTTTTCTTTAACATCCCACAGCAACCTGTATAGGAAAATTACTGGCTTTCAGAGGTTGGGAGATTAAATTTTCTGTTACCACATACATAGCCTTACTTGTCCCATATGAAGTATTGCTTTTATGAGATTGATCTGTATTTCATTTGTTCACTTGTTGCAGCCATCTTTTGAGTGGGAATAAATGCCCTATTCTCTCTCTATAGCTTTCATTGATTTATAGCGTCCTAACAAACAAACTGTTATGTAGGATGGTCATCCACCATTGGGCTGGTACGACACTGCAGCATATCTTGTTTTACCCGTCCTTCTTGTTGCTTCTCAATATGTTTCTATGGAAATAATGAAACCCCCCCAGGTAAACTACGACTTGTCCTTCTGTTCAAATCCTTTTAGACGAGAGTCCTGAGTCCTCAATGACTTCTCTTAACAGACTGATGATCCAGCCCAAAAAAATACACTTCTTGTTTTCAAGTTTCTTCCACTCATGATTGGTTACTTCTCGCTGTCTGTCCCTTCAGGGCTATCAATTTACTGGTTAGTGTTTCAGAACTATGTTTTTCAATATTAGCCACTCTTTCTATTGCCTCAACTACCTGCATTTTTTTAACCCTTTCTGGATAGCAATATTCTAATTATAGATCTCTTGTACCATAATCTCAATTTCTACCTGTTTTCAAACGCCTTTTGTTTTATCCCTAAACATGCGTGCTCAATGCAGAAATAAATATGTATGAGAACTTCAGTACTTGTTTGGACAAAGGTTACCATGTTTCTCAAGCAAATAATGTCATGTTGTCAGCTATCCGAAATTATCTTATTTTGTTGTCCTAGGTTTACAAACAACGTTTTAAGCACAGCACAACAAGTATGGTTGCGCAAATTAGGAGGGGCAAAGCCTGTTGTGAATGAAAATGCAAGTGGAATTATTACAGCAGGACGTGCTAAACGATCAGTTTCTCAGCCAGAAAGAGGTGGTGAGAGGTCAGTGTTGTATGGTACATAATGTAGACTTACCTTTTCAGGTCCTCCTGGAGTTTTCTTCTTAAGAATTGGTATTCTATAGGTTTAAACAATTAAAGGAAAAGGAGAAAAAGAAGTTAAACAAGGCACTGCCTCAAGAAGAGGCTCAACCTCTGGCTTCTGTCTCTGAGTCTGATGGCGGTTCAGATGAAGAGAGTGACGACAAGGTAAATAGTCAAAACTTGTATAGTGTTGGTTGAAGTATTATGCCATTTGGCTGTCATCTGAGCTCCCAGTTTATCATGAATCCAGTTTTTTGTTTTTATTTAAAGAATGAAAAAAATGAGAAACCTTGCATTTGCATCAGTGGACTTGTCAAGAAAACCCTCCATCGAATCATAGTTATAATTTGAATTAGTGATTCCAACTTCATTTTTTTATATTTTTGATTAATTAGTTAATGATATCAAAGAATATGCTGGGTCTAACTAAGTTCATCTTGCCTGCATTTATAGGGTAACGAAGTTGCGGAAGAAGCATATGCTTCGACAGTGAACAAGGAGGTTCCAAACTTGAAGGAAAGAAGAAGTAAGCGCTCAAAGCGGAAGCGGGCTGTATAAAGATGCGGTTGTTTGTAGTTTGCAGGAGACTTGCATATCAGCGATAGATTGTATCTTAGCCCCCTCTGCCATTTTTGGACTGGCTTATTCAAATTGAATATGTAATTTAATCATGCAAATATCAGTTCTCGATAAGTAATATTATACGTAGTAGCTGAAGAAATTTGCCTTGTGGGTAAATTTCCTGTCTTTCAACGATTAATTCTCTGCCGGAAACAGGGAATCATAACAAATTTATTAACTTAGAACATGCTCCCTCATGTTCTTAATAATAGAACATATTTGAGTTAATCTTAGTTCTTAAAATATAAGATATATTTTTTATCTTTGTCAATATTTTCTTAAGGTACCCCTATTAATGTTTGCTCAACAATATTTAAAGAGGAGATAAAATGACAGAATTAAAAGAGATGATTATATGTTTTAAAAAATGTATATTATATTAACTAATTTCCTTAATTTAATTAAATTAGAAAAATATGTTTTATATTAAAAATGAGGAGGGAGTATAAAGAAATGTGGAGAACTTCTGAAGCAAAAGAAGCCATGACTGCGCTTATTGGAGTGGAGGACCATGTTTCACGAACAAAATATAGAGCAGATTGCATGACGTTGTGACTTGTGACTTAGTAAAGGATAGGATTGCCAAGATAAATGTGAAGGTTTAAGAATTCGAATCAATGCGAAAAAACAGGGTGACTTAATAGGAAGTAGAAAAATAAATTGGAACGATATTGGGATTCTACAGAATGCAGAAAATACTAGATGATAACTAATATAACAACCTATAAAGTACAAATATTCGGTTACGTCTAAACCCCCATTTTGTACAACCACCACGAAACCGGGATCTCCCAAGACTCCTGAGAAACTGTGACTAATGTCTCCGTTGACGTCGAATGGCTGAGTTCATCTTCTCGTGGCTTTATGTTTTAGATGGCGGTCGGTGATTCCCTACCGGATTCGGCCCTGACGGGCTTTTGTGGGTACTTTTATCTTCATCCTGTAATTCCCAATCAATAACATGCATCAGATTTATGTCGTATCAATATTTAAACAAGTGGCATGAATGGGTGATTCTTTACAGAGCTTCATGTGCTTACTGAGGAAAACGGTAAAAAAATATAGAAGATGGCGATTTCAGCTATCATACTCCAACGTAGTAGTAACATTATAAGTTTTGAAATAACTACATAAAATTTGAAAAATAGTCGAATAGCTGAGAAGTAAACTTCTTCCGTGACAAACTCTTCACTACTAAAATATTGAGAGATTTTTACTTGAACTTCTTAATGAGGAGAAAATCTAGAATTAAAATTATATCATGAATATGATAAAACCCTGTCTTGATACTAACCCATGAAAGTATGACATGCCCAGAATGTGGCATTGAGCTGGTTCGTATGGTTCTGAGCTTGACATGAACTGGTGAGAAGGAACAGAAAAATGAGTGGGAGCTAGCCGTAGCAGAAACAATGCTATAGCAAAAATCGTCAGTATTTTTTTGCAGAAGCAAATAATCAGAAGGAACATACCTGATGGAATGGCCTGAACATTAGCAGTGAAATGATTGAGCGGAGAAGCTGCAAGTAGAAAACACAGAAGGAGAAGACGGAGGAAGAATTGAGTTGTCATTTTTGGCATTGCTTGAAATGGAGAGTAGTAGAATTATGGTGATAAGAGTGAGAGATGGAGCAGTTTTTATGTGCTGCGTCTTTTGGTATATATAATGATAACCAAACTTGAATTTTTATGGGAGAATGTTTGTTAAAAGATGCCCGGGAATCCAATGCCAATATTTACATCCTGATTTGAAATTTGATAAGATTGAGAATTTGGATTCATCCGCATCATTGTGGATTGACTTCTTACCTGCTATCATTTCTCAGTTATCATTGCTTCCATGATAACAGCAAAATAAACAAAATTTTACAAGTAAGTACCTTGCTATCATTTTTCTCGAGTGCTTAGCCTTGCTGTCCTCACACCCTCCCAATTCCTTATTCTTTAAACTAATTTTCCAAATACAGTTTTGAGCAGCACATTTCTTTCCAGTCATTGCCTACAAATTTAAGAGTATAATTACTTGGCGAAAAAATATTTTACCATGTTGTTCTGCTCATTCTCAAACATGAGATATGCGTCTAAGAGAATTGTACTGGCTTTCTATGTCAGAATATTTCACCAGAGATGTCTCTACATATGCAGACATTTGGAGTTGGAGTGCAAGTATGGCATCCTTATTCATCTCACTTTGGCGTAAAGTAAAATTGTCTTGTAGTTGAAGGCATAATACACTAGTTTTGCCTTTTGTACATTATAAAAAAATTAAAAAGAGCTGACAAATAGTGCTCTTGCTATAGTATGATAGACAATAAGGACTTTTATGAGAGACATGATGAAGATTTCTAGTTATGAAGTCAAATGTTGTTATGATTGCGTAAGTTAGAATTGAATCGGACAATCACCGAAACTGAATAGTATATGCTCATGTCTCCAAAATGTTCCGCGGCAGAGAAGAGAACCAAAAAATTGCGAATCCCCATGAAATTAGGAGCACCATGATTAGCTTAATTAACCTGATTTGCTTTATAATTTGAACTTTATCCTCCATGAACCAATCATGGCTTCTGAAGTTCAGCCGAATGAGGGGTGGGGCAAGATTGTGACTTGTTTTCAGGGAATAATGATAGCTTATAAAATGCTTTGATATTAACGGGCTGGACCAGGCCCACTAGTTATGATCGAAAAGACCAGGCCCATTAGTAGAGGTCCAGAACTAAATGCCACCCGGTTCATTTCTAATTTAGTGGGCTTTATCTTACAAACCTTGATGTTCCTCGTGGGGTTTTTCCAAACCGTTTTTAAACTAACCGAGGTTATGTTAGTGGAAGAGGTTATAATCACTTGAATCTAAGCATATTTGTGTTGTTTGTCACGTTAAGGGGTGGAAATAGGCCAGTCCTTTATCAGGCATTTCTATTTTGAGCTTTATTTAGGCGCAGTTGGAAACAGCTCGACTGTTTATTAAAAAAAGTAAAGAAGCGCCTATTTAAAGCACGAATATGTATATAAGTATCTTTTTTATTTTGTTAAGCGCCCGACTGTTTAAATATTAAATAAATATAATTATATTTATATCATATAAATAAGATAATATTTATTATTTTTCATTCTTATATTATAATTTCTAGATATATTTATATAAGTTTTGATGACTTAAAATCTACAAAGCCTATTTATGGCTCCGAGGCCCATGATATGGTCTTTTTAAAGGCCTACGTTGTAAGTAGGCGATTTTAAAAAAACTTCGCGCTTTTGAGAACTTTATGAAGGCTCGAGCGAGCTAAAAAAAGGTTCAATTCAGCTGCGCCTTCTACCCTATATAAGCGCTGTTATTTAACCAAAGTTCTCAGCTGCTTGCGCCTAACCTATTTCCATGCCTAGTCACGTTTTCTTTTTAACCAAGATGATTGTTTTTCATGTTTTCAACTTTTTTAAAAAATAAATAAATGAGCAGGTAGGAGATCAAACCTAGGACATTTTAGAAGAGCTAGCTTTCATACCACTGGGCAGTGATTTCCCAGACGAAGCCATATCGGATTGGTGTGAAAATAATTCCGGCAATGGTTTGCAGGGCAAAGTTCCGGCGAGTTGTGGGTTATGCAGAAGAAAAAGAGAAAAGTGATAGGCCGACAATTGTATCGTTAACCGAGCTTCTTATCCATTTGCTCCCCCCCTTTTTAAGCCACCACCTTCACTTATCATAGTTACCCATAACGCGCCAGTTTCTGAAAAGGATGTCCATACTCCATACACGAATTTTAATGCATAATAAATAATTACCCAACACTCACCTATCCTATACTACTTAATCGGGCTAATTTCTTACCATTAAATTTATTATTACCTTGAAATAATTCAAGAATTAAAATATATTTTAATTTATTTTCTTATTTGAAAGCAGACTCATGCAGCTGCATGGTATTCGTATGAGATCCGGCTCCAGTCCTTTGCCACTACCGTCCTCTGCCATCCTCTTCGCTAGTATACAGCGTCGTTTTGACGCAAAACAACACTTGCTCCCCTTTTTTTTTTTTTTTAATAATATTCAGGGTACTAAAAAAGATACTTTAGGATACGGATGGGTATTGAAAAATTATTTTATAATCTTGAAAAATTATTTTTGGATGTTGGAAAAATATTTCGCAGAGTCGATTTGATGTAAAAAAAGATCTTGAAGATTTATTTGGGGATCTTTAATTTGATCTTAAAAAATATTTCATGATCTTGAAAAATTATCCTAGGATCTTGAAATATTTTTCAAGATCCTAGGATAATTTTTCAAGATCATGAAATATTTTTTTAGTACCAAATAAGTATCCCCCAACGTCCCGAAGATATTTTTTACATGCGGTTATCATACGTGAAATATTTTTCCAACATCCTAAAATAAATTTTTAAGATTGTAAAATACCCATAATTATTTTTTCAGCATCCATCAAGATATCAAGTATCTTTTTTTTTGGATATTATTTTTTTTTAAAAAAAAAAGAGGGAGCAAGTGTTGTTTTGCGTCAAAACGACGCTGTAATAGCGAAGAGGACGGTAGTGGGCAAAGGACTGGAGCCGGATCCATTGGTATGAGACTCAAGCCAAGAGATAATTTAAATTTGCATGCCTAATTATATTACAGCGTGGAAGCCTCGAGATCCTTGTTTGTTTATATTTCCCGCGCACAAAGCACCAATTATTCTAAAAGGCCCCACTGTTTCTTTGCTCTGCAGTCTCTGAGTCACAGTGGTTCCTCAGGTTTCTGAATTCTGACCACTTTTCTAAAATTGAAACAGCGAGGGCAATTCCGTCATATGACATCCCGCCCCGCTAAATCCCCAAAACAGGCCTCTGCCTCCGCGGCCGTACAGCCCCAACCAGAAAACACTATAATCAAATACGGCTCTTCTCTCTATAAAACACACCAAACCCTCTTCTCTGAACTCCGATAGCCCCCAAACCCCCACCATGGCTTCCTCTTCCTCAACACTCTCCCTCTCATTGGCTGTAGCTTCCTTCCTCTTCCTCGCCACTGTCACTGACGCCACCATCCTTACCCTTGTCAACAACTGCAAGTTCACCGTCTGGCCCGCCATCCAACCCAACGCCGGTCACCCCGTCCTCGCTCGCGGCGGCTTTGTTCTCAATTCCCTCACTCACATGTCCATTCCCCTACCGGATCAACACTGGTCCGGTCGGGTCTGGGCCAGAACAGGCTGCGGCTACTCCGGCAACCAGTTTCTCTGCGCCACCGGAGACTGCGGTGGCCGCCTGGAGTGCAACGGCGCTGGCGGTGCAACTCCGGCGTCTCTGGCTCAGTTCAGCGTTCACCATGGCACGAACGACTACTCCTCCTACGGCGTGAGCCTTGTGGACGGCTTCAACGTCCCCATGACGGTGACCCCGCACGAGGGTAAAGGCGTGTGTCCAGTGGTGGGTTGTCGTGCGGATCTGCTTGCCACGTGTCCTCCGGCGTTGCAGCACCGTGTACCGCAGGGTCACGGTCCGGTGATGGCGTGTAAGAGTGGATGCGAGGCTTTTAGGACGGACGAGCTGTGCTGCAGGAACCATTTCAATAGCCCACAAATGTGTAAGCCTTCGCTCTACTCAGATTTCTTCAAGCATGCGTGTCCTGCGACCTTCACTTATGCTCATGACAACCCTTCGCTAACGCACGAGTGTTCTTCCCCAAGGGAGCTCAAGGTCATATTCTGCCATTAGAGTGTGAAAATGGTTGTCCTTGTAACATCCTCGTCATCTGGGTTCATTTGAATAAGAAATGTAAGCGTGTTTGTAATCTTGGGTTAAGATTAATTAATGCTCTAATGAATGTAATCCTTGTCTTTGAACAGCTGCGTTCAAAGTTCTCTGTGTTACTGTGTTGCCGTGTTTTGTTCTCAGATTAACACTTGGATAAGGAATTTTACATTAGGAGGCGATTTTAATTAACATTGATGTTGATGAGTCATCCATGCGAATGCTGGATGTAAAATTTAATTGATTATTGATTAATTAATGTGAGTGAAATTATGACCCCGTCAAATGACGTAGACAGATAAGGGAGAAATGGTTAAAAAGAACAAGTGAAAAAATTAAGAAGGGGAAAATGGCGGGAATATCCGTAGGGGTACCTGCAGGCTGCAGCTGCAGGATAGACTGATAATAGAGGTGAGGTTGGCAGAGTGTGGGGTAATGCCATGGATTGACAGGGACGACCAATGGAGGACATGGATTTTAATTTAGAGTTTATGAATTTTAGTTCTATTTGGAGTTAAATTTAACTTATTTTAATATATTGATGACAAGATTTGTAACTAGTTTGAAGGGGATCATTTTTCAACAAGGTAACCAAGCCTTTCAAATAAAAACCCAGTCAGCTTCGTTGGCTCTTTTCTCGAGAATTCGAATCTCTGATTAGTCATTACGTGTGGTTTTATGCATGTCACGTGCTTGCATTCCCGTTGTTACTTTTTTCAGTTGTTCTTTTCAAACCTTTGTTGACGAGGACGGAAAAAGCTCTGCTATGCAGTCCTACTGTCCTAGTAGCTTTTAGAGGAGCAAATACCCTTTTGGTCCCGACAAAAAATAAAAATAAAATGAGACTTTTTTATAGACTAAAAAGGACTTTTTGAAAATTTGCGATGGACCAAAATGTTCACCAATCAACCCTTATTCATCATTTTCAGGGATTAAAAATGGTATTTCTTTGTGTGAGGGACCAAAATGGGGTCCATATTTTTTTCCAGGGACCCAAAATGATATTTACTCTAGCTTTTATTTTCAATATTTTCTTGGTGAAGTCGTCTGTGAAAATAAAGTTGGCAATGTATAATTATATTGCTAGTTGCTAGAAATCTTTAGTTTATCAAGCTTTATTGGGGGAGAAAGTAAATGAATAATATTTTTTCTTGAGTTTTTTTTAATGGATTTGTCTATAAATATAAGATTTTTATTATTATTTTGTCATTAATAAATACATTTTTTCTCATTTTTCTTTCAATTAAATATTATATTTACATACATTCTCTTTTATCCTTTTTTCTATTATTACTCTCTTTTGCCTATTCATAAATAAAGATATTTAAAAAAAAAAATCTACATAATTATCATATTTAAGTATTTTAATTTTTTTTTATATCACATAATTCAATTTTTTTTTTTTGGTCAAGGAGGATACCATTAAAATAAACTTCAAAAGAGTACCAATACAAAGAGAAGAACTAAACAACAATCGGGAAAATCAAATGAAAACCATGGCGAGAATACAAAAAAAAAGCCAAAACACGAGAAAACAAATACAACGGAAAACCGAAAGAAAACCAAACAAGTAAACAAATTAGCCACCATCCAAAGCGGAACCGGAAAGTGAAGAAATATCAACCCCATCACAAGTCTTACGAGCCTCCCGAGTTAGAAGAGATAACAAAGCGGGTGTTGGTCGTCGCAACCCACCCAATAGGTACACCCTTTATAAGTATCAGCTGCAAGGAGATCCGCAGCACGGTTGCCCCCTCTCGGGGTAAAGGACAAGGAGAACCCAACCTTAGAAGATAGAAGACAAATAACGTCCTGGATAATACTTCTACAATTCCAATCAAACAAGTCCGGTGACTTAGCCTCAATACAAGAAAGCAGGGATAGACAATCCGATTCAAAGATCACCTTATCAAGCCCAAGGTCCGAGCCGGAAGCGAGCCCCTTCGGGGGCTAAGGCTTGATCATAAAGCGAGAAATAGATTTGACCTTATCCACAAATCCCCATCTAAAAAAAAGCCGGTAAAATCACGACAAATTACCCCAATAGCAAGATCGAGTCACATGAGAAGAAAAGGCTCCATCACAATTAATTTTAAGGCTGACCAAGCGGGGAGACCATTTAATGCCAAGACTATCACAGCCCCTCGACAAAAAAGGATCCCTATCCCATTTCGCACTATTAGCCCAAAATTCAAAATTACTCCTCCGAGCCAATTCAATAACACTTGATGCCGGGTTGTGTTTACTGTGGTCAAAGATCATTTCATTTCTAACCTTCCAAGTAAACCATAAAAGCCTTGACAAATCAAAGAAAGATCATGCTTACTCGCAGAGGCGATCCGTCATCAAAATCCACCACGCATTGAAGTTAGTGATTCGGAAACATCAACTCTAGCTCCGAGAAGCAGCCAAACCATATGCATCGAGTCCAAGGACGGTGGAAAAATACATGCTCAATAGTCTCCTAAGCATCGCACATACGGGGCAATGGCTATGTTTGGACCTCCGTCGCCGAACCAAAGCGAGTGGTGGCAATTGCCTTACTTAAAACCCGCCATATGAATTGTTGTACACGAGGTATCACTTTAATCTTCCAAATCGAGTTCCAAAGATTGGGTGTGGATGACGGTCGAAGAGCTAGCTCTATTCACAAGTAATGGAATTCCGCTTTTTCCGATCGTGGTAGCCCAACTTCACCGTATACACTCCGTTCCTAGCACCATCCACAACAACTTATCCTCCAGCCCATTGGAGGGGATAGGGATACAATAAATGGCCTTTTTGACTTCAGGAGATACATATTGGTTAATTGTCGAAAGGTTCCACCGCCCGTCAATAATCAGATCACAGACTCTACCATTTAAGATAATCGGGATATCGGTGGTCTTTGGTCTTTCCGGGAAAATCGCTCCTGGGACCCAAGGGTCACCCCATATTCTGATAGCAGTACCATCGCCAATGTCCCACCTAAGATCCTTCTTGAGGAAATTTCTGCCATCTAAGATACTAGACCAACCCCAAGATGCCTTATAGCCTATCTCTCGCATTAATGAAGTTTTGTTTGGGAAAGTACACACCTTTTAACACCCGAGCCCAAAGATCAGTAGGCCTCGTCATAAGCCTCCAAGCCGTCTTAGCCAAGAGGGCATCATTCATCATCAAGAGGTCCCGAAATCCCATCCCTCCAGAACTCTTACTACGGTCATAGCTTCCCAAGATTTCCAATGAGTCTTGCCTCCGAAGGCATTGCCATCCCACCAGAAGTTAGCTATAAGGCTGTTGATCTCCTTACAAGTCTTAATGGGGAATCTGAAACAGTTCATCGGATAAATCGGGATTGCCTGGATAACCGCTTTGATCATTACTTCACGGAGGAGAAGGATAGGAGAGAATGACTCCATCCTTGGATTTTCTTTGCTACTCGCTCTCGATGTAAGCCAAGGCACGATGTCTAGTTTTCCCCCAAATGCTAGGAATGCCCGGATATGTTCCGGATCTTCATTCTTCGGGATGTTCAACAATCTGCTCACCATACTTCTCCGCTGCGGGAGGAGTGTTAGAAGAGAAAAAATACTTTTGGATTTATCAAGATTAATAACCCGACCCGAGGCCGTGCAAAGACAAATCCGAGAATATTTGCCAAATTAATACAATTTCTATGACTAGCATGCATGTATAAGAGGGCATCATCGAAAAAAAAGCGTGAGTGAGAACTGGACACCCATTACTCAATTTAATACCTTTAAGCCACTTGTCATTCGCTCTTACTAATCATAATAGAGAGAACCTCGCAACAATGATGAAAAGATATGGCGAGAGGGTCTCCCGGCGAATACCTCTAGTAGGAATAAAAGATTTCACATTTTCACGGATAAACGAGATATTTAAGCTAACAGAGCGCACACATTTCATAACAAGAGACACCCACTCGACGTAAAACCAAATCGTAATAAGACATTCTCAATAAAATCCCACTCGACCCGGTCATATGCCTTACTCATATACATCTTAAGGGAGAACTCATACTTACCTCCCGAGTACTTACGACGAAGGTAATGGTAAACCTCATGCGCTATAATAATATTATCATGAATAGAGCGGCCGGGAACGAATGCACTCTGATTCTGGGAGATACACACATCAAGCAAAGGTCGCAACCTATTGGCCAAAATTTTTGAAATGATTTTATACGAGAAGTTGCAAAGGCCAATAAGGCGAAAATGTGAAACGTGTTCCGGTTTATGAATCTTGGGGATAAGAGTGATGTTAGTCATATTAATCCCCTTTAAAACAGAATGACCCGTAAAAAAATCATTGACCATAGAACAAACAGAATCACCAATTTCGGACCAAAGCGGAATGATAAAATTTAGGAAAAACCATCGAGTCCGGCGCCTTTGTACTCCCAAGACTAAATGCAGCCGATTTAATCTCCTCCTCGAAAAGGTAACATAAGACTGTGATTCATATTCTCAGAAATTTTGGGGTCAATACAGTTCAAGACAGCACCCATTGGTTGAGGACCCGAAGTAGCAAAAAGATTCTGAAAATAACTGGCAATATTCTGAGAGATAGCATCCTTCTCCATTAACCGAGTTGACATCATCTTTAATACAAGAAATTCGGTTCCTTTGTCTCCTCTTGATAGTAGATACATGAAAGAAACGAGAGTTTTTGTCACCAGCTTCTAACCAATTGATCCGAGAGCGTTGCCACCAATATTGTTCTTCTAACTCCAGTAATCTCTCCAGATCACCTTTTACCTCCAAAATCCCTCTAGCAATATCAGGAGTTCGCTCACTAAGTGATAACTCAGCCAGATGAGCCTTTAAAAGATCAATACGCTTTGCACTATTGGGGAACTCCTTCTTACTCCATGAAATAAGATTCAGTTTGCACCTCTTCATATTGCCTAGAAAGGACTCCAAAGACGAATTATCTTGCTCAGAGAAGGTCCGCCAACTATCTTTTATTACCTCAAGAAAGTGGCCATGAGAGGCCCAGGCTGCTTCAAAACGAAAGTCCCGAGTTTTCTTGTAATTTTCGTCGGCATTGGATAAACAAAAGATGATGATCGGAGGATCTAGCTGGGTCAATATTAAAGACACGAAGAGTAGGGAACCGCTCTCTCAATCGCAAATTGCCCAAGGCCCTATCGATACGTTCATGGATAGTATCCGGACTATCACGGTTATTACACCACGTGAAGCTGAAGCCATTGTACCCCAAATCCTCTAACTCACAATCAGCCACAAAACATTTAAAATTAAGAATTTTCCTCCAGGCTCTGGGCAAACCGCCACACTTCTCAATCTGGGATAAGATGTCATTAAAGTCCCCAAGACACAACCATGAAGTCCTAATATTTTTACTAATTCTCCGGACCTCTTGCCAACATAACATTCTATCATCTTCATCAGTGGGACCATAAATAAAAGTGATATATGTTGGAGTAGAAAAAGTAGCAGACATCACACTCGTATGAATAATATTCGGAGATGAGAATAGAATATTAACCGTAAGCACATCCGACCACCATAGAGCCAGGCCCCCACTTCTTCCCACCGGATTAACTATCCATTCTTCATCGAAGCCACATCTACGTCTCACTTTTCTTACGTATCTCGCTTTCTGTTTAGTCTCCATTAAGAAGACTAAGTGGGGTTTTTCAGGAAGCACTCTTCCTTCAAGTTTCGGGTTTGTCAAGGCAACCCCAAGCCCTTGCCACGGTTGCTAACAGATTCATGGCGAACCGGTGGTTGGTCCCATCCAACCACCGGCGTTACTCAAATAGGTAGAAACCATATCCTCGTTCTTCATGTTACTCGTCTCCAGCCAACTCTTCGGGGAATCTTTCTCACAAGAGGCGGAGGTTCCAAAAGATGGGCCCAAACCCACCGCATTTCCGGATTGTCGGAGGATATTTTTAACAGATTTAAAGCTTCTCCTACGCCCCTTCTTCTCTGTACCCAAGGCAGTTTTATCAATCACCGAGTCCCTCACAGAATCAAAAACCAGTTTCCTACACTTACTCGCCTTTTCACTATCAAGGTCATCTTCACACTGTCTCTTGATCCTAATTCCTCTAAAGCCCGCAACTACTACTACGGCCGAGATAGGAGATAAACCAATAAAAGGAATTCTGATTTTTCTTTAAATTCATCATCACTTGGGAGATCCACGCTGTATGGTTGGGAATTACTAGACATAATTTTAGGCTCATCCATACTAGGGAGTTCGATAATATAAGGCTGTGAGAGAGTTGTAGAATTCAGACAAACCACCTCCTGATTAAGGGGGCTGACCTTAAGATCACATGGGTAACTAATTTCAGAGCTAGCTGAGATCACAGGTTGCTTAACATAGGCCTCAGCAGATTCCACGGATTGATTAGGTTTATGGGCTGAAGTTGCCAAATCACTCCCCACCACCTCAAGCCCATAATAAAAAGAGTTATCCTTTAGAAACAAAGAGACCCCAGCTGCACGGCCCATAGAGCCAGGCCCAATCACATTTCCACTACCCATTTTCTTTTTGCACAGAGCACTTCCACTAACCTCAAGCATCGGATGTCTGCCCATCACGTGATCTCCTTTTCCAACAACGTCCGACACCATTATCAGGTCTGCATTCGGCATGGGCTGTGGCGTGAGGAGTTTAGTGGCGAACAAAGTCGAAGGCGCGAGTACGAGGACCGGTCATAATCGTCGGCCGTTGGAGGAAGTCGCCGGAGAGATAGCGAAGCCGACTGGGTCACGCCGTCCCCCATTGAAGGCAGATCAGAATCAGGGTGGTCAGAGGATGGTTGAGCATCCGATGGCGAAGATCCCTCCCGTTCTAACACACCAGACTGACTCGCATCACCTCCCAAAACACCATCGATGCAAGGAAGACTAGGTCCCCACTTGCTCGCAGATGAGAATCCCGCCACACTCTCCTTAACATTCTGCAATAAACTCCGGTGGAAACAATTCTGAGGATAACGATCAGGGAAACCAGTTTCCGGCCAATCCTTAGAACACACCTCTAAAATATCTTCAAAAGTACGCAGAGCTGGTGAGCACATCCAGTTACCAAAATCCTGTCCAGCACCTACACCCTTTGGAAAAGAAGCTCCAACACAGTTCCTACTATCATGCCCGATAAGTCCACAATTAAAACAAAAGTTCTGCAATCTTTCATATTTGACCGAGACCCCAGCGGGTTTATTATTTTTTTTTTTCTTGGGACCCAAAAACCAGCAGAAAGAGGAGCATTCAGTCGAAGGAGAGTTCTGACTCTCACAAAGCTACGAGTAAGTTTTCCATCCACCATCGGTTGTTCATACATCATAGTGTTACCTACAGCATCTCCAAGGATTTTAGCGTTAGGACCAGTGAAAGCCTCAAGTGGGAGACCATGGAATTGCAGCCAAAAAGGGGTGAGGCTAAAATCCACATCTTCAAGAACCATGAAGTCGGCCCAGACCTGGAGGTTCAGTAAGTATCCCAGAACGGACCATGGCCTTCCCTTGAGGATCCTAGAATAATCCTCAGATTTATTAAAACGGAACAGAAAAATTAGCTGGCTTCTATCCAGATCATGCACTTCAAGGTCATCAGTAAGTTGCCACCCTTTCGTGATCATAGAGATTACTGTTGGAATGTTTAGCTTCCTCCCAGTTTCTATCTTTCCAACCAAGGTTCCACCAACCTTTTCCAACGTTTGATCCATATCCAGTACAACATGGCCAGGTATCCTAGTACCACCACTCAGTCCTTCTTCCATATTATTAAACAAACCTAACCAAAACCAGAAAAGAACAACCTCGAAAACCCTTCCCAAACCTCCCCAAAAAGCAGAGAGAGAGCAAGAAGGGAAAGAGGGGTGCAACCGGCGCTTACAACACAATGGCCGGACTTGTCTCACAGGGGAGGGGGCCTCACAGCGTTCACACGAGGAGGGGGAAGCTCTCGCCAGGAGAGAGGATTCAGCGTAATCAAAATATCACATAATTCAATTGAAAGACTCTAATATATAAGAATGAAGTAGTAGTAAAAGTTAAACTAGAGGCTTAATGTGGGATTAGCCCCTGGAATGATATGTAGCAGTAAATATGGAGAAGGTGAAAAGCAAGAAAGGGACGAAATGCTTTGTACGCCTATGCCCCTGGGACCTCGTGGATCACGTTATGATTAAGAATAGAAATGCGTCAGGCTTTAATAAAGGTCTCGGTTGTTCAGATCTTAATGATTATCGGTTTCTATCCCACCTAAAACTTCTTTATAACAAAAAAAAAAAGAAAAGAAAAAAGAAAGAGTTAGACTTAGACCTATTATTAGGTCTGTTTAGATAAACATCTTAACAAGGGCCTGCGACTTAGCCTATTTGGTAAATGAGCCAAATTCAGGTTAAGGCCTATTATCAGACCTATTTTTAAAAGGCTTAACTTATAAACCTACAGACCTGACTTATTTAACTTTTTAATTTATGCTATTATATAAGTATGTATAATATTCATCTATATAATTTTATAAATTTATCAACTTAACTTTAATCCTAAGTTTCACATTCTATTGTCATTTACACACACTCAAACTTTGCATTCAAATCATTCATTCACCCATACCTCTCTTTTCTTTGATTGCTCGAAATGCCAATGCGAACTCATTTCCTCTTCTTTGATTTGTGTCGTCCATTGAAGCATAATAATTGTTATAATTTTATTTTAGAGCCAAATAAAATATTATAATCTTAGTAGGAAAAGTTTATTCACATTTACATAGGAAAGTAAAAGGTAAAATACAGTTTTACCTGCCGCTTGTTATGCTTTGTCGATTTCAAAAAATATCTCATTAGTTAACAGATGATTAGTTTTTCTTATTCATATTTGCTTGGATAATTATTGACACTAGACATTCTTTCTTTCTTTTTTTCCTTATTAAGCCCTTGTATTTCGACGAGAATATATGTTAGGCTTTTAAGATATAATGTAGAATTGTAAATAGACTTGAATAATTATATATAAATCTAGAGGTATAGGCTTCAAAGGCTATTTAAAAGGCCTGCGTTTTAAATAGGTCTTTAAACAGACTTCAGGCCTTGTCAGGCTTTTTGAAACCCCATTCTTGGGCCTAAAAATGAGCATACAGCCATACATACAAGCTAAGACTTAAAATATCTATTGTAGACTCAAGGCCTATTTAGCTAAAGCTTAGCATAGCGTAGCCTATTTCCTGTCAAGCTTTTTGAAGCCTCATGCTTAAGCCTAAAAAAGAGCATACATACAAGTTGAGGCTTTAAATATCTATTGTAGATTCAAGCCTATTTAGATAAAGCCTAATGTAGCGTAGCTTATTTCCACCCGTAGTTATGATAAATACCAAAGGCAAAAGCATATTTCTTCATTCCCTGCCTTTCATCCCCCCCCCCAAAAAAAAGGCACTCCTTTTATTTCATAATACTAGTAACTTTTAGAAGAATGTCTTAATCCATAATATAAATCACTTAAACAATAATTAATACTTCTTTATCAATTTTGCCTACATAGTTAATGCTTAAATGTGATTTTTTGTATGTTTTTTTTTATTTAAAATCTAATTTAATACGGGTAGATTTGAAAAAGATTTCAAATTATGGCATATTTAATGAGTTAGTTGAAGTGTTTCATGTTATGCACGGGAAGGAGTAGATTGATTTTTTTACTTTTCAATTTATTTATTTTTTTATATTATCATCCGCATTATTCGGTTCGGTGTTTTATTTGCCGTCCTAACACAAAAGTCTCCTTTGAGACTCGAACTCAAAACTTAGAGGGATCTATCGGGCTTTACACCACTAGACCAACTCAGATTTTTACTTTGAAATTAGTAAACCAAAACTAACATCCACAATATTTTTTTATATGAAAATTTTAAGAAAGGGGTTGGGCTCATTCACAATTCAAGGGCTCTATGGCTTTGATCCATACGGAATATAAGATTGAGAGTACACATACCTTCACCTCAGCCTACGTTAACCCACTTCACTAAGCCTAGGATGGCCCCCGAGCGCCTTGACTAACTCCAGGATCGAATGCCCTTTTGGTGAGAATGTCCAACCCCTTTATGAATTGAACCCAAAAACAAGGAATTGGCTTAGGTCCGCTGTGGACTGCTGCCTTGAAACTGCACCGTTTTGGCGCAGTTTCAACCTCCTATCCCTTTAAAAAAAAATTAAGGCACTGCCGAGTAGTAAAAAGATAATTCAGGATACTGAACGGTATTGAAAAAATTCTCCGTGGTCTTGAAAAATTATTTTAGGATATTGAAACAATATTTCAGGGTACTAAAAGGATACTTCATAATAATGAAAAAATAATTCATGATCTTAAAAAAGTTATTTTTGGATCTTGAAAAAATAATTCAGGTATTGACTGCTACCAAAAATATGCTTTAAGATATTTTTTCAAGATACTAAATATTTTTTTAAGATCATGAATTATATTTTTAGTACCGGTCAGTATCTTGAAATATCCTTTTATAGTACACGATCCTAAAATAATTTTTCAAAATCATGAATTATTTTTTCAGTATCCTGAAGTATTCTTTTAGTACCAATTATTATCCTCAAATATTTTTTTTCAGTACCCTGAAATATTTTTCAAGATCATAAAATAATTTTTTAAAATCATGAAAAAAAAAATTCAGTACCATTTAGTATCCTGAATTATTTTTTTTCTTACTCGGCAGTGCCTGAATTAATTAATTTTTTTTAAAAGGGATATGGGGTTGAAACTGGCTTTTTTGCCAATTTGCCCCTTATAAAATAACTATTTAACAAAATGCCCCTGTTTGTAAACTATTTAACGATTTGCCCCTGTTTGCCCCTTTTAGTCGACTAAACACCTCATTTAGTCGACTAAACGTGATTTAGTCGACTAAACCATGTAGTTTAGTCGACTAAAACGCAGGGACAATTTTTTTTTGAATATCCCCGCGATTTAGTCAACTAAAACTTGTAGTTTAGTCGACTAAATCGCCACAGGGGCAAATTTTTTAATATTGCCCCGTGATTTAGTCGACTAAACTACAGGGTTTTGTCGACTAAATCGACTATTGAGAGGTTTTTTAAAAATCCAAATCGCGGCATTTGGAACCCTAATCGACTAAGCACCCTCCCCAAACCTCTCCCTCTCTTTTTTTTTTTTTTTCCCACCAAATCGACATTAAATGACACTAGAAGGAAACTTCATTCTACCACAACCAATTTACTAACCATGAATAACTCTTCTAAAATTCTACATAAAATTATAATTTATAATTTCATAAAATTAAAAGTATAAAATTTTTAATAATAAACTTGGAATGCTTGAAGTCGGCAAATTATGACGGGATGAAAAATTAGGGAGACGATTAATTCTCTTTGTTTATTGTTAATTAATAATACCCTTTTCTATTTGTTAGTAATTAATAATACCCCTTTTTATTTTTTTATTAATTACTAACTCCCTTTTTAATTTATTCCCTTTTTTTAATAATAATAATTATCTATTTTATTATTTATTTATTTATTCTATTTTATTATTATATTTTTTTCCTAATAACAATAACAATTATTATTATCATTATTGTTATTGTTTATTATTATTTCTCTACAACTATTTAAACTCTCGAGCTTATTTCAATACTTTAAATTAGGAGTTTAAATAAATATTAACAACATAAAAATATATTTTATATCATATATCTATATTTGTAAATAATACTAAAAATGAAATAATATAAGAATGAGCTCGATTAGATCCTATTATATAGGAGGAAGTTGGGTCAAATTTTATCTTTTTAATTTCGTGATATTAGATCAATAAAATAACCTCCTGAATATAAAACAGATCCTTATTTCATGTGCAAGTAAGAGAGATATATATATATATATATATATATATATATATTTTCAACCATGATGTTTTTTCCATTCATCTTTTTATGCGTACGGTAATAACTATTTCAACAAGCTTGTTTTATATTGTGTATATATAAAAATATATATCTACTTATATATATATATATATATATTATAATAGCAATATTTAAGTATATAGATGTCATAATAGCAACATTTAAACTTCATTCCACCAACGGATTCAACAGGATTTGGTGAAAAAAACGAGAGGGGAGAGGTTTGGGGAGGGTGCTTAGTCGATTAGGGTTCCAAATACCGCGATTGGAGTTTTTAAAAAACCCCTCTATCACGATTTAGTTAGTCGACTAAATCACGGGGAAATTTTTAAAAAAATTGCCCCTGTGGCGATTTAGTCGACTAAATCAGGCCCCGCGTTTTAGTCGACTAAATGAGGTGTTTAGTCGACTAAAAGGGTCAAATAGGGGTAAATCGTTAAATAGTTTGTAAACATGGGCATTTTATTAAATAGTTATTTTATAAGGGACAAATTGGTAAAAAAGCCGGTTGAAACTGCGCCAAAACGGCACAGTTTCTAGGCAGCGGTCCTAAGCCAATCCCCAAAAACAAAAGGTACATCCACAATATTCAAAATGCACTAGATAGTTTAATTGTTAAACAGGCCCACACAAAGTATCTCATACTTGAAGTCATAAACCTAACCTATAAGAACACTTTGTCCAGGAGTTTCAGAGGGCCCAGACAAGCATTCCAAGCTCGATCCAATTAAGTTACAGAATCCAAGACTGACAAAATTCAAAATGTCTAAAATTGGGGGGAGCATTCTGCATTTACTTGGTCAAAGGTGGTTGAATTAATCGATGACTGGGGTCATTGGGATTGCATCAGATCAGAGCAAGTAGGAGTTAATTACCTGAACATCACCCTACGGGAGTTTTATGGAGAGGATGAAAAGTGCTTTTTTAGGGGCAAAGTTGCTCGAGTTAGTCCTCAGTAAGAAGTGAGTTCCCATGAGATTCTGGGCTGGAACCCAATCAGATTTGGATCTACACATGGGTTCATTAGTGTCCTATACTCTAAGAGAGTTTACTGTGATATTGTTGCTTGATCTCGTCGCTTTCTTAATCGGTGAGTTTGTTTTCTTGATCTTCGATTCTTAATATTTCCTTATTTTACCATGTCAGCACTTCTTGCTCATAAGAGAAGCAATACAAATTCCTAAATGATCATCACCTACCACCTCACATTGTTTTAGCTCCCTTGTTTAGTTTTCTAAGATATGCGTGCTCTGAGAAAAAAGTGGTTATTTATTTTGACATGATTACCTAACTTAAGTATATTCAAATATTACCAACATTTATTGAGAGCAAGTGGCTGGTAAGAGACTTGCTCTCCTTTAATCATGTTTTCGGTTCAAGACGTGAGAATGAAGAAAATGGTATTGTGAGCTCTTCCTCCATAACCGTAGGTCCGACTCGAGGTGAATCGAGTAGGAAAAAAAAAAGTCTATTAGAATATTTCAAGCTAAGTTGAGAAAAACTACTTCAAATATAATTTTTCTTTTACATTCATACATCCTCAAATTTAAGGTTTTATGTTTAACTGCGAGCCCATTAACATAATCATGCCCATTGCCTTAAGGCTCCCAAACATGGTTTTATTTTCAATACCCCGACAATATTTGAAACTCAAGGTCGTTTACTCAAATCTTTATATATATATTTTGATGTGATTTGAGTTTGGGCTCATAGAGCTAAGTAGATATGTCATATGTCTCTACCTCAAAAAGTACTTTCAAACATATTAAAATATCGTCTCCTAAAAAAGTTCTCATGCAAGTGTTGATTTTTAAATTCTATACTTTGTGTTATAATCAAACTACTGGTTTTATGTTAAATTTAATCAAATCCACCTAGCTAAAAATACACATTGATTGAAGTGAATAGATTGGATTATTGGAGAGTAGATATCACCTTGATATTCTGGGTTTAAAAAAAAGAGGGTAAAGGAGCGATTTTACACATGACATTTTTTTAAAGGGGCTTCAAAGACTACGACCTTTTTCCGGAGAAAAAGACACACGACGTTACGTTTTGGGAGCAAAAATACGCGGGCGGTTAGTTGGACCGTCAACTTGGATGGACGCATTTGACGTGGTCTTGATTTGACACGCATGATGTGGACATTTGACTAGGAGAAATTTTTAAAAAAAAATAGAAAAAAAAATAGGAAAAAAAAAAATAATTAGAAAAAAAATTAAAATACCCCGTCAATGGGCCCCACCCCACCAAGCAAGAATCGTACCGCCGCCACCACCCGTGTGCGGCCGAATAACCAACTCAAGTGGAGTGGAGAAGCGGTTGTATATACACGGCCGGTGCGGTTGTTGAAGATCTTACTAGAATAAGTTCATTCATGAAAAAAAAATTAATTAATTAAGATAATTAAGATAATCTTGAAGATGCGGCGGCAAGACGGTTCAAGGTGGGGCCCACCTTGACATGGGTATTTTAATTTTTTTTTTCTAATTTTTTTAATTTTCCCTAATTTTTTGAATTTTTGCCTAATTATTTTAATTTTTATCCTAATTTTTTGAATTTTTTCCTAACTTTTTTATCTTTTTTTCCTAGTCGTACGCGTCTACGTCGCAAATGTCCAAATCAAATCGCGTCGGCGTTCCATCCAAGTTGACAGTCAACTAACCACCCGTGGTATTTTTGCTTCCAAAACGTAACGTACGTGTCTTTTCTTGGAAAAAAGGTCGTGGTGTTAGGCGCTCCCGGAGGAAAATGTCATGTGTAAAATTGCTGCTTTACCAAAAAAAAAAAAAAAGATTTGAAGTTGTAAACCAAGTACAGTAATGAATTTGATGTCTTTTCCCTAAAAACTTGACCACCTCATTTCAAATGGCACCTGGCTTAGTTGTCTGAATTTAAAATTTTTGACTGGTCCCATGTCACAAGTGGTCGTCGTAGTGGTGCCAAAATGTATTAAAACGACCTTCACGATCATGGCACCGGCCTCTCCACTGTATTGCTGTTGAATTACTGGAGACGGGTAGAAGTTTCTTGTTTCCTTCTTGATTCCCAAACCTTTTTTTTTAATAGGGTTAAAGGGCAATTTTTTTTTTCAGAAATTGTCACCCAAGTGTAAAAAAAATTTACTATGGAAGTTTTTTTAGGGGGCAATTTTGTCCTGGAAGTGGTAAAAAAATAAAAAATAAATTGCCATGGTCTCTTTTATCCTAATTAATTTTAATTGTTGGTTAGCCAAATATGTTGAACTTGCAGTTAACATACCATCCATGTCATTTTTTTAAAGTGTAAATTTGCCCCAAAAAGTTTAAATCTAAGTTTGAAATTTTCTAGGCAAATTTCCACTTCAACAAAATTGACGTGAATGACATCTGGATTTGTCAAATTTCAAGATATCTTACCAATTGATGCTAAAATTGATTAGGAGAATGGTCACAAGACAAAATCGCTCCCTTTTGACATTTTAGAAAACAATTGCCCCTCATTAAAAACTCCTGGAACAAATTTGCCCATTACCCCTTTTTTATATGGAAAAAAATTGGGTATGGAAACTCTAACATGCTCTTAAACCCAATCAGCGCTTACAATAGACTGTCTACCGTCAATACTTTCCGAACAAATTTCAGTACTCATCCCAATGATGAGCACCACGAGCTAATCATCATTACAAATGGGTCAGATTGAAATTTGTTACTCTAGTTTTCTTTTAAAAAAAAATATTTTAAAGTATATAAGATCTAATATAAAAAATATATTTTAACCATCCATTTTTTTAAAAATGTTTGTTTTATTTAAAAATATTAAATCTAGAGAATTGAAATCTTGTTCGAACCATGTAGATCTCACAACGTTGATTAACTTTTGGTGCTCATAGTTGTGATGATCATTTAAACCAGTTCTTAATATTTTCACTTTGATAATGAGATTTAAATTCACAATTCAATGAGCAAATTCTTTATTAATTGGTTGGCCAACTTTTAATATCTCCGACAATAGTCATAAATTAATCATTTTACATATACCGCACTAAGCTTTAATAAAGTCGATTAAAATCCCCAATAAAAAATAGGTGATACCTTGCCAGCGCTCACATCAAAAGTTTTCACTCAATGTCTATATTACTTCTTGAGGCCACTATTCAAATTTCAAGATGAAATAATTGGTGTTTTGAATATCAACATGGCCGACTTGCCTATCATTCAATATTGTTTTGATCTTTTGCTCATAAGGGCAGCCTACTTGCGCGGCGGTGGAGTGGAGGCTTGACAAATCATTACTCCATCTAATATAAGATTTAGCCAATCAAATAAACAAAAAAAACGTGAAATTAATTATTACTCCCTCCAGATCCTAATTATAATACAATATTTGGGAGTTAGTTTTTTAATCATAATTATAGGACAAAATTCTAATTTTTATCAATTTCTTTTTAAAATATAGTACTACTATTGACATTTTCTCAATAATAATTTAATAATACACATATATATTCTATAAAGTAAGTAATGCTTGCAACTCATTAATATCACTTACATCTCAATTCTACTTTTTTTTTAATAAAATAATGTTGAGAAATTTTTGTGATTCACTTATGGTTAATGCTATCATGCGAGCCACGATGTCGATTTTGAAACCCTTTTGAATGTAATCGCCAATAAAGTATATTTCATGAACAGATGAAGGATTGATCCCATTTTAAATTTTAAACAAAGACATTTTTAAAAATAAATATATTTAATTACTATCCTTAATTTCTCCAAAATCTGGTAAATATTTCTTATAATTAGGATCGGAAGGGGTATTATTATTGTTGTTGTTGTTGTTATTATTGTGTGAAAAAATGTATGGTACTTTTCTTAAGAATATTCCTGTTAATCAGGATATTAAATATAAGAAACAAATAGAATTAGAAATACTATAAAATTAATTAGGAAAAATATTAAATGAAAGAGACAAAGAATATTAATAATCTTCTATGTTTATAATTAAAATTAAATAGAAAACCCCTAAAATAATATTATATATAGGACATAGTTGACTTTGTTTGGAGATATTAAGGAAGCTAAATAAGTTACTTAATCATTTTATATGTTATGTATCTTTAGATTATATATTAGTTTATTAGTCAAACTAATTATTTTGAAGAAAAATAAAAATAAAAATAAAAATAATTTTAAGTAATTTAATTAGTTTTCTTAATTTCTCCAAAAAAGTTAACTATGTCTTATAATTAAGACCGGAGGGAGTATTTAAAACGGATTGAGTGTATCATTTTAATAAACCCGGGTGTTTGCTTATATTAATCTAAATGTATAGCTTGCTTATGGTCACATGAATGATTTGTTTAAAATCAGCATTCTCAATTAGGGATTGAAAGAATCAAGTGAATCAATCATGGCGTCAGAGTTTCTTGGCCTACAATACAATATTCATGACAGAAAGTAATTTCTTTATTCATTAATTAAAATTATTGTTTGTTGCAATCCTTCCTTTTTCCCCTCCTTTAATCAAACTAAATGTCTTTTGTTTGGTAGTCTTCTCTTTTCAATGGCATTTAGTTTTTTCTTTTTTAAAAAATGACTGGAAAATGCCATTTAAATGACCAAAACCCAAGATGTCTATTAAATAATGACAAATCGGTAATTTTCGTATGAATATAAGATTTTGAAGTTTTGATGTTGACAACTTAAGGTTATCATGTTTTTACTATGTATGCTCAAGTTGCTAATTGTTATTCTTAAATTGCCATTGCCTATACTTAAATTTTCAACATTCAAATTTTCAAAATCTCATATTCTTATTAGATCATTGTTTTTTTACTAATTTAATAGATATTTGTAATTTAAATGGTATTTTTCTATAAAAAAAATTCCCCATGTTTTCGAGCCACTAGAGACCCAGGATTTTCTCTTATGGCAACATCTAAACACGACTCTTTAAATCATCCAATGGGCATACAAGCCAGTAGGAGTATAATTTTTGTTTTGGTTGGTATCTATTGCAATCCACACACAGATTAACCAACAATAACGAGTGATAAATAGGGGATATATTTAATTTAATTGCTATAGAAAAAATAGGATGCATTTATTGATATAAACCAAGAGATGCTCGAATCTGGCAAGCCCCACCGGGGGAGATTTGAGGTAAAAAATATTTGGAAACATTCCATGTGTGAATGACCAGATTAATTAAACCAATTTTGAAGGATTGAATTTAAAAATGCATCAATGAATAAACAAATGAAATTGTAGTCTAGTGTACCAAAAAAAATGAAGTTGTGGTCTACTAATTTAATAAGGTTAAGTAAGGTTTTTCCCTCCACTAAAGGAAAGTCTTTTAATTAGCTGCTCTCGAGAAAAAATTTTCGATCCCGGTCAAAGAAGAAAAACTTTCTATAAAAATCACGACTGATGATTTTTTGTTTTCCTTCAAAAAAACAAGATAGGTAATTTTTGTTTTTGGTATAAAAAAGTTTAGGGGGAGAAAGATACTGGTATCCCATCGTGGTCGTGACACGTCTTACAGATTCAAAGAAATGCTTTATAAAGATACTTACAGATCGCCCACCAATAAGGCTCTCATATCAATTAATGGATATCAAACTTCCTCTTTTTTGGATGAAAACCAACACCTTAGCCAACTGTATCAATCCTCATTAGCACAAGATAGGTAATTTAATGGTGATGAGAAACCAAACAATGCAACAATAATGATTAATTGATGAGATAAAAATTGCCCTGAAAGGATACTCCACAGGATTAAATCAAACGGTGGTGGTTAATAGGTATAGTGCTTTACGCAAATTAAAATAAAATTCATCTTATATACTTATCTTATAAATAGTAAATCACGTCAATTTTTTTGTCTTTTTTTACTGCTAATCCAAACGAACACATGAAGGATACCCGAGAACGCACTAGAATCTATTTGAATTGGCGTTTGAAAAGCATGTACACGTACATCAAAATAAAACTCTTCTTATATACTTCCTCTAGTTCTTATTAGAGTAAATATCCTTTTAGGTCCCTGAAAAAAAACACGTACCCCAATGGGACTTTTTTATGGACTAAAAAGGGCTTTTAGGAAATTTACAAGAGACCAAAATGTTCACCAATCGACCCTTATTCGTCCTTTTCAGGGACTAAAAGGGCATTTCTCTGTGTGAGGGACCAAAATGGGGTCTGTGTTTTTTTTCAGGGACCCAAAAGGGTATTTACTCTTCTTATTATAAGACACCAATAGGGATGGAAATAGGCCAGACTGTGGCTAAACGAACTGAGCTCGAGCTTGAATCTGGGCCGATCCGAATGCAGCTTTTTTAAGGCTTCGAGCCCGAGCCTTCATAAGCGCAGTCGAAAGAAAAACTTTTTTAAAGGCCTATCATATTATATGCCTTGGAGGCCATAAATAGACTTTGTGCATATTGAACCTATCAAAACTTATATAACTATAGGCTTTTAGTATAATATAAGAATGAAAAAAATAAATATTATATTATTTATATAATATAAATATAATTATATTTATATTTATTTAATATATAAACAGGTCAGGCCTGAACAAAATAGGCCTGACCTATTTACATATTCAGGTCTTTAAATAGGTCTTGTCTTGACCTTTTTAACAAACAGACCAAGCCAAACCAGGCCTTAAATAGCCCAGACTGTAGGCCACCTAATAAGGGTCTGGCCTATTCCCACTAATGTTGTTAAAACGTAGAGTCTACGTTGAAACGGGAAGGGTGAGCCAAAACGTAAAATCGGAAAACGTAAAACGGAACGGAAACGTAAAACTAAAAAACACACAAATACATTAAAATCATTACAAATTTAAGTCCAAAGTCCAAACACTCAATCATCAATCATCATAATACATATTAAAATTAAAAAACCCAGGCAATACAATTATAAAAGAGATCAACATCTCTAATGTAAGTCATCAAATTCGGAGTCAAAGTCAATCTCAATATCATCTTCTTCATCCCCTCCCCCACTAAGAAATTCGGGAATATCCAAATCATTCAAGTTCCCCAAGTTCCCATCTTCTTCATCCAAATCATGATCATCCAAGCCATAGGGATCTTGATCTAAAAATTCTGAGAAAAAAAATATATATATATAGTTGTCCTAAAAACCTACATTCCATGCGAATATGCGATCATCAATCAAAGCAATCAAGAAAAATTCTACGATCATCAAGCGGGAGTGTTACTAACACATTTTTCTTCAAATATGAGCAAAACAGTATGAATGTGGGTATGTGTGAGTCTGTGAGAGTGTATAAAAAATACCACGGTCAGAGTGTGTCGAACGGAGTGAACTCAGTGAAGAACCAGCAAAGCAGCCACCTTCTACGGTCGATTCTTGACTAAACCGAAGTCCGAACAGCAGCAGCGTCGCCGTCCAAGTGTTGTTCGATCGCCGATCAGAGAAGAAAAGGAAAGCAAAGACGAGGTTGAGGCACGGAGGCAGAGGCGCAGAGCAATGAAGCACGAACCAATTTGGATGAAGAAGAACTGAAGATTTCCGATCGATCGAGCCAGAGCAAAGTCGGATATAGGGTTTTAATTTGGGGTGGGAAAAGGATCTTACGAATATACCCTTTTTCAAGAAAAATTCAGAACGCTTAAAACGTACGTTTCGAGCGTTTCGACCGTTTAGAACGACGTTTCGACCGTTTCAAAGACAAAGAAGTCGTCGAACATGGATTACGAGACGTTTTTCGCCGGAAAAACGTAAAGATGACCGTTTCTACGTTTAGAGACGGCGTTTTAACAACACCCCCTAGACACAAACTAGCAATTGTATTTAATCATTTTTATAATGCATTTGCTTGTTTTCAAAGGGCATTAATTATTTTTTTTCTATGTGTGCCTAAATTAATAAGGATAGTGGGTTAAAATAGTAATTAATATAATATTAGAGTTTAATACAATTAATAGAGTACTATTGGAAGGTACTTAAATTATAGAACAATTTTATTAATTTTAACTATTTTTATTGGCTTATGAGAATTATTAGTTTTTTATTTTTCAAGTGTTGGTTGATGCTTTAAAAAAACACTTGTGGAGTATTTATCTTATAAACAGGAAACGAGAACACGATAACGCACTGAAATCTATTTTGGACGTCTACAATCTCAGTCTCTCCTTACGTGGCAGCCTTTGTTTCGGCGTTATAGTATACAGACAACAAGGAGGTCGCAACGTGGCAGCCTTTGTTTCGGCGTTATAATATACAGACAACAAGGAGGTCGCATAGGATCGAAGCTCCCAATTGCACCAGGGCGCACAGGCAAGGAAACCGATCCTGTGCGGAACAGCCCGCATTGAGGAAGCATCTCTCTATCTATAAATAATCGAAGTGTCGGCTTTCGAACTTCCCTGTTTCTTCACAATCTAGGAGCTCCCTCTTCATTCCCTCTCGTCGGAGCTATTTCTCTTTACCTCCGTCGGTTGATGGCATCGCAAGCTAGCCTTCTCCTTCAAAAGCAGCTAAAAGGTTAGCGATGACAGAATTCCTGTCTTTGCTTGTGTGCTCCTATTTATTAATCTGTCGATTGGTGCGAAGGGTTTAGCGTGAATTTTCCGCGGTGTTCTAATTCAACTTCTGCTGGTTTCAGATCTTTGCAAAAACCCAGTCGACGGCTTCTCCGCTGGTTTAGTAGATGAAACCAACATATTCGAATGGAGTGTCACGATAATTGGACCTCCCGATACTCTCTAGTAAGCGCTCATTACATTTTTCTTTCGTCTCTTAACTAAAATAAATATGATTTCCTATCGTGAATTGGAGTTTTATATTTCCCTTGTATATCTAGTCACTATTTTTTATTGGTTCCAAAAGAAAATACTTTCAAGATTGGGTTGGAGTGCTTGAGTCTTGGTGATTCTTTACGGCTTTTAAATTTGCAAGATTCCTTCTTGTGTACCCTTGTCATCATGGGTTCATCAAGAGATTAATTGACGAATCCCTTGTTCTTGCTGGTCTTTTTAATTTAAGAGAATGTATGGAAGAGCAAAAAGGGCTGCGGGTGGCGGTTGGAGTACCGGAGTTTCAATGTCCTGTTGACCCGTAATAGATGATTAGAGGAAAGGGATAATTTTGAGAATGATAAGGGGAAACGTGATGAAAGTAATTTAGACGAAATTGCTTGACTGTATCTCCTGTGTTGCAAAAGGGTTACAGTTCATCAAAGTATCAAACTGCTTGCTATCTTTCAAACTCTCAAGATTGATATTTATCTCCTGCGTTGCAAAAGGGTTACACTTCATCAAACTGCTTTCTAGCTTTCAAACTCTCAAGATTGATATTTAGATTCATTTGCATCCACCAGATTGTCTTACTGTGTACTCCCTCTGAGGACCGAATAATTATATTTGGTCATTTTTATAAGTCACTTGAACATATTAATTATTTTTTTACATGCCCATAATTAATAAAGGTAGTGGGTGGGAATAATAATTAATATAATATTAGAGTTTAGTACAATTAGTAGAGCTAACATTGGAAGTTACTTAAATTGTAGGATAATTTTATTGACTTTAACTGTTTTTATTGGTTTGCGAGAATTATTAGTTGGTATCTTATAAGAAGGACAAGAGGGAGTATGTTTTATCTTTTCTTCGTGAATGTTAGAAAATGCTTCTAATTCATCACTTCGCTTGCCTCTTGTCGGTTGAGTTCTGCTGATTGTTTTTTGTGCACTTTCCATTTTCCTTTTGTCATTTGCTGACTCTTGCTTCATTGTTCTGCAGTGAGGGGGGATTCTTCAATGCTATAATGAGTTTTCCATCAAATTACCCGAACAGCCCACCAACAGTGAAATTCACTTCAGAGATATGGCATCCAAATGGTTGGTTTTTGGGATACTTTTTTTGGGGGACTCAATTCTCCTGGTCTGGTTTAAACCACACATAATTAACTTATATTGCTGTTCCATTTGTAGTATATCCTGATGGACGAGTTTGCATATCAATTCTTCATCCTCCTGGTGAGGATCCAAATGGATATGAACTTGCGAGTGAGCGCTGGACACCTGTTCATACAGTAAGTGATAATATAAAACCTAAAAAAATGAATGAGAATTTGCTTTTCAATATTAATCTTGTGGCCTAGCTTTGTTTTTGCTGACCAAATCAAACTGGCACTAGTTAGTAGATTTGAGACCAGCATAACTACAGTTAAACATATGTATGCTCTTGTAAAATAATTAAGCTTCAACAATGTAATTTCTGGATATGTAGTAGAAACTCCCTATATGTTGTAATTATTTTACTGGTATCAATTGTATGGTTTGTCATGCTAGTCAGATATGATGTGTAGATGAGGTTTGCTTGCCAATGTTCTCATGCAGTACTAGCATTGCATATGATTGATGATTCGAAGTCAGAGAGTGGTGAGCCTGTTCTTAATATGCATATTTCCTTTACTTGATATGCCAATCCCAAGTGACAGAAGATTCCAGTGCTTTAAATTAATTACCCAAAAACACTTGATCATTGGAGATAGTGCATGGAAGTACTATAGTACCAGTTAATGTGGTGCTGTATTTCAACATTCAAAGCTTTGTGCCTTGTATTTTATTTATAATATAGAAGAAGTTTTCATGAAAGTTTTCCTGTATGATTGGCATCACATCTGATTGTAGGTCGTGTCAGGTTGGAGCTCTTTATAGAAGTATGAATGGCACTATTAGTAGAATAGATATTATGAGCTGTATTTATCATCACTCTCATCTGGCTGGAAATTTTTGCACTTTTCTTCGTCGCTAGTCTCTTAATTATATTTAGACTGAATGTCACATGAGTTGTGTGAGTTACATGCTTGTATATTTTGTGATTGTTTAAGACTTCTACCCCAAGAAAAGAAAAGAAAAAAGACCTGTAAGATAAAAATTCCAAGGTTGAAGTGCAATCTTTTCTGCACTATTTACTGAATAGATATAGCTAAAATGCTAATGAAAACTATAAAAGTTTAATGCCTCAAAACTAATTGAGTGTTAAATTTCAAGGTTGATTTGCTATTTCCTAACTTTGCTGGATATTTGTGGAAATGGTATGTCTCTTCATATCCAGTTCTAGTGTTGATTCTATAGTACATGCTGCTTGTAGAGCTATTTACAACCTTGTCCTTTTTTCCAAACACAAGTTAACTGGTAATATCGTGCATATTTTCTTGCAGGTAGAGAGTATAGTTTTGAGTATCATTTCTATGCTTTCCAGTCCTAATGATGAATCTCCGGCAAATGTTGAAGCTGCTGTAAGTTTTTTACATGCTTTTGTTTTGTATTTTGTTCTTACATGGTTGTGTTTCAGCGACTTTCTACTCCCACGTTTTGCATCCTAGATATATTTTGCCTTGTTTTGTTCTCTATGTATCCTAGAGGGACATGAACAAACTAAAACTTTTCCTGTGAAGCTGCATAGTCCTTGTATATTCAATTTATTTCTGTAGTTATTTCTTCAAGCTCAGGCACCTAATTCATAAGCAAGCTTTTATTTACAACAAGTCCTCAGAAATATGGCAACACCATAGTCGGTTCCCGGATGGAAAAACTTTGTGCAATTTACCCCGCACCCCCGGGGGGGTTGACATGAGGGAGACGTGGTCCTAAGTACGCGTACAAAGCTATCAACAGACGGGCTAATACATTGCTCTAAATACACAACATTAGGACAACTTAGCCGTAATATTTGCCAAGCAATTGAGAGCTTTCTGAATATATGAGAAACAAACATCCCAATTTAATTATTATGGACATATTCTGCGAATCACATGTAATGAATGCCATGTCCTCTTTTAATTATGCATAAATTGCACTAGTGAGAGGTAATAATGCCATGATATTCATCACTTGACTTGTCCTGCTCTTAGTGAAGCTCAGTGCTATGCTGATCTGATTTTATGACATGCCATGCATATGTTTATGTACCATGTTTGGGACAGTCTGATGAAATATCAAACCCACTTGGAAAAATTTATCAGGTAGTAATTCCACTTGAAAAAATGTGTGATTTTACTTTCTTATGATGTGGTTGGCTTTGTCAATATCTTGTCTAAAAGAATGTGATATATATGCCAATACACGACCTTGTAATTTCTTGCTGCTTTAATCTCGAGTGTCAAAATGTTCCTGTGGTTGCTCTAAGACCTATATTGTATTTTATTGTTGCAGAAGGAGTGGAGAGACAGGAGAGACGATTTCAAGAAGAAGGTTAGCCGCTGTGTGAGGAAATCACAAGAAATGCTGTGATTCATTACTGGCGTCTGATCCTGCCTGTTGTGAACAAACTGGAGGACATATGACTTAATGTGTAATGGATTGGTTCACCTGTTGCTGCGGTTGATCCGTGTAGAATGCCATTGGAAGTTGTCAACACGCATCTTTCTTCAGTTCCGTTTTGTTTTTTCTCTACACGGCCACTTGTCGTGACTTTTGGAAAAGAAAAAGAAAAAAAGAATGTATTGAAAGTGTTTTGGCTGGTGTTTGGGGTGACTAGTTTATTGCAAGATTACTTTGTTCATTTCCATAACCTTATTCTTAAATTGAGTTTAGGTGCCACCAAGTTTTGTCTTTTGCTGGACATTGTGATTCTGTCACTTGCCACCATCTTCCCGTGTTCCATCTCAAACTGTGGTGTGGCGATTGAAAAACTGTAAATCTTCCTCACTGGTATTCTTACTTTCTTTAAAGTGGTATAGTGGGGATGGCCTCACCGTGCAGTAACATAGGACGGTGAAATCTCGACAGGTTATCCTTTCTCTTTAATAACCTTGCAAGCCTTGCTATTTGCGAAATTCCACTCTAACCACGTTAGACGTTTCAAGAAAGGGAACGTAACCAGCTGGTAAACCATGATGATAAATTTTTATTTTTAATATATATAATATATGGACATTACTTGCGAAGAGAAACCCAGAACTAGAAGGTTACATGTCTCACGGAACTCAGACCTGCTCTGTCGTCATCAACCACCTCGTGGCAGTTGGGGGCGTTTTAGGACTTAGTCAAAATTTCCTTATAAACAAAATAAATGAAAAACATCCAAATCTCAACTGGAGTCTCTTTACCTGAGATTCCCTTCGATTATTTATACTATAAATTTTGTCTTATATTTAAAATCAGAAATAGTAACAAATTCTTCTATAGAGTCTCAATTATAAAGAAACTAGTAGTATATTTTATCAATGGTTGAATGGTTGTCCGCTGCTTTAACAATTGTATAATTCAACAACCAAGAGTGATAAGTAGTAGCCCTTTCGTAAACATGGAAAAGGGGGCTTTAAGACATGGAGCTAGATAGATCAGCTGAAGCCATATCAGAAAATTGGGGTAGTATTCTTTTACTGGATGCAAAAAAGAAAATTTAGAATTTTCAAATAACTAAACCGTGGTATTTTGTACGGGGAGATTTGGAGTAATCTCATAAAGTCATGTAATTGAATATTGATTTGGTTGAAAGCTATGAGTGTTGGCATATCAAAGTCCCCTGCATATGTCAGCATGCACTTCATGTTGGCGTTGAAAATCCGTTTGTGCGCGTGGGACATGGTAAACGTCAGACGCAGTGAACGAATAGGTTATAGGCCACGTACAATATATCCATACCAACAGTCATAAACACATTCGTGACCATTTTAGAATAACTTCTCTTTACTAATGGTCATGTAGCCTAGGCACATGGGACATGAAATCTCCTCTCTAAAATGGGAGGTTGCGAGTTCAATAACCTTAAGTCATTAGCGCATGCTCTTCCCCTGCACCATTTGTATGGACTCTTCGCTAACACTGGGGGACACGGGATTATGGGTTAAAGGATTCAAAATTACTCATAAGCTCAGTGGAGGCAAGGCAAATATTCAAAACTTGCAATGCTGGGGACATTTGTCCACTCCCAAATGCACACAGGTCTGCCACTGATATACCATAAAGCGTTGTTAGTACTACCTCCGGTACCGGAGGAGTAGTATTTTGTATGCCTAAACAGTAGATTTAGATAATATCTTGAGTGTGTTGAGACTGTAAGGAATGTACGTGCTCATCATGTTTCTTCCTCTGCTTCCTTAGCTTATAGAGTTCAAGCAGTTCCAAATATAGAAACCATATAAAAAAACCAGAATATTTTTCTCGGAGAATGTCATGTTATAGAATTGAATAAATTATCTCAATATACACATAATAATATTATCTATTTAGTTTGTAGTGTAATTTATGCTACAAACTTTATCTTATATTTAGGATTGAAAGAGTATATAATTAATTTATAGAGACTAGAAAAATTAGTTATGTTAATAATTTATAACAAACTTCTCAACTATATAGCTCCTATAATTTAGGATTGAAATAAGTATTATATATATATATATTCAGTCTTTATACTATTGGATGCATAAAAGGAGGAGGTAAAGTATTGAGGAAGGAAGAAATGAAGACGTGAACGCACTTGGTTGTTGAGAAGTGATTTTTGGAGGTAGTGTATGTGACAAACTTCACCAAAACATTCTTTCATAGGATTCCACCATGTATGGTCACAGCAAGAACTTGTCTCGTGCTTTATTTATTTAAACACGTACTATACACCTTTCTCCAACTAAATCAAACGAGATGTGCTTGTGTGGGAAAGTGGGTGGCTCAGTGGCTGTAGTTTTCTCTCCCCGTAGACCCTTTTAACTCCTTTCTTGGTTCCTTCCTTTCGTCATTCCGATATTAATTTTTAATATACTTGTTAAATGGAGTAACTAATTTATTGAAATTTAAAAATTTGGTTGGATTTTTTATTTATAGCTATTGTATATTGTTTTACTTAAAATAATTTCTTTAATCACGGGCATTATTATATATATATATTTTTTTTTTGCCAAAACGGGCATTATTATATTGGAACTATGTATATGTAATGATAATGATATTTTTTTAAAAAATGATAAATTTCAAAGACAAAGTGCATTGAATCTTATATTTATGATTTTCTCTTAATTAATTACTCCTTCCAATACTTAATATAAGACATATTTAAAAAGTTAGTATTGGTCGTCAATATAAGACATAACTTTCATATTTGTCACTTTTTTTTTTTCTAATTTACCCTCATTAATGTCCCCTCAGCAATAATTAACAAGAAGTAAAAATGAGAGATTTAGAAAGACGACCATGGTATTTTAGAAAATAATCCCTCTAATCCATACGAAGAGGATTATTTTATTAGCTAACTTTCTCCTCATTTCTCATCATTCAATCCCAACCATTGATTTGACTTAATGAGGTTGTTGGTGTAGGCAGTTATATCAAATCTATGGTCTAGATTTAAAGTCGATGGGAGACAATGAGAAAACACCGATGAGAGGATCCGAATCCCTAATCCATAACATATGGCAATTTAACTAATTCATGGGAAACAAAAAGTGATAATTAATTTTTTAAATATGTTCTTGATTTAAAAAAATTCACTTTTACCCTTATTGAAAATTGTGCCTAAAAATTTAATGAATGAACAAATTAGAAATGAGCATTAATTAAAAAGACAAAATGAGAAAATGAACATTAATTAAGTGACCTATATTTTGAACTAAATTGTTCTTCTAAAAGCACTCTATGGGTGTGCGTAGTACTTAACGCTCCCGAGAATGATTTTTTTTTATTTTATTTCGTGCCCAAGAACAAAAATATATGGGAATTGTGTTTGGTAAATCCGGCTTTTTTTTTTCACTCCGGGATGAACCGGTTTTTTTTTTTTTTTTTTATGTTGGGGAGTAAAAAAAGAAGCTAAAATCTTCGCCTTTTCTCGTTAGGGGCACAAAATCATAATCATTTTTCTCCAAAAAAAAAAAAAGACTCTTTCCTCTTCAAAGCAAACATTTACCCTCATTCACCATCACCACCGCCACCGCCCCCACCACCGCCGCCGCCACCACCACGCCCACACCACCGCCGCCGCCACCACCGCCGCCGCCACCACCACCGCCCCACCACCACCACCCGCCACCTCCACCGCCGCCGCCACCACCGCCACCGCCCGCCACCACCGCCGCCGCCACACCCCACCACCGCCACCGCCACCGCCGCCACACCACCACCACCACCGCCCCACCACCGTCGCCGCCACATAAATAATTTTTTGAATATAAAAATTACATAAATAATTTTTTTAGGAAATTTAAATTTATTTGTAAAGTATAATAATTATATTAATTATTAAAGAAAAGGACATTTTGGTTAAAATATGAAGATATTTTTTGTTAAATATGAAATGTTGGCATTTTGGTTAATTTTTTTTTTATCGTTCATGAAATTTGTAAACAAAAAAAATAAAGAAATAGATTTGTATTGTATTAGGTAATTATAATTCTCGAAATAAAAATAAAATGTGTTAAACGTAATTCGATTCTCGGAATGAAAAAAAAAAATGTGTTACCAAACGTAATTCGATTTCGGAGTAAAAATAAAATGGGTTAACAAACGTAATTCGATTCTCTAACTCTTCCAAAGACGAGAATCGAAAAAAACTTTTCATCTTGATCTTTGGAAAGAGAAAGACGATTTACGTCACGCTTATTTAAATCATATTGTGAACTAGGGAGTAGTATTTCTATAATTGGTAGCTTTAAGAATTGGAAAGAGGATATAATATATAAAGATTATGTATAAATAGTATAAATTATCATTCCTTTAGATTTTGTTTGGGAGTTCTATTTTGGAGGGAAAGGAAAGGGAAGTGAGGGTTTTGGTAATCTCTTCCCTTGTATGTATCAAAGGAAGGGACTACCAAAACCCTCTCTTTCCTTTTTTTTCCCTCTAAAATGGAACTCCCAAACAAAGCCTTAGGGTTGAAAAAAAATCTGACAAGAACGAATCGAAAGTGGGGAATAAACAGAGTGAAAATGAAACGAGCAAAGGGCACGCCACTAGAATGTAAGAGGCAGGGCCTCTGCTTTAACGAACTCGAGCGACTATAAATAAATGGGATTGGGGGAGAGAAGAGCCTCTGAGTAAGCAAGCAAGGCAAAGGGGTGGTCCCACTCCCACCTCACCCCACTTGACTCTTCCTCCGTCTCAAGGGCTCAGTACGATTCTGAACGGAAATTAGTAAGTGGAAATCTAAAAGAATTCCCACTTTAATCCCATATTCTCTCTCCATAGTTTATTATTACGGAAAATTACGTGCAGGTCCAAAGACTAGAAATAATTACGGTCCCTTAAAATTACTAAATTACACAGAAGTCTTTAAGGACTTTTTTGATATTATTTGTATTAACAACAGGAAATGTCTTATTTACAATAGAAAGTGATATATTTACAACAAAATTTTAAAACTTGATCATTTACAACAGAAAAAATCATATTTACAACAATATTTAATCATCCGGATTTTGTTTCAAATTCAAGTCTCTAAACGTATAGAGGTCATTTACAACAGAAAACAGCTAGATTTACAACAAGAAGTGCTATATTTACGACAAAATTTAAAATCTGGTCATTTACAATAGAAAAAAACATATTTATAACAGAAAATGCCATATTTACAACAAAATTAACTTTTTTACTATTTTTTATGATTCTTGAGACCTGGCTGTAATTTTCCCTTATTATTATTGCTTTATTCGTCATCCATGGTTGGTCACTTAGCTTGGTCCTTCCATTTCCATGTATGCTATTGCTAGGGCATGTTTTGTTTTATTTGTGCCAGCTGTCTACGTGAACAATTTAATGAAGTGTCTTATAAAAAAATATAATAAAAACACACTATTTTTCTGCCCTACTAGAGGAGTATCTTATTCTAAATTCCGTTGCTAGGAGATACCTAAAATGTGTTTAAGTATTCAATCACAACTTATCTTTAATGGGTGTAATTTTTATTCAATCATGCTTATCATATTTTTAACTATATATAAAATGAAAGATATTTGCGTAATGTAATATGAATGTGTGAGTTAAGGTAACAAGGATTAAAGATTTAATAGTAGTAAACCAAAAAACATGAATTGTAATAGAATTATTTTATTTCTTATAGAAAAAAGAAAAGAATACTGGCAAAAAAATATTATTATAATTAGCCCTCTACTCTCCCTTCTTCCATAATTTTGAAATAAGAAAATAATGAAAATCTCTTTTTAAAAAAAGAATGGTAGAATCCTCTCATGGATATATAGACCCTATCATCAATTAATTAGGTCAGACGTAATAGCAAGGCTGTCCTAAACAATATTATTAAAATTAAAATAAGAAGAAAAGATAGAATAAAGCATGGATATGTCATCCACTCATCCTTCTTTTTCAAAAAAAAAAAAAAAAAAAAAAATTACAACTTGAGTACGGCTTAATTGAAGTCCAGATTCTGAGAAAAGAAAATGGTCGTCTTATGCAGACAGTAGGTTGAAGGCATCGGAACTCTGTTAATAATATTATACACACACACACTTTGATATCCTGTCCGAGATAAGGTATCACATGCCCTCCAAAATAAAGCAAAACATGGCCATTTACTCACTGTTCATTCTAAGAAAAGCAATGCTCTCATTTGTTCTTATTAATTATTATAAGGCATGGATTAGAAAATCCAAAGATGTTTCTTATTACAGCTTCTTAATTAGAGTATTAATAATATTCTTTTCAAAATTATCTCAATCTAAAAATCTTATTAACCAAATGCAATTTATAGTATTAAGCATGTTTTGTTGATTACACATATCTAACAACGACAGTCAGTAATTCAGTATGTACTGAAAAATTCAAGTATTACTATTTATTACATGATTTTTATTTTGTTGTTGTTCAAAATAAAAGGCGATTCAAAGCATAAGACTCGGTTAGACTGGGGGCGGCGGGTTTCTCTTATTGTCCATTTTCTTATCATCCCTTATAATCTTTAAACCATATCCGTCTAATTAAATTTGAAAGGTAAAAAATGAGTCATGTCATCAAGTCATTACTCTCTGAGCAAAGAAAAAAAAATCAAGTCATTACTCCTTTAATTTTTTTCTCATCTTCCTAATTAATAGTTCAGATTAGTTCATTTTTCCAATCAATGGTTCATATAGGCTTATGAGAGATTATGAGAAATTGATATAATGAGATAATCTCCTCTCAGTCAGACAGGGGACTAGGGAAGCGCTAGATCTTACCAGTGTTGAGGCTTACCCTCTTTCTCTTTCTATATGTAATATATAAAACATTTTTTACTTAATATAATTTTCTCTGGTATTAAAAAAAATGAATTTTGATGAAATTGAGAGCTTAATTATATCATTATTTTAAACATGCCAAAATATTCAAAGTAAGTAAGCACTGGTTGCTGTGAATTCATTAATGGCGCACGCGCAGTGTTTGGCGGTCCCAATTATCATTTGTCTTCTCAAACTTCTCTATAAAACCCAACCTCGCTTCCAATTTTGAGCACTGTTAACTCTTAACCCAATAACACTTCTTCAACCATTAACAAACCCACCACCGTACGGCTAGTTAGTTAGTTAAACTTCTTGTTCTTGATTTAAGCATGCCTACCATTGGTGGTTCCAAAGCTTTATGGCGGCGATGCCTGACGTCGGCGTCTCGAACCGCCTTAGCCTGCACCATAGTCGGTTGCATCACTCTGTTCGGTCCTTCCTCTGTTCAGCGCATGATCACCTTCCCTGCATTCTCCTACGTCACTGTTATTCTCATCGTGAACGACGCCGTATTTGGTGACACCTTACGTGGCTGCTGGCTCGCGCTTTACGCCACTGCCCAAAGCATAGGTCCGGCTATATTGAGCTTGTGGCTTATAGGGCCGAGCCGGCTGACGACAGGAACCACTTCATTGGCGGTGTCGCTGGCCGCATTCGTGGTGGTGGCTCTGCCGGCTGAGTGGACTCATCTGATTGCTACACGCATAGCACTGGGTGAGATAGTGATCGTGTACGTCATGGCTTATGTTAATGGCGCCCACACCGATCCTATCATGCACCCTCTCCGCCTTGCAGCTAGTTGCGCCATTGGAGCCTTGGCCTGTGTTCTTGCATTGCTCATACCCTTCCCACGTCTTGCATGTCGTGAGGTAACTAATCATCTTAATTTCTTCTATTGGTTTTAATTTAGTGTTTTTTCATATCTAGAAGATTGTTAGTGTTTTTTCATATTTAGAAGATTGTATGTGTAACTCTGTAAGTTGGGACGCATAAAAGAGAACTGTAGCTTCTTGTACCATCAATTTTTTGTGTGTATGCCAAAAGTACCATGGTCATAATTCCCGCGCACCAGCACCATGGTCATAAGATTGTTAGTGTTTTTGCATTGCTTTAATTCGTCCACTCGCCTTATTAACTGTTGAGTACAGTGTGGCTAAACAACAGAAATTTGTTCACTTTCATTCCTTACATCATAATTCACATTTTGACGTTAATGAACTTGTATATCGTTATTTGGTGGCAGGTTAAGCAGTACAGCAAGCTGCTGGCTCAGAATACCATTGAGAGACTGAAACTTCTTGTCAAGGCAATATGTGAAGAGGACAAGACTGCTGCTGTTGCATCAGTGTCTCGTGCCAAGGCTCTGGCAACTGGCCGGACAGAGCTCCTTCATAATATTGCGCGTTGCCAGGTGCACTTCTCTCTACCCTACAAACTAAATCTTATATTAAGGAGCAAAGTTAATATTAAAGATTTATTATTCCAAATTTTCTCATTGTTATTTCTCTTTAATTAACAGGAGGGTGTGAAATGGGAGAGGCCTCCCTTTTTGAGATCCCTTGACATGAGCTCGTCGAGAGAGAGGCTAGAAGAGGTGGATACAACCTTGAGAGGGATGGAAATGGCTTTAAGAACCATTAATTCATTCCCCGTTACAGTTCTTGATAAGGATCTTCGACACAACCTTAACAGACTCGAGGATCATTTTGGCTTAACAATAAAAAATGCTCAACACAACATAAATGGATGTTCACTGACCGTTCCTGAACCCAGCACAAAAAGCACAACACACTTTCTCCAATCCCTTCAAACCATCCCAATAGGCCACCAAGACTTGCCCAGATTTTTCTTCTTATTTTGCGCCAAGCTCCTTCACAAAAAATCAATGGCCAAATCTCCAACTTCAATTGAAGAAAAACAGAAAGATGAAAATCCCTCCGAGTCTAAAAACCAGTGGGCTAATTGGTCCATCACGTCAACAATCCCAAAGCTTATCCCAGCATTTAAATGTTCTCTCTCTTTGGGCCTAGCAGTGTTATTGGGCCTAATATATAGCAAAGAGAATGGGATATGGGCTGGGCTCCCAGTGGCCATAAGCTTCGTATCATCAAGAGAGCCAACACTATCAGTAGCAAATGTTAAAGCCCAAGGGACTGTGATGGGAACCGTGTACGGAGTATTAGGCTGTTTCGTGTTCGAGAGATTCTTGCCAATAAGATTCCTCTCTCTTCTCCCTTGGTTCATTTTCACGAGCTTCCTTCAAGGAAGCCGAATGTACGGAAAAGCTGGTGGGATTTCCGCAGTCATTGGGGCTGTACTTGTACTGGGCAGGAAAAATTATGGGCCGCCAAGTGAATTTGCTTCGGCCCGAATCCTGGAAACCTTTATCGGCCTGTCTTGTTCTATTCTGGTGGATCTTGTCTTCGTCCCCAAACGAGCTTCTTCGTGCGCGAAAATTGAACTCGCTCGAAGTCTAGCCTCGCTTCATGATTCCTTTGGATCGCTGAGTCTTGTGGTGGGCAAAACAAGCTTGGAAGATAACGTAAAGAAGTTGAAAAAACAGGTTAAGGAATTGAAGAAATTCGTTGCAGAAGCTAACCAGGAGCCTAACTTATGGTTCAGGCCTTTTCACAGTTCTTGCTACAACAAGCTTGTGAAGTTGCTATCAGAATTGACGGATCTCTTGCATTTCGAAGCTCACGCGTTGAAGATCCTTCGGCATGAATTCCAGAGAAATGAAACTTATTGGAAAGAGGCTGTAGAGGCGACGCTAGAACCCAACATTGGAAACATAAGGGAAGTGATTTGTTCGTCTGTGAAAAGTTTTGAGGAAATCTGTGAGATCAAATCGCTCAGATTTCTCGAGGAGGAGCTTGAGAAGAATAACATAAACTGTGATCTCGAATCGGGGAAGTCACCAAAATCTCAAATCCGATTGGTTTCTGGTTTGAGCGAAGATGACATGGAAAGAGTCATAGAGTCATATCTCCAGAACTCGAGGAATGTTGTTGACACTATATATGGGGGTGAAGAAGGCGAGAGGGAGTTGAAGAGTGAAGTTTGTCTGAGTTTGAGCGCTTTGGGGTTCTGTTTAAGTGCATATATGCGAAAGACAATGGAGATTGAAGAGGCCATAAAAGAGTTAGTCCAGTGGGAGAATCCTTCAAGGGAGATTAATTTGTATCACATATCTTGTAAAATTCATGCTGTACCCAAATGACAAGTTCAGGAACATAATTGCAAAATCATTGGGTACTTTCAATTTTAGGTAAGTGTTTCGTAGTGGCTTTGGAAGCCATAAAACTTCACGTTACTGACCAGTGACCACTGAGCAAAAACTTGTCATCATGCATTAAATTAACTTATAATCTAAATTTAAATATACTATGTTACTAGTTATTCTTGTGCGAGCAAAAAAAAAAAATAGATCTGCTTGAAGGTGAAACCGTGAAAGTGTTCTGCTTTCATTTCTCAAAACACGAGTTCGAACCAGATCACATAATCAACAAAACGCTACATGAAAAGCCTGCAAATTAAACAAGACTGAATTCGTGCCATAGATAGGGCTGCGGGCTCTCTTCCATTTAACCAAAAAAGGCGTGAGACGTTAAAATTTTAAATATTAACAGAATATTTTTAAATATTGTCATATTAAATTTAAAATTTAAAGTGATCTTTATAAAAATTATTATTTAATAATAGTGTTCTGTTTGATATTTGATATGTTTTGTTGGTATGATTTAATATCTTCATAAATATAATTTGATTTATATTTATCTCAGTATTTATTATTTTTCCATTGGCACTGTTTTTTACTCTCTTTTTTGCACTCAGCTCATTTTCAATCTACTATAATATTTCTCTTTTTTTGGGCCAATAATAATATTTTTATCTTTTTGTTTCCAAGGTTAAAAAATGGAAAAATGTTTTTATAAAATCAAGAGCAAATTAAAACTCTATATAAAGTTGGATATTTTGCCTTCCAAATGACGTGGCAACCGCCAGCAAGACATCGTTCCCCAAGCGATGCAGTACCGGCACATATGACGTAATAAACTCGAATTCAAGCAACCTTCGTCCCTCCCACAGAAACATCTTTCCTTTTCTCTGTCATCCTTGAATTTAGTCAGTCATTGAGCGTGTTATGGCTTCTCCATCTGCACTTCTCCAGATCTCAATCCTCGATATTGTTTCTCCTTAAATTATTGTTCCAAAAACCTGCACACATCTCCTTAAACTATTCCCGAGGCAATCAAAGACTTATCGCAGGTATGGTTGAATTATGGTTTGAAGTTTCTTCTGCTTGTTGCTTGAGTTGTTCTTCATTATCCCCGACCCATTATTGACTCTGCATCTAGTTGTTTGAAGTCACTTGATTTAACTTAAAATTCTAATGCTTAATTTACTGTTTATATGTAGAAGTAGAATCACTAGATTAACCGCCGTTATCATTTGTTGAAGTTCGTCTCATTCCTGTTTTTGCTGTATGTCCTCGCCGTGAATCTGAAGCCTCCGATATCAAATCAAGTTAATTCTTTATTCCGAAGGGTACATTTTTCAAATTAATTTAGCATTTGTTGGGAGACATTTATTTTTCTGGATATCTCTTATTCTATAGAATGGATCTCTGATCAGGGGTAGTTTGGATCAGAACTATGGTTGGGGGATTTGGTTGACCTTTGCTTAAATCTCAGATCAGGTCGATCACTGGCTCTTATTCTGCTTTTCGCGAAGTGGCTCTTCACTATCCCTGAGCCATTGACTCCTCGTCGAATTGTTTTGACTTTTAAGTCAGTTGACTGACTTATAAAATTTTCATGATCCATTTAATGCTTATGTGTCGAAGTACTCATATAAAACGACGGTAAGGAATTGACTGTCAGCTAACTCGTGCAGGAATTTAATTTTAGAGGTTTGGACAATGGCAGCGAACTCTTCAAATGGAGACCAACAAAAAGCAACAAAATCACCTCCCCCACCATCCCCCTTGCGTTTTTCAAAGTTCTTTCAGGTGAAGTATCACATGTCATTTTGTGTTATGAGAATTTCAAATCAACTCGATCTGTTTGTGGACACGCTTTTCTCTTCTAGTAGCTTTCAACTTTCATTACAGATACTTGCGCTTTTCAAAATACTTGATTAAGACCTCTCAAGAATTGGACTTTTCTAGGCCTTAATGACACCATATTCCTGACATTACATGCATTGAACTTTTTTGTCTATTATAAACTAAACTAGGCACTCTCTTCTCAACATTTAAGTTTTCAGCCTGCGATTTGTTCTGATGATTGGGGCGGGGGATCAGGAATAGGTCTGTTGGACTTTGCTGTGTGTGAGGGGACTTTAGATTTGTACTGATCCTGCTATGTTGATAAATTAAAGAATCTTCCGTTTCCATAACTATATTTCCCTTTTCCTATTGTCTTGCAAAACTTTGGTTTGATGTATGCATTTTGTGCACATGATATCATATTCCATCTGGTAACTGAAAATATGACTGTGATTGTCAGAAAGGTGCTTTTGCTTGGATTATCTGTTTTATATGATTGGCTTTTCAACGTTGTCATGATTTCTTGTTTAACTAATATTTCTCTGGTTATTGACAATAGTCCAACATGAGAATCCTAGTCACTGGAGGAGCTGGATTTATTGGCTCTCACCTAGTTGATAGATTGATGGAAAATGAAAAAAATGAGGTTAGCACGTCCAATATCTTTCTGGACACAGTCATCAAGTTTGTTGATGATCTGATAAATATTCAAGCATGCCAAGTTTTCCGGATGAAATAAAATCTTGGTTTCTTATTTTTGGCTTATCAGGTAATTGTTGTCGATAACTTCTTCACTGGATCAAAGGACAACCTTAGAAAATGGATTGGCCACCCAAGATTTGAGCTAATCCGTCATGGTATGTTATCTTCTTTATTCTTTATACCAATCTCTACAAGTTGACATTGTTGAAGATCAAATTCTAGTCCGTCGACTTTGTAATCTGTGCTAGCCTCTTGGATCTAGCCTGTGATGGGCCATGCAACAGAAGTTTGTTGGCTATTAAACTCGATGTTAAAATGATTTGAGTCTCTCTAAGTCAATTGTTATAAATTAGCTGGCTCTATCATACCATACATACACAAGGATGATGACACTGTTATATGTGCTGAGTTTTCTGTACTTGCCATTGTCTTGAAACATTGTTATGAATTGTGGATGTTGACTTGCGTTTCTTATTTTACCTCCTGGGTAGATGTGACTGAGCAATTATTGATTGAGGTTGATCAGATCTACCATCTTGCCTGTCCTGCTTCTCCAATTTTCTACAAATACAATCCTGTGAAGGCGAGTCTTTATAGTTTTATTTAGTATATCTTATCAATTACCATGAGCTTATTGTGTAAAGATTTTCTTGTCAACTGTATCTATTATGCATTTTCTCCTTGGCACTTTCGTTTATACCAATATCACTGATTTGAAAGTTCTATCTGTCTAGTTTACCTTGAGAAAATCTAACAGTTAAGAAAATGTTACAGACAATAAAGACAAATGTTATTGGAACATTGAACATGCTTGGCCTTGCAAAGCGGGTGGGAGCACGGTAGGGAGATCTTATTCTCTATTATTCATTTGAGTGTCTTAATTGATACCATTTGTTAGTCTCAACAAGTTTGTTATTTTATTGGGCAGTATTTTGCTTACCTCTACTTCAGAAGTATATGGGGACCCTCTTGTGCACCCACAACCAGAAAGCTATTGGGGTAATGTTAACCCTATTGGTAAGTGCTTATAATCAATACAAACTTGTATCCATCTACTTTAAAGTGGTTAATCATCAAAACTGAAATTCAAACGGACAAACATGGAATTTTTTTTGCTAATCAATTTTACGATTAAATCATTTGAATACATGTTCTCTGTATGTTTTGGCCTTTCCCAAGGTACCAAAATAAAAATGCTAGAAAAGCCTTTTTCCCCAATTAGATTTCAGTTTTATGGTGTGAGGTGAACCTTAGTTACATGCCTAGCATGATAATGTATCAAATATTGTTTGAGGGTAAGGGAATGTTTTGTCAACCTCGTAAGGGTATTGTCTAACTCAAAAGTATTTCCCCAATAGGAGTTCGGAGTTGCTATGATGAGGGGAAGCGTGTTGCAGAAACTTTGATGTTTGATTATCATAGGCAGCATGGAATAGGTATGTCTTGTCCTTTTTCTTAACTTTTTTTATCTTAAGTATCTTTTCTATGTTCAGGGTGATTCCGCTTCAAGTTTTCCTTTGTTCCCAACTTCTTGATATGTTAACTTCCATCATATCACAGAAATACGCATTGCTAGAATCTTTAACACGTATGGACCACGCATGAATATTGATGATGGTCGTGTCGTCAGCAACTTTATTGCCCAAGCACTTCGGTAAGTGCTTTATGATGTTTCAGTGAGGTTGTATCCACTGTCAATGTTGTTGCATGGCTTGCTTATATTCCAAGAAAACATCAATGTGCTGCTACACAGTCAATAAATTTTTTCTGACAGTAACGGTTGATAATTTAAGGCTTTACAAGAGTATGAATAATGTGTCTGATAGGCATGTTGTTTCTTTGCTTTTACGTCCCGTATGATCTTGTACATCTTATAGTGGAGAACCATTGACGGTCCAAAATCCAGGAACACAAACTCGCAGTTTCTGCTTTGTCTCTGATATGGTATGTATGAAATATGACATATTTTTCCTTGTATTTTTTGTTATCTTGGATTATTTGTGATGATCTGACTATAGTACAATGTTTGAAATCTACAAGGTTGATGGTCTCATCCGTCTCATGGAAGGGGAAGACACTGGTCCAATCAACCTTGGAAACCCAGGTTAATTTTGTATGACAAGACCTTTGTTATCTTTTACCCACCTCTTTTACTTAAGAGTCTTTTGTTTATTTTTCAGGTGAATTTACAATGATTGAGCTCGCTGAGACGGTGAAAGAGGTGAGTTATAGACCATTTTACATATGTGGTAGTCTGCTTAAAGTTCTACAGATACGAGATTGTGTTTCTTCAATATCAGTCAACAAAATACCAATAATGGAGTAGCTGGTGAAATACTCGTGGCTAAAATGTTTTGTGGGTGGTTTTGCAGCTTATAAATCCAGCAGTGGAAATAAAGATGGTGGAGAACACTCCTGATGACCCTCGACAGAGAAAACCAGACATAACAAAAGCAAAAGAATTGTTGGGTTGGGAACCAAAGGTCAAGTTGCGGGATGGGCTTCCTCTCATGGAAGAAGATTTCCGTCTCAGGCTTGGAGTTGAAAAGAAGAATTAAACCCAAATAATTCGATGAGTATTGGATAATTTTTACTAAGACGAATAGGTCACTTTCCAAAATTGCAACAGCCATTTGAAAGATACGGGGTTAATTTGGTAGTTGCCTCAATTTTATCTTTCACTTCTCTTTTCGGGGACGCGCGCTTGCCAGCGACAATGAAAATTTTCAATTGGAAATGTATTGGGTTCAACTTTCTGAGTTTGTTGTCTATATGAGATAATGAGTAATGAGTAATGAGTACTTATCTCTCTGTTATTTTTTTTATTTGATAAAGATAACAAGTACTCACTCCTTTTCTTATAAGATCTATTTGGGAGTTGATCTTAATCTTAGATATAAGATGTATTTTCTATTTCATGTTTGTCATTATTTTCTTAACTTACTTCAACAATGATTAAAAAAGGGAGAAAATGAGAAAATTAAGGTTGATAACTGGAACTTTTTTAATAATATATCATATCAACTAACTTAATTACTACTACAAAGTCATATATTTAAAACTGAATGTAGTATGTTGCATATTAAGGATGAGAGAGAGAAAGAATATTATCCTTTCATTTAGTGTACGAGATACATGTGCCTAGGGGGAAAAATGGACTACTTGAAATACAGGTAAGTAAAACCAATATAGAGTTGGCCTAGAGGTGTAAGGCCCAATAGGAAACACTTGTTTTTAAAGGGGCAACGAATGTTAAACTAAATAACTTAACTGATGATAATATAAAAAAAAAATATGATAGTTAAACCTATTGATGTAGAAATTTAAACCTTTTTCATATACGAATTTTCAGCTAATCAGGTGGGACTTCTTGCAAACGGGAGCAATAGCTAGCTGTATTATCATGAATATTTACGTCATTTTTTCTGAAAATTTAAAAATTTTGTATGCTTATATATGCTGAGTATATATTTCAGCCACTCAATTTGCACACATATCCTCATTCATCTTGATACGTCTTTTAAGACTCAACTAATAAAAAATATGAAAAAATAAACCATGGGTTCAACAATAAGAAAGAAATAAAATCAAAAATTGAAAAATAGTAACTTTCAAGTTTAAAAATTTAAGCTTAAAATTAATTATTCAGTTGAGATTTTTTTTTTTGTAAGAAAAAAAATACCTAGATCAAGTTTTGTGTGACCATGAATAAATAGAGAATTTCACGTAACGAATATAAAACAATTATTGTTATATAAAAAGTGAACCAAACAATAAAGAAGATTTGAACCATTAGCTGATTATTTTAATTTTTAATTTAAAAATACATATATTTATCTTATTTTTTCTATTTAGATTTTATCATTAATACTAAAAGATGATACTTCTTCTAATTCTAAATATAAGGCTTGATTGACTCTATTAGATAGAGATGTAAAAAAATGAGTGCATAAAAATTTTATTTTGAATTATAAAACTAGATTATAGTCATGTTATTCTAATTATAATTCTATTATAATCTAATACTATAAACAATAATCGAAGTAGTTAATTTTTGGCCTATTTTTTATTGAACGAAAAGACAGCCTCGGACAAACTGGCCAGCTGCCAGCGTGTTGCTCTGATGGATTGGAGATCGGTCGGTTTTTGTCCCCATTTACCTATTTCTCCCAGGTCCAACCAATGTGGGCCATCACACGTGGCAGGTCAACACACGTAGTAATCTTTCGCTGACAACTAATGCACTCTCACAGGCACAGCATATTCGCTTTCGTCTAGATCACATTTTTGGGGGAAATACTTATTTTTTGGGCCATAATAACTTCTTTAATTCATACTTCCTTTAGTCTTAAATATAAAATAAAATTAATTTTTTTATAATATCAAGAAAACTAATAAAATTACTTTAAAATATTTATATTCATTATCTTTTAAAAAATTATTTTATTTAATATTTAAATTAATATATAGGGTTAAATGTCTAATTCGCGGAAGTATTGATAAGCAAGACTCAAAGACCTAGGAAGTTTTTTGTACACTCAAATTTGCCCGGAAGTATGAAAAGGGTACCAAATTTGCCCAAAACTGACGGAAGGTCAAACGGACGTTTGACACGTAGGATTTTTTTTGGTTAAATACCTAATTTGCCATGGAAGTATTGATAAGGGGGCACTCAGCACCCGAAAGTTTTTTTTGGTACCAAATTTGCCCCGGAAGTATAAAAAAGGTAGCAAATTTGCCCAAAGCTGACAAAAGGTCCACATAGGTCGTTAAAATTCCACATGCCTTGGAAAGAAACACAGTGGAGGGTGAGTCATATGTCAGATCATGTAACCACGTCAAACAGTTGATAAATAAAAAAACCGCCAATAAACCCAATTAGTGATGGTCATATGGATTGTCAAAATTTTCACCAAATCGTAAAATTTCAGAGAAGCAAAATAAAGGAATTTGGGGGGGGGGGAGAGGGGGGAGTGAGGAGGCATTACCTGAAGATTTGAGAATCGAAAAATTGTGAGGGTCTAAGGGATAAAATCGTTTGGTATGAATTTGCCACACCGCCAGGAAGGTCCTCAGCCCCACATCGGAGAGCCATGGGGTTCCTAATGGTCCCACCGGCACTGTCGCCGCCGATGTAGGAGTGGGTGAAGGAGTAGAAGAAAATTCAGAAGCACGAACCGCCGAAAGCGAGAGGGGAGAGAGAGAGATGAACGAGGTGCCGACGTGGTTAATGATCGGCAAGATACGACTCACCCTCCATTTGTGTTTCTTTCCTAGCCATGTGGCATTTTAATGACCTACATGGACCTTCCGTCAGCTTTGGGCAAATTTGCTACCTTTTTTATACTTCCGAGGTAAATTTGGTACCAAAAAAACTTTCGGATGTTGAGTGCTCTCTTATCAATACTTCCGTAGAAAATTAGGTATTTAACCCAAAAAAAAATCCTACGTGGCAAACGTCCGTTTGATCTTCCGTTAGTTTTGGGCAAATTTAGTATCTTTTTCATACTTCCGGGGTAAATTTGGTACCTTTTTCATACTTTCAGGCAAATTTGGTACCACAAAACTTCTGGGTGTTGAGTGCTTCCTTATCAATACTTCTGTAGCAAATTAGGTCTTTAACCCTAATATATAATCTAACAATACAAAATATATACTCCCTCCGGTCCTAATTATAAGAGCTATTTACCAGAATTTGGAAAGATTAACGAGGGAAGTTAAATTAGTTAATTATAATTATTTTCCGAAAATACCCCTAATTAAAATTGAAAATTACATCAAGGGGGAATGAGCTGAATCGGTAGCCCTCCACATGGACAGTGTGTGTGGGTCGATACTGAAATCTTCAAGTAGTAAGTGGTATGATACTTATCCAAATTTATCAGACGCTTTGTATCGGGGTTCGGCCCTGTCCACTCCACAGGCCCCAATTCCAAAAAAAAAAAAAAAAAAAAAAAAAGTGTGTGTGGGTCGATGGATTTCGGCATCCAAATCCACATCGGAGTAGATAAGTCTATGTTTCTCAACTAATTGAAGCTTCAAAATCCAAACCTGTAGACTTATTATTCATAATTCGTTGACAGGTACATTAATGAGAATGGCAATTCTTTTGCCGTCTGTCTCTTTTTTTTTTTTTTTTATTGTTGGAAAAAAGATAATGAAATTAATATTTTATTAGGTTATTTTAGGGGGAAAAAATTAATCACTTTAGACTAATAGTTACAAAAAAAATGTTTTTAAAGGAATATTAAAATTGTTTTATTTAAAAATAAAAAATAAAGTAGAATATCTCATTTGATAGAATATAAGCGTGTTGTAAAATTAATTATTGTGAAAGAAGTATTAGTAGGGGTGATATGGGAAAAATATGACAAAAAATTGCTCAAAATTATTTTATAAGAAAAAAAGTATAATTGAGGTGTATATAACATTAATGAGTTAAAACATTATTTACTTTATAATTTATATAGATGTATTATTAAATTATTATTGTTTTTAATTATTAGTGAGAAAGTATAAATAGGGGTATTATAGGAAAAAATTACAAAATTTAAAACTCGCTTTTATAATTGTGACCAAAATCAACTCCAAAAAGTGTTTTATAATTAGGACGGAGGGAGTAATAAATTAAATAATTTATTCCTTCTTACAAATGGACTCTGGCTTTTATGCTTATATTTAGTGGAGGAGTAATTGTCAATCACTCACTGATCCCTCCTCAACCTCGAATCGCATCCTCTGATTATAACATCTGCCGCTGATTCTATTTCCAAATTTCTTGATAAACGCTTTTTGTTTAGACCCCATTCAGATTTCAGAGTTCTCTTGATCAAGGTAATAAGTCATTCCGTCCAGATAGAAACTTTAATGCTTGATTTTCGCTTCTTGACTTCATCGTGACGAGAACAGTTTGGTATGATTTCGATGACTGTCGTTGGCCAGTAGTTTTCATGATTGCCTTCAACTTTCCGTGTGTTTGAAGGCTTTGAAATTGATTTGGTTTGTTATGAGTTTTTATTTTTTTTAGCTTTTCTGAAAAAGTATTCCTAGCATTTAGTGATATCTTCAAATGTGCATCACTTCGTCTATATAAATGGTATCTCATTAAAGAGTCTTCGAATCAGAAACCAGAAGGGAAATTTAGGGTTTTGGTTTGGTTCTCCCTGAAGCTCGCGATCAGGTCCTCTCTTTACCCCCTCGATTTCTTAATTTGCTTTCTATTTAGCCTGTTCTTTTGTCTGGTTCTCCTTTTTCAATAAGCGCGCCAATTGGCCTTCTAGTTAATAATCTAAATGTAGCCAAATGGTTTTGTTAATTATAAATTTGATAAATCCATCTAATATATGTGTATAAGAGTGCCTGATAGAAATTTGTGCAGGAAATTTCAAGGATCCGAACAATGGCAGCCAATTCTTCCAATGGGGATCAACAAACACCGACGAAGTCACCGCCTTTACCATCTCCACTGCGTTTTTCCAAATTCTTTCAGGTTGATCTCTCGCATCTGTTAAAATAATTAGCCTTTTTCTTGCCACATTGTCATTCCGTTAGCGGTAATTTGTTCTTTAGATCACGTTTTGCAAATTTATGTTTATTTAGTTGGTTATTGTCCTATTTTTGCCTTTCGGTTGATACAAATTTTACTATTGATAAGTCACATTTGATCATGACTTGAGAGTAGGGAAAATTGTTCTCTTCTTGGCGGCCATAACGCCTGGATTATTTCATATGCTTATCTATATAAAGCTTTGCATATTTGTCTTTAGTTTTAGACTTGCTCACGTTTTTAACTTGATCATAATCATACAACGAATAACTGATTGTCATGTATAAGTTTGATTTGAAATCACACAGCAAATATGGATCACGTATATGTAAATATATATATTTTTTCTTGAAAGTACAAACAACAGAAACTTCAGAGAATGGAGAATTCTCATTTCAGAGAATACAAATCCCATTTACCTTCGCTTATGCATACCTAGTTTTCAAAAATATTCTCTCTCTTTTTCACGTAAATTGCATCTTATATCACTTTTCTGTTTTGATGTTTTGTTTCACCAATATTTTTCTCATTCTTGTCAACAGTCAAATATGAGAATTTTGGTTACTGGAGGAGCTGGATTTATTGGCTCTCACCTGGTGGACAGATTGATGGAAAATGAAAAAAATGAGGTAAGCACGTGTGATCTTTCTCCTTATATAGTCACTATATTTATTTGTGATTTCACCGATCCTATTAGAGTAATTTTCTATTTATCATCATGTAAGTGATGAAATACGAACAGCATATAGAGTTAGTTATGGTTTTTGTGCCTTGATCAGGTAATAGTTGTTGATAATTACTTCACTGGATCCAAAGACAATCTCAAAAAATGGATTGGCCATCCAAGATTCGAGCTCAAGCGTCATGGTATTGCCCCATTTTTTATCTCTGTACAAGTCACGCCCTCAAATTTGTCACATACTAGATGATACACTGGAGATTATTTCCCCTTTTCTTCTGATTTGATGGTTTATGTTTGAACTTTGAACTCTTAAATCAAGGTGAAATTGATTTCTTTTAAATAAAATGCTGTGAGGGTTCATGCAACTAGCTGAAGCTTCAGTTATTACACTACAAAATAAAAACAATCAATAGTTAACTGTTGCTTGATCAAACACTATTTTGATCAGCACAAGATATTGTGCTCAGAGAAAATGAACAGCAATGCTGCTTTGTTGGCTTGGTAGATTGTCATCCATTTTACCTTTAAATCCATATGTGAATCAATGATACTGATCCGCTTTTACATTTTTCTACCCCTTTGTAGATGTCACAGAGCCTTTGTTGGTTGAAGTTGATCAGATTTACCATCTTGCATGTCCCGCTTCTCCTATCTTCTACAAATACAATCCTGTGAAGGTATGCCTGATTCTTTTTCTATTTTCTTTTTGGAGGTGACCTGCTTGAGTCTTCTTTATTTCTCTATCATTTACCCTGACCATGCCAAGTGGATAAATTCAAGTCTGCGGGCATACCACTAATTCCTTCCCTCCCCTCTACTTAGGCCAGGGATCCTTTATTAATAATGTTGTAATTGTCTGGGAACTAACCCTGCCCCCTCATGAGAACTATCCCGCTATCTCCCTCACCCCACTCTGCTATAATTATTCTGCTAATTCCCATCTTACCCCTTGACTCACTTTTCAGGTAAAAGGCTTAACATAGTTTGATCTCAATTTTCATGCATGTCATGTACTGTCAATATATTTGGGTCTAGCTTGTGCCATGCGTTACTGGTTGACAGTTTGCTGTCTGATAATACTTAGAGACTATCTGAAGTGTGGAGAAATTATATTTTTACAGACAATAAAGACAAATGTGATTGGTACGCTGAACATGCTAGGGCTTGCAAAACGACTTGGTGCAAGGTTGGGACAAACGTTATTTATTTTTTTAAAAAGGGAAAAAGAATTAATATTTTCAACTGTTACCATCAATTGGTCTCAATTATCTGTTTATTTGTTGACAGGATTTTGCTTACATCAACATCAGAAGTATATGGAGACCCTCTTGTGCACCCACAGCCTGAAACCTATTGGGGCAATGTCAATCCCATAGGTACATGTTTATCTCTTACTCATCTTGTGTTGTAGCTTTCTTAAGAGGAAGCATTGCTATTTGCTAGTTGTGATTTTCTACTCACCAGTTCAGTAGACATGTTTCTGATGTATATAACCCACAAAGATCTGTTCTCTGTTTAATTTGTGTTCTTCAAAGTTGCTATCGATCAAACTTTTCTTTCATGATAAAGAGGACTCTTTGTTGTGAACCTGAGAAGCTAAAAGATTGATTCTACATGCAAGCATTAGCTTCATGTTGTGAGATGAATTTTTTGAGCCAAAGCTCTGTCATCAAAACTATTTTATGTCAGGCTTAATATGTCAAAGTGAATAAGCAAGAATATAGGTCTAAGCCTAAGCACTAAAAAATATATTGTACATCACAGGGGTTCGGAGCTGCTATGATGAGGGAAAGCGTGTGGCTGAAACTTTGATGTTTGATTATCATAGGCAGCATGGAATAGGTAAACTCTTGAACTCTTTTTCTTATATTGCCTCTTTTTAGAGGGGTGTAGCTGAATCAAATACTTCTCTTCGAGTCCTTCATGTGTTTATTCCTTTTTACCATAGAAATACGTGTTGCAAGAATCTTCAACACATATGGACCACGCATGAATATTGATGATGGGCGTGTTGTCAGCAACTTCATTGCACAGGCACTTCGGTAAATACCTGGCCTTTTTATGGTATATGATGTTATTTCTGCATGGATTGCTTATATCTACTTCCTCATCCGCTTTTTTTCTGGCCCACTAGAGATACATCCCACCATTTTTTTGGTAAAATTTTCCAATTTTTATCAGTATGCTTGATGAGTCAATTTATGACCATGCTCTTCACTTGCTAAACCAAGTATTGATTCAACTAACTCCATACTTAAAATTTGGTTGACTAGCTATGACATTTTCCCCTTTAGTTTTTTGTTTCCCATTCCCAAATTATTGGCTCACTTTGGCTTCTCTCAAATCGTCTGCCTTTTGTAGGGGTGAACCATTGACGGTCCAATCTCCAGGAACACAAACTCGCAGTTTCTGTTATGTCTCTGACCTGGTAAATATCTTTTATCTACCATTTGTTTTTTTATTGAATTATTATTAGCTTTAAGAAGAGCATATTTGTTTGAAATCTGTCAGGTCGACGGCCTTATCCGTCTCATGGAAGGGGAACACACTGGTCCAATCAATCTTGGAAACCCAGGTTACATTTCTACTGCAAGACTTGCATTTAACTTTCCCCCATGCCGGATACTTATTTGAGCATGTTTGCTTTTTCAGGTGAATTTACAATGACTGAACTCGCAGAGACGGTGAAAGAGGTCAGTTAAAAGCTTAGTTATTTTCAAATATATATGATGGAGCTCTCAGTGCAATATTTGGTAATTAATGCTCCGTGGTGGCTTTTGCAGCTTATCAATCCAAAGGTGGAAGTAAAGATGGTAGAGAATACTCCCGATGACCCTCGACAGAGAAAACCTGATATAACGAAGGCAAAGGAATTGCTTGGTTGGGAACCCAAGGTCAAGTTGCGGGATGGCCTTCCCCTTATGGAAGAGGATTTCCGTCTCAGGCTTGGAGTTGATAAGAACTAAACTTTTTATTTACCCCTCTTTGTCTGGTCCATGTGCAAGTAGAGAATAAAGTCTGCGTTGACTCTGAAATTCAGGGGTCCAAAGTAATCCCATCTGTCCAAGGTCCTTTTTTTTTTGTTACATTTTTCATTTAATTTCTGGTTAAATTTAAATCCATGTTGCTCTAAATTTTTTCTTTGAAACGATTATTTTGGTTTGAGTTACATTTCACATCAATGCACCCTTGAGGCCTGTTCAATTTAAAAGCATGATCTTGTTAGCGCTTTAAGCTGCGTTTCTTGTTAGTTGCATCTCTTTCAGCAATGTTCCTGAATATCACACCTGCATGGCTACATCAGAATAAATTTAGATATTAATTTGTTAAATTACATTAACAGCACAAATACGATGGATTTGCACCTGAATTTTTTTTGTCAATAAAGCAAGGCGACTAAGAGGAAGGAATAGTAGATATAGTCGACATTGACTTCCCCCATTTTTGTGTTGGCGGATCAAGAACCAAGTAAAGAAATGGCGCAGGTAATAAAGTTGATAATAGCAAAACGTTACAGCATACTACTTCTGTTGCGAAATGACAATCCAAAATGACGCCGACACAATGATTTTCTGAAATTTGTTTTTATGGGAGTTTTAAGAACTGGAGTTCATTAATTTTATCGCATCTGATTTATTCAACGCAGAGTCGTTTACCTCAACAACCTCCTGTTTATGCAGCTCCTGCTAATCTTTTTATCATTTTATTTCTTTGGTAATTGGGTTTATAGTTTCCCGGGTTTCCTTTAGTCTTAGGGTCACGATAATATGATAAATCAAATCCGATTGAAGAATAAATATTGAATCGGATTTTTATTTCCATTTGTGTGAACATGGCTAACTCAAACGTTAATATATTTTATCTAGACGTAGTTGATTTTTTTGGAGAGATTAAAGAAATTAAATAAATGACTTAATCTTAATATATGTTATGTATCATCGAATTACATATTAATTTAAAAGAAATACGATACATATAAATTCTTTAAATCAATTTATTTAGATTTATTAATCCTTAAAAAAATGTCAATTATATCTTATATATAATATCGGGATAGTAATAGGATAAGTGATTACCACGTGTCCACGCCGATGCTTCTTCAACTAGTCACCGTCAGCTGTTTGGATTGAACCGGGCATTTTGGAGTTGTGATTTGGACCCTTCTTCCCTTTGAAGATTTCTTTCCCACTTTGAGATGCATGCCTTCAAAGGCAAGACTAGTAGCAGCGTGGTTACATCATTAACTAACTTGGTATCGCTTTCTAAAATTCATACCTAATGTATTTAATATAAGATCTATTTACCTAATTTAATTTTAAATAAGTTAATTAATATGACATGTATTTTTAAAAACACATTAATTATCTTCTTTATCCTTATCAATAAGGATAAATTAAGAAAAACTTAATAAATATAAAAAAAAAATGTCTACCATTTAGAATTGAGATCAACTCTCTAATTAAATCATAAATCAAAGAAGGAGGGAGTACTAAAGATGATCACGTCCTCGTTGTGATTATTATCAAATTCTACTCCTTCCTCTACTGTTTGCTACTAACCACTATACTCAACATCTGCTAATCATTGTCCTCCTCTAAATCCCCGTCATTTGAATCTTTTTAATCTTATTTTAAAAATAAACAATATTTTTTTTTGCCACCAAATAAATAATAAACTTCATTATCAATTTATCGTCAAATTACAATTTTTTTTTTTTAACATCTTTGTCTTGCAAGCAAAGCAACCCTATTGATTACTGGTCCATGCTCATTTTTCTATTATTTACTACTGGTTCCGGTCCTAATCCTTAATATGATATATATTTAGTTAATTTGATTAGGTAAAAGAAGCTAGTTGATATAAATATAAATACTCTAGTTATCTTCTTTAATTCTCATTACTCCTCCTCTTTGATTATTGTTGAGAACATCAATGATCGTAAATTAAGAAAAGATTTATAAATATAAAAACTATATTTTATATTTTGAATCAACACCAACTCTAAATATGTCTTGTATTGAGGATAGGAGGGAGTAACATAAAATAAAAATGAAAAACGAAAAATCCAGCTGCTTCAAATGCGCCAAGGCCAGAGTTATAAGACGGACCTAGCTTTCGTCCGCTGCGCTGCTATACCTTTTAACTGTGTTGTTTTTGGCGCAAAACATGAAGCTCCTTTGTTTTTTTAAAAATAAAAATAAATTCAGGGTGCCAACGAATACTGAAAATATACTTCAAGATGCTTATCAGTACTGGAAAAATACTTTATAATCTTGAGAAATTATTTTAGGATCCTGAAAAAATATCATGAAGTATATTTAAAGTACTAGTCAGTACCTGAAATAATTTTTTAATGTGCTAAAGGGTACTAAAAAGATACTTAGGATATTAACCGATACTGAAAAATTATTTTAAGATCTTGAAAAAGTATCCCTTTTTTTTTTCATATTATTGACGGGTACTAAAAAGATACTCATAATCTTAAAAAATTATTTTAGGATCTTGAAAAAATATCATAAAGTATATTTTGAGAACCCTTAAATAAATTTTTAAGATCATAGAATATATTTTTAGATCAAGGTCAAGATTCAAATAATTTTTCAAGATCATGAAGATCTTTTTACATCAAACCAAGTCTCGAAATATTTTTTCCAAATTCTAAAATAATTTTTCAAGATCATAAATATTTTTTTTTAAAATAATTTTTAAGATCATCTTTTTCAATACCTCGATATCGTAATATATACATATATACATATATATATATATATATATATATATATATATTTAAAAAAGACCAGCTTCATGTTTTACGTAAAAAATGACGCGGTTTAAAGGTATAGGAGCGCAGCGGAGGATTTATGCAGCGGACGCCAGGTCCTTATAAAGCAGTCCAAGCGTGGACCAAGCCTCCGCAAAAGCTGACTCGAATTCGTTATCCGGAGGCGGGCGTTATCTTCTGTGACACCATAAGCACGCAGTCGATTTCATTTTTAAGGAGCGGCTCGAACTTCGAATTCCATCCCCTGCGACAGGGAGAACAAGGCCGCTTATTTTGCGTGTATCAGACTCACTCCATTCCGAACTCATCCAAAACATAAATCCATATCCAATCAAGTCACACACGTGTCCGAAAATGTTAATCCGTATTGCCCTCCACCGCGTCACCACGCGCCCCCGGACCCACCATTAAAGCGAAAAAATAGTGGCTGGTCTCCGCATATCTCCATCACTGCACTATGCTCCTCCGTGGCCAGCGTCTCTTGCCGCCACGCTCTCTTTCCCGCCACAGTTCACGAAACCAATAAAATATAAATAAAATCAACAACACTTGTGAGATTACGCCGTTTCCAATATTTATGTATTCGTGCGTCAACGTGGGATGTTGTTGAGGAAACACCAGCTCTAGAGTCGGAGGGCGTTGTTAATGCTTATGTCGGTGTAGTCGGTGTATTTCAAACAGTAGATTGCAATTGATAACTTCCTCCCTGTTACTGTTGAGTCGATTGGATTTGATTTCTCTCAGTGCCTTCTCGCCAACATCTTTGTAGATGTCAAGTACATGACCGTATCGGAATTAGGACTAGGGTTTTGTTGTGCGTGAGGTTCCGATTGCTCCCCCTTTCTAGTTGTTTTTTTTAACGGATATGACTACCGAAGCTCAATCTGCCCATCGACGCGCTGGATATATCGATGCTCTCTCTCAAGCTATACACAAGAAGCTCCAGCAGGTTTGTTATCTACTTATCTTGCACTCCCTCCGAATTTCCCTCAATCTTTGTGTTTGGATGTTAAGAAAATGAAATGGATCTAAGAACAGTTATCCGTCATGGTATGGCTTGTAGCATTTGCTAATTGCATATCGGTTCTTGCTCTAACCGTTTGGATGATATAAAATTAGTGCTCGAGTTTGGAATACCTTCTCTTTCTATGTTGTCCCCCCTGGATTGTTGAGTTGAGACTAAATGTTTATTTCTTAAAATCTCGGTGGATGCCTTTGTATATCTTTCAGCCAATATTTGATTTGAATGTTCGTCGATTTGTCCATTTTCACGTTCTTATAAGGAATTAATGAGAATTCATACATGCGTGAGCATGCTTTTACGAAGGCCAAGTATGGGGACGATTTGTTTGGCTAAACAAAATTATGTGTGATAAATTGTTGCAGGCGATGGCTAATTCGTCACAGAGGCGCAATTTGCTGCAGGAGCTATTTGCAGACATAGCTTTAGAAGTTGATGACCGAGCTAAGGGTGGGTTCTAAACGGTAGATGAGAGATACACGATTACCACTGTGTCTTTCCGCTGAACTAGTTTACTTTCTAGGCTTATTTCGCATTGATGCATATGTAGATGCTTTCTTCAAGTCATGTGTGTCTTATGGATTGTGGTTCAAGTTAGCATGGGACCCCATTTTTTATGGTCTGCACTCTTAACATGCTTGGAATGTTTATATTTTAGAAGATTGCTGCTTTGCTTGAAAATGTGATTACATTGTCGATCATATATTTCTTTTTGATTACATATTCTCGGCTATATTATGTTTGTTTAAGAAAATGTTGATGGAAAGCGTGTTCCAGATAATATATTTTGCTTAATGTAACTGGTCTAATGAGGTGCTCACTGAGTGTTAGACCTCAGCAACGAGGGATCATTTGCATTCAAACGAGCTGGGTTTAGCTATGGTTGTATTCACAACTAAATCATTGATTATTGGGATCAAAGTTACATGTTTTCTTGGAGTAAAAAAAACCTGTTTTTTTTTAGCACATCTATTTTCAATTTGAAAAACGGGTTATCGATTGCAAATATTAATCTTTTTGGCATGGATAGATATAATTTTCAGCAAGGATGAAGTTGTAATTTCTCCCTCAAACGATGGTGATGGCCTATTATGTTTCTATGACGTGCTTGCTGATTATTTTGTGCGGATGCCTGAAAGTACAAAGCCTATTCTTGACTTGATTGTCCAACTGTGGAGCCAGTCATTTGCCTCCCATATTTTTGCTCTCCTGTTCCACAAATGGGTATGTAAGTAGATGCTCAACTGTATCATATTGTTGTTTACTCGACAGTATCGTTCGTTACTCCCTTGTCTAAGTATTAACAGGTATAATCTATCACCTGGATGCTTGCCTCCATAAGAAATGAATGAGTTATAGAAGCTTCAGGAAACAGAGTATTTAAGAAAGAAGGGCAGCCCAGTACAAGCGAAGAGACTGTTATCAGGATATAATTCAAATAAAATTACTTTTTAATTTCTAATACCACCCCCAACTCCTTTTCCCTGGCTTCCTGTTGTATTACAAAATGACTACTGCCTTAGTACCTTTTACCTTTATGCAGTTATTTGAAGTTCAACTCGATAATCCAGAAGTGCTTCTTCGCTATTCATCTGCTTTGGTTCAAGGCGCCACAAATGTTTTCTGGTATGAATTCAAGTTGTTTTAAATGGCATTACTAAGTTGTTGATAATTTGCAATTGCCTGTCAGGGGGCCTGATCTATTCTTGTAAATTATAGATCTCCCAATAGCTCACCTTTTTTTAATTCTGGGTACAAAGATGACCCTTTGAGCCCATGAGCCCTTCTAAGTTTGAAACAAAACACCATTATTTCAAGAACAGCGGCCGTACATGTTTACCCATATCCAAAGCCAAATCATGTTTAGCTAAACTATCTACGCAAGCCTTAGCAATTCTAGGCATGTATTTCATTTAAACCTCTTACTTTAGCCAGTGACTCTTTTAACTGTTTTGTACCGGGGAGATCCGATGACAATCATTTCCTTCTGTAGACTACTAACTAAAACGAGAGCATCAGATTCTACCTCAACTCCTTTAAAAACACAGTTCCCATGCTAACTCCTTCCCCATAATCAAGCCCCGTCGTTCTGCAGTTAAAGGCATTTCCAGTTTTCCACCCCCAAATTGGTGGAAAATCCCAAAATCCAGCTTCCGTCCTGAATCCTGATAATGGATAACTGCTCCCTTAGTCACCCACACTAGCTCCGTCAGTATTTAATTTCACCCACCCTTTATCTAGTGCCCTGCATCCTCTCTTTGATAGCACTACCTATCATAACTTACTTTCTCCATTCACGTATCATCTGCCTTCACAATATAATCAACCCAACAAAAAACCATATTTCTTGACTCCTCGATTCTTACACTATTGACTATTAGCACTACCAAACACCCTTATCATTTCTATGCTCCCACAATTTCAGCAACTCCCCTATAATTGGGGACAATCTACCCCTTTCTTCTCCTCTCTTAAATTCACTTCTAACCATTGCACAAGTAAATATCTAAGGAAGCCACTCCAAGTCCTCCTAATCAAAACCCTCCAGAAATTCAGAGTAGTATGACAGGCTCCAAGTACATGAATTGTGGGAATCCTTATGGATCATCCTTGAACAACGATATAACGCTATAAATCATGTTCGACATCTAAATTCTTCCATAATTTTCAGCTTCTAAATGGAAAAGGTTGAAGTGTTTTCAACTTTCTGGATCAATTTTGAGATTGTGTGAATTTATTATTTACCTCAACCTTCAGGTCTATTTCTGTGTCCTTCTTCATTGTCAGTTCAAGAAGAATCTAATCCAAACAGCAGAAATACAAATAATGGAAAATGTTAGAAACTCACGAGTCAATTTGCATGAGCTATTTCCTCTTAGAATGGACCTAGCCATGTACTGATAAATTTAATCCTGAAACATTGTTGCAATGAAATGTTGGTCTTGCGCAGGATTGACATTCAATCAAACACGAGGCGTTTCCAGTCCCTATTTCATGTAAGAACAATACTGATAATCTTATGTTCATATGCCATTGTGTGATTTTGAGCAATGTTATAATTCATTTTAATTTTTACCAATTTATTTGTGTATTTCCCCTTGTTTTATTTGCGTGTTTTCTACTGAGTTCAGTACCTTCTGGAGGATGTTGCATTGGACAACTCACGATTGAATAAAATCCCTGTACAGGTCAGTAAACCCTTTGAACAAAAAATAAAATTCGCGGATGCTGTAGGTATCGCACGAGCTCGTCTCGTTCGTTTGTAATATTCCCTGATCATACTTGATCAGTCCCTTATTAACCAAAAAAAAAAAAAAAAATCGCTTTTGTTATTCTTGCTTGCAAATGCATTCTGAAATTCACTACTCTTCACTAAATTCTCAGGCTCAGCGAGATATGTATCTTTTGCTTTCAAGATTTATTCTATTTTATAACTCAGGTAAACATCATCAGGAATGGTTATTGAGCCTATCAGTGGGAATTGCACTATTCTCATATAATACATTATTCTGCTTGCAGCTGACAAAATGGAAAGCTTCTTGAAACAATGCCCGGATTTCCCAAACGCAATATTCGTTGGTGGTCCAGCAGACATATTCGTTACCGAACTGACTGATCAGGTACATGGAATATTCGTGGTCATTTATACTATTAAGAAATGAAGATCTGATCCTGTCTGAAGCTGTTGAAATTCTTTTGTTGATCAGCTTCAGAAGTTAAAAGTGGAACCAGTTCTGCTACATTACCTTAAAGAAATTAAAGTACTTCAAGGTACATTATTTACCCTCGGATGATTTAGGCTGGCACTCTTATCTCAACCTTATCAGTTTTTCCTGTGTTCTTCGGGTCATATTATCACAGGGATGGAACTGAGACTGGCTACAATTACCAGATTGAAAACATGCCTGTATAGTTTCACTTCTCCGGGAGGTCCACTGTATCCCACTAGAACTGTCCGTCATGCCGCCTGGGAAGCATTAGATTTGCTTTTTCCTGTGAGTATATTTACATTTTACTAGTTTTCTCTTCTTTCGGGCCCAAATTAAATTTATAAACTTGAGCTCCATTTACGATATCTTTTGCCCAAATTAACGTCCTGTAAATTTTCTTTTCTTTAGCCATCATTTCTTGGGTAACACCCGAGTTTTCGGACCAGTCAATTTGATATAAATTTTTGATGACGTGATACAGGTTGGGCAATATTTAAGGCATCTCATAAGTCTTTTCTTCAGATTGCTATATCCATGGTATTGGCCCTCTTCATGTTGGAACTTCGTGGTTTCTTGTGTGAAGGCAATATTTATGTACTTATGGATGTTCATCCTTTCTTTCTGGGAGAAGTTCGCCAAGCCAAAAGCTTCTTAGTTTACCCTATTTCTAAATCAGGGTAGTTCACAATTGCCTTTTATTTTGTTTTTGTTTTTTTGGTGGGGGCGGGGGAGTGGCCAAGAGCAAATTAGAGTTCTACCCACCTTTTTTTTCGAGGTGGCAAAACCAATTCGTTCAATGGGACATTCCTCCGGTTGAGCTTCATCAAATGTAATTTAAAATTTAAATTTCAAATAGTCAGGAACGGTAGACAATGGAGTGAACCTAGGTTGCAATTTACTTTTCTACATGTTACTCTTAAACGAAGTTCAGCACAATCATCCAACAGTTTAACTATCGTACATAACCAATGAACCACATTTCAGTGAAATAAAAAAGACGCGCCAATCTCCACATTATAGCATAAGTCTAGCATTCTTCTCAAGATGACATCAGACAAGACGGATCACAATGAACTGAATTACTGAAATAATCACGCGCTGAATTGTTGAAGAAATATGCCAGGGATGGCATTGTACAATCTTGGACCACTTAAACCGCAACAGCTGACGAGATACATCAACAGAGATTTGCTGCAGCAGCCAAGAGCTTCACAACCCTAACAATGTATAGACTTTTTAACTAGGTTTATTTACTATCAGATAACTCTGCAATCTATCCATGCCGTGCCGCATCCTTGACAGGGCACATGTCGATGGAGAATAATTAGGGTAATGGGCTCTCCCACAATCAACTTAACTACAAAATCGCAAAGTTTGACGGAGCTCTCATAACGATAACCTATGCACTAGTTTTACTGTAATCAGCCAGCAAGTATATCCTTCCACAGCAAAGCAGCAGTGAGGCGTACACAGCATGACCGAAGAGTATTAGGTTGGACACAACCACCAAATCCAAACTGCCAATGACTAAACTAAATGTGAAAAGCTCCTCACACCTTTCTTAATTTAACGTTCGAACAGTACAAATAAATTCTGAATATTTACTAGCACGTAATGCAGATCACAAGACAGTTTGAAAACTGCAGGTTTTCCAAAAACATTTCAGAGGTCTGAATGCCGCAGAAATCATCTGCATGGCACCAAAGCCTACTCCTGTAACAACCCAACAGAGAAGGATTTCTAAATCTTCATTTGCTGACCAGTCCTACCTTGACCCATGCACTCAACTGGATTGTTAAGTTGAACAGATGATAGGTTCCATTTCACTTGATAAATATGCCAAAATTACCAAAATAGTCAATGAAAACGTCCTCTAGTGACATATAAGAAACTTCTTCAGATGAAAAGGCCAATCAGTTATTTATACCTACTAATCATGCAGTTACAACAGGACAAAGTTAACGATATCAAGAGATTTTCTTTCTCGGGGGTGGGGGGTATGCAGGAGTAAGGAGCAGGGAATCTACCTCATTTGAAGATTCCACTGTCTAACCAACTCACAAAGCAGCTGTGGGTGAATTCTGCAGCCTCACATCTTGCAGCCAGTGCTTTGCATGGATGAACAGAAGAAATCATAGTTTCCCCTCCATGACCCACTTGTTGCATAAAACGCATGATTAAAGCCAATGAAAGCAAGCATGGGTGCAGATAACACGCTGACCTCTGATTGTCAACCCAGATTTCATACCCAAGGATAAAAGAATATTAGACAACAGAAGCCCAAACTCCATACATCAAGTCTAATAGTTTCCACTCAAGAAGCATCTCTCCCTTCCCCTTAAAAGTAGGATTGTGATAAAGATACATAAATAGGTGCTATTCTGTCACCATGCACCTGACAACCACAGTCGTAATAGCAAAAAACTAGAATATAGGACAAGCCCTTCAGTTTGTTTCCATTGCCTCCGAATGATACTTCTCCAACTCAGCATCAAGATCTTCTGCGGACACCTTCTCTCCACGACCTCTTCCACGTCCTCGACCACTCTGAAAGCCACGTCCTCTGCCACCACCACGTGGCCTTCCAAAAGCCCCACCTCTACCTTGTCCACTGCTCAATAGACAGATTTAGGACACATAAGCTTACAAACAAGAAAGAAAACTTGACAATCACAAGAATACCCTCTTCCTTTCGACTAAAACAAATCCTTAGGTATAAGTAAAACAAACTGAGTTTCAATGCCCAATTCAAAATACAGAGCTCAAAGAAACCCAAAGTTTACAAGTGTGGAGCAGAAAAATAAATGAATTTCAATGCCCAATTCAAAATACATGAATTTACAAAAGATGCAATACATCACATGAATTATCATATAGTTTCCTTGCAATCCAGTTATCTACCAGATATTGCTAGACATTCAAAGACCAACATGTTGAAAATCACCTCTGCTGAGTGCTGACCATCAACAAGTATAAAAGGACAATAATTAGGTTATAGGCAGCACAAATGTCAAACCACACAGCTATTTCTATTTTGAAACATGATTCCTTTTTCTACAGTGAAAGGATTGAAGATCGTTCAACCATTGTTTGCAGCAAGCTCAGAAAAAATTTCAAGCACACTCAAAATCAAACAAACAATTAAAAAAAACTCCCTCAAACATTCAAACACACACACACACAATGAACTGCAGGATGATAATAATAAGAAAAAAAAACACTAACATTGAAGAATCAGATAATTCAAGATGATCAATTAATTAATGCATGAATGAAATACTCATTAGTGCAGGGCATACATTCTAGGAACTATGTTTGAATTTCCAAGAGCTCCATTAGCAGCAGGAGCTGCAGCAGAGGTAGCAATGTTTGTCCCCACAATCTCTATCTTCATCGGTTTACCATCAAGTTGAACATCATTGTATCTCTTCACAGCAGCTACAGCATCAACTCGTCGTGAAAAAACTACTTCTGCTGTACCCTGGAAAAGAGTTTTAAAATACATCAGTATACTAAAGATTTGATCAGTAGGCCTGAATATGACAACTTGACAAAATACCTTTGATCTGCCACTCCTGTCGTAATGGATTGCATACCGTTTTAGGTCACCAACTTCAGAAAACAACTCCTGCAAAAATGGAACAAAAACTTTAAAAATGACAATGAAATTGCTTCAAGTATCTCTACCTTAAAATTTATAATAATAATAATAGTAGTAAGGTAAAAAATCAGAAAACCAGTGAAGCATTTCTAAATACAAAATCAGATACCAAAAAATCAGCTAAACATTTATACAGATGAAAAAATCATAATTATTGGATTAGTTTCGACAAAGTAAAGAAATTTTAGAAAGGAATTAAAAAATCTCGTCTAAATTTCTCTATTTTTGTTTCATGCTAATGAGGTTCGAATACTAATCCCAGCCTAGTGTATGAAGTCGCATCAGGAACGCATTCATAGAAATTGACAGAAATTCAATTGAAGTTAAAATGCATATATATACACAATCTATTGAATAACAAGACAAGAATGTATACCGTAATTCGTGAGTAAAGTCATATGAAACAAAGTCAAATAAAAGACGATATATAACTATAACAAGAACCACCTGAAGCCTCTTCACTCACAGAGTTAAAATTCATAACGATCTCATATAATGTTCAAGTTCAGGAAAAAAAAATGTTAAACAAAAACCACCTAAAGCCTCTTCACCTACACTGATCTAAAATTCAAAGGTATAGGTAATACCAAATCAAAAACAAAAAGCATTAAGATCCAAACTTATAAAGCGAGTTTGTAGGGAACATAAAACTAATATCTCTAGGAGATAGATGCACGTTCGAACCGTTATTATTAAATAAACAGTACCTTAATATCCTCGTTAGAAACACCGTAATCCAAATTAGATATGTAGAGCTTAGTCCCCGTTTCTATGGCAGACGCTCGACCACCTTGAGGTGGGTGCGGTGCCATAGGCTGATCCGCGAACATATCATGCTGCCATGTCGCCTCCGGTGCCTAAATCGCAACAAAAAAAAAGGAAATCCAACCTGGTGTTAGAATAACATCGTTTCACTAAATGAAACATCAAATCGAGAGCGCGTGGATTTTAAAGTTCACCGAAAAAAATGGTTGACGTACCTTTGCAGTTGCATAAGGTGCTGCACGATTGGCGGCACGATTGGGTAAGCGGCGAGCAGGACCGGGACCAGATCCTCGGCCGCGACCTCTAGAGTTACCAGATCCAGATTTCTTGTTTTTCTTAATGATATCATCAAGGGTCATGTCCAGAGCCGCAGACATTGCTGTTAACTTTTACCTTCAACACACAGAAACAGAAAGGGATAGGGATGGTTGGAGCTCGAAGAGAAAATGGACGGAGGAAGGTTAGGGTTCCCCGAAAGAGACTTATTGCGAGAGGAGGGCAATAAAACATGAAGCAGAGTCTTATTAGCCGCGAAAAAAAGAGTCGACTCACGACCCGAAACATGCACTAAGTTTTATTAATAAATTTAATGTATGAGCCAAATCCTATCATCATGGTGTCGTGGTGTAGTTGGTTATCACGTCAGTCTAACACACTGAAGGTCTCCGGTTCGAACCCGGGCGACGCCAGTTTTGTTTTTTGGTTATTTCTTGGGCCTATTCTTAATTTTTTTCCTGGAAAATTTTCAGGGGAGGGGGAGCTAAAATTTGGTTCTCTCTCCCATTCCCTCCCCTTATCCCTTATTTTGGTCCCCTTCAGATTGAGGCTTTTTTTGAGGGGTGCCAAATTTTGTGAATTTATCCTACCTTTCGTTTTAATTATAAGACTTAGTTGATTTTTTTTTTGAGAAATTAAGGAAGATAAATAAGTTACTTAATCCTTTCATATGTTGTGTTTTCTTATATTATATATTAGTTTATTAATCAAACTATTTAGTTTGAAGAAAAAAATAAAAATACTCTAAGCTAATTTAATTAGCTTCCTTAATCTCTCCAAAAAAAATCAACTAGATCTTATAATTAAGACCGAAGGGAGCATTATATTTCATCTTAGCTCATGTCAAAAGAAACTTCACTTCTTTATTTTAGTGGCAGTTGTAGACCCTTCTCGCCTTGAAAGTTGAAACATGTTATTTACACTGTTCTTGACAGCATTGAGCCGACAACCATGGATAAAATAGAATTTCAACCATAAATTTTGATTATTAGAATAGCGATAGAAACCTTCAAAAACAGTTTTTCATTCGTCATATTTACGATGTACGAGATAAGTAAATAAATAAACACTTCTTCGGATGTAAATGTGATCTCAAACATGCCTAATAGCGCACTCCATTGCATGGATAAGTGGGTCTGCAATTGAACAAATAGGGGTCATTATTATATTGTGTAGCCCGTGTAAGTACGGAAATTTTTTGAAAGAACTATTCCAATTAAATTTAATCTGTTATAAATATATTATTATGTGGATGTCCATTGCATAGTAACTATTGAAGGTCTATAAATAAAGGCCTTGTGTAAACATTCTGAATACACTTGAATAAGAATTTCTCTCTCCTCTCTCTAGAAATTCTCCTTGTTCTTCTTCTCTATTTCCTTATTCATAACACGTTATCAGCATGAATTGCTCTGAATCAATTCGAGCTCCCTGAAAAACGAATCCCAGAAACATCATCTGAAACATCATCACTAACATCGACTTGGCATTACCCGAAACACACAAGTGTGAAACCTAAGACCATGGTTCAACTCGCAAGTGTTCCACATCTCCCGCTCCCCTCTTCCTCACTACTTCGTCGATAACTTCTATGCCAATGGATGGGGAAGCCCAAAGTCTCGTGTGGTGTACACAAAAGCGAGCTTAACGAGAATAAAGAAAGTCGTAGTTCGAAGTAACATGGTGGGATCATCATCATTTGCTCCAAGTTTTCATGGAAGCTCACCAAAGACGCATCGTGCTCGCTTACTTAAGTGACCACCAAGATTTGAAAGCCATCGCTGGGTTCTAAGCTTTCTCGACCAACTCGGGCTCGAAGTGGATGACTCGGTCTTCACTCGGCAAGACTCGGGCGGTCTCGGTGGCAAGTTTGCGACTCGCTCGATTGACTAGTCCGGGAATCAGCTGACCTTCTCAAGCGAGATCACTACCGGAAGATGGCTGATACTTTCGGCCAAAGAACTTCGATTTACAGAGGAGTCACCAAACACAGATGGACGGGCAAAATAATGGGATGAGAGGAACCTCGAATCCTCTTCTCTCATTGTCCCCATGCAAGTAAGTGTGAAAAGCAAGATAATTCAAAATAGAAGAAGAAAGATTCTTTGCCTCTCGGATTCAATATGCATGTGGTGGGTGTTGAAAAAAGGTTGCATGCGCCGAAAAGTTTGATAATTGAAGGTATGTTTTTCAAACTAATCATATTGATTTTGTCTCTTCTTCTTTTCAAACTAATTCATACAACGCACTGCGGGATCGAATATAATCCTATTATCTAATCATATTGTTTTATATTATTATATTAATAGTATTACTATTTGCTTATTTTATTATTATTATTATTACTATTTACATATTATATTAATATTATTACTATTTACAAATTTTATTAATATTATTACTATTTACTTATTTTATTATTATTACTATTTGTATATTTATTATTATTATAACTATTTGCATAGTAATTACCATTGGGTAATTACTATTCACATGGTAATTACTATTCACACGGTAATTACTATTGATGCAATAAATTATAATGGTAATTATTATTTTACCATTTGCATAATAATTACTATTTACATGGAAATTACCCTTAGTGCATTAATTTACTATAGTAAATATTATTCTACCTTTACTATAGTTATTATTATGTAATTAATGTCATATGATGTCAATTCATAATTCCATTTATATGTATGAGAAGTAGAATAATGAGATATGAGAAAAGTAAATAAAAAAAGCACCTCATATTCGGAGAATAACGAGATCATGAACATTGGACCGAAATGAAAATTACAATGTGACATATTTACTAAAATAAAAAAATGTTATTTCAAGCATCAAGAGCAACAAGTTGGTACAAGTCCACCACAAGCTTCGACCATCTTAAGTTTAAGTTTATCAATTGCTTTTGAGTGGTTGCTCTAGAAACGGGATCTTGATGTGACATTGTCCTTCTCGATCCGTGATTTGCCTCATCGCATTTCGAACCGTCATATAGGGCCAATCTTTTATTCCTCCTTGCGCATTATTCTTTTTTACAAAGTCCGCATAGACGAACTCGTTTGGTGCTTCCACTGGGGTAAATGGAAGTAGTCTTTAAAATCATCTATTGACATTTCCTCGGCTCTAAGGTTTTGTTCGGCACGGATCTATATGAATAACTCAATGGGGAACTGGGGATTATTTTTTACAACTTCGGGCTCTTTTCCTTTATTGGATATATTTTCAGTATTGGTTGGAAATGAACTACCAAGGGGTTCATTTTGAGTTTTGGTCCATTCCAAACCAACACAAAGAGCCTCATAGTAAGCTGAGAGGGGGTCTGACACCAGAACATACCCTAAAGAGTTTTGATTCAAACAATAATTGTTCAGAAAATGTTTGATTTCTTCTATATTTTTCTTACCGAAATCGAACATTTGAGGTCTGGAGGAACCTCCTTGTACATCCTGGTAAAAGACAAGATGACCAATCATACCGATCCTCCCATGAACTTCAAGTTTATGATATTGAAGTCCATTGGTATGAATGATCTCATAAAAACATGGCAAAGCAACCACATGAAAATGGATTAGATGCCTCGATCAAATTGGAAGTAGGATTCCTTGGTTGAGGTGGCATCGTACACTCCATAAGTTCTGTCATATAACGACATCTCTTAACAGGTCGCTTTGATGGACCTGCTTTAGATTCTTTTCTGTTAGTAATCATAGGGATAGAATCTTGAATCCTTAGAGGAGAAGATGGAATATGTATCATTGTGCCAGATGGTGGAATGTTCACTCCTACGGGATTCTGGGGAGGTAAAGAAGAATAGGGGTATGGTACATTGTTAGACAAGTCAGCCAAAATGTTAGACTGATTGTCATGTAGTAAATCTTCAAGAAAGAAAGGGTTGTATGACTCAGAAACGGAATGAAGTTACTTGGACCGTCCATGTTTAAAGACAATGTGGAAGAATACGAGAGAAAGGTATGAACGATGATGAAACGAGTATTTTGAAAAGATTGAGAGTATGTGAAGCATTTGCTCCCGCTTTCCTCAATTTATAGTTGAACCAAGTAACGTCTAGATTTATTTTAATTAAGCGGCTTAGTATCTTAATCGTCGTTAGCTCGTAACCGTGTAGACTTTTGATCATGTGGAAATTTACGACACCGCACCCTAATGCTCCCTAGATGAAAGCTAATGCAACCGAGTAGTTGCTAGTTTTGTACCGTTTGGATTTTTGTACGCCGCGTAGTGATTATTTTATGACCATATCTCGGGAAATCTATCTTGGATGTGCACCGATTTGAGATGTCGGCTGATTTTTGAAAATGAAATTTGATCGTAAGCGTGCTAAGATGATAGTAATCTCGAGAAGGGTGAGTCTCTGGGGAAATATTTGAAAATTTAAAACTTCTTGATTTAAGATATGAATACCTTAAGGTATGAAGAATGTTAGAATTAATATGGTATGATTGAGGACCGGTTTGAATATGATCTAATTTGAAATAATGTTTAGATCAAAATATGACTAAGGTTGCTCTATGAATCTAGTATATGAAAATATGAATTTTGTGAACCTTGTGATCAATGTTGCATTAAAATGCATTATGTTCGATCATATCGATAGAAAGAGTTCCTTAGCCATGAATTTTAAATGGCACGAAGCCATAAGGTTTTAAGTTCGTATTCTAATCACATTAGAATACATTTGATTGAAGGCTCCGAGAAGAGTAAATATTTTACCCGAAAGAAATAAGATTATGTATTGATTACTCTATAAGATATTTGTAGAAATAGATATAATATAGAAAACGTATGCTTTTGTAAACTAGAAGTTTACAACTTTTAATATAGGGATTGTAAATACAAACTAGAAGTTTGTTAATACAAATCCAATATTTGTCAATAAAAGGGCAATCCCAGAAGGTAACCAGAAGGTAATGCAATGATTAATTTGTTGTCATTTTATCCTCATATTTCATAAATTTATTGCTATGAGAATCATATGTGAGATTCTAAATCTGTGTGATTCTACATTATTTTGATTATGAATATCTTCATATATGGTGGATTGCGTATTTAATGATGTAATATTATATGTTTACTCCTGAAGACTAAACATAAATTTTTCGAAAATGATTTTGAAAATGTTTATATGACTCACACTTGAGGGGGAGATTGTTAGAAAACAAGTGTGAGTTAGAATACAAACAAGTGTGAGTTAGAATACATGTATAAGATAATGTTTGAAAAGTTATATACTTCTCACATTATCGAATAGATTTCCCAAAATGGATGTCATAGTATTGAAAAATTTATGATTGATTGAAATATATGTTACACTAAACAAAAAGTTTACGATTTAAATTAATTGTTAGCATGACTTGTTTTGATCGTCCAAGTCATATATACATAATGCAAATAATATTATGTATTGACATTCATTGAAGAACTAGAAGATTCTTCATGAATAACCAACATATTGTTATATGTTATATGATGCTTGTTCTCATTGATCATGATTTGTAATGAATCTCAGTATCTCTGGAAATATATCAAACATATTTATATGGGCTCATCAAAATAACATGTAAATCTTAAAGATGCATCTACAAAATGATTACATGTGATATTCTAAGCTTACAACTAGAAGTTTGTAAGAATGCAACCTGAAGTTTGCAATGATGTTTGTATATATTAAAACACACTATTTCGGATTATACGATCTAGAAATAATGTATTATAGCATCCATAAATAGCTAGATCAATGCTTATGAGAACAAAGTTTTTATGTTGGTATATTTGATTATTGTATCGTTTATATAAACCAACAAAACTCTCCCCGTAAAATTTGGTTTTTGGTCAAGAACCAGATTAATTCTATCTTAGAATGTTTGAATGTGCAATACTTATAAATTCTCCACAATGCACATAGAGTGTTATAGAATGAATGTTAGTTTAAATGCAGTGTAAGGACCTCCTTCTTCTTGTTTGTCTCTAAATGGAACAAAATGATGTTTCTAAAGGTAACAAATGGATTTAGGAGACTTACACCGCATGATTTGTTAATTGAGATTCGATATTGTTTTCCCGATATGAGGGGAGAAAATAGGCGGTTGGGAAAAGATATTAATGGAATGAGTTATCATTGACTCATTTTGATTATTGTACAAAACAATTTGAACCGGAAGTTCAAAAGATAATTCATTTGCGAATTTAGCTAATCAAATGCCGGAAGCATTTACTGATATAAAGAAAGTGATAGAGTCACATGTTTTCAACTGCTAATGCTCCTATCAGAATTGATGTCCGTGAAGGACAACATACTATAAATAAATTTAAACCACGCCTGAAGCGTAGTTGGTCCATCGATTTTAAAGATAAATCCTCAAAAGAGAAAAGGAGCTAAGAATATAGATGATCGAGTTGAGGATAATTAATAAAAGTTAAATGCTCCGTAAGAGCTATCTCGAAGAGTTATTATCTCCAAGTAGAGATATCTCCGGAAGAGAATGTTGTAGTCCGGAAGAGACCAAGATACATGAAAAATGTGAAAATAATGAGATCTCAATAAACTATGAATGTTATCCGATGTGACCAAAAGAAAGTCAACGCGTTGACAATATATTTGCTTATGATATAATGAATGATAATGTGGATCATAAGACAAAATTAATAAGAATGTGTCGAAGACATGTCCCGGAAGGACATAAGGGCGTTCAAGACATATCCGAGGAAGGATTAAAAAATGCCGAAGCATATATCCCTAAAAGAATTAAAGTGCATTTAAGCACAAGTCCCACGAAAAGATTCAAGATGTTAAAAGCATTTAATTCGGTTCGAGAACATTATTAAATAAGTCTATATATGGCCGAAGCCTAAATATTTATTGAAAGAATGATGCACAAAATAATTCTATATGTCCATGCATCTTTATGAAAAGATTTCAAAGTATCTGATATTTATGTGATTATTTAGTAATTATGTTAATATTCGTTATGCTTTTATTGGCAAACTTAGAATTTGCAGTACAATAATGGACAAATGAATGATAAGAATGGATGTTTTTATTGTTCCATAGTTAACAATACAATATTCGATCATCAAAAGAAAGAAATTGAAAAGAAGATGATGAAGAACTACATGGTCCAAGTATACCATAAAGACGAATGTATCTTGATTATCGCCAAAATATAGTTCTTCATCTTTACAAAGTTATTGTATGTAATGTTGTCAATGGGGAGAAAAATCTGATGTAATAAAGAGGGAGTCGACATCACTGTTTTTTTCCTTATCTGCGTTTTTCCACCTGGGTTTTTTCTAGAAAAGGTTTTTAATGAGGCGTTAGAAAGTGTATCGATGGATGATGTCTTTCTTTTCTTTGGCTAGGTTTTTATCCTACTTTTGGGTTTTTTCCTAGTTAAAGTTTTTAATGAAAGACATTCATAAATGGACATCCGAGGGGAGTGTTATAAATATATTATTATGTGGATGTCATCGATAAGAACTATCAGCGCCTATAAATAAAGCGCAGTAAACATTCAGAATACACTTGAATTAATTTCTCTCTCCTCTCTCTAGAAATTCTCCTTGTTCTTCTTCTCTATTTCCTTATTCATAACATAATCTAACTAATATCATATATATTTTTGGTAAGAAAAAGAAGCTAGAAGCTAGTAGGTATCTCGATCCAACGGCATTTATATCATCTCCTTACTTACGCGGCACAACTACGAACTTTTAAGATGAGAAGTTGAATGATTGAATTTTAAAAATGAATCAGACTTTCAAATTCAACTATGTGATGAATCCTCTATTGACAATTATTAAACACTCCAAATTAATATTCTATTGAACCCCTTACAACGTGGAAGTATGAAATTTTAGCTTCTACAGAGAGGCAAAAACGTCCCAACAACAACAACAAAATATATCAAAATCACCAAACTTCAGTTTAACCACGTCATGAGTTCACGAGCAATGAGCGTTCAAGGTGGGGAAAAGTATACTTAAGCAAATACTCAGTACCAATTTGGGCATAATCGTCAGAGAAATACAGAGATTAAAGAGGATATGCAATAGAAGAAATTAATTAAACATTAATCAGACGTATATTTTTTCCGACGATTTACATAGTACAAAATTTCAGCTGGTCAAAGCTAAATCAACCCAAAAGATATAAGCCAAGGCTGGATCACGAGCCTTCCTACAAGGCGAGAGAACGGAGCAGGCAAGTCGAAGCACCGACAACCAAAGTAGCAAACAAGGTTGGCAAGAAAAAATCCAAGTGGGACCTAGTGATCACGGTGTGTTCCGGCAAACATACCGTCTCTCCAGGAAATTGCAAAGGAATACTAACGCCGGCACCGCCGGCACAGGATGATAAGGCCAAAGTAAATGCAATTACGGGAGCCAGAGACGCCAGAACCACCGTAGTGAACAAGAGAAGGGTCCAGACGACGGCGTTGAGCAAGGGCTGCAATGGTTGCCGGAAAACCGAATGAAAGGGAAAGAAGTACATGAGGATGGAGCGATGGCGGAGAATTGCGACTGAAAGAGGGGAATATGTGGTGTCTGTGAGTGGGGTGGGTGAAGACGGAGAAGGTGGAGGCCCGGCTAACAAATTGGTCAACTCTTATAAAATAAATATATTTGAAAAGGACATGGAAATATAACCGTAATGGACGCATAATACGTAGCAAATGCCCAACATCAAGTGCCGCATATTTCGCAACTTTGACGGTTGCTCACCCGTCGAAACTCTAAAGCCCTATTGCCCAGAATAACCGCAACCTTTTTTTAGGGTTAATACTTCATACTAGCTATGTCATTTTTGTTTTCGTCCATGAAATTTTAAAATTAGTGGTTTTAGTCTCTTAAATTTATTCTATTTCATATAGTTAATTCTTGTAGTTTTAAAAAGGACTTTGACGGTATTAAGTTTGATGATGTGGCATAAACACCATTAAAGTTGCTGATGTAGGTGGCATACTGGGCAAAAAAAGCATAGAAACATAGTACTCCCTCATCAACTCTTAATTATAAGATCAAGTTAACTTTTTTTTTGAGAAATTAAGGGAGCTCATTAAATTTCTTTTGGAGCAGTTTTATTTTTTTCTCCACTAATTAGTTTGACTAATAAACTAATATATAATCTAAGGATACACAAAATATAATACGATTGAGTAACTTATTTAATTTTTTAAAGTCTTTAAAAAAAATTAACTTTATCTTATAATTAAAATCGGAGATATTAAAATACAACCAAAGGTGTGAGAGGACCCTTAAAAGCATTTCGTCCCCTTTGCTGTAGCTCTAAAATCATATCCGTCACATGCGTGTGGATTATGTTATCGGAGCGGTCTTTGACTCTTTGTATATGATGACAAAAAACCAGAAAGATACCAACTCTGGTCTCAATGTAGAATGAGATGTTAGTCGTCTTGTTGAAGGTCGAACTTAGAATTCGTGCGAAGTTGTATAACCTGAGGAATCATCTTAAAAATGATATTAACCATTTTTTATATATAAACAAAACTTATATTCTCCCTTGTGTTAGATTCATCGTTGAATTAAGAAAAAATACCTCTTACGAAACCAATAAGGGTTAAGTATAGCAGAAGAAGCTAATTCCTCATAACGTGTTGAATAAGGTTTGAATCCTCGTTGGGAGAGGTATCCATATTTATTGTCTAACAATTCATTGGAGAAGATTGCCTCCAATCAAAGGATTGGATACTTGGCATGTACCCCTTTTCCAAATCCATCACAACGGAGATACAAACCAAGATTTGCTTTGTCCACTATCCATCACAAGCTATGTCTAAATAGAACACTTTTTAAGAGTATTAATATCATTATATGAATTGTAAATGCATGAATATGATAATAATAAAATCCACAGCTCCTAATTGGATAGGTGACAAAGCAATTTTGTCATCCATACTACCACTAAATCACTATGTCAAACTGTTGCTCAACGATAAGAAACTTCAAATAAGCACTATAAACGGCATCCGATTTTCAATATAAGTCTTGGTTTTTAATGTAATTTATTTATTGAAGTATATATTATATCAATGATTGGAGAGTAATAGTTATGTATGCCATACGCGGGATTTAAAGAGGGGAGAAAAAAATTTATGGTCTAGATTTAAACAAATTTAAGAAATGTGGTTAGTTTTTTATTAAATTGTCTCATTCTTTCTATCTAACACCCCCTTTTCATTAAAATTTTATAAACTCACTTCTCCAAATTTTAAATTAAACTCATAATAATTTTTCCTCACATCCCCTTCCCACCAAATTCATCACACCAAACAACCCCTAAACATGGGATCTAGTTTGTGATGAATTTTGATCCTAGATGTAATATCTTATCTTATTTTATTTCTTATATTTATTTATTTTTTCAAATCAATTTGTCTAATTTATAAACTAATATATAATCTAATGTTACATATAAATATTTATAAGAGATCATGTCATTATAATTAAGTAATTTATTTAGTTATATTTATCTTTTCTAATTAAGTAAATAGGGGTTAGTTCAAGGAGTACAAGCTTTTTTAGTATGTAAGGAGCATGTAAAGATGAGTATGGAATGTGAGCCCTTTTCAATCTTTATCCGTTTAAACATTGGCTCCGCACTGTTTTGTGTGCGAACTTAGAAGACCTCCACCAAAAACTCGAGAGAATGACAGCTCTATATTCATGGACGAGTAACTTTGAGAAGGGTTACAAGTATTATCCCAAAAAGAAAAAGAAATGAAAAGGGAGATTATGAAGTGTTTATCTCAATCAATGATCTAATTTTATCAATGGCATGGAGGGAAAGTTGACTTGATTGGGAATCGGTTACGTGTTTTTTTGAGTTCACATAAGTTTGAACTCATCGCCATGTATTTAATGGAAGGGGATCCTCTCACAGTCCCCCCCTCTCCCCATCTCTGCCCGGCTACATCTCAACCGTCCGATCCAGATTTGGACGGATTTAGAGATGTAGTCCAAAATTATTATTTTTTAAAAATAAATAAATTATATAACAAAAATTTATTTAAAAAAAAAAAATTGGACCGTTGGATTAAGATTTGAATGGTCTAGATGAGACTGTGAGGGATGGGGAGATGGGGACTGTGAGAGGATCCGGACGCGTATTTAATGACTTAAAGCCATTTTTTAGTATCAATATATATTGGTGAAAGCCCATGTAGCTTGATTCTTTCATTAAAATGGGCCTTATATTAAGACCCCGATGAAGTACGTGTTTAGAACCTAATTTGCACAAATCTTGATAGCTTCAAATACTCATGATTCATCCCATATCTCTTCATTTTGATAAGTGCTTGTTTGGTAAGTACAAAAAAGTGCTTTAAATGGAAGTAAAAAGGTGTTTTTGAAAATATTTTTATGCAAGTCGACACAAAATCCCCTCACGTATTTATTTTAAATGCTGTAAAAATATTTTTAAAAACTAAAACAAACAGTCATTACTCATAAGTCTAATCAATACCACTCACAAGACTTTTTTAATCTATTCCTATCAAATATATCCATGGACACATTATCTTTTGTTGTTACCCTTCTCATTAAGGGAAAGGAATGTATGTGTCTTTCATGGTTATAGAGGATTGAATCCACAGCCTCCCTTCTTAGGACTTAAAGAGGGCTTTTGTATCAATTGAGTTAAACGACTCCGACATATCTACAGACATGTCAATTATGCATCGATAATGTACATCCTATACTTTTTAATGCATGCACCAATACATGTGACTCTGGTCAGTTATACATTTTCAATTATTGGCGACTATAACTTTACTTATATACGTTAAAAAAACCTATATACATGGAACCGTGATGTAGACTTTATTTGTAAAACTTAAACCATGTCACTCTGTATAGATTTTAAAAAACGCTATATTAAGGCTCAATTAACAACGTACCTTCTCTCACATATTTACCTTCGTATACATATAAGTCATGATTGAAAAGCTTCTCTTTTTTTTTTTTTTGAATAAAGTGGAATTCTATCAATAAGAATAATTAGGGAATGTTCAGCTATAACAAAGAAAGCTATAAAATGAAACTAAACTTATCATAACATTTCTAAGTATGTACAACCATAGACTTGATCTGGACTAAGATCCCATAAGCGTTGAATCTTTCATTGGCAAAAATCCTCCTGTTACAAACATCCCAGAGCTTCCAATAGGAGAGGCAAATACCTATCTTCCAGGAGACACGCAAAGCATCAGAAAGGCTAATATGCCGCAACCAGCTTTGGATAGGAATACGGGAAAAAAAAACAGCATAGAGGTTGGTGAGCAGGATATTTTTCGAGACTGTTGAGGCCAAAGGACAACCTTTGAAAATGTGATATAAACTTTCAGCATCATTTTGACATATGGAGCAGAGCTTATCATCAGTCAGCTTTCTTCTAAACCACTCTTCATTGGTTAAGAGTTTCCCTTTTAATAAGAGCCAGATGAAGGTACGGACACGCTGTGCCACTGGAAGCTTCCATACAATATGCCAAATGATATCAGCATCATTCCAATTCAGATATTCTAGGTTGCAGTAGGCAGATTTGATGGAAAAGTTCCCTTTAGATGTAAGGTTCCAAAGGCAGGAGCAAGGCGAAGGAGTTTGGTGGATAGAAATGTTGGCTATTTTTTTCATTATAGCAGGGGCAGTAAATGTTGAAATAACTGCAAGTTCCATGAGCCATTATCTAATAAGTAATCTGAGATAACTTTGGAGAGATCACTATCCGGAGTGGGAGAATAAGATATATTTCGGAGTGGGAGAATAAGATATATTTCTTAGTTAGTTGGTCGAGGTCTCATCGAAGAGCCCACCCAAAAGTCGGACCTATCCCTAAACGAAGATGAGCTTCATAAAAAATGCTTTGTTTTGCCATCATCGAAGAGCCATTTGATGTGGAAGGAGGCATCGTCTCATAACTTCAAAAGGCTCTTCCAAAAGTAGGACATACGGGCTCTATTGGTGGCTATCCCTAAAGCAAAAATTGCATATTTCTGCCTCAAGACGCAAACCCAAAGAGAGTTTGGTTGGGGATGGATTTTGAAGATGAGCTTCATAAAAAACGCTTTGTTTTGGGACTCTAGGTTTAGTAACCCACAACCACCATGCATGGGTGGTTGGCAAAGATCTTTCCATTTGATCAAGTTGACACCATTCCGATCTTTTGAATACCCCCAAATAATTTTCTGAATTATCATCAAATCCAAATTGATTGAGTTCTTGATAAACTTGTTCAAGTAATCGGGATTTTTGAATGCTTTAATCATTATTCAAAACAAACACTAAATTGTATTTCCTAACATGGTCATGAGTACAATTGGGTTTATGCAATTGTGGTACTTCTTCATCAAAAACGAACTAATATACAATTATAAAATTATTAAACTAAAACTAAATTAAGTTGGTCAAGGTCTTTGAAGCCAAAGAAGAAATTATATTGAAAACACGCAAATCGATACAAGGATGTTGGATGTTTTTTGATACAAAAGGATGTTGGATGTTGAAATCGATTTCATTTTTTATGTTGTTGTAGAATCTGTAAAGTAGGCTGTTAAAATTCATTTCACATACTTACTGCTTTCCATCCCTAACCACCAGCGTCATACATGGGTGGTTGATTTGATCAAGTTGACACCATTACATTGCAAATCATATTAGAAAATAACATCTACCACTACTGATCCAAACATATACTAATATGCAGTTCTAACACACTCAAGTCCCACCACTTTCCAACCCCCAAAAAAAATGTCTACCGGTATCATTTATTGTTTGGCCATTATTTTTTTTTGTTATAAAATAAATAGATCTCTTGGAAATTATTAATACAATACATGGAATAAAATTATTATTTTTGTGATAACTCGTGTATTGCTCTCCAAGATTCGAACTCGTCACAACTTTTAACCAGTAGTAGTTGAATGATTAAATAATTATTCAGCTACGGTTTATTTAATTGATGTCTTTATAAAAATTGAATATTTTTCAACCTATTTTTAAAACTTTTCTAACACTAATTTTTCAAACTATTAATCATCAATGCCAAATATATTTTCATATAATGTGTAGATAATTCACATTAAACCAGGAATAATGTGACTAGCCAGCCTCATACAATGCATGATCTATTTAAAACAAAAACAGTTAATGCCAAGAAGAAGAAAAAAAAAAAAACTTAAGAAATTAGAAAGGAATAAAATCGCTTTCCATTGGCTGAATTTAAATCACGCGGATAGCTATGAAAAACATCTAGACCGTCGATAATTCTTAATCCAACGTTCACGTTGCGCCCGCTAGGACATACTTCCGAATCACCCTTTAGGCGTTCGAAGCACTATAAATCAGCGGCACCGCGCCTGCCGCTGTCATCGGACTTTGCTTCAGTCCTACAAATCTAGCGTTTCAAAAATTTTTCTTGCCTCTAATCGTCAAACGAAGTAGCATTCAATGGATTCAACAGTGAAGGTGAAGAAGGGCGCCGGAGGAAGGAAAGGTGGTGGTCCTAAGAAGAAGCCAGTGTCCCGGTCTGTGAAAGCCGGTCTTCAATTTCCCGTTGGAAGAATCGGTCGGTATCTGAAGAAAGGAAGGTACTCAAAGCGTGTTGGAACAGGTGCTCCAGTCTACATGGCTGCCGTCCTTGAGTACTTAGCTGCTGAGGTAATAATCATACTCTAATTTCCTAATCGATTGTGCGATTCCTTTTTTCGCTGCCGGTAGGTCTCAGAATGGTGCCATTGGGAATGTGAGATGTCTCAATGTGCAGCATCTGGTTTCTGTTATTTCAGAGCTATCCCGATTTCAATTTCTGAAAATTTGTAACTATATTTTGGATTGAATCATAATTCCTCTGGAAAGGATTGACAATTTCGTTGAGATTGAATCGTTATTTGTGTCTGGGAATGCAGGTTTTGGAGCTTGCTGGAAACGCAGCTCGTGATAACAAGAAGAACAGGATTATTCCTAGGCATGTTCTTCTCGCGGTGAGGAACGATGAGGAGCTTGGGAAGCTCCTTGCCGGTGTGACTATTGCTCATGGAGGTGTCCTGCCCAACATTAACCCAGTGCTTTTGCCCAAGAAGACAGAAAAGGCCACCAAAGAGCCCAAGTCTCCATCGAAAGCCACCAAGTCCCCGAAGAAAGCATAATTCTATTTTCAGACCATTCGTCTCTTTGTTTTTTGTGTGATGTAAATTAGCGATTAGGCTTATGCTCTAGCAACATTTCATATATGCTGTAGCCTTGTGATGTAATTGTCACATTGACTCATTGAATGAAATCACCTCGATTTTAGTTCATTGTTTGTTGGCGTTATATCGCAGCTGTTGAGAATAATTCGATACTGTACTTTAGTCTTAAAGATCGTATTGGAGTTCCAGATCCCTTCGCAAACTAGAGCCAATTTGTTCAAAAGCACTATCATTCGCCGTCTATTTTGTTTTAAAATACTTATTGTTCAGAATAACTATAACTAGCATTCCACGAGAAATAACCTTTTGAGTAAAGGAAGTTTCTTAGAGATCTGGATATCTCGGGACAACGAAGTATCGTCTTCCAAAACTTTGGAAGTTGGTTCGGAGAATAATTGGTCATGATCTACGGGTTAGACATTTTATTTGAATGGATGCTTGGTTCCCTATCCAAGTATCAATAGATAGTGTACCAAAGCTAAGATGACAGGCGCTAATGGTTCTGCAAAGACAGATAGTAAGAATCCACACCCTCTAATTAATAAGACAGTAACATATCTCATACAAGATATAAAAACTTGCTTAAAGCAAAAGACTTGTAATTTGTTAATTACTTCATTTGGTTATATTTAAGAAGTTGATTTTCGTCTTATATAAAAGAGACAATTTTTTTTTATATTTATTAATCTTTTTTTTCAATTTACTGATGCTTTCATTAAAAGTAATTAAGAAGAAAACGGAAGAAAGAAATTATAGAAGATAACTAGAGTGCTTTAAAAAATGTATATAAATCTAATGAAAAGAGAGGTAGTTTGCTAAATGCCTAAATCGATTTTTCTCTGGGTCATTTCACTTAAAGCAATATTGAGTGCCGAATCAAAGAATAAATTGGTCGAGCTGCGGATATCACCAAAAGCCTCAACGTTCTTACCTTCTTTCAAAATGATCCCACTAGCATAATGTTTTAACTTTTAGATACTGCATTCAATTGTAAATACGAGTCAATTTCTTTTTCAAGTTCTATAGTACTCCAAATTATATCTTGATATATGTGAAGCAAATTTGTGATTTATATTTGAACTCCAGATTACTTAAAACGTTTAATGTTTCCTTTACATTTTAAGATATCATCATTCACCGTTGAGCTTCAGTAACACATGTCTCTTGAAGTTGCTCCTTTGTAAAATTGTATGAAATTGAATCTGAATTCAATCGTAGGGTGTTTTTTTTTTTTCCTTTGAAAAATGTTACAAGAGCCATGTACTTTCATAGAATTTGATAATTGGAATTACTATATCAGTAAATTGGGCCAGAGCATGTGAAATGTAGAAGAAGACTAAGAGAGAGAGAGGAGAGCTTGATAAGAGCGGAGGAGAGGGCGTGGCAGGTGAAGACTAAGAGAGTAGAAATGCTGAGAAGGGTGCGTTGGAAGAAGGAAGACAAGAGGAAAGAATAAAACGGATGATATTATGGATGAAGTGTGTAAATCGTTCTTAGAGTGAATAATTTTTGTACAAATTTAAATCAGTTTGGTAAAGGAAGTATGGAACGATTTAGTGTAGCTTTTGCATAAATACATTACTGAACAATTTCAAGTATTGCTTTTGGATTATAATTTTTGCAATGTGGCATTTCAGTATAAAAAGCTCAATATTTAGTAAGTTAAATGGTAAGATAGGTACATTTTCAGTTAACCGGATTATGTGGACCGAGAGGATTTGCAAACACAGCCCCTCGCTCGATTTATTTGAGGAGAATTGAAAATGGGTAGCAGTAAAATTTTAGTTTTATTTTTCTTGAACTAGGTTGGAAGGTAAAAAACTAAGTAGAACAAAGAAACTTTTCCCGATAGGAAGATTAAAAAGAGTCATATTACATTCGCATTGAAGCTTGAAGTTTAAGCAGAGCTTAAAAATTTTCTTTATAAATGATGACAAAAGGTACTTTAAAACTTTTAAATATAAACATAATAATAAAACTTGAGTTACCCCTTCGGGTCGGCCGAAAACTAACTAGCCAACCGTCAAGGGGCCCAACCAACTCATCAAAAGTGAAACAATATCGATTTTCCTTCCAAAAAAGAGAAACATTTCCGAAAAAATCAGAGGGTACTGGTTATTCAAGACTGACAAACCCCAGTTAATAAGTTTGAAAAATGAACCAAGAACGAGTAGATTAAAAAGAAATTGACAATAGTAAATGATCGTTGAAAATATCTAACATTCAAGTAAAACTGTTTCCAGTTAAACCATATACCATTAAGGCCAAGCCAGCATCAGAAGAATCTATACGCCTAAATCTACCATACACAAAAAGCTGCAATTACAGGCCGTTAAGCCAAAAGAAGAACAAAAGCAACATCTAAACTTGACCTAAATTTGCAGGGAATCGATATCTAAGACTTGATTTAAAGTTCAACACACAATCCAATCAGCCACAAGATCTAAGAACTGGTGAATTTGGTCACCGCCTTGGTGCCTTCTGAAACAGCATGCTTGGCAAGTTCTCCGGGCAGCACCAACCTCACCGCCGTCTGGATTTCCCTGGAGGTGATTGTGGGCTTCTTGTTGTAACGAGCGAGCCTAGATGACTCTTGAGCGAGTTTCTCAAAGATGTCGTTGATGAAGCTGTTCATGATCCCCATTGCTTTGCTGGAAATCCCAATGTCTGGGTGGACTTGCTTGAGGACCTTGAAGATGTAGATCTTGTAGGTCTCAACGCTTTTCTTGTTCCTCTTCCTCTTCTTGTCTCCGGCAGCGGCCCCACCCTCCTTCGGAAGCTTCTTTCCGGCCTTAGGCTTCTTCTCTGCCGGAGGAGCTTTCTCGGCCACCGTCGACTTCTTCTCTTCAGCGGGCTTCTTCTCCGCGGGCTTCTTCTCGGCCTTGGGTGCCATCACAGGATTATAGGAATTGAAAATGCGAAGAGCTAGGGTTTGAGATCAGGCAAGAAAAGCGAGATTGAAGGGAATGGAGTCTTGGTGTAGAGTTGAGACGTGCGGTGATAGATATATAAAAGAATGTGAGATTCTCATTGGCTGAAAGTATTTCACGCGGATCGGTGTTTTGCGTCATCTAAATCCGTCAAATGGTTTCCCGTCAGAAAGAGTGAATGGACGGCCATGATGATTCGATGGCGGATATTGAAAGTGCGGATCGATGATAAAGCTTGTGCCCTGGTCGTCGATGGGCCGTTCGCATGAGTTCCGCCTTTCTTTCGCAAACAATTCTTTTTTTATATATTTTTAATGAACTTCGCTTTTTAGAGCGCGCTCAAACGGACAATTACAAATTTACAATTTACAATTTTTAATAATTTATGGCTGTCCGGTGGTTCCAAAGATGCTTTTCTAATTTTAATATCTACCCCCGATAGCCCCAGACCCCAGTGATGTTATTTTAGCTGTGATAAATCGTATGGCGCCGCTGGCAAAAACAAAAAAGAAAAAGTATGGCGCTGTATGAAGATCTCATTGGAAATGTGATTTGTGTTTGGGATAGCGTAAATTACAAGTTGGTTTCTAAATGAAGTGCTTAAATAAAAAATTACAACACAATGAGATGTTTAGGATGAAGATGCTTCATCTTACAATAAACCTTTCACTTCAAAGTTGGTTTAATTTCATCACGAAGACGATTAAATACGTGTTGAAGATAATGATGAGGATCTTCATCAACTAGGATCATCATTATCTTCATCACCCATATTTCCTTCTTCAACTTGATCAAATTCCACATCATTTTGGGAATATCTCCGGATAAAATTATGTATCGCCATTGTTGCGCAAACTATGCGGGCTTGTGTACGAAATTTATATGAGGGCATATCTTGCAAGATGTGAAACCTATTCTTCCAGACTCCAAACGTTCTTTCTATGGTGCACCTCAAACTTGAGTGATAAAAATTGAAGTACTCGTTGGGATTTCGAAATCCCGATTGTCGCCTGAATTCTGGAAGGTGATAACGCTCACGTTTATATGGACCAATATATCCAACTGGTGTTGGATAGCCAGCATCAACCAAGTAATATTTCCCTGATAAATGTTGACATTTATTTGACATTGTGAAATAAAGACGAAAAGTAATGCAATCGAAGTGAGGATGTAGGAGATATACCTTGGGTGGATGGGGAAGTTCATAGTTGGAGTCTCAATCGCATGGAAGACACGAGCATCATGAGCGTGCATCTCCCATCCTGCCAACACAAAAGTAAAACACATATCCCAATCACAAACGGCCATGATATTTTGTGTTGGATATCCCTTTCTTCCAATATATTTGTCGTGCTTCGATTGGCTGACCACACACTTGATGTGAGTTCCATCAATTGCTCCTATGCAATCCTTGAAATATGGGTCATATCGTGGATCGTTAGCTATTTTTACCGTGACGATTGGCGAAACTCCGGATCAAGTGGTTTGATATTTTTGTTGAAAGCACGTAACAAGCTCTTAGAACACGTGGAAAATCCTACTAACGAGTTTCGCACGAATGTTGAAATCGCTCTTGGATTATTCGATTTCCTTGTCTATGCCCAAGCGTATATAAAAACATGGCAACCATTTCTTCAACTCCGATGTTCTGAGTGTGCCGTAATCGATGTTCCCTCAATTTAGAACATAACAGCATGAATACATGTTTTTCCACACGGAAATTTTCTTGACATACTACATCATGGCCTTGCAAAACCTCCTGTACCCACATTGCCTTTTTGTTTGCTTACTAGTTCTACGTGGTTGTTTGCAAAAAGAAGGCGCGATATCTTGAGCCATCAAGTTACCAATCTGGTCATACTTTGTCATTTGTTCGTTTATAATAGCAAGTTGTAGGGACCTTCTTTGTTCATAAGACAATTCTTCTTCCTCCGAATTGTCCGAAATATCCTCATCACTCGAACTTGACATGGATATATAATGAAACTGTGTGAAGACTTAACCGAATCAATACCAATATATGTTGCAAGATTTAATCGAATCAATACCAATAATAAGTGTCATCAAATGGTTTATATTGATACATGTTATCAATAACAAGTGTCATGAAATAAAGATGCGTCATACAATATATAAAAGAACTACTATAAATTAACAATAATGGTAAAATGGTTTGGTTTAGCGCTTCGGGCCAGCCTGCCAGTGTGGGTCATTGTAGGCATGCTCACGCAACCAATCCAACAAGGCACTTTTATCTCCTTTTAGGCCTAAAAACATGTTCTGAGGCGTTCGGTACATCATCATATTACAACATCGCCTTCGAAAATCGATGTCACTAACAATCTCCGGAATGGTTAGTAATTCAGCTACAATGTCAGTACATCTATCATCACGTTCAGACATCTTTTTTAGGACAATTGTGTTATCCTTAGATGCGTTAGCTATCACACTAACAGAATCAACAAGTTCTTTCTGGGAGGTTGTTTTTTTCTTTTTTGATCCATCTACCACTTCACCCCTCTTTCTCTTCCCAATGCATTGAACCACTAGGTGCACTATTTTGGGTGTTGGATGTCAAGTTCATGCCTTCCAAATCTGCTGGCATCTGCACACTATTAACAATTGTAGTACCTTGAAGCTCTTCCTCACTATCACCTGAGCCTTCTTCTAGGTCCATTTGCGGTCGATACACATCATCTTCATCATCACCAAGCGACACCCGTCTAGTTAACGATGGACATTCGAAATCTTCTCCTGATGCTAGAACATCCCTGAAAATTATTTGCAATTCTCTGGCAAACGTCATACCTCTATACCTATATTTTCGATACTCTTTATTCTCCTGCAAGCAAAAGATCAACCGAAATCAAAGTTGTATCTAAGATAATGGTAATAAAAAAATCAATACATATTAAACGCTATCATAATCAAAGTTTGGTACCTTGATTTTCTTCTCCCACCATTCATCGTCTACGCAATAACCTTATTCCTTACATAGTCAATGGATATACGGTCTCTTTTAAAAATAACTTCTCCCAAGTTCTCCATTCTCTCCTCAAGCTATCATACCTATTTTTTAGTTGTTTCTTGGTATATGCTAAACATGTTTTTTCTTGAAATCCGAACAATGTACTTCCACCCGTCCCTCGTAAATGATGAGCCAAGTCGTTCTTTTTTATATATTTGCTCAATGCATAAATCAATGAAAGTCTTAGTGGAACCTACATCCCATTCTGCTGCTACGGTGGTCATATTTCTATAGTAAAATCCATGTCATTAATCAAATAAGTACAGAGAAAGCAAAATAAGGAATAAGAAAAAAGATATGAAATCAAATCAGGTCCAAGATTGCCACATCTGATAAAGCAAAGATATGAAAAAAGACATGTCCATGTTCAACAAAAAATAGAAAATCAAGTCAGAGCATATCAGGTCCAAGATTTTGTTAATGTGATCATTTTTTTCGAATAACACACTGTTCAAGAAAAACAGCATTTTGAAGAACACCATTTTGTTCGAATAACACACTGTTAACACTTGTGAAGTCTGGGCCATTAAAATTCCTTTTCCTTGATTTGATTTCATTTTCTTGGGTGAAAGAATTCGTCAAAGTGGGCAAGCATTGGCAGCCATTATATATGATTGGAAGCTAGTGCAAGCTACTAGTTAGATGGGCAATTGTTTCTTTTAACCACACTTTAAATTCTAAGAAGCTTGTCTGAGGGATTCTGATAAAAAAAAGCAGCCCAACCAAAGAGACCAAGATAAAAGGCATGAGATGAACAAGTGTTCTAGAGATTCCTCAACATCACATCTAAATAGGCAAAGACGGAGAATTTAAGTAATGTTTTTTCGAATATCACAAGAAGGCAAGGTATTATTTAAAAGTTTTCAAATAAAAAGAAAACGCTTGAATGGAAACGAGATTTTCTAAAGGAATCTCGAGTAATCAATTCCAACATCATGATGAGTCAAAGATTGAGATTGAGTAAGAAGAGCCACTCCATCCTTGACTTTATAAAAATCTAAGGCATTACCATTCCAAAACAAACTATCGCGATTTAAAAGGGAACGTGGAGTTTCAAGAATAGCGTAAGCATGAATTGGAGAGGAGAGTTCAAGAACACCTTTGTTCAAGAACATCCATCGAAAATCTTTTAAAGCCATCTAACCTGAACAAAACATATAAATGCCCTCCCCTTCTAATCTACTGAGTAAAGAGCATATCAAGTCCAAGAAAAACAGCATTTTGTTCGAATAACACACTGTTCAAGAACACCATTTACAGACCCGGTTGTTTGGTCGGAAACTATTGTTGCTGCAATACCATTTAATTAAGTGAAGAAGTTTCGAGGAGGACAGAAATCAACTAAATCTATTTAAAAGTTAAATCGAAATTTGCAATAACTGATGAAAGCATATGAAAATTCAAGCAAAATATCAATTGTGACCCACTCGCGAGATTCCCATTCAAGCAAAATTAAACTATTTCCAACTAACCTCAACTTGTAACACACGAAATCCGGCAGGACGGAGGAAAATGACCCACTTGACGAGATCCGGAAGAGGACAAAAGATCCGCGAGATCCGGAAGAGGACGAAAGAATAATTGACGGGGGTGAAATTCGTGATCCCTTCAAAGGTGTTCGTCTCTCAAGCCTATGGCGAAGAAGATAGAGTTTGAAGCCATGGCTAAGATCGAACATATAGCGGATGAAGAGGAGGTTGATAGCGGATGAATTCAAGAGAGGAGAGGAGGTAGGTCGGGAGTTTAATGGAAAGCAGATATTTCGAAATTGCAGAACAGAGAAGTAGGTGAAATTGAAGAGGAGGACCAGGTGGTAGCTCGTGAAATTGAAGATGGGGTACAACGGTCAAAAGGAGTGAAGGAGGAGAGAGAAAGGACAGGCTGAAATAAAGATGCGATGAGAAGCAATGAGAATCAACCAAGTCTTGCTTCAAAAAAAAACATAGCTTCAAGTGTGAAGCACATCAATTTTTTAGGGTATCCAAACACTCATATTTTTTGCTTCTACAGTAGATGTGCTTTTGATGTGCTTATTATAGCACTCACAGCCATGCCAAACACACTCAAAGGAGAGTGGAATACTGGTTTCCTCCTCAAGTTATTGGTTGAATTGTTTGTATACGTTCATCCTTTGAGGAGAGAGGAGGATTAAATATACAGGAAATTATCCACTGATTGTTCTTTTCTTTTAAAAAAAAAAAACAAAATCTGCATATCATTTTCTTTTTTCAAGTACATGAATGAATGGAGATAACATATGTAAGATCCTATGAAGATGATATGTTCCAAATAAGATTAAGACTTTTATGTGGTTAACTGTTCATGGAAGAGCTCATACATCAAAGTTGAGATTGCATAAAGGATTGGAAACGTCTATCTTACCTGTTTGACTACGAGATGGAAGAAGACTTGATGCACATGCCACATAGAACTACTCAAATCAATGTCATGGATTGCTAGAAATTTGTGTTCAAACTAGAAAAATGGGATATGTTCCTTTCTTTGCAGGGTGTAGATTGGATAAGTGAAACCTGACTTATGAGATTGGAAAGAACTATACTAAAAATTAAGGTTCCACGGTCCACTCTGTATCTATGTTAGGATGTAAGGCTCTCGTGTTGTAATAAGCTTTTTGATAGTACGGATTCTAATAAGGTTGAATGCAAATCACATTTGTTTTAAAGCCTAATCGGATAAGGATATTCTCAAAACATTTACTACAAATAAGATGGAGTTCTTCTTATACTAATATGAACCACCACAAAGAGGGTGTCAGTAAACTGGAAGTTGATGACTCAATCTTAGAAGATGGAAGAAATATGTGCGGATGATATATTCATGACTAGAATAACATATGGCTAGATGGCTTTAGCTGCAAATTAGTGAATAGTCCTCTTTTTTGTGTGGAATTAATTGGTTGTATTCATAGCCTACAGCTGAGTTGGTCAAAAGGTTATAGGAAGGTTATTTTGTTCATTGATTTTATAAAGACTACAAATTATATTGTAAAAGGTTGTGATAGAGACCAGCTTTTTGAGGACACTATGGTTGATGTTGGAATGTTACTTCATGGGGATTGTCAAATTGTGGTCACCTATAATAATAGAGAGACTATAATTATTACGATCAATTGGTAAAATATTTTGACGGATTAGATGAAAATTTATTATTATGAGTAAATACCTTTTTCGGTCCCCGATAAAAAACACCGACCCCATTTTTGTCCCTAGGGACTAAAATGAGACTTTTTTATTGACTAAAAAGGGTTTTTTGGAAATTTGTGAGGGACCAAAATGTTCACAAATCAACCCTTATTCGTCTTTTTCAGGGACTAAAGAGGCATTTCTTTGTGTGAGGGACCAAAATGGGGTCCGTATTTTTTTCCAGGAACCAAAAGGGTATTTACTCTATTATTATTATTTTTTGATATAGATGATAAAACGAAAATAAAACTAAGGAAACAATTACAAGCGGGAAATTAATCCCAGTTCTCTTGATGGATCAGCACGTGGAAGTACTCAGGGCAGGTGTCGAGAAAGACTGAGGCCGCAATGCCTCTCTTAGCCAAAAGATCGTCCACAGTGTTCCCTTCTCTGAATATAAATTGGAAATTTATGTTTCCTTTTTTGATATTTTCCTTAATCAACTTCCTCTTTTTTTTTGGAGGGGACGTTGACTTAAAACTTCCTCTTTTTATTTTGGAGGGGGACGTTGATTAAAGTTATTTTGGGCTTCACACCCAATGCTATGATGTCCAAATACTTCAGCCCATTACTGTAGACATGGCTGTTCCTCAATATGTGATTGTTCCATTTCCTGCTCTATAATTTTTTCCCCGCAAAGTTATTGTAGAATCTGTGAACTGAATTTCATATTTCTCAGCAAGAAAAACAAATTTAAAGTTAATGTAATATTGATAAGTGTAACACAGTGTGCCTAATCAACCTAACAAAAGTGAGGACCCTTTTTGTTAACAAAAAAAAAAGTGAGGACCCTTTTTTCACTTAACGATCATGGCTGCACGTTTGGATTAGTTTTTTTGAGAATAACTTTTATGATTTAGTAAGTATATTGGTTTGTTGAAAAACTATTCACCAGCGTCTTAATTATGAAGGAGTGATTCAGTGCTTGTATATAGTCTTCAGCGAGAATTTAAATTTCAGTGCTTCAAGATACTACCATTCATGTTCAGGTTGCTCAGAGAAAAATGGTTTCTCTCCTCCAGAGCATTGCAGCTGCGGATCAAATTTGTAAATTCAGATCTAATAATTTTTGAAAATACAAATTCACCTGCATGGTTAAAATCCCATTTGGATTATTCAAAATTGGTAATGGAAACGCAATTTAGAGTAACTCAAGGAAAGTACCAACAAAGATTGGTTATATTAATAAGAAGTTGACTCATAATATACAGAATAATGAATTCAAATCCTGTTATAAATAAGAAAACCTTGTTATTGGGCAATATATAAATTTATTATAAGCATCCTTCCTTGATGAAGTCCCCGCTAATCAAGTACTGTATTTTAATTCGCGCAGAGTAGAAATAAAAAAATATGGCAATAAAACAAAGCATACATGGAGAATCAGTCCTGCAACCTAAATTTTTATTTTTTTAAAAAGGATCTTGTCTTCACGAGACGTTATCACCGAAGAAGCAGTACATGGAAACATCGGTACATACCAAACCTTTCATCATTCACACGGTTCTAGGTAGCTTCAGAAACCTCGACAGTACTAGTATAAAACAAGAAAATGCCAGAAAAATGGGCGACAAAAATTGCAAACCAAAGGACATATTCTGCAAGACAAGAAATATGAATATCCAACAAGCAACAGTAAAATTAACTGCCTAAAATATATCAATCGATTCTGGAACTGCATACATAACATAGGCTAGAACTCGAAACCTATAATTTCTCTCTTGCAGCAATAATACAGAGATATAGATAAGGTAGGATCATGTGTTATCTCATATGTGCTGTTCCTGGAAGAAGAGAATGCCAAAGGATGTTAAGTTGCCCAAATGATCAAACAAGCCCTGAGACTTGCAATTACCATTTGTTGAACATAATCAAATGCTCTGTTTCTTCTTCCTCTTCTTCTTAGCCGCCATCACTTTCTTCGTATATGGAACTGAAACTGAACACACTTGACTACCGGATTTAGAAGATGAAGAGAGGATAAAGGAATGAGAGTTATGTGAGATAAAAAGAAGAAGAAGGCATTATTCGGTTTTCCCCTTTCGGGGGTTGTGGGGTGGGAGGAGAGGATCTTCCTCAGCATATACTCGGAGCATTATCTCGCTGGCCCATTCTTTTTTCCTTTATATTCCCCTATTATGCTTTTCCCATCTTTTTCCATGATTTCTTATGTTATTATATTCTTGAACGTCGATTACACACACACACACCTTAACAACAAAGTGGTCTTGTTTATTGATTTATTCTTCTGCAGTGTCAACTCGAAACCTGTAACAGGAACCATCAATATTTTCACACCAGCACGACAGGATAAGGACAAATTGAGCAGCATAAAATGGGCGTTTTCTCGTCAGAACATTCATTCTGCTCGGTAAATTTGGTAGGGTCTGTCTTATATTATACTCGCTCAGTGGTTAATTAACAAGTGTGTGTTTTTTATCCTTTTAATAAAACCTTTGTTTGTTTCAAAAAATATTAAATATTATTTTTCATGTATACCCATATTTAATAAGGATAGTGGAAGATAAGGATAATTAATATGATATTAGAGTTAAATGCACGTTTGGATTAATTTTTAAATAATAACTTTTACAATTTACGATGTAAATATGTGAGAGAAGTTTTGTTTCGACTTAGACAAAATGGCTTTTGAAACTACGGTTTTGTAGTTTGCCAAACATGCATTAAGCAGTAAGGATAATATTGGAAATCACTTAAATTTTAGAACAAATTTAATGTTTTTAACTATTTTTATTGATTTGTGAGAATTGTTAGTTAGAGTAATAAGAACAAAAGGGAGAGAGTATATGTGTTTTGAATTTTATTTTTCCCACAAAGCAGTACTATTATAATCGAACCACCGTCGATTCTTGAACCACCGCGAACCACCGTTGATGCTTGAACTGCAACCACCGTCAATGCTTGAACTGCCGTGAACCACCGTCAATTCTTGAAACACCGCGAACCACCGTCGATTCTTGAACCATCGCGAACAACCGCCGATTCTTGAACCACCGTCGAATCTTGAACGCGTATCATAGCTGGATGCTCGAGAATAGAGAGGATCTTCCGGCGAAAACCCTCCAAGACCTCTGCCAACCTCAGATTGGAGCACAAGAAAGAAAGAAACACGAACCTCCGGCGACCTTTGGCAATGACGAAGCACCAAAAAGAAATCGAACCTCCAGCCAGACGAAACCCTAGATCGAAATCGATCTGAACATGATCCGGGATTCATAGTCGCTGACACCTCTGAAATCTCAGAGTAGCTCCTCGTTGCCGATTTTCCACTCGTCAAAGACGGCGGCGATGAAGAACATACCAATTCTATAATTCAAGAACCAACCGGGTTGGGGAAAGACTTGACCCGAATTACTAGACCATAAACCATGGGCATTGATACCATGTTAAACTAAATGAATCTATCTTATACATCATTATTCAGTGTCATATACACTGCCTTATATATATAGGCATAAGTCCATATTTATTCTAATACAAGACTACTAATTACTCATATTAACACAGGCAAAGAGAGAGGAGAGACAAGGAGGGAGCTTGGTGAAGTCGCAAAAGAGGTCGAGAGAGAAAGAGGAGAGAGATAGGAGCGAAGAAAAGACATGAAGAAATGAAGAAAGAGGGGGCCTTTTAGTAAAATAATTCAAACTTCAAAAATCCAGATTTCTCTCCAAATCACCTATCTATCATTTCTATGTGTTATCAGATTTTTTAGGGTTTTATAGGTTCAAATGGTATTTAAGTGTATTTTTCCTAATATTATATCCGTATTAAATTAAATTTCTTTTATAATCTTACATTTATAGAGCATATTCCAAAAAAGATTCATCAACAATATAATATTGCTGCCTCTTTAATCACCTCAACTCTAGCTTGAAATGTTGGCTGCCTATAAAGTGTAAACTTCCCAAAGGCCAAAAGGCCACAAACCAACTTTATTAATAGTTTGATACTGTCTGGCCGATAAAAGAAAGGAAAAAACTTCATTAATACTCTGTTTTCCTATCTTGAAGTTGAGGTCCTGAATAGCTCGAACACGACTTTGCTGCTTATGAAGGGGAGTTTCATACGTCATCAAGCATGTTAAAACTATTTAAATTTGGGACACCGTATTAGTGAAGGAAGATTTTTCTCTGCCTTTAAATTGTGGGTGAACCCAACCACTCTTCTAAAATTTCAGTATATATATATATATATTAAAAAAAAAAAATTAGAAAAAAAAAGTCTTTAGAACACCAATTAACCTGTTAGGATGAATTGAAGTCTTTCTTTTCAATACAAAGGAAAAGTAAAAACTATCCCCTATGCGCTATTTTTTATTTGCATCAAATAAAATAGATAGCACATCCGGCCCAAGTAAGGTCAATCCCTGACAATCTTTGAGAGCCCTTTTAGTTTGGAGGTCCGCCATTGTGTTACACTATTTACACTCTCTTGTTATATACTGCAAGTTCACCTTCAAACTACGACTCAAGATACTTTGAACTTCGAAAATAAAATAACCGATCTCATCTAATAATTAGCTCCTATGTTTGTCTTTCTGTCTCTAAAATAATTTCGAATGATTAAGTCACTTTGGGGCCATCAGGTCTGTAGATCGAACCTCCTTTATTCTTCACCCTTTATTAATAATTCAAAACAACTAATAATCATGCAAGCAACAACTGTATACCACTAATTCACTAACAACATTATTGACCAAAAATTTCAAATGCCTAACCACAAATAGAGTATGAAATATCATTAGTTATTTAAAAATAAAAGATAAAAAATCTAACACTTCGTTTTTCGCTAATAAAATCGGGGTGCATAAAAAGAAGCTAGTTGGTAACCAACGTAACGATGGGCTAGTGCTGATTTTGAGGTCGATAACTAATGGCTGTCAGTGGGAAAATACGTGGCTTTCAATTTTAAATAAACTGCCTTTCTCTTCAGGTCATCAACCACATCGAATCAGAACAAAATTTCAGATACACAATTATTATTTTACTGGCGTGCCATTTGTATTATATCTAGGCTTAACGGTGGAACAATCAAGCTGCGATTCAAGGGAATTTTATTTGGATTTTGGCCTCAAATTTCCCATCCCCCACTGGCTCTTTTTCTAAACGACCACATTGTTTTATTTGGGATTTTTTTGCTCTATTTTGTTGAATTATGGTTGCTACTTGTTCTGATTATTAAATATATATCTGATTTGGCAAAAGAAAAGAAAGGGGAAAAGGTCTGTGCTATACACGTTGGAGGACAAATTCTGAGATCAATACAACACTGTCCACCTTTGATGGGCTAAACTATTTGCTTTGAGAATATGAAACTTCACTGATTAAAATAGGAAATTAATCCGCATTTAATTTTCAAATTGTTAATTGAGGAGCAAACCAGGATTATTATGAGAAGGCTGGTTGATTGATCTCTCAGTGTAGCTGTAAAATTCTGAACTTGATTGTCATATAGGATTCCTGACTGTCCTTTTTTGTCTTGTGCTCTCTTCCAATCGAGAATCTGCATAAAAGTATGAATGTATGAAAGAAAGACGAACTTGGTGTTTAACTGGACGCTGTCTCTCGTGTTTCGTCTTCTCTGTGAACTGGTCAAAACATTGACCCAGTCTTCATGTGAGTGTGCCTCCAAATCTGTCATGGAACTTGTCTTCATGCTGTTAATATTCCAACCCTTCCGGAGAAGTCACACATTCACATTGTGATTGATACCTCTTTAATCGTATCGCCCAGATTTCCACATTTATTAATGGCAACAAATAAACTGATTATTTTTTGTTGGATCTTACGGAGGAAGAACGGAAAGTACATTTTTAATACAAACATAATAAAATTGTGTATCTTACGTTTTAACTGAACATGCATGTCTAATTGAAGCAAAAGTTAAAGTTGAGCCCGACAATTCTTATGGATAAGCGTATCCTTATTATTATACCAGAGTTAAAACTTGTAACAATTACACGAGTGATGTAAATCTAAAAATAAAAGTATGTCTAAAATTGGATAAAAAGGGATGGTTTTGAAAATCACAGGGGAGAGGGTCCATAAACTTGGTTGCTAAGGAATATATTTTTACATATAAAGCAGAATTAATTTCTTACCACCAGTTTACACTCAATCTGGACTGTTCAAAATTAATATAAATTTCATTACTAGCTACCTCCGGTCTTTATTATATGACCATTTTTATAGTGCAAATTACACTATAAAAGTAGTTTTATAATAACGACGGGAGGGAGTACTAAGAAATATATATTTATTGCAGGATTAATTTCTTGGTTAATTACTTTTACGAGTTTGGGGAAGAGTTTGAATAAGAGGGAGGTAGTGTTATGTGACTCTTCGTTCTCTCTCCTATTTGATCTGAAAACATTGTGAGGGTGGTTGATTCATTTCATCTCCGAAAACATTAAATTTGGAGTTGTTTAGCCCAATGGAATGCAAATTAATATATTATTTTCATAATCTTGTTGATTTTAGCCTAAATTTCATGTATCTTTTGCAGGAGTTGGGAAAGAGTTGCCGCCTTCTGCGTTTTGCAGATAAGGCTTTCACTACTAGTTTCATCTCGACAATAGGGTGAGTTCACCCGCCAACCAAAAGAGCAAAACCTTGTCTTGTAAATGTATCTTCAAGAAAAGAATCGTTGAACTCGATGGGAAACGGTATCATGCTCCAAGTTTGGGATACTGCAGGTCAAGAGCGGTTTCCAACAATTACAAATGGTGATGTTAATGACCTAACAACTATTTGCATGGTATATACATGTGGTTCATAACATTCCCAGTATAGGAGAAAGAGTTAGTTTAAATGCGGTGAAAAGAAGATATGAAATGAAGAAACGGAGATTTTAAAAAAGATTGTTGAGAAAGATAGAGAGAATACAGGGTAAAGAGATCAAGATAGATCACAGTCCTGGATGATGCGAACGCTGGATACTGTTTCATTGATGTTTCATTAGAATCCTTTCTTCTTCGCACTGTTTTTGTCAGTTAGCTGGTTTTGTGTTAACCAAAATTGTTTTCCCGTTTTTTTCAGTTTACTTTCGCGGGGCCATGGGTATATTGCTACTCTACGATGTTACTGACGAATCGTCATTTAACAGTAAAAAATCTGTCTTCACAGTCTGATATTTGGATGTTGTACCTTATTGTGAAGCTTTTTCTTCTGTAATGTCCACTCAGCGTCCGCTTTATACAGATATTAGGAATTGGATTCGCAGCATGCAACAACTTGCTTCAGATAATGTTAACACAATATTGGTGGGGAACAAAGCTGACATGGACGAAAGCAAAAGGGTATATATGCACACTCTGCTAACATATTTATGAACTTCTTTGGCTTTCCCTACTCCCCACCTTCTTCTCTCATGCTCACTATTTGCATTACTACCTTTTATTTATTTCAGGCTGTGCCAACGTCCAAAGGCCAAGCACTGGCTGGCGAGTATGGGGTTCAGTTCTTTGAAACAGTGAGTGATGTGTACTTGAGAATGTGGTAACTCCCATAAGTTCTTTGTTTATGTACTGATTTATTTTTTCGGTTCATGTTGTCGTCATCATCTTGTACAGTGCAAAGACAAAGCTTAATGTGGAGGAAGTTTTCTTCACCATAGCAAGAGATGTAAAGCAAAGGCTAGCTGATAATGCCTCCAGAGCAGAGGTATATGATCATCCTCTTTGGTTTAAATTTCAGAGTGTTATCCTACATGCTCTCTAAGGATGAATTTTTCGTGATTTTTTTTTTTTTAAGTACAATTAGGATCAACCAAGATCAGGCAGCAGAAACTGGAGAAGCTGCTCAAAAATAAGCTTGTTGCGTTTGAAGGCTATAAAATTTCTAAATGGAGTCAACACATTGCCCAAGAACAAGGAGGATGATGGAAGTACTAATTGGATGACGATTTATATTTTAACGTTGTCATTCTTTCTTGTATTTACGTGGAGAAAAATCTGATATTAATCCATTCTTAAAGATTTATGTTAAAAATCTAATATTTCCTTAAAAATTGAAATGACAAATAAATATGAACATTATCTGAAGCATTTTCCACGACCAATTAATTTTTTGGCTCGAAACAGTTACTCATTTGTGCCCATTGCTTCCCATCTGCTTTAACCAAAAAAAAGTAAAAGGGTAATTTCATGAATTTGCCATGATACATACCGTTGGTAACCTTGAAAGCCGAGGGCAACATGTGTGCCAGGATTTGTATGTTACCTGTGTACACTAAAACCCGAACCCGAAGACAACATGTTTAACGCTGAAGTCCAAACCTTAACTTTAGTACGCTAAACTTCCTAAATAAAGACAACTTGTTCCTTAATCCCTTTTTATTTATGACGGATATGAACTTTCTACATAATGTCCCTGATATGCCCCCCTCTCATGTCACCTAATCTCATTGATATGTACAAAATCTAGCAACAGGAATCCATTGCCATAAAACGTTAAAAACTACACGATTCCAGGAAGATTGCGAGGCCAGAAATAAGATAATGTTAGAGATTCATACGTCTTACTATGTACAACTAGAATTTCTAACCTCGATAACATTGAGAGATGCTAGTGACTTAGATATTTAGTACTTCCTTTCCGTAAATCCGCTGAAGCTCACGGGTTGCTGCTTGAAATGATTCTACAGGGAGTTGGAAGGAGTAAGAGAATTGAATACTTGATGTACCCAAAAGAAAAACTTCAATGCATATATGCATACCTTTCCAAATGTGAAATGCTTTCTGATTAATTTGTGAACCAAAAACTGTTTGAATTGTATTAACCAACAAACTTTCAGGGGTACTCTTCAATTCCTGAACTATTTGATAAATGGTCTTCCCGTTCTCAAAGTAAATGTGCTTGTTTGGGTGTTTTGTTTTGCAACCAGCATGTGTCTCAAACTCGTGAGCATTTAGAACCTGAAAATATAAAAAGCCACCCTGAGTCATATGAATTATCAATTACAATAGTGCAATGACTAAGCTATTTCGACAGGTTCTTAAATCAGCATATGACTAACCTTGGTATAATCGCATGACTGACAACCACAAAGATAGCCAAAACCTTTAATAACTCCAGGGAGTTCCTTCATATATGACAGAATGTAACCAAAACTTATTATACAGGACTTCATATTGAAACAAATTGACAGAAGGATCTGAATTTACCTCCCCTGCTACTGAGATGTACTTTACAGGAACTCCATCTAGCATACCAGTAGAAATCAAGTTTCTGACGTTGGAAGGGAAACTATTTGGGACTCCTTTTCTTGTTACTTTGACCTCTGGACTATTTTTTGACAGAGATTTGGGCTTAAGTTTATCCAACTGAGGAGAATTTACAACTGCATTGGAATTTGAAACATCCATCTCTGTTTTGTGAGCTGCTAATGACACTTCAACTGAAGATTGATTGTATAACGGATCATAATCTCCGGCTGGCCTGTTCACAGGGATGACATCCTGTTCATCTAGGAACCCACCAAAAGAAATTACATTTGTGACATCCTGCCCCATTGATACAGATCGTGCATCAGGTTCTCTGTTATAAGCCTGATGTAGACTGCCAACATTCTGTGTGTTAAGATTACAATCTTTAACACCATCGACTTTAACTCTTTTAATTCCACTGAAACCCAGACATGTAGAATCTTGAACGGAATGGGATATAGACAAATCAAAAGAGGCATCTTCCCCATAAATCATTTTTGTTCGTGCGTTGAGATCATCAGCCACAACAAAAGTTTTATTTTCACCAAAATTGCAAGGCCTAGTTTCAGATCTAAAAGATCGGCCAATAAATTGGATTGGAATGGAATCAGCAGAAGAATTACTCTCCCAAGATGTAAACGCATTTGACAATCCTGAACTTGATTTTCCATTAGCATCTTCTGTAGCTTGTTTCTTGTTTGGTAAAGAATCTATTTCAGCAGAATCAACAAACCAGTGACGAGACCGCTTTGGTTCAATTTTGGAAGGATGATCAAATGCTGTCTTTTCGTCACCCATTAGTTACCATCCAAAGTCCCCTGTTTTCAAAAGAATGCAGCAAATAAAACTCAAAGTTGCTTCACATTAGAAGGGGCGAAAGACTTATACGGTACATATAAGAAGTACAACACCTGAATCTATACTCCCAAACAAACAAAGATTCAATTTAATCTGCCAGACAAAAATTTACCATCGCACAAGCCATAGCATTTCTTTCTTTCTTCCTTCCAATAAACTGAATTCTGTTATATGATTTTCAATTTCAAACTACAAGAGTTATATTTCAGTTGTGCTAATACTCCTGTAAATATATATGCTGCATGCATGTAGATATTTTAGATTTTGCGGTGTTTACTGTCCAGTATTTATATGCACTTCACAACACTTCATAAACTCCCCCCAGATTTTTTAAAAATAAAAATAAAGAATTAGAAGCTAATCGCCTCACAGCCCTATATTAGAAACGGTGTTAACGTCAGATTATGTCCTGTTTCCTGTATCGAAAGAAGAATAAAGCTCCTTGATTTTAAAGTCTATGAGAAACATACAGGAGAAACACCAGGCAACGTTTGTAAATTACAATCATGCCTTTTGTGTGCAAGCTCCTTACAGAAGAAGACGGTCATAAAATATTTTAAAAAAACGTAAATGAAAAGAAAAATATGAACATAAGCAGGGCTTAGTAAATGCCACTTATTTCTATTTTTGCAGGTGAGAAACTATCCCGAGTCCCCTGTGACTTTCCGGTCGGCTCCTTGGGATAACTTCTCTTAGTTCCCAGAGCAGTGTACACGGGCTCTGAAAATCTCCAAATAACCGTATCATTTAAAGTCAATGGCGAAGAAAAAGAATAGCAAGCAACAGGACGAAATTGATCAGATTATAAAAGCTAAGAACACATCATTCTTCCATTTCAACGGAATACTACGGCACCAACTAGGTTAAAAATCTAAATTTACCAAATAAAACTTCACAAATGGGGGTAAAATCATCTAAAATAAATACATTCAATATCAGTAACAGCGAGCCAGCGACTACCAGAGGTAATGGCAGCTCGATATAAAGATTCCACGATCCGTTAGCTCGGCGGTGCCAGCAATATGATCGGAGATTTTTCTGGCGACAGTTAATGATGAACTTCCGGTGAATCAGCAGCAGCGATGAACGGATACAGCTTCCAGAAACAAATGGACGGCAGAATTTTGATGTGGCAACAGAAGGAAGGAGCACTCGATCTTTTCTCGGCTATTGAATTATAAGTGCTAGTCACGGCTCCGCTTGCTGAAGACCGTACACGTGTGTGATATAAATAAATCTAGACCGTTGACATGTTGACTTGTGGTTGCTTCTCTTTTTATTGGTCTAATTTTTTCAGGTAAGTATTTTATAGTGTACTCGACACCTTGAATCATTTTTTTTGTTGTATATATAGTATCTTTTAAGTATATTTAGTATTATAAATTATTATTTTTCTATCCAACACTCTAAAATATTTTTTTAGATGCATCCGTAGCCTAAATCATTTAAATTGTTAAGTGTAAAATTGACAAAAAAGTGCAAAAAAAAAAACACTTTAGGGTGATAAAAAAATATTTTAGTATGTTAGATCACCACAAAATACTTTAGGACATTAGATGTACTTGAAAAAAATACTTCAAGGATCCTTGTTGCCTTAACCTGTTTTTAACTTTATTTATCTATCTAAAAGATTAGCTATTGAGATTTAATAATGGGTTGAGGTACCCTAAAGTATTTTGTGGTGTGTTGATTACTCTGAAATATTTTTTATATATTTCTAGAACTTAAAGTATTTTTTCTGTCTCGGTACTGGATGCACACAAAAATAATTTAAGATTCTAGATATACCTAAAAAATTATCTTATTTTTTTTTTGTCAAACTAAAAAATTATTTTAAGATACTGAATGGATTATAAGATACAAGTCATACACCGGGCGCCTTGGATATACCATAACATATTATTAACGTAAATTTGACATCCAATATATTTTAGTCAGAGCTTCGTTACCATCACAAGTTCATCATCATATGTTTCTAACGCTAACGAAGTACTGAGATGATGAATCACTAAAGTTTTGGAAGAAAAAAAAAAAGATGAGTCACTAAAATGAATTAGAAAACAAATTAAGTCCAATGAAGAGAAGGTCACAACAATATAACTAAAATTATCTTTGGCTACCTTTATTTAATTATTGAGGGAAGGATTTATTCGAATTCTCTTGTAGTTTTCGGACATGGAATGCTCTTTTTAGTTGAGATTTACAAACAAGACTCACATAAGAAAATTAATTACCCACAGATCTTAATTACTTGTAAATACTTTAAATTTAAGAAAAAGCATGAAACTTGAGTAGCTGATTATTGCAAAATTTAAATGGGTTAAGACGAAAAAATACATATAATTTTTTCCCAAAAGTGCACTTAAAATAATAAACTTTATTTAGGGGTAAAAATGCTTTTGAACTTCTCAAAATGAGACAAAAATATCACTCGATAATTGAAACAAACTTCCTTTATGTTGGCTCCAAAATATAATTTTTAAGGGGAGAATCTCATATAAAGACCGTTAACATAAGAAAATCCTATATAAGGCCGGTAAACTCAATAAATCTTTAATTGTGTCAATGAACTAATCTAAAATATTTAAATGTTGGTTATTTTCGAATAATACTTCTAACACATAGTCCAAAGAAAAGAAAAGAGGAAAATATTTATTATATGATTTATTTTACATATATTATACAATTTATTTATTACTCACTCAATTGAAGAGTGAGGCTCAGTAACATCATTTTCCAAGATTTTTAACCAAAAAAATCTTGTGATTTTTTTTTTAAAAAATAAGGTAAACAAACAATACGTTTTTTTTTTTTGTTCGAAAATCATGTTTTTTAATCTATAAAAAAAAAAAAAAACGAACATCAGGTAGTTTCTCATTTTATCAAATCCTGTATATATCATTTATTAATATCTTTGCTTCTCCTTTTATTCCTCATCTCCTTATAATATCCATAGAAAAAACAAAAGATCCATAGAACAACTCCGATGGTGATTGAATCGGAAGCTAAGATCAACATGACCAATTGGAGTTCGTAAACGAATTAGACCATTGCTTCTGGTTCTTTTAAGAGTGTATCACTTTGGAATCCTAACTGTCTTTGGCCAATGAAAGTGACAATGAAATAGAAGTGACCACTCTGGATTCAAGGCCTTTAATGAATTTCCTGTCGTTAGGGTTCTTACATGTAAACAATATTATTCTGTCTTCAATTTTTCTTTTTTAATAACTAAGGGATATAAAGGTAATTTGACCTAAATTCTAAATCTCTAATTGTGTCACATAACCTAATTAATAATTTGTTAAGTTTAATAGTCAAAATTAGAATTTTAGTAATTCAACCGTCTTTATATGATATTCTACTATTTTTAAATGATTACTTAATTTAAAAAAAAACTCTCCATGCTTCTCTTCAACACCCTCTCCCCCCTCCGGACCATCCCCTCTCCCCTCTCTCTCACTTCAACTACATCGCCATTGTCCGGACTCAAATTCTTCTCCCCCTTTCTTCCTCGATTCTCGAAATCATAGTTATATCCACCATTAATTAAAATGATGAAATGATAAGAGAAAATTAGGGTCTCATAAAGCAATTGCTGGCAAGATTTAGCATATAACAAAGAAATTTGAGGTCACCAGCGAGCTAGTTGGCCATCATCATCTTCTGATTCATCATCCTCCTAGTATACATTCACTGGTGGCAAAACTAGAAGAAATGTGGCCACAATCTACTGTCCACTACGATCTTCCATCTCTTCGCTCATGCAAACATCCTCATCTTCAAATCTACAGGTGGTAGAGAATAGCCCAAGGATAAACGCTGCTATACAAGTTCATCAACAGAGCATAGGATGACATTCATTAAGAGACCGTTACGCAGAAGAGATAGGAAGGGAATGGAATATGAACAAGTTCTATTGTTTGCCGTCCAATCTTCAACCAATTTTTCTAGGAACTCAATTTCAAGGGGCCACTTGTCTTTCTTTAAAGATGGGAATGTGTGATCCTTCAAAATTGGTAGGATCTCAAGTTCCCTTGATGATTAAGACAAATTTTCCCCTTCATCATCCGTACGTTGCCGAATATCACAGTTCTTCTTCATCATCATTTGAGCACGAGAAATCAAAGGGAGGCGCAATGCACTATTTACTTTTGGCTTCATTGATATGTAGCAGAGGGTCTTCGCTGCTTCTATGGACGATGAAAATCACGCAGGGCAACAAAAGCTATCTCCTATTTCCCTATTGAAAAAAAGGGATTTTTTTTTTGGCAAAATAAATGATTCGTCATAAAATTCAAACTTGACCCATAAATTAATTTGAATTTGATGCAATCAAATTCAAATTTTGTTTTTCTTGTTCTATTCCTCATTATATTAAAATTTAAATATAAATTTGTTAATTTAAATCCAGATTCAGTAAATGACCTATCATTGTAAAGCTCTTTGAATCAAGTTTCTAATGAAGTAAGACCCATTCAAAAAACAATTATAATTTTAAAGTTGGTATCAAATTAGTAAATAAAGCTCAAAAAAGTTGAGCTTTAATGATTTAAATAAAATATAAAATATCTAAAACAATTTAAATAAATATGTATTCCTAATATTTTTCTAACTCTCGATATCCTCCGTTATCCCATAACTTTGGGTGATCTATCAAATATCTAAATCTACCATGATTTTTATACATATTTTGAATATTTATATCTATTTATTTAAATTTAATTTTTTAATGTTTAACAAGATATTGTTATATATTTTTTAATCTTCTTCACGGTTGGAATCAATCGATTTCGCTATTGCATTTAAAGCCGAGGTATTCATCTTCGATTTATGAAGGAAAAAAATTCATTTTTCTTTTTTATTTTGAATTAATTACTTTTGAGGATAAAATATGTATTTTCTTATTATTTCCCAATTACCACTCCTTCATTTTCTTCCTACCAAATAACTCATCTCCCCTTAAAACATCTTTTCTTATCCCTCAAAATCTTTCTTTTCCTTCCTTTCACTCTTCAAATATTCCCCATACCAAGCGGGTCCTAAGAGAGTTGGAGTCTCAACAATGGGCAATGGAGTTGGAGAGACAGAGAAGGAGAGAGGAGGACGGTCTAGAGGAGGTAGAGGGTAGGGAAGAAAGAGTGTGAAGAGTATTTTTTAATTAAATAACCATTTAAAAATTATATTATGGGCCCACACAACGGAGGTTTGTTCCAATTAACTTTGGTGGTATTTTTGTCCAATTTTAAGAAGTTCATTACCATTTTTGTCCCTAAGCCAAATTTGTGATGAGAGATGCACTTCTGAGAAATTTTTAGGGTAAAGGTGCAAAAATGCACATGTGCTTTACCTTCAGGAGCGTCCAACATCAAGTACTTTTTTTAGGTGCAAAATACATATGAACTTTGAAAATTGGAGCAAAAGTCATAGCACCCTTAAATCCTGCTTGACGATGTTAGTTTTTTTGGTGGAGCCCACATTATTATTCTGAAAATACAATAATACCCCTAACTTTGAAAAACCATCCCATCTTCCACCTTCGAATCTTCATCTGCAACACACAATCGCCCAATCTTCTGGCATTCATAGAGGGCACCAATCGCCAGAGCTGGTTAAGGTGGTTTTGACCAAGAGGAGGTGGTGTAGTTGTTGGTGCTGATGGTGGTAGTGGTGGTGGCGGTGGTGGTCGAAAAGATCCGGGTGGTGGAGGTGATGTTGGAGGCAGAGGGGGAGGCGGTGGATGGGGAGAAGGTGGCAATGGTATGGAATGAGGAGGAGATAATGGCATCACATTATGACCGACTACGTTGGATTCAACAAGTAAAACATAAAGGCTAACGGTAAAGCCAAAAATTACAAAACTCAAGGACGAAAATGTTGAATCCATAGAACAAGGATCAAAGAATTCCGATATTCAACAACAATTGTGCAAAGGAGGTGTTCTTTGCATCCGGCAACACCCACCGTTGGCATGTAATTTTGATTTTTGAGGGTGCCTTATGGCTAATTCAGAAGTAAATGCAAAATGTTGGTGTCGCCAAAAATCAAATGCAAAGAAACCAAGCGTACAGAATTATCCTCAAACCTTTACTTTCTTTCTCTTGAGCCACTAACGAACAAATCCCAAATCTCCGGAAAAGGGTTGTGTCGTTTGAGCCTAGACAGAAGTGGGTCCCTCCTTATCGAGAAAGGGTAAAAGAAAATGGTGGAATCAAGATGAAGGTGAAGATTGAGAAAGAAGAAGATATTGAATAAGAGACCACGGTGGATTGAAGCTCATGGGGGTGGGTCCTATAGGGAAAAGCACCAATGTAGCAACTTTTATCTAAAATTGTACTCAGTTAAAGCATATGGGAAAAGATTTATAAAAATATGGAAGTCAATGGCGTCACGACTGGCGACGCCCTTTGGTGGCGTTAGGATATGTGGACGCCACCGAGGTATCTTAGCGCCATAGAGCGACGCCACTAGAGTGGCGTCTTACCATTTGACGCCACTAGTGGCATCAATTTAAATGACGCCACTAGTGGAGTCTTGTTCCCACTAGTGGCGTTATTTACTCTTTTTATTATTAATTATAAATAATAAAAAGAGTAAATAATATTTAAGGAATTAAAATAATGAAAATTTATTATAAACTTTGGAATACAAGACTAATTAGTAAATTAATTGTGAATTAATTAATTATTTTGTATATTAATTATAAACCTTAAGATATATGACTAATTATTTAATATTTTGTACATTAATAATTTGATATATAAATTGTAAAATATTATTAGCTAAATTTAATTAAAGAAATTTGTGAGAATAATAATTAGTGAATTAATAAAAATATTTTGTAAAATATGTTTTATATTATTATTTATAGTACCCTAAGATAGATAAGATAAAGTAAAGAGTTGGGAATTCTTAATGAGGAGGTGCAGTAATCACACCGATCACAAGTTGTGTGAAACATAGGAAATTGTAAGTCTTTGAGGGTGAGATGAGCCTCACAGGGATCTTTGGGAGATGTTCATCACCCAGATTTCATCCCACTAGATTTGTGCAGCAAAGACCTTATGCGTGCGGGTTTAAATACGTGTCTCGCATGAAGAGACTTTCGGTATGTTTTATTCTTTATGTAATTAATTATAAGCATTTAATTGTTTGTACATGATACGGATAATATAGGACCCTTACATATTTGTTCTATATTTTTATGTTGGTGCAAATTGACAAAAACCATATTTGTTCTCTATTTTTTTAAGGTGCTTTAATTAATTTACTAGTTAGTCCTCTATCATAAGGTTTATAATAAATTTTAAATATTTTAATTCCTTTAATTATTAATTATAATTATTATTTACTCTTTTTATTATTTATAATTAATAATAAAAAGAGTAAAGAACGCCACTAGTGGGAACAAGGACGCCACTAGTGGCGTCATTGAAAATTGACGCCACTACACTAGTGGCGTCAGCTCCCATGGCGCCATTACCTCAGTGGCGTCACACATCTTGACGCTACTAGTGGCGTTAGGTCAGGTGACGTCATTGACTGCCCTATTTTAGTAAATCTTTTCCTATGTGCTTTAACTGGATATAATTTTTTGGTAAAAGTTGCTACATTGGTGCTTTTCGGGGTCCTATATGTTCACCGTAAGAGAAAAAGGAAGGGAATTGAGAGAGAGAGAAGGTGGAAGATGGGATGGTTTTTCAAAGTTAGGGGTATTATTGTTTTTTTAGAATAATAATGTGGGCCCTACCATAAAAACTAACACCATCAAGCAAGATTTAACGGTACTTTGACTTTTGCTCTAATTTTCAAAATTCATATGTATTTTTATATAAAAAAAGTACTTGGTGTTGGACGTTTTTAAGGATAAAGTATATGTACATTTTTTCACCTTTATTCAAAATTTTATAGGTACTTTTAGTCCTGAACCCAATTTAAATTAATAAACAATTAAATACTCTTCCCTTCAAGACTGTACCTGGAAAATTCTCTTGTGATGCATTTGAAATCAATGTTTATAATAATAAGTAGGTTCGACTCCAGTAGTAGGAAACTCTAGTAATTGTTATATTTAATATCAGCACGAATATTAAATGATTGACAACGAGGTCCGGACTAATCATTGTTTATTTTGGGCCAGAAGTATTAATCATTGTTAGTAACTCCGTACACGGGTATGCAGTAGTTTTTTTTTTTTTTTTTTTTTTTTTCTGGACAAGGTGTACTTCGATCTGTGTTTGTATTCGATTCACATTAGTTAATGTGGATAATGGGCCAAGCATTCAAGTGGGCTAATGGATTAATAAACAAATTAGCTGTATTACCACATTGAGCAGGGTGCGAATCATTTCCAGTTGAGCTGGTGTTGGTGAAATCCACGGCAATTTCCCCACACCATGAGCGGCAAATCCTTGCCGTTAGCGGTGATTCCTCTTCCGGTTCGAAAGCTTGAATCCGATGAAGAAGAAGAAGGAGAGCTCAGTCTAATTGAGACCCCAGCGAACTTGCAGATGAGCCGTGCCCCCTTCAGTCTTCCCGACGGCTGGATCGTCGAGGAAAAGCCCCGTCCCCCGTCCTCTCGCGGTTACCGTCATATTGACAGGGTGAATGAGCCTCTTCTTTACCTTCGTTTGATTTATCTGTTGCCTTATACTTGAAATGTACCTTCAATATGCGTAAGTAGCTTTTGCATTCATGCATGCGTGCATTGCTCATGGATTATCGTCCTCCATAGACTCTCTTTCCGTTAGTGTATTGAGAGGTGTAAGCTGTGAAACGTGTTTATTTGAATTGGATTAGGTATCATTGCCAGTTACCATTTCGTGTTAAAACCTATGAATTGAAGAACAAGTCCCGTACGGCTTTCAAATTAATGATGTTTATGCATGAATGTTTATACGACCAAGTGTGACGATATTAGCAAATATCCGAAACTATTTTCGGTATCGATGCGGTGATTGCTGGGACTCCACTTTGGACATTCTTTAACCATGGTCATGATTTATTGAAATTCTTTTTGCACTTAGTTGATGATTTTGTTTTGTCGCGCAGTATTTCTATGAGCCTGGCACTGGGAGGAAGTTTCGTTCGCTGTTATCTGTACAGAGACATCTAATGGAAGGGACGAGAGAACCTAAGAGATTGAAATCTGAAAATAAAAAAACAGTGAGTAGCTGACTTTTGCTGTTTAATTTACTGACAGAAAATGCAGAAAGGAGGCTCTAAGTAGCTCCATGTTGGTATTAACTATAAGCGTTCTCTTATCAATGGCATGCAGAATCTAGCTAAAATTTTATGAGTAGGAAAAGATAAAGAACTGTCGAAGTCATACCAAAACTAAGGAAGCATAAAATAAAAACATTTTCATGTTGGTTCACAACAATCGTCATTCTCATAACCCGAGGATCATTTCTCCACTCACATAACTAATATTGCTTCAGATGCAGGCCGACGCTCAAACCAGGGGAAGCACCTTATCCTATGGATTACCTGATAATTGGATAGTTGAGGAGAAGCCACGTGAAGATGTTGGAATCATGGATAGGGTACTTTTGTTTTGCCTAATCCCTTTAATATGGGATATTTTGTATTTTATAGCTGGTCCTTCAACCTTCCCACTTGTATGAACTGGGTTTTATGATCGTATCTGTTCAGTTACAGAACCTAAAGCACATAGATAGAGAACTCCAAAAGCACTTGGTTTGACATTTGGAACATTGAAATTTTTTGGCTCTTTAGAAGACGGATAGAATAGTGTGCTGCCATTTTGCATTTGGTGTCCTTTAATCTATCTGTGTTTTGTTGTAACCTACTCATTGTATTAGTTGTGATCATGGAATAGCTTCACTCTTATTTATATTCTATCTGACAAGGGTTTTCAATGTACTGTCGGACACTATTTTTAAGTGAACAGTTACAGAACCTAAGTTGCCTCTATAAGGATGCATTTTGAGAGATCCAATCTCCTGTAAATTGAAAAATTGTAAACTTGAAAGCAAGAACACACACACATGCACAGAGACACGTGCAGACAGAGGTTATCAGAACCTTGTTCACTAGAGTTATTTCATGAACTTGAATAGTGCTTTGTTTTATGCAGACATATATTGAGCCTGGGACAGGGCGGCGGTTCCGTTCATTGCTAGCTGCCCAGAGATATCTAGGCGAAGACAATGGATTCACAGCCACAGCCAAGGTATCACATACAAACAAATTTCTGTCAGTTGGAAAAGTAACGAGGCATTGAGGTGGCATCAATGTATGTTTGCATGTTTTCTTTCAGTAAACTTATACTTCCTTTTCAGCCATTGTTGAAGCATGGAAGTGAAAAGCAAAGGGCTTCTTCTGGTGAGAACTGTTCTGCCGGAGTTGCTGGAGAAGATGAAATTTATGTGCAATCTTTGAAACTTATAGTTAAATCTAAGGTGAGTTTTAAAACTACAGATTTTTGTCATATAAATTATAAAGAACCTGATTGCAATTTCAGCTTTACCAATTGGATGTCTTTTGAAGAATTATAAGAAGGCTGGTTCACCGAAGAAAATTGGTTTGGATAAGGACAACAAGGCTTCCATGGTTGACTTATCCTGTCCAACAGAAAGGGTAAAGTGGGTTCTGTCTGGTAATGGTTGCTTCTGGGCTCCTTTCATGAATGGTTCCAAAGTTCCAGAATCTGTAAAGCAGAAATGGTCTGATGCATTCGTGTCATACATCCAAGATGGAGGTGCTAATGAACCGATATGTCGAGGTAATACTGCTGAAAAATCTGAAATCATTTGAAACTTCAGTGGCATTTAAATCCTCACTTTCCAATGTACTTGGAGTTTCTCGTTGAATTGATTTAGAAATGCAGGATTCACTAACGGGCATCACACATGGTAAACGTGGCAGCGGAAAGGGGAAAGGGGAAAACGGGAGACTGAGAGGCTTATTGGAGAACATAGTTTGACATAATGTGGCTTTAAGTTGCAATCGCTTTTTGCATGTTATATATGTCTCGTATCCCAACTGCTGCTTGGATTCATAAATGGTGAGCTTTGTCGTTGACCAAAACTATGTAATTTTATCACATTGGAATTAAATGAAATTCATAGATAGAATGATTTTTCCCCCTCAGGCCTCATGTGAAGAGAAACGTGTCCTTTTTCCGCCCTTTAAAAAAAAGATTGAAGTTCTGTACAAATTCAATGTTTTAAGAGAGACACCAACGTATGAGTTCTTTGGGATGCAATGGAGGGTCAAAAGAGGTATGATGTTTAGGGTAGTAGAAATCTATTCTTTCAATCCATATAAGAGGCAAGAAATTAATTCGGACAAAAGGCATAAAACATTTTAAACTAGACATCAGGTTATATTTGCGAAGCTTGAAACAAATGCTGAACAATGCAGTCTTTGATCATGGATTTCACTTGCTCAGGAAACAAAATTGAAGTTTACTCATGTCTTGTTAAACCTTCCTTTCATCCCACCAAGCTTTTAGATCAACCAGTTATGTGTTGTTTTAACTTAATCAGTGATCTTGTGTTCGAATTTTGAATATCCAGCGGTGATAATTCCTTAGTGGTAGTGAGCTTCTTCCATTGTAGGCCTACATTCTCATAAATCAGACTAGTTGGTTGCTGGTAGCTAGCCGGTGGATTAATTTTTTTATTTTTTATTTTTAAAAAACTTGCTTTCCTAGGAATACAAATTTCTTTTCCAAGGTATTCCTAAAGGTGACATGCAATTTTGACTCTCAAAAGAATTGCCCCCCAAAACAAAAAACTCTGAATTGGCCCACAAAACAAAAAAGTTCTTACATACATAGTTTGGCAAACTTGCAATACACACTCAGAATGCACTATTGCCTGTGAGACTGTTGAGTGGTTCAGCCCTTAGGAATCATCAATTGGGATTAAAGATTCACCATCCTAGTCTTCTCAGTGCCCCGGCTACTTTATCATATAAAGACATTTGCTTGCCATTTCTAAACACTAATTGTGCAGATCTTGCCATTATATATATCGTCCTTCACAAGTGAACATATGTACCCAAAGGCCTTTCTGGAGATCCTGAAAACGGCTTCAAAGTCATCCAAACCCTTTGATGGAGAGACTGTTGAAGACCTGCCCACTAACACAAATTCACGATTGAGATTATCCTTCAAATATTTTGGACGATTCAGATTCAACTTTGAAACAACAGCAAAGCACACAGCAAACGTTCTTCATGTGTAGACAAAAATCCTATTTAGAAGGAGATTGGTTCATGTTACAAAACATTAGAATTTTCCATCACAAAATGCAAGATATTTAATCACGAGTGAAACTGAATAAGATTTATAGGTAAGAAAGAATAACAATAGCTACTAAAGTATTATTGTTGAACATTAAGAGTTAAGACAATAACGAACCTGAGGTCAATACTAATCCTGAATAAAATTTGCTTGGTGACAGACTTCTATAGGAAGTATTATTTCCATGTCTTGTCACTAGCACCAATATGTTTATAGAGCACAGATCTTCCAGGCCAAAGCCAGTAACCTAATATATATATATATAGAGAGAGAGTTTTAAATGATCCCCCATCCCTACTTTGCCTCTTGAAACAAACCTGAACTTCTTTAATGACATCTGGTTTTAACCTTTTTAATATATATATATATATTTTATATATATATATATATATATATATATATATTATAATCACTTCTACAGTATGAGACGAAGAGAACCCTGTGAGCCCACAACTTTGATCTTGGGCTTAGAAGCCCGTAGCGTGGGCATCGCCTTTCCTGCAGTCACAGAACAGTGCTCAAAAGTCAAAACTAACAGGGTTTGAGTTTAATGAAAGAGATTAGTTATTCATATAGTGACAAACCAATGTTCAAATACCTGTTGGTTAGGAGAGTTGTTCACATTCAATATCCTACCTCAAACATTTGACCAAAAAAAAAATATCCTACCTCAAACAAGATTACTCTAATAGAAGCATACTTATGTCTAGAAAAACAAAAAACAAAAACAAGCACTTGTCCTCAACACAAAGGTTAGGTATGGAGAGATACGTTCGTACATACAAAATCTTTCGTTTGTTATTAGACGCGCGGTCCCACTTTTTGACAGATCTCTCACAAGACTCAAGTCTCAACAACTCCCTCACAGGCCCACACGAAACTTTAGTTTGGATGGAGAAGAACGGTGAAGGCCGAGTAAGGTTGGTCTTTAATTTTTAATTTAGAATGTGATTTTAAGCATATATTAAGTCAACATAAGAATAGATCTCTCGAACTTGTAAAAAAAAAATATAGAAATGCATAATAATAAAAGATTACTAAAGGCCTGTTTTTGGTCAGTTTGAGATATTTTTTAAATCAAAAGCTGAAAGGGAGTAGAGTACAATGCTCAAAGTGTAACTTTTTTATTAAAAAAAGGGCATAAAGCCAATTTTCAAAACGAGGCAACCCTAAAGATGGTTGAAGACACAAACTCTAATTACGAAGTCTGCTAATATCAATGACGATGGAAATAATAAAAGTCAAACCCCAACTGCTAAATAGTACAGTACTAATTGTTTGTTTTATAAAGTACGAGTCTTGGAGTCCCAAGTGCGTGAGGGACCATAAAATACTTCAATTTTGCTTGTCCACTAACAAACCCAATGCCCCAACTTGGAGGCTATGTACATACCCTCATGTTGTGGGAAGATGTCTTGAGCAAAAAAAAATGTTGTGGGAAGATGTTGATGACAAATTGTGAGGGAAAAACACTAAAATAGCAACTTTTTATAAAAATTATACCTAATTAGAACAGTTTAGAAAATATTTACCGATCTAATATAGTCAAAGACGTCGGTTGACTGACGTTATCAGTGACGTCAGAGTTCTAACGCCACTCTGCAGTGGCATCAGAACTCTAACGCCACTGTAGAGTGGCATCAATTGACACCATGTGTAATTGATGCCACAAGGCGTCAATTATTCAATTGACACTATTAGTGGCGTCTACAAGTAGACATCATTTTGTAGTGGCGTCAGTCAACTGACACATTTAACTGCATTAGATTAGTAAAAAAAAAAAATTTTTCTTAACTGTTCTAATTGGTTATACTAAAAAGTTCCTATATTGATGTTTTTTCTCAAATTGTGAAGCTTTGGAGAATCTGATGTGACGTTTAAGTAATTTTGTCATATTATGGCGAAGTCTTTGTAACTATGCACTCACAAGATATGATCTTTGCCTCGATCTGCGGAAATACTCAATAGCCTGATATGTGTAAATCACATTTTTGGATGAACAAGAAACGCAGCACTTACACGTTACCCCTCTCCCTTCTCCAAATACAAGGACGGAGAAAATACACATGGGAGTGGGACCTACTTGTAGGGTTCACTTTATCTTAAACGTCTACGAGAAAAACATTTAAATACAACTTTAACTTTCAAAACACTATTAAAACTTATAAAAGATTGAGAAGAGATTAAGTGAGAATTTGAGTTTTTTCATATTTTGGTTTAAAGACCAAAATACCTCATTGACATGTTTTTTTAATATTTAAAGATTTTGTTAAAACTATTACGATTTTTGTCAAAATTATTATTAATTTAGTCAATTACATTATTCAATTGATCACATCTCACATAAATAGTAATTGTCTTAACAAAAATCGGAATGGCAATGAATCAAATTGTAATGGTTTTGATAGAATCGGCAATGAATCATTTTTTTTTTTTTTTTTTTTTTTTTGCTTTTCCATGAGAAAAGTCCTTCCTCTGGTGAAGGCTTGTGAGGTAAAGTCTCAACTGTGAAGTAAAGTCCTTCCTCTGGTGAAGGCTTGTGAGGTTTGGTCCTCTGCGTGTGGTTTCGGTCTTGTGAGTGTGTCAAGAATAGGAGTGCTAGCTGGTTGTTTGGTTGAAGCTATGGAGGAAGAGATGGGCAGCTGGTCTAGGAATCAAAAAGAAGTTGTCTGAAGTTGGGCGAAAACGTGAAGAACAGGGGGGGGGACTCTGGTTGGAAAGATCCTAACTGGTAAGAATCTTAATATCCCTTCTGTAATCTCTATGATAACGAAGGTTTGGCTGACTAGTGACGAAGTAGAGGTTCATGAGCTAGACCGAAACGAACTTATTTTCTTGTTTCGTTTTCACAATAAAGAAGATTATTCTAGAATTCTTAGAGGGAGACCTTGGTCAATACAAGGTCACCTATTAAGCCTCCAAATATGGGAAGACTATATGGTGCTTCCAGATGTTGATTTCAGTAAGGAGCCTTTTTGGCTTCAGTTTCATGGCCTCCCTTTGGAGGCCTTTGATGATCAAAATGCGAGGATATTGGGTGATGTGGTGGGGGAAGCTGTGATGTTTGAAAGTCCTATGGTGGAAGGAAAAATGCCCCGCAGCTTTATCCGTGTAAGATCCTTGCTCAGTTTAGAGAATCCATTGCTATCTGGTTTTTGGGTGCCAAGGGAGGGGAAGAAACCTGTTTGGGTTTCTATCCGTTATGAACGATTACCAGTATTTTGCTATCGGTGTGGCCGGATTGGGCATGATGACCGGAGTTGCAAGTATCTCAGTCAGAAAATGGCGTTGGAAAAGAAGGAATTTGGTAGTTGGCTGGGTACACCTGGAATGAAGACTTTCGAGGATATTATTTCGGTTTGCAAGCAGGGGTGGCCGGAGGATGTTTTGAAGCATTTTAATCGAAGCTCTCATGTTTTCCGGCGAGCACCTCCTACGGTGAATAGTGGCAGTCCGTCGGTACGCCGCTATCCTGGCGGGGGACGGCGAGTTCAAACGGTGGGGGTGGTCCGGCGTACATACCACCGGCGATGAGGACTCCTTTTTTGGAGCCGTTGGAGAATTCTCGATCCTCACGTCAGCAGGTTGCAGCAGAGTTGAAAGGGACCTGTGAGGAGCTTGCTGAGGTAAACAAGGAGGCTGATGGTCACGTGAAGCATGGGAGAGAGAAGGTTGGTGTGTCAGCTGGTGGGCCAGGGGAAAAGAATGTTGACTTGGTAGTATTAAAGGGGAAAGAGGTGGTGAACTCGGTGGGGCCTAGCAGAATGCAAATTGGAGGAATTAATTGTCCCTTAGTGGGACGTTTTCTTCCCAATGTAAATGGGCCAGCTGGTTTGACTTTAGTGGAGGATGGGCCTATCTCTTCATCTTCGGCCCCACCTAGTTGTTTTATTAAATTAGATGTGCATATTACTCCAAGCCCATGCGTGGGGCCTTGTATTAATGAAGTGGAAGTTCCTGATGCTCTTATAGGCAAAAGTAGTATTTCTAATGAGGGTGATCATATTTCCACATGTGCTGCTCAACCATACAGTGTGGAATTCCCATGTGAGGAGGAGCTAAATTTAAATTCAATAATTCCATTTAACGGTTTGTCTCCTATTTCAGCTGTATCCGCCGGTTTGAAGGGGATTAGGATCAAAAGGCAACTTGATGATGAAAGTGATATTGATAAATCAAGCAAGTGTAGGAAACTGGATTTTGAGTCAGTTGGGGATTCAACTAGTGATAAAGGTATAATGGGAAGAGCAAAAAGGGAGCGCAAGAGGTCTTTCAAGTCTATTAAAAAATTTCTTCTAAGCAATCCGGAAATGCTTCAAGATTAGCTACATCGGAGGTAGCCCTCCCCAGGTGAGATTGATTTCCGGAGAGTTGGTTGGGTGTCGGTGATAGTACGGAAGCGAATCATGGGTCTTCTCATGCAGATAACGCCGGTGGTTGGATGGGACCAACCACTTAGGTGCGCCATGAATCTATTAGCTTGGAACCTGTCCAAGGCTTGGGGTTGCCTTGACGAGTTAGGAATTTGAAGGAAGAATGCTTCGGGAAAAACCCCATTTAGTCTTCTTGATGGAGACTAAACGGAAGGCGAGTGTCGTCGGGAAGGTGAGGCGTAGATGTGGTTTTTTGCGAAGAATGGATTGTTAATCTGTGGGAAGAAGTGGTGGCACGACTTTATGGTGGTCGACGTCATTACGGTTAATATCCTATTCTCGTCCTCTAATATCATCCATGCCAGTGTGATGTCGGAGTCACTCTCTACCCCATCTTATATTACCTTTATTTATGGCCCCAGTTTTGATGAGGCTGAGAGACTTTTGTCTTTGGCAAGAGGTTCGAAGGATTAGCAACAATATCAGGACTTCATGGTTATGTCTTGGGGACTTTAATGATATATTATTCCAACATGAGAAGAGTGGGGGACTTCCTAGAGCTTGGAGGAAGATCCTTAATTTCAAGTGCTTTGTGGCTGATTGTGAACTGGAAGATTTGGGTTATAATGGACCTACCTTTACCTGGTGTAATAATCGTGACTACCCGAAACAATTCATGAGCGTATTGACGGGGCCTTGGGTAATCTGCGGTTGAGAGAACGACTCCGTGTCTCCAGGTTTTTAATGTTGTCCCTACGGATCGATCATCACTTTTGTTCATCCAATGCTAGTATGAAAATCGTCAGCAAAATCGGACCTTTCGTTTCGAATCGGCTTGGGTATCTCATGGAAATTTTCTTGACGTAATTAAGAGGTGTTGGCGGAATTCTAGTGATCTTGATCAATCGGTACTAGAAATTTTTGTGAGCAATCTCAAGACTTGTACGCAGAGGCTAATTGCTTGGAGTAAGAAGGAGTTCCCTAATAGTGGTAAGACTATTGAGCTTTTAAAGACCCATCCGGATGAGTTGACTCGGGAAGTTCGAACTCGGATATTGCTAGAGGGATTGCGAAGGTAAAAGGAGATCGGAAAGATTATTGGAGCGCGAAGAACAATATTGGTGGCAACGATCTCGGATTAAGCGGTTAGGCGGCGCGACAAGAACTCACGCTTCTTTCACATCTCTACTATCAAGAGGAGCGCGTGAGAATAGAATCTCGTGTATTCGAAATGATGAGGGCAATTGGTTGTATGAGAAGGATGCTATCTCGAGATAATATTGCCGGCTTTTTTTCGGGAGTTGTTTACCAGCACGGTGCACGACCAATGGATACGGTCTTGGGTTTCATTGAGCCAACCATCTCACTACGATATGAATCGCGGACTCTTGTTACCAATCTCTTCGGAGGAGATTAAAGCGCGAGCCTTTAATCTTGGGAGCACAAAAAGCGCACTGGACCGGATGGTTTTTCGGGTAAATTTTATCATTCCTCTTGGCTTTGAAATTGGTGAGTCTATTTGTAGTTTGGTTAAAGAGTTTTTTTTGGTCATTTGGTGCTTAATGATTTGAATTCAACTAACATTACTCTTATTCCTAAACTTCAAAAGCCGAGCATGTTTCCCATTTTCGACCTATTGGTCTGTGTAATTTCTCTTATAAGATCATTTCTAAAATCATGGCCAATAGAATGCGGCCTTTGCTTGATACTTGTATTTCACAGAATCAGAGTGCCTTTGTCCCAGGTCGGTGTATTCATGATAATATTATTATTGCTAATGAGGTATACCATTACCTTCGCCGCAAGAAAAGCGGGGTAAGTATGAATTTGCTCGAAAATGGATATGAGCAAAGCTTATGATAGGGTGGAGTGGAGTTTTCTAGAAAATGTGTTGCTAAGATTTGGTTTTTGTGGTGAGTGGGTATCCTTCCGATGAAATGTGTGTGCTCTGTTAGTTTGAATATTTGTTTATCGGTGAAAATGTGCGATCCTTTACTCCGAGCGGGGGCATTCGTCGGGGAGACCCTCTCTCCATATCTTTTTATTATTATTCTTTGAGGTTCTCTCCATTATGATTAGAAGGAGTCGGGCGGATAAATTCATTAAGGGCGTCAAATTGAGTCATAGGCGCCGAGCTTACTCATAGTTTTTTTGCGACGATGCTCTTACGTACATGCGGGCTTCTCATCGCATAATCGTAACCATCTAGCTGATATTTTGAAAATGTATTGCATCGCCTCGGTCAAGTCATCAATTTGGATAAATCTAGTATCCTTTTCTCTGCTCATGCCCACGATGATGTTAAAAATATGGTTGGAAGAATCTTGGGCATTCCGTGACGAGAGGACCGGCGGATACCTTGGTATTCCGAGTATTTGGGGAAGACAAAGCATCGGCGGCTTATGTTCGAGAACGCATTGCTAATAAAATACAAGGATGGGGTCATTCTCTTCTCTCTTATCTTTGGTAGGGATGTAATGATTAAAGCGGTTCTTCAAGCAATCCCTATCTATCCTATGAATGTTTTCAAGTTTCCGTCAAGACATGTAGAGAGATTAGCGGCCTTATTGCTAACTTTTGGTGGAGCGGTACTTGTTTCGGGAGGAACAACTCATTGGAAAGCACGGGGGTCTTTAACGAAAGCTAAGAGTTCGGTGGGATGGGTTTTCGAGAATTAACCATCATGAATGATGCCCTTCGGCTAAAAGCGCATGGAGGCTGGCGACGAGCCCTAATGACTTGTGGGTTAGGGTCTTGAAGAGTGTGTACTTTCCCAAAGCTAATTTCATGAAGGCGGGCAAGGGACATAAAGCATCGTGGTCTGGTCTAGCATCTTGGATGGTAGGGATTTTCGCGCAAGACTTGTGTTGGGATGTTGGAGATGGTCTTTGCTATTAGTATCGGGATGATAAATGGGTTCCTCATGTTGATTTCCTAAGAAGCCCAGTACCCTAAATGACCCTATTTTTACTAAGGGCAGAGTTTGTGATCTTATTGTCAATGGAAAATGGGATCTTACTCCCATTGACCAGTATGTGTTGCCAGAAATCAAGAGGGCTATATATGAAATTGACATCCCATCTAATGGGTTGGTTGATAAACTCGTGTGGACTAGTGCTAAGAACGGGGTGTATTCGGTGAAATGGGGTATCATACCGGTAAAGGGAATTTACTTTACGAGGTCAACAAGGTAGGGTCTTCTATAGTTATCACCTCACTTCTTTGGAAGTCCATCTGGAAGATCCCTATTATACCGAGAGTACAACAATTTGTTTGGCGAATCTTAAATAATGTTGTTGCTACCAATGCTGCCCTTTACCGGAGGAAGCGATCCCAAAGTAACATTTGTCCGGTGTGTTCTGATGCTATGGAGACGGTGGAGCATTTGTTCTTTCATTGCCCATGGACTAGGTGTGTTTGGTTTGGGTGTTCTCTTGGAGCAAAGGTGGAGGTTTTTGGTATATCAAATTTCAATGCTTGGTGGATTTATCTCACGGGTATGCCTTTCTTGAGTAAGCAAAACCTTTCATTAATGTTGGACCTTATGGTTTATTTGGAAACAATGGGAAATAATTTGGTTTTTAATCATAAAGATCCTAACCCTATTGATGTCATTGAATGTGCGAGGAAAAACAATTTTGACTTCACGGGTGAGCTGCGATAAAAAGCACGAAATCCGGAGGGCCAAAGAGTTATTCCTACTCATCTAGCTATTTGGTCCCTCCTCCTCCTTGGCAAGTTTAAATATAAGCTTGTGATGGGGCCTTTTCATTTAATAATTTATTTGCTATTGGAGTTATCTGTAGGGACCATTTTTGTGATTTCAAATGGGGTTTTGTGGATAAGGTAAAATCCATCTCAAAGCGTTTATATGAAGCTTTGGCTCGAAAGAAGGCTTTAATGCTCGCTGTTGATCTTGGCCATGATAATGTGGTCTTTGAATCGATTGCCTCTCCCTTTGCGATTGTGTTAATGCTAATTCACCGGATATGATTGATTGGAGGAGTAGGACCATTATCTTCGATATTATTTGTCTTTTGGCGACAAGGCTGGGTTCTCTTTGTCCTTTACCCCAGTGGCAGAATCGTGCATTGGTGACTTAATTCGGCAATAACGCTTATAAAGGGGTGTGCCGAGGGTGGGTAGTTTTTCAACCAACACCTTCTTTGTCCTTTACTTTGGACGTAGGAAGGCGGATCTTTGTTTCTAATGATGCTTCTTCTCCCATTTAGTCATTGAATGGTGTTTGTTTGTATTTTGTTTGTTTTCTTATGTATTCTGTTTATTTGTATTTGCTTGGACTTGTCCCTTCCTTTGTTATTGAGTTTTCTCTTGTTGTTTCCTTTTCTGTTTTTTGCTTGTAATTGTTGAAGTTTTTTTTTAATATAAGTATCCTTTGACCAAAAAAAAAAACATGAATATTTTGGTCTTTAAGCTAAAACATAAAAAAAAAAAAAAAAAAAAAGATACTCACCCCATCCCTTCTTTGTTTTTTTATAAATTTTAATAATTTTTTTCTAAATTTTAGAAGTTAAAGTGATATTTATTTATTTATTTTTTAAACATAAAATAGTCCTAGTAGCTAAAACAAATAAAGTCAGGGGTTGGATAAGAAATCAACAATTCCGAAATGGAAATCTCATTTATGACGTGTAAAAGTCAGAGCATTTAATGAACAGTCAAAGGCTATATAAAAATCCATTAAAGGCTCTCAGCAATCACCGACACTGAAAAGGGCAAGAATCCAAGCCACCAGCCGGCACAAGCAGCCAAAATGACATAGCATATGGTCAATAAATAAGCTATTTATAGTTCCTAACTCAGCATATTTCATAACCTAATAATATTATTATAATAATCATAGTTAGTAGTTACAAGTGCCCTGCTTTTGTGTGCAGCTCTAGCCTCCCTTCTCACCAGCAATTCTGTTTCATTTCACACAAACTGTTGCGCTTCAATTCTTTTGCTGCCGTTTCTCTCTTTCTTCGCCGTAATTGTCTTGGACCTCCTCGGCATGCACTTGGCCCTCACGGCGTCCCCGCCCTCCGTTATCTGTAACTGGGATCCACTGCACCCCACCATACACCCCCCATTTCACACCATGTCAATATCCAACGAGCAAACAGATGGATGAACATATATATAGATATACCAGTAGTTATACACACACATAAACATATATATAGACAGATCTGCATCTTACTGTTCCGAGTTCAGAGTTCCCTATGAATGTGTACTACTGTTAGATAATAGTTTATGGCAGAGGTTGTGTCAGTTTTGAATTTATGAAATTAACTATACAAATGTTTTCAACAGTGACCCCACATGCTGGAGCTGACAGATTAATTAGATTAGGGTAAAAAACAACATACTCTGCAGAGTTAATTAAATTGGAAGGCCTAATTTATTGGAAACGACATTGGGTGGAGCTCAGATCACAGACCCGGGTCAGGGATTAGATGAAGTTTTACTCTTGTGACGCTACAAAACGAACCGCGACTAGCTGGCTTCTTATGAAAATTGTACGAACCTACAACTCTAAAAATGCAGACTAGGGCATCAAGTATGTATAGCAGAGAATCAATTTTTTCTGAGATGAGTTCTTTTAGTTAAAAAGAAACCTCAACGTACTTTCCAAACAGAAACAGCCACTATGAGATGGTTTTTTACTGATGCTCATAGTACGTACTTCTCATAAGGCAAACAATGTTCAATTATGAGCCATTTTTTTGTCTCCCTCCTGCCTCAGATGAATAGGAACTGATCACATTATTATATATGGTCCCAGAGAGGGAAAAAGCAAAGCAGCTAAGTGACCACATGATCATGCAACATTGGACAACATCCGTAGACACAGCCACGTTCCCTTGCAACATTGATACACGAAACATATATGCCACTAAATTCCCTCTGATTAACCCTCATTTCAATTCCTAAAATAATTTATGTTGCTATTAATTAATTAGCACTACCAACATTCTTTGGAGTCTAATTTAAAATAACACTGCAGATTATAATTGTTATTCTTTACTAGGGCCTCTTTGGGAAGACAGTGAAGACTGAAAAAGCACATTAAAAAAAGGAAAAAATGCGGTGGAAGGAAAATAAAGTGTTTGATTTGACATTTATTTAAATGAAGTTTTAGGCCAAAAACTACTTGTAAGAAGAAGCCACTAAGACCGTATATAAGTTTCTACCACCGTCAATCCAAATATAAACCATATTTATAATCTGGTTTTATCTTATTTTAAGTTTACAAAAATCAAATTTTTTTTAAAAAAATTCATATGCAATTGAGTCTACAATCTCGATGAGGTTTTCCGTTTTCTCTTGGAAGTTACTAGTATATCCCGGCCCATACCCACATTTATTTTATAGAACCTATGCAGCTGAAACTGTATGAACGTGAAAGTCAACAGTCTACAATATTAATATCACTCGTTACTAGGCAAACCAAAGTTGAAAACTTTATGGAAATAGTGAAAAAGCAAAAAGTTGCACACAAATTATCTATAACTAGTTAGTTAACTAGTGACGACTTTGAAAAAATGATAAACAAGAAGTAACATACCTATCAGCATTGTAAGAAGATGACCTCTTCAACGCAGGAAAATCAGTTTTCTTTGTCTCGATCAAACTTCCACTAAAATACTCCATATCTTCTAATCTAACCCCGTTCAAATCTGGTATTTCAATTGAAGTTCCCGTCTCCTTCGTTGTTTGATTCCCTGCTCTGCGGGTCAACCTGGACTTGTCATTCCCGGTCAAGCATGACCCTTGATCTTTTATGGAAGTGGGCTCGTTGTCCTTAAAAGTGATTGAACCGCACGATAACAATTGTATCAGAACCGACGATGCCTTCAGCCTTCCGCTTGGGTAGTTATAAGCCGACAGATTTGCACATTCTTTATTGACTCTAGCAGACGACAATGCTAGCCGTCCATCTGCATTCATCAACGTCTCCAGTGTTTCGGGGCTTGAATCCGACGGTGGAGGTGAAATTTCCTCCCTGCTCAGCTCCGTACTTTGATTATGACCTATCATACGCGACTCCGGGACTCTATCACCCTCCGCTTCGATTTCCTTCTCCTCCCTGACCGCCCTCCTTCGCCGTCGCTTATCCTCCGTCTGAGTCGACGCGTCGGCGGCGAGTTTCCCGGAAGAGTCACCGGACGACTCAGACTTGTAGACCCTGTATTCGTTGAGGTCAATGGAGCTCCAAGACTGGTTCCGCCTCCTCGTGATCACCGGAAAATCAGAATCCTCGTCCGACTTGCGAATATCCTCAGGCGGTCTGAGAGACCGAGACGACGCCGTTTCAAAAGGCCTTTGAACAGAAGAGTGCTCTAGAATCTCTGATCCTTTAAGAATATACTCTTGCCCCTGCGTCGGGTAGATGAAATCGTTCTCTGATAAGTCATGCCAAACGAAACCGTTTTTGTAACTCCTGCATCGACAGCCCAAAAAAAAATAAGAAACAGAACTCTAATTGAAGCTGTAAGTGAGAGTTCCAATAGCTCAAAGAACAGAGACGGTACCGTTTCGCAGACCAGGAGTACAGGCTGGCCATACCTTTCCCACGAAGGAGGTTCAGGCGATTGATTACGTCTGAAAACAGAATGAGAAATTATTACTATAAGTGCCCTGTTTAGTTATAAATTTGAAATGAGAAGTTTGAAATTCTGAATACCTCTGAGGTAGAGTGCCGGAGGAGAGGAGAGAGGGACCTCCATGAAATGTGGGTGCTCAAGCTTGCCATTTCTGGAAAGGTAATAAACGACAGAGACCTTCCTGTCGGATTTGGGCTTAGGTTCAGTCCAGACTTTAGTTCTTTCAGGGCTGGTGTCTCTGTCCTTCCATTTCTTGGGGATTTGGAGCTCTGAAATTCTTGATTTGGAAGTGACCTCCGTTTCTCTCTGCATGACGGCCACAAGGAAAGGAACAAAATTGATGGAGCAGAGAGGATGGGAAGAAGAGAGACGAAAGAGAAGGGACAGGGAGGGATGTACTGAGGCGGGAAAACAGTGGAGGAAAGTGAAATGTCAAATGTGCTGAGATTTTTGAAAGAGTTAAAAAGAAGAAGGGAAGGTGTGAAATGGGAAGAGAGATTCAAATTGGGGATGCGGCAGACAACAGCTACCCAACAAAATAAGGCTGTTTGGGATTTAGTACAGGCAATTCTGTTTGTGTACAGTAGTAGAATTGCATGCATTAGTTTATTTATTTGGTGGTGGTTTAATTAAAATATCGATGGACGGAGGCTTTTTTAAAAAAATTAATTGTGATTTATGATATACAAAATAAAGTTATAAATGAGTTATATCTTAATTTACGTAAATTAATATTTGAAAAACTACGTAGAAGGCAGTAGCCTAGAAAACCAACGTTTTTTTGTCCTGTGTTTTTTTTCGCTACTATAAAAGTTTTGGAGGGGTTCGGATCGGTCACTAAGGTTAGAGGCGTAGCGCGAGGAACTTTCTTTCAACACTTAATGGGGACTACGAGATCGCTTACCAAAGCGAAAGTCCCCGGCCGACGGCTAGAGGATCAAACATACATCCTTTGAGACTTGAACAAATCCCTTACCATCTATGCTAACTCTTACTTCAACGCTTTAGTGAAAATTAGGCTTATACATTGTCATTTAGAGGGTTTTTTTTTTCCTATACTGATGCAAGGGGTATCTAAATTTTCTTTTTAAAAAAACTGTCTTGTCTAGTTATATGAAATATAAATGTAATAATTTTAAATTTCTTATTTTAAATACTTATTCGGTCTTTAATATAAGAGATCTTTATCTGATTAGATTAAATTAGAGGACTTAATTAAATTAGTTAATATGATATGTATTTTCTAAAATACCATAGTTATCTTCCTTAATGCCATAATTTCTTTTCCTTCTTGATTATTGTTGAAGGAGCTTCAACAGGGATAAATTAGGAAATGATTAACAAATATAAAAAATTGAAAATTATGTCTTATATTAAAGATCAAGATTGACTCCTTAAAGTATATGTTAAATTAAGGACAAGAGGAGTAATTAATAAAACAAGTCTATGCTGTATTTAAATGATACATTTGTAAATAATAAAATTCCAACGGTAGGAGTTCAACTTAAATCATTGAAAAAGTACACACCTTGCCTCTTTAAATATTTGCATGATATTCGAGCTTCTCATTGACATGTTGGGCATCATCACGGTCAGAGTAATTCAATTTAGGTCTAAAGTCATATGATTAAGATCGACAAATCCAATTAAAAATTCCATGTTCACTTTCATAGTAACATCACGTGAATTTGGTAGATGTGGCCCTATTAGCTGGGCAAATCCACTCAATTAAGCATGACATTGCAGCAAGATATTATTCTGAGGGGGAATAAAAGATGCGCAGCCACTTATAAAAACGTTTTCATACTACCCAGACTATAATTTTTTTAGACATAAATGCAAGCATAGGTTGAGTTAAATATCTAGCACAATAGGCTATAACACAGAGAATTCAGGAGAGAAGCTAGTGGTCTTTAAGGAACATTCTGAGACAACCATTCAATTTGAGCTAGAAGTGATTGGCTTGGAACAAGATTATTGAAAGTCATAGTTGTACTCCGTATCTTTCAAGTGCAGAAGCATCAATATTAATGTATCAAGACATGGACTTTTGTTTTGTGTGGTCGGGAAACACAATGGTGTTAACAAGGAGCTAGCAGGTAATGGGGCACTTGTAGGGGTTAAAGAGGCTACGTTCCAACCACTTCATGAGAAAATTCAAATGAGGTAAAGCTGAGGGGTTGACTGTTCTCAGACTCTCAGACTTCGTCTCATCTCCACCTAACTTTGACTACGTTTGTTGCATTGATTGCGTTTCCACACTTCTCCTCAATCCCGCAGTTTTCAAACTCTGAGAAAGACCAACAATGACCTCGCCAATGAAAATCATCCACGTGGACCCCACGCCTATTGCGTTCATCCCTCCAACAATCGCCATCATCGACGGTGCCCGGAAGCCCACAAGATCCCGATTCTTATGGGACATATAATAAACATTAGGCGCAGGCTCTCATGATCGGACGGTGGCTGTTCTGTGAAAGATAAGATCTAGTGGTTAGAAAAGAACAAAAAGTGGGAGGTGTGGTTGATTTCCGACGAGGACCGGAGTGTGAGAAAAAGGGTATATAAAAATGAGGAGAGATGGTCGGTTGGCGGGTCCAAGGGAAGCGCACGTGGAGGGCACATGCATTTGTCACAAGGGGAGGCCCACGAGGCGCTGGGCCCAACATATATTGAATTAAGGCCTTCCCATCCTCCCAAGTCCCCACCACAACGCCAACAATGCCTCGTGTACCCATTTTTCGCATGTTCCCACCGATTGCCCACTGTTTGTGATTCTTTCTATCGCCAACAAAGCACTTGTTTGTGCGACTGTTTCGTTCTTTTTTCCCTAAACTGGTTGCTTTGGAATCCACACGGTTGAGTAGAAGTGTAGAACGGTAAGAAGAGCAGAAAAGAATGTCTCCATTCTCCACCATCAAGTTTAAATTGTCAAGATTTAATGTTATATTACTATTTTTATATGATATTAAATAAACTTGATTTAATGATGGAGATATTCAATAGAAAGAGGAATACATTCCTCTTCGTTAAAATGAGTACATGAGCAGCGAACTTTTTCATTCAAACGGTTTTTTAAGGGGGCAAAACAGAACTAGATTTCAGGGCTAAAACAAGAGATACATGCATGATGAGGATCCTAAATCGCAAATACCAATTAATCGTGTATCTGACATTTCATACCCAAAAACGCCTTGTTCGTTTCTTTGTCCTCGAAATGGTTCGTGCTCTGAACGTCCAATTTATTATGTCACGTGAAAATAAATTGAACATGTCGGGGCTTAATAATTCTGAGCCTTCCAAAAGATTCCCATTTCCCAGAGTCTGGCAGAGAATTGCTTTATGGTGTGGCTTTTACTCATACATGTAGCTACTAAACTTGGACTGGTTTTTTTCCTTGTAGTTACTTTTACAATAACTAGATGAGAATCTCATACATTACACAGTCGGTCAGTCAAAGAAATTGAGTGGCACATTCTGGCTCCTTTTGTCAATTTCTGATTCATTAATACTATAATCCCTTTCCATCCAAATTGAGGGGCACAGTATTCTGTAGGATTCTCATGAGAACGCGAGCAGATAATCGTGCCAACACGATGTAGGAAAAGTTAAAACCTTCATCATTTTGATTACCGGAAAGATACGATCGAAAGCTCTCCACGAGCAGTCGTAGTCGCTTTATGATCGATCTTCCGGACTATCTCTCGAGGGGATAGGATGGTTGTGTGGGCAAGTTCGGATGATGAACGTCTGCCTCTAGGGTTTATTTACGATGAAAGCCTCCTGTTTGTCTTGGCCGTCACAAGCGGTGAAAGTAGGTTTATATCTTCTACATCCAAGACCTAACCCTAAACTACATGGGTCATAGGGTTCTTAAATTGTAGTCTCACTTAAGCGCTTATTGGGCTTAAGTGACTAAAAAAGACATTAACCCAACAATCTCCCACTTGCTCTTTAAGATACAAACTTGAGTTCGTAAACCCAAGACCATGTAGCCCATAAGCCATCATCATCTTATAATATACCCAATCCCTTGTCTCGAGCTAGCCTGTGGATCTACCATTTGTCATTTATCAAGGCTCATGATAATTTACAGAAGATTATCTAGTTCGGTGCTACTCCACTAAAAGCCCGAACGTGAACTCCAAGAATAATGACACTTATATCACGAATATGCATTACCCCTTTATAGAATGTCTATAATTTGATTGACCGGTTTTACGTAACCCAATCAATTATTTATTCCTTGATCGTGATGGTTTCTCTAATGGATTACATGCACGCGATTAGTGTCTTCAATATCCAAGTACCGAAACATATCAAGGGGACATTTCCTATAAATTTCATGTTGTTTATTTCATAAACACCGATAACCAAATAGTCTCAATCCCAAAATACCAAGTTATTGGCCGTCATATAGATCAAACCTCACCCGTTGGTAAATCAAAGAGTGAAAACCATTCGACTACCTATTTAAAATAAACTCAGGATTAAGAGAAACTACATGACTATAGTTATCCGGAGATTTGATTCCTTATGATGAAAGAACAACCTTTATCAAATCTCTCCTTGATCCATTCAATGTAAGTATTAACTCACACCAATATTTTATAATGATTCGGATAAAACCATTTCATAAAATATTGCAGCCTAAATAAAGTGTCAACTTAATTTAATAGCTGTGAACTTTTTCATCAATTGTGAGAACCTATGACCATGTCCTTTATGAACGTATCCATATGATCATATACTTCACAATTGATCCGGACCTTCGAGTTTGTAAATAGTGTGCGAAATAAATGAATAACACCTCATTTATAATATTCAGAAAAAAAAATGCAATGTCATAATGTCTTGCTCAAAAAGCACAAAATAACAAAGTGAAGTAACAACTACCTAAAGCTATAGCAAATCTGGAATCCTCCTAAGACCCATAGATGTAATATGCCCCTCGAACACACGTTCGTGCAAACTCTTAGTAAAAGGATCAGCAGGTTCTCGTCGATGCTATCTTTGCTACCAATGTATCTCCTCTTTCAATTATGTCTCGGATCAAGTGGTACTTCCTCCGTATGTGTTTTTGTCTCTTGTGATACCTTGGTTCCTTGGATCTGTACTCTTCCACCTGTTGTCACGTAAAGTGTGATAGGAAAATTAATACGGTATCACTCCGAAGGTCCATTAGGAACTTCTTTAACCATGCGACTTCCTTTGCGGCCTCGAAGCGGCTACATACTCGGCCTACGTAGCTGAGTCGGCCACACATGATTGTTTTACACTTCTCCAACAAATGGCACCGCCGTTAAGAGTGTACACATATCCGAGGTGGACTTACTTGAGTCAATATCTCCTAGGAAATCGAGTCAGTATAACCAATGGTTTCAAGACTCCCACTAGAATAGACCAACATATAATCTCTCGTTCTCCGTAGGTACTTGAGTATATGTTGAACCGCTACCAGTGTTCCTCTCCGGGATTAGATTGGTACCGCTTACTACTCCCACATTTGCATAGCGAGATATCAGTGCAGTACAAAGCATAGCATACATGAGACTACCTCTTTTGAAGCATAAGGTATCATACTCATGCGTTTTTCTGCTCGGGATTTTTAGGAGATTGCTCCTTAGAGAGATGAATCCCATGCCTGAAGGGTATAATTCCCCTCTTGGAATTCTCCATGCCAAACCTAGCAAGTATTTTGTCGATGTATTTAGCCTGAGATAATGCCAAAACCCTATTCTTCTAGTCTCACAAGAGTTTAATACCAAGAATATAATATGCTTCCCCTAGGTCTTTCATATCAAAATGCTTGCTCAGCTAGGTCTTTATGCCTAACAATACCTCTGTATCATTACCGATAAGGAGTATATCATCCACATAAAGTACCAGAAAAGATACTGCATTACCTTGGACTCTTTTATATACACACGGCTCATAAGGACTTTTCTCAAAACCATAAGACTTAATGGCTTGATCAAATCTGATGTTCCACGATCTAGACGCTTGCTTAAGTCCATAAATGGACCTTTGCAACTTGCATACCATCTCTTCTTGCCATTTGGCTATAAACCCTTTTGGTTGCTGCATATAGATTTCCTCTTCCAAATTTCCATTTAGAAAAGCAGTTTTGACATCCATTTGCCAAATCTCATAATCAAGATTTCTTGCAATGACTAAGAGAATCCGGATGGACTTAAACATGGCAACCGGCGAAAAGATTTCTTCATAATCCACACCTTCTATTTGGGAGTACCCTTTCGCCACCAATCTAGCTTTGAAAGTTTCAACCTTCCCGTCTGATCCTCTCTTTTTTTTGTAAATCCACTTGCACTCAATGGGTCTTACCACTTCAGGTGCATCTACAAGAGACCAAATTGAGTTGGAATACATAGAATCCATTTCACGGTTCATAGCCTCAAGCCATTCCTGAGCATCAACATCTCCTAGTGCCTTGTCATAACTCGTGGGATCATTATCTTCATCAATGATGACATCCTGATATGACTCACCCAACAAGAGAAATCTTGCAGGTTTACGAATCAATCTCTCACTACGACTTTGTCGCACTTGATGTTGTGCATCTACAGGGGGGTCCATAACTTGTGGGTTAACAATTTCTAGATGAAGACCCTCATTAAGTGGATTAACCAATTCTTGATTTTGTTCTTCCATAAGTTCATCATCATGTTGAACTTCTGGTTCTATCTCTGGTTCCTGTGTATGTTCAGGTATATTTTCCTCTCTTTGAACAACCACGGAATAAAAGGCTGGAACCGCCTTTCGAGGAGGTTGCGGTGAAACTTGATACGAGACTAGCTCATCAAGAATAATCGTACTCCTTGGCTTATAATTTGCCATATAGTCCTCCTCTAAGAAAGTTGCGTGAGTGCTCACTATGACCTTCTTTTCTTTTGGACTATAAAACAACCAACCCTCGGTTCCTTTAGGATAGCACGTAAACATGCATACTTCGATGCGAGTCCATCTTATCTGGTTTCTGTTGCAAGACATGTGCCGGAGCACCCAAATCCGAATATGTTTCATGGAGGGCTTACACCCTTTCCACAATTCTATTGGTGTCTTTGAAACCGACTTGGATGGAGCTAAGTTCAATAGATACATAGCAGTTTCTAAGGCATATCCCCGAATGAATCGAAAGAGATGAATAAGCGAGCATAGATCTTGTCATTTCTAAAAGGGTTCTATTTCTCCTTTCGAAACTCTATTCTATTGGGGTGTCCTTGGAGAGGATAATTGTGAAACTATCCCCTCTTTGGTCGGGTAAGACCTGAACTCTCAGATATTTATTCACCCCTCGATCGATCGAAGAGTCTTAATTTGAACACCAAGATGCTTTTACGCCTCAACCTTGAACTCTTGGAATTTTCCAAAGCTTGATTTGTGATGCATCAAGTACACATGTCCAAATCTAGAGTAATCATCGTAAATGTGATGAAATGCGATACTCGCCTACGGCTTGGACATTTATTGGTCCACATACATCAGTATGTACCAATTCCAGCTGAAGTGTGACACGTTTTCCCTTGGTCTTGAAAGATCTCTTGGTCATTTTACCTTCTAAACAAGATTCACATACTGGTATCGGTTCAAAGTTCAGAGATTTTAAAATCCCACTTTTGACCAAACCTTGTATTCTGTTAGAGTTAATATGACCCAATCTCAAATGCCAAAGATAAGTTTCATTGGAAACTTTTCTTTTCTTTGATGAATTAATATGCTCAACATCTCTCAATTCAACATGATTAACTTCACAGGGAACATGATTAAGGAAATAAAGACCATTAAACTTTACACCATAACAAATAAAAGAAGATGAACTTCTTATTGAAACTGAGGAATTAAACTGAACTGTCAAACCATGTTTATCCAAACAACTAACAGAAATTAAATTCCTCTTAAAATCTGGAATAAATAAATAGTCTTCTAAAACCAAAGTTCTGCAATTATCAAAAGATAAAATAACTTGTCCCACTGCTTGTGCAGACACAAGCTCCCCAGTTCAAAGCTTCAAAACTCTTTGTCCTTTACTTACAGGCAAGCTATGTTTGAACCACTACAAAGAGTAACAAACATGGTTAGTGGCTCCTGAATTAATGATCCATTTATCATTGTAATTCTCCACTAAACAAGCCTCAATCACATTTAAATTACCCCCTGGTTGATTCATATGTGGGCAATTTTTCTTCAAATGCCCCTTTTGTTCGCACTTGAAGCACTTGCCTTTTGGCTGCTTCATTGCAAGCTGTTTTAAATTGGAATACTGATTTCTTCTTTTTCTTGTTCTTGTTCTTTCCCTTGGGTTTCCCCTTAGGTTTCACAAAACTTTCACCTTTGACAAAAAATGCCGCGCCACCTTGACTAGAGCATTCAACACTCTCAAGCTCGTGCATCGGTTGAGTGAGGTCAAGATTCATCTTATTCATATTATAATTCATCTTGAATTGATTGAAGTATTCAGGCAATGATTGCAAGAGAAGGTCAACTTTTACTTCTTGTTCAAATTTTACACCATGGTCTTCAACCTTCTTGAAGTTTGCTATCATTGTTAGACAATGATCCCGCACACTTCCTCCAGACATGTTTGTCTTGGTGGATGAATTCAAGCGCATTTTTCCTAAAGGAGTTTGCTAGACGTAGCAAACATGCCATCAAAAGTCGGAGCATTGTTGCTCCTCTCTCAATCATGCTCACTTGCTCTTGAAGGTGATTGGCGAGACTGGCTAAAATATAGCAGCGAACTGCCACATTCACCTTCTCCCATCTTTCCTTCTCCTGCTGAAATTGAGTCTGTATTGCCTCAGACGCATCTGCAGCAGGCTGCGCTGGCATCGGAGTAGTTAGAACAAAGTTGAGCTTTTCAAATTGAAGAACAATATCCAAATTAGTTTTCCATTGTTTGTAGTTTGTACCATCCATAGGTTTTTGGCTCAAAATTGTAGCTAAAGGATTGAATGAAGACATTTTTAGAAAATAAGGAAAAACACACTAATTACAAACTATAATTAACAACAAACGAGATATAGCGTTAGTAGATTCTAATAACTACTATTCGTTTATTGTTTAACAATCTATTAGTTATCTTTACAAGGCTTACGATGGGCAATATACTTGTAAAACTAATATTGTCATTTTGGGCCTTCAGTTCCATTGCCAAAGCCTCGATGAGAGGGTTAACAATTTTACCAAAGTTGAATGTATTTAACTATTGTTTACTTTCAAAATTATCTTTAGTGTCTAAGTGTTGCTTGACGATGGGCCGTACAAACTTTACTAAAATTTTGAAAATATTAGGGTTTAATCTAGCGAAATCCGATTATCCTTATCCGATGGGGCTTCAGCGATAACCATTTCACTAATAAACCCACAATTGGGCCCGTAGGTTTTAAAATTAAATGCTTAATTAAAACCTTCACCCATTCAATATTTTAAATTTAGAATTTTCAATTTCCAAGAATTGTTCAATTTAGAGTATTCTTTGTGTGAGATCAACATCTTTAATTGAAATCATTAGGTATCTAAAATCCGGTCATGATTGGTAGAGTGTGCTTCACATGACCATTTTAAATAATCCACAAATTACTCTCAAAATACAATTCTCTTAGGAAATTTCTGGATTATTTGTCTAGATTTTAATTCCACAATTAATTAATCCAATTATTATTCTAGATTTTAATTTAAAATCATAATAATTTATAATTAGTTTAGTGGATAACCTAAATAATCTCACATAATAACTATCATACTAGTCGATTCAAGACATAATAGCTACTATGCAGTTATGACATATGATTATGCAACAATATGGCATCTTCCTATTCTATATGGCATGTTATTGCAAACATCATGTTAATCGCACATATAATTCATACAATTCAATAAAAGCATTAAATAATTAAACAAATAACTTTAATCCTTGGCTTTCCTATTTAAAAATAAAAATAAGAATTACAACTTTGGAATTTCTCTTTCGTCCAGCCTATAGTATCTGTCTCAAGCCCCTTTAGGGTATTCATGGGCCCAAAAGCCCAAAGACCCACTCCTTGGCGAGAAAATCCTAGGATGCAAAAGAGGAACCCTAGCCGTCAGGTATGCCGCGCCGTCAGCCGAAGTCATCTCAACACAAAACTCCAGGGGAAGGACTGCCATGGGGAGATGAGAACACGGCCGCTGAAACCACCTAAAAATGGTGGCCCACGCGCCCTCACGCGCGGCTCCACTGCCGGAGCGTGAAGACCACTCGCAGAAGCTTATGGCGGCGCGTGGTGGCTCTCCTGGCCTCGGTCCACCCACCATTTTGCTCGTCTTTCCGTCCTCTTTCCAACCATATATGGATCGTCCAAATATGAGGTCCAGAGGTCCACGAAAAGTGTTTGACAGTGTCGAATGTTCATTTTCTTGCAGTTTCTCGATCTCAAACTTTTACAGAAATTTGGAAAAAAAATACACAGAAATTTCGAAAAAACATAAGATCAAGTAAGGAGGAAACCTAATCATATGGGATTAGCTTCCTTGTTACAAATCGAGAAATACACGAGAAAATCTAACCATGGATTAAAGCGATTAACCGATTAAAATTAAAACTAATATCAAATATGAATTATAAACGAATAATAACCATGAAATAAATAACAAATATAGAAAGAGATGCCATATTTTTCAATTTTTTTTTTTGAAAAATCCGAAATTAATCACATGAAAAAAAATAAATCAAAACTGGTTCTTTTCCTCATTGCGATTCGGCTCTGATACCAATTGTAGGATTCTCACCGAAACGTGGAAGGCGAATCGCACGACACGATGTAGGAAAAGTTAAAACCTTCATCGTTTTGATTACACGGAAAGATGCGGCCCGATCGAAAGTCTCTCCACGACAGTCATAGTCCGCTCTATGATCGATCTTCCGGACTATCTCTCGGGGATAGGATGGTTGTGTGGGCAACCGTTCGAGATAATGAACGTACGCCTCTAGGGTTTATTTACGATGAAAGCCTCCGTTTGTCTTGGCCGTCACAAGGAGGTGAAAGTAGGTTTATATACTACTACATCCAAGACCTAACCCTAAACTACATGGGCCATAGGGTTCTTGGGCTGTAGTCTTACTTAAGCCTTATTGGGCTTAAGTGACTAAAGAGCACATTAACCCAACATATTCATAGGTTATGATTAATAACAAGTATTTATATTTCTTATTAACAGTGACAAAAAGTTAGAAATTTTTTGAGAAGCTTGTCAACTGATTCCTCTAGATCATGTGCTGGGTGCTCTCGGCTTTGTACTACCATATATCAACTTGTTTATATTTATATTTATAAATGTTGAAAAAATAGGGGAAAGACTGTTGTACCTGTGAAGCATGAGAGGGGAAAGGCAAACCCACGTAGAAGGAATCTAAAAACAAGTCAAACAAGGCCTGTTTTCAAAAGTTCAAAGTGGAATACGGTTGATTTTTTTCTTGCTACAAAAAAGTTTAGATGGGTAGACACCGATACCCCACTAGGGCCAGGGCATGCCTCCAGGCTCAAAGAGCGCTTGCAAAAATACTTACAGATCGCCCACCAATGAGTCCCTCACATCGACTAGTGAGTATCGAATTTCCTTCCTTTTGGGGTGAAAACTGACGCCTTAGCCAACTGCGTCAATCCTCATTGGCAATACCGTTGAAATTGTGCAGAAAGCTAAACATAAAAGTGGCATGTTTGGTTGAGAGGACTACAAATCTCATCACTATCCTAATAGCTTTAGTGCTTGTTTGGCATAGCTTCATAAGCTAAAAAAAGTCTGATGAAAGCCTAACAAAAGTGAAAGCTCAAATTTTGAGTGTTTGGGATAGCTTCTTGTTTGATGGGCTTTAAGGTTTGAAGTTGATTTTCTTTTTTTGAAGCCACACCACCAAGCTTCTGATCCCATCAGTAGCTTCTCCATCAATTGCTCTTGTGGGCCGTTTGAAAAATGACTATTGCACCTCCCAAAAGAAGCTTCTCTCCTCCTTCAAGTCGTGCTCCTGGTCGCCTCTCCTCTCTTCTTTCAATTTTGCCTGGCGATATCCTTTGCAATTAAGGGAGCGAAGAAAGATTGAAAGAGCCGGAGGAATGTTAGAGACGAGAAGGTCAATGATTCGGTCACCCACGGTGAGCTATCACCTCGATCCGGCCATGGCCGTGCGCTCCTCTTTTTGAATACTCTAAAATAACGTCTTTCACTTATTCTGCCTTTTGTTTTATTTTTTTCCTTTTACTAATTTTTTCATTCAAAAATACGATAGAGAAAATAATATAGATGATTTTTCTTTTTTTGGTTTTAATTATCGTGAAAGATATTTTAACCTGCATAATCAAAATTTTAGGTGAATTATGGATTTCTCTTTTTTTTTTGCCCCTTGAAGAATTTGAGCATGTTTTTCAATTTATTTATTTGAGGTGAATACTATTTTATTTAGAAAATTTATATTTTATTTTATTTTTATCCTAAATTATCACATTTTATACAACACACATATATAAATTTAATTCATGCTTTTTTCAGTCATTTTCCATCTCATTTATCTTTTCAAAAGCTATGTCAAACAAGTGCCCATCAGAAACAAAAGTCACTTCTGCCACTGTTATCCCAAATATAAATCATATCAGGAAAAGTCTATCAAAAACAAAAGTCACTTCTACCTTAAATTTCTTGCACGGACACAGACACAGGTACACACCAAATGGGAGATCACTTTTCAGGACTTGCACAATAATAATTGATCCCTATGATTATCTTTGCCATGAAAAATAAAAATAAAATCAAAGAGGGGCAAACTGAACCTGTTAGCGCAGTTTTTTAGCTGGGGGTTAATGTTACAAACCTACATAGAAACAATAAGGGACGAAGCCCAAATCAAACTAAAAACTGACATCATGAAATAAATCAATGAAGGCCCACTATGAGAAGTTTGGTTTAATTGGGCCCATTGTGCAATGCTCTCCCTATTTTTCAGTAACCCGACGATGTAAGCTTCAACCCATATATGAAAAGCTATGTCACCTTTTGGATCCGGCTTACGTTATTAGAGAGAGAGAGAGAGAGAGAAGAAGTCAATAATGTGATGGTGTGGGGGCTGTGTTCATGCATGTAAACCAGCTCCCTAGTCCCTACACACTCAATAGGCTAGGGAGTACATATTCTCCTTTATTTAAAAAGAGGAGGAATATTACCTTCTCGAACCTAAACTTTTACTTGATTACCATTAAGTGCTTGTTATAAGTCGGTTTGGTAAAAATTTGGTCACATTTATGTCAGGTTTCATGTAATAAATGAGATTGTGACTATTTTATCCATATTAATTACACCCATGAAGATAGAGAGAGAAGAAACAGTTGAAAAATACTCAATCATAAATTAGGGTAAAATTGAAATTTTACCCCATAATCATTGTGTCAACTAACTTTCTTTGGTATGTGAGATTTGGTCAAAGTGGACTTATAAATATGACCAGAGTGGTGGTTAATAAGTTTCGCTAAGGTTCTTTTGGGATAGCAGTGGTAGAAGTGATTTTTTTTCTAAATGAACTTTTGCAACAGGAGATAGGATAAAAATTAGATAATAGATGTGATTTGTGTTTGAGATAACGATGACATACGTGACTTTTTTCGAAATAGGCTTTTGTTTGGAACAAGGTTTGAAAAGTTAGTTGAGATGGAAAATGACTAAAAATGACATGAATCTTAATATTGAATACTATATATATATATATATATATTAGTTGTATATATTGTGATAATTGAAGATAAAAAATTAAATTTGATAAAAAAATTAAATTATTATTAAAAAATTTAAAACTTTAAAAAGTACTTAATTAAATATATTCTAATAGATAAATTAGAATGCATATAAATATATATTTAATAGTATATTGCTTATTGAATCACCCATCTCTAACATTTTTCTTCATAAGTTGAAAAAAGTCACGCCAAAAACTAAAAAAAGTGACTTCTATCAGAAGTAGCTTTTTCTACGAAAGCCCATCAACCGTTGAAGTTATCCTAAATGGTCAAGATTAGCTTTTTTTTCTTCCGCTGGGCTTCTCCTCCACGGCACCGATATTTTGATGCTATGCCAAACAGGGCCATAATCTCCATTGATGAAAGCAAATATTTTGGCGGACGGGATATATAATCTCCACCATAGGAGTGGAGGCCATAGCCACTTGGTCAACTTGGAAATAAAAGAATCTTCAAACATGTCACAATGGCCAAAAACAAAGACCTTATCACAAGCAAGTCATGCTTCCTGTAAGCACCGAATAAAGTGGATATATATCACCATTCCCACCTCCTAAAGTTCCAAGTGACCAAAGTCTAATTGAGAACTAAGGAATACTTAAACAATCCATCAGCATGATAGTGAAAGAAATTAAACCAGTTGGATTCGGTACTTACAAAATCAGAGTTCCTAAATCCCAACTAGATTCGTCTTCAAAATAAAGCCTATAATTAGGAAATTAAATAAAGGTTTTGCAGAATCTTTCTCCCCGCAGAAGGTAGTGCCAGCAACACAACAGCATATATCATTCAACCTCACTATTTGTGGTGGTGGTGGTGGCGGCCGGTAGAGAGGGGGTTTATACTTGATGAATATTCTTCACTAACACCTCTATCTGTAATTAAAAAGGACTACACGTACCACGTATGATCTCTTCCCATTTAACATACATAAAGTACAGAGCGTATTTAGGTTAAATGGTTTTCATTTTTGGGGATTGTTTTGGTGATTAATTAATTAAGTGACCACTTCAAATTAATTAACTCGTGGACATTATTGTGTCAGATTCAGGAGTCCACGCAGAGAGGGTTGGAGAAGGAAATAACTGATCAAAGCCGTGTCATTATTGTGTCAGATTCAGCAGCGATGACTGCACAGCGTCCTAGTCCTGTACATTTTACTGAGGAAATAACTAAAGGGCAGCAAGTTGGGAAAAAAACCAGTAAGCAAGCAACGGGTTTGCAGCTACACGAATTAAATGGGGGTGTAAACTCTAAGGAAGACCCGCTGATGGTAGAGATGGCATCATGTGTGGATGGGGTAATCAGTATTGTGGAGGGTAAGAAGTCGTTGGATGTTGGATTAATGAAGGAAGATGATGCCGAGAAGACGCTAGGTGGTGGGGATTTGGAGGAGGCCGAGAGGACGTTGCAACGTGTCATTGAGATAGATCACGATGTTCAATTAAGGAAGATGGAGCATGGGGGATTCAAGTAGTAATTGTTTGCATGGGGGTGACGTGCCAGATGGTGGGGACAATGAGGATATGTCAGATAGGGTCAATGTGGGGTTATCAAATGCCAAAAAATTAGCCTTTCCCGTAGTGGGCCAAGGAAGAAAGGTGGTTACATGTGTGGGTGAGTTAAACATTGCCAAGGTATTTAATGAGGAAAATTCATATGTTGCTACTGGTGGTACTTGTGGTGTGTCTGAGGCAAGTCCAATTAAAGAATGGTGGTAAAAAAAGAAGAGGTAGACCGGTGGGAAGCGGTATGGCTAGAGGAAAGGTGGGAATTAGTGGAAAAGTGTCGCAGGTGTGCGTTTCACCTGTCACCTCGCATCCCTTACCATGATGTCATTCCTCATATGGAATTGCAGGGGGTGGCCAGTGCTGATATTGGGCGCCAGTTGAGGTTTTTGACCTCAAAGTATAATATAAGTCTTTTGGTGCTAGTTGAGATGAGGACAAGCGGAGAAAAGAGTACGAGGCTGCGGAAAAAAGCAGGGTTCGATAGTTCTTTTGTGGAGGAAGTGAGGGGTTTCTCTGGAGGGATTTGGGTCCTTTGGAAATCTCAGGATGTTCAGGTTTCTGTTTTAAATAATTCATTCCAGCATGTTCATTTAAAGGTGGATGCGATGAATCATGTTTTTCAGTTTACGGGTGTATGGAAGCCCAGGGAGGAGGAACGGCCGGTCTCATGGGGTTGCCTAGATACTATTGCGGGATCTATTTCGACCCATGGGTGGTTGCCGAGAGACTTTAATGAGATTGCGGATGTGAAGGAAAAAAAGGAGGTAATCTTTCTTTGTTATTGGCCCGTGTCGGGTTTTTCGGAATCGGTTGATGGGCTGGCATCTTGATGACATAAAGGTGTCAGGGAGCTATTTTACTTGGATGGGCCCGAAGTGGGGTCATTTGGAGCGTGTCTATAAGAAGCTGGACCGTGTTATTGCTAATGTTTCATGGCGATTGTCTTTCGCTATGAGATGTGGTTAATCTTCCACGTTATAACTCGGATCATGCGCCTATGTTGCTGAGATTGTCTGGTCCTCCAGAAGGTAAGCAGAATAGACCCTTTCGTTTCTTAGCCGATTGGATGAATCACTCTGAATTTCCTGATCTTTTGAATTCACAATAGAAGACCAGTATTGATCTTTCTATTATGTTAGCTCGTATGGTCACGCCGTTGGGTCGTTGGAATAGGGAGGTATATGGGAATATTTTCCATATGAAAAATTCCTTGAGCTCAGAGCTTGAGTTGTTACAACAGAAACGTGTAAGCAATGATTCGAGTTCGGGGTTGAAGGAGGTAGAATGTAGAAATCGTTTGAATGAGATCTTAAAACGGGAAGAGATGTTTTGGTTCCAAAAGTCTCGGCATCAATGGTTAACTGAAGGTGACCGTAACACTAAATTCTACCATTTGAAAACTGTAACTAGGAGGAGCTTTAATAAAATAGCTCGGCTTAAAAATGAGCATAATATTTGGGTGGAAAATGATAACCAACTCAAAGGTATGGCCCTTTCTTATTTTTAGAATCTGTTTTCGGATGGGGAAACTAATCGTAGGTGACTTACCTCTACCTGGCCGAGTGTTCCACATAATTTAATGGAAGAGTTGCATCGTATTCCCTCTTGTGAAGAGGTTCGGAGCTCATTTGTTTAGCATGGGAAGTTATAAAGCCCCTGGCCTTGATGGTTTTCGGTGTTCTTTCGCAGATTAGTGGAGTGTGCTTCGTCATCAGATTATGAGATTGATTGTAGATGTCTGGCATAACCCTTCTCATATTCGATTTTTAAATGCTACTTTGATTGCTTTGATCCCTAAAGTGCAGCTACCAACGTCTATGTCTCAGTTTCGGCCCATCTCATTATGTTGTCTTGTATAAACTAATCTCTAAAGCGCTTGTGAGGTGCTTGCAACCGATAATGGAGATTGTTATTTCGCCTTTCAATCTAGTTTTGTCTGACAGACAAATTCATGACAACATTGTCATTGCTCAGAAGCGATTCACTCGATGAACAAAATGCGAGGTAGACAATTTATGGCAATTAAGGTTGATTTGGAGAAGGCGTATGATCGTGTGAACTGGAATTTTTACATAACATACTTGAGGAAGTGGGCTTTCCAAGTGTTATAGTTGACTTGATTATGCGAATTTGTTTCCTCTTTGTCCTTCAATGTTTTATGGAATGGGGGTAAAACATCATCGTTTCAGCCTTCTAGGGGCATCCGACGGGGTGATCCCATATCCCCTACTTGTTTACTCTTGCTATGGAAAAGCTGTCCCATATTATTTCAACATTTGTTAGTGGTGGTCTTTGGACGCCTATTAAGTTGGGACAAGGAGGAATTTGTCTCTCATTTGATGTTTTTGATGATCTTATGCTATTTGCGAGAGGCAAAGTCGATCGGTTGGAGACTATTATGAAGTGTCTTTCTTTGTTTGAGCGGATTTCGGGATTAAAGGTAAGCATGGAGAAAAGCTGTCATTTATTTCTCCAAGCACACAACTTTGAAGGGTTGGCTAGTTCCTTGGTGGCTAAAAGTGGCTTTAAGAGAGTTAAAAATGTGGGAAGATACTTGGGGGCTTGGATGATACATGGGCGTACAACTAAACAATGTTTTCAGCATATTGTGGATAAGCTACGGAGGAAGTTAGGAGGGTGGCAACAGCAGTGTCTATCTCAGGCAGGTAGAATAACTCTTGTCAAATCAGTATTATCCACTATTCCTGTATTTCATATGCAATATGCTAGGCTTCCCCTAAATATATGCAATGAGATTGATAAAATTCAAAGGAATTTCATTTGGGAGATTCACACCTTCGTAAAGCGCACCATGCTTTAAGTTGGAATGTGTTGACAAGTCCTAAGTCTATGGGTGGACTTGGTTTGAAATCAGCTACAATTATGAATGATGCCCTCCTTATGAAGTGTGGTTGGAGGTTCCAAAACGAACAAGATGCCCTATGGGTTAGATTTTTGCGGGGAAAGTACAAGGTACAAATCGGACACTTGCCAATCCTTAAATCTGGTTGCTCAACGTTTTGGAGCTCTTTATGTAACATTTTGATTAATATGAAGGATGAGGTGGTATGGGAAATTGGAGATGGGGCTTCTATTTCTTTTTGGAAAGATAAATGGGTGTCTCATCCATTTGCCTACAAGATTACATAGTGAGTCCCTTCTGTTGAGAGGCAAAAGTGTATGGTTAATAGATTTGTTGACCAACATGGCCGGTGAGATCTGCCTTTATTAAACAACTGCTTCCCGGGAATGTGGTTGACTTAATTAGAGGTATGCTCCTCCTTCTTCGATGATGGGCGGATCGCTCCTTTTGGTTAGGCGGAAATTTAAGCTGGTGTTAATGTTAAAAGTTGTTACCTTTATTTAGCCGAATCTGGATTTGCAGAGTCTACAATTAATGGTGACATATGGATTAAGTTATGGAAGTGGGTGGGACCACATAGAGTACAAATATTTTGGTGGAAATTATTCCATCGAGAATTCATTTGAGGTCATGGATTAGTGCTTGGTCCTGGCAATGATGACCTTTGCCCATTTGTGCCATCAAGAAGCGAGTCCAGTCTACACGCGTTTAGAGCTGTCATGTGGTTCATGCTTTACGGTGTGGTGGTACTGTTCATCATTCCCTCTCCTTTTTAGCTATGATTGGATTGAATGGGTAACGGAGAATTGAAAGAGTGATGTAGTTACTCTTGGCGGATTTTATTGGTATGAGGTATTTAGTGTCTCTTCTTTGGTTTATTTGGAAATGGCGAAATGAATTTATTCATAACACACGGGATGCACATTTTAAATATTCTACGAGGCCCGTTCTTGGGGTATTGGGAGAATTAAAAAATAGAAGGGATGAAGGGGGATTTCTGCGTGTAGCACAAAATCATTTAAAGGTTGCCTGGTCATTTCCAGAAGCTCCATTTGTGAAACTTAATTCCGATGGGGCATCAAAGGGTACAGAACATGTGGCGGCTTGTGGGGGCTTGTTGCGAGATTTCTCTGGTAAGTGGCTTGGAGGCTTTGCTTCACGTCTTGGAAGGTGCTCGGCGATGTTAGGCGAGTTGTGGGGAAGTTTTGAAGGGATTAGAGATGGCATGGAAAGCGGGTTGGAGGCATGTAGTTGTTGAAAGTGATCAAATCGGTCATTGCATTACTATCCAAACAAAGTAATGCGGCTCGTGAGTCCCATTTGGTGGCTCGGATACGGCAGTCACCGTAGACAGTGGGTGGTACGATATAGCCATGTTCTAAGGGAGGGCAATCAGTGTGCAGATTGATTGGCTAATTTTGCTTTGAGGCACGTCGAGTCTCCGGACGAATCCCATTTCTCTGATCCTCCTACTAGTCTTCATTGCTTCCTTGTTGCTGATCTGGCGGGAGTACGTCATAAGAGGAGAGGCCTGAGAATTTAATTGCTTTTAGTTTTTATTTTTTGGTTTCGTTTGTGTATCACAAAAAAAAAAAAAAAAAAAAAAAAACTCGTGGACATGATACGTTGCGTGGGTTATCCACTAACCAATAGAAGCAATACATATTTGATCATGATCTCCATTTTTTCTCAAACTATAATTGCATTTTCAGGTGTGTACGTTTCCTTTTGCATCGATGAGAAAGTGGTATTCTTCATCATTCAGTGGAATCCACAAACATGCTTTTAAAGAGAGGTTGCTTCTCGAACCATGGGATATGACAGAGCAAAATATATAAGCCAAGATTTTCCACGGAACAATTAACACAAGTTTTTAGGCTGAGGATACACGTAAACGTGTCATTGGATTTAAACACTCTTGTTGTATAAAAAATTAAAAAAATATTATAGGAGCTGACAGCTTATTCAAATTCAACTAAATTTCAAGAAAATGGAAATGTGAACACACAAATTTAATAATTTTCGTCACTAATTAAATCCAACATGCGGTGGGAATTGAAAGGGCTAAATGCATGCAACAATTTGATTATGATCACTTGACCATCGATCAGGAGCACTGATTTGGGATTCTTCTATTTATAGTGTAGCTTGCTATTTTAGTTAGATCGATAGAAACAAGTAACAACAGATTAAGAACGATGCAGGAAAACCTATATACTCCTTTGGAGGTCTTTAATATAAGACTTATTTAAAAAGTTGACGTTGGTCATAAATACAAAACATATTTTTAAAATTTGTCAATATTTTCTTAATTTATTATGCTCTTTCAACAATAAATTAATCAACGAAAGAGAATATGGAATTAAAGAAGGGGACTATGATATTTTAGAAAAATATATACCATATTAACAAACTCAACCAACTTCATTAATATAATCTAATTAGATAAATATATATTATATTGATCACAGATAGAGTATAAGAACTCATTAAAAACTTTATACTAAAAAATAACGGTTCTATAACTTAACAACAGAAGAAGCACCAGCATGATCAAATGCAAAGTGACGATTGATGACGTCTATTAACAATGAACTCCAGTGGGGTTTCTAATTACGCTTGTCGAAGCCAGCAAGCATGAAATAAAAGGATATGGAAAACAAATAAAGACCGAACTTTGCATGGCTTTAGTGTTTTTCTTCTTCAATATATATCTAATACGAACCATAAGTTGATCTGCATTACCATTTATCACTAGCGTAAGCATCTCAATTTCTTTCATTCTTTTTCTCCCTTTTTAAAGGTGAGAGTACTGGAAAACAATGTTAATTCAGCTTCTTTTCTTTCGTTGAAGCCATTCAATTAATCAGTATGTCTGAAACGAAGTAAAATATTACCTTGGCGTGAGCCCCAAAAAGACATGTTCTCCCAATTGGCTGGTAAAAATTAATTATTAATTATATATATAGCAAACCAATCAGTCATGGAAAAGGCACGTCCAAATCCTCCGGATCTAGTTTAATTAATTAATTCATATGTGTTTTCCACATTATCAAATACCATTAGCTCTTCCTCTTTATATAATATTCAAGCTGGAACTTGTCAACTCTCCACCAACATTATTAAGAGAGAAAAAACTGGAGCCAATAATTCATGAAACTGATGGAGTAATCATTATAATAAATATTTGAAACTACTGCTAAGAGCAAGAGGATTAGTTTTTAAGATTTAAAAGGCCCTGCTTAAATAATTCTTACTATACTGCGATTTTTTAATTTTTTTGTTGCCAAAATAGAATACTGCGATATTAGATAGAGAGATGAAAATATATCTTGTTGTTTTTTTTACCAGAAAAAATATTGATCTGATTGAAAGCATACTATGTATATTTAGGAGAACTGCAAAGAAGGAAGGGGAGAGTGGATCTGTGAAAGAAAATAAGAGCTGATAGAGACAGTGGGTTTATAAAATTTTGGTGTGCAATGTTACGTTGCTACTCAATCTTCATTTAGAATAAAATGCACAGGTATATATGGGACCACCTTCCACTACTTTTAATATTATCTATAATCCTTAATGGAAAATAACGCGATATGATATAAAGTTAAGAGATCAGCCCTCAAAATGGTTAATGGTGCCATCCACGTCATTAAGGCCCTGTGTCTCTCTGCTTTTGAATTCTTGTGTCCACTAGATGATAACAGCACCCACAAACAAAATGTAATCTCAATATTCACAAGAATCCCATTCACAATATAGTGTTGTTTGTAAAGATAGAGGCTAATGACGCAATATTCCACTCTGTAAAGATATTACCCTATATTTCACATCTGCATCTCTCAACCATATACTTCCTTTTCTTATTTATTTCTCTATGATTTGAGTCAAATGGATCTATCTAGAGAACTAATTAAGTGCGCTCTGGGCAGCCATACATGTTGATCACCGATCCATTGTTACATCTAGAGATTTTACATTCCTAGCTTTTTACTCCCTCCGTCTCTTAATATAAGACATATTTATCTAATTTGATTATATTAAAAGAATTGGTTAAGCTAGTTAACATAATATGTATTTTCTAAAATACACTAATCATCTTCCTTAATTCTCTCATTCCCTCTTTTCCTTGATTATTGTTGAGGGATGTTAACTCATAGAAATCAACAATATTCTAGCACCTTTTCTTCTCTTTTCACTTATTTTTGCTTTCGAATTGTGCACATAAAGAGATTATAGAAGAAAATGTAATGTGAGAAAATCAAACTCAAACGCTTGTTAAACCATGAGTTAAATGCATATAGTTGTGATTATTGGTGAAATTTAAATAGCTCATGAATTACTCCTCTTTGTTGGTGGAAGATGACAAGTTGTAAAAGCCCTCAGATTATGGGATGTTGTGAAGAGAATGAAAGAATTGAAAAAAAAAAAAAAAAAAAAAAAAACACTATGGAAGAGAAGCCTGCATTTGCCATGGAATTGCTGTATCCAAGCCATTGCAAAACTGCCGCAAAAGATGACCTCTCTTTCTATCGCTTGGCTGTGGATTCGTAGTAGCCAAGCCATAGCAAAATCACCTGAAAAAGTACTGTCTCTGTTTGACAATTCGTTATGGGTTTGCTACAATGAACCAACAGTGAATGCGCAAAACTGATGCTGTGCGTTTCGAAAACTAAAACGGAAAAACAAGTATAAAACCTAGGGATAAGGCAAAAATGACTAATTCTAGACTTCTTGGACATTTTGGGAGCTAGAGTTTTGCATTTTAAGAGTTTGGAGCTTTGAGGTTGGAGTTAGAAGAGATTTGAAACTTCAATCCTTGGTTTTTCTCATTCTTCTTCTTCCCTTTCTTTGCTTGTTTCTTTATATGGCTTTAATTATTTTGTATAGTTGTGGCCATTTTATGATTATGTGTGGCTAAACTCTTCATTCTAAGATTATTTTGAAACTTGATTAAGATCGACTTAATTATTCCTCTATTTTAGTATGATATTTATGTGTTGATTTTATCCTTGGTTTAATGCTTCAACATATGTTTGGGCACCATTTAAATTGATTTGTTCATTTGGGTTTAACTTGCGAGGAGCTAATCTAGGTGTAGATCACTTACTTAAAATCATGCTTGACTTGAAGTTTACATGATAAATAGATGATTTGTTGGTAAAATAGATATAGGGGTTTAAACTTTTTCACACACGTGGGACCCACATACATAGAAGAAGAAGATTTTTGCGTAATACACTTCTCCTACAACATAAGAAGTGTTTTTTCCCATAGATATATATTTACTAACATTGCATTGTCACATTAAGATTGTTGCTTAAAATTGATTTTCATTAATTGTAGCAAGAGATTGTGTATTTTAATGAAAAGAGAAACTTGAATTTGATTTGAAAGATCTTTGTCAAGTACTTTTCAACCTTAGACTAATACATATATTCATTGAAATACTATTTGAGAGGAAATTAATTTAGTTTTATGAAGTGTAAAAGGGGAGAAATAATTTCAGGCTCCATTTAATTTAATTGAAGTTAGAATCAAATATTATATTGCTTAGTCCAAGTTACCTTGTTTTAAACTAAAAATTGTTTTCACAAATGGCAATATTCAAAATGACTCTGCCTAACCTAATTAAGAGCATAATTGCATTAATTAGCCCACTTTTGTCTTAGTCCTTGTGGGAATGATAACTTTTTATGCTACTTACATCCGTATACTTGCTGTAAGTTAAATAGCAAAAATGGAGTATCAATAAAAGTAAATTAGGAAAAAATTAAAAAAAACATATAAAAATTATATTTTATATTTAATACCAAGATCAACTCTTAAAATATATCTTATATTATATAGCGGATGAGTAGCACTACTATATATTAATCTCAGAGAGAAAAAGAAGTACTACGTTGTGAGATCTAACGTGACAGACAAAGATATGGCATATGAGCAGATCGATGAGTGTTGCTTTAGCTTGGCAAGTATATTGAGGGCGAGATTCTAGACATGAACAGTTTTTTTTTTTTTTTTTTTTTTTTTTTTTTTTTTTTTTAAAAAGGGAAGCAAAAATGACTTGGCCATTGTCCAAGGGTTAAGGGTGAGAGACACGTTGGAAAAATGAAACAAGCTTGATTTCAACCAGTTAAAGGAATAAGGGTAAAATTTACGCGAGATTATAGGGCTAGGTGCCTAATATGCCCCTCATGTTACCCTCAAAATTGAGTGGCTTTCAAATGTTTTTTTTTCTTGTTTCTTTTTACGATTAGATTCTAGATAAAAAAGTAACATTTTGAAATATTATAAATATCAAATGGAGTTATTTTCAATTTTTAATGATTTTTCAAGAAAATGGTGCAGTTTTCTTTTTCACCTTGAGCCCTAAATCTTTGAAAAATCATATAAAATTGAAAACAACTCCATTTTGTACTCATAAAATATCAAAATGTCACTCATTTTATATAGAATCTAATGATAAAAAGAAACCTAATAACACATTAAGGAAGCCCTTCATTTTTTAGGGGCAGCAGGGAGGGCATCATAGAGGTCACATTAGGCACCCAGCCTGAGAGTATATGAGCTCAGACATGGCAACATTCTAGATCCTGCTAGCTAGCTAGCTATGCATGTATAGTATACGAATGTTGATTGGCCTTTAAATCAACATTGTCTCTATCTCCATTTTCAATATTATTATACAAGAGGAAGAATATATCTTCTTAAATAAATCTTAATGACTTCTTCCTCTTCTCCACTTTTAAAAGTTTTGTTCCCCCTTCCACTTTTACTCGGCCTATCACCCAAGTCCGGGAATATTTTGTTGGAAATTTTAGAAAAATGGAAAGAAGATCCATTTACTCGTCTTCTTATTCGCCTCCCTTCTCCAATATTTTATTTTTCATCCATTATAGTATATATTTTAAATTATGTACCGAACACCCAAAATTTTCTTGGACACACAGTCTTCACAAAAGATTTTTTTTTTTTTTTTAAAAAAAAAAACAATAAGAGTAGTTAGGCCTATGCTTATGAGAAGAGTTTGTGGTAGCCCTATTCATGAACTTTGACCTCTAAATGAAAGCATTTTTATTATGATCATAAGTCTAAAGGATCCAAAGAGTGCATCCTAAAATTACTACTAGCATGTTGGGTAACCTTTGGACTTAATAACTATATTTCACTTGTAAGGCTCTCTAATATAGGACTGATCTTACCAATGAGAAAGTCGGTCTCCTTTGTAAGTCGTAGCTATATATATGTGTGTATACGCGCGCGCGCGCACACATATATATATATATATCACTGATTAGTTAGTTAGCAAATCTGTCAGCACACCTAGTTGAATACTGACCCTATCCTAAATTTGGTGGTCGGGCCACTGAACAATTATTACAATCAATCAGTCCTTGGAAAATGATGATGAAGCATATAATATAAATTAACAGATAAAATGGTCCAATAAATTCCTCATGATAATGACAGAATGAGCAGGCAGGCACCACAACCACATGAGCTGTGGATATGCAAACTTGCTCATTAAAATAATAACAAAGTTTGTGGTATAAATATTGGCCAGGGTGCTTGTACGCAAGGCATCAATCAAGTGGCAAAATTAAAGTTGAGAGAGAGAGAATATTAGAGGAGAAGAAAAAATGGTTGAGCAAGAAATGAGAAAAGGTCCATGGACGGAACAGGAGGACATAAAACTGATGTCGTTAGTTGGCTTTTTTGGAGATCGAAGATGGGATTTTATTGCCAAGATTTCAGGTTTGAAGGTGGCGGGAGATAGATCACAAAAAGTGATAGGATCAAAAAAATGGTTACTAGGGCTTGCTGGATCATGGAAAAAAGATAAAGCAGCCTTTAACCACTTCATTTTATTGTAGGTTTGCATAGAACAGGCAAAAGTTGCCGTTTACGTTGGGTTAATTACCTTCATCCTGGTCTCAAACGGGGCAAGATGACCCCACAAGAAGAGCGTCTCGTCCTCGACCTTCACTCTAAATGGGGAAATAGGTTTGATTATACATATACACACATGCATAAACACGTAATCATTTACTGCATCTTTTTCTTCTCTCTCATATTTTTTCTGTGCCAGCTGCGCCTCAAAATTTAGGGCCCTTCCTAGATGTGTTTTTGTGGTTAATTTTAATATATTCTCAGCAAAACAAAACGGAATTATTTTAAATTTTTTATATTTTTTAAAGATTTAAGACTTCAAAAATATACTGTTTCTTTTTTATTCGGAGTCTTAAATCTTTAAAAAGTTGAAAACAATCCTGTTTTTTATTCATAAGATATCAAAATATCACTCTTTTTATGTAAAATTTAATGATCAAAACAACAAAAATACATTTGGGAATGACCCCAAATTTGAGGTGCAGTAGGGACGCAGCAGCAGACACTCTAATCCTATCTTTTTAAGTTCCCCTTAATTATAATTTGAATTCACTAGGCATTTAATTAATCTTTGGCAGGTGGTCAAGAATCGCTCGCAAATTACCAGGACGCACTGATAATGAGATTAAGAATTACTGGAGGACTCACATGAGGAAGATGGCTCAAGAGAAAAAGCGAGCAGCCGCTGCTAATAGTTTATCACCTTCATCATCATCAGCATCATTCTCCAAGAACAGTACTACTGGAGAAGAAAGCTTTTATGACACAGGAGGTCCTGGTGATAACATGATTTCTTCCACAGAGGTACCTATGATAGGTCAAGGTCAAGTAGAAGAAGGGTACTCTATGGATGATATATGGAAAGATATTGAAGTGTCAGAAGAAAATAACAACAGTGAAGACGGCTGCAACTTCTCTTGTCCTTCATGGGAGTACTCTGCTACTTCAGACTCGTTATGGGTTATGGACGAAGAGGAAAATCATATTTTTGACCCATTTTTCCCCTGTTATTACGAACAAGCAGGGACATCATTACTTCTCTAACAGTAGGCTAATTCCAATTCTTTTTAGTCACTGATTTGTTAATATGTATGTAAGAAAGTGTATCATCAATATGTGTGGGCCGTCTCCTAAGCAAGTCTCTAACCAGCATATAGTGTTAATTAGAGTCGTAGATGGGTCTCTTTTAGCTTTTGGTGTGATTATCCCAAGTGTGTGTGTGACACAGCTGTAATCATCTCTCCCCCATAACTCTTGTTGCCGTTTTACTTTCCGCCAAATGATGAAATAACCCTATGTAAAATATCAAGATCTCTGTGTTCTTTTGCGTTTTAATCTGATCCACATATTAATAAAGTTCTTTTTTCCCATTTTTATATAGTTTATTAGGTCATATCAGTAGATAAATGTACTTACAAAAACAGTTCACCTGATCGACTTTCCAATCTGTGAACTTATAGTGCAGTTTAAATAAAGGCTGCATTTGCATATCACCTAGCTAGGTAGAGATTTGACATAATTATTGAAAATATCCTTGCTATAAGGAATCTTAGTCAGAACCACTCTTTCGAGTGGATTCCTAAAAAAACAAATTTGATAGCGGATTGGGTTGTAAAAGCTTCATTAAGTGGGTCATGTCCGGTGGATTGACTTACTAGAACCCGTTGGCACTTCAAGCCCTTGTTGAGAAGGATATGTTGTAGGAATAGTGTACATCCAGGCTGATGGTTTCAAAATGGCGAATCAATGATTTTGTTATCTAACATGCGATGTATTTGAATCTGGTGTTGATATATTAAAGAATTTCTTGTTGGCCAAAAAAAAACTTATATCTCGAAAAGCAAACTGTTTTACTTCGTGGATCAGTTCTACATATTTAAGAAAATGGAGATTAGTAAAAGTCACTTCAAAGTCATGACGTGTATAATGCTTTCCTCAGAGGACTGCTGCAAGAGGAAGATTATATTATATATATGCAACAAAGCCCAGGTTTTGAAAGCAGCAACAATCAATTTGCGTGTAGACTCAAGGAGGCCATATATGGCCTGAAACATGCCAACGAGGTAATAGATGGCCTGGTTTGAAAGATTGAGTGCTGCCTTGATTAAATACAGGTTTCAGCTGAGCAAACGCGGCCCTAATTTTTCATTAGAGTTACACCTACAGATGCAACTTATGTTTTGGTTTAAGTGGATGATATACTCATCACGGGTTTCTCTATGAGTGAATTAAAGATGTGATTGAAAAGCTGGGTGGGGGATTTTCATTGATTTTTTTGGCTCTCTTGGTTATTTTCAAGGCATGAAATGGCTTAATTAAGTTGTTACAGACCATGCAAGTATATATATAAATCTTGTGAAAAAGCTAACAAGGAAAATGCCAAGGTTCACTCAACAGTCAACACCCCAAATCTTTGATAAAATCCTAATCATCTTTGTTTTGATTAATAACCAAACCAAGTTCAAACCAGAGAAATTAGCCCACTTACAATCATTAACAGCTCATTCATGACACTTTATGCAATAATTATACATTTAAACTATCAAAATTTGACAAAAATGCAGGAAAAAAAAGTAAGAAAAATTATAAAACATTCTAATTAATAAAAGTCTACAAGGTTGAAGTATTTATATATATAATTGATCTAAATAAATCCTAACCCTAATGGATAAACATCCTTCTAAAATATCCCTAATGGATAACCTAATTAATAATAATAAAATCTTAACTAATTCTTCTTTCATTCTACACTATCGGATCCTATTGTGATCCGTGAGTAAGCAAGCAACTACTTGCTGGATGGTAGTGATTCCAGATATGTTTTGTTACATCAATATTGTGATTTAACTGTGAAAATCTCTATCCAGAAATTGTACCTGCTCGATCGTAAGCCTGATGAAAAGATAGAAATTGTACATCATTATGGATTTTAAATTCAAAAGCCATTAAACTTAATGGCCACAGTACTCCATCGCATGTGTCGGGAGATGGACTGCGATTATGCAAAAGCCGAGTTCGTGCACATATTCGGGTGGAATTGGCTTCCCTGCTCGTCCGTAGGTTGTCCGTACGGACGAGCTCCTGGCCGTCCAAATCTAGATCTGGACGGCCCAGATCTTTTAAAAAAAAAAAAAAAAAATTATATGAAAAAAATGTTAGTTGAGATATTATCTTTATTTTAGATCCATTAAAATTATTTTTTGTAAAAAATAAAAATAAAAATCGATCTAGGCAGATTCGGAAGCATAAAACTTTTTCAAAGGACGAGCACAGTAACCGGTTCCTATTCGGGTCGGATCCTGAGCAATCCAACTTTAAAACACTTTTTTTTGAAAAAAAATCCATTTTATATCCAATTAAGTTGGGAAAGTGACGCATATATTTTAAGCCTCAAAACGTTTTTATTTTAATCTTTCTCCCCTGTAACATATATAAGGAGAATCTCATGATGGTTGAATTACCAAAATCTTAATTTTGGTTACTAAATTTAACAAATTATTAATTAGGCTATGTGATACCATTAGAGATTTAGAATTTAGGCCAAATTACCTCTATATCCCTTAATTATTAAAAAAGATGGAGATAGAATAATATTGTTTATACATATGAACCCTAATAACAACAGGAAATTCATTGAAGGCCTCGAATCTAGAATGGTCTTTTCTACTTCATTGCCACCTTCATTGGCCAAAGCTAGTGAGGCTTCAAAAGTGATACACTCTTGAAGAGAACCAGAAGCAATGGTCCAATTTGTTTGCAAACTCCAATCGGTCATATATGTTGATCTTGGCCTCTGATTTAATCACCATCGAAGTTTCTATGGATCTTTTGTTTTTTCTATGGATGTTATAAGGAGATGAGGAATGAAAAGAGAAGGATAAAAATGATATATATAGGATTTGGTAAAATGAGAAACTACCCAACGTTAGTTTTTTTTTTTATTAAAGATTAAATTTTCGAACAAAAAGAAAAAGTACTGTTTACCTTATTTTGTTAATTTTTCACATGTTTTTTTGGGTTAAAAAAATGTGGGAAATGATGTTGTTAAGCCTCACTTTTCAATGGAGTAATAAATAAATTGTATAATATATGTAAAATAAATCATATAATAAATCCTTTCCTCTTTTCTTTTATTTGAACTATGAGTTAGGGGTATTATTGGAAAATAACCAACATTTAAATATTCTAGATTGGGTCATTGACCCAATTAAATAATTGTTAAGTTTACCAATCTTATATAAGATTTTCCTATTTTAAGCGTCTTGGATTTATATATATATATATATATATATATATATATATATATATATATATATATATATATATATATATATATATAATCTGTAATCATCAACATTATTTCTATAATTAAATATCATCTAATGGACAAATAATTTTTTTGCTCGAGAGGTGGACAACATAATAAATCTTTATTATCTACACATTCTCAAGTATTATACCTACATAATATTTATACTTATCTAACTTAAGTTTATCATTTTTTCAATATTAACTATTATCATTTAATTTGTCACTTGAATAATAAAAATATTCAACATAATATTGTAACAATGAACTCAAATCATGATTATTATTTTTTCCTTCCATTTTGCAATACAACTACTACAAATTTTAATTCAAATTCGGCTTAAATATTTGACACAATATATGAAATTTTATTCAATATTTGTAGCGGTTACAAAATGTTGGCGTCAATTTTTTTAAAATTCGTCATTTTGATCGTAACGGTAACTCAAAACCGCTACCAATATAGTAGCAGTTTTATCACATGAGTAGCGGTTTTAGAGAACCGCTACAAAATATCTTCAACGGCGGTGTATTTTGTAGCAGTTCTTTGAACCGCTACTAATGTCATTTGTAGTGGTTAAAACTGCTACAAATACGCAATTTTAACCACTATAAAACGTCAATTTTTTTGTAGTAATTATTAGAAAACGCCGTTTGTTTTCCACTAATTCCACGGACTCCAAGTCTACATATTGGAAATCTGTTGTTTTCAATTTTGCTGGTATTTTTTTCCCTTATTACTCCCATCTCTTCTGGTGTTATTTTTCATTTTAACGTTTACTTTTATTTTTTAGCTTTATGAATTTTGCAATATGAAGTGGTATTTGTCTTCAAAATGCTAATATCTACAAACTTATTTAACGGTGTATACACACCTATAGAGAGAGTAATCAAGCCACCAATTTCTTAACCTACTCTGCAACATGGAGGAATTCTGGCTAGTATCCGCCATTATAAGTTATGTTCGGTTGGGGGAAAATTAAAGTTATAAAATACATCTTTCCATTTAAAAAATATATATAATATTTTGAATAAAAAAGAAGGATCGTTTCATTTAACCATATTAAAAAAAAACATGCGATTCAGCTAAAAAAAATATAAGAGATCACCATACGTGCTTCATATTCTCAAAAACAAAACTAATTTAAACTCTAAACACCTGGGTTAAAAATACTAGGGAAAATTACTCACAGGTCCCAAGGAGTAAACATATTTACAATTAGGTCCCTTCAAATGACAAAATTACATAGAAGTCCCTAGGGACTTTTGTGTGATTATTTCAGAACCTAAAATTACTCTAATGCCCACTCTACTATGTCTTCCTCGACACGCTCACTCTGCTCCTCCTTTCTCTTTTATGACCTACGCAGCCAAACAGAGATAGGGAAGTGCGATTCATCAAGCTCGGACCACGGGCACCAACACCGCCTCCTTCCATTATCGCCACTCACCTCCGTCGTCCATCGGCACGACCCACAAGCTCAGACACACAGAAGCTCGGACCCAGAAGCTCGGCGACTTCTCTTCTGGTTTGCTGTTCTAACGGTAAAGGCTCTCTCTCTCTCTCTCTCAATTGTCTAGGTATGTCCAGCAGTCCGGGGCGGATCAATCTGGTGAAAGCATCAATTAAATGCTTGATAAAAAGTTTCTTTTTATTCACTATTGTTCTTACATTAATTCTTTGGCGCTAAACTTGCATTTTCATTTTGCCAATTTGCTTCATTTTGGAGGGATTATGTCAATGTGAAGCTAGAATAAATACTAGTTATATGCTCGGAAACTAGAAATACACTATACATAGTAGTGCTTGGGCTTTGTCGCATGTGGGCGTGGGGATGAGAAACCTAACGGAGAAATACGCTATATATGTGGATCAATGGATGGAGAATGTTGTTGTAAATAGCTTATAATATTTCTATTTTAGGTGCATCGATTTTGTCAATGACAAGATGAGAAACCAAACTATTTTGTTTGCAGAACAGTAGAAAATCTGTGGGCTTGCATCATATGTGGATTTGTTGGATGTGAAAGGTAATGACTATTTCTTCAATCTGCTCTGGTAACTTGTCTACGAAAGGTCCCAATTTTTAGTTTGTGAAATGTGTTTGTAATGATTGAGTGAGTATTCAGAATTTCATATTTGCTTTTGCTACTCTTTTCAATTTGTATAGTTGTTAACTTCCTTTTATATCTTGTTTTATCTTTTGGATGCATGACCTTCCATTCTTCTAGATAGATCATTGTATAAGAAATCATTTTAATCTCTATCTATTCAACATTACCATTATTTCCTACTTACATATTTTTTTATTGCTTTCCAGGGGAAGATATTAGTGTATGCGGCAGATAAAGCTTGAATGCTTATGGGGGCTTGTATCGCATGAGAAAAACATACATGCGCAGAAGGTGTTGTCCCAAGCGCCGGGCAACCAACAATCGAAGAAGAAGAAATAGAGTTTGTAGTTTTATTGTAAAGTAGTTGAAAGTATTGGAACTAAATGTACCAACTTTGCCCTGACCTTAGAGCAAATACGACTATTTTTTGACTAACCTTAGAGCTAAATGTACATTGTGCAAGAAATTAAATCTTTGATTCGAAATTGGTGGCTGTTGTTGGAGTTCTATTTTGGTAGAGTTTGATTCGAAAAATGAATTGTTGGTTAGTTTCAATTAGCTTTTGTTGTTGAATCTGTTGTTAAAACTGTCAAAAGCACATGCATGGGCACTTAGTACTGTCACTATTACAAGTATGTTGTGGTGATTGCTTTTTTTTTTTTGCATTGATGACAAAAGGAAAGAAAAACAACAAGAGGAGGGAAAATCTGATGCATTTTTTGGTGTAGTTCAAAACCGAAATTTGTCATCTCTCACTTCCAGGAAATTTATTAACAACAAAAGAAAATGTATATATTAACAACAACTTTTCAAAACCTAGAATTTGTCATCTCGCACTTCGGAAGCTATAAACAACGGAAAAAGCATACAATAACGAGAAAATGCATATATTAACAACAACTTTTCAAAACCGGAATTTGTCATCTCACGCTTCCCGGAAGCTATAAACAACGAGAAAAAGCATACAATAACAACGGAGAAAATGCATATATTAACAACAACTTTTCAAAACCCGAATTTGTCATCTCTCACTTCAGCCAGGCACGCTATTAACAACGAGAAAAAGCATACAATAACAACGAGAAAATGCATATATTAACAACAACTTTTCAAAACCCGAATTTGTCATCTCACGCTTCCGAAGCTATTAACAACAGAAAAAGCATACAATAACAACAGAAAATGCATATATTAACAACAACTTTTCAAAACCCAAATTTGTCATCTCACACTTCCGAAGCTATAAACAACGAGAAAAAGCATACAATAACAACAGAAAATGCATATATTAACAACAACTTTTCAAAGTTTTGAAAAGTTGTTGTTAATATATGCATTTTCTGTTGTTATTGTATGTTTTTTATGTTGTTAATAGCTTCTGGAAGTGTGAGATGACAAATTCCAGGTTTTGAAAAGTTGTTGTTAATATATGCATTTTCTGTTGTTATTGTATGTTTTTTCTGTTGTTAATAGCTTCTGGAAGTATGAGATGACAAATTCCAGGTTTTGAAAAGTTCTTGTTAATATATGCATTTTCTGTTGTTATTGTATGCTTTTTCTGTTGTTAATAGCTTCTGGAAGTGAGAGATGACAAATTCCACGTTTTGAAAAGTTGTTGTTAATATATGCATTTTCTGTTGTTATTGTATGTTTTTTCTGTTGTTAATAGCTTCTGGAAGTGTGAGATGACAAATTCCAGGTTTTGAAAAGTTGTTGTTAATATATGCATTTTCTGTTGTTATGGTATGCTTTTTCTGTTGTTTATAGCTTCTGGAAGTGTGAGATGACAAATTTGGGTTTTGAAAAGTTGTTGTTAATATATGCATTTTCTGTTGTTATTGTATGCTTTTTCTGTTGTTTATAGCTTCTGGAAGTGTGAGATGACAAATTCCAGGTTTTGAAAAGTTGTTGTTAATATATGCATTTTTGTTGTTATTGTATGCTTTTTTACATTGTTTATAGCTTCGGAAGTGTGAGATGACAAATTTGGGTTTTGAAAAGTTGTTGTTAATATATGCATTTTCCGTTGTTATTGTATGCTTTTTTTCGTTGTTAATAGCTTCACGGAAGTGTGAGATGACAAATTTCGGGTTTTGAAAAGTTGTTGTTAATATATCATTTTTGTTGTTATTGTATGCTTTTTACATTGTTAATAGCTTCGGAAGTATGAGATGACAAATTCCAGGTTTTGAAAATTTGTTGTTAATATATGCATATTCTGTTGTTATTGTATGCTTTTTCTGTTGTTGATAGCGTCTGGAAGTGAGAGATGACAAATTCCACATTTTGAAAAGTTGTTGTTAATATATGCATTTTCTGTTGTTTATAGCTTCTGGAAGTGTGAGATGACAAATTCTAGGTTTTGAAAAGTTGTTGTTAATATATGCATTTTCTGTTGTTATTGTATGCTTTTTCTGTTGTTAATAGCTTCTGGAAGTGAGAGATGACAAATTTCAGGTTTTGAACTACACCAGCAAAATGCATCAGATTTTCCCTCCTCTTGTTATTTTTCTTTCCTTTTGTCATCAATGCAAAAAAAAAAAAAGCAATCACCACAACATACTTGTAATAGTGACAGTACTAAGTGCCCATGCATGTGCTTTTCACAGTTTTAACAACAGATTCAACAACAAAAGCTAATTGAAACTAACCAACAATTCATTTTTCGAATCAAACTCTACCAAAATAGAACTCCAACAATGACCACCAATTTGAGAATCAAAGATTTAATTTCTTGCACAATGTACATTTAGCTCTAAGGTTAGTCAAAAAATAGTCAGTATTTGCTCTAAACGGGCAAAGTTGGTACATTTAGTTCCAATACTTTCAACTACTTTACAATAAAACTACTAAACTCTATTTCTTCTTCTTCGATTGTTGGTTGCACAGCGGTTGGGACAACACCTTCAACGCATGTATGTTTTTCTCATGCGATACAAGCCCCCATAAGCATTCAAGCTTTATCGCATACACTAATATCTTCCCCTGGAAAGCAATAAAAAAATATGTAAGTAGGAAATAATGGTAATGTTGAATAGATAGAGATTAAAATGATTTCTTATACAATGATCTATCTAGAAGAATGGAAGGTCATGCATCCAAAAGATAAAACAAGATATAAAAGGAAGTTAACAACTATATAGTTGAAAAGAGTAGCAAAAGCAAATATGAAATTCTGAATACTCACTCAATCATTACAAACACATTTCACAAACTAAAAATTGGGACCTTTCATAGATAAGTTACCAGAGCAGATTGAAGAAATAGTCATTACCTTTCACATCCAACAAATCCACATATGTTGCAAGCCCACATATTTTCTACTGTTCTGCAAACAAAATAGTTTGGTTTCTCATCTTGCTGTTGACAAAATCGACAGACCTAAAATAGAAACATTATAAGCTATTTACAACAACATTCTCCATCCATTGATCCACATATATAGCGTATTTCTCGTTAGGTTTCTCATCCCCACAGCCACATGCGACAAAGCCCAAGCACTACTATGTATAGTGTATTTCTAGTTTCCAGAGCATATAACTAGTATTTATTCTAGCTTCACATTGACATAATCCCTCCAAAATGAAGCAAATTGGCAAAATGAAAATGCAAGTTTAGCTGCCAAAGAATTAATGTAAGAACAATAGTGAATAAAAAGAAACTTTTTATCAAGCATTTAATTGATGCTTTCACCAGATTGATCCGCCCCTGGACTGCTGGACATACCTAGACAATTGAGAGAGAGAGAGAGCCTTTACCGTTATAACAGCAAACCAGAAGAGAAGTCGCCGAGCTTCTGGGTCCGAGCTTCTGTGCGTCTGAGCTTGTGGGTCGTGCTGATGGACGACGGAGGTGAGTGGCGATAATGGAAGGAGGTGGTATTGGTGCCGGTGGTCCGAGCTTGATGAATCGCACTTCCCTATCTCGTTTGGTCGCGTAGGTCATAAAAGAGAAAGGAGGAGCAGAGTGAGCGTGTCAAGGAAGACATAGCAGAGTGGGCATTAGAGTAATTTTAGGTTCTGAAATAATCACACAGAAGTCCCTAGGGACTTCTGTGTAATTTTGTCATTTGAAGGGACCTAACTGTAATTATGTCTGCTCCTTGGGACCTGTGAGTAATTTTCCCAAAATACTAATGCAACCTTCATGAAAACTGAAGAAACAAATTGGGGCTAGGTTGCCGGTTTTATTATTTATTTATTTTTGGTTGCCCATTCGATTCATTGGACTAATCCGAATTCATCCCGAATTCGACCCACGGTCGTGGAAAAGAATTTTCAACACCATTTTCTCCATTCCCGTTTGGTTTGCCAATTTAATGTAAAGAGAAAATCACTTTTAGGGCCCTTTTTGGAGAAAAAAAAATCTCAAAAAAGGCCCTCAGAATTTGACAATCGCTTTTCTAGAATTTTCATAATCTTGTGTGAGTTATTAACGGGGATAATATAGTTGTTAACGGGTAGGTCATTAATAACAATTTTCTAACAACTAAATCAACTCCGTTAACAACTATATCATTTTCGTTAACAACTATATCCCCGTTAACAACTCACGCAAGACTGAAAATCCCAAAAAAAGTCTTGGGATTGTCAGATTCTGAGGGCCATTTTTGAGATTTTTTTTCTCTGCCCTCGTTCTATTCCTTATACGAAGCGAAAACCCAACCCAATCAGAACACAAATAATAAAAATAATAATGTCGGGTCGAGAACCCCGGTTACCCACAACCCCCAACTAGGCAAATTATAACGAACCAGAGGCGCGCAACTTGCAACATCCACAGACCACAAATGCCTCGTCTGTCCACTCTCTATCTTCTCGCTTACAACACTCTTCAGGCTATTGGATGGTGTGTATCTCTCTCTTTCATGATTATTTCTCTTTTGCACTCTTCTGATTCACTTACTCTGTTCATTATTTTGCTGCAGGACCTTTTCCCTCCTTGTGATTTTGACCAATCTTCTGTCTGCTCGCTCTATTGCTGGAACCTATGCTTCTTCCGGCAAGCTAATAAGTATGTATCTTCTTTTAATTTTCTCAAGATTCAACAAATAAACTGCACAGTTGAAATTAAAAAGGGAATTTGGTTATTGAAGTGACATTTAGAGATTTGAAGTTAGTTCTTGAGTTGTTTTATAAACAAATTGTTTGCATTTACTTATTGAAATAAGTATTACAGGGTCCTTGATGAAAAAATTTCCCTCCCACGGTCTTGCCTCACAACTCCCACTATTTCATTGCGTGCATAATAAGCTAATATTGTTGGGTGACAATGGGCAAAGGATGAAATGTCTGAGTTTTTATTTGTCCGTGCTAGCTAGGTAGAGAATGTGAAAAATATGTCTGCTTCTCTTGTTTGATTTCTATGAAAATTGAGCAGAATTTGTATAGGCTGGGATGCAAATGGAGGCCGTTCCGTTTTTATTTAGTCTCACCTCTAGTTTGTGAACACACACACAATGGAGACCACTTTATTTTTCCGCCTCTTTATTCTCTTGCAAATCAAGCATGTCACGAGTCACACAACACAATTTCTACCTTAAGAATCAATGGTGGAAGAATGAAATTTTGAGAGTAGTCTTTAATTTCCTTTTGTATGGAATTTCTCAACATGTAAAAGATGTATTGTTTCCTCACGTACAAGATGTGATTGGTCTACTTCCCTGTTCTGTTGAAGGTTTGCTGCAATGCAGTGCATTCTTAGAAGTCATACACGGAGCCATTGGTAGGTCTGCTGTTGATGAATGGCTTCTAATTAGAAGAAAAATCATTATGATTTATAAGGAATCATAAGACATAATGTTTCAAAATTATAGGCATTGTGCCAAGTGGAGTATTACTCACTCTAATGCAATGGGGAGGAAGGGTCCACTTTCTGTTGGCGGTTGTTGATAAAGTTGATGAGGTTTGTGTATTGTACTTGAATTTTTGTGTTATGACATAGTTCAAACAATATAACTTCATTCGTGCTGGTTTAATGTAACCATGCTTTGTGTTATTTTTAGGTTCAGGAATCACTATCAGTTTTTATCACTTTCCTTGCATGGAGCATAAGTGAGGTAAATTGCTTTCAGGTTGAATTCACAATGACAACGCAGTTAATATCTTGTATTAGCATTGCCTCCATTCTCAAAGCCTAAAACATTCAAAACTTTTCTGAGATATCACTGTGATCATCAGCTGTAGCATTTTAAACATTTGATGTCCAGTTACAAATGGCACCGTATAAAAGGCATTAAAAGCTAACACTTGACAATTTTTTACCTTCTCAGAGTTTTCCCACTCTCATAAAGCATCAAAACTTTCTTTGACCTGGTAATATTTGATGTCTTGAGAAAAATTGATGGGACTTTCTCAGAGTGCAGGTAATTAGATATTCACACTATGCTTTCAACTGCATCGGAACTTGTCCTTCTTGGATCACCTATCTCAGGTCCTTTTCTTCCTTCAAAACTTTCTTGTTTTCTATAATTTTGTGCATGACATAAGAATAGTACTAGGTTAAAATTTTCTGTTGTGTTTACCGAGAATGCATTATTGAAGTATGAGCTTGATTCTTATTTTATGAATTAGGTACACCGCATTTATTGTGCTGTATCCCTTAGGGATTGGTCCCGGTGAAAGTGAGTCCTTATCTACATTTCCCTGTTTTCATTTTTTTGTTTCCCTATGAATATGCAAGTTGCAGCTCATATTGGTATTGCTGTTGATCCTTTCCTTTATTATCCATTCCCACCATTTAACGTGTTTTGTATAAACTAGTGCAACTGATAAATCTACCATGCAGTGTGGCTCATGTATCAAGCACTTCCTATTATTAAGAAGAGGAACCTCTATGCAGATGGCTTTTCAGGGCTCTCATTCAGTTATTATGATTTCCTCAGGGTAAGGTTGCACATCTTGTTTATAATTCTGTTTAGCAAATTCAGTTAACTGCTTAAAGGATGACGATTTTCTGATCTGAACCCAACATACCATTTTTCTGGCAGCTATGATAGTCATTAGGTTTGAGTATATTGCTCTTGTATCTATGGATTTACTATAGATCGGATTTTAATTATATTTTCTTGAATAGACCTGAAACCAAAAATAACAAAAAAGAAAAGGCTTAGAAATAGCTATACATAGCACACGGAACCTAGTCCTTACTCTATATCATATGGCCTTATCTACTACCGGGGTACGAAGTTTGCATAATTGAGATCAAATAAAAATGTGTTATGACTCCTTTCCTTTTTTAATTTCTATTTAATCTTCCCAAGTTATCTGCTTTAGTGAATCTTGTTAATTTCTTTTTCTTTTATTTTCTTTGTTAAATTCAATGAATCAGGTTGTACTTGCATTTTATCCATTCCTCTGGTTGAAGCTTTATCTGCATTTGTTCAAGCAAAGGAAAGCAAAACTCAGGAAAAACAATGAGAAGAAACAAATATGAAGAACAAAGCTCTTGATTTTATAATTTGTCAACAATCCCATGAACTATTGAGCTTCTGCACTTTTTCTTGGGTGATATGAGCTTTTGCGTTTAGTTCCCAGGGCTTCGATGAAGTGGTTTGTTTGAAAGTTGAGAGAACGTCTCAGTATGTGGCACCAGTAAAATGATCATTCGACTGGATTTTGATGCAAACTAATGGAATAGTCACTTGTTATTCAGAATTTTGGGATTGCCGTCACAGTTACTATTTAATAAAATTACTGCCTGTATCGTTGTTTAGTGCAATTTATTAGTGTAAGTTGTTTGGGATGGTCTTTTCTACATTATTTCCTTCGTAATCTGATATGAGCTTAGCTCGTAGAAAAGTACATTCATTTTCTTTATCAAATTATATGATGTAGGAGTTCCTGAAATATATATTGTAATATTAGGCAGGGTTGAAACTTGGTTTTTATATATATTTATACTACGTCCAAGCCTATTTCCCCTGAGAATCCTTAGAATTATCACTACTGAACTTTCAATTCGTCTTTGACCATCAAACGGCATGTGAATAACCTGTCCTCCCCTCTTTGAAACAAGAGGAGCTTCTGGTTTTGTTGGTGCTTAAAATAATTTTATCTTCTCCATATTATTATGTCTCTAGAGTCAATAACTTTATATAAGAAACTATTGAACTCAATCACTTAATGCATCTATAATATAAGATTTCGTTTATAGTGTAATTTATACTACAAACATAATCTTATATTAAGAACAGGATGATGTAGTATATATAAGAGATGCTAAAATTTGAAGATTGGCAGAAAAAAAACATAATCATGGTAAAAATAATCCTAGTGAACAAGACAGACAAAGGATAAAGTTAAAGGGAACAAAACAAGAATGCAACAAACAAGGGAGATGCCTTAAACAAGAGAAGCAGAAGCGATAAAGGAAGGCCACATTCCACTTAAACAAGGTCGGGTATAGACTTAATATCGGGTATAGACTTAATATTCTGCGACGGGAAGTTGTTGATGAGTTTGGTTCATGAATACCATCTCATAAACAACAGCAGCTATAGCTGCCCCGATGAAGGGGCCCAGCCAGTAAACCCAGTGATTGGCCCACGTCCAGCTCACGACGGCTGGCCCGAAAGAAACAGCCGGGTTCATGGATGCTCCGTCAAAGGCCCCACCCGCCAATATGTTCGCTCCGACGATGAATCCAATCGCGATCGGAGCAATTGTCCCAATGTCACCCTTCTTTGGGTCTAAAGCCGTCGCATATACCGTGTACACTAGACCGAAGGTCATCACTATCTCAAACACCACCGCGTTCCATGCACCCACTCCAGTAGATAATGAGAAAGCAGATGTTTCCTGCCATTCAGCACAAACCCAGATCTCAAATTTCCACGTGTTTTAAAGTGTTAAAGAAGAATATATGTCAAAAAATCAATTTATCTCGTTGGATTGCGCTGCAAGTTCAGGGCTAACAAGTTCAATTAGGGTCCTAACTATATACCTCCTTTTCTAAAAATAAAAAAGCTTGAAATAACCGTAGAGTACCTCCTTTTCTAAATAAAAGCTTTAAATAACCGTTTTTTGGCTTTTTAAGAAAGTAGTTAAAAATAATTAAAATCAATAAGTAATATGTCAAAGAGATCAATTTATCTGGTTAATTACACTAAAATAGTTACCAGTCCGCCGGTGGCGAATTTAAGGAGTAAGCAAGCAACAACAGAGCCAAGCAATTGGGCGATCCAGTACAAAATGGTTCTAATGAGAGAGATGTGACCCCCGATGAAGGCGCCAAAAGTAACAGCGGGGTTCACATGGCCTCCTGAAATGTTGGCGCCAACTGAAACCGCCACGAACAATGCGAAGCCATGAGCTAACGATGCTGACACTAACCCCGCCGGCGTCGACGATCCATTGTCCGTCAACTTGTCTGCAAAACCATGTATCTTATACAGTTAAAGACGAATATTACATATACCCGACATTGAGGAGCAAAAAACAAAACGAGACTGAAGAGGCTTACTGAAAGCCATGCCGGAGCCTTCTCCGGCGAACACAAAGATGAGCACTGAGATGAACTCGGCCAGAGCAGCCTTAAGAGCACCGGCTTGGCGAAACTCCGATGGATGTCCGACAGCAATTCTAGAAATCGCCATTTGTTTGGAGAACAGAGAATGCTCTTTACTCTGCTGCTTGCTGTGATAAACTCTGCGACTCAACTTCTGGTTCAGGCCGTTTTATAAAGAGATTGTATAACAGTTCACGGAGTGAGGAGAACCACGAACGAGGGGAGATTATTTCAAAAATTGCAGCGTGCTTGTGTTGCCTGTCTCCTGGACGGTCCGATGTGATTGCGATGATCCAATCACCGACCACTCTGTACTATGGGGCCCTCTATCATCGTCCTACCTAGTGGACCGAACCGACTTTGGGGTTGGTTTTCGGTGTGATGTGGACCGCCCTACTGTTCTTGGTCCCCCCCTTTATTTATAGCTATTTAAATGAGGGGTAGAAGTTATTTTTTGGGAAAATCTTTTTCAGGGTCCTTTTTGAAGAAAAAATCTAAAAAAAAAACCCTCAAAATTCTGAAATTCTTGGATTTTAAGAATCTTGCGTGAGTTGTTAACGGGGCTAATATAGTTGTTAATTAACAACTAAATCAGTCTCATTAACAACAATTTTCTAACAACTAAATTAGCGTCATTAACAACTATATCAGTATCTCGTTAACAACTATATCAGTCACATTAACAACTCACGTAGATTCTGAAAATCTCAGAAAAGACTCTAAAGTTTTTTTGGGATTTCAGAATTATGAGGGCCTTATTTGAGATTTTTTTCTCTAAAAATAACCCTGAAAATGATTTTTCCTTATTTTTTCATATGGTATACAAAGTAAATATTTTTCAGAACATCAACCAATCCAATGTCATTGATATATAAGGTTTCGCTGAGGTAGTACAATTTAAACAGGTGTCCAAAAATAAGTAAATGCTAGGCTCGAAGTTAAGATCCCATTCAGCGTGGCTGATGTTGTGATCACTTAGGCAACTTGTCTGCTTACTCCTGAATTCATCCACATTTTCAATTGTTCCTTTTGAAGAGGGTATATTAGATATTACAGGCTATTTAATATAAGAAATATTTATTTAATTTGATTAGGCTGATTAAAGCAATTAGTCAAATTAATTAATATGACATGTGTTTTTTAAAATAATTTGGCGATCTTTTTTAATTTTTTCGTTCTCTTTTCTTCTTGATTACTCCCTCCGGTCTTAATTATAAGACTGAATTAACTTTTTTAGAGAGATTAAGAAATTAAATAAGTTACCTAATCACACCATAAGTTGGATATCCTTATATTATACATTAGTTTATTACCAAACTAATTAGTTTGAAGAAAAAAATAAAAAAAAAACTTTCTAAAGTAATTTAATTAATTGCCTTCCTTAATTTCTCCAAAAAGTCAACTTCGCTTTATAATTTAGGCAGGAGGTAGTATTATTTAGTGAGCATTCATTGGAGTAAACTAGAAAAAAAAATCAATAAATATAAAAATCATGTCATATATTTAGGATCAAGGTTAATTCCATGTGGGAGTATTTGTTATTATGTTATTTTTTCTTATAAGTTTATCAACTATTTTTAATTATTATGCACACTTGAAGTTTTTATTTTTCAGGAGGAACAAATTTAAATATTTTTAAGTGAGAAAGTTATTGCTATAACCTATAATGCCGTGAACCTTTTTTTTTTCCCTCCCTCTCGGGCTGAATATAATGCCGTGAATTGTGCCATGTTTTTTTTTGCTGATTATGAAATGGGACAATCCCACATGCCACGTAGCAGAACCACGATGGTGGCTTTTTCAGTCAACCCCTATAGGCTATATTGCCAAACCTCAGCCCCAATGATTCTCATTATTGGGTTCTAACACCGAACTGGCTTTCCTCCTTTACGCAAAATATCCGCTGTCCTATAGCAAAAAAAAAAGTATCTGATGTCCTTCTTTTCTCTTAAACGTCGTGTTTTTGGCTCAAAAAGCAAGTTGTGCCTTTTTTTTTAGAAAAAAAAAAATTTACGGTATTGATGATGACTTAAAAATATCTTGAGATATTAACCTGCACTCAAAAAATACTTGTGATTTTAAAATATTATTTTAGGATGTTGGAAAAATATTTTAGGGTACTAACTAGTGCTAAAAAATACTTTAGGATACCAACTTGGTGGTACTAAAAAAAATACCGATGATGTTGAAAAATGATTTTAGGATTTTGAAAAAATATTTCAAGAATCGATTTAGTCTTAAAAAAATATTTTAGAATACTAACTGGTATTGAAAAAATACCTCATTATCTTGAAAAATTATTGTAGAATCTTGAAAAAATATTTTTAGTCTTCGAGTGGTATGAAAAATACTTCATGATGTTGAAAAATTATTTTAAGATCTTGAAAAAATATTTTCGGATATTAGCAAGTACTAAAAATATACTGCAGAATATTTTTGCAAGATCCTAAAATAATTTTTTAAAATCATTAAGTATTTTTTTGGTACTGATCAATATTCGAAACTATTTTTTATTATTAGTCAGTACCCTGAAATATTTTTTTTAAAAAAAAAGAGAGAGACACAGCTTGCTTTTTGTGCCAAAACAACGGCGTTTGAGAGAAAATGAGGGCAGCGGATATATTGTGCAAAGGAGGAAAGCCAGTTCCTTCTAACACAGTGTGTGATGTAGGCGTCCGGTTTCTCTCACCGGCGAGTCTCTCATCATCCCTCATTATCCTTGTATCTGGACCATTTAATTTTGATCCAAACATCCAGAGGGAAACACATAATCTATTTCAAATTACCGCATGCGGTAATTTAAAATAGATAATGCATATTCCTCTGGATACTTGGATCAAAATTGAACGGTCTATATGGAAGAATAATTAGGGATGATGAGAGAGCCGCCACTAAGAGTATTGTGATGTGATGTGGATCATATGTTTGTTGACCTCTGTATTATTGTGATCATTTTTTTCAATTGAAATGGAACATATAGTTGTGCATTCCGGAGTCTAGATTGTATTTTATAGTTTTTGTACTAAAGATTCTATTTATGGCATCCATGTGGTTCCAAAAATGTTTTTTTTTTTATTGTTATCCTAAGACACACCTAATGTAAGTAAGAGATAACAACAATAAATATTTGAACTAACAAATGCGGCCATAATCTACGAAGAACGTGCATAGGCTAAATATACAAACACATATACACATATTTTTACATATGCATTAATATTATTCAAAAAAAAAAAAAAAAACTTGGGAGTGCATTAACGCTGGATGAAGCTTTGTCTTGTGAACAAAAAGGGAATTGAAAAAGTAGGTACTGCTGAAAGTGACAGTTACACCCAATCATGTGATCATCTACTATTCTCCTGCAATTTGCACTTGACAGCACTACCCTAAGCCTCTTTTTAATATAATCTCAAATATGAATATCTGTTCACTTATTTGTCTCCCAGTACTGTTGATTCATAGCCACAAGTTTTTTTTACCCAAATAATTCTGAGAGCGACACACAATAATGGTCCCTCGTTCAGGCTAGCTCCCACACTTTCTACTGCTACTGCTAGTACAATTGCTATTGCTGTTACTATTATTTTTTTGGGTCTCTCTTGATGAGAAGATAAACATTGTAGACCAGAGCTGCCTCTTTTCTCTTGTTTTCATCCTCGTAATGAGAATATACCTACGAACGAACAGATCACCTTTGATGCAGTAGGTTACTATACGACATTATTCGGCAACTACTAAATTGAATTCAATTGTTTGAATTTTGAGGCCGACCACTGGGGCTAGATGGTCGCAACTGGGTTTTTTTTTTTATCTTGTTAAATTGACTTGATTCTGCTAATCAATCAGGTTTTATTTGATTTTTTTAGTTTTTCCTATGAATTTATATACAAGCCCAATACTTTCTCAGAAATATAATTTATCATGTGAAAACTATATAAAAGAAGTTTTACTTTTTAGCCATTGTTATATTATATATCTCCCTTCGGTTATAATTATAAGACATATTTAACAGATTTTAGAGAGATTAAGGATATGAGTTAAATTAATTAATTTTATTCATTTTCTTTTAATGTCCTTAGTGTATGTCGTTGTAAATTTTCCCTCACTTTCATTTCGCAGCGCATGATGGTCACTGTTGAGTTCACCCATCGTCCCGATATTGCATTTGTCAATATTTTATTATTTAAAAGTTTGTGCAGGAAAATATCAATGATTGGGAAAAATAATCAATTAATTTATTAAAAACGGTAGAATTAATGTGTAATTGACATTAATGAGTTGCAAATATTATTAAATTTATAGAATATATAGGTGCATTATTAAATTATTATTTTGTTTGATTATTATTGAGAAAGTATCCATAAGAGTATTTTATGAAGGAATTGACAAAAATTAGAATGTTGTCCTATAATTATGACCAAAACCAACTCCTAAATGTTGTCCATAATTACGAAGGAAATAGTTTTTACCATAATTTTAAATCGACCCCATCGTATGTAACTCCACGGAAAGCATTGTTTGTTTGCCTACTTGCAATAAGAACATTTTCATATTAAATCATTTAACCAAGACAAATAAACCATATAGATATTTACTACTACCTCCGGTCCTAATTATAAGACATAGTTGACTTTGTTTGAAGAGATTAAGAAAGTTAAATAAGTTATTTAATCATTTTATATGTTGTGTATCTTTAGATTATATATTAGTTTATTAATCAAACTAATTACTTTGAAGAAAAAAAATAAAAATACTCTAAAGTAATTTAATTAGTTTATTTAATTTCTCCAAAAAAATCAACTATGTCTTATAATTAGGACTGGAGGGAGTAATATACATGCAACTGGTACTTTCACAGTGATTCACAAGAACAAGTACTTTTCATGTTTTAAAACCAAATGACAGATATAAGAAGTTTAAGATCACCTGAATCAGAATTTAACTGAACAATTCAAACATTTGTTCAAGTATTTGCAATACGTACAGTCACACCAACGCACGTTTTTGTATGGAACTTAAGGTTCTATTTTTTCAGGAGAGGCGCACTTGTAATGACATGCAGTTGCATAAAATTTATTACCTTTAATCTTTAATATAAGATCTCATTTAGAGTATAAATTACATTATGAATAAGACCTTATATTAAGGTCAGGATAGGCAATACATACTTATTTTGAGCATAACGAGGAAATAACAACGACGTAAACCTCTGTGTTTTCGAACTGTGCGCTAAGCTTAACATCTTCGTGGACACAAATTGAGGCCACCAAAAAAAAAAAAAAAAATCCAAATAATAATCACAGGATTTTTGCACAGACCGATTTGGTAATGCTGTTTAGACTTTAGAGCCGAGAATGATGAAATTATGAGTACAGTGTGTGCCATTATTAGGCTTCATACAAAGAACAAGATTATCTTCACGGGCCTATCTCTTTTGGTTTGGTCCAGCCCATGCTGTGGCTGTAACTTTGGGCTTTTAATTGGGGCAGAATGAGAATTCACAAATGAATCCCTCAGAAAAGTGACCAAAAAGACTGAACATACCAACGGGGTTGGCACAAGTGGTAAGCGGCTTGTGTCGCTTAAGTAAGGTCTCGGGTTTGAGCCTTGTGAATGCAAAAAACACCGTTGGGAGACTCTCCCACCAAAGCTAGGTGTACGACGTGGGTCGGATCCTGATTAGTCGGGGCGAAGCCCCGGTGAACTGGGTGGGCAACCAAAAAAGAAAAAAGACTGAACATAAACAGAGTTTGAATTCATATCATTTTTTTTAAAAAAAAAAAATCATATGAAGAATGAACAGAGTTTGAACTTCAAGAAGATGAAAAATACCAGAAAGTGGGTAACGTTAATAAGTCTATTATTCAGAATAAGAGTTTGAACTTCGAAGTGGGACAATAAACTTTGTACTTCCTTAGTGCCTCTTTTCCTTAAACTCAAAAAGCTCACTTCTTATTGGTGCATGGTTCCATAGTTGGTTCCAATATGATCTTATTATGCGCTCCAAGCAATAATGTTATATCTCCCCCTTTTTTTTTGCCAACCAGCAATAATGTTATCTAGGCTAAAGATTAAGATGCCTTTTTCTACACCTTACAAATTCCCTTATTAGAATATAATATATACTACTCTGGTCCTATTTATAAATCCCTTTTGAAAAAAAAAAAAATTGGTCATATTTATAAGTCTCTTTTGACCAAAAAATGAGATTGTGACAATTTTACCCATATTTTATACCAATGAAAATAGAGAGAGAATAAAGAGTTGAAAGGTGGCCATTTATAAATGAGGGTAAAATTAAAAATTTATCCCATAATCATTGAGCTACCTACCTCTCTTTGGTATGTGTGATTTGGTCAAAAGGGACTTATAAATAGGACCAGAGTAGTATGTAGTTTTGTAAGAGAAGTATAAAAAAAGCCATTTAATTCAGAATTTCAAAAATAAAATATATTTGTGTGGAAATTATACCTTTTGCTTAAAGTGTTCAAAGAGCTCTCAAGAAATGAACTTAATTACTTATAAGTCCAATAACAAGTTCTAATATAAAAAATGGAAATGTGTTTATACTTTTTTCTTATCATTAGGACTGGTTAGTAATTAAGTTTCTTACTTGAGACCTCCTCGTAATTTTTCTATTTTTAATTGATAACGGTCTTTATTAACTTCCCTTGCTTCGTCTAAGCTATTGATTCAAAGTTGAATGGTTGACATTTAATAGCTTACAAAACCATAACAGATGCTAGAACTTAGAATTAAATTCAAAAATCATTTTAAAAAATAAATAAAAATAATTTTATAATACTCTTTTAATTCTAAGTACAGAGGGTGCAAATTATATCATGTGCATGTTTGGAGTGCAGCGTTATGAGCGTTAGATCTAGCAATTTTGGAAAAAAGTTCAGTAACGCTGCCAACTGATTGTTGGTCCGTTTGGGTCGAGCATTAAGAAAAAAACTCAAAAAGCCCGTTAAGGAAAAAGCTCCACCATGGAGCTTTTTCCAAAAAGCTTTCAGCTTTTTGATATGGAGCCCGTCACTTTTATCACTATCAATCTAAATACAAATCAGATAGCTTTTAAATCACAGCTTCTACCGAACTTTTTTTAAAGTCAAATAGCTTTTAAGTCACAACTCTTTCCGCCAATCCAGACAGACCTAATGTCATTTTTGGCCGATATAGGTGGCTACAAGCCCCTCATACTCTCATCTCATGCATGCCACTTGCTCTGACAATTCAATGATCCGAACCATCCTGACAAGCAGGATCCGAAGAGAATAATAGCACAATGATTCAGGCCGAACAAGAAAATGGAATAAAAGTACTACAAGCAAAGAGCTCAATCTTTTAGGGAGTGGAATTATTTTACTGTCTTGTCAACTGTGTCACTTTTTATTATTATTCAAACTGGAAAAAACTCAAAAAGTCGTTCCCAACTGTCGGCAATGATTATGTGAATGAGCGGAGCGTTTAGACCGCATTTTCTTTTACCAATAACGAGGCCTTATCATTTTTCCCATTTGGTCCACCCCCTCTCATCATTCCTTTACGCGGTTCCGTTATTAGCAGCAGCAATATGACTTAATTCCCCCTCGTTTTTTAACCATCCTCCAATACTCCCTTTTTGATCTTTCTTTATAAACAATTTTATTTAGGGTTAAGGTCAACAAAATATTCTGATAGAAGTATCAGGGGTGGATCAGGAAATTTAATTTGCGGGGGCGGCGAAAAATTTTTTTTAAAGAAATTTTTTAAATATATTAAAAAACAAAAGAATATAAAGGAAAAAAACAAGGTTAAGATGATTAGAAATAAGAAATTTGGACACTAAATAAGTTCAAGACATATATTTTAATAACAAAAGTATATTACAACAAAAATAATTATAATCTCATACTTCTATACCTTATTTTTGGAATTCCATCATAATCGCTTTATTATCAATGCTTTATCAAATACATCTTTTTCAATAAACAAATGGCGAAAGTTTGATTCGGAGAAGCTAGCTATTTGATTTTGTGAAAGGGAAGAAAAAGTTTGATTTTGCGATGTGAAAGGATTCTCTCAGTATTTAAGATTTAACCCAAATGTTAATTTTTTTTTTATTTTTTTTTTTTAAAAAAAAAAAAAAAAAAAAAAAAAAAAAAAACCCCACGTCTTTAAGGGGGCACTTGCCCCCAAGTCCAAAGACAACGTCGTCCCCACGGAAGCATCGACAAAAAAATGTATTGAAAATACCTTAAATACCAACCAATAATTAAAAATGAAAAAATTTCACCAATCAACTATTAAAAATGAAAACTATGTATCACAAATATGTTAAAATCAATCAAACGCCGTTTGATTACTTGTATGTAAGAGAAGCTTGAAGATGGCTGAGGGGCTTTCAGGGAGGATTGTCTTCGATATGTCGCGACTTTGATTATTTAATTTGGTTAAGGAAACGTCATTTCGACGCAAAATTGTTGTATAAGCTTTCGAAGTATTGTATTCAGGGTTACGTCTGTGTTCTTCAGCTTCGCCCTTGTTTTGGGACAGGTTTTGTTTCTAGATTTTAGCTATTGTTGGATGAACTTCGATCGTAGGTGTGACCTGTTGATATAGTTACTGGGTCCATCATTAGCTCAAGCGAAATCGGGCATCGAAAATCCTCAGGGTTTAAGCCACTAATCATCTTCTTTGTACTACACCTTCCTTCTGAATCATCTGTGGGGCTGCTAAGATCACGAGTTTCAAAATCACTCCTTGCAATAACTCAAGAATCCAATTAAACCACTTAGAAGAGGAGCCTCACGCTCTTTGCATTCAAAGAACTGAAAATCCATCTTTTATGTAAGAGAAGCCCGAAGATTGTTGATATAGCATGCTAGAATATTATGACGGCTGCAATTTGGCGTGATTTCGAGCTTATTCATTTCTCGAGGACAAATGGAGTTTGCCTGATTTTAACGTCACTGTGATAATTTCCATTTTTAATAGTTGATTGATAATTTTTTTTCATTTTTAATTGTTGGTTGGTATTTAAGGTACCTTCAATACATTTTTGTGTCTTAAGATACTCCTAGCGTAATACTTCGTTACTAATCGCACCTTAAACCTTTTAATTATGATTATACAAAACAAACTAACGGTTAAAATATGTTAAAAATAATAAATATATCAAAAATATTATATTTCTTCCAAATATACTCATATTTATGAAAAAAGCATAGGGGAGAGAATGAGTATAAAATATGAGTAATAAATAATTGAATAAAAAAGAATTAGTGGTGAGTGAATGATAATTAATATAAAAATGTGTATTTAATAAGAGTAGATGAAAAAATGAGTTTAAAATTTGAGATACAAGAAAAAAGTTATTTATATTAAGGACTAGTCCTTAGAAAAGAAAGTTGCTTATAAAAGAGTATAACAATGAGTAGCTGTTTAGTTTTAGTATAGAATGCTCTACAGCCTCTACTCTTAAACGATTGTGCGCCAAAGAGCTTATGCTCCTTGCCTCTCTTTAGCTTTAAGCCTTTAAATAATTGATTTGTCTTAATCAAGAAAATAATTATCAAAATTAGTTAAAGATAATAAATATGTATTACAAATTAGGTCCTATAATTAGGATTGGAAGTAGTATAATTTTTTCAATTATGCATGCCCTTATGTGTAAAGAAGATAAGTGAGAGAGAATATATACAATAAATACAATCAATAAGGGGTAAATTAAAGTTGAGAAAATATAATAAATGTTTAGATAAATTTATTTTAAAAAAAAATATTTTAGGACACAACTATTTACAAATTTAAAACTTATAATAAGAGGCAGAAGGAGTAGATCAGATCATCAGATATGGCACACCTCGCACCTATTTTAGTGTCGACAACTGTGCTCTTAAATGATTGTACGTACGTGCACCAATAGCTTATAAATCTCATGCAAACTCACACCTCGTTTCAATTTGAAGCTTAAAAGAATGCTTGCTGTAACGGACCACCAATTGCCAATCACTTGAGGCTTCATCTAACTAAATTTTAGTTTTAATAATTTTGATACACGGGAAGCTAAGCTAGTTTTAGATTAATTTAACTGTGAATACTATACATACCCCCCTAAAAATGTTGGTTCATCTAGTAACATTGTTTTTGGCATTATCTAACTAATAACAAAGGGGAAATTAATCTTTGATCCCTATAATTTTGATTAAGTTGTAACTCAGTCCCTTGAACTTTAACTCAGTAGTGCATATCACTCCCTATAATTTTAACCATTTTATAATATAATTCCCCACATTTATTTTACATCATAAGAACTGAATTATAGAATAGTTAAAGCTATAAGGATTAAGTTGCAGTAAATTAAAGTTCAGGAAGAACTTAGTTACAACCGAGTCAAAACTATAAGGATCGATAAGTTCTTGCCAGACCGAAAGTCAAAGTGTATGGTGAGTTGCAACTCGGTTAAAAAGACAAAGACCAAATGCATGGGGAGGTAGCAGGTCGTCTTACCTCACATGTTTATATTTAGGGTTAAGTATCAATTTTGCCCCTAATTGGTACTTAATTTAAAGTAAAATGAGAAAGAAGTCATTTACTTACCAATTTAACCCTTCAATATAGTTAAGAAAAAATGAAGGAATTTTTAAGGAAGAAAACACGAACTTAAAGTAAAATGAGAAAGGAGTCATTATCTACACATCCTTCGATATAAACTATTGTGTCTCCCCTGCATGTTAGTACAACGGAGCCTTCTGTGTGTTGTGTTCCTTTCCTACAAACAATCTTCTCCATCATTCTTCTACCTGTCATCATATCATGTCTTCAACCTTTAGGCTCACTTTTTGTTTTTTGTTTCTAGAAAATCCTCTTATATCCCTAATTAAATAATTAAAAGCAAATATTGGATATTTTGCCACCCTTGTTGGTGTTCTTTTATGATATTTTCTCAGTCAAACCAAACTCCAACAACCACATCCTTTTTGCATAATTGGTCAAATGAACATTGAAATGGACGCTTGCTTTTTGGCGAGACCATTAATTATCCCTACGCTTCATTAGCATCCAATGAAATATAAACCCTCTTTGTGTAACATTCCATCACGTTCCTTAATCTCACCACTTTGAATTCACACCCCGTACGCATGCATTTGCAATTGTCTGGATTTAATTGAATTCCATTGCCAATCGATGTGAGACTCCAAGATGTATATAAAAATTGCTACAGTATTCTACAAGGTCTTTAATTATTCTTGAATTCATTACTATTACTAACTCAACTTGAAGAATTAACCTTTGACCAACAAACAAACAAAAAAACCTTGAAGCATTGACGGTAATGGGAATTAAGGAGCATAATTATGTTCATAAGAAAAATTGGATCGATTTCATGATTACACCTTCATTGGCCGGCCTTATGCATTGATTAAAATTTGTTAAAGGCAAAAAGTGTAATAAATGTATTTTTTTAAAAAATACACCCTGATTTATGAAGATAGTGATTGGGAATAAGTGGGAAAAGAAGACAAGAGAGACATACAATTAATTAGGGATAAAAATGAAGAAAAAGAGTGAATTACATTTTTAAATAAGTATAAAAGTGTACAACTTATAAAAAGCATCCGCTCTATTTCATACATTGTAACTTATATTTAACAACAGAGGCAGTTTTCGTGTGTTCAAGAGAAACATATATGTTATAGTATTAATTATTTGTAAGGGTAAAGTATTTATATAATAAGCTTGGGTCTACTTAATTAATTTCCTAGAGATTACATACGCAAAAATTGTTATGTGAGGATGTTGTTAGAGAGAGAGAGAGAGAGAAGGAAGAAGTTGGCGTACTTGAAAAGAATTAAACTCAATGCAGAACTGACGTCTATGCGTTTACTTGAAAATTCATGCATGCCTTGAATTTAAACATGCACTCTGATAACAGTGATGATCCAATTTCATCACACTCACTCACACATAGTTTTGGAGAATATAGCTTACTATTTGTAGCTCGGTGAAAATTGAATAATATATTACAACTCAACTTTAATTTCTGTGTGATTTTAGATAATATATATAGCTACGCTTGGCTGTAAGTTGTGTGTTTGAGTAGGCAACTAAGTTACAAGATTATCACACATTTACTTATACTAACTATATAAATGTATTATAATAGTAAGAATCTCTCTAACTGACACATTAACAAAATAGTAAGCTCAAAACAGTAAAATAAAAATTAAAAAAAAAAGTGAGACAGTTATGAAAGATGGATAATGAGAAAGGTAGTTATACAATATTTTGTAAATTAATATTAAGAAAGGTAGGTGCAAAATATTTAGTAAATATTTAATTTACTATTTTGACTATTCTCTTATAAATCTAAATGATTTTTTACATGACAATACATTAATAAATATCCAACCTTTCACCTGCGCATCACGCGGGCAATGCAGGCCTGAGCTAGTATACTATAATAACATCATAATCTTACTGCCTTTGGCTAGTGAAAAACATGGGGTTTGTTAAATAATTTATCTATGATACTACCTCTTGTCCTTAAATAAGGGAGTTAATTAAATTACTTTAAAATATTTATTTTATTTTTTCTCCAAATTAATTTTTTGACATATAAATTAATATATAACATATGATATGATAAATTAATTTATTTAACTTTATTAACCTCTAAAAAAAAGTTTTTCAAATCTTATATTTAGAATCCAACGGAACGGAGTATATGTCACTTGAAAGGTTATCGGTTGTTACCATTTTATAATTTTATCTTTATTCATTAGAGGTGCACATTGAATCACAAGAAAGAAACTAAAAGAGAGATGAGATAGATTTAAACAGAGGTAAAGTTGGGTTTTTTAACTCAGGAAAAGATTATTAAAGCAACAGTGTTTTTCTTCAATTTTGATGAGATAAACGCAAAGTGAGAACATACTTGATACTTCATATTTGGATCGGAGATGTGTGCGGTGGAGTGATGGAAAGAGACGAGGCATTGATTGGAGGAGGGGGGAGGAGGGTTGGTGGGGCACGTGCAACGTGAGAGTGAAGCACCCCAGCGTGACGTGAGCATGAGCATGTGCGTTCTCACAGGTAGGAGGGGCCACGTGTCCTGCAAGGATGGGCCATGTAAGGGTCGGGGGAGACTTTAGCCACACGTGTCTTATCCTCCACGGCCCCCACATGACTCCCACCTGCTCCCCCATGTGCTCCCTAACGCCTCCGTTCAGTCCATGTTATATGCTTTATATATATATATAGGTATTTATATATATATATACACTTATACGCTAATTAGAGGTATAAGTATAAGTATATATTTTTTTTTAATTTTTTAATATTGTATTTATTTGATTTAAATTATATGTTTTTTTTTCGAAAATGTTTTTTTTTTTTCAATATCTTAAATTAATTAATTTTCAGTTATGTATTTGTCGTGACACAAGTATTATGAAAATTAATTAATTTGAGATATTAAGCAAAAAAAACATCTCGAAAAAGAAAGATATAATTTAAATCTAAATAAATATAATATATAAATTTTTTTTTAAATACTTATACCTCTAATTAGAGGTATAAGCACCTAATAAGCATATAATGTGGACTCTACCTCCGCTTCTTTTAATTATCTTCCCCCCTTACCTCCAACTGTTACTACTGTATTGCTCTTTTAATTCCCTTTTCATTGGGACACCGTAAGTCTGGTGTACTATGTCGCTTGCATAGACATTTCCCTATAAAAGAATATATAAAGTGCAAAAACATGGACGTTATAGAGGTTTTTTTTATAGTAGTGCATATCATCTAAAAAGTTAAACATTTTTTTTAAAAAAAAACAAATTTATTATTCATTTATTAAATTTTAATATTTCATTTAGTCCCAAATATAAAATAAAATTGACTTTTTTGGAGTTACCTATTAAAAAAGGTAATTAAATTGCTTTAAAAATATTTGTATTAGTAATCTTTTTCAAACTATTTTACCTAATTTATAAAGTTATATAAAATGTAATAAGAATATATAACATATAATATGATTAACTAACTTATTCAATTTTTTTAATCTCTCAAAAAATAATTTTGTCTTAATTTTTAGAACGGAAAAGAGTATGAGAGTATAAAGAGATATAGATTCTAATAAAATTCTAGAATGTTACATATCTATCACCGCCAAACGCATATAAAGTGACCGGCACCGCCATTCATTCACGGGGATGTTGTCTCTTTCTTCTCTTTTCGGAACAACATGGAGTCGCTGTTTCAACACATGGCCTCCCTCTCTGTGAGTGTACACACATCCTTAATCTCTCCTTGGTTGAGTAAGGATCGGAGTACAACCCAATAATTAAATTTGAATGGCCATGCTTTGATTTACAAAATCTACTAAATTCATGCTTCCCTATTTTAATCTGGGATCACAAAATAAAAAAAACAACAATAAAAAATAAAATCAGCAAAATGATATAGTGTAGTCTGTACAATTTTGAGTTTTATATTTTTGCAATCATTTTATTATATGGCTGCCTGTTTTGATATGCCTTCGCAAGAAATCAATAGAAACGAAAAAAATGTGTTCATGCAGCGAATTGAACAGATAAATGCGCGCGTGCGTGCATGTTGAACTTTCAAATTCAATGTCTTGTACTTGCAGCTTGCTCCTTAATTCTGGCTATTTTTTAAAGCACATGATGCAATGCCTGAAGCCTGAAGGCCAACCAACACAGATTTGGATGCACTTAATATTACAACAAATGAGTTTTATTTTATTAACAAAGATCGGCTATAGGATTGTGATATACCGCATTGAAAAAATATAATTACTTCATGATCATGAAAAATTATTTCATGATCTTGAAAAAATATTTTTCAAGATTATGAAATATTTTTGGAGAGATTAAATATTTTTTCAACATCCCAAAATAATTTTTTAAGATCATGATGTCTTTTTTAGCATTCATATATGTTGTATTTTTTTTAGTATACATATATGAAATATTTGTAAGAGAGAGAGAGAGAGAGAGAGAGATTAGTGTTGTTTTTTGAAGAAAAAAATCCAAAAAAACACCACGCACTTAATATTACAACAACAATAACAACAAGTTTTATTTTATTAGGAGAGATCGGCTATAGGATCATATAATGTTATTGTGCACTATCAATTGCTAAATTTATAGGCAAATTGTTAACAAAAATGCCCACAATCTAATGCAGACTAATTCAAAAATTCTCCGTAATCCTTGTATTTTGTTTGCATTTTATAAAAATGTCAGCATATATACACATTAAAAATATTTTTTAATTATTATCTATTTATTTATATTTAATAAATGAATATTAATTTAACACCATCAATTTAAGGATCTAATTTGATCTTAGAAATTAACTGTTAAAATTCATACATGCAATATGATAGAAAAACAGGTTTTGAGATGAGGGGAATCACAATGAGGATCTAAAGAATGAATTACATTATTAAAAAGTCCTAATAATAAGTGACAAATATAAATGTATTGTCATCTTTTTTATTACCATCACTTGAATTATCATAATTAGAACTTTTTTTTAAAAAAAGTCAGAAACTATATTTCATTAACTCAAACTAAAAGGATATAACTGTAAACAAACATTAAAAGCATGCTTAAATTGTTGGTGCTTAAAAATTACCACTTTTATCATAATTAGAACTCTGTTTTTTTTTTTAAGATCAGAAACTATATTTCATTAACTCAAACTAAAAGGATACAACTGTACAAAAACATTAAATGTTTCACCGTAAATCGAGATAAAAAATACTTACCTTAAATCACCCAAACAGGTATTAGGACTATCTACTTTCATTGTCTTCCATCTTCATAATTCATTATATAGAATGTGGGTGATGATCAAAGAAAGAATAATTCCCCTTAAGGCAGTGAGAAAGGTTAACTAAATTATTAGCGTCACTAATAGTTTCTATAAATGAATAGACAACTACCACATGTCGTTCCCTATACAGAAAAAACTTAAGCTTAATCAACTATGTCCTTAAATGGGTGATGGTTCTATATAATCAGAAACAAGATATATGTTCTCTTAAAACCTTTTGCCCCTGCACAAATTAGAACTCATTATGATTTCCCTTCTGATGAAATAGTGAAATATGACCGAGTTGACAGTTAAAGTCGTTACCCGTGGGGTACGATAACGTGGCAAGAGCCTATACGGTCTCCACTTTTATGAACCAGCCTTGTGATTCAATTAACCGAAATTTACAAGAATGCCCCTAAAGCTGAGGCACGCTATTTCGGTAGTCCTTAGGTTTTGTATGCTTTTTCACAAACATTTAACTACAATTCCCTCATTTACCGGGAGCCTGATTAATGAAGCTAGTGGGTTCCACTCGCCATACTGAAAGTTTAAAAAATATTAATAAATTAATGAATAATACAATTTGCCAAAAGTTTTATGGTATAAAAATTAATAAAATAATTTGTAATCGGGAACGTTAATCTCATTTGGACTGGAATTTGTTGCTATCGATCACCTAAATGCATATTTCTAAATGTTTTTATTTTTTTAAATATTAGAGGGAAAATATTTTTTCCAAAAATATTTAAATAAAGAAAAATTAAGTAAAACTAAATATTTGCTGTTTCACTTTATTACTCTCGGACTCTCGGTCCGTGCTCATGTAATCCAGTCTGGATGTTAATTTGCTCCTCGATACAAATATCACCCCGGGGGGGGGAAAAAAGGCTTACGTGTTTTTTAAATTTTCTAATATATTTCTACCATTCCTATTTTTTTTTTTTTTTTTTTTTACCTATTTAGTTATTTCTAACATATTACAAGCGTGGATATGGAGCTCACACGATGTTTGAGAAAATAAGTCTCGCAGTTTATGAGTTACAAAACTTGTTGCTTATCCATAGCGAATATAAAAACGACTTAATTGATTTACTGATATTAAAAAAGCTGGTTGGTTGTTTTGTTTGTCGTTATTATAAACAAATTGTGTGTCACTTTTTCTAAAGTGTCTCCTTTTAAACGAAGATATTAAATGATACAAAAAGAGAATAAGAAAAACCATAAAACTATTTAGGAAAACTGTAAAACTAAGCAAACCAGCATAGGTTAACAAAAGGGGCATTGACATTTCAGTATAACTCAATCAGACAGTCATATAAGAAAATTAATTAAACGGTGGAGAATTTTGTTATTAGAGTACAAAAATTAAGAAAATAATAATTATATCATACTTCTTCGTTTTTTTTTGATAAAGTAGAAGACACCTCATCTAGATACTTCTCCGTTTCTAAATGTATAATTTAGTTTATAGTACAAGTTGCACTGTATATTACTACCTCTGGTCCTAATTATAAGATCTAATTAATTTTTTTGAAGAGATTAATGAAGTTAAATAAATTATTTGATCATTTTATATGTTGTGTTTTCTTATATTATATATTAGTTTATTAGTCAAACTTTTTTAGTTTGAAGAAAAAAAAAAAAATAAAAAAACTCTAAGCTAATTTAATTAGCTTTTTCTTAATTTTTCCAAAAAAGTTTCAACTGCGCCTTATAATTAATAGGAGGAGTATGTCCTATATTCAGTTTATAATACAAGTTGCGCAGCAGTTTTGGTCGTGGATAGCCCTCATCTGAACACACACAGAAGACATTTTTTATTAAATATACACTTATATAAACAAGGGAAAGGGTCAACTTTTAGGAGGTGCGCAAGTGACAAAGCTGAAGATTAAAGATTTGCTTACACATAATCACAAAACACTAATGCATGTTCTGTCCCCGCCAGATACATTGCATTGTGGAGAAGATGTGACTTTTAATTTAAGCTGCTTTGTCGTATACACGCAAGCTACATGTTAAAATTTTAGCTATTTTGTACTCGATCTTCCTCTTTCCAAACTCAACCATGAATTGCACTTTATTAAAACATTAATAATTGATTAAGGTACGACGATAGGAGCACTACCATTTGTTTAATTTCTCTGCCTTGTTGTGTATACGCTACATTCACACCATTCTACAATTAGAACAAGGAATCTCTTAGCAAAATCTAATGTTAGTAACGTCACAACAAAAATAATTTATATTATCATTAATTATTGCGAGGGAAGTGGTTTTGCTGCTTCTTTTGTTGTATTTGAAACAAATCAACAATTTTATCATCACTGGTTTTCTCTATAAAATATGCTCAGAGACGGCGAAAATATGACACTGTGCCGAAACGGCTTGTCGGGTATAAATAATTGAAGAATTTTTTGCCTTTTTCGTCCAGGCACCTATATTAAACAATTGTAATAAGAAAAATAACTTAAGTATACAAATATGTCAGCTACAAATATTATTAAAAACTGGACACCTATCTATTCATAATTAATTTGATATACTTGTATTTTTATGTTAGAATTTAGTGAAATTATAAATTAAAAACAGGTATTGTCACTTTGTACATCTACCTGAATATCCCCTTAACCAGCCATTAAGTATATAGGAACTTTTTACCTGATTTTACGTGCAGTAAGCTCAATATTTATGCGTGACCAAGTTACAAAATAGTACGTTGAAGAACACCCAAAAACCTTGAATATATATATTAATAATAAAGATGCATAAGCCATTACCCTTCATGCTCCCAACACATATACACAAACCGGGGTATTTAAGTGATCACGGGAAAGAAGACATAAATTATCACAATAATCAATATATGTGTGTGTGTGGATATATTATGATATACTCCCTCCGGTCTTAATTATAAGAGCTAGTTGACTCTTTTGGAGAAATTTAAAAAGTTAATTAAATTACTTTAGAGTATTTGCATTTTTATTTTTATTTCTTCAAACTAATTAGTTTGACTAATAAACTAATATATAATTTAAGAAAACACAGCATATGAAATGATTAAGTAACTTATTTAGCTTCCTTAATCTTTTCAAAAAAAGTCAACTAGCTCTTATAATTATGACCGGAGGTAGTAGTTCATATCATGTAGTATTAAATATGGGACTCATTTTAGTCACATATACCTCTTCCTCATTCTAGTCACATATATACCTCTTCCTTTTCTATTAGCATATCTAACTACCTTACTGAAACAAATAAGGAGTAATTAAGTCATTCATTTTGTTTGAAAATGAAATAAATTTAAAAAAAAAAAACTCTAATACTAACAAAATATGAGAGTATTAATTGCAAATCAAGTATTTAAGTCTATAAGATCTCTACCTGCAGTGATGATTTATACCACTAAAACTCTAACATTTACAATTGTTTGAACTAGCATTTGCAGCTTATTTCTATTTATTTTTTGTTGGAGGGGCTGAATATCTAAGAAGTACAAGAATAAGAAATGAAGATGAAAGTAGTGCACAGTGTCTTCAAACCGTTGACATCACTTTCCTTTAAACTTAATTCTCCCGCCTATTACTATCTAATAGGATGCAATTTGGATTGACAAATGAATTTCTTATAGGATACAATAAAGATCCTTAAGTATGGATTATACTCTCAACACTCAAGTCAAGGCAACAATGCTTTTACAAAGTAATAATTTTATTTTATTTTGTGTGCATTCAAGAACAAAGACAATAAGTTTGATTTATCGTTCTTGTGTAATTTCTAACGTGTGACGTCACAAATGAAGTAATGGTGCAAATTATTTATAGACTATAAAATGATGTCTTGAAGTGATGCCTTTTGAAGCAATACGTCATCAATTGATTAAAAGTCATAACTATTTGTTAGATTTATGAACCAACATAATTTAAATAATTAATGATTATTTAAAAAGACTCTTTTATAAGAGTTACACTTTTATGGCATTTTTTAGTTGGTGTTGGAAAATTATGTTCACGTCAAGTCAAAACAAAACTTCTCTCATAAACTTACCTCGTATATCGTAAATCACGTTGGAAAAACAATTTCTACAACCAGTGGCACACCTTAGAATAAATATTTAGGGGGCAAATGTATAATAAAAATATTTTAACAAGTCTAATATATAAAATAACATATAATATTAATTTTTTTAAGAAAAAATTTCTAAACAGATTTTTTTTTTTTTTCCCTCAAGAAGCTCCACCCCGTCCACAACTAATCCAAACAGATACATTAGCGTATATGTAGGGTTTTCTTAAAAACCAACACAAACTTTATATAAATTCCTTAATTTATAAGAACATGACTTTTCAACAAATACATTTCTTCATTTTAAAATATTCCAACATTTTTTTGTTCTAACTATCATTTTTCTTTTTCTTTTTTTGCTCAGAAACTATCATTTTTCTCGTCATAAATTAAAAAGTAATGTAATTTAGGCATATTTGAAAGACAAAAATCTTTTAAGGAAAATGACAGAAAAATACTACTTAAACTTCAAAATCTTATTGCCAACAAGAGTAATAGGATTAACAATAACATTAATGCAATTGACAACTTGTTTAAATGAGAAATCAACTATTTGAGATTTTAAAATTCAAGTGGTATTTTTGTATATTTTCTCAATCTTTTATTATTTGTAACCAATAATTAGAAAAAAGAAGAGATTGAGTATGATTATTGATTAGAGTTGTATAAATAGTAATTAAGCTATAATACTATAATTTAATATATATCACAATCACTTCTCGCAAAATTTGACCTTAAAAAATGCGGCGATAACATGGGTTGTTCCTTGGATCTTCATCTTATGTTGATTGGTTCACGATCACAGAGATGAAAAAGTCAGATGGTAATAAAAGGATAATTTTGGTATTTAGAGAAAAATATAATATACTGTTAAGTTCAGTTTTCTTGGGCAGTTCCCAGTTCCAGAACTCAATCTAGTATATTTATCCTGCCCTATCATACTCAGATAATGTAATTAATTCAATCCATGGATCCTACATTTTTTATTTTTAATTATAAAAATAAATCACATCCACACACATTTTTTATTATTTTTATAAGAAAATCGAAGAATATATTCCTGCATTTGTTTTGGCAGCTAGTAAGAAAAACATGACGCCCACCCACGTGGATTTGCCTTGCAACCAACAAGGATGTTTTCAGGGGAGAAAAAAATCCTCGAAATAAAGCTAACAATCACCAATCTTGCTATTTCAGATGACGACCACACCTTTGCCAAGCACATAATTACCAAGTTTTGACGCACATATATTCTACCTTCACTTCTACTACCTCCAGTTCTAATTATAAGACATAGTTGACTTTGTTTGGAGAGATTAAACAAGCTAAATAAGTTACTTAATCATTTTATATGTTGTGTATCTTTAGATTATATATTAGTTTATTACCAAACTAATTACTTTGAAGAAAAAAAATAAAAATAAAAATACTCCAAAGTAATTTAATTAACTTCTTTAATTTTTCCAAAAAAGTTAACTATGCCTTATAATTGCATGAGAAAGTATTATATTTCGTTAATCTACACAACAAATTAAAATTCACTATAAAACGAGAATTTATATTAAAGATTGGAGGCAACTATTTCATAGTTTATTGTTGCGATTAAAATATTCATGCCTAAGTAGATTTACATTGACGTGGGAAGTCTCAAAATTAGATGAAAAACTGACTTTAATAATATATGATAAAGTAAAAACTCATAAATTATTGAAACCTTATGACATTGAGTTAAGATGTGCTATCTCTTTTGTTATTTCGGATTATTTATTTTCTTAATTAACACTAAGTTTGATACTTATTATTTGTCTTCATTTGATTTTTATTTCCTTAGTTTTAAACCAAATGTTTTGGCCTCTTAAATTTTATTTTTGTTTCAGACATTAAAAAGGGACTAATAGTACTCTCATTACAAAAAAAATGCCAATTTGTAGCGGTCAAAATAAACCGCTACAAATATGCGAATTTGTAGCGGTTTATATCGAAACCGCTACAAATTTGCAGCGGTATGACTCGCGTCAAGTGGCGCGTTGGTTCGTGAACGACATTTGTAGCGGTTATCATAAACTAACCGCTACAAAATATGGCGCAAAGTTGGCGCCAAATTTATGGTGGTTATTTTGTAGCGGTTTATTTATACAAACCGCCATAGATATGGTGACAATTTGGCGCCTTATGGCGTGCCATTAGTAACAGTTTATTTGTAGCAATTTATTACGTAATGTCAAGAATCGAACTTTTGTAGCGGTTTTGGGAGCAGTTTGTAGCGGTTTTTTTAGTTAAATTTATATCAAAAACCCGTTTTGTAATTACTACAAAAAAAAAAACCGCTACAAAAATTGCAAAGTGTGCAATAGAAATTTCGAATCCCGCCAAATTTATTTTTTTTAAAAAAAAAAATACGTTCATATTTGTAGCGAACAAAATGTGATATTTTGGAATTTATTTATTTTTAAAAAAGCTACGGTTTTGAAAAATGAAAACGCTACAAAACAAAAACCGCTACAAAACAAAATTTGAAATTCATTTATCTTTTTAAAATACTAATGAAATGTTACTTACAAAATATCTCTACAAAATCTAACACATCAACCACTACACCTCATTTCTATAAATCCCCCCATACATTTCATTTCCCACATTCATTTCTTCCCACCCCATTCTCTCTCGTTTTCTCTCATTTCTTCCAACCCGGCCCCTTACAAAATCTTTGATTTCAATGTTTTATTTTTTTCTTTCTGATAATATTGATACTATTTTTTTTTCTTATCCAGAACTTTAAGTATATTTTCTCAATATTCCTTCTATCATCATCAACATTCTTTCCATAATCAAATATCATCTAATGGACAACATAATTTTTTTTCTCAGAGGTGGACAACACAATAAGTTCTTATTATCCCATGAAGAAAAGTTTAAAAAGCATTTTTAACCATAAAGAACTGGACGATGGGGTAAACATTTTTAATATTTTACATAGGATATAAAATGACAATATCAAGTATAGAAGTTTGAAAGATAAAAATATACTGTAAATTAGTAAAGATAAATATATGAAGAAACCTGATCCTGAAAAGATCACTAAACGAAGAAATTAGGCCCGATTAAGCCCTAACGGGGGGGGGTAAAACGAGAATTTTGGTAAAAAATATTATATTTTTTAAAAATGGAAAAAATTATAGAAAAATAAATAAATCTGAATTTTTAAAAGAGGGGGTCGAAATTATGGTTATTTTAAATTAAAAAGAATTGTTTAAATAATTAAAATGGTAATTAGAATAAAATAATAATATAATGCGGTGAGTCGAACTTTATAGGCGGACCAGGGAAAAGTTAGAAATAAATTCTACAGGTAAACCAGAGGTAAAAGTCTTTTCAGACTGATCAAATTAAGAACAAGTGAATTTTTACCCGAAGAAAGAATTTACCAGACGTCGATTCCAACCGAAAACCCTAATTCCTAATAAGACGGAAAGCGATCGAGATAGAGTAGAGCCGAGATAGGCAAAGTGAGAACCTATAGAAACAATTGCGTGTTTTCAAACACGGATTAAGTTAGGCAACCACCGGACGTTTTACGATTCGCGAATTATTGTCCGGAAGTTGGTTCTATCGGAAGCGATTTAAGAATCGACGCGTTTGTCCGAATATCTTCCGACGCACCGGAGAATACCTGGATATGATCAAAAAGAGGATCAAAATATATAATATGAAAGAGGATGAAAAGATCTTCAAAGTTACATGCCGGATTTTTGAGTTTTCGCGAAATCGCGAAACGGACACCGTCGGGTAGCTTTATCGGGCCAGGAGGCCATAAAGCAAGATGAAAAATCAATCTTTGACTTTTGGGGGACCAAGAGGTCGGCCAAGACCTTGAATGGTCAAGATTGCATCTTACAAAACCCTAGATCCAACTTTAATCATTTCTCAAGACTTTTGTTAATACCCACCTGTCCCTCCCTTTTTCTATAAATAAGACCCTTCCCTTCTTCATTCTTCACACCTTTTCTTCTCTCTACCTTGGCCGAAACTTAGAGTGAGAAGCTCTGCAAAAGTTTTGCCTTAGCTCCGAGTAAGTTCTTCGTCCTTAGTTTTTAGTTTAAAGTAGTTCTTTCGGTAGTTATAGTAGAACCGTTGTTTTGATCTAGGAAGTTTTAATTTGTTCCTATGCTTATTTTTATGCCTCATTGCATTGAAAGATGCCTGACGAGGTAAAAACATAGTGGGGATAATTTTGAAATGGAATACGGTCAAAGTAACGAAGTTACGCGAAATTCCGCCAAATTAGGGGTAGAAGGGCAAAATGGTAATTTTTACCTAAAATGCCAGTTATGATGTCAAATCACTAATGAAAGTGATATTACTCGATAGGGCATCGAAACTCGATTTGCCCCGTTTACGCCGCCCGACGTGCCGTGAGTGAACATTTCACGTTTTTCCGTAAAAAGTACGTTTTCCGCGAAGTACCTAACGTCGTCAACGAAGGTACGGACGCGTACTTTGTAACACTAATCTTGTGCTTCTTAAATGCATATATGTGATAGATATGTTCGTAGACCGATATACAGGTTTTACACGGGTTATAGTCATGATAACGCCGTATGTTTTCTAGCGCGAGAACACGAGTGGTATCGTGGCGGTTTGGTGAATAGTGCAAGCTGTTATTGTTGTTTTACATTGTGGGGCTTTACATACTGCGTAATGCTTATGTTTTGTCGGCATAATGATCATGCATCTATTTGTATGCTTTATGTAGTGATATACTTGTTGTATTGTCTAGAATATACGTTATCGTATATCGTATTGTTTGGGTTTGAGATTAATCGTTACCGAGATTCAATGCGGTGAATTGAATCTCAGCTATAGCATCGGATCCGGAGGAATACGGATCGAAGATCGAGGCATTCTACACATTATAAATATTATACCTACATAATATTTATACTTTCTAATGTAAGTTAATCATTTTTTAAATATTAATTATTATCATTTAATTTGTCACTTAAATAATAAAAATATTCAACATAATACTGTAACAATGGACTCAAATTATGATTTTTTATTTTATTTTGCAAAATTTTGTAGTGATTGTAAAACCGCTACAAATTTTAATTCAAATTCGGCTTAAATATTTGGTGCAATTTATGAAATTTTATCTAATATTTGTAGCAGTTTTACAACCGCTACAAAAGTTTGACACCAATTTTTTTTTTTTTTGAAATTCGTCATCTTGATCGTATCTTGTAGCGGTAACTCAAAACCGCTACAAAACATTTTGCAACAGATGTTTTTGTAGCGGTTCAAAGAACCGCTACTAATGTCATTTGTAGCAGTTAAAATCGCTGCAAATACATAATTTTAACCGCTACAAAACGTCAGTTTTTTTTGTCGTGTCTCACCATCCTTATATATAAGAATTTTTTTTTAATGGGCTTATCCTTGAATGTAAGATCCCATTTAAGTTTGTCTTAATAATATATGCATTTTTCTCATTTTACCCTCAATTAACTATTATACTATATACATTCTTCTTCACCTATTTCTTATTATTACTCACTCTCACTCAGTCACCTATTCATAAATGAGGGCATTTTTGAAAAAATAAATAAATTACCTTCATAATTATTACATTTATCTACTTTTAACTGTTTTTAAGAATTTCATGATTCAATTGAAAGGTTTTTATATTATATATAGGAACAGATGGACTAATAAATACTCCTCTAGTCTTTAATATAAAAGATATTTGAAGAGTTGGTCTTGGTCCTAAATATAATAATTTTTTTTTCATATTTGTCAATTTTTTTTGATTTACCTTCATTGATGTTCCCTAAACAATAATCAAAGAGTAGAGGGAATGAGAGAATTGATATATATAACTAGATTGTTTTAGAAAATACATGTCCTATTAGCCAACTTAACCGATTTTCTTAATTTAATCAAATTAGGTAAATATGTCTTATGTTAAAGATTAGAAGAGTATTTGATAAAATAAAGGGACTAACAAATCTAACCATTTACTCCTTTCGGTCCTTTTTGTAAGAAAAAATTGTCAAAATCACATGATTCAAAATATTAACACTCTATTTTTTTTTTTATAAGTCACTTATACAAAAAAAGTTTGTTTCAAAATATATGTAACTTGTAGGGTAATAAATGAGTTTTTGACAATTTTGTCATTCATTAATAATACAGGGTGAGAGATATGTAAATGTAGAGAGATGAAGAGAAGTGAGAGAAGATATGCACCATTCATAAATAAAGGCAAATATGGAAAAATTTATATATTTATTGTTTTTCTTTTTGCAAGAATGGAGTACAAATGACTTATAAAAAAAATAGAGTGATTGATAAAAGCAATAAATGTGTAATTTATGTGCCTGACTTTCCTATGTTAACCTTGTTTAGAAAGAGTGTGCATGAGGGACGGTGGGTGAAAATGTATTGTAGAGAGATAATAAGTAATATATATTTAATGAGAGAAAAAATGTAAATACCAACTTAAAATTTCAGACAAATCAGATTTATTTCTTATATTAAAGATCACCACAAAAAATGTCAATTTTTATTTAAAAGTATTGGAGGATATCTTTTCAATTAAAATGTGACATCCTTTGCGATTTATTGTCCATTTTCTCTCTCATTTCCTATTTCCCTTTCCCTTAACAGTTACTCAAGTGATTAATAATAATAGTAGTAGTATTTTTTTTTTTTATTATCATCGTCGACCCGTGACTATCGTTGTCATTGCCTAGAATCCGCTTAATTACCATTATTACCATTTGCGTGTTCCTACTAATGCTGACATATTTCAAGACTCGAATATTGGTGTCTTTATGTCAATACCGAAAAAAAATGTCAATACCGAAAAAATTGGCTAAATGGTAGTATAAAAGAATTTTTTTTTTTAAAAAAAAATCGAAGTAAGATATTTAATTCTAAATAAGTTTAACAAAAAAATGTCACAAGTTGAGAACTAATGTAAATTAATTAAACAAACCAAAAGAAAACTATCACAAGTTCACAACCATTTGTTCTACAATTAAGATGAATATGCCTCTGATGCAACAATCATCCGTTTACTAACTGTCTATTAATTAAGCTTAAAATTGTTCTTCTTATCCAGCCTTTGAGGTAATTTTAGGTGTTATGATTATTGTTTTTGTTTATATATTTATACGTGTGTGAGTGAGAAATTGAGAATCTTAAACTACTCGAATTCTTTAACTGACCTGCTGATAACCATGTAACGGCTCAAATTGATTTAAATTTTAAATGTCTGAATAAAATTGTGTGAGGAGCTAGACTCGGACGATGAAGAAGAATAATCCAACGAAAGAAGGAATTCATCTAGAAATAATGGCTTACTAGTATGTAGAGTTGTGCAAAGCGCGTAAACAAATCACCAGCTATATTTTGTTTTGTTTGAACATTATATATATATTTTTTTTAAAAAAAAGATAAAAAAAAAGAGGGGGAAATTTGGCGTTTAAAGTTGAAACGAGTTTAGAGGTAGATTTTATGAGGGGGATTTATAAAAAAGGAAATGAAGTGATTGACCAAAAGGAGGAGAGACAGGAAAAAAAACGATTTTATTTTTGGGGAGAGAGACACTAGTCCTGAAAGAGTGGGAGAGTTTTTAAGTCATTTACACGGAGCAGAACATGGAAATTCCCTTTTTTTTTTCCCACAAGCAATACTGTTTTGTCATTTCATAATTTATTTTTTTAAGTCCCAAAATAAAAAAACACATCCTGATTTAATTTTTCACTCGTTCATATTATTCATTACATACTTAACTTAACTCTTTAATACAATTAAGGTATTAGCATATTTTTTTTAAAATTTTTAAATTTTTTTATATATTGTATTTATTTAGATTTAAATTATATGATCTTTTTTTTTTGGTATCTCAAATTAATTAATTTTCATAATCTCTCTCGAAAAATATTTAATTTGAGAGACATCGAAGTCGAAAAAAAAAATCTCGTGAAAAGATCATATAATTTAAATCTAAATAAATACAATATATAAAAAAATTTAAAAAATTTTAAAAAAATTGCCCCTAACCCATTCCTCTCGCTCTCGCCCCTAACCCACCTCCTTCCATTTTGTCCTATTCGCATTTCTTCTTCTTTCTTTTTCCTATATATTAGAGGTTTTTCCTCTTCATTTCCCCTCCGATTCCTTTCTTTTTTCCATTATTATTCCCTTCTTCTTCTTCTTCTTCTCTCTGACAGCATCACGGGAACAACAATGGAAGAGCTAGGGACGTTGTGGGCCTATGAATCAGAGGTGGGTCTTTGTTCTTTGCCTGTTTTCTCTTCATCTACCTCCTTCTTGTATCGTTATTCACTCAAAGTTTCTTCCTTTTAGTTTGATTCTCTGTTTTTCAATGCCTGTAATGTCACATCTTTCATTCGCTTCTTATAGAATTCAGTTTTGAGACTTTCTTTTTCTTTCAAGGTTCAAACTTTCTGCCTGTCTTGTGAATTTTTCAGTTCCAGTTTTCTAATACTGGTCTGCGAACTGATTTTGGAGTATATTCTTTCTGCTTCGCTCAAAATTCGGAAAGATTTCAGTACTAAAGAATAAACTTATTCTGCTATTAATACTATAAAATTCTGTGTTTGTGTGTGTTTTGGGGACAGAGCAATGAAAGATCTTCTTTGGTGAATTATGTGCTTTTGTCAGTCTTTAGTCTGCACCTTTTAGAAGTTTGGCTTTGCTTTCAAACTTTGTGAATGTGACACAGCAGGCAGAAAAAGCCAGATATTTTTCCCCAATTTATTTCTTTGACCCTATGCAAGTCTTCGTTTTTGAGAAGATAGGTGGTATATTGCCGACTCTCTCTTGTAATTTCCTGGTTTGTATTAATTTCTACTATACTAATTCTATATTGACCCCCCTTTTTCCGTAATTTTTTCCCTTTTATTTAAATAGTTTCCTATTTTAAAAAATCTTTCTTTATTCGCAACTCTGGGAGATTACTGACATTTTATGGTTCTACCGGGACTAAACTCGAATTAGATAGAAATCCATTCCCATACAAAACGCAAAAGCCCAAGTCTAACATCGATCCCTGGGTCCACGCACCAAACGTTGTCGTTTACCTTGTTCATTTTATGCCGTATTTTTTATTTTTAAAAAAAATGTTATTCCTGCTCAAAATTCTCTCCGTAACGTGCTCTCAAAGTTACAGTCACAGTCGGAGGCTTGATGTGAAACACTGCAAGAAATTTCCATTTAATTTCATCAATGAATCCACCGTGAAACTTTAGTTTCGATAATGACATTTTCAGTTTCTGAATATGCAGAGCATTGAGGAATTGAAGCAGAAGCTTCTACATGCGACGCTGGAACTAGAATCAGCAAACAAACTCAAGATGGAACTTTTGGATCTCCTCAAGATTGTGTTCCATGAAAGAGACGAACTTCGAGAAGCACTCACCAAAGTTCTTCACAAGCTCGCAACCACATCGTCATCTAATGTTCCCAACAATAGTGTTATCCCTCAACTTATTCCCGAAACTCTTATTATGGTTCCAAACACAAAAGCCAACTCAAGCATCACTGAGTCCAACAGTCTCTCTCACGGTTCTTCCGCTGTTGATTCCTTCCTGGACGCTGTTTCTTCTCCTGATTTCTCAAACATTAACGTTGTTGACTCCCGAAACGTGGGTTTTCTCAATTCTGAAAAGACAACACAGCGTGATTCTGCGAGTGTGATAATTGAGAATATGATCAAAGGAAAAACTCTGCCTCAAAAAGGGAAGCTTCTTCAGTCTGTGATGGAGGCTGGACCATTGCTTCAGACTCTTCTTGTTGCTGGTCCTCTTCCTTGTTGGAGAAACCCACCTCCTATTCAACCCATAAAGCTTCCACCTTTCAACCTTAAAGACTTCGAATCCCCAGCTCTATGTTCTTCAGCTTCTATGTTGAACTTTGCTATTAACAACCCTGTTTCTTGGCAATCGAGTTCGACTCCGAGTTTTAACTATTATCAAGTTCCTGCAAGCAAGCGTCAGAGGCTTTGACGACCAGTGATTTTGATTCAAGTTTCAATTTAGTGCCTTTTAAACCCCCGTTTGTAAATGGAGTTCGGTGATTGGTCTAAATGGCATACCCTGGTTTTGAGTGATGTTTGAGGGACTTAGCCTTGTCGGTTTTTTCTGATGTTTATGTTTAGAGACAAAAAGGCAAATTTAGTTCTAATATGCTAATTTTTGGTCTCTCTTTTTTATCAATCCTCTGAAAATACTATGCTAAATTTAGCTTACAGAGACATACAAACATAACGTACTTGGACAAAGAAAATCTAAACTAAATAATAGATAAAAGTTTGTCCAGCATAAATGTCAGGATTTAAGCAAAAACTGAAAAAAATATCTTCTTTTTTTTTTTTTAAATTTTTTTGTGGTGACTTAGATATTATCTAATACAAGAAACGATCGCATGTGTGAATCCTTAAACTTACCTCCAACTACTATGTCGCTATATGGATATATGTACTTAGGTAAGAACGCTCGGTTCTGTTGATTAATGCTCTTGTTGACCGCAATTTACTAAATTGAAATGGTTGGCAAAGGCCTCATTTGCTTGAGCCGATAATGATGTCTTTCAATTCAGGCACGTCTGAGGATAATTCTTGGTTTTGGGAAGGGCACAAAGCATCCTCAATTATCATATCTGCTGCCCTCTTCCTCCTACTAACATTCTACTGCATGTGGCAGTTCTGCTTGTATGGAGGCCCTCGCGCTAGTTCCTCTAGAAACCAGCCTTCAAGGGGGGATTTCAATGAGCCTGATCCTGATGGTCATCATCATTCTATACAGATTCAAGGTCTTGGTTTAGAGTTGTGGGTCGTATCATCTCTTCCGACGTCTCAGTTTAAGAAGAATGAGGGAAGTAACAAAGAGTGTGCGATATGCTTGGCAGAGTTTGAAGAAGAAGAATGGGTTAAGAGACTACCTAGCTGCTCTCATGTCTTTCATGTTTCTTGCATAGCCACCTGGTTTCGGTCTCGCTCGAATTGTCCTATCTGCAGATCTAATGTCAATCATCAAGATCATCTCGCTCTTAGCTTGGAGTCATCTGTTTCTAACTACGCGTCGCTTGACGAGACGTTGAGCAGAGAAGAGCTTTCGAGAGAAAGGCCTTCACAAGTAGGCCGCCGTCAATCATCAAGATCTATTTAGTTGTTTTCCTGTTTATTTGGTTCCTGGCTTCGGATGGTTTTTTCTTGTCTGGATTTTCAACTTCGTGATTACTTGCACCAATAGGCAACCGCGGGAAGAAAGAATCGAAACGCCATACTATGGCACTTGGGTACATTCGATCAAGCAAGGAGATAATAAATAGAAATTCGCCAATCAAAACTTCATTACTATAACAAACCAAAAGGTTAAAACAGAAGTTTTAGTGTCTGTTAAATTTATCTTATTTTAAGTAATTTTGTACGAAATGAAAATATGAAAAAAATAAAATTTACCTCAACATCTAAAACAACGGATTCGACCATTGCTACATTATAAGGCGTCCCCTTTCGTGGGTAATTTGTTAATCCCATTGACACGTTAGCAACCCAACCCTCGTTTAGTTCTGTAAAAATTTTGCATGGATTAAAAAGGCAACTTTGAAATATCACAAACACAAACAAGGTACAAGGGATAACCATCTGGTGCATGTAGAGACCGCGAATTTTTCATTTCGCACAACGCCACACACATTTTAAGATAAAAAAGGGCGATCACGGTCTGCTCAGAGTTCACATTGAATGAAAAGATAGTAAACTCTTTAAACCCACCAATTTAAAAGTAAATTTCATGGCAAAATTGTAACCCAAGGTCTGCTTAATGACAATTGAACAGGAATAAACCAAATAGTAAAACAACATAAAGAACTCAACCATGTTTCCAAAGTCTCCTACGAATGATCTCCCAATGAAACTGACTAACAACTATTACAAGAATAATAACGCAGGTGATGCAGGATTCACACTTAGACTTAGATAATCCCAATTTTGTTTGCTACGTCCAATGCATCATAATCAGGTGTCAGCCTAACATATGCCTTCTTGGTGCCATCGGGCCTGTAATAGTATAAAGCAAAATTTAGGGGGCGAATGCAGCAGAGTAGAGCAAGTATAGAAGAAAACTCAGCAAAGTTGCTCCATCAATCGATACTGCTCAAACCAGTTCTCCAGATATGCAATTCCATACATAACACAATCAACCAAAAGAACAAAAATCTAAGATTATAAATGCAAGTTGTCAACACTATGCCAGGCACTCCGAATTCTTTCCTCATAAATATTAATACCTAACCAAAAACCTAGAAATGCCAACACATATCTAACTTGAACCCAAAAATAAAATAAAATAAAGCAGAAGAGCATAGATGGCAAGGGGCAATATGGATCATAATTAGAAATGCTCCAGAGTAAACTGATTATTGTCAAAGCCTAGCTCACCTGATCAAGGTATTTACTTTCTTGGCCTGAATGTCATACATTTTCTTCACCGCATCCTTTATCTTCTTCTTGTCAGCACGTAGGTCAACAATGAAAACCAAAGTGTTGTTGTCTTCAATCTTTTTCATTGCAGACTCAGTAGTGAGAGGGTACTTCAAAATTTGATAATGATCAAGTTTATTCCTTGGTGGAGCACTAATGCGAGGGTATTTGGGGTTCCTAGCCTTCTTCAAAGTCTTTGGCCGATGGAATGTAACAGAGGTTCTGATTTTCTTGGCCTTCTTTTTGAAGGTAGGGCCTGACCTAACTGCTTTAGCAGTTTTCAAGGCCTGCGCCTTCGGATCAGTTTTCTTCGAACTATCAACTGATAAAATGACTTGATTCAGTCACACACAAGATCTCCAGCACCAATTAAATTTTAAAAAAATAAATAAATTCTAGACCAGCCATGTTATAGGGAAAAATCAATTCCAACAGTATTTCACGCATCAGCCTTACAAAGAATAAGAATAACATCAACTGCACTCTACTGCATGACAATCACTACTCCGCATCCTTATGGAAAGGATTTAGAGAAACTTCAAGTTGTTTTCTTTATCACTCAAAGAACAGAAGAGTTTAAAATCAATCGTGGAAGAAAATAAAAGCATGCCATCTTAGCTGGAAAAAAGCTGTGCAGATCGAGATCGAGAGAGTTAACAATGTCAACAAAGGTGCTGAAGCTGATTGATCATTGATAAATAATACTCGCTTACTAACTTCCACGAAGATGGGCTTCTCATTAACAACTAATAATAAAATACTAGTATATAACAAGTCTATCAAAGACAATAAAGCCCGAAGCTAAGCTATAAAATCTTGCAAAGGCAATGCTGTCAAAAATATCGTTTTTCAATAAGAATTGCTAAGGCAACCTGATATTTACTAGATCATTTTTCAATAAGAATTGCTAAAGCAACCTGATTTGTACTAGTAAAGATTAAATATCCATACATTTGCCGTAAAGAGAATTGACTTGAAATACAGGGACAACTAAGGACAAGTACATTACTTTTATCGTTAAATGGGTAAATTCAACGACTATATCATCATGTTCGCCCGAATTCGAACATCCTTGATGCAAATCGAATGTTGATATCGAAAGGGAGGAAAGTACTCGATAGCGACGAGGAAAATACCTTTAGCTGGAGCCATGGGTTGCTGGAATTGATACTCGACCTATTCAATGCTAAAACGAGAGAAGAATTAACCGTCGGAAACTCGAAAACAGAAAATCATTTGTAGTTAAAGCATTCAAAATCGGATACACACCTGCACAAGAAGAGCAGCCGTCTAGGGTTTTGGACGGGAGATGCACGGGTTATATCTACCCAGGAACTAAATTTTTCTATAGCCTGGCTCAATGTAAGGAGGAGACCTGGGCTTTAAAATATTCTTTGGGTCTATAAGAGTTAATAAGCCCGTCCAATTATTTGGTGGGGTCTATAAGAGTTATGGTTATTAAACAGATACAAAAAATGGAGTTTCACTTTTCTTCCTCAAAAGACATTTTTTGTCATGGAGTCGGATCTCCTTATCTGGTTCCAGTAGGTGATGGTTGGAGGTTGTATTACAGAGGTGTTGGAGATGGAAGAAGGAGCCATAGGAATGGGCTGAATGGCAGTTTTCCTATATAAAGAAGCTTACTGCATTCATGGCTTGTCCTGTTAATGACTATTTACATTCTTTTATGATTTCACTTTTTAGCCGAATGAATCTGGGAAAAATAACTTGGACAAGATGTTTCATAAGAAATCAGTAATACTGAGTTATAGAAATTTTGTTCCTTTTTGTCTTGTTTTTTTTTTGGTCATAGAATCTATTAGTAGACACAGGAAATTGTATCCCTTCTATTTAAATCTAACTGCAGAATGATACACTTGTGTTATTTCATAATATGTTCTATTTGGTTGCTGTGAACTGCAACGTTTATAACATATAAAAGCATTGGCTTTCAGGTTCAAACATGTAATGTCTTTTCTTGGCAAAGAAAGGAAAAATAATACTTCTTATGTCCTTAATATAAGATATATTTGAAAAATTGATTTTGGTTCTAAATATAAGACAGTTTTTATATTTATCAATCTTTTACCATGTATTACAATTTATTATTTTATACCGTTGATGAAATCTGTAAACAAAAAAATAAAGAATTAGATTTGTATTGTATTAGGTAATTCTAATCATTGGAATAAAAATAAAATGTGTTAACAAACGTAATTCTGATTCTCGGAATAAAAATAAAATGAGTTAACAAACGTAATTCTGATTCTCAGAAATCTTCACAGGCACAGAATCAGAAAAAATTGTTTCATCTCAGAATTAATGCTAGAGAACAGAATGGTTGCCATGCACACCCTAAGTACCCCCTTATACTAAAAAAATATCTATTTTTTAAATATATATATATATATATATATATATATATATATATATATATATTATATTGTCATTTTTTAAAGATTTTTTTTGAAGGAATATTATATATTATATCTCAAGTATGTGAGCTGGATTAATAAGCAATCTCTTGTACTAAAAAATATATAAATATAGATATACTCCCTTTATTCTATTTATAAAGCATGTCATTAATTTTGTTTAAAAAAAATGTATACTCTTCATTTATTATAGTGTGAAATTTGTTTAATAAGGTTTAACATTTTGTTTGACCTAGGAAAAACATGTTGAATATGCCTTATAAATTGAATTAAATGAAGATTACTGCATGAGGATATCTTGGAGCGGGGTCCCGTGGGCAAGAGGAGATGCATTATATGTGAAACAAGAGTTCCGATCAAGAACGATTTGTAAGCCGCGACAAAACATTATTGCATGTCATGAAGCTCAAGTTGTTGAGAGCACTCTGACCAAGTATGTAATTAGATGTCGGAATCATGTACAAGGTTGCGATTGGAGAGTAAGAGCAATTACACCGAAGAACAGCAACACTTGGGTGGTAACTAAATGGGCTGGAAATCATAGTTGTGTGAACCAAAATCTCTCTCAAGATCACAAACAACTTGATTTGGCGGTTATTTCTGAGGCCATAATAGGTATGATGCACAATACCGTTTGATAATTTGTGAATTTATTTGTGTTGAACATAAATAACATTTCTAGTGTACAAGAAAGGATCACAAACTCTTTTTATGATTGGTTTTACGGACATGGTCAAGGAAACACCTTCGGTACCTATGATTACGATACAAGAAATGGAATGTTTGGTTACCATATTTCTTACGGGGAAGGCATGGAAGGCAAAACAAAAAGCAATTGCTAAGGTTTACGGTGATTGGGACGAGTCATATGCGTTCGCGCCAAGATGGTTCGAACACATGTTGAAATTTTCGCGGGTCTATTTATCATATTCAACATGGACCATATATTGTTGATCGGCGGGTTGTTAATGGGATTTGTGTTTTTCAACGTACATTTTGGACCTTTCGTCAATGTCAGCGAGGCGTTCAATGGTAGATGTCTAGATGAATCGAAATTGCGTGGTAAGGGACGGCCTAAATCACGCATTCGCAATGAAATGGATGATGTTGAGGTCCAACCTAGCTCGATCGAATGAAATGTAGTATATGTGTTTGGACATAATAGGCGTTCATGTCCTACGAGACGCATAGCAAATTAGATGATATTTATTTTTGCATTTGCTCCCATTTGTGCGTTTGAATGAGATGTAGTAATTTCAATGAAAAATTAATCTTCGAGTTTTCATAATTTTATCCTTTATGTGCATATACTCAAACTTGATTTAAAATTTGATTTTTAAAGTTGATTAGCTACACGTTCGTTGGTCACTGAGACAATGATGTCATAATACAGTAATCCATGAAAATATAAGCTAATACAGTAATCCATACAAATAAGTCATAATACAGTAATCCATGAAAATAAGTCATAATACAGTAATCCAGACGTCATAATACAGTAACTCCATGCAAATATAAGATACGCTCGGGTGGAGTATATGGAGGCCACGGTGAAAAACGCGGTCGGGTCCACGTCCATCAAGCCTAAATTCTAAATCCTCGGTAGCGGTTCGCAAAAAGTCGTTGCCATGGTCACCTGTGTCGTCAGATGCGCGTTGTCTGGAAGGTACGGACGACATCGGATCCCGCCTCGAGAAAACCCTGTCCGTGGCCGAGGCGGGCGGCAAAACCTGTTAACGGGCGATAGCCACGAAGCCTAGAAATCCATATTGAGGCTGGTATTTGAATCCGAGGAAAACCATGCCTGGGTGCGGTATGAAGTGGATGCAATAAGCCGGTTTGGAATTCTCGTGATTGCCACTCATACGAGTAAGGAACTTGTGTGTCGACAGCGAACATCGTAAGGCGTGGGTAAGAAGGCCTCGGTACATGTATCTGGAGGAGGCACTCTCGCGCGCCTCCGGGTGCCATCTCCTGTGGGTACCACGTAAAAGAGTATAGGTCATATTGTTCCACATGACTAGTCGATATACGCCTTTAATACCGGGATGTGGTATCTCATATGCCTCCATCTCGTGTCGTGGTCGTCGTTGACCCAATCCTCGTCCTTCCTTTGCACGGCGAGGACCTCTAAAGGATCCGTACACTCTCTAAGCTTCCGCAGTGCGCGCTGGGACCAGCTCGCCTTCGGCTAAACTCTCTAAGTGCTCCCAAGAATCGGTGACAAACCTCCGAAATCTCCATATTGTTGTATTGAGCTCTGTCAAAAAACGGTTCCCTTTATTCTATTTATAAAGCATGTCATTAATTTTTTTAAAAAAAAATGTATACTCTTCATTTATTATAGTGTGAAATTTGTTTAATAAGGTTTAACATTTTGTTTGACCTAGGAAAAACATGTTGAATATGCCTTATAAATTGAATTAGGAGAGTAGATGTTATGGTAGCAAGTGTCATGTCTCGATACATCAAAGTGGGCCAAACATGTTTTTTCCCCTTAAAAATAGTTGAGCAACAAAATATAGTGGCTTTAGTAAAATAAATATAAAGTAGGATCATGCTATTTTTACCAAAGTTTCGTAAAAAAGGCATCATATGTATATGTATGTATGATTATATAAAAATATATGCGTGTGTATAAATATTTATATATAACCTCATGATTGACAAACATGTGAACTTAATAATGTGTCTCAGGAAAAAGAAAAGAAGAAGAAGAACTCAATAGTGTATACATTTATTAGATGTTTCAACTTTCAAGAGTTTTTTTAAGGGAGTCATTATTGAATATATTGATGCAGAATATCAAATATACGTGTGCGCATGCGCAACATCAGTTTTTCCTTTAAGAATAAATAGTTCCAGCATAGAATACAGAAATCAGTAATAAAGGTCCAATTTATTTTACTTGTATATATTATATATACTTATATAGTTCTCAATTACTCTCTTTCTGATTTTATTTTTCACAAATAAATCATCACTCATGACGATAATGCTACATTTCAAGCTCATTAGATATCAACATTTGGTTTCTAAAAATAATAAATGTAAAACTTCATTTTCCTATTGGATTTCTACCATAGACTCGCTGTGAGATGGAACCCACCATTTCCCTGCTCCTCCTTTGGGTGAGTAGAAAGAACTCCTCTTTTGGACAACCATTCCGTTCAGATAAGATCTAAATTCTAGACCGTCTAGATGAGATCTGGACAGTCCAGATTTCATATTTTAGAAAAATGTTAGTTCAGATATTATCTTTATTTTAGATTTTCTACACATTAAAATAATTGTTTATTAAAAAAATTTGGGCAATTTAGATCTCATTTGGACGGCCTAGATGCTCCCCCAAAAGACAAGTAGGAAGCGGTTTCTGTGACGCCGATATTGCCCCTTGCAGTAATTTTTAGGTGTTCATGTCTTTAACTTAAATACACTATTACTCCCTCCAGTCCTAATTATAGGAACACTTTTATAGTGCAAATTACACTACAAAAGTATTTTTATAATTAGGACCGGAAGTAGTATTAAGAAACAAAGCGAAAATCCAATAAAACTCACCCGAGGAAAAAAAAGAATCTTTTGATTGGAAATGTTCCAGTATCAAAATGATTACAATCTTAAAAAAATGAACATTAAATGCTTCACACACTTCTTTCAATTCAATAAGAAAATATCAGCTCTTTGTTTTGACTACGTATTAGGTTGAAGCTTCCTTGTCGGGTAAGTCATTGTTATTTACAATAGGATTGATGAATCCAGATAGTGGAGATTGTATATCAGAACCATAAACATGACCCATTTTGGTTCTTTTTGTTTCCAGGTACCTCTTGTTTTCTTCGGTGATCGGTGTCAACACAGGAACACGCCCTATTACAGCCAAACCATAACCCCTCAGTCCAACAAACTTTGCTGGGTTATTTGTCATTAACCTCATTGTTCGAACTCCTAAATCCCTCAAAATCTGCACTTAATTAACATCATAATTCCAACATTAGAATCAAAACATGCAAATACTAATGTACATCTTGAAGAAGAAGGAGAGAACAAACCTGGGCACCAATGCCATATTCACGAGCATCAACGGCTAAGCCAAGGTCCAAGTTGGCTTGAACAGTGTCACGACCTTGATCCTGCAAGTTATATGCGTTTAGTTTGTGACCAAGTCCAATGCCTCTTCCTTCATGACCTCGAAGATACGCAATTACGCCTCTCCCAGCTTCCTCTATTAACTTCATAGCCAACTCTAACTGGTTCCCACAGTCACATCTAGCTGATCCAAATATATCCCCTGTTATGCACTCTGAATGTACTCTCACTAACACATCTTGCCCATCTCCTATCTCTCCCTGTTCATTTATGCATGTCTCAGAAACTTACATGAAATTTAAACGAAACAACTAATCAAAGCCAATATGTATAATATATATCGAGGTATACCTTCACAATAGCCACATGTTCAGTTCCATCCAATTTAGAGTGATAGCAATATGCTTGAAATACGCCCCATTTAGTAGGGAGGCGTGAGAAGCTAGTTCGTTCAACCAGTTTTTCTCGCTTTCTCCGGTACCTTTATCATAAATATAATGATTAGTTTGTGATACTTCATCCAGCTTAGGGGGTGGCCAGGTGTACTAGTATAATAGAACAATCACAAAACTTACCTTATCAAATCAGTTATTGAAACAATTGGTATGTTGTGTTGTAATGCCAAGTTTTTAAGAATGGGTAAGGGAGCCATAGAACCATCTTTTGAATCAACAAGAGCTGAAAGAAGAGAGACAGGCCTCAAGCCAGCCATGGTGACCAAATCTACAGAGGCCTCGGTGTGAGCTGCTCTTCTAAGAACACCACCATCTCTGTATTTAAGGGGAAACACATGACCTGGCTTTCTGAAATCTTCTGGCTTTGAGTCTGGAGATGACAGAGCAATAACTGTCTTTGCTCTATCTGCAGCTGATACACCCGTGGAAGTGTCAACTTTTGCATCCTAAACACACACAAAGAACAAAACTATAAATGGTTCTATTTGTTGCTGCAAGCTCACAAGCAGGATTGTAGACTATGAAGCATACCACAGTGATAGTAAAAGCTGGGGCAGAAGAATCCTCAAATTCAGAATCAGGAGACATAAGAGGAAGCTTCAATCTTTGAAGATCCTCATCCTTCATGCCCACAGAAATAATTCCAGATCCGTGCTTTATCATGAAGGCCACATGTTCTGGACTAGTCATCGACGCAGCCATTACAAGATTCCCTTCGATTTCCCCATTTTCATCATCTATCACAATCACAAACTAGCACAAGCCATTGCATTTTATTATTAGAGATTCATCATAAATTGATTTATTTTTTAACAGTTTTGTAAATAGAAGGTGTACATATAGAATCTTTGAGAGGCAATGAGCAAAAATTATAATAAAGAGACCAACCTTCCCTTGACGTAGTGCATTAAGAGCCTGCTCAATGGACGAGTAACCTTTGGTGGGGCAATCTGGATCACCTTCAGCATCACTCACAAAGAAATCTGCAGTTTCTGGTGTGATTTCTGCGTCTAATGTTCCAAATGGTGCTGAAGATGACTCGTCCATCGCACCAAACATTGACCCATTCTCGTTCTTCTTCATGCCTCTTTCACCATATGAGTTTCCCACTCCAACTTCACACAGCCCTTTCTTCCACAAGCCATTTCTTGTACGCTGAGCTGTCAAGGAAGAGCGATTCAAGCTGCCACAAAATATTCACGCTATTCTTAAATTCAACGCTCACGTCAATGGTTTCAACTTTCATATCAGAAAAGGAAAAAGATCAAAACACTACCTTGAGCTGAAGATGACATGGGAGATTAAGAAGCGAGGGAATGAAGTAGAATCCATCAACTCTGGCTTGAGAGTTTTCGTTTTTTAGTTTTTATGGTGGTTTCATCAAATCCTATAACTTCATTTTTCTTTTCAGGTGACTGTTATGACCAGAACGGTAGTAAAAAAGGGAAAAAATGAAAGAAGAACCACCACTAGTTGGGGTCTTGTGAACTCCTTTTTGCAGACGGAAACGTTATCTTGTATTTATAACTAGTAATGCAGTTAGGCTCTGAGCCACAAGCTAACACAAGTTGCGTGGGATTGTCGTATAGCTCACACCTACACGATTCTGATGAACACCAGTAGGAAGCAAGATAAACTGAAAATTGCCCACCGTACGTGCTTTGTCCTTTTGGTAAGATGCTGATCATTATCAATTCGTTTAAATTAACACAAAATCTAAAATCTGAATAATACAGCTTATTCTTATTGACAATTTTAAAACAATGAGTGGATAAGTAGATCTGACGTAGAAATGAGGTAAGGTTTGAATATGGGATCCCTTATTTAATCAATTAAAAATTATTTCTAAGAGAGTAAAAATAAAATTATTGTAGTTTTTGTCATTATTACTCAATGCTACCTTTTTTCATACAAATATTTAATAAGATATGATATTGTCACTATCAATTTTTTGTTACTACCAATGTCACTACCACTTTCTCACCGTTAGATCAAAATCTCATCTACCTTTATCATTTCTCTCTCTTATTGAGATTCTGATCTAACGGTGAGAAAGTGGTAGTAACATTGGTAGTGACAAAAAATGGTGACAATATCCTATTCCATATTTAATATATGATATTATTGGGTAAATTCAAATGTTGTCAAATCTAATTAAAAAAAAATTTCTTGACATTTAAACCCTCAGTTACACTTATTTTTTCTTATTAACTTTTTAGGGGACTGAAAGACATTTCACATATAAAATCAATTTTTCTTATTTTCCATTTTTTTCCTGTAAATTCATTTTGGGTCGAGCAGATTTGATCTGAATCCATGAATCACTAACGGGTATGACCCGTTTAAGATGACCCGTCAGCTGGGCCCATCAGTCAAAGGAAGAACCATCCCAATCGGGAGTCGGTGACCCTTTCAGCGAAGGCGGAGGCTGACGTGGCAGCCCAAGGTGTTAGAAGGATCCGGTTTCTCTCCTTTGCCTTTCTCTACACATCCCTCCCATCCTATATCCACACCGTTAAAATTTTGATCTAAGGGTCTAGAAATATTTTGAGAATTTTCCAAAATAAAAAAAAAATCTAGACCGTTAGATCAAGATTTGGACAGACACTGTAAGGATAAGGGATGTGAAGAGGGGTGGATGGGGAGAGGATCCGTTAGAAAGGCACGCCGGAGAAAGCGGGACGCCTGAGGCTGAGGGGCCAATCCCTTTCTGTTCTGTTTTTTGAACTCTCAGTCTAACGTTTACACTCTCGAGGGAAAAATCAGAGCACGCTGTTCCCGTTGTCCGGTCTCTCCCAGCCTAGTGTCCCGCGCTATCCACTTCTCTTTCGCGCCACATTTCCTGGCTGTGTTCTTATTTCCAGGTTTTCGTATGTTCTATGTGCGTGTCGTTCCTGGGCTATGGCGGGATTAGCCTCTTCTCTGTCAGGTGATTGGAGGGAAAACAGGTTGTATAAAGGAATATTTGCGGTGTCGGGAATCATGGTCACACTCGTCACCTATGGTGTTTTGCAGGTTTGTTCTATCGACGTCTACTCATTTCTGCTTGCTTTTTCTTTTTCTTTTTTTTCTCAGTCTGCAGGTTTGAATCTGAATCCTTTCACAGAAATGCTGATTTCGCTTAATTCATTGGATTCGAACCGTAGTATTGCACTCGATTACCAATTGGATTTGCTGATTTTAACGACTTTCACATTGAATTTGAGAGTTTAGTACATTTTGTCTGAATTCAATAATTTAATGAATCGTATTTATTTCTGGTGAGCTTGACCAACACAAGTGTGATCTTCTAGTTTGATACATGTAATTAATTCGCATGTTCATGTATTCTTTGTTATTTAGGCCTAAAACAGAAGTTTCCAAAATACCATTGGCGGTTCTATTTGAATAAATGTCTCATGAAGTCATTACCTGTAGATTATTTTAATTCTTTTTTCGAGTGAATGCCGAATGTTTACTTTGTTGGAAAAAAACAAGCTTGATTAGCCATCATTAACAAGTCAGGAACAAATTAGATTCATCTCTTGATTAGCCATCCTTAAATCTTTACACATCTTGATGGTTGTTTGGTTGTATAAGTAACTACCTGTCATAAGAGGTTCCAACTAATTAGATTCAGCTCTTCTTCAATCATCTGTTTCTTCTTTAATCTTTACTTTCAGTTAACTTGCAGCTTCTTTTTGTCTTGTTCACCGGATAATAACTGCTCTTTGGTTTTCCATAGTGTAACATATAAAAAAAACCAGTGTCCTTATATATATTTTGTTCTTGCAGGAAAAGATCATGAGAGTTCCTTATGGGGTAGATAAGGAGTACTTCAAATACTCACTGTTTCTTGTTTTCTGCAACCGCATCACAACAACTGCTGTTTCTGCTGGTTCCTTACTGGTGAGCTGGGCTTATATGGAATAATATTGTCATGTGTATGCACTCTTTAATTCTCTGGTTTAGCTGCATAAACGCAGTTAGTTGTGTCACACGCTTTGTAGTACCATAAATTACAACCTGCATTTGTAGAGTTTGAATCATCTGTGACTCTGTAATTTTCAAATTTTATTGCAGGCAAGTAAAAAAAAATTAACTCCAGCAGCTCCTATTTACAAGTATTGTGTTGTGTCAGTAACAAACATTCTGACCACAACTTGTCAGTATGAGGTAATCTGCATTCCTTCTGCGTATCGATTCGTTTTGAAGTTCATGTAAATTTGCTATCCTTATCAGTTAAAAGTTGATGATCATATTGCTTAATCCAGGCCCTTAAATATGTCAGTTTCCCAGTTCAGACTCTTGCAAAGTGTGCTAAAATGATCCCAGTTATGGTAAGTCAAATTTTAGCTTTGGAATATTTCAGCTACTTCTTATCTCTATTATTCTACTCATTAATACTGAATTTCTTCATTTGTGAAAACTGTGACTCTTAGCTGATTGGTGTATTTGGCATATCACCAATCCAGTCTCCGTTTTTTTGGTATATAATCCTTGATTTGTATTATGGTTCCTTTGGTATACAAAAGAGACAGTTTCTTGAGCTATATAGATGTGTTGTAAGGATGCAAACATGTCAAACTATCTTCTTCTTGATTTCTAAAATTCCATTCCCTCCCAGCTTTTTCCGGGTCAAAGATTAGATGAAATCTTTATACTTGTGTCTTATTTTACCGTGCTTCGACATTTTTCATGGTTGATTGATATCTTCCACTGAATTTTTTGCTCAAGACTTATTTGACTCTGCATTTATACTTTATACAGATCTGGGGCACTATCATAATGCAGAAGAGATATGTGGGACATGACTATTTCTTGGCGTTTTTGGTGACACTGGGCTGCTCAATATTCATCCTATATCCTGTAATTTTTTTCTTTGGTCCTTAAGTTTCTTTTTTTCTCGTCGTCATTCCCTCTACATTTTGTTAATTTCTATCAGAGAATCAACAATGAACGCCTATATGGCTATATGCACCTAAAATCACATAAACGAATTTTTCCTACTAAACAGTGGATCAATAAAAATGAAACAAAACTTTACTAAAATGAACTTCTCATATCATTCTGTGAGTTGTTACCAATAGCAATATTTTGCCCATAAGAAAAAAGGATACTAAATTCTTCTTCCTGAAAAGGTCTTGGTGTTTTCCAATGTAACTTTGTACTTAGAATTTGTCCTACTAAGTCCATTTAGAGCCAATTAGGGTTTATAAAGGGCCAAAAGTTTCAAAATCTTCTTCTCAGTTACGGTTACTATTCATTTGGTCATCTCCAGATTTTCACTTAAAAAATTCACAACTTTTTCTAGACAAATCAAGTTGAGGCGGCTTGATTAAAGCGCTTGAAGGTGAAAAACTTTTGTGAAGGGAACTTAAGGATAGTTTGGCTTGGCGGTTATTTAGAGTTCTCTCTCCCCAACTTGTATTTTCTTCTTTTAACAGCTGTTAATTTTGAATCATCAAATTTAATTGGACGGCTTACCATTAATAGACTGCAATGGACTGTCGACTTAGTGGAGAGAAGCCATCCACGATTATGATAGAGACTAAGATAGTATGAAATTCCTAAATCTCACACTAAGTAGTATAAATGCTCTATAGGGTACATATGTAGGGTTCCTTTCCCTCACCAATAGCTAGTTCGTTAGGGAGGGAGGGTCCCTATTAATAGGTATCAAAGCTAATGGTAGGCAATTCGCAATTCCGAAAAAGACTACTTGTGGAGGGTTTTAATTGACAGAGTTTTGACTAGCAAAGAAGCCAAGTGAAGTGTCATATAGTGTAGACATTGGGATGTTTTACCCTCCCAGAGGGCTAATTAATTGTAGTTTGAGATGCCTTAGTCCCACATTGAGTTCTATGGGGTGCGTAATTGAGTTGGTTTTTGATTCCGCATAGATGATCATCAAAGGAATAGGATGAGGGGGAGAGAAAAAGTTGAGACTGCGCCCCGGGGGGGTCATAATTCTAAAATATTTTTTTATTTACTTTTGCTCGGTTGATCATTCAATTGATGATTCATACAAACTTTAATAATTCAGGAGCATTACTGTAAATTTGTAATAAACTAAAATATTAATTCGTTGTTCATGTAGGCAGGACCTGACATAAGCCCATATGGTAGAGGAAGGGAAAATACTTCTTGGGGCGCTTTCCTAATGATTGTTTATCTTGGGTATGACTACAAAAATAATGCCTTTTATTTTGATGAGTGATTTAATATTTACTTGTAAAAAATTTTAAACATGAATACTGCCTTTGCTCATTTGACATGTCCCTTTTTATTTGTTAAACTATTTTCAGTGCTGGGGGGAAGTGTAGCTTACTTACCTGACAGTTGGGGTTTCCCCCCTTCCTCTCTTTAACTACACTCAATGTAATTATATTAAATCCTTGTTGGTTTGATTGGTATTGATGATTTGAACTCTGAAACAAGCATGCTATTCTTAAGCTTCATTTGGTCACTTTGAGTTCTTACATTTTTCATATTGATCCTCATAACTAATTTTGTGTTCTGACCAATTGACTTTGAGAATGTGTTGAATGCTTAGATGTTGATTTGTTTATATTTAATAGGTTTGATGGGTTTACAAGTACGTTCCAAGATAAGCTGTTTAAAGGTTATGACATGGAGATACATAACCAGATATTCTATGTTACGTTCTGTTCTTGTGTTCTTAGCCTGACAGGTAGGGTTTTAATGAAAAATTGTGTTAACTTTTTTTAGGATAAAATTTCATTGTAGATTTATTATTTAGGATTTCTGGATGATATTTGGAAACCTGAACTGTTCAGGATAATTCTATTCTCTACAATCTGCAATAACCTAGAGAGTTCACCAATGAATCCCAAGCATTCAGAATGAGAAACGTTCTTTAGGTGTTAGAAATACAATGAAAACACATATTTCTTAGTTAAGCCTACAGTATGTACTTGGCCAGCGTTCTAAGTTTGCCCAACATTTTTTTCCACTTTTCTTTTCTTTTTAATATGGGATTTTATTTCCTAGCCATAATATTTTGGTCCATATTCACAACTACTGCATGATTGGTGAAAGTTATTCTTATGACATTTCGTATGTTCTTATGTAGGCCTTATCTTACAAGGACATTTAGTGCCAGCAGTTGAGTTTGTTTATCGCCATAATGATTGTTTCTTTGATGTAGCATTGCTTTCAACAGTAAGTTGGCTTCCTCCTGCTGTAAATATGATCCAGTGCTGATAATGTTGTCTATGCTTGTTTTTGGGGAAAATACAACTTTTAATTCCTGAACTTTCTCTCAATTATTGATGCAGTTCTTGAATTTTGACTCAAAACAACTCAATCCTTATAGACTTATAGTTTATTGAGTTGTGGAATTATAAGGATTGAGTTGTTCTGAATCAAAAAGTTACAGAGATCTAATTGTATTGAGTCAAAGTTCATTGACTAAATTAATAATTGAGTAAAAGATTAGGGACAAAAGTTATATTTCTCCTTTTTTATTTTAATTTGATTATTTGAACAAAGTATCATATACTGCTTGATCCTTAATTCACTAAAGAAGTTATTTTATTATGTGGAGATTTACAGGTTGCCACACTCAGTCAATTTTTTATTTCCTACACAATTCGCACTTTTGGTGCTCTAACATTTGCTACTATAATGACTACAAGACAGGTAAACATGGCTTTAAACAAATCATTTCTCATTGTCCTGCAGTTATTCATCTGATTTACCAATTCTCATTTCAATTGCCTTAGTTGGTGAGCATTATGCTGTCATGTGCGTGGTTTTCCCATCCTCTTAGCTTGGAACAGTGTTTTGGAGCTGTAAGACCCAGTTTTACTCTTTCTGAGCATTTTGTTTAAAGAGTATTATTAAAAACGTAGTAACACTTGTTCATAATCAGGTCATTGTCTTTGGCTCCCTCTACACTAAAAGCTTCCTGAAGAAGGCACCCCAAAAGACCCCATCTCCAGAACCCGTGCAAAGCGAGGGTTCTAATGTAAAGTCAATTCCATGATACGGGTCCAATGTCTTCTCTGACATGTTGCCTGATATCCTGTGTCTTTATTGGTAAGGCAGCTCCAGTTTTATGTTCAGTACGGCACATCCAAAGTCTCATGTCATGGATAACCCGGGTAGGTTGTCATATAATCTGACGTCGCCTGCGCCAGCAGGTTGTTTGTTACCACAGTCAAGAGAATAGGAGCTCAGATGACGTAAACCCCTTGATTTTTCCGTAGGGGATATTTGTTATTGACTTGCTGACGACGAACGAAAGCTTTACAGTTTGAAACGTGAGCGTTTGCTCTTGCATTTTGTTCATGGGGCTGGGTGTCCGGAATGAGTATAGAGGTAGAAGGCTTGTGAATTGTGATATCCCTGGTTTGTTATCCATTTAATAATGTTACTGATGCCAAATATTAGTTTATAGGATATATACTGGTTAGATTTCCTGTGGTATTTATCCGTCCGAGAGTATTTTAGCCATATGTTTTGATACTACAAAACAAGTAAATCAGGACAATCATCATGTGCATGCTTGGGCGACTTTGCTGTTTTAGACGCACACGAAGACGAATTTGGGATCTGACTCCCGCTGATTCATGTATAAATTATAGTTATTTGTAACTGGTAACTAGGCCTCCACAATCCATTAACGCAATCTTTTCGAATCTTCTTTGGGCAATCGTGGCTCCCCTCTCCACTCATCCGTTTGGATGACCATCTTACGTGAGTTCAAAAATCGTTTTCTGGAGGAAATTAAACTGCGAACAAATACATAATCAAATGGTTTTTATCCCGACTTCACCAAACACGTACAGGTAACAACTACTTCAAGAATTCTTGATGTGACAACAATATTATAAATTCTTTTTTTAGGTGTCTGTTGACGTGATCCTTCCGGTTTAGAAAGAAAATAACTGGGAGAGTGCTTGGACGAAGGTTAATTGGCAGGGGGAATACAATAATTCACAACTTCATTTTTCTGAAATCGCATAAAAATACATCTCATTAACCCCCTTCTCCAACCCCAGACCTTTGGATAAAGGCTTAAGTGCCACATTGCTAATTTTTTCTGAAAAACTTTTGTACAGTAAGACACTCCTAACAAATAGCTCTTCACCTTCCTTCACAGACCTCACATTTATCGTTCCCTTGACTAGTAAAGCAACATATTTCCATTACAGTTTTTCCTTCACCAGCCTCGTTAAAAGAGCCACCGGTGTCTGCAAATTTTCTCAGCTATGTCCTTGCAAGCAAGCTCGCATGAAGACTAAGAACAATTTGTACCAGGCCTCCAGGCACTTGAAAATGAAACACCTTACCTTAACCAACCTCTTCTTACAGATGTACAAATTACAAGGACAACAGGCCGACCAGCCTTGCCCTAAAGTTCTGGAGGGCCACCATCAACTTCAGCCAGTGAAGAGTCAGGGTTATTAGAAGAAGCTATTCTGGCAAGAGTTAGAGGATCTTTTCTTGCGTTAGATGCTTCACTTGGACTGTCAGGTGACTCAGAGGACCCACCTTGTCCTCTTTGCTTATCTTGGACTGAATTGTCAGTAGGATCAACTGCTGCTTTAACATCCCTAGCTGTGCGGGCTAGCCTTGCTTTTCGATTATTCAACCTGACATGACAGACATACAGACATGAGTATTATATAAATCACACCAGATATACCCCTATATCTGATTAATATATAACAGGCCCCAACGAATAATGCATCAGCTTAAATGTTAAAGAAACCGATCAAGTATTACACTTCAATATTTGTGCTCTTACAAAGCAAGGCCTCAACAATCAGATTCTAGTTTCTTGACACGAAAGATTGCTAAGAAAAATGAAAGGGAAAAGACCAGTACCAAATAAATTTTTTCAATCGGGTATAACTTACACAAGATATGAATATAATTTGGTAAGAAAGTCATAAGTAGATATATTTCTGTCATCCTATGTCGACAAAGCTTGATTTATACCTCTGAATTCCAACATACATAAACTTCGATAGCAAATTTCATTCTGTTTCTTTTGTCGTTGTTTTCTTTACTATTTCTTTCTTCTTTTCCTTTTCTTTTTCTTCTTTTCTTTTTGTAGATACTTACTTCTTATACAACCAATTCCATGTATCAACCATGGCAAACAATCAAATCACCAAATATTTGATGAGTAAATATGTAAAAATGGGGCATTCTTACCAATTTTTAAGCTGGGAAGATGTAACCTCAGAACCCTGCAAAAAAAAAAAAAAAAAAAAAAAAAGAATCAGGAAAGTCAGATGAAGTTAGGTTAATAAAATAGTCCATATGTGTGTTGGGTTGTATTGAACATACATAAAGACTTAATTTTTCTGCCCATAATTGTAGCGCAGCAGCATTTCGCTGCATCTCAGGCTCATCCAACAGTGCCCTCTCAATCATTGTCACCTGTTTATCATTCATTATATTTCTCTTTCGCTTCCTCCTCTGTACAGTATCAACCTTTTCATCCTCAGGATTGTCTCCAACTCCAAATTTTTTAATATTATCACTTGATTTTGAGAGCTCAATGTTGTCCATGTGATCAGTAACATTCTTTCCTTTTGCAGAACTAGTATCTGAACCACTCGTGTCAACATTCTGAGTATCCTTGTCCATATCTACTGCACCTCCAGATGCAGTCTTACTGGATATACCTTTATCTTCTACTAGATCTTGCCCATTCATGCCATCACCTTTACTTATGTCTACATTTCTGCTATTAATTTGGTCTGCAACTGGAAATGCAGTACTTTCTGAAACCCCTTCCTTTAAGTTACTACTCTTCTCATTAAGATCAGTAGTTTCCTTTCCTAGTAAAGCTGGCGAGCATCTTCCTGTACTCTGAGCCTCCTAAATGGAACCAAACATTTGTCAAGGAGAATGTAGAGGAGAAGCTACAAAATAACTAAATAACTCAAACAACAATTTAATAATTGTTACTCTCATTTACGAATAGCCATATAACGTGGTAACTGAATGATTTTAGAGTTATTATTTATTAAAAAAAGACTTCAACCACAAACCTGATAGTGTTCATTGATGTTGAGTTTTGAAAACTTATCCAAAGGCAATGACTTGTCAACTTTATTGTCCTGAGTTTTCCAGTAGAATGATTTTGAAACATTTAAAACTGATTAAGAAAGGCCATGAGTAGAAGGAAACAAAACTATCACAATGAAAATTAAAAAGGAAATTCATAAGGAACCAGAAATAACTGCTCGGAATATAGGACAGTGATTTACTTGAATACGATTTTCTCCGGATCCAACAGATGAAAGTAGAGATTGTAATTGGTCAAAAAACACCCTGCAAACAATTTGGATATACAAATATCTGTTTAGACATGAAATATAAAGTTGTCCTCGTGAACTATATGATCCGACTATATTTATGTATATGTTTTCAAGCAATGCTCTTATGATATCAAATGCATTCAAGAATAAACTTCTTTCAAAGTTAAAGGTAGGAAGAGGTATTATAGGCTCTCCTAAATCGCCCAGATCAAACACTGTTCCAATTAGATTCAAGTGGCATATGATGTCACCAGAATCTGCTTCAATGCTCAAGCACTAATCATGGGATCTATTGACATTATTTACCAGTGAAAGTTTGAAACAACTATTTGAAATTAATTAAACTGAAGTTGACGTTAGGGGAATTAGAAGATGAAAAAGAAACCTCAGAAGTTGCACATCCTCCTCATTTAAAAAGTTTGGAATCAATGATTCTGCATGACTCAACAATGAACCTACAAAAACAAGTCACTTGTGAGAAAGTAATGATATATTAATTGTAATTCCACAATAAGAATGGATTGAAAACAATACATACGGAGATTCTTGCAAGCAGTGGTAGCTTTAGGAGAATCAGAAGCAAAAGAAAATCCAGGCAGCAAGCTAGATAGATCCTGTTGCAAGCATTCTTGGACTTTGAGGACAAAAAGATTCCTCTCCTGTTCTGGGGATTCAAATTAAATAATAAAAAAAGATTACGTAAGGATATGTATAAATCTGCAAATCAATCAAATATCTTTAGTAAGTTTGCAGTGCATGGGCAAAGGACGGACCTTCACATATGTTGGGAACAAAACAATGAAGATTTGCAATGACTTTGACAAATAACGAAGTCCTATGATGCGCATAAGAAGCCTGAGGCATGCTGTTATGAATTAAGTTGAATTCCAAAGGCGTTGCATTCAACAAATCAAGTGAAGAAGTATTATCCAAAATCCATCCAACAGTAGCAAATATATCATATTCAAGAGTTGCATCCTCCTCCTTCTCGGGGAGATCAGATGAACACCAACAAGATAAAAAATCCCCATGGGACAGTGAAAATATTGCTGTTAGAACTTTGGTCTGCAGTCACATCAGGAAACAATCAATGTCTTGAAAGCAGAATGAATAACATCAGGAAAATCAAGAAATGCATTGACCAAATCTCAGTGAGCAAAATATGACTTAGTGCCTGTTTGGATTAGCGGTAGAAGCTTTCAAACGTAATTTATGATTTACGAGATAAGTTTGTGAGATGAGTTTTGTCTCAACTTGCGTGAACATGCTTTTCCAACACCAACTCAAACAAAATTTGACCATTTTTCATCTCCCCCCTTCCCAAAAAAAAAAAAAACACACACACACACACGAGCTCGCACCATTGCATTGGCATGTCAACAGTAACATCAATTGTATAAAAGTATGATAACTTTTTATATTCTGAATATGATGGCTTACAAAACAACTTGTCATGTAAGATCGAAAGTTTGAATCATCAGAGAAGATGTCAGCTAGACGCATGGCATTGAGCTGTAAGAATCCCATTGGGTAACTTCTGTCGTTGGCAAGATGTCTAGGATCTCCTCCGAAAGCAGTCCTTAGTAAGTCAAAAACCTATATAACAAGGATTACATTAAAAGCACAATAATGATAGTGAAGACATAGCCATGCTCAGTATAGGAGAAAGACAATGCGGAAGATCAATGTGCAGGCTCAAAAGGACAAATTTTCAAGCTTGACCAAGGCACGGGCACTTTCTGCTCACCACCATGCATAAGATTAGTTTTGAGATTTAATGGAAGAACTTGTATTTTTAACTCAAAAATTCGTACTGAATGTTAGCTCAGAAGTCCATCCTCATTTGACAAGTAACATAATTATAAATAATAATGAAAATATGCAAGCAGTACAAAGCTAATAAGACCAAAGTTATATGAGTTTTCAGGTAATGATTCTATTGAGCCAAACAAAAGGAAAAAAAAAACAGTGGAGCCCTTGATCTTAAACATTTTAGACTACAAGCCACCAGCCGAGAACTAACCTCTGAAGCAACATATTTGGCTAAATTTAAACTCTGTGATGAGCTAGCAACTTCATCAAGATAGGAAATGCTTTCTGCTTCACATAAACTTAGAAGCTGCAGCATGAGAGTGGTAGCAGTATTAATATCAATATTTACGTTCTTGTAGTAAATTCAATTTAAAAAATGACTTCTAGCAGATTTTGCCATCATACTCACAATAGAAAGTATTTTAGCTTTTAGCCTAGATATAGCTGCCATAAGCTTAGTTGGAAAAGATGATTCCATGTTTAACTTCAGGATGGATTGAGCCAGAAAAAGGATGCTCCCTTTTCCACATAATTCCTGACATAGATAAAAAATATATGCAGTTCATATATTCACAAGGTATAGTGTCTCTCATCAATTAAACAAACTGATACAATGACAATTAGTGACTAAATAACAAGTTGTCAGCTTGAATGAAGCCCTTGGCAACTTAAGGATTAACCCCCCACTCCACAACACCTTCACTAACTATTATCCATTCTTATGCACGGGTTACGTGATCAGCTTTGGTACCAAAAACAATGAGAGTTCAACGCAAAGCATTTAAGGAAAAGTGGGAAGCCCTGCTAAACCTATCCAAAGAGGTATCAAGAGGTGCAACTTCAAATGAAAAACAACTTGTATAGCTGCGTGAGATCCACTTCAAAGTTTGTGTTTGAAAACTAGTTGACAATGTGTTTTCCCACTTTCCTATGCAAAGCTCCTCTCTATCAGATTCTAGGGAACGTGGTTTTAAGGCCCTCTCCCCACACTAAGAGATTTCAGTTGGTGATGCCAGAGAAAGGTAGGGCAGCAAGATGGTGAAGATTTGACACTCTTAAAAGTAACAAAACAAGAATGCTGCTCCATTTTATATGGAGTGATCAATTTAGGGTGACAGAAACATTTAATAATGCTACCAAGGAATGCATTCCTTTCATGAGACATTTTTATTAAGGATTAAGGTCACTTAATTTTAAGAGGAACTTTGCATATTTCCTTCCTGGAGTTGGATAGTAATACTATATATTGTGATTAAGAAAGACACAAAAGTCGAAACTGGTCTATTTTATTGAAGTTCCCTAAGCAACAGATACAGAGTTATATGAAATATACATAAGATCCAGCCAGAGTCCTAAGGATGCTTCATTGTCTACAAAGTCAAGTGGTTCTCATCTCTGACCTAAATTTAGAAACACCCCTAACTAAAGTCAGGGCGATTCATTTCCAAAGTATAAAGCCAAGTCTAGTTTCAAAGAACCTTATTCTTGAGTAGGCGTTCTTTGAACAATTTTTGTTGGCATAAGGACTGTAGAAATTGCAGAGAGGCCTCACACTGCTGGCAGAGATGATAAACTGCTCGTTCTGAAGGCAGATTGGATTCCCAGGATAAAACTTTATGGTAAGTTGAAAGTGTAATCTCAAGACGCCTAACTACCATACGAACTGACCCAAAGGCTGCATCCATAAATAAGTCAACCTGTCTCACAAAACTTCATAATAAGTCATGGCATAGTTGCATTGTTACATTAATTGTTAAAGTGAAGGGAGGAATCTAGAAATTAAGTTTGACAAATATGAGATGATGAAGAAAAAAATGGCTTTCAAATGCTTTGAGATAAAATATTGCTTCATCAGCTACGACAAATATCCAATAAAAGAATGATTTTTAAATTCCAGATGATAGTGAAGCAAAAGTCAATTTGTACCTTAGGGTGCACAACCAATACTTGTACAAGATCTTGCCATTGTGTCGTTATAAACCCCGTTAACAAATATAAATTGCATGCCACAAGAGCTGAATACACAAGGTACTTAAGACTAAAAGCATGCTCTTCCTGCAACATGAGCACTACTCTCAATACAGTTAAACAGTACAGAAGATTAAACTGCAAAGACAAGAACTGGAGAAAACCTGTCTGTAGCCACCAAGAACAACTAACATATAGAAAACCAAGTCAATCAGCTGCTCCAATACTTTCATATCATCTAGCATAATCTGCAACCATATTCCAAGGACATTAATCAGAGAAATCAGGTTATACCATCACATAGTTACAAAAACTTTCATATTTGCAGAATAAAGATTCATGGGAGAACTCCCAAGCTGTAACCCTTACAAAAACAACAAGCTTTATCTAACTACGTGAGAACACTTTAGTGCAATTTTATTAATTTAGGAACATTAACCAAACGAATAGTGGCTAATGGTCTTAAATTAAAAATATTCTTGCCATGTTATCTGACTAGATGATTCTCCCTATAATTTGACACAACTGATCATTTTACTGTCAATAAGAAACACGAATAGGAGAGTACTACAACTTTAAAATATATCTATCAAGTTATATACATGCCCCTAAATTAAAAATAATTGTAACAGATAATATTTGTGCATCTCAATCAAAATATGGCATATACTGGAGCTAACAGTAAAGGTCCAGAATGGATTCAGATAAGATGACTCCCTGAAGAGAGAGATTGGTTCTACATTAACTCCCTCATCAATCACTTTCTAGAATACACATAATCATAAAAGTTACCACTGAATGCACACCTTTCTTTATCCCTAATGATAGGTCTTTCCAACCAACTAAAGAGTCAACTGCTAGCTATCAAACCATTATTTAACACTGCATATGACCTTAAATGTCTTTGTGAATTTGCAATAATATCATATCTTCCACAATTCAGTAACAGGTCTTTACCACCAGAAGATAGATGGGGGGAGGGGAAGAAGTGGAATATATCAACAACCTGCTCGAGCTTAGCGTGCCGAGGTGCTAAATCAAACAAGGAGTGGAGGAGACGAAGGCCACATAACAAGTATTTGAACATTTTTTCATCTCTATTGGATGAGATTAGCACTGCAGTAAGGTGCAGTGGAAGAGACCCTGCAAGTTTTTCCATATCAACCTGTAAATATGCACAATTAGATACAGAAGTTTAATAAGAGACAAGACAAATTGGCATTTTGATACTGAGATTACGACCACCTTTATCAGAGATCCTTTTTCAGTAAGGTAGGTAATAGTAAAATTTTCCGAGTCCCTCAATAATCTATGGAGTTCCTGAGAGTTAAATCTATGCAACTCCTTCACAGCTGATATTATGTCAGTTGCCTGTCAAGAATATAAATATAAGTTATTCAAGCTCTGTCGGTAGTTCTTGGATCCAAACTATGGTTTTTTTTTTTTTTTTTTTTTTTTTTTTTTTTTTGGGGGGGGGGGGGGGGGGTTGGCGCTCCTGGCTTTAATTTGCATTTTAAGTGGCAAGCACTCACCTGGGAAGTTGGTGGTTCTTCCTTGGCATGCCTCATTCTTGAGGATTGCTATGAAGGCAGAAGAGGCATACACAAGCAATATGCATCAGAAAATGTGAAATTGCATAATTAAACAGCATACATGACTTGTGATCATAAAGTAATGGCTAAATTGAACTTCAGGATGAGAAATAACGAGTCAAGTCAAAACCACTACGGAACAGATTAGCAGAACACTGCATCAAGAAAAAGCTGGTATCTCCAAACCAAAAATATATGCTAAAAATAACAAGCATTTGAACTCCTTTTGATTGCTGTATCTTGTCATATACGGCATATAATCCTGAATTTAGAAAATGAACTATATGCTAAAAAAATACAAGCATTTGAACTCCTTTTGATTGCTCTATCTTGTCATATACGGCATGTAATCCTGAATTTAGAAAATGAACTTAGGACTACATTTTTTGCATAAAAATTCACTAAATCAGAAAATAGTGTCTTCAATGTTACCATATCCTATTTTCTCCTATAGATTCTCTTATTATTCTTTAAATCTTTGAAAATGTCTTGAGCATGTAACTTCAACAAATTTCCTTCTCACTAGGAGATTTAAATCTACATTTGATTGAATGAGATGATCACTAGGTAATTCTTCCTCCTAACTATGTGGGACACATAACAGTGGGTTCCTATGCATTGCACTGAGGAGTCTGAGAAATATGTTGCAATATTCACATCTTGTGATCAATGCAACTGACTATAGATTTTAAGAATTCATATTGATTGATATTGATTTCCGTTTCTTCCTCGTAAAGTGGCTTAAAAATGTAAAACTTTTATGACATTATGAATTTCCAATTTTAAACTATGAACGTAAAAAGGAAACATAAAAACAAGACAAATTACATAAAGTTGTTTCCTACCGCTTCCAACGCATTGTGTTCCCGTTCAAACAAAAACATGATAATAAGCATAATATCCATTACGTTCTTCCATCTTTTAATGACTTCTAAGAATCCTTTCGATTTCGTTCACTTCCATTCATTAAATGAACTGTTAAAGAGCCAGTACTCCAACATGCATCCGCCTTTGAAGATTTCAAGCACTTACTGTCCTTAAAATCTATAACAACTCAAGCTAACGCTGTTAATCAAGTACATTTCGACGAAAAGCAAGAAGAGATCCTTTCTCTTTCATGCGATTATGCTAAAGGCTACCAAGAACGAATGGCAGAGCTAAATCCCGTACTAGCGTGCTCATAAAAACTTGCTTAAATATTCCGAAGGAGAGATTTAACAAGTCCCAAGCTATATGCAGTAGATAGATAGGGAAAGATGAGAGACCTGGTGAAGTACGAAGGCGGAAGTGTCAAAGCTTACGGGCGGTGTGTGGTGGCACTGGAGTAGTCTGAGAGAGAAAGGAGTGTAGTGGCCGATGGTAATGGCTGGATACGGAAGCAGATGCCGGAGATGAATTGAAGATGGCAAAGTAAACGGCCTTGGCCTTTTTATTCATTCGGGGACATGTCCCCCACAGTCATGCGGTGGATTCTTAATTAAATGGTTGGCCAAAAAAAGATTCTTAATTTAATGAGAAAAAAATCTATTTTTAAAATTAGCATTTTTACCATCATTTTTAAAATTAACATTGAATTATATAAATTAAAAAAAAAAATTGAACATACATGAGAGCTTATTTTCTCATTTTAATTCTAAAATTCTAATATAAAAATCGATAGAGATCGGGTTTATAGAGTATTAAATTGGATTAGATTCGATTAACAATTCTGGCAAAAATGATTAATAATTAATAACATATATATAATCCTTACTTCCCCCAAACTTCTTCCCTTCATCCTTATATAACTTCGAAGCGGCAAATTCGTTTTTTACCCCTCTCAAAATAAGCGGTAAATTCATTCCTTGAAAGTGAAATATTTATGGAACTCCGTTGGGTTTGAGAGCAGAGAAAATGGCTCCGTTGAAGTCTCTGCAGCAAGAATATCCACTCGTCGATTCTGTCTTCCAAGCTTTTTGTGCTTCCCACGGCATTTTCTCTGGTACGTTTCATCTGTTTTCTTCTGCAATTTCCCAATCTATGCAGTACCTCTTACAAACTCTGTAGAATTCCAATTTGTGGCTCCGACTATTCGGATTATGGAAACCTTTTTCCATTTTATATATCCTAATTGCTCGTTTCCACCATGCAACGCTTTGTTAATTCATCATCACTGTTTCCATCTTCTCAGTGGAAGACTTCCTCCTGTATGATGTTGATGTACTGATTTCTTCTGCTCATAAGGAGTCCACTTCGCAGAGACTAAATCAGGTTAGTCGTACACTATTACTTCCCCACTCCCTTTCGAGGAGGAAAAACACCAAAATAACAAGTTTTAGCAAAAAAATCTACCCAAATAAGGCAGTTTTGAAACAATTTACCGAAGTAAGGTTGTTTTGGGGTAGTGCCGTCAGGCGGTATGACCGTCAGGGCCCTAACGACACTCCGTCGTACGGCTTGACGGCACTGGTGCTCAGTGCCGTCAGGGTCCCTGACGGCACTAAGCGTCAGGGGCTAGGTGTCCCTGACGGTCTCTGCCTGGTGCCGTCAGAGACCCTGACGGTACTGCCGTCGTCAGGCCGTACGACGACACTCAAGTGCCGTCAGGGCCCAGCGGTACTGCCGTCAGGCTGTACGACGGCACTCAAGTGCCGTCAGGGCCCCTGACGGCACTACCAGTGCCGTCGTACAGCTCGACGGTATTGCCCTAAAACAACCTTACTTCGGTAAATTGTTTCAAAACTGCCTTATTTAGGTATATTTTTTAAAAAAAGTTGTTACTTTAGTCTTTTTTCCTTTCGAGGAGATCAAATTATTATTATTTATTTGTCCTCTTGCAAAATCTTTTAAAAGGTTTCAGGCTGTTTTACGTCGGGTATGTAGGGTATCAATCAGCTCCTATCTATCATTGATGCGTTGCATCCACCATTGTTGACCGGTCTGGATCTGCTTGAAGATTCTAAACGGAATAAACACGCATTATCCACCGGATGTCAAGGGTATAGTCGGTGCAACTCGTTTTTTAGTACTGAGTCCTAGTAAATGTTGTTATTGGTTATCTGGTTTATATAAATGGAGTGGTGATGGGGTTGAAATTAGGGCTGTACAAATTACAAAATTATCTAGTGTTTCAATTTGTGTAATTCAGGATTGATGCATTGCTTGAAGGTGGATTACGCCGAGGACAATTAACTGAACTTGTTGGACCATCTTCATCTGGAAAAACACAGGTAAGAACCAATGGCTATGTTTGCTATAAAATCATATGTATTGACCTCGTTCTATTTTGCACATGATGCTACTTTAGCACGGCACTTATTTCCTCAATATAATACGAATATTTTCCGTTTCATCACATCTGTTCTGATACGAAGTATTTACTTTTTAATTGCAGGCATGCCTACAGTTTGCCACGACTGTTGCAAAGAAGTATATGGGTTTTGTCGTATACTTGGACACATGCAATGCCTTTTCGGCCCAGCGCATTGCCCATTTCGTTGGTCAGTCCTCTGGTCCTGTCTTTAATGATCAGGTTACTTATGTATCAACATTTTTTTATAATGTTCGCTCTTGTTTATTAACTGTTTTTAAATGTGCATGTTCATTTATTTGTTCTTCTTATCTCCTGGTTTAGGCTGATCACAAACCTCTTCAGAAAGTATTGGACCGAATAATATGTTATTCAGTGTTCAGCATTTTTCAAATGTTTGATGTGTTGCATCAGCTGGAGATCAATTTGAGATCCGAGGTTCTCAACCTCTCGTTAATGTTTGTTGTTTTTGTATTTCCTTCTGCCAAATAAATGACTACTGTATCCTTTTACAGATGTTCAAATCCGATTGTCAAGCTCGTTTGCTTATTGTTGATTCAGTTTCTTCACTGATTGCCCCCATCCTTGGGGGAAGTGGTCCTCAAGGTATGTTAACTATTTGCATTCTGTATTTCATGGCGTGCTAGCCAATACTTGTCATGATTTTTTTTTTTCAAATAATGTTACATTTTATTTTTTTATTGCCCTTGTATTTGTCTTCTTGACTTTCTTGTCATCCTAATGCTCTGACCTTCGAGAGATACTCTTAATTACTTGACAAATAAGTAAAGAACCATACTAGTCTTACTTTCATAATCTCGTATCAGTCTTTACTGACTATAAGAGTTTTTATGCCATCTTCAACATTTAGGTGATTTTATATTTTACAAAGCTGTGCAGTTTCTGTCCATCTTCATTCTTCATGCATCTCCCTCTTACATTATTGATTTTCTTAATTATCTGTTATATGTTCAATCTCCTTAGTTGATCGGCAGTTGCTTGCCACTCTATTCATGCACGATCTTTTTTTTCTTTTCTTTTTTCAACTGTTATAAGTTCAATCTCCCAAGTTGATTGGCGGGTGCTTGCCACTCTATTCATGCATAATCGTCTCCTTTTTTTCCCCAAGTTATGAAGGTCTTATTTCCATGCTAAAAGGATCAATTACTAGTTAACTGCTCTGAGACTTCGAAGTTTACATTTTATGGGTGATTTCAGGACATGCTTTGATGATATCTGTTGGGTTCTTACTAAAGAAGTTAGCACATGAGCATAATATAGCTGTGTTGGTAAGTGTTGCTTCTCCTTCTTTTATGTTTTGTTCCCTCTAGGTGATAATCCTTTCAGTTATAAATGGATACATAAAGCAACTGAAATCCTAATTTTTTTATTAAACGGGAAATTCATCCTGTAAAAACGTGTTGCTGTAACTGTATAGTTGGATTTTTTTCCCCTTTTCTTCTTATCTCTTGGAAGGGGTGAGGGTTTTCAGTCTGATGTACAAGTGTAACCATCCATATGATAGTTTCATAGAAGTTTTAACCTTAATTTTGTACAAGGAATGACATATCACTTCCTTTTTTAGTCTTCGTTGTCAAGGAACTGGCCCTGTTTCAAATAAAAACAGACATAGGAAGCATGCTGCTGAACCTAATGCTTTTCTGCTGTACTTCATCTTGTATCTCCTTCATTCTGTCATATATGTTGAACTTGGTGTCGATTTCAGACTTGATCTGAGTTAGAGAAAGTAACCTGTATACAACTGTTTGTTGCATTCTGATGCTTGGAGCGATGGACTTCATCTGCTCAGAAGACAATTTTGGGAACATACCCAAACTTAGATTACAACTACCTCTTGCTCCTATAATCAATAGTTTCTATGTCATCTCCGTTTGTTGTCAGATCATTTATCTGATGTTGTTTACTTTTCTAGGCAGCCATTGAGGCCTCACGCAGCCCATGTTTTTATCACTTTCTGTTAAATTCCTGTCAACCACTGGGGTTACTTTTTTGGCCACAAGTATGTCCAACTCAGTTGTTAAATTCCTCCAAGTTTGTGGCAAATGTGATTATTACGTGGAGAATAACATTATACTAAGTACTTTACTTTGCAATTTTTTTACCTTGAAAATATTTCAGAATTCTGCTGAATTAGCTAGGCTAGCAGTAGGAAAGAAGGAAGTGGGGTTGGGAGTGATAAAAGCCTGACAACAGTTGATATGGCTAGGCATCTGTAATCTATAAATCCTTCAAATGATAAATCCAGTGGATCTGTTGTGTAGGTGACTAATCACATGGTGGGGGCAGACTCTGGTACTTGCAAACCAGCACTGGGAGAGAGTTGGAAGACTGTCCCACATGTGCGAATTTTGCTTTCTCGTGAATTGGAGAGCAATATATGCACTTTTTCGATTATAAAGCATCCATCCCTGGTATGTCCCTCTGTCAGAAATTTTCTTGATGGCGTTATCGGACTCTCTTTTCTAGCTTTTGTGTTCATTCTATATTTTACATCTATCTGATGATTTATCGGACAGGGACGGGCTCCGTTTATTGGGAAAGGAAAATTGATATATTTGTTTTGTCTGTGTGTTTATTACGTCGCCCGCCCAATAATAATAATAATTCGTCCCCTTTCTCCAATTACTCTCACTTTATCAGCCTGTGAGAACTCTGGAATGAATGCCAAGGCATGTGTTGCTATCTCAACCATGTCTTGTCCATCTAATTTCATCCTATAAAACCATTATTCACTGAACACATGTAGGTGTCCCCTTAATTCATTCCCTTAGCACTACATGTTAGAGCAATTAAAAGAAGTTTTTAATGAAATAAATGTACAAATAAACAAAAGTTTGTTAAGCATGCTTTTTGTTATTTGTAATAAATATTTTTTTTTCTTCAACTGAAGTAATTTAATATTATTTTTAAGGTATAGTTAATTTTATTTTATATGTATTATTATAATTTTCAACATCCCACGAATATATTACTCTTTCTGATCTTAATTATAGGAACTATTTACTAGAATTTGAAGAGATTAAGAAGAGAAGTTAAATTAGTTAATTATAATTATTATCTGAAAATACCCCTGCTGAAAGATTTTTAGCTCACCTGCCTATCCTGAAGAGACTCATGGCTCGGGTGGGAAGGATAGCGAGTGAGCGAGAGTTCTCGTATGCTTGTGCTGTGTGTTGGACTGGGAAGCTTGCAAACCGAAGTTGCCAACTTTTTTTTATTTATTTATTATATTCTGTATTCACAAAATAATCCATGCAGACACCTCTATTTGTTGCTGTAGCCCCTGGATTTATATTTTTTTCAAAAAAAAAAAAAACCCAGGGATTGCTGGCGTGGTGGATGGGATGAAGGAGGTTCAATTTCAACGGACCTATTAAAAATAAAATGATCCTGAAGAGATTGTTTTATTAGGTTCTTTTAGGGAAAAAAATTAATCAATTTGGACAGATAGTTACAATTTTTTTTTTTTTTTAAAAGGAAGAGTAAAATTATTTTATTTAAAAATAAAAATAAAATAGAATCTCTCATTTGATAGAATATAAGCGTGTTGTTAAATTAATTATTGTGAAGGAAGTATTAGTAGGAGTGATATGGGAAAATATGACAAAAATTGTTCAAATTTATTTTATAAAAATAAATAGTACAATTGAGGTGTATATGACATTAATGAGCTGTAAATATTATTTATTTTATAGAATATGTAGATGTATTATTAAATTATTTCTGTCTTTAATTATTATTGAGAAAGTATTAATAAGGGTATTTTAGAAAAAATTGACAAAAGTTAAAACTTGGTTTTATAATTAGGACCAAAATCAATTTCAAAATGTGTTTCTATAATTAGAATCCGGAGCTGGTATTGTTTGGCTTTCATCCCTCTATTGGGTTGCCGTAACTTCATCTATGGGAAGCTGCAGTCTTTCTATTCATCTTTTACACCCATTTATTGTATTCTATTTTAATTGGAATGGAACCAATGTAGAAATTGCTGTTTCTAATTTTCCCGTTCTATTTCAGGCTTCGGGTCGGTCTACAAGTTGTACTTTTTGAGGCCGTTAATATGGTTGACTCAAAATTACACATACTTCATACAAGAAGATTAGCACGGGTATTTTACTATGCGTAATTTGTCATCAAATTTTAGATAACATGTGTCAATGTGTCATCACCAAAGATTTATGTTGTGTGATATATTCATGAAGTTTCGCACACCCTTTTATTGTTATGTTTGATAGTAGGCACAGTGAAATCAATGATTGGAAGAGAGTGTGCTTGTAATGGTGTGCGCCATTTGATGCCATCTCTTGTTAGTTTCTTTTAACGAGTTATGAAAGCCGAAAGCAGGAAACGTTTAGGAACTTTGCAAATGAAAAGTTGTGAATTTTATGAACTTTGCAATTGCAATAACATCTCTAATTGGTAGTCTGAAATAGGTCAAATCAATTGAAAAGTTGTTAATGACTTATCAAGCTTATGAACTTTGCAATTGCAATAACATGGCTTTTTGGTAGTCTAAGATGGGTAAAATCAATTGAAAAGTTGTTGGTGGCTTATCAAGTTTAGGAACTTTGCAATTGCAATAACATGTCTAATTGGTACCCCAAAATGATAGAAATCAATTGAGAAGTTGTTAATGGCTTATCAAGTTTAGGAATTTTGCACTTTCAATAACATGTCTTGTTGGTAATCCGGAATGGGTAAAATCATTAATGAGCCAGTGACCATTAGAGTGAGCCTTAGCTCTCCTACTAATCATTAGAATGATATTACAACCAATAATTTAGGAGGTGAAGAAAAATTACTTGGTGACAGGCTTGTAAAACACACAACTTCCAGACCTAAGCCAGTAACCTAATATAAAAGGTTTTAAGTGATCCACCCATCTTTACTTTGCATCTTGAAACAACCTAATATATGCTGAGCATGCAGAATGCCAAGATCAACCGATCCAAAATAATGAAATATACACAAGATGGACAGATGAAAAATATATTAAAATTCGGATTAAGCAGGGAGCAGCACGAATTGAGATTCCCTTGCTCTGGTTGTACACGAAATTCAAATGATTGAAATCAGATTCGTATTAGTCACTGGTATAAGTCTCTCAACTAAGGCGCCACAAATCAAAAGTAGGTTGTCAAACTTATGAAGATGGAACACATACAAAGCAATTCCAAATGGAATACCTGATTATATTAGAATCACCATTGCGATGTCAGAAGAAAAGAATCCCATGGGCCCACAACTCTCATTTTGGGCTTACCTAGTGCGTGATATATAGAGAAGCCCGTGACGAAAGCATCACCTCTCCAATGTGCGAACAGAGCTTAAAGGACCTGGCTTTGGTCCGGTGCTTGATGTTATCGTCCGCTGCATCTTTGCGCCAAAACGGCGCAATTTTGGCTTAAAGGAGGGCAGCTGTCTTTACCATACACATTCACATCACTCTCTTCCTCATCCCCTGGAACATTGTACTCATAACCAAAGAATTCAATTTCATCATAGTCATCACTTGGTCCCGTTTCTTCAATGAACCCTTCCACATTTCTTCTTTCCGTGTAGTCTTCATTTACCGTATCCTAGCCTGCATTTTCACCCTTCTCTTTCAGCCTATCTTCACTTCCTTCTTCGTTTACCACTTTCTCCTTGCCCTTTGACGACATTGCCACTACACATGCAAAGGATCAAAATGAATAAATGGTCAGTTAATAATTTAATATACATTCAGCTCTATGCCAATAAGAAAAATCGTTCATACCAATTTACCATGTTCTAAAGGGGTGTAGTTTCATTTACTAGAGAAAAATATAGTTCATCTTGAATGGATTTGTGTGGAGTTAAAACCACAAGATTTTTACTTTAAATTTACTTCCAAAAAATGCCTATTAACCATAGTTCTCAGACCCGGACCGGTCGATCCGGTGGGTAAACCGGTCCAAGGGTCAAACCGGTTTTTTTTTTTTTAATAAAAAAATTATTATTATTATTTTCTTTAGAATTTCATACTAATAAGTAATAACTCTAAAATATTCTTTTTTTTCACCGGTTTGACCCTGGTTTGACTCCGGTCTGACCCACTGACCCTTGACCCAGTACCTGGACCGGTCTGGTAACCGATCCAAGTTTCAGAACCTTGCTATTAACAATGGAACAAACTGCAGCTATTTGTTGTCATTCTCACCTTTTACTTTGAAAAAGCAACGGTTGGTTCTTGATGTATTTACTTACAGTGCATTGATTAGGGATACTGCAAAAGAAGTTACTTAATGTAATAACAATCAAGCTGTTAAAACATGAATACAATACAGTAATAATAATCAAGCTGTTAAAACATGGAAGGCTAGGCTATTTCTTACTTATTATATCAAAGGATTAGAGATAATAAGATATTAATAATTGAAAATCAAGCAACAGTGGTTATTATATGATCAGAATGAAGATTAGTTGCCACTTATTTATTTGGTTCATATAGGTTTCAGCTTATATTACTTCCTATATTAAATTGTAATGCCTCTATATAGTCCTGACTTTTAACAAGGGTCGAATGATCAAGAACCACTTACTTAATGAACAAATACTAAATTGTAATGCCTCTATATCAGTCTCTATTCCTATCCTGCTTGTAATTACAATGCCTACAGATGACCAAAAATATCCAAATAAGGTGAAATCCGGCTACATGTAAGAAATGAAAATATCAACATGTTATAACCATATAATGTTACTCTCTCATCCTTAATTTCAGACTTCTCACATGGTCTCCGGCCTCTTCACTATAAAAATAAATGTAAAATACCTAAACAACCAAAAGCAAATCAATTTTTAGTACACATCAAATGATTAACAGCAAAGAGAAATTGTTTGATTCAGACTTTCACTAAGATAATTGGATTGAGTGTAAGTTGCAAAACCAAAAGCCAATAACGGAAGTTAAATTAGCCCTCAATCATTCTTTTGATGATTAATGAAGAGAATTGACACAAGTGCACAAAAATGTATAGCACAGTCCTCATTACAAATGACAATTGGAACAAGCTTAGAGCTCAATGCATAAAAATCTTCAATGGCATGAGAGAAAAGTTTCCCAATTTCCTGTCTGAAAAATGATTATCATTCTGATTTACCCAAAACCTCCCAATTCAATTAAATTTACAACATTACAAGAATTAGTGGCAGTTAGATAAACGCATTGAAGAAGAACAATTCATTGTTTAGACTTCAAAAGAAACATCACACTGCAAAATCTTAACGATTGAATGATTGTTATTTTAATTGAGCTCAGAATAAGATTGAAACTCTTTATAAACGCTTCGCAAGCGTTATAACAAATTAATCCAAACATAAAAAATAAACAGACAAGCTCTAATAAGAATCCATCAGAAGGGAGCCTTCATCATCTACTCTAGAACAGCATAATGAGTAAAAAATGAACAAAAGAACGAACACAACAATGAATCAAAAAATACCAACAAAAAATAACCACAAAAAACAATAATCATAAGAACCTCGCGTCGGCGTCACAGATGATGAAAGTGGACAACGATGTCGCAGCTAACCGAGAGTGGATTAAGAACCCTAGCTCAATATTCTTCGTCGCTCGATTTGTTGGCCGAGAGTGCCTCTCGATTACTCCATCGATATCGTCGCTCGATGCTACCTCTCGAATACCCTTGGCTCACTCTTGATTTCATGGCTATCGACTACGGTCAGAATAACCCTCAGCTCACACTCGCAAAACGGCATGCTCTCGATTTACCACCATTTCAGCTCACTCAAGATTTGCTGGCCGACGACACTGGATTAGGGATTAGGGTTCCTCCTCCTTTCTTTCTTCTATCGTGTGTCGATGAGAGTGAATTTCAGAAGAATTGCTGGCCGACGACACTGGATTGGGGATTAGGGTTCCTCCTCCTTTCTTTCTTCTTTCGTGTGTCGATGAGAGTGTCTTTCGATCGATGGAATTCTTTCGTGTGTCGCTCACCCAATTCATTTACTAGGATTTTGATTTAGCCAGCGTTGCATTTCATTCGATTTTAGGATCCCCCCCCCCCCCCAAATTTTTTAAGCTTTGCACCGTCACCATCCTAATTAGCAGTTTTTTCCCGTTTGGCTTCTTCTCTCTCCAATTCATCATACATATCAGCGCGCTAACGATCAACCGTTCCTACTTAACGGTCAACGGGTTGAAGGTTTTGTGTGACTTTTGCTCATAAAATCTAACAACGTGTGTATTTTTTCCCAAAAAAAACGTATGGTCTTTGGACGCATTCCCAAAGGTAAAAAGACATGTGTATTTTTCGCTTCTTTTAAAAAAAAAAAAAAATATATTTCAAGACTGATCGATACTTAAAAAAATATTTCAAAGATATGAAAAAATATTTTATGATCTTAAAAAATTATTTTACAATCCAGAAAAAATATCTTGAAGTATATTTTTAATATCAATCAGTACCCTGAAATAATTTTTCAACATCATAAAATAATTTTTTCAAGATCATGAAGTGTTTTTCAGTACTAGTTAGTATCCTGAAATATCCTTTTAATACCAATCAGTACGTTGAAATATTTTTCTCAGATCTTAAAATAATTTTTTAAGATCATGAAATATTTTTTCAATCATCAATTAAGTATCCTCAAGATCTTTTTTAAGATCAAGATTTAAAATATTTTTTCGTGATCCTAAAATAATTTCTCAAGATCATAAAATATTTTTCAGCATCTGATTCAATATCCTAAAATATCTTTTTAGTATCATTTTATACCCTAAAATATATTTTTTTAAAAAAAAATAGCAGCCCTCCTTTGCGTCAAAATGGCACCATTTTAGCGCAAAAGACGCGGCGGACCATAACAAGCATCAAACCAAAGCCAGGTCCGAGCTTAAAGGAGTTTGTCCTCGAGACCTCAGTATAGTAATAAATCTATCGAGCTTTTTAAAAAATATGTAGAAATGCATAATAATAAAGATTTTTTAAATCAAAAGCTGAAAGGGAGTACAAGGCTCAAAATCTAACTTTTTTTTTTTAATACTAAAAAAAGAGAGCATACAGCCAATTTTGTGTGCGTATGTGAAAGAGAGTACAAGGCTCAAAATGCAACTTTTTTTTTTTTGTAAAAAAAGAGAGCATAAATCCAATTTTGTCGGTGTGTGAAAGGGAGTACAAGCGCAAAAGGTAACTTTATATATGTGTGTGTATATATGTATATATGTATTTTGATACATAAATTTTAGAAGAGGGGTTGGCCACCCACAATCCAATGGTAGGGCGCTTGGAGCGTAAGGAATTCATATATAAAGAGCATAAAGCCAATTTTGTGTGTGTGAAAGGGAGTAAAGGCTCAAAATGTAACTTTTTTAAAGAAAAAAGAGAGCATAAAGCCAATTTTGTGTGTGTGGGGGGTGTGTGTGTGATGGGGGATTTTTTTTTTTTTTTTTTTTTTTTTTTTTTGGGGGGGGGGGGTTGGATATGAGAGGGGGTGTTAAAGGGAGGGGGCGTCTCTGTGTGACTTGAAATATTATAGCATGTATATGAAAATGATTTAGATAGTATTGTATGAATGTGAAAATCTTGAGAAATTCTCGTAGAGCTATTTATTGATAATTATTTTGATGATTTGATTGAAATGAGATGAAGTAATTTGTTCTACTATGTGGTATAGCCTCCATTGTGAATGATGGGTTGGCTTCCTATTGTCCCTCTGGTTCAATAAGGGGCTACGACACCCCACTAGTTCAATGAAGGGAAAAGACCCATGATGTGGGCATATGCTCTGTGGATTTTGGCTAGTCCTCATCACATGACCAGTGAGCTTTTAAGTAGCCAGTAGCATAGATAGTAACTTAGCCCATGCGTCTGGTCAGCAAAAATAAGGTGGTTCGGTTAGATAGATGAAAGGAAACTTTGGGAATTGTGATCTGCCATTTGTTATATGAAAATTGTGATACACAATTTGTAATAGAGAAATTGTGATACGCAATTTGTGATTTGAAAATTGTGATACGCAATTCATGATATGAAAATTGTGATACGCAATTTGTGATTTGGAAATCCTGATACGGAATTTGTGATGTGAAAATTATGATACATAATTTGTGATATGAAATTTTGTGAATTATATCTTAATACTTTATTATATAAACTGTTCTACTTGGCACCTCATGAGCACGTATTAACATGTGTAACAAGTTAGATTGTTGGTTACTGAGGCTTTTGTCTCACCCCGTTGCTCTTAACATTTTTCAGGTAATATTCTTGTACTAGTTAGTGGGGAAGGCTCCAAAGGCTTGATTATTGTGATAATCTTTGTAAAGTCTCCTTTTTATTTTTGTGGTGAATTGTTGTGTATTGCCACTGTAGCGCTTATGTTGCATACTATGATGTGATGTTATATTTTGGATTATACAGTTTTCTATCATGGATAAGTGACTTAAATGAATAGGTGAGAAAATTGTTGTCCAAGTATTTTGATAATTGAGTTTGATATTGGTTTGTGGTCAAATGATCATATTCTAAACTTCGAGAAGTCCAAGGTCTAAGTGTGTTGATTAATCATGGTTTAGTTTGTGAAACGATGAGAAGATTTTTATGATCCATGACAGATTTTATGGACAATCCCCCTCGAGGCCCAAGTAAATAAAATATTGTCAAAAAATGCCTAAAGAAAAGTCACATGTCAGAAAAGGCCCTAGGGCCTTTTTGGTTATTATTTCAGAAATGTTAACAATTATATCAGTGCAACATTAACAACTAAATCAGTACACGTTAACAACTATTACCTCCGGTCCTAATTATAAGAAGACTTTTGTAGTGCAAATTGCACTACAAAAGTCTTCTTATAATTAGGACCAAATTGCACTACAAAAATGTTCTTATAATTAGGACCAGAGGGAGTATCTTAACAACTAAATCAATACATATTAACAACTATATCAATACAACATTAACAACTAAATGAGTACACGTTAACAACTAGGATCTTTTCTAACATGTGACTTTTCTTTGGGTCTTTTTTGATAATATCTTGGTTACTTGGCCTTGGGAGAGATTTTCCCTAGATTTTAAATGTTTGATTAATGGATAGTTGACTTTTGATATTTTATAAACATTTGAGAAAGAATAATACACAAAAATGAGTTTTATCTTTAGGCTTATGATTGAATGTTATATTCTGAGTTTCGAGAAGCTCAAGCCCCAACTATTAATTAGAATGACTTTATAAATGTGTTGATTTAAAATGGCTTAGTGTACAATTACATAGAATGATTTTATTATCCATGATAAATTTTCAATGATTAGTTTATTCTTTTCTATCATAGATAGATAGTTGTAGTGATTTAAACCCTTTATAACCATGATAGTGTTTTCAAATGGTTAGTTAAGCTCTTTTTCTACCAGAGTTAACTTTTGAAAGATGAGTTTTAATCTATTCTACTATGATAGACCTTCGAGTTTAAGTTTTCTCTTTTACGCCATAGTAATGTTTATTATCTGGGGATTTGATTAAGTCCATGGATAATTGAATTTTAAGGAAAGGATTTTACATCTTTGGTCAATCTCCACTCTCTATGCTTATGCCATTGACATTCCACCCCTTCCTATCTATCACTACCTTTGTGATGCTGACAATGAAAACTCCCACCATGCTACCTTCTTCAAACTCTTTACAACCCTGTCTTTCTATAAGGGCAAACTGATCAATGTCCTCAATGAGTACCATATGTGGAATATCCCAATATCCAAACAAAAAAGATTTTGCTGTCTTTTTTCACTTCACAGGTCTTATAGCCTTAGTAAGGACAATGTCCTCTACTTAGAGAACAATGTAATACTCAAAAAGATTGCTGACAATTGGACAACTCAGGAGAAACAAATGTTAACTCAAATGGGAAAATACTTGAGCCAACTTAATGAATTTCTAAATGATGTATGTACCATTTTAGGTCCAATTCATGAAGAAAGAGAGCTCAAAGATCCAACACAAATCCCTCACCTCTCAATAAGACCTCCTTCTTATGAAGAGTTTTTAGGTCTTACTCCCTCACAATCATATCCTGTTTACTAGGGTATCATGACCAGTCAAGGTACTAATGTTCTACCTGGAGAATCACATGATCCATGCCAGATTGACACTCAGCTTCAAGGAAGTTGTTCTAGTCAGTTAGATCGACAGGACTATCCAGAGTATTGTTCACAAGATGACCCAAAAAAGTGCACCCACATCAATGATCCACGTATCATGAAGATTTTGATCCACGAAAATGCACTTACTTCATTGATCCACCATATGATGAAGATTATTCTAATCTCTCACCAGATGATGATCACGAGCCCATTTGCAAGGCTTAAAAGGGGGTCATCAAAAGGTGTGCGTGTCCTGTAATCCTTTATATATGAGCTAGAAGTTACTGGGTCATGTTTTTCGTACGCCACGAGATGCTATGTGTCTACCACCAAGTTATTTTTAGAGTCCACTATGAGTTGTATGTCACTAAGTTCTACTTTCGGTGTATCATGAGTCTGAATTTGCAACATGTCTATAAGTTGTGAAAAATGGATCCAGTTGTCTCTAACATACAATAATTCGCTTGTTGTCTTGTTGTAAGCTTAAACGCCTATATAAGGCAAGGCCTTCCTTCGGAGAAAACAAGGTGAGTTGTATTATTTCTCATATAATAAGAAGTATGAGTTTTTTTCTAAACTCTTTCTTTCTCCTAAAAACTTGAGTCTATAATCTCTTACTTTTGTTTCCAAAAATTTAAGTATGTTCTACACTTGTCTCTTCTAAAGGGATCCTATTACACCCCTACCGGCCTCGCCCTTTCGGGTGGCAGGTTAGAATGATTCCTTTTACTTATTACTTTCCATTATCACTCACTCTATTTAATATATATCACTCTGGTCCTATTTATAAGTCCAGTTTGACCAAATCTCACATACTAAGGAAATGTAAGTATCTCAATGATTATGGAACAAATTTCCAATTTTACCCTCATTTATGAATGAGTACCTTTTAAAATTTATTGTCAAATCTCTCTCATCTTTTTCTCTTTCCAACATGACTAGCCAATCTCTCTCATCATCATTACTATGGGCAAAATTGTCACAATCTCATTTATTTGGTCAAACTGGACTTATAAAAAGGACCAAATTTTTTGGTCAAACTGGACTTATAAATAGGACCAGAGTGGTATCACAGTGTGCGCAACAGAACATATTACCGGTTTGGACAATTAAATACTGGTAAGATAAAATGCAGGAAGATACATTTCCCCGGAGGGATTAAATATACTGTCATCCCACATCACAGCTCCCAAAATAATTATATAAAAATATAGTCATCCAGGAAACCAAAATACATATCCAAAGGAAATCACTAACTTCCTCCGCCACACTAGTCCAGCTCTGAAGCTTTACCCCTGTCTCCGTGCTCAGACCTAGATGAACCGCCAGAGGGCTAAAAAAGAGCTAGGATTCATAATTGAATCCTAGAGTAACCGTTAATCTCATATAAAATGTATAAACAATGTATGCAAGAAAACCGAGAATAAAAACACAAACCACATAGCATTCAGTATCATGCACACAGCAAGGCACACAACCAAATCAAACTAGCCGTCCTAATATCACACAACACATGATCGCAAGTGGTCCTAATAAAGACACAACATGACACCACCTAAGACAAAGACACAACAAAGCCCTTAATGCACACGTGTTCCGATTCCATACGCTTGGAAATAAATGATAACCAAATGTATGCAATATACATGGTAAAACATAGATACACAAGTTACACAGAGTATATGAGGATTAAGGTTACTACCTGGCAGTCGACTACAAATAAAAATAGTTCCCCGGCACAAGATATCACAACTAGACCTATAATAATAAAATATAAATTTGATTAAATCCACTTCAATAAATATTTCCTTTTGATAATTTAAAACAAACCCAATTCATGTGTCCATATTTACTAAATTCTCTTTCTTATTAAGGAATTTAATATGAGCTTATATTCCCTCTATTTTTGTCATTTTTCAGGAATTTCCAGCAAACACTGATTGATCTTCAAAAATTCATAATTAAATCTAGAAAAATCCTTTTCGGTGGTTCAAAAAGCCATGTGACCCTTAATATGTCTAATTTTGACTAAAAATACTTTTCATGACCAGCCACACGCAATTTTTTCCCAGATTCCAAAAATACCCTCACTGGTTGCAAATAAAGTCCAAATTCAGGGGTCAACTTCAAATATTCATAATTAATTGTATATAATTCAGAAAATTACAAGTTATATCTACTTTAATCCTGTAAACTTTCATGGTAATTAGACATTATTTACTCTACCAAATACACGTGACAAACATACTGCCCTGGAGATAATAATACTGCCCTGGAGATAATAATACTGACAGCAATTTAGCAATTTAGAGTGTTGTCCAAATTCATTTCTAATGTTCCCAAAATTACTTCCTCATCACTACCCTACACAAAAACACCTTCTAAACACATTAAATCGAGCAAAAACCAACTTCTTCATACAGAAACAGGGGCTGGACGAAACAGACCATAGAGAAAACGATGAGAAGTTCAATTCTTTTGTCACCAAACACATCACAAGACCTTCAAGCTATGATTCCTTTTAGTTTCTAATATTTCTCTGTCCAAAACCAAATTTTCAGAACTTCATATGCCTCTCCAAATGCCATATTTGTAGAAAATAAGATGAGGAGAAGCTCTAGAAGCTTACCTCAAATGTTTTAATCGGTGAATCGTCAAGTTTTCGGATCCTCTTCTTCCTCCAACTCCTTCTTCTTAGCCTTTCACGCCCTCACTCTCCCTTTCGGTATGCTCTAGGTGTGTATCCGAAATGGATAAATGAGATGAAGAATTATTAGGTATAAAGAGGGTTAAGTCGGTTGGAGGAGGGGAGTATCTTTTAGACTTAAATTTTCTACTTATTTACAATAATAACATTTGGTTTCAACCCAATTAACTTGCTGTCCGAATCTTCGAGAACGAAATGGAAAGATGGGTTTGACTTATTGGAATAATCAGGTTTAACACTCCAAATTGTTGGCCCAAGAAGCTTAAGTTATTTTGGGCAACAAAAATAGAGGAGGTCCATACTTCACATAATTACCATTTCAATTTGTCATTAAAATTTGGGAAAATCCTTTTGAGGGCCCTTTTTGGTGTAAAAATCTTAAAAAAGGCCCTCAAAATCTGACAATACCAAGGTCTTTTTTCGTATTTTAATCTTTGCGTGAGTTGTTAATCTTATGATATAGTTGTAAGCTTACTTAATATAATTGTTAATGAAATGATTTAGTTGTTAAAAAATGTTGTTAATAATGGATCGATATAGTTGTTAACTAACAACTATATCGCCTAAATTAACAACTCGCGTAGATTCGAAAAAGCGCAAGCGCTTTTTCACGTTTGTCGATTTTGAGGCGCATTTTTGGGATTTTTACACCAAAAAGGCCCTCAAAAAGATTTTCCCATAAAATTTCCCACTTTGTCTCTTTTCTTTTCTTTTCTTTTTTGAGATCTCGCCACATATATATTAGATGAGACCTATAATTATTCTCTCTCTCCTGATTCCACCGCCTTGAGAAAGCAAAAAGGAGGAATAAAATGATTTTATCTCATCTCTAATTACATCATGTACTAATTTCAAATATGATTTATTTACTTGATTTATCTCACATGGTTCATAATTTTTCTTCCTTTTTCTTCTTGGCTAAGATCTCGCCACATAGGCTCTTAAAAGATATAAATTATTTCGGTTTGAATTGTCCACCGAACTGAATCAAAGAGATGGAGGAAATATGGGTTTAAGTGGATAAGTACATCATCTTAATAAATTTTGGCATCAACCAATCATATTTAACAAAGTTTGTACTTTAATCCTCGTTATCTTTACTTTACTTACCCTTGCATAAAAATTCAAGAACCATCATTTTCCCACTCAAATTTTCATGTGGAATTCATTTCTGACCTCAAATTAAGCAAAAGATATATCCTTCCTCTTTAACTATGCCAAAACTGAAACAATAGAAGTTCAAGGGCAAAATTCAACTTTGTATTTCAATGCTTCCAAACTTACTTTCTCACTTATACCTCAATCAAGCCTCAAATATGGTTTGGAAAATTATTTTCTACCTTCCTCTATCTCCGGGAATTTTTCTAAAATTCAAGGCATAATTTCCAAATTTACCCTTATGTGCCCCGTAATTTTCATAAATTACGATTTTGCCCATACCCGAGAAAATAGATATGTTACCATTGTTTGTCCAATACATTTAGCTGTTGTATACATTTTAGGATATTACAGATCCTGTGCACCATAAATAATCTGACAAGCTACCCATGAGAGATGCTGTGAGATCACATAATTAGGCTAAACTCTCCTAGTATGTAAAGATCGATTTCCTAAAGTGGCTTTGAGAGATGAATGAATGAGGCCTTACATGGACTAGGATCTTGAAACATTCTGATGAGAATACTAAGTCCATGATTTCTCAGTCCTGCGATTAAGTATCATCCTATCCAGAATGATTTTTCTTGATCCCAATGACTTTATTGGTCATCTTCATGAAGAAATTATCTAACAAAATAAAATTATTGGAATCCGGAAGAACTCCAGCAAAAAAGTCAATTTTGAAACCATCTACAAACACGAAGGTAAGTGGGACACCTCTTCTGGAGGAGCTGACTTTGAAGTTTGAATCAAAGCTTCGGGTTTATTTGTATCACTAGATTGACTCCGGGTTGGTGGTAACCGTTTGGTTTTGGTCGCCGTGGTATTGGTACGTCTGGTCCTTGTAGTACAATTCCAACAGCATTCAAATTAAAATATAATCCTGCGAATTAAATCATTTATTAGTATTTATTATTTTATCTAAACATGTGTTATTTTTAATATAGGCCATACTCTCTCTTTTTTGGAATAAGTGCTTTTAATTAGGATCAAAATTTGAATTTAAATAGTATGTGTGTAAGGCAAGGAAAGAAGCCTTAAATATGCTCATTTCTTTCGGGCAAGAAAAAAAATATACTCACTCATTTCTTAAATCACACTCTATTTTGAAATTAATATGAAAAATTATATTTGATAGTATATCTAAACTCAAATACTATATCCGCGATAATTTGCATGTATTTTGGGCCAAAAAAATAACAATAATTTGCCTATATTGTATCCTACTGTATACATTATATACTCCTCTAATTCAAAATATAAGTCATTTTCACTCACCTCATTGAAATTAAGAAAAAAAAAAAAAATTAAATAGTTAAATCAGTCTTAAATTTAAAATAAATTTTCAACTTTACCCTCATGATGTTTTTTTTATATGTATATGTATCCTCCTATTAAAGTTTATCATATTCAAAACACTATCAATTAAAGGAGGTTAATTTTAATGGGAAAGAAAACACAATGAGGCACATTTAAACACTAAATATATAAATAAAATTGATAAATAAGCATTAATTACTTTTCAAATAATTTATATTATTAAAAAATATGAAAGGGTTAATATAATCTTGGGTTCATTAAATTTGCACTTATTTTGGTTTCAAACCCTAAAGTTTTAAACCAAAGGTTTCGTCCTTCAAGTTTGATTTCACTCAAAACATCAGTCTCTATAATTAAATTAAAATCTGGATCATTATGCCCCTTGAGGGACCAAATCCTCTTGTTTGAAACTTAAGGAACAAAAATTCAAATAAGTGCAACCTTGAGAGACCAAATATTGTATTAACCCAATAAAAAATTACTTATATTTTACATCAGGGGCATATATTTCTTCTAATTAATAGTTTGAATATTCTCTTTTATTTGGTACAGATAAAGTGAACGAAGAAAGTGCAAAGCTAACTCCATTTTTAGCATACATGCTGTTCTTACTTTTAATACCAAAAGAATCGTCAACGCTGACTAGCTACTTCCGAAGTGGTAGGTACCCTTACCTTTCATTTCTATATATTATACACACACACAGACGGCCACCATGTGTGTATACATATAAATTATAAAGTATTATCTCTCGTCTTTAAATATAAGATTCAATTAAATTTTACAAGGGATTAAAAGGAGCTAATTAAATTATTTTTAAATATTTATATTTATGGTTTAATATTTCGCTTTTTTTTTTGAGAAATATTTTTTTTTCTACCACACTCACATAAAAGTGTGTGGGTCCTAGTAATATTTTCTCTTTCTTCTCTTTACAAAATGGGACTCATCCACTTTTATGTGAGTATAAGAGAAAAAATGTTTCTGCAGCAAAAACAGAAATATTAAACCATATATATATATATATATATATATATATTTATATATTTATATTTATTGTTTATCAAATACAATGCTTGGCTTTCTGTCGTCATATCGTATAGGACTCTAAAAACTAATTTTATACAAATGTCGTTTTTACAGTGAAACAGGTTATTTCCCCCCCTTTTGCAGAGTAACTATGAATGTATACAAATGTCTTTTTTACATAGTATTTGTTTAGTATGCTATATATCAAAGAATAATGAAATCAAATTTATATTTCACCTAGACAAAATAAAATATTGTTAGATAATCTTTTTAAGTCAATGAAAGGAATAAGTGTCTAAATTAAATGTTTATTCATGAAAGGTATAAATGTCTATTTGTTATTTCATGTAAGCTTGAATCTGTATTTTATTGTCAAAGCTATATAATGTGGATTATTTAACCCATTATAATTAGAACTATTATTATTGGGGAAAATCTCTTTTAAATGTGCTAAAATGATAGAATTATATTATAGAGTATACCCTTCAAATTACTAACAGAAAATAAGTTTCGGACAAGATTAAAAATGTATATTGATATCGAAAAGGCTAAAAATATTAATTAATTTATGGTTCATGAATCAAAACCAGCGAAACTGCAAACGATGGGCACCCCCTGGTTTACCTGAACCAAAAGAAAATTCAATTAATAATATATAAAACAGCTCAAGTATTAATCAAAATATTAAACACTGCATATTTTGAAAAGAACTAATTTGTGAACTCATACCTTTTCCCAGTGGCTAAGATAAATAAACAAATAAATAGCACAGTGTTTATAAATTTTATGTATAGATCACCGAGAGAGATCAAGGCCTGTAAAATTATTTTTTCGTCAGAAAAAAATTCTGACTAGGTGGGTTGTATTTCATAGGCAATCTTTTTGGACTTGTTGTGGTCAGCTTTGTACACTTATTTAGCCGGTCTCATAATAATTAATCAATCAATACACGTCATTTTATTCCCTTCCCTTCTTTGTCCCTGTGTGTGTGTATATATAGGCTTGGCATCAGCACATAATGGAAAACTCATTCAACCATAACTACCATCTCTAGCTGTTCTTAATTTCCCAAATACAAGATGGCGTCTCAGCTTGTGTTATTAGGTATAATACTTGTAGCCTCAGTCTGGCTTCTTTCTAAGAGAAAGAGCAATAATAACAAGTCGAAGCAGAGGCCGAGCCTTCCGCCGGGCCCGGTGGCTCTGCCGATCATCGGCCACCTTCACCTCCTGAAGCCTCTAATTCATCAAGCCCTACGTGACCTTCAAGCCAAACATGGCCCACTCATGCACCTCAAGCTTGGCTACGCCAACATGGTGGTGGCCAACACACCTGAACTCGCCAAAGAGCTCCTTAAAACCCACGAACTTGCTTTCTCTTCTCGTAAAATGAACATCGCCATCAACCTCGTAACCTACGACAACGCTACTTTTGCCTTCGCTCCCTACGACACTTACTGGAAATTCATCAAAAAATTGAGCACCACCGAGCTGTTGGGCGCCCGAACCATCAGGCAGTTTCTTCCCGGTCGGACTCGGGAGATCCACTGCTTCATTAAGGATCTCATGGATAGATCCATGACCCGACAGAGCGTTAACCTCACCCAGGAACTCTTGAAGCTCTCAAACAACATTATATCTCAGATGATGCTGAGTATTAAGAGCTCCGGCACCGACAACCAGGCCGCGGAGGCGAGGAATCTGGTTCGGGAGGTGACTCAGATGTTCGGAGAGTTTAATGTTGCTGATTTTATTGCAATATGTAAGAAGTTGGATGTTCAAGGTTTTAAAAAGAGAGCCATGGACTTGCACAAGAGATATGATGCTTTCTTGGAAAGGATCATCACTGCTCGCGAGGAGCTTCGAAGGCAACGAAAAGCTTCTGCCAATAAGGCCGACGACTACGGCGAGGCCGCCGGAGAAGAGAAAGTTAGGGACTTTCTTGACATTTTGCTCGATGTCGCCGAGGATGAGAATTCTGAGGTTTCTTTAACCAGGAACCATATTAAGTCATTAATTTTGGTGAGTATATTATCTCTCCGGCTAAACAAATATAATTTTTAAGATTCAAAATATAAATTATAATTCACCTATATATTATTAAATGACTATTTTTCAAAAATATCCTTACTTATTAGAAAATATTAAATGTTTGTTTTGATAATTATAGAGCAAAGATGGAAAAACATTAATTAGTAGGCCAGCTAAATTCGAAAAAAAAAAAATCAATTTGAAACACAACATTTATCTCAACCATTTTTTTAACATGTATGAGATAGATATTTGTATGATGAGAAGGAGGGTAATATAAAATATGTAGTAGTGTTCTTGTAATTATTCTTTGGTAGAAAGAGGAAGACTATTGAAAAAGGTTCGCCCCTATGATTGAATACTTGGATGATTACCAAGCCACTCAATAAAGTACCTTGAACCTAGCTAATTAAGAGCTTTTAATTTACTTTACTCTTATATAATAATGGTTTTATTTTAAGTGCATATGAATCTAACTTTTATAAATTGCGGTATGGTTTTGAAATTATAAAGGACTACTTCACGGCGGCAACAGACACAACGGCGATAACGGTGGAATGGACAATTTCAGAGCTGATAAACAACCCAAGAGTGTTGAAGAAAGCACAAGAGGAGGTAGATAGAGTGACTGAGAAAAAGAGACTAATAAGCGAAGCAGATATCCCAGACCTTCCATATATTCACGCAATAATAAAGGAAAACATGAGACTGCACCCTCCTATTACTATGATCATGAGGAAGGGAGTTCAAGACACCGTAGTGAATGGTTACTTGATCCCCAAGGGAACCCTTATGTGTGTTAACATTTGGGCTATGGCAAGAGATCCAAACATTTGGGAAAGTCCTTTAGAGTTTAGGCCTGAGAGGTTCTTGGAGGGCAAAGAGAGTGGCTTGGACATCAAAGGCCATCACTATGAGTTATTGCCTTTTGGTTCGGGCAGGCGGGGTTGTCCCGGTCAGTCTCTCGCCATGCAGGAGCTGCCCGTCGTCATCGGAACTTTGATTCAGTGCTTCACATGGAAACCTCTTGATTCACAAGGGAAGATCATGAGCGACGATAGCACTATTGATATGGATGAACGGCCAGGATTGACTGCTCCAAGAGCCAACGACCTATCATGCATTCCAGTTTCAAGATTGAACCCCATTCCTTTCCTTCAAGTGTAAGTCACGCGATCATGCCACTTGTTCTTTAGGAGTACGCTTGACACTTTCTTTCTTCTTCTTTTTTTGCCGTTTTCATTTTTACCAGTAAAAGCCAGCCAGTTTGGTTGACTAGGAGGTTGGAGCAGATATATATACGAGTATTATTATTATTATTATTATTATTGATGTCTATAGAAGTTGCGTGTTGTAATAAAAAAGATCGGATAGTATCGTGTAGTGAATGTTGTATCCGTTCATAAAGCAAATTATACAAATAAGAAATTGATCTCTCACATGCCTGCTCTTTGGTTCTATACTTGTTTGATGTGTGATGAGGCCACGTACTTGCTCTTGCTTTGAGATTGCCCGCGTACCATGTGAAAGCAGTGTATTCGGAAGACTCATTAGTGGGATAATGACAAGAGACTTCAAAATCAAAGCTAAATTGGCGGATTAATTAATATTGTAGGGCCTAAGCAGATTTGTGACGAGAAAAGATTATTTATTTATTTCCAAAACATCCTTGACTCTTTCAAGTTTGTCTTTTAATTTGTTGTTCCATTATTAACTGTTCATAGAACCTGAACCTACCCTGATGTATTTTATATATCTTTTAATCCATAAAGCAAGGCCTTCCCTTTAGCTGAGTATGATGCGGCTTTGCCTTATTATTATTATTATTTGACACTGGGGCATTGGAGACAAATATACGACAATTCACGTCCATCCAAATTAAATATACCGTCATATATAATTAGATGCCAGTTTTAAATAAGATCATACAACAGGTTCCGTTGTGATTTTGGTGGGACTTGAATCTTGGGTCTCCTGGTTAAGAAAAAGTAAACTTATGACCACATTGTGAGAATCCATTTTGTTATATTGTTATTATTATTTTATGTAGTTGTTTTGTGAAGATTAATTGTCAATTTGATATATTAGTTAACATAAAAAATATAGTTACAAACACAATTTTAACACAAATTTATTTTATATATTGCTGAATTAATATATATTTTTATAATAAGATGAGAAGGTATCACGGCTAATCAATCAACTATAGTCTTGTTTGGGAGAGCTTATTTTAGGAGCTTATGCAGAACTTATCAAAAGTCTTTATGGAGTTTTTGTCAAAATTTATGTTTGGCATTTGAAAAAAATTGTCAATGAGCATATGGTCAACTTGGCTTTATTTCACAAAGCTCCATTTGGAGCTTATCATAAGCTCTTATTTCAAAAGCTCTTATTAGATCCCAAATTATTGTACAAAGCCTAATTTTCTAGTTAGTTATGTAATATTTATTTGATCAAATTATGTATTTTAGTATTGCCAAATTTTGTAATTTAGCATTTTTCATATTTTTTGTAATTTTGATTATTTTTTTTATAATTATCTCAAAAGTCATTTATTCATGTCATTCCAAACAAACAGACTTTGACTTCTCCATGCCTACTTATGCAACCACCCATCCAAACATAAATCACATTTCACAATCGAACTTTTCTATAAGTCTGATTGTCCACCGGTATCCCAAACAAGCCCATAATCATTCCGGAGTTTCTTTCTGACACATGAACATCACTACGTAACCCATGCTGTAATTTCGTTGGGAACGTGGTGAACACACAAATTTGTCAACATGTCCCTTGCTTCTCTTGCCAAGTGATCAGCTGCCCTATTTGCTTTACTAGAGCCATGAAATCGGGAACCCGTCCGGCTAGCTCATTTAAGTAGCCCTTTAAGGGCCAAGCTTATAAAATAAAGCCTCCAAAAAAAAATCGGGCATAAATGGACCAGATGTGTAGGGCCGAAGGCTTAAATGAGCCAGCCCTGTTAGGCCCGTTAAGAAACTACTTGCCTGCTTTGTTGCCCAATACTCACTCTCATAGTCTCACTCATTTCTGTCATTCACTTCACGCCTCTTGCCTCAATCTCGCTGTCTCAACCGGCAATAATTTACTTTTGATTATGAATTAGTATTGTGTTTGTTTGTTGCATTGATGCGTGTTGTTTAGATCTTAATGTTTATAACATTTATTTGATAAATTAAAACTTTAATTATTGTAATTTACTAATTATATTTCTTAAAAAAACACACACACAAAATAGTTAAAATTTAGAAAAATAGCTTTCGACCCTATAGGGCTGCTTTGGCCTACATATTCTCTACGCTTTAAAAAACACACGCTTATCTTACTAAATTTAAAAGGGTCAGCCCTTTTAGACTCTAACCCTACAAGAACCGACCTTGTAAGGCTAGGCCGATCCTGATTCTCAATTCTATGCTTCATGATATCAACTTCCCAGTCCCACATTAACACGGTTTGAATCTCAGCAAAAAGACCAACGTCATGATTTAGGGGTTCACAAACATGCACGACGCACCCACTGCACCGCCTCAGTGCAATCACCCTCGATCACCATGTTTCTAACGCCATGGTCCCACGCTACTTTTAATGCTCGGAGTATGGTCCAAGCTTCAGTGGTAAGATGGAACCTGATCTGACTTTACTGAGGAAGCCACAAATAATTATGTCACCTTTGTGATTCTTAGCGATGCATGCTTCCACAACCACGTGTGAACCAATAGTTCATTATCTAATGGATTCTTCTTTTACATTAATATTAATAAATAATAAATATAAATAAGATATATATATAATAATAATAATAAATAATATAGAATAGATAGAATAGAAATAACTCGAATTCTTTTCTAAATTAATTTGAGATTTTGAAATTAATAGGATGATTATTTATAACCATTAAATTAGGTCTAGCTATTCTAAATTATTCAGAGACTCATCTACGTTGAACTTCACTAACCCTAGATCTGGGAATCAGGGCTGGCCTTTGAGGGGCCAGGGCCTAAAAGGGCAGGCCTTTTTAAGCCCAAGGCAAAAAAAAAAAAAAAATCTGTTTTTTAAAGCCCGCCCTGAGAGCACCAAGGCCAGGGTCGGCTCTACAAAGCCAGAAGTTATTATTCCAAATTTTAACTATTTTCTTCCTTTTTTTTCAAAGAAATATAATTAGTAAGCTACAACAATTAAAGTGCTAATTTATCAAATAAATGTCGTCAACATTAATATCCAAACAACACACATCATGTAACAAACAAACACAGTCACTAATTCATAATCAAAAGCAAACTATTGTCCAAAATAACTCACATAAAACATAAGAAGCTTAATTACCACTAAGGCACTAAGCAACATGAGTATGATGACCATCATTGTCATCTTCAAAAGCCAATCGGAATAGTCTATCGGCCTCGCTTTAGAAGCGTGAGTCATGATACTAGTAATTCGTGAATCGTGAGTGAGTGCGAATGAGTGAGACTGAGATTGAGAGTTGAGACACTGATAAGAGAGAGAGAGTGATAGCCTAATAGGAGAGTCAAAGAGGGTGAGGAAAAGGAAAACGGTGATTTAATTTTTAGGGTTCTACTTCATTCACCTCAAACACTCTCGGTCTAATAGGAAAAAAAAATAAAAATAAAGGGCCTAACGAGATGATCATTTTAAACCCTCAGTCTATATGGCCAACTTTATTTAGAAGCTTCAATTTACAAACTTAGAGCCAAAGCTTAAATGGGCTGGCTTTAACTAACCCTTCCTCTATGTTTAGATGGAAAGAAACTTAAAAGAGGAAAAAATACTGGGAGGAAAAGCTCCCAAAAATAGTAAAAAAAAATTGTCATTTTTATAAGTTTTCTTTCATAGTATTTCCTCCATTCTATTTTTTCCTCACTTTTCTCCCCATTTAAACATAACCTTCCAGTGGTGGTATAGTCACCAGTGCTGCAGACATGATGCGTTAGGAGATAGTCGTGCCTCATACTTCACCATGATAAACAAGCACAAGAACGAGCTATGATTTTCCTGGGAATTTGAGCGAATTGATTAATGGGTTTTGTTTCTATCCTTGCTTTTCTTTTTGAGTGATGAATACTTCTTCATTACTAATACGCCTCATTTAGTTTGAACCAAATATTTTTAAGATGACGATGAGACCGATGAATGGGATTGAAGTAAAAAAATAAATTTTCCGTTTGCATTAATTTGAAAGGAAACAGTGTGTGTGTGTGTGTTAAATTGTGTTTGGTACTCTAAAAGAATTATAAAAGCAGTGGAAATTAATAGAATGAAAGAATAAAAAGGTCTAAAAATCCCAAGTAGCTACTCAAAATCCCAACTTTGTTGGCTATTTTATATCATTATGGTGGACAATTCTGACAATAAATCCAAAATGGCTTTTTATGCTCTCGCAGATACGCCAAGGCTAAATTGGTTGTTCTTAGCCACACAGAAAAAGTCAACAGTAATGGTGGTTGGTGGAAGGGCGAAGTAGATGGGATGGTGATTAGGTAGATGTGACATTCCGTGCTTTAATTTAATTACTATAATATATTTCCTCCGGTGTTAAATAGTACTGTATAAGATAAAATCTATTTTTTAAAAAAATTAAAAAAATTAATTAAATTACTTTAAAGTGTTTTTATTTTTATTTTTCTTCAAACTAATTATTTTATCTAATAAACTAATATATAATCTAAGAACAAACAATATGATTAACTAAGTTTTTTAGCTTACTTAATCTTTCTAGCTAAAAAAAAATCAACAGGAACGGAGAAAGTATTATATTAGTCACTAGCTATTCTTTTAACAAAGAAAAAAAATAACCAAGTCATCACAACAAAAACATATTTGATTACGTATTGCTCATGCATTAAATAGATCTGATTACTACATACCTAGTGGCTAGTGCGACATACGAAAGCCACAGGATTTAATAATCTTCATTGAATTATCTCTATCAAATTCAATCGAATCAAATAATCACAGCTCTGTCAAGTTGCATGGAATTAAAGGAACAATATTATTATTAAATATATGCCTGAATCTGTGGTTTTTGTACTGTACATTCAGAAAACAACAACTAATGGTGTATTTTTCTTGAGTCAATATTCAAGACTTGAAGGACTAGCTACTAATATTTTATGGTCTTAATGTAATCAGTTTGACGAAGTTCTCCCATCACCCAAAACAAAATCAGATAAATTAAATGATTAGTTGACAGTTCGCTATCCATCTACGTAGTGAAATTACCCTCACATAAAATGTACGTTTCACATTTAAAGGTCAAAAAAGTTTCAAATTATATAATATAAACAGTACAAAAAATACTTGTCTGGTATAACTGATGCGCGCGCATATATACTAGTTGAGCAAATGTATCCAATCTTTTAAGAATTCATGTTAAAATATAACATTGGGGAAAAAATACTACTGGATGGAACTCTAAAATCACAAATAAGTGATTTTTTATTAAAATAAGTTGTCAATTGTTACTTTAAATGTAGTTTATATAGTTAATATCTATACTCTTAAACAACAAAAATTATTTTTGAGTTTTTGAAATTTAAGTGATAGTTTTCTTGTCTTTTTTCCTATAATATTTTGTAACTATGCTTTAACTTTTAACAGAAATTGCAAAACGTGTTTAACTAATATACGTGTGTAAGTGTAGAAATTTTACACTGACATATCAAAATTTCACATTAATATTTGAAAATTTTACAATAGATCATATTCCAAATTTTAATACGAAAGATCGAAAAGAATAATGGTTAATAATGGAAAGATAAAAAGTGTAGATCCCTTTAACTAAGATTGCTTCATATACAAATTACAAATTAAATAATCAAACTCCAAAAAAAAACCTACCAACCTGATCTGGTCAATCTTTCGAATTTCTTATGAAAAATGAAAATTAACCAAGTAATTTTATTTTGTTCATTTATCGTGAGGACCTTGATTCAGTCTTGCGTCGTTATTTTAAAAAAATTTATCCTAAATTATAATTAAATCAATTGATTCTAAGTAATTTGGGTAATTTGGACCTTGATTCAGTCCAAAGTATTATTTTTATAGGGTAATTTGGGACTAATCAACTAAGTAATATATATATGAGAAGCGGCTATAAATTACTCCCTCCAATTCAATCTGGACACTTTAATTTGTATGAGAAATCCATACGATAAGTTGCTTAATTTGTCATCAAACATTAATTAACCTTAATTAAATAATGCCATTAAACTATACAAAGGTCAAGGTTACGTTCAAGCCAATTTAAAGATATTAGGCTTCTAAGTTTGACTTTTAACTCGTGGAGCAGAAGATATCCAACGGGACAAACTAACCCTGCACCTGATTTAGCTTCTGTAATTATCTTCACGATTTCAGATTCAGAACATTAATATTGTAAGTGCCTTTCATGAGTTAGATGGAATGGTTTTAAAGGTACCTGCAGTGACATGCATAATTCTAAAATAAATATTTAAAATTAATAATATAGTGTATGTTAAAAAAAAATCTAATATTTTCAAATAAAACCAAATAATGTCATGAAGAAATTATCTTTCTTATCTCGTTTTTCCCCTTCAGACATATGGGACAGTAAGTAAAATGCTGGAGATAAAAATACTTTTGATAATCCTATCTGAAACTACAAAAAAAAAAAAAAAAAAAAAAAAAAACATACGCCAATAGATAATAATATATATCGATGATGATAAAACAATAATAATAATAATTAATATTACATAATTATTTTTAACATGTTTCTATCATTTTTCGTTATTAATTATCGTATGGTATTGTCTGTCTCATCTACCTCCACGTTTTATTATTTTTTATTAAGGCGGATAATAATCAAACAGGTGCAGAGTGCAGGGTCAAGTTTTATTTCATGATCAGCTGATTAGACATTTTTCATGAGATCTTCCTTACGTAATAATGACGACGATTTTATACATTGATTTCTGCCAATGATAAAATGAACCATAAGCAAAATAAGTAAATAAATGAATAAAATGAAAATGACCGATTTATCAATGAAAGAGAGACTTGGGAATATGAGGAAATCAAAAGGAAAATAAACAAACGGAGAATAAAGAGTTAAAAACGACATCGATCTAACTTCAACTACTATTATTCTAAGAGAGTTAGCCTGCTAATAAAGTACGATACATGCAACTAAATTTGAACTTTTAGCTTAACCTAATTAATCCCTCCTGCCTATTTTGAAAATCTCATTCCAATCCCAACTATTCCAATATATATATATATATATATATAGAAATACACTTCTCATATTGTAGGAGAAATGTATCTTTGATGTTATAGTTATTTCGATTTCCGTCTTGAGTTTTTATTTTTTTTTTTTTTTAAAAAGATGTGAGGCCCCACCATTTCGTGTGTGTATAAGAATCTTCTTCTTCTTCTTAAATACGACAAGTGTAAATCCTTATTTATATATATATATATATATATATATATATATATATATATATGTCGGCAACCCCGAATCATTTGTTGTTGATGATCAAACTTGACCATCTTACTCAAACTGGGGATAGAGCCAAGATCAGTCACTTTCCAGCATTTTATTTAAGGACTATTTAATCAGCTAATGATACTTAATTACAAGAAGAAATAACATTAGTAGGAATTTTAGCACCTTGGGGGCAATCACAAGCTGACAAACATTTCAACAAATTATATCAGTTACGTAACAAGTAAATTTATGAAAAAGATTATCATCCTTATTACAAGTATTCGATTGCAAAACTTGTAAATCCTGAAACGGAATAATTAAATTAGTATGAATGATAGAAGTAACCCAATTAAAATGACAAGTCATTATCTGGTGTGGATAAATTTAATAATATATACATATGCGTACGTAATCATTCAGCATGTTTCAGTTATAAAATTTCATAGATATCCTTCTAGTAGAAACAGTTCTGTTTGAGGCAATGTACTAAGTTGTAAATTTCCAAGTTTGATTCTGTCACCGTTTTAAATTTTTAGTTGAGATATTGGACCTGTATTCATGCCTTGATCCTAACAGTCGTGGGTGATTTTCGTTAACCAAACTGAGCTCTGATTGGGTTATTTTATTTAGAGAAGGTAATATGAGCCTGGCCCGTATGGCCCGCAAAATTAAGTGGGCTGATCGTTTAAAAGGTCTTATACAAAAGGGAAAAAAAGAAAAAGAAAAGGGAAATAGTGTTGGACCAGTTTCTAGTCAGCATATTTTTTAGTTTTGTTTGTCTATTTGCTTCCAGTGAGTTCCACGACATAAAACAAGTCTTCTCTAAATTGTTTGCCTGACGATAAATAATGATCTATTTTGATATATGTATATTTGTTCAAGTTTCTAGAGAATATAATTATCATCACTGCTTTTAAATTATTATTTGCGAAGTAATTTTGGATCATGGTTATACTTAGCTTGGATAAGGCTATAGTAACATATCCACAAATTAAATAAGAAAGTGCTTCTAGAAAGTTAGGAATTGAAGGGAATGCAACAGTATAGGAACAAGAAGATAATGAGAGGGGGGGGGGAGTGGAAGATCAGTGATCTTTTTTTAGATAAAACAATGTTCACAAACATTTCTAATCGAAAAAGATAGAGATTTTTTCCTCATCAATCAAAACAAATTAAAATCCCGGAATGAGAAAGAGCTTTCACAAGATATTTTACTTGGATCGGAGCAATAGATCAAAGTAAGCTTTTGAAGAATACGGGGCAATATACGTATATATAGTTAATCATTACATAACATCTGTAGTAAGTAACTCACAGAGTCATAGCCAAATGAAGATATCATCAGCTCACAAAGCCACAGATCGATGTATGAATTATTAATTTTACCAGTAAAAATATAATGCAATATTCTTACATAACAAATACTAAACAGCAAAAAATACAAAGCGTAAAGCTAAAATTTAGGTCTGGGATTCTATAGAGTGAGGAAAACAATAGTCTGAAGAACTGTGTCCACCCCATTTGTGGTTTGCTGATCAGCTAATAAATGGACATCTTCAAGTATCGCAAACCCTTTTGCGTTTTCATATTTGCCAGTTCCTCCAACCACAGCAATACTAGACTCAATCTGAGCCGTTCGATGGACACCAAAGAAACTAATAGTATCATCCCCATCATCTCCAAATAACACAGTGAATGCCATAGTTTGGCTGGTACCTTCCCATGAACTAGCCAAATAAAACCCCTGTGCTTTACCCATAACCTGCGAACCCAAATCACGTCCTTTTGTGACCTTATAATCAATAACCGTCACTCTCCCAAACACAACCTTATCCATTAACGTTGCTCCCAGAGGTAGAGCACCTGATTTAACATACGGAAGCATGTTACTGTTGTTATCAATAACAACGTTGTTGTGAGTACCGATGTCGCTTATTATGACGGTGCTTGTTGTGGTGGTGGAGGGATTTGAATTAGCGTCAACAAGAGGGATGCCGGTCGGAATGGGGAAGATTCTGTGGATGGGTTTTGAGAAAGGGAGGGTGTGAGCGGTGGTGGCGACGGTGGTTCCGGCAACGACTCTTTCTGAAGGAGCTATACCTCCTACGATACCATGCATGAAGAAAGTGAAATTACAAAAAGAGGGTTCCATGGAAGCACGTGTGAGGGCGGTGAAGGCAATAAGGAGTACTGCGACGGCGATGGCCTTACAACAAGGGAATAATGGGAGAGATTTGGCCATTTGGGGTGGTTGAAGTCGGTTAGTTTAGTTACACTCAGTTGATATTGAGATAAATTCATAATAAGAGAGTGGAGCAGAAGATATGGGTGAAGAAGTCAAAGGTCGTTGGTCATGTTCCTCTTGGAGCTGTTACACCTACACCCACTATTAGCTTTCACCGTTTCATTTTTATAGGAATTTAACCTCCTTGGCTCAAGAAAGTCTTTATATAAACTTCAAATATGGTAATTCCTCCGTTCTTAGTTCTTAATATGAGATCTAATTTATAGTTCAATTTTTTTGTTGAAGTGGATCTTATATCAAGTACGAGTGAGTACTGGAATTTGCCAAGAGATTCACACGTCTATTAGCTTCGGACATGCATCTGGCACAACTTTTTTTTTTGTTCCCATTCTATTCATTTTACCAAAAAAAACTTTCAAATAAAAGTTTAGATGTAGACATTAAACGTACAAATGTTTAGATGAAGACCCACATTATATGATCCAAGCGTTGATTCAACACCTGATGGATTTGGGCCTCATTTATGAGCCTTTGTAGTAGTTTCCGCTGAGCTTATAGAAGTCTAAATTAAAAGGAGGACAATCCAGGTTTGCCTAAAGCAGAGTTGTTTTTGTCAATGGCCTTTTGGAGTTTTGCTGCTCACTTTATAAGATCTGCAAAAAAAAAAAATCTACAGTATAAAAAAAATTTATAGTAAAATCTATGATTAGTAAGTTCTAAATAGTATAATTCATTTATCAGATGCAGGGGAATGCAAAAACAACTCATCTAATTCATGCTTGAATTTTCTGTTTTGTGCATGGAAAATAATTGTGGACAGTGTATTCTTGCTAAATATAAAAGTTACACAATATTTTTGAGCTTAGTCCTGGCCCAAAATATTAAATGGTATAAGATCGGAGGAGGATGTGGTCTCAGCAATTATCCATGCATGAATTAGTGATGGCTACATTCATCAGGATTCAGGAGTAATAAACTTCTAAAAAAAATCAAAGATCAGTAACAACTAACAAGTTAAAGGCAACTTCACATTCTTTTCTGCAGTTTCCCTGTAAATGGGCTTGTCATGTCCCTAAATTCAATTGACACATTCATGTGAAACATCCTGCAAGTGTGGCCCATGATGTTCAATAATTTACATTTATTTAAAAGGACTCATTAGTATAGAAGACCATAATTAAAAAACTTGACTAACATGTGAGTGAGAGAGAGAGAGAGAGAGAGAGAGGCAATTGATTAAGGACAGAGAAAAAGGACCTTAATCCTTTTACCGAAGAAAACCCCACATATCTTTAAACGCGTGATTATATATTAAACTTAAATGCCTGTATCACTAAAAGAGACCCACATTCACCAACAAAAGCTATGTTTTGTTATGTGCGTTTAATAACAAATCCAAAATTTGCTTTTTAGGCAGCCTACACGCTCGAATAATCCAGATACACCCCTCATGTATTATACACCCACAAACAGCTTTTTGACTGTTATTTCGATTTCTCGTGTGTGTGTGGGAATAAAGAATCACAGACTTCAATATTTTTTCTGAGGATTCAAGCTTGAGACTGGAAAAGCATATTATATTAATTGAGCTACAGAATAAAACCAGAAAAAGGCAAAGTTTGATGCAGTCGCAATCTGAGTTCTTTATAAGAAGTTGGAACCTATTGCAGTCGCAAGTATCTGCGTTATTTATAAGAAGTTGGAACCTATATTTTTTTTTATGTCACATAGATTTAGATTTTGGCCTTGAAATTATTGAATGTCCTAAGCTATCATCAGCAGAAAATATACTTATTGCACAGATATCATTTATATATGCATTTAACAGTCCAATAAACATCAGTTGATTCACTGAAGTTGTTCTAAGAATATAATGTATGATGAGCAAGAGTCTGTGTGACTTAAGTTGTTCTAAGAATAATGTATTATGAGCAAGAGTCTGTGAGTGTGTGGAGGAGGGGAGGTGGGAGCTTTTATGTCGACAAAGCATGCAGATTTTCTTTCTTTCTGTGTTCAATATTATTAAATTACTCGACAATTAACAAAAAAGTTTAAAGCAGTAAGTCATAATAGCACATTAGTTACATCTAATCACAAGGCACTTGATGAGTGAGTGAGCATTTGTCATTATTAAACTTTGAAGCGCCTTCTGAAATAATATTACATTTGAAAAAGGGTTTGGAGTGAACCTACCAAAAACAGACTATAAAATTAATCAAAACGATTTTACAAAAATCAAATCGTAACAGCCATCATATGAGTTCAATAAATTTGTTCGTCCAAGTTCTGAAACATTAATGACAGAGTTAGTTCCATTTTAAAGATTCTATTATATTGTTGGTAGAAATATCGTGCATCTTACCTTACACCTCATCCATGTCGATCCAAAACAGTAACTTATAACTGAGGCATTGAACTTATCAGGTTTTTGCTGCCATATAAGACCTGATTATGATCAACTTAGTGTCATTAGAATTGTCTTGTGTTAGGTATAGGAGTTTGGAGTAAATATAGATATAATTCAACTTTTTCACTAGAGAGAGACAAATAAAAAATAGTTAGGTTTAGACATGATAGTGAAATTCATAAAATATCAAGAATATAGTATAGCTAATGGGATTATTGAAGTCAAAGGAGAAGGATTTCATGTTGATATTACTCCTACAGAATTAGATCATGTGTTTGCATAATAACTACCACTCAATTACTTGATTACTTGATGCAGGTGGCACCCTTTTTTTCAATGGAAATCTTCGAGTGCTTGCATCTTTATGCCAGGCATGCATGCCAATTTGAAATTTGATCATTACATTTTCTACAGTAGTTAATAATTTTGCTTGCTACATGCATCAAATTTGTACGTAATTTTACCATTTTCGTAATAATTTTCCTGTATACTCCAATTTTATTCGAAACTTGTGCAGTCCAACGTAACACAACCGACCATTTTACATCGTAGCTGTCCTCTTTGGTTATTAAAAAATCTTGAAACTCTGAAACAATATTCCTTTAATAATCTGCAAATTTTTATTTAGAAAATCATGAAAATGGTGGTCCAATGAAGTCTGTGAGGCTACTACCCTACATCTGACAAAGGAGTACTATTAAGAGTAACCTGACGTTCTTCATGGTCATATAAATTGTCATTTTTCTCATGTTATGGCTCAAGGCTTTTTACTGTCACTACTGTAATGTAATTTCATTGATCGATAGCTAAACCACTCACATGGCCAGGAAATCAAAACTCATAAGAAAGAGTAATATAATTCCTGAACAATAATTATTTAGCTTTCTTAATTTTTCTAAAAAAATCAACTATTTCTTACTGTATGTATGTATGTAGTATAAGTTATTTTCTTGGAAGTTATTATGAAATATTCATTAAATTTCCCACTTTGAGAAAATCAGATCAACAACGTAACCTGAACAATAATTCAAGATGCGTCACATAAAAAATTAAAAGACGTGTGCTGTCTAGAACGCAAGAACAGAGTGATGTGTCAATAATAGAGGCTTTTAAGTCTTCAGCTAGTGCGAGTAATCATGTCGCAACAAAGTTGTTCACAGCCCCTCTTAGCAGTTAGCCCCACAGAAAATTTAAAAAATAATAATTAAAATACGACTTTGAGTCTTGGAACATCCTTATTAATCGCATACCCCATTTTTCTCAGTTTTTGTTCTCTCTCTTTCATCTTCCTCAAATCTTCAAGTTTTAAGTATGAAGGGAATGGATCTGTTCTGTTCATCACCTGCTTCCACAGAAGTAATCTCCAGTATGGATAAAAGGTTTCAGTTTCGCCGGAGTCCCAAATCATACGTTCATGATCGAAGGAAAAGCCAGCCACGTGTCCCTTGTTCTTCACACTTCCCTATTAATCCTAAGCCTTACTCCGACATGATGCACCACAGGAAGAAGAATACTTCTTCTGGTAAGCAAAACGATGATGTTCGTAGAAAAAGCTGCGTTGAAGTTAGCGACCTGTATAATAATAGCCACCCCACGTCCTCGTCCCGAAGATATTTACTCAGAGACGACGTCCCTTTCATTGATTGGGTATCAAACTCTGACCAAGTCCCAGAAATACCCAAGAACAAAGATAATTCTTCTCCTGCTCCTTCCAAGGACCAGGTATTGTTTTATTATTAATTATTATTTAACATATTAAATTCTATTTTTATGTTTTGTTTCTTGTCATTTTGCTGCTTGTTGCTAACAAAGATCGACTCGAGGATGGTATATCAATGACAATTAGTGTAATGTTTGAAATATTGTATAGGTTGTGGTCTTGAGGGTGTCACTGCACTGCAAGGGCTGTGAAGGAAAAGTCAGGAAACATATCTCAAAAATGAAAGGTGTGAGATCTGATCTGGTTCATTAATGCAACATGTTGTTTATGATTTTAGAAATAACAGTAAGAATATGACTAAGCATGATGATTATTATCTGTGTTAGCAGTATATGTAGCTTTTATAGTACTTCATTAGCTAAACCAGAGAGATATCTGAATTGTAATGTAAATATATACATGACAGTATTATTATGTATATATCTTCTAATATAATACAGAATGGTATTAAGAGGAAGATTCATTTTGGGGATATTTATGTAGGAGTAACATCGTACAGCATAGATTTGGAGACAAAGAAAGTGACGGTCGTCGGAGACGTGACACCATTAGGAGTACTGGCGAGCGTGTCAAAGGTGAAGAAAGCACAGCTATGGCCATCTTCATCGTCTACGCCATCGTTTCTATGGTCAACAATATGAAAATGAGCTACTTATTTACGTTGACTACTGCTTTCTATTGATGTTTTTTGGGTCTGAATAATTGCAAGTTTGATACGAGTCTTAGGTGTATTTGCTTTGCTTGTTTAATTTCATGTTTGTCTTTTGTAATTATGGGAAGTCATCTCTAATTTAGATGCGTGGTAATGAAGCTTTTGACTACTGTTTTGTGTGACAGAACTTGATTTCACATTAAATATTCATTCCTGGGATGGCAATTAATTTTATCAGTATGTTGCTGTTCAGTCATGCTCATATATGAAACCCACCCGATTATAGGTCATCCATGATGCGAAATTATGAGGGGGAAAGTGGAGTTGAAAAACAGAGGCCGCCATAGGTGTTAATTATACTAAAGGAAAATCTCACTCAAGTGGCAAGGACCTGAAAAAATATTAAAAAAATCTCAGCATATAGATTCTTCTATAAAAAAAAGGTCCTAATATAAAATCTTCTATCAAAGTCTCTAAGACATCAGTGATGTAGATGAGCTTGTCAATAGAAATTCTATAATTTGTTAATATAGTTACATACACTTGTCAACGAGAACTGCTTTAGTTAACATATATGAGTTTGTCAATAGACACTCTGTTAATATAGTCATATACTAAGTTTACATTTAGAATCTATCTCATTGAGACTTTTTTATAAAAGAATCTATACTAGGACTTTTTTTATATTTTTTCTGGTTTTGGAAGTGAGTGAGATTTTCCCATATGTTAATGAAATAGTAAAAGAAGATAATTAGCGTATAGATGAAGAGGAGAAATATATATATATATAATATGTAGGTTGAGAGGAGAGAGAGAGAGGAAGGATCACATGGGAGTGGCAGTGTGGGACGATGAATAAGTGGAGGGAGACAGAATAAAGCATGCGAGGAGGCAAGGTAGCAGAAGTCACTCAACCATTCACATGATTATATACTCTCTCTTGTCCTAATTATAGGAACACTTTTATAGTGTAAATTGTATTATAAAAGTATTCCTATAATTAGGATCATAGGGAGGGAGTATATTATTAAATTGGAATTGTAGATAATTCACGTTTGGAATTTGACTATTTCAGTGCAACGACAGAAAGTAGAGAGCTTCGTTCTTCTCTTTTTTATCCTCCTTTTCTTCTTTTGTTTATTTTATACAACTTTATTTACTTTGAGGGGTTGGTACACTTGATTTCTTTGACTAATACACCTTTGGCGGCTGCAAAAAAGAAAATACCCAAACAAGTTGAAAAAGCGAACGCCCACAAATCCTGTATAATATACAAAGATATATATATACTATACGACACATTTATAATTCAGGGGTAGGTATAAGTTATTGTTTGGAATAGCGATGAAGAAAATAGATTTTCAATCGTGATTTATGGCATACTAGTAGATAAACATATAAGAGGAGTTTTATCTTGATTTATGTAAATAATATTTTGGGACCCCAAAAATGATCCCAATATGCTTAACACACATTATATTGGAGCAATTTTGATATGAGCTGAGAAAACCAATTGAATCCTCTATGTGAAGGACCACAGATGCATGAAGGGTGAGTGCTAGCTTTCGGTCGAAGCTGAAAACAACAGGAGAAGGAGCAGAATCCCAAGGAATAGAGGAATGATGATAAACAAACAAAGAAGCGAGAATGAAAGTTGAAAACGATAGGTTAAGTGAAAGGGCTTTGACTTGAAGTTAAACAAACCTTGAGAGGGAAACACATATATAGATCCAAATCCATAGGATTAATTAGGATTAGGGCGTAGATAGATGCTGAACTTGAGGAGGCTTTGTTGGGAAACGGAAACCAAACCAAACCAAACCAACAGAATAAATAGCTAAGCATGCATCCAAAAAGGGAAGGACAAAAGAAAAACGCACATTTTATGCTTTTACGGGCATTGTGTTCAGTGATTGTATAGAAACATACACACGCGTTTAAAGACATGTGGTGGGTTTTCATTTTTCAATTCTCTCTCTCTAGATCTCTCCCTACTCACTCTTATCAACCAAGTTTTATTTTAATTGTGCATAACTCTTCCAAGATGATTCTAATTATGAACATGCATAATCACAATACAAACCGAGGGAAAGGTATGAGCGACTAAGGTTAAGTTCATGGATATAAGATAACCAATCCATGCAATGCTGCACACATCATCAAATGCTGCTACACCTTACACACACACACACACTCACACGCCATTCACAATATGAATAAAAAAATAAATGGCTTTCTGCGGCCTGCGGATTCAAAACATGGGTTTATTCTCCAAACTTGTTGTTTTAACCTTAATCTCTTGCAAAGGAAATTAAAAATACTAAAAGTACAAGCATATGAAATCAATTAAAACAGGAATTCCCTACAGTGCGCCCGTGTGTGGCATTTGAAGAGTGTGAACGCAGAAACTAATCCTAAAGACGACAGAGTTAAAAGACGACACATATCTAAATAAATAGAACTGGACAGTGAATAAATAATTATAAGTAAATTTAATGTTCGTTTATATTGATAACACTAGACTGGCTAGATTATAAAATAGGTGAATAGAGTTTAAATCATACCTTTTTCAAAAAGACCCTTTAGAGAGAGACTTCCTGGTGGCAACATTCGAATGAGTTAGTTACTTGAATATTAAGTATTCTCTTTCGTCCTTATTATAAGGCACCAACTAACAATTATAATAAACTAATAAAAATAGTTAAAGTCATTAAATTTATCCTAAAATTTAAGTAATTTTCAATATTACCCCTACTAATTGCACTAAACTTTGATATCATATTAATTATTACTCTCACATACTACCCTTATTAATTATAGGCATACATGGAAAAGAATATTTAATGTTTTTTGGAAACAAGCAAGTGCCTTATAAAAAAAGATCAAATATACTTATTAGTTGATGTCTTATAATAATATAATAAAGATAGGGGCAGTAATAAAAACCAGAAAAAGAATCAAACATCAAACATCACCCGGTGCCCAAAGGTTAAAAAAAAAAGGGTTAAGGTGCTATTTTGCCCTAAAGTTTTCGACGTAGCAATATTACTCCTCCGTTAAAAACCCTAACGATCAACTAACGCGTTGACCGTTAATTGACTGTTTAGGTTTTTAACCGAGGGGCAAAATTGCTACGTTTTTAAACTTCGAGGCAAAAATCGCTACGTTTTTTTGGAGTAATGTTCTTTACGAAGTTTAAAAACGTAATTGATATTCCTCCGTTAAAAATCCTAACGTTGATCGCAGGCAGCTTAACGGAGGACAACATCTACGTTTTTAAACTTCAGCGCAAAATCGCTTTCGACGCATACTTTAAGAAAGAAAATTACACTTTAACTCTAAAAAAAAATTACTAGACATACAAGACCATTTACTCTTCAGTAATGGAGCCCAAAACCTCCTAGACATTGGGCTCAGGCCTGTGGCGCTTGCGTGGACTCACTTTTTGACTTTCGGGTCACTTTACGTCCAGTGTCAGAAATTAAATACTAATAGGCTCAAAATCTCAATTTAATTGTAATTTCACAGTATGATTCCGGGAAATTGCAGAAATCACATAATATAGCCGTGTTCCAGCTGTAGAGGAAAAAAATAGAAATAAAGCAAAGTTGTGGGTATGAACATTTGGCAGAGAGAGTCACTTTCATGAATGTGAACAGTTTATTTTTGGAATATTTTGGAGGATATTTCAAAACACAACAAATATTGCAGCCATCAATTTCCAAATTTATATGCAATGCATACTTGAGGCCACACCCTGTCGATTTGTTCTGCAGCGGGAGACGCGGAAACAGTGGTGCTGTTTGACTTACATTTGTGACTTTCTCTTTTGCACTTGTCTAGCTATATATTTCTTTTTCACTGTTTTGCTATTTCACATGCATGTCACTGTTCAGTGAAAGAAATTAACAAAATTGTAATCAAATTCAGTTTGCTAGGCTGTTTAAAAAGGAAGATAAGAAAATCACCTTTACTCGATAATCTGTTTAAGTTAGCGTTGGAAAAGTACGTTTACGTTAGTCAAGACAAAACTCATCTCATGAACTTATTTCCTTATACCATAAATTACGTTGAAAAAGTAGTTTCTACTGTTAATTCAAATATGCACTTTTATTAATTCAAAGAACAAACGAAAGATGACTGGATGATCGAAGTGACAAGGGCTGGTATTCGAAGACTAATTAATTAGTTAGTGAAAACGACAATACGCGTGCACGTGAGATGAAATAATTAATATTTGAGACTCAGTTGCTCATATTTTATTTATACAAAAATAATATTCATGCGAAATTAAAGTTTCCGGGAAAATGCACCAAAAACCTGCCACCAATTATTTTTTTTTAAAAAAACATGGACTTTCTAGAAAACCAAGAGAATTATTCATGTAAACCAAACATGAGAAATTGGAAATCCAAGGTAATAGGCACAAGCTAAGGCACACTCGTAGTGTTACAACTATAAATAGTTTTATTCTATGTGCGTCCAGCTAAAGAGGGAACAATATGTCTTTTGAGATGGAAGGTTGTAATGAGGAAAATTCAACAAGTAAAGCGTATGAAAATTCCGCATAGACAGTCGTAGGTGGGTCGTTTTCAACATTCGGAAAATATGCTTGTTTTCGATTGGATTAATTATAAATAATTTCAAAGAGCAAAGCAAGCAAATAATGCTGTAATGTCTACATAAAAACAATACAGACCGACATATTAATCACATATACTGTATTAGTATATGTTTAGATGTTTACGTCAACCTATAATTTAATGCATAATTATATATATAAGCCACACAAAAGTCCATGAGTGTAGTTTCCTGAGGATTTGGCTTTTCTCTTTTTTTTTTTCTTTTTCCATTCGCTCCCATTATGTACTATTTTATGATTATTAGATTAAGATCTAGTTGTCTACATTTAATATTATCTTCCGATCATTCTCTCCATTGTATTAATATTTTTATAAAATGTTAAATGCAGACTTGATCCAATGATTATAAAGGAGGTAAATGATTTACCGGTGTGCACAAAGGCGGGAGGGGAAAAACACTAATATAAGTTTTTTTTATAAAAAATGTACCTGATTAAAGCAGATGGGAAACATTTTATCAAAGTAATGCAGTTAATGGTGTCGCATGACACGACGCCACTAGTGGCGTAAAAGGGGTTTACGCCACTGACACAAAACTGACACTTTTGTGTTAGTGGCGTAAGATTGAGTGGTGTAAGGGATCCTTACGCCACAAAATTATTGAGTGGCGTAAGGATCCCTTAAAGGGGACGCGACGCACTAACTACATAAATAAAATTTGCAGATGTGCACAAAGGCGGGAGTGAAATTATTTAGTTAATTTGTTGTTATTTCAAATCCATAGTCAATGGCCAAGGCTAAAAGTTAGTTTGCACTAAACTTGACGCGCTCATATGCTAGCTAGCTCCCAAACAATGTGCCAAGGAACAAGGTTACCATTCATGTAACGCACCTGTTTTTGTCTCTCTCCCTATGTAACCTGAATACTTAAGTACCGCTACTGTTGCATTATTAAATATTGTCACAGAGCTTGATCATTAAAAGGGTAAGTATAATTCTTTGCAATGCGCGTTGTTCCTGCAATTTATGGAGTACATTGAATGTCATTGATGAATTACTACTCTATCAATTACTACTCCATCTTCTAGTTTTAAATATAAAAGATAGTTTGTAATGTAATTGTACTACAAAGTTAATTTCTTAATATTTAAAATAAGAGTTAAGAAATTTAAAAAAAATTACTCGCTGGATATACTATAAATAATACTCCTCGTCTACATATAGGACACCTAGCTATATCTAGAATCAGAAGTTGTAATAGAGTAGTTGCGTAGAATGCAATTGGGAGGCATTGGAAACGCGTGATGAGCAGGATCCTATCTAGCTAAGTAGCTACATAAGGAGACAAAACAAGGATACGCTCTTTAGTCAACCATTTCATTTCTCGGGTTTATATATAAATATTTCCCCATCGTATTTTCATTCACCCACAAAACAAACTGTTCTATTCTCACTTGGGAGCAATTCAAGCACAGAGAAGACTCAACAGTTAACACAATGCCCAGAAAAGGAATGAGAAGCGTCTTCTTCAAGCCTTCACCTTCATCACCACCCACTCCACCTTCATGCACCTTCTCTGATTCGTTAATGGATGAGAATATTGAAATCGCACGCTCTCTTATCACCAAATGGCACTTCGAAAACTCCCATCATTCTCTTTTCACATCTAACCGCCGGGAAGCCAGACAACACATCCATGCTGTCAAGGGCCTACAAGCCGCTATGCAGTACCTCATCGCACAGGACTCTACCTCCCAAAAACTCGTGCAAGCTCAGCTCCTCATGCAACTCGCCATGAAGCAGCTTGGTCACGAGTTCCATCATCTATTAATGGCAAACCGAGACCATATGGATGCTGAATCCGTGTCGAGTCGGTCCTCCGTGTCGGATTCGAGGACAAGCATTTCTGATTTCGGCGATGAAATATTATCCTCGGAGGATGATTTCCGTGTTGCCGGCGACTTCATCACGGAGACGGAGAGAGTGTCTATGCTTGCAATGGCAGATTTGAGAGTGATTGCTGATTGTATGATTTCGTCGGGGTACGGTAAAGAGTGTATCAGAATTTACAATATTATGAGGAAATCGATCGTCGATGAAGCCTTGCGTCATCTAGGAATGGAAAATTTAAGTTTCTCTCAGGTCAAGAACATGGATTGGGAATTGCTCGATTTGAAGATTAAGAATTGGATGAACGCAATCCAAGTGGCCGTTGGAACTCTCTTTTGCGGTGAGCGAACCCTCTGCGACCATGTTTTCCCAAGTTCAGAGAAAACGAAAGAGGCGTGTTTTGCTGAGATTTCTCGAGACAGTGCCACGTGTCTGTTTGGATTTCCAGAACTCGTGACCAAGTGCGCGAAAACCCCCGAGAAAATATTCAGGATTTTGGACTTGTACGAAGCAATCAGCGATCATTTGCCTCAAATTCAATCCATCTTCTCGTTCGAATCAACCTCCGTCGTCCGATCACAGGCCGTTACTTCTCTAGCTACGCTTGGCCAATCCGTCCGCGCGTTGTTCTCCGATTTCGAATCTGCGATTCAGAAAGAATCCTCCAAGAAGCCGTTGCCAGGTGGTGGGGTCCACCCGCTCACGAGGTACGTCATGAACTACATCACATTCCTCAACGACTACGGTCGTGTGCTCGTCGATATAATCGCCGATTGGCCGTTACCGTCGCAGTCTCCTTTGCCGGAGTCTTGTTTACCGAATTCCACTCTTTCGTCGTCATCGGCAGTGACGGCGCGAATAGCTTGGGTGATAATCGTCCTACTCAGCAAACTCGACGTCAAAGCAGAACACTACAAGGACGACGCACTCTCGTACCTGTTCCTCGCTAACAATCTCCAATACATCGTCGGGAAAGTTCGCACATCCAGTCTTGGAGTTATTCTCGGGGATGAGTGGTTGAAGGGTCACGAGTCAAGAATCAAAGAATACGTGTCAAAGTACGAGCGGATAGGTTGGAGCAAGGTGTTGTCGTCTTTCGCCGGAAAATCCTTCTGTAGAGGTACCACCGGAGAAAGCGAGGATCTGGTTGAGTAGCTTCAACGTTGCGTTTCAAGAAGCGTACAGGAAACAGACGTCGTGGATAGTATCGGACCCAAAGCTACGAGACGAGATCGAAGGTTCGATAGCGTCAAAGCTGATGCCGCGGTATAGGGAATTGTTTGATAAGTATCGGGTCGGGTTCAGGGTGGGCAAAGATTCGGATTCAATTAGATTATCGCCCGATGACTTGGAGAATTATTTGTCTGGCATATTGCGTGGGAAGGGAGATTCAGATAGCCGATCGGCACATTCATGTGTTTATCGTGTATAAAACAGATGGAATATCAATTTGTTAGTTCTTACTATGGAGGTTAAGGCATTGAGTGCTTCAATAACATTATCTTGATCAAGGCAGATGGAGTGTTTAAATATGGTTATGAAAATAGACTGTATATATGCATGCTTTGATTAATTTTTTAGAACAACATATGAGCAACGATATGTTCATTTACAATGTATGCGAATTAATCCTTCCAAACTTAATATACGCATGCGAAGTAAAATACGTGAGAACAATTTCTCACTTGCAATGTACTTAATTTTTTTATTAACAACATCAAATGTTTCAAAGCTCTTCTATGTTGGATTTTGAATTCATGCCTCATTTCTAGTTGTGAAGATTTAACAATCTTTTGTGTCAAGCGGAAGATGATCAACATTGATCCATTCAAATCTGCCTCCTTTCCAGTGTTGCATATGAACATCTATCCCCTCCTTCCTTGGATTTCTTTTTTCTTTTCTTTTTTCAGATAGAAGGACCTTCCTTGGATTTTTTAATCTTGTTTCTTGTAATGTAATTTCACTGCCTTGTTTCCTGTTTTTTTTTTCAAGTTCTTTTCCTTTTCCTATCAATAGCTATAATTTATAAGAATTCCTTTTAATACCATTCTGCTCCGACTCAAAATAACAAACATAAAAAGTAGAAAAAATGGAGGTAGTTATATTTTTCATAAATTATACTCTTCCTAGGTCCTAATTATAAGACATAATTGATTTTTTTAGAGAAATTAAGGCATTTTTAATTAGTTTAATTAAATTCTTTTAGAGTATTTTTATTTTTATTTTTTTCACCAAAGTAATTAGTTTGACTAATAAACTAATATATCATTTAAAGATCACAACATATAAAATGATTAAGAACTTATTTAGCCTTCCTTAATCTCTCCAAACAAAATTAACTATGCCTTATAATTAAGAGGAAATAGTAAATGCATCTCAAGACCTGTACCTATCCTTCTCTTTTTTTTTTTTTTTTTGGCTAAATATAGGTATCATTTTATTGGAAGCTTCTATTTGAAGTACTTTCAAACATTAAATATGGATAGGTCTTCCAACATAAATTCGAATTTTGGTTCGCAACATTTTGAGGACTAGCCCCTTCCATATACCCAAGCCCAGTTAGTTCTGAGCTTTTTCAAATATACAAACTGTACTGATACTCACCCTGGTCCATTTAAAACACCAAAATATGTTTCAAGGTCTGGGCATTCACAGTGAGCGTGTTGTGTGTTGAAAACTGCAATTGCGATCCATTGGAATTGGTGTTGACCCAGTAGGAATGAACATTGGGCAGAGTCACAACATCCTTTTAACATGGATTAAATACTGTAGAGGCCAGGCCCATTTCTTGTTTGGTTGGTCCATTACCATTTTTTCCCAAGCCCAAGGGACCTCCAATTCCAAATTTAAGTCACACATTTTCTATTAAGGGGATGGGATAGTGCCTCACAACATAATGAGTCAAGATTCAAATCCTTATTGAGACAGGTGCTGACATTTAATAGGGGACAATGCCTCATTCAGAAAAGGGGCGTCCTCATGTCTAACAGCTTATGGGAGAGTCTAAAATCTTGCGAGTTTAACATCAAAACCTCTCACACGATGCTTGCCACTGATGCAACAAAGACTATAACATTTTGATCTTATACCTGAAGTGGTGTTGAATTTATTTTCTGCCCCGATAACCAAACAAAGGAGTTTGAAATGAACTTGCCAGACATTGAAGTGGTGGTATAAGTAGAGAGGCCGTACGAGGCTTAACAGAATGAGCAAGCAAGTAAAAACCAGAGAAGAATAAGAAGGGACCACAGTATTAAGATATAGCAAACCAGTTGTGAAAGCCAAAAGTGCTTTGGCTTCTTCCCTCTCTCCATCGTCCCCAAGCTGTCACCCCCATTAATACCACCTTGCCCTTACACCTCCGTTTCAACACCCTCCCTGTCTCACTCATTCAAAACCTCCCCCAAAATATCTACCACCCCTCTACTTAATTGCACCTTTTTTCTGTTACTCTATTTCATTATGTATATGTTATATATATACATGCTATTATCGACTAGTCCTAAACGATGATGCGTAACAGTTAATTGGGTTGCAATCCAATCATGGAAAATGAAGAAGCAGCGTTATGGTTATACTTTTCTCTCCCAGCAAGCTACAAGATCGGCTGTGACTTTAAGAGAGTTGATTCAGAAGCCTGCTAATTATTTTAGAGCTCGCTGCTCTCACTCGTCACTTGTCACAGACTGATCTGATCTCTTTTTCTTTTTTCAAAAAGCTGAGGCAGTTGTTAGCATTAAATATTTGGTGTCGGAAAAAAACAGCTTCCTCGTTACATCACGCACATGCCAGAGTAGTCCACTTATATGTACGCTGTCGTTAAGTAATTTAGCTAATCATAAAATATGCAATATATTATTTAATTATATATTAGTTAATAAGTCTCACAAATTTATTTAGTATAAAAAAAAATATAAAAAAATATAAAAATTTAATTTAATTTTCTCAATTAAAAAATAAATAAATTAAATCTTATATTTAGAAACATAAAGAGCATGACATTTGTGATTTAAACATAACAAGTTGGGAATGGATCTGGCTGCATCTCTTCTCTCATATTGTCTTTTAATGCATAAGCCTCCTATTTTTTCCGCCCCCTTTTTATCTCATTATATCATACATTAAGTGCATGACATTTTGACATTTTTCAGTGATGAAATGATCTATATTTATTTTTATTTTATTTTTACAAATACTCTAAAACAGTGTATGACTGTTTAAAAAATATTAAAAAAAGATCAAATTGCACCATTTTATTATCGCAAAATATCAAAACGTCCTTCATTTATAATATAAAAGGAAGGAATTACTATATAAGACTCCTATAAAAATATTTAATCACCCAAAAATACTATAACAATAGAAGAAATATATATATATATATATATATATATATCTTTTATTCATTGTAAGAGTGTGTATAGTACTTATCTGCACGTGATTGCACCTAAACATTGAGCATCATAAATGATCACCGAAAGCGCACTTCGGTCATACTTGAAATCATTACTCTATTTTGGTCTTATGTATAGGTTTTTTTTTACTAAAACACGTTGTATTATTTAAGTCATCTTTTAAATAATAAATGAGATTGTAATAATTTTATCTCTACTAATTGTATAAATAAAAATAGAGAAAAAAGAAAGAATTAAAAGATAGTCAATCATAAATGAGGATAAAATTAAAAATTTACCCTATAATCATTGAACTAACTACCTCTTTTTGATATATGTGATTTAGTTAAAAGGAGGGGAGTTGTATCTTCGAATATAATAATCACATTTGATTTTTTTCTGTCGTATATTCATCCTCTAATTCAGTTATATCGAATGTAACATGTCCTTCCGGTACTATTATAGCTACACTGATCGCAAATGGATCCTACTTAATTAATATTGTTGACTCATAAAAAATACTGTTAGTCTTAAATATAAAAATTAATTAATTTTTTTAAGAGATGTTAGGGAAACTAAGTAAGTTGGGCAATCATATCATATGTTGATGTCATTAGATTATGTATAGTTTATCCTCCGCAGACAAATTAGTTTGAAGAAAAAATACGTATAAATATTTTAAAATAACTTAATTAACTTTCTTAATTTTTTCGAAAAAAAGTTAATTAATTTTATATTTAAGAGAAGAGGTAGAGGTAGTATTAAAACTCAAATCAAATTTACTTAATTCCTTTGGACGAAAACTCTTATTCTCCACGTGCTGTGTGTTCGAGTCAGTGAGTGTGTGTTTCAGTTTGACTTATAGTTTTTTTTTTTTTTTTAAACTTTAGTTATTGTCAATGTTTTTTGTAGTTTGTTTACTGATGTGGTTCATTTATCAGTATTTTTTTTATAATGATGTCACTCTATTTTCAGTTTGTCACTAAATTTGACAAATTATTTACTTGTTATTAAATTCTCTATTCCTTTTTAACTCGCCAAAAAATAACAAAACATTTTTTTCGGATTCAAGAAGTAAACTTGAAAAATGTCATCTGGTCAAAAAAGAAGAATTTGAAACAAATCGTAGAGCGCTAACTGAAGAATATATAAGATCCCTGAGACCATCTTGAACCAGAATGAAGTTCTCATTTTACACAAAAAGGGGGTGGGGAAGTTTTCCGTACTTTTTTATTTATCCAATTTAAGGCTTCTCAGTTAAGCGATATTGTTATAAACTGTAAGATTACAATATACAGTGTTAAAATAAATAAATATTTTTTTTAAAAAAAAAAAAAAAATTAAAAAAAAAAAAAAAAAAAAAACCTAGAACTCCCCTCTTGATATTACTAAACACAATCTGGTAGTAGTTAATACTACTTCTTGTCCTAAATATTACTACTTCCGGTTCTAATTATAAGACCTAGTTGACTTTTTTTTAGAGAAATTAAAGAAGCTAAATAAGTTACTTAATCATTTCATATATTGTGTTTTCTTAGATTATATATTAGTTTATTGGTCAAACTATTTAGTTTGAAGAAAAAAAAAAATATTCTAAGATAATTTAATTAGCTTCCTTAATCTCTCCAAAAAAGACAACTAGGTCTTATAATTAGAACCGGGGGAGTATATTATAGGACTAGATAAGTTGTCAGACTCGCGAGTTGACTCTTCCAATTTACTTTTTTTTACGTTTTTATCTTAAAAAATCGAGTCGAATCACTAGTAAACTCATGTTAGTCATAAACTCATATAAACTTGTGAATTTACACACCGTGTTTACCATTTTTAAGCCTTCTAACTTACAAAATTGTGTTAACTCACTCTTAAACTCGTGTTAATTTTATCTATTTGATTATATTCAATGGTTTCGTTTATGAACTTTAAATAAATTCCCTTTTTAAGCATGATACGTTATGAATGTTAATGTACTTAATTTCAATTATTTGGATTTAAATTTTTTTTAGGGGTGTCTTTTGTTAAAATATATTTAGATCCATTTTTTGTCATTTTTTATGTTTTAATTATACACTATAAATACCTATTTAATGATAAAAGCAAACTCTTATAAGTTTATGATTCGAGTTCACAATACAAGTTTATATCGAGTTTACTTAAATTCAAGAGTTTAACAATAAAAAAATGTATTGCAAATTAGATCATACGTTGAGACTTCTTAATTGAATATCAAGTTGAGGATACAGTCGACTATCCGCTGCTAATGGATTGTTGATTGATTATGACCCCAGAAAAATAATTGTTAGTTGATTGTGATTGTGATTGATTCGAAATATCAACGACAAGTTGGGCTCTGTCGGTGAGGGATTGAGATGTATAGCCTATATGATAACCTCAATTTTGATACAAAACTTGAAAGGGAGTGAGTACGTAGGATCAAAAGACTCATTATGGAAGAATTAAGACGACGTGCCAGCAGTAATAATAAATCTAATACCGCAAGCAACTCCTTTCTTGTTTTTCTCACGCAACTAAAGAGTCCAAACTAAATTTAACAGATAATGAATGACAATCGCATAGCTTCAAACGTAACCATGGTGGTGTCAATTAACTGCCGAACCTTCAGGTACTACTACAGTTCAAACTTTAAACAGATTAAACAACCGTGTTTGGTTTGTTTTATGTTTATATTAAAAATATTTTCCATTACATAATTTAAAAATAAGGCTGTGCTTAAACATACACGCAGAGGTCATCCACATGCATATAGATGGGCGGACCCACATATTAGACTAGGGGGCAAGTGCCCCCCTTGAATTTGAGGATTTTTTTTTTTTTTTTTTTTGTAAAAAAAAAAAAATATACATGTTTGAATGATTGCTCCCCTTAAATTAAGTGTCCACCTTTAATACATTAAGACTACATTTCGTGATGAGATACGAATGAATTGTTGAATGATTGTTTAGGGTCTTATATTGGAAAAAGATGTATTTGATAACATTGATAATAAGGCAATTATGATGGAATTCCAAAAAATAAGGCTTAGAAGGATGAGGTTATAATTATTTTTATTGTAATATAATTATTTTTATTAAAATATATGTCTTGAACTTATTAGTCCCACCATTTATTGTAATTTATGTAATGCATTTCTATGAAAGACTTAGTCTTGCTTTTTCTAAATGACAGGTTTGTAAAATAATTGTCTCTCTTATTACATAATCAATATTCACTTGATTTCATAAATATTATATATATATATATATATATTTGTTTATATTCTTTTGTTTTTTAATGTATTTAAAATTTTCCTTTTAAAAAACAAAATTCGGAGGCGTTGCCCCAAAATCCCCCCACCAATTATGTCCCTTTTCGTATTTTTTCGAGTCTCGCCCTATGCGGTGTGCATATATATATATATATATATACTTACTTCGACTAATAATGAATATTTTAATAAAAAAAATGAAACTAAAATTTAATTTCCTCAAACTTAGTACAGTAGTGTGTCATTTCAAGAACATAGTTTATATTTAAAATTTTATGTGATTTCACAGAGAAAAGAAAGAGAAAAAATAAAATACCTAAGTTTTGTTCTGGATATCTACCCCACTGTGTATAAATGTGGATAACCACAAGGAGTAAGCTATTTACTGCCATAACAATGGCCTTTATATCTTAATAAGAGCATGAACCAAGACAGACTTTCTGTCCTGCACCTACCTACCATCCCATGACCAGGATGGGACTCCATGACCAGGATGGAACTCCTAGGCCTTGTCTTTGTTAAGAGGTTTGACATGAAAGTCGTCTCTGCAAACCATAATCTCTGACCAATTTCTCTTTTCATTTACACAATTCTCTCTTGCAAAAAATTCACCCTTGTTATGAATATACTAATTATGTGGATGTCCATTGACTCTTAATCCTCAATATTATTTGTATACGGATTTACTGTTCATACTAATTAGGTGCTTCAAAACCAAAATTTTCATGGTAAAATTAGTATTTATTCCTTAATATTAAGGCCCTAAAGGCTTATGTTTCGAATATTGTATGATATATATTTTAATAGTTTTGAAAAAGTATTGTCCGTAAGACAATAAATTGCGAGAGATTTATGTTATAATATGTATATAGGCTAATAGTCCCGCAAACTATTAGCATATTTTGAGGAACTAATGTTTAGACTATATATCTATATGACAAAGTATAAAATGCATTTTACTATAAAGTATATGTTTTATTATTAGCTTAGTTTCAATGATATTTTACTGATGTTATAGAAGTAGATATCATGTATAAAATACATGTTATTGTAAACCAGAAGTTTACAAATAATAATGCAAATTGGAAGTTTGCAGTAAACTAGAAAGTTTACAGATAATCAAGAGATTGGAATTGTAAACCAGAAGTTTACAAATGTAGCAAATCAAAAGGTTGCTAATACAAATCAAATTTTTACCAATGTAAACTAAAAGTTTACTACCAATGAAATATTCAAGAGGAAATGAGCTGAGAGATTTATTGAAGCCAAGGCTCAACATAAAGAATAAACCTATAAGGTAATACGACGTTTAAATTTGTTGTTATTATTATTTAAATTTATTATGATTACATATCATTAATTTATTGTCATAAAAATTTTTCGCTAGAAAATTATCATATGTGTGACTCTAAATCTGTGTAATTCTAAGTTATTTTAACATGAACATCTTCACATGTGATAGACTCGCATATATTTTATGCATATATAAATCAATTGAAGCATATTAGACTAGTGATGCAATATTATATGTTTATTCCTGAAGAATTAACATAAATTTTTCCTTTCAAAAATTTAAGATGCAATATTATATGTTTATTCTTGAAGAATTAACATAAATTTTTCCTTTCAAAGTTTAAAGAATTTGAATGTGATTTTGAAATACAAATATAAAGAAAGTATGTTTATATAACTCACACTTGAGGGGAGATTGCTAGAAAAACAAGTGTGAGTTGTGTGAGTACGAGATGTGAGCTAATATTTAAAAAGTTATATAGTTCTCACATAAAGTTTGATCTCCCAAAATGCATGTCGTATTTTGATTAATATGTTATTGCAATTTAAAAAAAATTATGATTGTTTGAAATATATGTTACAGTAAACTAGAAGTTTACTGATCCAAATAAATGTATTGTTGGCAAGACTTGTTTAATCATCCGAGTCATATAAGAACCGAAGATTCTTCAATAACCAACATATTGTTCAAGAATAATTATGTCTTTCGCTTGTTCTCAAATAAAAATGACTATGTGAATATCATAGATCATGATTGGTAATGGATCTGGAAATATATCAAACAGATTTTATGGGCCCATTGCAACGGGAAGTTTGTAAGAACGCTTAACTGAAGTTGCAATAATGTTTGAATAAATTAAGCGCGCTATTTCCGCATTATACGATCCGAAATCATGAATTAAAGCATCTATAAAGAGCTGGATTAATGCTTATGAGAACATAATACTATGTTGGTATATTTGATATTATATATTGCAAAGCATTTATTTAAGCCAACAAAATTCTCCCGTAAAATTGGCTTTTGGTCGGAGCCGACAATTCCATCGAAAAGTTTTTGAATGTACAATACTTATAAATCAACTACAATGCATATAGATGAATATAGAAAGAAAGTTGGGATAAATATGTAAGGACCTCCTTCTTCTTCTTGTTTGTCTCTAAATGGAACAAAATGATGTTTCTAAAAGTAACAAATGGATTTAGGAAACTTACACTACATGATTAGTCAATTGTGATTTGACATTGTTTTCCCAATATGAGGGGGAGAAAATAGGCAGTTGGGTAAAGAGATTAAACTATAATGAATTATCATTAGCTCATTTTGATCCTCGTACAAAACAATGTGAACTAGAAGTTCAAAAGATAATTCATTTATAGAATTTAGCTAATTGAATGCCAGAAGCATTTACTGACCCAAAGAAAGTGACAAAGTCATATGTCTCAAATTTTGCTAATGCTCCTATTGATGTCTCGAAGGACAACCTATGATAAATGAATTGATATCACGCCTGAAGCGTAGTAGGTCCATCGGTTCCAAAGATATAAATCCTCGAAAGAGAAAAGGAGCTAAGAATATAGATGATCAAGTTGAGAATAATCAAGGAAAATTAGTAGCTCCGGAAGAGCCATCTCCTGAAGAGATATTATCTCCAGTAGAGATATCTCCAGAAGAGAATGTTCTAAGTCCCGGAAGAGACAAATGTAATGAAATGTATGAAAATAATGAGATCTCAATAAATTATGTTATGAATAGTATCCGATGGGACCGAAATGAAGTCAACGTTGACGACATCTTTGCTTATGATATAGCATATGATGTAATGAATAATGATGAGGATCATGAGTCACAATCCATTAGTGAGTGCCAACAAAGTGAAAGTATTGGCCCCTATGGAAAGGTGCCATTGATACTGAGAATTAAAATATTGGCAAAGTCCATACAACCGATGATGTAAGGCCGGTGATGTAAAACCAGTTGGATACAAATAGGTTTTTGTACGAGAAGAAATGAAAAGGGTGAAATCACAAGATATAAGGTACGTCATGTAGTTCAAGGTTTTAAACAAAGACCGACATTGATTTTGAAGAAACATATGTTGTTGCAAATACTTTTGTTATTTGATAAGCCTAGCAATAAATGAAGGGCTTGATCTGATCTAGTGGATGTTGTAAATTGTAATCGTTCTATTTGTATAATTCACTTGATAGTGATAATTATATGAAAAGTCCCCGAAGGACTCATGGTGCTAGAAGACATGTCCCCGAAGGACTTAAGGTGCCTGAAGCACATATCCCTGAAAGACTTAATGTGCCAGAAGTACAAATCCCTGAAAGATTCAAGATGTTAGAAGCATCTGATTCAAGTTCTCAAGAACAATACTCAATTAAGTTAAATACGTCCCTTGGCCTGAAGCTATTAGGGCGCGTGTGGTATAATTGTTTCAAAGAATATCGATGAAAAGAAGGGTACAAAAATAACCCAATATACCCATGCATTTTTATGAAAAGATCCGAAATGAATTTGTTATAATTGCCGTTTATGTTGATGATATCAACATCACTATAACTCCCGAAGAATTTCAAAAGATAATTAATTATTGAAAAACTACTTGGTCCGAAGTACCATATCTTAATACTATTGGAGTATTAATATATCATGCTTATTAGCAAGATACAATTCTTCTTCAACACAAAGACATTGGAAGCAATGTTGGCATCGAAAGAGCAAGATTGATATTGTCATCGGGGAGTAAAACTGATGTCATTAAGAGGGAGTCGATACACGCCGTACTCTTTTTCCTTATCTAGGTTTTGTCCCACCGGGTTTTCCTAGAAAGGTTTTTAATGAGACATCATTGGAAAGTGTATCAATGAATGATGTACTTTCTTTTTTCTTTGGCTAGGTTTTTATCCCACCTGGGTTTTTCCTAGTTAAAGTTTTTAACGAGGCACATTCATAAATGGACATCCAAGGGGAGTGTTATGAATATACTAATTATGTGGATGTCCATTGACTCTTAATCCTCAATATTATTTGTATACGGATTTTGTTCATACGGAAGTACTTTGTTCACGTATACGTATTTTACTATTCACATATACGGTTACTATTCACGTATATGACTACTATTCATGTGGGGCCCACACCACTTTCTCACAATCTCCGAAAAGCTGCGGGTCGCGAGAAGATGTTGAATAATTATGATTTTTGGGGAAAATTAAAGCTAATGACCCAGGTGGAATAATTACACTTAAGGACTCATTTTCCTTCTATAAATAGACGTCTCCTGTAAACATTCAGAACACACTTGAATGAAGAACTTCTCTCTCTCTCTACTCTTATTCTTCTTTATTTACCTTATGATCTTTTTAGTTTTATAACACGTTATCGACGGAGAGCTCTAAGAGAGGAATGATTTTCTCATCTTCTTCTACATGTTCATTATATCAATCTGGGATAATCTTAACCACTATATGGAATTATTGATATACTTTTACCGATTGTTTTGAACATCGGGTTCCATGGTTAAAGATTGGAGATTATTTACTATTTATTTTTTTATCCAATTATTTTACATAATATTTTATGCTTATGAACAATATATATATTGTTGTTACCTCCTATATGGATGGTTCTACTTTCAAAGTTTAATTTTATTGCTAACATTTTATTATTGTTTTAATTTGACTTCTACATGGATGGTTCTACCTCCTACATGAAAGTTTAGATTACTAACTTTAACATAACATTTATTTTAAGCATTTACTTTTATTATTTATTCGACTCCAACTTGGAAGTCTAGTTTTGTAGCATTTTATTGTTGCTAATTTTTAATATTATGTTATTCTATACAAATTATTTTATTAATATTATGGCCGGAAGCCATACACCACTTTATTTTCCTATTCTAATATTATATGACCGGAAGTCATATCATTTTAGTTTCTTAATTTTATGATTAGAAACCATATAAATTTAATTTCTCATTATGAGAACTAAAATGTCCGAAGCCATAAAATTTTAATTCTTATACTTATGTCGTTATGTGTGCATATATCATTATTTTAATATATTTTATTATCTCTCGGTATATATATATTAATTCATATATATATATATATATATATATATATACATACATGTGTGTATTTATTTCATTCACCTTTTCTTCTAATTTTAATTCAATCATAATAATAAAATGTCACCAGGAGCATTATTATTATTCTTTTGACTTTGGGTTCATATGTTTTTCACTTTGATGCTTTTTATGATGCATCAATCCATGGACATATTGTGTTATAATATTATATTGTTTTTACTTGTATGTTGAAAAGAAAAGATGGAAGCTTTTGGATTCATTTGGCTCTTAAATTCAAACGAGTTTGGTGCTCTTCTTTCATTTCTATGTATGTATCTTGACTCTGTGATGGAGCAAATTTATGCAGAGTGTTCAGCAGAGAATATCACATTTATTTTGAAGCCAAAATGAGACAAATTAGCCGAAGTTATGAGATGACACAAATTGGCTTAGTCCTATGAGGAGACACAAATTTGCTCGAAGCAAAGTGATAATTTGGGCGAAGTCAAGTCATGAGACAAATTAGAACAAATTAAAGGGATTATATAACCACAAGAAGATGGTTGTTCCACTAAAAGTTTATTATAAATCGGTGTATCTAATTTTTCCTCGCAAGAGTAGCAATATTATGAAAAAGAGGTCTTAAGAAATATTATGAATTAATTTTATTGACCTCGGTAGTCAAACAAAATGTTACAATAATTATGAATATTGTATCGACTTAACTTCATTCCCGAAGTGAATGAATTATGGCCATGGACATGTATGTAAATATGTGAGTATTGTCATTATTATTGTGATCATAATTGATCTAAGTTCTCACTTAGGAAGTGGAGAAATTTTTGTTATAAATTACAAACAAACGAGATCCTTGTTTATGAGAAAAAAAAATTGGTTGTTTACTATTTGCACAGTAACCATGCGGGGCCCACGTCAAATATTTCTTCCCCCAGATGCGTTTTCACGTGAAGAGTTGAAAAAAAATTCTGGTGGGCCCCACGTATTTAATCTGATTATTTTTACTATTTACGGGCACTATTTCATGAATAGTGTCGTATGGTACTATTCATAGATACGATACTATTCATGAATACGGTATTTTTATGAATACTTTTTATCTCGTGCTAGGTGCTTCAAAACCAAAATTTTCATGGTAAAATTAGTATTTATTCCTTAATATTAAGGCCCTAAAGGCTTATGTTTCGAATATTGTATGATATATATTTTAATAGTTTTGAAAAAGTATTGTCCAGAAGACAATAAATTGCAGAGATTTATGTTATAATATGTATATAGGCTAATAGTCCTGCAAACTATTAGCATATTTTGAGGAACTAATGTTTAGACTATATATCTATATGACAGTATAAAATGCATTTTACTATAAAGTATATGTTTTATTATTAGCTTAGTTTCAATGATATTTTACTGATGTTATAGAAGTAGATATCATGTATAAAATACATGTTATGTAAACCGAAGTTTACAAATAATAATGCAAATTGGAAGTTTGCATAAACTAGAAAGTTTATAGATAATCAAGAGATTGGAATTGTAAACCGAAGTTTACAAATGTAGCAAATCAAAAGGTTGCTAATACAAATCAAATTTTTACCAATGTAAACTAAAAGTTTACTACCAATGAAATATTCAAGAGGAAATGAGCTACGAGAGATTTATTGAAGCCAAGGCTCAACATAAAGAATAAACCTATAAGGTAATACGACGTTTAAATTTGTTGTTATTATTATTTAAATTTATTATGATTACATATCATTAATTTATTGTCATAAAAATTTTCGCTAGAAAATTATCATATGTGTGACTCTAAATCTGTGTAATTCTAAGTTATTTTAACATGAACATCTTCACATGTGATAGATCGCATATATTTTATGCATATATAAATCAATTGAAGCATATTAGACTAGTGATGCAATATTATATGTTTATTCCTCGAAGAATTAACATAAATTTTTCCTTTCAAAAATTTAAGATGCAATATTATATGTTTATTCTTGAAGAATTAACATAAATTTTTCCTTTCAAAGTTTAAAGAATTTGAATGTGATTTTGAAATACAAATATAAAGAAAGTATGTTTATATAACTCACACTTGAGGGGAGATTGCTAGAAAAACAAGTGTGAGTTGTGTGAGTACGAAAGATGTGAGCTAATATTTAAAAAGTTATATAGTTCTCACATAAAGTTTGATCTCCCAAAATGCATGTCGTATTTTGATTAATATGTTATTGCAATTTAAAAAAAATTATGATTGTTTGAAATATATGTTACGATAAACTAGAAGTTTTGATCCAAATAAATGTATTGTTGGTAAGACTTGTTTAATCATCCAAGTCATATAAGAACCAGAAGATTTTTCAATAACCAACATATTGTTCAAGAATAATTATGTCGCTTGTTCTCAAATAAAAATGACTATGTGAATATCATAGATCATGATTGGTAATGGATCTCGGAAATATATCAAACAGATTTTATGGGCCCATTGCAACCAGAAGTTTGTAAGAACGCAACCTGAAGTTGCAATAATGTTTGAATAAATTAAGCGCTATTTCAGATTATACGATCCGAAATCATGAATTAAAGCATCTATAAAGAGCTGGATTAATGCTTATGAAACATAATACTATGTTGGTATATTTGATATTATATATTGCAGCATTTATTTAAGCCAACAAAATTCTCCCCGTAAAATTGGCTTTTGGTGGGGAGCCGACAATTCCATCCGAAAAGTTTTTGAATGTACAATACTTATAAATCAACTACAATGCATATAGATGAATATAGAAAGAAAGTTGGGATAAATATGTAAGGACCTCCTTCTTCTTCTTGTTTGTCTCTAAATGGAACAAAATGATGTTTCTAAAAGTAACAAATGGATTTAGGAAACTTACACTACATGATTAGTCAATTGTGATTTGACATTGTTTTCCCAATATGAGGGGAGAAAATAGGCAGTTGGGTAAAGAGATTAAACTATAATGAATTATCATTAGCTCATTTTGATCCTCGTACAAAACAATGTGAACTAGAAGTTCAAAAGATAATTCATTTATAGAATTTAGCTAATTGAATGCCAGAAGCATTCTTGACCCAAAGAAAGTGACAAAGTCATATGTCTCATTTTGCTAATGCTCCTATTGATGTCTCGAAGGACAACCTATGATAAATGAATTGATATCACGCCGAGCGTAGTAGGTCCATCGGTTCCAAAGATATAAATCCTCGAAAGAGAAAAGGAGCTAAGAATATAGATGATCAAGTTGAGAATAATCAAGGAAAATTAGTAGCTAAGAGGAAGAGCCATCTCGAAGAGATATTATCTCCGAGAGAGATATCTCCGGAAGAGAATGTTCTAAGTCCCGAAGAGACAAATGTACCGAAATGTATGAAAATAATGAGATCTCAATAAATTATGTTATGAATAGTATCCGATGGGACCGAAATGAAGTCAACGTTGACGACATCTTTGCTTATGATATAGCATATGATGTAATGAATAATGATGAGGATCATGAGTCACAATCCATTAGTGAGTGCCAACAGTGAAAGTATTGGCCCCTATGGAAAGGTGCCATTGATACGTAATTAAAATATTGGCAAAGTCCATACAACCGATGATGTAAGGCCGGTGATGTAAAACCAGTTGGATACAAATAGGTTTTTTGCGAGAAGAAATGAAAAGGGTGAAATCACAAGATATAAGGTACGTCATGTAGTTCAAGGTTTTAAACAAAGACCGACATTGATTTTGAAGAAACATATGTTGTTGCAAATACTTTTGTTATTTGATAAGCCTAGATAAATGAAGGGCTTGATCTGCGCATCTAGTGGATGTTGTAAATTGTAATCGCTGTCTATTTGTATAATTCACTTGATAGTGATAATTATATGAAAAGTCCTCGAAGGACTCATGGTGCTAGAAGCACATGTCCAGAAGGACTTAAGGTCTTGAAGACATATCCGAAAGACTTAATGTGCCGTAAGTACAAATCCTTGAAAGATTCAAGATGTTAGAAGCATCGATTCAAGTTCTCAAGAACAATACTCAATTAAGTTAAATACGTCCCTTGGCCGAAGCTATTAGAGGCGCATGTGGTATAATTGTTTCAAAGAATATCGATGAAAAGAAGGGTACAAAAATAACCCAATATACCCATGCATTTTTATGAAAAGATCGAAATGAATTTGTTATAATTGCCGTTTATGTTGATGATATCAACATCACTATAACTCCTGAAGAATTTCAAAAGATAATTAATTATTGAAAAACTACTTGGTAAAAGTACCATATCTTAATACTATTGGAGTATTAATATATCATGCTTATTAGCAAGATACAATTCTTCTTCAACACAAAGACATTGGAAGCAATGTTGGCATCGAAAAAAGAGCAAGATTGATATTGTCATCAGGGGGAGTAAAACTGATGTCATTAAGAGGGGGAGTCGATACACGCTGTACTCTTTTTCCCTTATCTAGGTTTTGTCCCACTGGGTTTTCCTAGAAAGGTTTTTAATGAGACATCATTGGAAAGTGTATCAATGAATGATGTACTCTTTTCTTTGGCTAGGTTTTTATCCCACTGGGTTTTTCCTAGTTAAAGTTTTTAACGAGGCACATTCATAAATGGACATCCAAGGGGGAGTGTTATGAATATACTAATTATGTGGATGTCCATTGACTCTTAATCCTCAATATTATTTGTATACGGATTTCTTGTTCATACTAAGATCTTGTTCACGTATACGTATTTTACTATTCACATATACGGTTACTATTCACGTATATGACTACTATTCATGTGGGGCCCACACCACTTTCTCACAATCTCCGGAAAAGCTGCAGGCGCAGAAGATGTTGAATAATTATGATTTTTGGGGAAAATTAAAGCTAATGACCCAGGTGGAATAATTACACTTAAGGACCCATTTTCCTTCTATAAATAGACGTCTCCTGTAAACATTCAGAACACACTTGAATGAAGAACTTCTCTCCTCTCTCTCTCTAGAATCTCTCTACTCTTATTCTTCTTTATTTACCTTATGATCTTTTTAGTTTTATAACAACCCTCACTTTTATTTGCCTTAGCTTATAAAAGCATTACAAAGGGGAGTAACCTCTTCTTTTTTTTTCCCCCTTCCCATCCTCTTCCTTCATATTTTGTTTAACTATAAATTAATCAATACTTAAATTGTTCAAATTTAATTATTTACAAAATATTGTATTTTTATTTTTTTATTGTAATATTAAATTATTCAAATCAAAATTTAGCAATTTAAATTTAATTAGTTATTTTTGTTTTTATAATTTTACACTATGATGATAATTTTATAAAATATCACATCTAACCCATTTAAATGTTGATTTAATGGCCGGTTATAAAAAAAGAGAGAGAGGGTAAAGAGAAAATGAGAGGTTCCGCCGTTTAGGGAAAAAAAAACATAATATGCATCAATTTTATCTCATTCCTTTCAAGTTGAATTTTAACAAAAATTACCGACGCAATTATTTATTCCAGAAAATATATTACACCTCGCCTTCTTTGGGAGATGACACCTAGATTTTTAAAACAGATGGAGAAACATATAGATGTGTGCAAGGCTGTACGATAAACTCATCAGTACAGCGAGAGACTAATTAACCTCAGCCCAGGTGTTTGGTTTTGAGAATAACTTTATGAATTAAGTACGTGGAATGATTTTTGTTTCAACTTAAAAAAAAATAACTTCAGGTAAGATATTGTATCAGAGTTACCCAAATATAAATTGAAACTTAATAATTGTATATATTTTCTTTCTTTCTTTTTTTCGTTGAAAAGAAAGTGGAAGGCCATCTATGAATGCGGCGGGCAAATAATATTTGATAGACTTCAACAAGAGTCACTGTGCCTCACTCGCTGCGACCTGTGAGTCCCTTGCTATAAAGTAGTCCATTTTGAAATTCTCATCGTCCCACAAATTTCTCAACCCATCTTCTTTCTTCTCTCTCTAGTTCTCAGCAATAATGGACTCCCTCACTGTACTCTACATTGTTCTGGTATCCTACTTCTGCTTCTTGATCTGGAAATTCTTCGACAGCAAAAAAGACCAAGAATGTTACATCCTCGACTACCAATGTTACAGACCAACCGACGATCGAAAGCTCTCAACCGAGTTCAGTGGCAAAGTCATCAAGCGAACCGAAAACCTCGGCCTCAGCGAGTACAAGTTCCTCCTCAAAGCCATTGTCAGCTCCGGCATCGGCGAACAAACGTACGCCCCAAGAAACGTGTTCTCCGGCCGAGAAGCCTCACCAACTCTCGCCGACGGCATCTCCGAGATGGAGGAGTTCTTCCACGACAGCATCGCCAAACTCCTCGCCAGGTCAGCCATTGCCCCCTCCGAAATCGACATCCTCGTCGTTAACATCTCCATGTTCGCCTCCCTCCCCTCCCTCTCCTCTCGAATCATTAACCACTACAAAATGAGAGAGGACATTAAGGTTTACAACCTCACCGGCATGGGTTGTAGCGCCAGCCTTATTTCCCTTGACATTATCAAGAACATTTTCAAGACTCATAGAAACAAGTACGCTCTTTTGGTCACTTCAGAGTCTCTGAGCCCAAATTGGTATTCTGGTAACGACAAATCCATGGTTCTAGCTAATTGCTTGTTTCGTTCCGGAGGATGTGCCATTTTATTAACTAACAAAAGGTCCTTAAAGCATAAGGCCATGTTAAAGTTAAAGTGTCTTGTTAGGACCCATCACGGGTCAAGAGAAGAAGCTTACAATTGCTGCATTCAAAAGGAAGATGATCAAGGAAGGCGAGGGTTTCACCTAGGGAAGACACTTCCAAAGGCAGCCACAAGGGCTTTTGTAGACAACTTAAGGCTAATCTCACCTAAGATCTTACCCATGAGGGAGCTCCTAAGGTTCATGGTCGTGTACTTAATCAAGAAAATCAAAGTCATCGGAAGTTCGCCGCCAAAGTCCTCGTCGAGCGGCGGCGTAACAAAATCGCCGTTGAACTTCAAAACTGGGGTGGATCATTTTTGCTTACACACAGGAGGGAAAGCCGTTATCGACGGGATCGGAATGAGCTTGGATCTGAGCGAGTACGATCTGGAGCCTGCGAGGATGACGCTACACCGTTTTGGGAACACTTCTGCGGGTAGCTTGTGGTATGTGTTAGGGTACATGGAGGCGAAGAAGAGGTTGAAGAAGGGTGATACAGTGTTTATGATAAGTTTTGGTGCAGGCTTTAAATGTAACAGCTGTTTGTGGGAGGTAATGAGAGATCTGGGAAGTAAAAATGTGTGGGACGATTGTATTGATGACTATCCACCAGTGTCTCTGGCAAATCCATTCATGGAGAAGTATAGTTGGATCAATGATCTTACCGTGGAGGATCTACCCAACGTGCAAATCCCAGATTTTCTCAAGTAAAAATTATTGATCACCGTTATAATTACGTTTATTTGCTGGGGTATGGTGGATTGGTTTAATTATTTTGCATTAATTATATTCTCTCTGCACACTATTGATTATTACACTCTCTCCCTTATTGTTAAACCCTTCAAGGGTTCTTTACCCAATAAGGTGTGCTGCTTCTAATTTAAACACGCTCCATTGAAGAAGTATGCCACTAATGAAAGGGTATTATTCTGGTCCCGGCTAGTTCCCTTTTCTTTTTTTCGTTATGGTTAACAGCTTAATTTAATTTCTCTTCTGTTTGGCAAAAAAAGGAAAATAGAAAATTAAGAAAAATGTTGTACTTTTTTCCTTATAATCAATCATATATGTGAATTCCCTACCAATTGATGATGGGATTTTATACTCTCTTTTTTCCTTGTATATGTTTGCATAAATGTTTTCTCCTTGGATTTTTTTTGTTTCCCTTTTATCATCAATCTCCATTAATTATAGGAAAATATTGTTTCCTGTTTATGATGTCTAGTGAATTCAAATTTCCATAGCAAAATTAAGACTTCTTTATAATGCCTCCTCCTACCACATGTTACTAATTTATTGCACCGTTATGAGGCTGCTGAACTGAATAAATAGCAGTGATTGCAACTTTTCTGAAAATTAAGCGTCACTTAGAAAAGCTGTACTCTACAGCATGAATAGTCGATTCATGGAATATTTGCAGAACAATTTACGTGAAACTAGCTAGAGTGATGACTTTTCTTTTCTTTTTTTCCCCACCACCAACTATCTAGATGGGGGGAACTTTATGCAGGTAATGAAGTTGTAAGTACGTAAGTCATCATAATTAGAAATATATTCTTGATGTGAAATTGAATATATATATATATAGGAGAAACGAAGTGTTAGTTTTGCACCAATTTAAGAAAAACAAGTTAGTACGTATTTCAGATTCAACATTAGTGTAGTGATCTGCTTTAATACTATATTCCCAGATGGGCTTAGAACTCTATGCTCAAACGCAATAAATATAGTGAAAGATTACCAAACGTTCGTTCATATGTGTGCGTGTGAGAGAGAGAGGGAGAGATCAGAGAGAACGTGGTGATGGAGCCCGTGACAGTTCAGCTGCAACAGAAACAGCAGCCTCGCATTGAATTTTGAACGGCATCGCTGAGCAACATACAAATTTTTTAGTTATTAATATAAGAGCTACTTGAGATTATTTTACAAATCACTTATATTTTGAATCAGAGGGAGTATATTAATCAATTTTGTCACCAAAATGTATATTTTTTCTTTAAATATCCCTATTAATTGCACATATAAGGGAGTTTCTATTCAATGATAGTCATAATGAAATACTCCTTCAGCTTCGATCCATAATACAAGACACTTTAATTAATTCGGAAATAAGAAATTATAGTTAACTTATTAAATATGGTATGATTTTTTTTTTCACTTTTATCCTTATTTGAAAAATGTGTGTGGAAACTTAATGGGTGGGCAAAAGCATTAATTACATAGGGATAAAATGAACAATGAACTTTAATTAATTAATTTTATTTCAAGTGACTTATATTTTAGACTAAGATATTCTTCTAGAAACGTACTATATATTATAGACATGAGGGATTATGATATTTTAAGAAGACAAACTTATATTTATTATAAATAACTAATATAACTAACTTTTTTTAATATGTCCAAATTAGTCAATTAACTTCTATATTAAGTACAAGAGTTAGTAATAGATATCATCCCATTAAATCCTCTCTCAACATAAATCTTTTAGCTAGCAAACTCGTCGCACGCACCTGTCCATATGGTTTATTTAAACCCTTAAATCGCCATATTAACTACTCACGTTTCTTGGTCCTCCTTTATTAATTAATGTCTTCATCGTGCCCAAAGCAAAATGACACCCAACACGAGATGTTGAGACTTGTATATCTCTCTCCCCAGCGAATCAGATCTATCTTAATTTTATGATTACTACGCGCAAGTTTAAATCAACATTTTATTATCTCTATTTTAAATATAAGATATAATTGAGTTTTTTACAAAGATCAAAAAAGCTAAATAAGTTGCTTTATTAGTATTTATATTTATCATTTTTTATTCAAATTAATTTGTGTGACTTATAAAATAATATATAATACAATGATACACAACATAATTATGATTAAGTCATTTATTTAACTTCTTTTAATCTTTCTAAAAAAAAGTCAGTTATATGAATATCTTATATATATTAAAGACATATTTATACTGGGTGAGAGGGAGAGGACCTGGGAGCCAACCAGACAAGACTGTTAAACTCAAACGTGATCCAAATAAAATAGCCAGTGTATAGTAGCTAGGTTGATTGAGATTCTTCACTGTTATATATCGGTAATTAATAAATATTAGCAACAGATTATTGTTATTACTATTCTATATGTTACTTGCGAGGCATGCAGTGAGGTGTGTAGTGTACTTTGTACAGTGAATTGAAGGTGCGAAAGCAAAAAGGGGAGGGAGGGGCAGGGCAATAAATGGGGAGGAAGAGATGTGGCCAAAAGAACAAAATTGTGAGGTGAGTAATATATATATATATTCATGGTCGTCGTCTGGGGGATGCTTTCTCCTTTCTTTTCAGTCTTTTCCTCTCAATATTAAATACTTCGCCGAGTCCTTTGGTGCTGCATGTGGCCCTCTCCTGACAAGCTCCAACCCTAGCTATTATTACATTTGCCTTTTCTTTTCTTCTTTTTTTTTTTTTTCAATTTTGAGCCACCGATATATACCTGTATTGAATACGTACGCCAATCTTGGATACATACATATTATGATAAATTAAAAATTTAAATTACATGAGTATGCTTTTGAGTTGTTTCAAAACACACACAGCTAATTACTTGAATTCCGTGCAACCAATGGTGGAGCCAAAATTTTGTGTTTGTGTCTGTATAATTAATTGGGGGATTCGGAGGGAAGTACCCCGATTTTTTTTTTTAAAGTAAAGTTTTAAATACATTAAAAAAATAAAAGAATATAGATAAGAAAAAAAAAACTTCAACTTAACATAGAAAAATAATAATCAAGAGTCAACTAAGCTATTACAACAGAACGATTACAAAAACATTATTCGATTCTTCATTCCTTAAAATATTGCATTATATTTTCATCATGAATCTTATCAAACATATCACGTTCAACATAAGTTAGCAAAAGGTATATATATATAATGAGAAGAATATGTAATGGTGAAGAAATTGTCCAATCTTGACAGTGACAAAGTTTTCCAATTAGTAATCAGAAGAATTCGTGGAGGTAGAGATCATACAAGAATCAAACAAGCAAAAGGTATATAGAATGAGAAGTTGAGGACCATGCAAAAGAGTTAAATCAACATTATGTTTTAAGAGTAAGGCCTCTATAATTTAGGATCTGCCGGTGCCTTTATAATCCGGAGGTAGGTAGCACCCAATCAATCACAATCTTATGAAAGGAAGCAAGGGAGTTTTTAATAAATAGAATTTCAAAGCCGCAAGAAAACCAAAGAAAGAAAGAGATATGATATTGCACTTTGAGAAGGTAACTTGTGCTTATGGTTTAATAGACAATGTCGGCGTAATCTGAATATTGCACACAATTTCTTTCTTTTTTTCATTTTTTTTTTAAAACGGAATTTATGTCTGCACTTGCACCAACGTGACTCCGCTACTACGTGCAACAATATATAAATATTATCAAACTCGCAAAAGTTGATTCTATGGGTTTAATGTTTCTATGTTTTTAATTTATAAAATTGTGTTGAGTTGTTGGTGAACTTGTACAAGTTGTAAGCTTGGCGAAAAATCTAGTTCAACACTTAAGAACCAAGTACATTGACGTAAGACATCACTTCATTAGAGATCATGTGTTTAGAAGAAGGATGTCAAGGTGTTGTTCATACTACCCGCTCACCAACAACTTGCTAATATATTCACTAACTCGCGAGTTTACATATCGAGTTTATCGTTTTTTGATTTATAGCTGGCTTGCAAAATCGCATTAAATCATTCTTAAACTTGTGTTAACTTTTCATTTTGATCATACTAAGTAGATTTATATGAGTTTTATAGATTTTTTTGTTAAATATAATAAATTGTGAATTTTGATAGATTTAATTTCAATTATTTAAATTTAAAATAGATTTAAAGTAAATTGTTATCATTTTTATATTTTAATTATTTAATTATATGTTATTAATACCTATTTAATCATAAAAATAAACTCTTACAAGATTATTATTCAAATTCACAATACAAATTTATATCACTATCATTAGTTTACTCACAAGTTGAACAATCTTATATACACCTACATACAACACGGGCAGAGATAGAGGATAATTTGGAATCTCAAATGCGCAGCCTCAAAGATTTTAACTTTTTAAGTATTCTCTCATGTCCTAAACATATAACAAAATTTGTAGTACATCTTGACCCTGAACATATTTATTAGGAAAATTCAATATAATCTAATTTAAAAAGTGCTCTTATTAATTGAACGTCCCGGTTGTGGGTCCCGGCCAGGTTATTTTGTCGAGGTAATAAAAGTCCCGTTCTGTATATGAGTACGTATCTTAATCATACGGCGCATGATATTGAATCCACAAATGTGGGAGAGTGAGTCAACTCAAGTAGAGTGCAAGAGGGAAAAAAGTAAAAAACTTAAAAAATGAAATGATTGTTGAATTAAGGACAGGAGGGAGTGATATATAATCATCAGCTTTCAGAGTGATCAGTGATTGAAATGTAAAAGTAGACATAGCAAATCCATTTCAATTTTTCAAGAGCTTTTAGTATTTTTGGTTGTTTTAATTTTAAAAATTTTAATAACGTAATTGGTTTTCACATTCGTCTTAAGGTTAATGTGTATTTGCATAGAGTTCAAAATAAATCACATTGTTTATGGACTTGTAAACAACACATTCATTTTTAAAATCGGTACACACACATATATATATATTGATTGTTTTTGGCTTCCTTGAGCTACTGCGGTCCTTAATGCATGTAATTAATACCTAATTGGGAATAATATTTATCCTAAATATGAGACATATGTTTCAGATACTTATCAGTTTTTCTTAAATTATTGATTTTCTTTTAGCAATAACAATAATGAGACATGAGAGTGAGGGAAGAAGTTAAGGAAGATGCATGATTATATTGTTTCTTACTCCTCCTCAACAATAATAAAAAAAGAGAGGGGATGAGAGAATTAATGAAAGTGATCGATCGACTAGGATGTTTTAGAAAACACGTGTTATATTAATTACTCCCTCCGGTCCTAATTATAAGAGCTAGTTGATTTTTTTGGAGAGATTAAGGAAGCTAATTAAACTAGCTTAAAGTATTTTTATTTTTATTTTTTTCTTTAAACTAAATAGTTTGACCAATAACCTAATATATAATCTATGAAAACACAACATATGAAATGATTAAATAACTTATTTAAAGCTTCCTTAATTTCTCCAAAAAAATCAACTAGCTCTTATAATTAAGCTAGGAGGTAGTAATTTAATTAATTTTCTTAATCGATTAAATTAGATAAATGTGTCTTATGTTAAGGATCAGAAGAGTAGTTATTTAATTAGGTCTTACATTAAGGAACAAAATAAGCTTAACGTTTTTGTAATAGAAACAAATTAAGCCCAATCATGTCAATGCTAAGAAAGTGACACATTTTGAGTTAATTTATTGGATAAATTAAAAAAAAAAAAAACTTTTTTTCTAAATATAAACGCGACTTCTCTTTTATATATATATATATATATATATATATATATATATATACAAATTTTGAAGAAGGCCTCCTGAAGAGGGAATTTAACTTTTTCATGTAGCATATAATCCGATTTTTTTTTTTGGGTGGGACTGAGCACATAATCCTGTTCGAAATTCGATAAAGAAGATAAAAGAAACTGAAATATTTCTCACACATTTTATTTCGGTGTTTGCTAGAAAATGTGTGCTTTATTATTTCTTTCTTCTGACTAATATTTACATGATTTTAATTTCAAAAGCTGATGTTCCCCAGCCACCGTCCACAACACAATTTCATTCCGTATCTGGTCCGTATAATATCAAAAGTGTTTGCCCCCTTATTATTGCCTTCATTCTTATATTTTAAATTTGGTGCTTTTGTTTAGATGGGGCTTCCAACTTCGTTTTATGAACGAGGATTTTAGAATTATTGTGTTTATAGATTTTAATATCCTGTGTGTTTATAGATAGATTTTTCAGCTGGGATATTGGAATGTAACCAATTAATCAGGGAAGTAATTTCTGTATATTTACATTATTACAATTACATTTCATTTTTTTTATTATGATTATTTCTCTTGTTCTTATCTAATTTATCTGGTTATTCCGGATTATCCATAAAAAATAAAAATAAAAAATAAAAAAAAATGGCTACGGTTCTCTTCTCTTTTCTATCTTCTTCCTTATCTTAATTTTTAGATTGAAATTTAAACGATTTAAATTTAATATTTTATAAAATATTCTTTTTAAAACCGGTGAGACCTGACCGAAGCTCGCAGCAATGCTACCCCACACTTAAAGTACTTAAATTATTAATTCGTAATTTTAGTATTTTACTCAGCAGATCCTAGTCACCCATGCATCGTTTTTTTTGTTTTTGGGTATCTTTAGCAGTTTAATTTCTTTCACTGTGATTTGCCTTTATTATTAGTATTATTATTATATATATGCTATATATGTAGTTTTATGATTTACACTCACAAATATAAGTGTTATACAAACTAATAGTTTATAATTAATTAATTAATTGTCTTTTTATATTTGTAGTACTAAACTAACGCGACATTTTGCAACATGCACCGTTGGTACTTTCAGTTTTGCAACAAATCGTTCAATAATGAAGACCAATTTTCATTTTTTGGCCAAAAAGACTAGTATATTTTTCTTTTATTCGCATGTGTGAATTGGAAAACCTATTTTCAGAATCGTAAATCGAAACGTGTTAGGAATCATAAGATTCATGATTAATTTTAAGAATGATATTAATGTAATCTTTGCAATTTTTTGTTTTTGTTTTGTTTTGCATGTTTCAACTGTAAACCACTGTCGTCGGCTTCCATGACATCTTCACAACTCAAGAAAATGACAGCCAACATGGCCTGCCAACCAAGTACTACATCTTATTACAAAATATCAGTAGAATGCGATTTCATTATTTTTATTCTTCTTTTTTTTTTCTCTTTTTGCCTTTTTTTTTTTATTAATCTATTCCCCTTCTTTAATTTAAAAAATTATAGTTCTTATATAGTTATATGACTAGGACCGATGTCAAGTTTTTTTTTTTTTTTTTTAAAAGAATTTTAGGAGAGGGTTGAAATTTCTCACATGGTCGAAAGCAGAAAGATTTATGACTTTCTTCTCAAAGACATCAAGATTGAGAAGACACATACCTCAACCTCAGACTGCACCGATGTCAAGCTTGATTGGAGGTTGCTCTCCTAAACCAACAATTTTTTTTATATTTTTTTTTTGCTCGAAGAACAATTTTTTTATACACTGCCCCTTCTTAATTTTTATTTTATGTGAATATATTGACTTGTTTAGGGGGGAAATCAAGAAGGCCAACAACTTATTGGTCTTCTAGTTATGACGCACTCCCTGTACGAGTAAGCCCAATGGAAAGCCCAATCGATTTCGAACATCAGCCTTCCCGAGCATCCCTGCGAATTGCAATGCGAGAATCAAAAATGCAAATTTCCATGGAGCAGGAAGCCAGACACGCGGAAAGTGCCATAGACCCCGGTTCTTACAAGCTTCTGCTCTCGTGTCCCTCTGGTCTTTCCCCTCGCAGGTTTGTTTCATCTTCGAATCCTAATTCTTATGACGTCCGGATGTGAATGCGTCTTGCTCAAATGTAACTTGTCATTCACGCATTTCTTGTTTGCTTAAAGGTTTCTGTGCTGTTCAGTGATGCCTACGATCGGATTCCCCACCCTGATGTTAATCTGGAGAATACAATCGCTGAGGTGAGTCGGATTCATCCCTTTGATCTCTTGTGTACATAGAACGTTATTGCTAGTGCCATTGGCATGGTGCTTAAATTGCTCGATTTTTAGTGTTGAACATTTGGATCTATGTTCATGATTCATTTAGTGAACTATTCGATCTTTTATCCGTAGAGCCCGGATTTAGTTTGCTGAATTAGAACCTTTATGCTTATTTACGATTTCTATTTTGTAGATATGGGAGCAGAGGAATCAAAAAAGCAAGTCACTCTACAATGGCAAGAAGTTCAGGGTATTCCGTGCCTTTTTTGACGTGCATCATGTTATTTTTGTCGAACTCTACAATATTTTTTGCTAGTTAATGCGTGTCAAGCATTAGGCTCCAATATTTTAACCACTTGGTTTCTTGGCTACGGTTAATAGATAGATGGATTGGACTCATTACATATTAGCATAAGTTTAGCTTAAGAGTTGACCATGATCTTTCTCTTACAGTATGGGGGATATATGTTGCAAAGGGGAAGTGGATCTGACCATGAGCCTCATGTATGCCTCCACCTCGGTTTGACGGATTATAGGTCTCTTCTCTCCCTCCCTTTTCCAAATTCTTCCCCCATTTTCTTTATTTACTTGCTTGTCATTGTAAGTTTTAGTGACTTAAAATATATAAATTATCTGCTAGCACCAGTTGTAAAATTTATTTACTCTTGACCTCTATTTTATTTATTTAGCGTTAAGTTTATTTGGATTTGCTTAAAAGATATGGCTCTGAATAATGTCTCAAGTGGTGTGACTTACCAAAGCAGATTTTTTCTTCTTCTTATTGTTTGCTAGCATTATTATTATTATTTACATACATGCCACGTTTCATATGTTCAGCAAGTATTGGTTCAATTTATTCAGGACTTTCGTCGGGACAAATTTAAGTCATTTGTGGGAACGGTTCCTAGTTTCATCAGAAGGTATATTATCCCCCCCTCTAACAATTATGGAGACCCTGTGACTCCGTAGTTTTGGGTCCTTTAATTTATGGGAGCGTGTGATCTAACTTCTGACTATCGGAGTTATTTAGTGGAGCATGACTATGATTGTTCTGCAAGTGTGGTGACTGTCAACCAGAAGTTCCATGCCATTGACGGGGTACAATATGTTATCAGCAGGTTGAAGGGTGGGTTAATGAAAATTTTCGTTTGAGGTAGTTAGACGGCTCTTTCTATTGGCCCACTTGGAGCTAGTGGACTGTTAATGTTAGAACTTTTGGAACGTATGATGATCTATTGTCCACTCTGCCCCGAAAGTAGAGGATGTACCAATAGTGCCAGAAATCATTGACCACTAGGGGTATAGCACCCTTAATCAATCAATAACCATGAACATATGGAATGTTCGACTTGAAGCAGGGTAGAATAAAGACAAGAATTATACACAAATTTATTGCTTCATGAGCCCTTTAGAAGTCCGCTTACTTTTTAGCAGCCAGAAGATGGAGAAAATCGTTTTTAATTAGCATATGCAGGAAGACAGTGCATCTAAGTCCGATTCTTCATGATTTAGTATTTACAAGGACATTGTAGGCACAATCCTGCCAAATTTTGTTCGAACATGATGTTTTGATTTTTAAATTGGTTTTATTGCTTTAATTAAAGCCTTATGAACAAACTGTATAATGATGGATGCGATCAGGTGGAGCATAACAGATAGGCTTTTATGTTCCTGCTCTGTTGTCTTCTTTCTACATTTTTTATCCTTCCAATTGGTGCTGATTGATGTTATCAATAATTTTAAGCGCTCCCATCTTTCTATTTTCTCAGATGATTCTGTTCTTTGTCAGCATACTGCCAGTCCACTGGGAAATGGTGCTATTGTGGAGGTTATTGACAAGAAGATACTTGTATTACAACGAAGTAATAATGTTGGTGAATTTCCTGGACATTTTGTTTTTCCAGGAGGTCATCCAGAGGTATTTAACAGGGAAATAAAAAATTTAAATCTGTTAAATGGCTGCTAATTAGTGTTGATGCAATAGATTTATCTTTAATATTGATATCAATTTAAATGGAGCAGATACTTCTGAAATTGCTCTCTGATTTGTTTGTGGGGCACGATGTGTTTGTTGTGTGGTGATATCTGCTTATTCATGTGGGTGACTACTGGTCAAAAGCATGTAGTTTCTGCCAATACATGTCAGACAAACAACTTTTATTTTGACTGGAATTTGTTGTGAAACTTCTTTTGATTGGCAGCCTCATGAAGTTGGAATAGCCTCTCATCAACATAACAAGGAGTTAACTGAGTCTACTAACGGTAAGGTTTCCCATGAGATGTTTGACAGCATGGTTCGAGAAGTAGTTGAAGAAATTGGGGTACCAGCCTCGTCCCTTGTAAGTCCCGTTCTTAATTCAACATGAACGTCATGAACATAGTGTAGGAAATGACTACTCGTATCCTCCACATGTTAGCTTTGGTAGACATCGTGAATCATATGTTTTGGTTCTTGCTAGTTGCTATATGTTAAGGTGCCAAGAGATAATAAGAATACTCTGTTATAAAGAGGAAGTGTCTCACTAACTCTCTAAGAACAGCCCAAAAGAATCTTCACAATTTAATTAACTATTTGAATAATCCGTGTTTTTTTGAAAATGCAAGAGACCAATTTATAGAAGTAGTTTAGAAGTAGACTCTAATTTAAAATTCAAATGACTAATATCGCTAGATTTTAGGAACTAAATCCTACTTGTGGATATTCCACTTATTTCTCAAATACTTAGAAAAAATAATAAAAAAATAATTAATAATAATAATTAATCCTTAATCCTTCCTAAGACGTTTGTTTTTCCTGGAGTAAATCAGCCTATAGCTATTTGGGTCGCTATCACTATACACCTTTTGTTCTTCGACTGCATTTAGTTTTCTGATTCGTTCACAGTTTGAATTGTTAATATCCTGCCTCTTGTCCTTCCAATTGCAGTGTAGGATGGCAATAAGTTTCCTTGGCTCGGGGTTGGACGGGCTGATAGATTTGGTATCTAAACTTGATATTTGGATTGTGTAATGCAGAGCATTCCGGCTTTCATTGGTGTATCACGGAGAGAATTGAATGTGAGGCCAGCTGCATTTTTCTACATCAAATGCAGTCTTGATTCCAAGGAAGTTCAACAGTTTTATTCTAGTGCTCAAGATGGCTATGAGTCAACTCAGCTATATGCTGTCACAATGGTAATTTAGTGCTTGTTTTCATTTAGTATTAGAATGAGATCCATCGCTTGATGTTAATATACCTGCTTACTATTTTTCCTGCTTGCGTGCACTGGTATCAATTAAGAGCATTAGCGATAGTTAATTAATTATAACTTGTTCTTTCTACCTTAAAACTACTCATCAGTTTTGTGTTTCTCAGGTCGATTTAGAAAACATGGCTTCCAAGATGCCTGGCTGTCATCGAGGTGGATTAGCCCTCTATAAATTGATGGTTGACCACAACCTGAAGAATACTTGATGCAAGTTTACGAGGATTTAATAGTTGTCAGTCTTTGATGTTATCCTGTGGGATTCACAAATTGGCAAATTGGGCATATTTTCTAATTTCTATCTCAGAAACTTACCCTGCCTGTTTATTGCTCTTCTGTTTAGCATGTAAAAACTGATATTTCTATGTGGCTTACTTGTCTTTGTATGATTGATGGATTCTTCACTTGCTTGTATACTGCATACGATCTCAGATTCATATTCGAATAAGTACCTTGTGTTCGTCTAGGTCATGAGGCAACGCATCGTGGAAAACTTTTCCCGCGTCGGCTGAGCGGATTTTGGACTCTCTACGTTTTTAAAGATCTGGCCTGATGACTCGGCATCTCTATATTTCTCCCATGAGACTTATTTCATCACTATGTATCAAAGTGAACTATCATTTCAATAGCAATATAATCGAATACACTTTTGTTCTCAGATCGATTAACTTTAATATTTAGGATGCTATTTATTTAAGTTACACGAATAAGCAACCTATTTTTTGTTATGCAGATTCAAGAGAATGTCTTGGTTCACACGGTAGATTAGCAGGGTAAGATACGGAAACTTTCACGTTTCACACAAAACAAAAAAGCAGGAAAATTTTAGGAAGTGTCTGATAAGTTGGGTGTAATATGATAGAAGGGATAAGATTTTGAAAATACTAATTTTTGGAAGTTGGAAACCATTTTTGAGTTTTTTAAATAAAAATTTGCCAATCACAATTTTAATAAAAGCTAAATTATACAAAACCCTCCATAAACTTTGGGTCACTTGCTTATAACTTTTGACATTTTAAAGTTTAAATTTAACTCCCGACCTTTCATTTTTTAACTATTAACTTTTGTCGTTAGGGTCGAGCAAGAAACCCGTAACCCAGTGAGCCCGCACATAACCCAATATAATTGAGTTATTTTGAGTCCACTACCAAAAAGACCTGTAATGGATTGGGTTAAAACCCGTCCATTTAAGATTTAAATAGGCGGGCTATAAGCACACCTTCGACGGCTCATACCCGCCCATTTAGTTAATTTTTTTAAAAAAATTAAATATATAGACAAAAGATAGGACACTAACAACCGTAAATAATAGTGTAATACCCATTTTTTCTTGACGGCCCGACTCTCAGTCTCTTACTCTTTTTGTTTTGTCTTTTCTCTGTGACTTTGACTTTTAATTTAAAAGTTGGAGTTTGAACATTAAAATTATATTATGATGGTACTGGTTTAAATTTAGGTTCTTTTATGTGAATTGTGATTATTGAACTTTAAAGATTCAGATTTCACAATTTAAAATGATGGATTTAGATGGAATGATGGACACTTAATGTTTATGTATGTTTTTTTTTTATATATAAAAAAATGTCAAATATAAATGGGTTACTCAAAATCCAGTTAGCCCGCCTATTTATGTGCTAACCCATTTATACAAATTTAAATGGGTTGAGGTATGTGTATAAGTTAGTTCGTACCCATATAAAGTTAAATGGGCGGGGTATGGGTTTGAGCACGGGCTGTCCAACCTGCCTATTGTTCTGCCCTACCTGTCTTTAAGTGACTATTATCTTTTGGGTTAGGAGCAAATTTACCAATAAACTATTGGTCTAGGAGCACCCAACACAATAAACTCTTATCTGGACCTTAAATACCAACCAACTTTATAAAAAGTAAACCGAACACAATGCCGTTAATTCGAAGCTAACGTCCGTCTATCTCTCTCCTCTCTCATTCATTCACCTTCGCTTTTCCATCCATCTTCTTCCTTTTCTCCACCGGATCCTCCTTCCTCTTCACCGGAAAGCATTCGCATAGAAAAAGAATGGAAAAGCAAGTGAACCTCGCGTCTAGCTGTCGATTGGACTGATTTCCCAATGGTTTATTCATCACTGTCGTACCCACCTGCTTCAGTCGGTGTATCGGAAAAAACCACGCAGAATCATAAAATGAACCAATGAATCTCCACATAAGCTCAAATCAACACAAATCGCTAGTTTAAATAGATCACATATCCCAACTAACGCAAATCAAATGAAGCAAAGAATAGAAAGCAGTGAAATCACCTCGACTAGTGGGCTTATGACAGACGAATCCATCGTTGGCGAGGGTGATATTAGCGGGCATCGGCACATTGGGAGGCACCACGCGAACACGGTGCCCACCAAATCGATCCGAGCCGCATCCGGGTCAAGTCACCGCCAGTCTCGACCGCCATCTCGAGATCGTCATCGGATAGCCCGAAGACGGTTCCATTTCCAACACCCGGCCGGGGAGGCTAGTGCCATCGCCAAGCACGACATTAGATGCAGAGACTAAGAATTCGTCGTGCTGGAATCCCACAAACACCTTCCAGGACTTGAGCTCATTGAGTCCATTATTAAGCATAGTGATCGTGGACTCGAAACGGTACGGCTGCTGCTTGGGATCGGAGACATTAGGAGGCAGCCATGAGCCGCTGGTGTAGGCGTAGGACACGAGTATGCCGTTGTAGGAGGTGGCGGCCTGGGCAAGAGAAATCGAAGGCAGTGCGAAGAAGATGAAGAAAACGACGAGGTGGAAGGAGAAGCAGCATCAATGTGAAGCCGAAACCATGTTTGGGGAATAAGCAAGCACGGGTTTGAAATTCGAAATACTGCCAAGAAGTAGAGATAGAAATGAAAGGGAAATAAGTAAAGTCTGAGGTTTTTTAATAGAGGGAATGGAGAAGCGAAGGTGAATGAATGAGAGGGAGAGAGATAGACGGACGTTAGCTTCCGAATTAACGGCATTGTGTTCGGTTTACTTTTTATAAAGTTGGTTGGTATTTAAGGTCCGGATAAGAGTTTATTGTGTTGAGTCTTTCGGACCAATAGTTTATTGGTAAATTTACTCCTTAACGCTTATCTTTTTAAGGGAAAATGTCACATCAGGTTATGTGATGACACGTGACATTCTGTGTAAATTACTAATTTCATAAAACCCTCTAAACTTTGAACAATTGGAAATAACTCTTTGACATTTCAAAATTTAAAGTTATCTCTCTTAAAATTTTGATTTATAATATTAAACCACATCGTTACATTTTATCATTTCAATAAATTTATTAAATTTTTTACTATCATTTGTCAATTAATATTTAATTTTTTTTACTATCATATGGCAAAAAACTAGAAAAAATAATATTTAAAAAATATAAAATTAATGTTAAACTTCTTATTCAAGAAAAAATATGTATTACTAATAAAAAATTAATGAGGGTAAAGGTTATCCCCTAACACAATTGTAGTTTAAACTATCAATGCCTTATCATCCCAATAATATGTTTGACCCAAATGATAACAATTTTATACTATCGCTAAATTATCTCAAGAAAATAAATAAAATGTTATACAAGTGATGACATTTTTATTTTTATATTTTTAAAATATTATTCTTCTAGTTTTTACCAATTCCCAAACAAGAAAACTATTTTAACTCAAAAGTAATAGAGTAGTAAAAAAAAAAAATATAAAAAGTAATAACATGAGGTTTAATATTATAAATTAAAATTTTAAGGGAGTTAAATTTAGATTTTAAACTAGATTTGTAATTGATCAAAGTTTAGGGGGTTATTTGTAATTGTTCAAAGTTTAGAGGGTCTTATGAAATTAGTTTTACAAAAGATGTCATATAGGATATCACGTGTCATATTATAATTTGACATAGTATTTTTGTTAAAAAGATAACGGTTATTTAACAGAAGAGGGTTAGTAGTTAAGAAATGAAAGGTTAGTAGTTAAGAAATGAAAGGTTGTGATATGCAACTAACATAAATATCAAAAGGGTTTTGTATAATTTAGCCCTTTAATATATTATGACTCACATTTCATAGGAAATATTTGCTTTACTCTTACGGTCTTACCTGATCCCTCTATTTTAATAAATTTACTATATGAGAAAAAAATTCATTTAATCTCTGTTTCTACTTTTATTTCTTTATTTACTTAGTTCCCATTATTTAATATCCACAATTGCAAAGTATGATGATCCTCTGAACATACATAATTTAAATGAATTGAATCATTTGATGTAAATTAAATTGAATCATAGATTATATTTGCAGTATTCAATGAATTATGATTTATAAATAAACTTTCTAATTTATGATTGATTTTTTATTTGATATGATATCGAGAATGAGAGAAAAAGTATTTTTAGTATTTTATTAACTAAAAGTAAAAATAAATGCACCAAAACACTCTCAATTAGATAGTGAAGGAATGGAAGAGCTAGATTTGGGAGGGCAAAGTTGTTCGGATGAGAATTCATATTATAAATTGAATTAAGTTTTTGTAAGGAATTCGGGTTTCATGAAATATAGTGATTAACCTCTTCAAGAAAATGTGGTTTTATTAAAAAAGGAAAATGACAGATTTTTTTTTTTGAAAAAATGGTAAAATTATAAATAAGGTATTTTCAAAAAATAAATTGTGAATTTCTTATCAAGTTTGTTATCACTTTTTTGTAACAATTCTGATTTGAGATTTTACATTTAAAAAAAAAAAGAAATTTCTGTCATTTTCCAAAAAAAAATGTGACAACAGATTTTTATTTATTTTTTACTTTTTTGGTAAATAATTTTATTTTTTTACTTTGGATGTGAGAATGTAATCTCAAACATGGAGTGTCCTAAGGAAGTGAACCGAAGGGCTTACTTGTGACTTCGTACGCTTTGTTACTTATTACCTATTTAATTTAAAGAAGATCTAAAGATGCAGATTTGCTAACGAACTATTACCTAAGGAGCATCTGGTACAAAAAAATAATTTATGGTACTAAAATTACCAATCAACAATTAAAAAGTGAAAAAAAGTACTAAACAACTATTAAAAAAAAACAACTATCACAATTATGTTAAAATATGACGGCGATAGCGTAGGATGGTGGCGAGACGCGTTGGAGAAAAAAAAGCGGTTAAACCTTCTTGTTGGATAAAGCAAACACCAAGAGATGGGGCCTACGCGAAAGAAAGGTATTTGGCGATGATGGCAACATTGTGGCATCGATCGAGGATGGGCAAAAGTTGCTGCAGCGCGTGTCGGTCGAAACGCGTGGACTACTAGATTTGGTTTCGGTGCGTGATTTCGTCGGAGTCGCATACTGATCTTGATGAGTTCAAGAGGGTGAATGGAGCCTTGATGAGTTGAAGGTGAATGGAATGTCGTGACATCAATGGCCGTCAATGGAAGGCGGAGAGCAACAAGACAAATGATGGGGTAATAGTTAGTTAAACAATTTTGCGACCTTAATTATGTTTTTGTTTTTTTTTTTTTTTTAATTATTGATTAGTAATTTTGATATCCTTAATTATTTTTTTGTATCATATGCATGTTGATGGCAAATATAACTCTTCAAAGAATAACCCATAAAAACTTTCTGGTTATATTTTGGCGGAATTTCATGTGTTATGGATGGCGGGGGCATGAACTAATGAACAAGTGGGCCTAAAATTTACTTCAACTGGCCCAGCGATAGTTTCACTTGACTTCCATGGAGTAGCGTCATAGATTTCTTGTTCTCAGAAGAAAGAAATAAACCGAACATCTCTTTTCTAGCGATCGGAACGCCACATTGGATTGAAGGCTCAGGAAAAATTTGTGCGTTCGATCATGGATGATGAACTGCTTGAGTTGCAAAGACAATTCGAGTTCGCTCAGCAGGCAAAGTCGAGTATTCGATTATCGGAGAGAAACGTTGTTGAATTGGTTCAAAAATTGCAGGAGCTTCACATCATTGATTTCGACCTTCTTCACACTGTCTCTGGCAAAGAGTACATCACTCCCGTACGCTTTCTTACCTTACACCGTTGCTTCGCTTCCATGGAATTTGTTGGGAAGAATCTAATGAAGGGAGTGTAGTTTTTCTTCCTTAATTAACTCCGTTTTAGTATACCAGATTGGCGGAAAAATGAAATGCTGTGAAATAAAGAGCACTTCATGTGCTACGCCTCTAGGTTTGCCTGTTCGCAATTGAATTTTAACCTCTTGAAAGATGATCATCCCCCCGATCTTCGTATATTCTGCTGTGATTTTTCTAATTTTTCATTCCTAGTTTTAATATGATCGTGCGTACTGTTAGGAGCAACTGAGGAATGAGATGGTGGCTGAAATTAAGAAGCTAGGGCGTGTTTCTCTGATTGATCTCGCTGATGCTACTGGAGTCGATTTATACCATGTTGAGAAGCAGGCTCAACAAGTTATAAAAGGTCATCCAGAGATGATGCTGATTCAAGGGGAAATCATGTCAGAATCTTATTGGGATTCCATAGCTGAAGAAATTAACGAGAGGCTTCAGGAATGTAGTCAGATTGCACTCACAGAACTTGCTGCACAATTAAATGTTGGTCTAGAATTGGTTGCCTCCATGTTGGAGCCCCGTCTTGGAACTATGGTGAGTTGGTGATTGTTTCTCTTTGTCGGGTTAACTTTTTTAATGACCATAAAGATGTTATGATCAGATTTGATGCTAAATATAGGTGAAGGGCAGGCTTGAAGGTGGGCAGTTGTATACTCCTGCATATGTAGCTCGTGTTGGTGCCATGGTTCGAGGTGCTGCCAGGGGCATCACTGTTCCGACAAATTTGTCATTGTTATGGAGCTTGTTACAACAATTACTGCAAGAAATGGATGGAATCAGCAGTGTCGTTACTGAAGGAGCTTTCTTCCAGTCACTTTTTAATGGGCTTGTGAAGGAAAGTGAGATTCTAGGATCACTTCGTGCTGGAATACATTGGACACCTGCGGTAAGTGATATTCTCACATCCATTGGACACAATCGGTAAAATGACTGCTGTATCTATGTTTTATAGATATTCTAGGCCTTTAGAAAGCTTCACCTCTTAATTATTGAACCATTTCTGGTCCACATTATGTTTAATCGAAGCTATAGGGAGGGTTTAGAATAGTTTCTCTATATGGTATTTCCTGTTAATTATTCGACTATCCTTTAATTTTATTGGCTCTATGGGTGACATTAGTAAACAATATGCATGTGTAACATACACCTGGATGCAAGTAGTTAAAGTGATATTTCAATCACTGGGAGCTACTAATGATTGTTGTTAAGAAAGAAGTTTTATAATTTCGTTAAGTGAAGATAAAAGTTATCATGGTTTCCAATTCTTGCATCACTTGACAGGTCTTTGCCATTGCTCAAAAGGAATCGGTGGATTCATTCTTCTCACAGGTACAGACTCTATATCCTCCTACCCTTATTCAGATGTCAAACTGCGACCTAAAATTTGTTACAATTTTTTTTGGATCGGGATAATCATTGTTACTGTTTCTGTTATGCTCTGTATATTTATCATTTGTTAAGATAAGTTTTGAAAGACACTTTTATCAACTGCTGTTTCCTAATTTTATTCTCTTTCCTATCCTACAGAATTCTTTTATTAGCTACGACGTTCTACAGAAACGTGGAATCCCCCAGCCCATTCAATTCTTGCAGGTAACTACTAGATTGCTTATTTTATTGTCTGTTGAAACAGCTTGGGTTATGTGAGTTGCATCGCTTGTCTAACTTTTAGTTAATGAAGTCTGTACTGCAATGCATTTTAGTCAAGATATCCTGAAGGTATACCGCTAGATACAATGTTTGTCCACCCGTCAATGATTGAAATGCTGGATGCTGCTACTGAGGATGCCCTTGAGCGTGGTAGTTGGTAAGGGCCTTAACTGTTACACATTCCTGTTTTTTCTTTTCTTTACCTCCAGTTTCTATTTTCCTTCCTTACCTAATTGCTGAATAGAGCCTTATCCAACACCATTCAGCACCCCTCTCCTTCAATTTATAATGCTGAAAGTGATTATCTTAAAAATTGCTATTGATATAGGGAATTTTGGATTTTCTTGATAGTGGCTGTGCTCTTTTTCCCCGCTCGTGTTTCTTCTTTTCAATCTTGTAGAAATTATATGCTTCTATATCACCTAATAATTGGGCTATAAATTATTTTTAAAAATTAAATGTACACTTGACTTCTTTTCTAGTCACTCATCAGCACATTGTAGCTTTTGGAAGGTGACTGATCTCTTTTTCTTATCCATCTGAAGCCTTTGGAAGGATAACTCTTAATGCATCCATACTTGGTGTCTTTGGTTTTTTAGGCGATAGGCATGATGTTTTGGTTAACTTGTTTTGTACGCATTCTATTCTGATGTAGCAATTATACAGGAGTGATGCTCTTTCCTTATTGCCTTCTTCCTTCACTCCTCAAGATGCATCTAAAATGTTGACCTTCTGCCAATCTGTTCAATCTGCTCTTAAGGTGATATTCACTTACCTGGTAAATGGATGTTCACAATGTTGATTCGCTTGTTCATATGCTTCATGTTTCTTTGCAGTCTAACCAAGCACACATTTTTGGGGATTTTTATGTTTTGAGCAACAGCTTTATGAAGGTATGTAGACGTTTGATTTAGTTATCATCTTTAGTAGTTAATCTCAAAAACCACATTTGTGCCTATTTTTATGTTTGATTTGGGATCTTCTGCTATCTCAAAAACCACTTTTGTGCCTATTTTTATGTTTGATTTGGGATCTTCTGCTATCTGTGCTGCCAAAAAAGAAAAAAAGAAAGAAGAAAACATAAATTAATTTTTTTTAAAAAAAAATTATGGCACACTCTGCTGGATCCTCTTCTCTTCAGTTTCTGACTACTTGTGCTGTTTTCTCTCCTTAACAACTAGGGCATCTGTGAGCACTTGGTGAAAGAAATGGAAACACTAGGTGTTTCAGGGTCTTCTGGCATTAAAATGTTTAGTGATTCACAAGTAGCAAATGTAGGAAAAATTGGGCAGGACTTAATTCGATCGAATGAGTCAAATGAAACTGCAACTGATGGCAGTGCCATTAAACATGTTGATAGAGGATCAAAGAAGAAAAAAGGAAAGGCTACTGGGAATGCGGCGGCAAATGTGTCTGACAGTGCTGCAGATATTCCAGAACAGACTTCCACAAAATCTAAGAGAAGCCAGAGAAGGGGCAAGGAAACCTCTTCCTCACAACTGTCAGATTCAAAAATTGGTTCTAGGAAAGAATCACTTAAAACGAAGGAGGATAGCCTCAGTAGTCCTTCAGATGAGTGGATTATGCAGAAGATTATGACTTTGGTTCCTGATTTCGAAGAACAATGTCTGTTAATTCTGACTTCAAATTTATTTTTCTCATTAATATGCTACCCAATCTTCTCACTTGCAATGTTATAATCTGATAGGCATGGATGATCCTGAAACAATTCTGAGGCCTTTGGCTAATCATTTAAGGCCTACAATAATGGCTTCTTGGATGGAGAAGAAGAAAGCACTGTTTACAGAAAATTCTGAAAGAATGAAATCTTTGCTTGATAATTTGCAAAAGAAACTTGATGAGGTTAGCCTGCTAAAGTTTACAGTTTCATGCTACAATTTTCTATTTCTTGCTTTCTGTTGATTTCTAAGCTTTCATTATGAAATAATAATGATATGCATCTATAAGATATGTATATGCATTGTGTCCTATTCTTATTCTGATTGTTTTTTTCTCTGGCAGTCTTTCTTAAACATGCAGCTTTATGAAAAAGCTTTAGAATTGTTTGAAGATGACCAATCGACCTCCGTGAGTTTCATTAACTAATTTGAAATCTTACAATGTTGGTGGGATGTGTAAAAATTAACTGCTCTATGATACCCAGGTTGTTTTGCATAGGCATTTATTGAGAACAGTAGCTGCCCCTATGGTGGATATGCTTCTTCGTACGTTGGTATTGTCCAAAGGCCATTTCTAAGTTAACTTGTTAATATAATACATTATGGTTTTTCCTCTCATTTTTTTGATGATATAACAAAATAAGTTCTTCATTTGTAGGATGAGCACAACAAGTTAAAGAACGGGCTTGAAGTGGAGGAAGCTTCAAATTCAGAACCGCTCACACTTAGTCCTGGAGACAGAGCTGCTATCGTAATAATTAAGCCACTGTTTACACACACACACACGTTTTTGTGTGTGCGTGTAACATCCATTTAGGGTAATATGTAAATGGCCTCAAATTTCTCATGCTTTTTTTCCCTCCTGCAGTCGAAGAGTTTACCGGGAGCGCTTGTTAAAAAAGCTCTTGGTGTTGTTGAAGCATTGGAAGGAAAGGTTAGTGTTTTTCCTTCAGGGACCAGCCATTGGTCATTTTCTTGTTTTCTCCAGTCAAGTTGACCAGTATGAATGCCTTCTGCGAGCATTGCTGTCTAAATTTCATGTAGCTTATCAGCTGAAAATCCCCTAGTTTTCCTTGAACTTATTGTGATGTTAGAATGTATAATTGTATGACTAATATTTGAATACTCAATGCAACAGCGGGTGGAAACGTTTATGGATGCTTTTAGAGAGGTTGCAGAAGAGAGGTAACGTGTCTATATTTGTACTTGGAATTTTAGCATTGATTTGATCTACGCAGTTTTGTCGTGATCCGGACCTTGATATGTGGTTTGGTTTTGAATCTTTCCAGTGGGTTGTCTTTGAAAAAACTTGACAAGAAACTAGAAAGAACACTTTTACACTCATATCGTAAGGTAATAATGCCTATTTTTGTTTAAGAATTTTTTTGAGGTCAGCTTAACAGTCTTGATAGTATGTTGATGTTTAATTGTATGCTTTCCATCTCTGTTTTCAGGAATTGACATCTCAAATTTCTATTGAGACTGATCCAATATCACTTCTGGCAAAAGTTGTGTCTTTACTTTACGTGCAGGTATCTTGAGATCATCCTTCCCATCTTTTCTCTCGTATGTTTCTTTTCCCTCCAACTATCAGCATGGATTTTTTAATGATTAGGTTTACCACAAAGCTCTTCAAGCCCCTGGAAGGGCCATTTCTGTCGCCATCTCCCAACTGAAGGTAAGTATTTTTTTTTTTAATTGTTGACTTTTTAATATTGACGCTCATAATTTATAAAAATAAAATAAAAGGACTAAAGTTGAATTGGAGGAAGTCATAGCCAAATTAGGAATGGCTACATTTTTGGCAAAACAAAAATATAAATAGTTGGAGGATGATAACCACATTAAGTTCATCAGCTGAGGAAGGCCGGATTCAATTGTTAATTTCAAATTTTGTTATTTATCGATTTGGTTAGCGATTGGATGAAAATTTACGACCTTTCACTGGTAACCAAACAAGAAATGATGCTTGAAACGGGGTGTCCTGGTCGACAATTGTAGTTGTATAACTGTCAGAAATCAATAAATGCAATCCAACAATTGGAGACTAGACGGAATACTTGATAAATAATGGCATTCTTCACAACTTTTCCCTACAATTCTTTTAACGTGTGTCTAATTTCAGGACAAGCTAGATGAGTCGTCATTCAAGATTTTGACCGATTATCAGAGCGCTACGGTGACTCTTCTGGCATTATTAGCAGCTGCAACTGGCGATGTGAGTATTAATAATTATGCCCTTTGCTTCTTTTATCATCTGATCGTTCACTTTTTAGCAACCTTCAAACTGCTTCCATGTCATGCTTCAAAGGGAACCTGAGATCTGAAAAATTAACCCAACAACAACAATAACAAGCCTTACGCTAGATGGAGTCAACTATATGAATTGAACGGTGCCTTTGTGCTCTATCTACAACCAAATCTTTAGATGATTCCATGTTGTTTGATTTACCTTCCACGTCGACACATCCAATGACCTTTTTTAAACGTTTTCAAACAAGCTCAGATGATTTTATTCCATTTTCCTTTCAATAGATGTCATATCAACTCTTTTGCATACATGTTCATTTCAAATCTCATCTTTCTTTCTTTTTATGACCACACATCCATCCATCCCGGCATCATCTCAGCTATCCCCACTTCATGTTCATGCTGCCCCTTTAAAGCACAGCACCCACGGCTATAAAGCATTATAGTCTTATAGCAATATAAGAAAATTTGCATTTTACCTTGTTAAGTATTTTTTTTATCACAAATTTCCATTTAAATCTCCCAGGTTTAAAAAATTAACCCAAACAAAAAGGAGATAAAAAGTCGTGAAGAATTTTTAGCTTGGTCTTTAAATTAAGTCACATAGGAGGATACACTTGCTTTCATCCATATCAATGGGAATTTCACATTGAATATCACGTTCGGTAGTTAACTTTTCCCCATTATTTTGGATAGGAAGAGGATTGTTCATCGGATAGAATATTGAGCAAACGGGAGCTTTTGGAGAGCCAAATGCCATCTTTGAAAAGCCTAGTCTTGAGCTCTTCGCAATCGTCATAGAGCTGTGTTCGGAAAGCCTAAGCGAACATCTGTTACCAAGGGGTGTATTGCTTTGATTTCCCTTACAGGGTTGAAAGGTTGAAATCAAAGAAATATGAACTGTTCACAAGTTTGCTCGCTATAATTTATAATTTATTCAAATTAACATTCAATGCTTTAATGAAGGATCTATCCCCTTGCTGTCTTTCAAGATACTAAGCAATTTAGCATCTGAAAATTTTTTGTATAAAATTTATTATTTCTGCAACCTACGTGCTTGCCATACATTTTACCGAGAACCCAAAGTCAATGTGTTTCTTGAGATGGAGACTTTAATTAGTTGCAAGATGTGGCATAATTTATGATAAAGTCATTCCCAACATTGCCCGATCAACTATCGCACGTGTTGATTCTTCACAAGTTTGCATGTTGCAAATATATAGCAGCATTCAACAGGCGAGGCGCAATTATCCACAAGGATGGCGTTATGCATTTCATCTAATATCAATGATTAAGCTGTCACCTAACAATCCAAGGTTTTTTGCGCATAATTTTGTTTTGGTATCAGTTGTAAGAAATGATCTTGGAAAAAATCAGTTTATTCGTTCAAAAACGAATCAGTTGAGAAAATTTAGTTTAGAAAAAGCAACCTCCAGCTTGCGTTGAAAAATCTGAGGTATCATGGGCAAAAATCAGTTAAGCAAAAACAGCTAAACTCAACAAAAACGCAGTTTGCAAAACTGGGTTCTGAACTTATGAATTGGTATCCAAACACATCCGTAGTCATTTTGACTAGGAAGGATAAAATAACGCCAGGATACCAAGACAAACCATAGTAGTTAGTGGTGACAAGCTTCCTTGTTAAATGTGTATGAATTAATCGGCGGTCATCACAGTACAGTCCACGGGGAGAAGGAAAAACAGCCGAAGCATACTCACCAGGTGATGCCTAACCAAGGGGACATTGATGCTGCAAAATGACTTCACATTCTAACGAATCAAATCCATAAAATCAAAGCTTTACATCACAAGTTTCCCTTACCCCTCAATGCTGGGGCAGGGGTAGGTTTTTCCAACGACTCATAATGAACGACAAAATTATCCTGCAATAAGGATGCACAATTATAAGCCTAAAATATAATAAATCTAAAAGAATGAAACCTTCAAAAATAATACTGGCGGGTGTTTTGATAGATACAGCACATATTAACAAATTCTAACCTTACGAATTATTTCGAATGTGTTTGGATCGAAGCAGTGATAAGATCCCCTCTCATACGTGTTTGTTTTAACAAGTGGCTCCACGTTAGAAACTCTAATAAACCACAAATGATGTTCTTTGTGATAAAACCAGCCTCTATTGTAACTGTGAACAAGAAGCCAAACCAGTTAGTAATAACTAAAAACATGAAAAAAGAAATTCAGAAATAATCCAAAATAATATATGGCAAAAAAAGATGCACAGGTGAAAATCTTCGTACAGCTCATTTGCGGCATATAATTGAGCTTCATCTTTGGGCATACTGCAAAAATGAAAATAATTAGAACCAATTTATAATATATCACAAGCTCAAGGCAGACAAGAATCAACTTTTAGTTGGCACCTGTAAAATATGTAAAACAACGTTTCCACTGTAAACTTTGAAAAATAACCTTGCTGCATGACCCAGAAAACAAAGTTTAGGCTAAGAGAAAGGAAGTAAAAAAGGAACCAAAAAATTATAAGATATCATAAAGAGCATCTCACATGCAGGGCAGGCGGCTGTTTAGCATAATAACATTGTGGCACTGTGAAATCTGGATCACCCTTAGCCGGTTCATCAGACCATGGAGATCCAAAAGTCTTGTGGAGATTTTCTGATGAATTTAAATTTAACCCAAGTGTTGTAAGATCAATTCCAAGTGCAAGAGATGTCAAATCAGGATCACTCATCCTGATCACACTTAACAAGCCAAGCAAACCAAATGGATCTGGTGTTGATTGCGAAGTTTGCATGGATTTCATGCCTTGATCTCTAAAAGACTGATTTGCAGTTGACATTTGTTGAAGACGAAACTGCGACTGGGACTGGTTTTGGTGCTGTTGGTATTGCTGGATAAGCTGGTCATATGATCCCATACCAGAAACAGTATTTGAAGAATTTAGAGGCCTTAATCCAATGCCAGAAGGTCCACTGGCCTAAAAAAAGGTTAAAAATTTAAAATCAGGAACACCTGCTTCGTTGCTTTTTATACAGACTTATAGTAAACATCTTAGTTTAAACACCTCACCGCAAAATAAGCTATACCTAAACAGAAAAAGTTCCTTAAAATAAATAAACAAAATCCATCAGTTACATAAGCAACAAAACCAAGCAGCAGAAAAACCTGGGAATTATAGGTTGAATGAGATGCTGGAAATACATCTGACCCATGTAGATGGAGAAGTTCCTGATTATTTGCAGATGAAAAGGAGGAACCAACACTACTGACAGATGGAGCATGCTGTTGTTGCTGTGATCGATGTGATGAATATGTCCCCCCTAAGCTGAAACCAGAAGACCTTCCCATCTGCATGTTAGCAGCAGTTAAAAGACAGGTTTTGATTTAAGATCCTAAAAGAAGGATATGCAAGTATGCAACAATTCCTTAATATATCAGAACAGGCAACTTACAGAAAAATGTTGAGATTGCATCATGGGCACAGCATTCTCATGAAGTTGTTCTTTCTGGTGCATATCCATAGCATAATCTGCATTGCCACCTGGACATATACGAATATGATAAAAAAAAACAAAATGCTGACGCAGAAAGTGCACCCAAAGGTTCCAGAAAACTCCTAGCAGTAATTACAAATGCTACCAAAAAGATCACACATCTAAGCCAACTATTGTACCTTTAAATCCTGGTAAAGCTGGGAAATCTTCATTTTGAATGCTAAATTCTTGGTTTTGCTGGACAATGGGACTAACTCCAAGACCCTGCTTTCGCAAAGAACCTGAAATTTTTGCCTAAAGAATTATTGTAGGAAGTGAATGAGTATAACAAGCAGAAGAATATTTTCCTTCTCATACCCAACTGTCCTTGGGGCCCTCCAGCAGAATTGGGTCGACTCGTCAATTGAGGAAAGTCATTGATGTCAAAAGGTGAGCTGTCATTTGAATTCATATCATTCAACATCCCCATTGAGTTCAAATTATTTACTGCTTGAACATGGCTTTGGGCAAGGGGACCTCCAGCATTGGGATAGGAATTTCCTAGCATTGAAATAACTTGGGGTGATCCTGTACAAAGAAGACACTGTCTGTGTCACCAGGAAGTAGCATATACCTCATCCAAATAAAAGCAACCCAATATATGAGAATAAAAAATAAGACTTCAGCATAATTTAAACACAAACAATTTAATCACGCCATGCATATATTCTAATGCAACAAGCAGTTTTAAAATCGTTATTTTATGCACTTCTTATTTATAATATAAAAGTTTAGGTGGGTTAAGTTCTAGGTCTAAGGGCCAAGGCAGGCAGGCCTCAAAGCTTAAAAAGCTTTTACACATGTAATTACAGATTACCTACTTACCTCAGCAGTGATAATTTAAGCATTTACTGCAATAGCAAAATATAACATCAAGGAATCAAGAGTTTAATTACAGAAATTAATTATCATTTAGTAGTTATAAAATTAATGGCCCGCATGAAAAGAGTTTAACAACCATTGCCACAGGACCTTTTAGGAGGAAATTAACACAAACAATTAAGGTAAGAAATTCATGCCTTGTGGAAGCACACCACTTAGCAACCGATTCTGTCCTTGCACACTTAAACCACCAGATCCACTGTTTGCACTAAAATTTAGACGAGAAGCAAGACCAGACACAGACAATCCTCCAGCAGAGCTAATGCTCCTCCCAATGTTCCCTCCACCAACCATGTTCCCCATAGAACTTGTAATTCGAGAACCTGCATTTCCCAAAATTGGGGATACTCCCAATCCTGGAACAGCATTTCTGTTACCAAGTGCAGCAGATGTATGAAGAATCCCAGGAATAGAACCGCCCACTCCATTTGTGCTACTACTAAATCCAGGATTTCCTACAACACTTATACCTCCTCTGTTTGTTACTCCTGAATGTCCATGAGAGCTTCCAAGAGTTAGCTGCAAATGATTGAAAGAGAGAAAAATTTAAATGCAACAGAAAAAATATGCTCAAAAACTCTGTGAAATACTCTCAAATGACACCAAGCATAAATATATGCTCAAAGACCTGAGACAAAGCAACAGGAAGATTATTTGATGCATATCTTCCACTAGAAAGGCTTCCAGTAGGTTGTTGAACACCTCCAGATGGGATGCTATTTATCGTTGAATTTCTTGATGCAAGTGTACCTGGCATGTTGGGAACATTAAAGCTGCCATGGATGTTGTGCAATCCCTGGATAGCACCTGCAGCAAGAACATACCATTTTTTAATAAAAGAACACGCCAATTTTACAATTAAATGGGAGGATAAAACTGATTAACCCAAGCAATATCTGCTCACCACTATGATGGAAAACTGGGGAGGCAGCACCAGACTGGCCAGAGAATGACGTGGCAAATGACCTCCCAGCACTGTCTGGAAGATTTGAAGCAGATCCATTCAGAGAAGACTGCAAGGATGAAAATATTACAACTTACGTCGATGTTATGACCAAAGTAAAAGCAAATAGAAGCAAGAATCAATATCTTACAACATTCAAGACAAACACAAAGGTTACAAAGAATTTTTGCTCATTACATGTATGAACATAGTATACATAAGGAACAAATCCTCCAACAAAGAAGTTGATTACTTTTAAATAGAGTTGCAGATTCATAGTCTTTGAATTCATGGGAAAAAACAGCCTAAAAATGGAAGAATAGTTGGAGTTCCAAATGAAAAGCATCAATAAAGGATCAATGATCAATATAAAGCACTCAAGAATTCCTCCGTTCCTTCTGGAAAACCTTCCCTTTTTTCTAATTCCAGATATGCTCAATTATATATTGATTCTACTTTATTTTGGTTAGTTCCCCATAAATATCTTACTTTAGAATCTGTTCAAGAAATATACTAACAAGTAACAACCATTATTTCCTTATCTCTGCAGCCCAAGGCAACACATGATATATCCAGAAGACACATTGCATTACTTGTTTTAAAAGAATTTTAATGTATCATGCCATGATGCTTGAACACAATATCTGGTTCACCATGAATGTCATATTAAGGTAGTGACAACAAAAGTAATAATGAAGTACATGGCTTAATATGAGCCAGCTACTTCATTCTAACAAGAGATTAGCTTTTTCAATGAAAATGTTTCAAAACAGTGTATATCTACTGATACAAGAAAACTATTTGTGATGACAGACAGTTCAACAATTTGGTAGCCATGAAATACATTGGAGTAAAACCCATACCAATGATTGCCAACAGTTTTTTTAAGAAGAAAAACAGAAAACCCAGACAACAAAAAAGTTTTGCAAGACACAAGGAAATACATTAAGCAGGCCCGACATTGCATGAATTCAAAAGATCATGCAAAAAGTCATCCCTTGGCGGAAGAAGATCCTGCTTGTTTTCAGAGTCAGTGCGCTATGTAGAGAGCTTTTCCTTTCAATCACTCAAATACCTGCAAAGAATATTGTCATCAAAAGAGAACATACTAATCATTACATCATTTAACAGTTAGGACCCAGTTTCTGCATCATATTGGGGCTTAAAAGCAGCAAGTGGAACAGAGATGGAGAGAAATGAAAAGGTAAAATGCAATAATTCCTCCAATAAGAATCTTGTTCTCTTTCTAAACTATAGAACCTTAGGAGCTCTGTAGAATATGCCGTTTAGTCCCTCCAAATCTAAAAGATATCACTATGCAAAGCTGAACCACTTGACTCCATAACTAATATGAAAAACATACAAGGTTGTAAAACAAATTAAGGATAATATGCTTCAGGCAAAATTTGTAGTTTGACTGGGTTGGTCAACATGTATTTTGCTTGCCTTGAGCATTTACAAATTCAAAGCACGACATTTGAATTAACCAGACAGTTAGGATTAATATTTGATTAGTTATTTGTAAATAGCTGTATTGGTATGCTAGGTGTCATATCCTTTGTATATCTTCTCATAAGACACATGTATGGTCAGCATTCATTTGTAACAGAATATTGTTACACTCAATACATTATATAAAGACCAACAGCCAGAGTAGGAATTTATCTCTTGGCTATTCATTTTACTCTTTTGTCTCATTATCTTTCTCAGACACTTTTTTCCCCGCACATTAAATAAAGTATAATGAATAAGCTGGCACAACTTATGATTGATTTAGATTTTATATTTACCTTTTATATTGATGATTTGCAAGTTGAACTCATTCATTCCCATGTGTTAACATCGACAAGAAAGTACACCATGATGAGAACACGTAGTGGATAATACTGATGAAGCAAGAGACTGACATTTCAGAAAGAGATCACATTACAAGTATCTTGAACATCAGTCTAACGTAGTTAATCTCTCGATGCTTGACTCGCCAGAATTCAGATACTAAATCAAAATCCTTGTTAACCATTGTTCACATAAAAGTTTCGCTTAGTGATTTGAAATAACATTGACGATTACTTAAAATTTTAATCATATAGATACATCCTCAAAAACCTAATCGCGATCCTCATACATCTCAAAATGATGCGGTACAGTATCGAATGACAGGAGTGAGGAGGCGACGAGAGTGAGGAAGAAAGTACCTGAAGAGCAGATCAGCGGTGAGGGACGAAGTAAGCCAAGCCTAAAGAGTGGAGTCTGAATCAAGAGAGCGAAACGTGCTGTGAGTGCCCTATAAAAATCCACACTGGAAGGCGGGAGCTCAAGCCGCGGAGGGAGAACCTGGGAAAATGCTTTGGGACGATCAGCGTAAAATGCACCACTCGGATTCGAATCCACTCACGTGACTTCTATGCAGTGGCTGGTAAGTGGATTAATCATGTCCGTAAGATACATCTGATGGTTGGGAAGAGAGTGGTGTATAATTTAGGGAAAATCCATCTTGGGGCCCTTTTTGGAAAAAGAATCCCAAAAAGGGCCCCAAGATTTGAAAACTTGAAAGGCCCTGCGCCTTTTTGTGATTTTTCATTAAATGTTTTAGTTGTTAACGGGATGATATTGTTGTAAATACGATTGTTTTAGTTGTAAAAATATTGTTGCAAATGCGACTGTTTTAGTTGTAAACGGTGATATTGTTGTAAATATGATTGTTTTAGTTGTAAAAATTTCATGAATTTATCCAAAAAAAGGGCGCCCTTTTCTTTTTTTCGTGTGGCCCTTTTTGGGATTTTCATGCAAATTTTCTTATATTGGGTCAAAGTGCAAACTTGTTTGGAAGTCTTCGAAAAATCTCAATATTTCACTAAAAGTTTTTTAAAATTTTAATGTTGTCCTAAAAATTTAAAAATATAGCAATATTGTCTTCTTCTTCTTTTTGATATAAAAAAGTTTTGGAAGGGTTCGACATCGATCCTCACGTCGCAAGACGGGCACAGGCTCTTTCGGGAAGACTTAATTGGGACTTACGAGATCGCCTACCAAGGAGTCCTAACGACGGCAGTGGGGATCGAACACACATCCCTTTGGGACTTGAACAAATCTCTTACCATCTATACCAACTCTCTTTGGCATAGCAATATTGTCTTGATCGATAACAAAGTTTATTTTGACCAAAGTTATCAAACACGGACCGGCAAATGCAATGGGTTAAAAGTCAATAAGTCAGCTGGAATCAACCCAAGGTCAAGCCGGTTGGAAATAAAAAATTAAAAAATAATTTAAATTCACATAACAGTATCATATCATTCAAAATCTATTCAATACTTCAAATCACTAATAAAATAATCATATATTTAACCAATGTCTTTTACAATTTTTTTAACTTATTGACATCTTTTTTTTTGCTCATAGAACTTATTGACATCTAGTAACAATTAACCATCCAATGACGTTATAATCAATAATTATAAATATTATTTATAAAAAATTATCAAAATAAATAGATGGAACAAAATATTCACACCAACAATCATTTAATCATTAAACTAATAATCTCAACACAAAAATTATCATTAACTTTAACTAATATGTCATCTACCACATAAAAAATATTACTCCCTCCAATCCTAATGATAGGATCAATTTATCAAAATTTGGAGAGATTAATGAGAGAAGTTAAATTAGATAATTATATTTATTTTTCTAAAATACCCTTACTTAGAGTTAAAAATGACATCAAGGAAAGTTTGTTCCATCGGTAGCCCCGCTCACAATATTCTCCGCGACTTGCCGACTTCTCTGATATTTTTGCCAAGTAGCAATAAAGCATGAGGTGTGGGTCGGCCTTTCTATTGTATATGATTTCATAAAAATTCATAGTAAGTTGATTTCTTATGTCATTCTTCCTATGTCTTTCATGCTTGTTTGTCGATCACATTTTTTTGTAATAATTTTTTTACCACATCTAATATTTTTGTAATATTAAAAACGAAAGTGATCCTAAGATGAATTTAAAATGTATATAAATATTTTTTTTATATTTTACATGGATTTTTTTGAAGAAAAAAATTTTCTATCAAGAGAGCATCATATTTAATTGGACATAATACAAATGCACGGTTATTTTTTTAGCTATGGTAAAAAGATTATGAAATTAATATTTTATTAGGTTATTTAAGGAAAAAAATTATTCAGATGGATAGTTACAAGAAAATATTTTTAAACAAATGTTAAAATTATTTTATTTAAAAATAAAAAAGAAACTAGAATCTCTAAAAAGTGTGTTGTTAAATTAACTATTGTGGATGAAGTATTACTAGGGATGGGAAAAATATGATAAAAATTATTTTATTAAAAAAAAGTATAATTGATGTGTATGTGGCATCAATGAGTTGTAAGCATTACTTACTTTATAGAATATATAGGTACATTATTAAATTATTATTGTGTTTAATTATTGTTGAAAAAATATCAATAAAAGTATTTTAGAAAGAAATTGACAAAAATTAAAACTTAGTCTTATAATTATGATCAAGACCAACTTGAAAATGTATTCCTATAATTAAGAATGGAGCAAGTAATATTTTTTAAAAAATACAACCGGGTCAACCCAACAACTCGACCGAGTTGAGCCCAGGTTACCTGGGTTAGGACGGGGGTACACACAAAACTGGGTTGGGGACTTGTCCGGACAGCTTTTATGGCTGGGGGTTTGATAACCCTGATTTTGACAGCTAACTATTGAACTCTTTAGTTACATTAACAAGGATCAAAGTCAGTCCCAACAAGTTCGAAGGCCATAATTTTTTTCTTTTACGAAAATATATAGATTGAATTATTTGGCTCTAATTTATGAAAAGGCACTACTGTCGCTGATTTCTACGTTTGACATCATCCTCTCAGACTCTATATTCAGTTATGAAAATATATATGAATTTTCTGAATATATACACACATATATAATTTTTTAGTCAAATCATAAAATTATTACTCGATTATGCTTCTCCGTCCTTTCTCTCTTAGTCGCGCTGTTAAGAAGCCCGTATTCCATGTGTTAACTAGTATAATTAAAGAAAATAATAAGGAAAAAAAAATAAAGAATGACGTATTATTGACAATATAGAGCATAATGTTCTTACAAAGAGTAATGGAGAAGGCTCCACACCTTACTCTTATTCTCATTAGCCTAAGACCCTTTATATAACCTAGGGCCCTACTAATTCACTAACCCTAACTAATTCATTAACTAATCAATTATTCCCTTATATTCTAACACCATGTTTGGATGCGATGGCTCAAGCGCAGCGGATCCAAGGCCAGAAGCCTCTTCCACTGAAAGCTTCAGTTGAAGCACTACGATTGAAGCAGTTACCCGGATTTAAAGAGCAAATGCTTGAGTCCAATTTTGCGAATTTGCGCTTGTCCTTCTATATATCTTTGTTCATCTATGTTGATAAACCTCACTGGGAATTTCTTCCAAAAAAAAAAACATGACCATACATATTCACACATGAAGTCGTCTCAAATTCTTAGCTCATCTTCAAATTACCTGTGAGCTTCAGAGATCATCACCACCTGATGGAGGAAGAAATAAGTAGACTTTATACGCTCTCATAGAGAAGCATTAATTAATGCACTGTGCTGATTACCTTGAGCGTAAAGCTCAAGACGTGAGCAATGACCTGACGATCTTCAAAGAACCTCTAGCATTTTTGCCTGGGCCAAGTTCTGAATGACTTAGGCTCTGCTTGTACAATTTTCTTTTCCATACAGGGTATCTACCGTCGGTAGCAATGACTAATCGCCTTGCACTGTAGACTTCTCAAAAAGGCTTTAGTGCTAGCTATAAGACCCTCTTTATACACACGGTTAGAGATCAAATCCCTTACTAGATGTTTAAAAAACCGAACTAAATATCAACTATGTTAAATCTCGTGATTCAATTTGTACAAATTGGGGCCTGTTTGGCATAACTTCAGAAACAAAAAACAAAAAAAAAAAAAAATCCATTAGAAGCCCATCATAAGTAGAAGCTTGATAATTGGGTTTTTGGATAGCTTCATTATTTGATGGGTTTCAAAGTTTGAAGCTGTTTTTATTTTTTTGTGTGAAGCCATCTAACCAAGTTTCAAGGTTTGAAGCAACTTCTGTCACCGCTATCCCAAATACAAATCACATCAGAAAAAGTCCATCAAGAAAATCTCAACAGAAACAAAAGTCACTTCTACTATCGCTATCCCAAACAGACCCTTATACGCACTGACCAACCATTCACCTACGAGTGTTATAGACTTTTCTTTGTTTGTGTGTTTTCTTGGTGGGGGATAAAGCCCAAGTTGGGATGGATGGCCCAACGTGCCTGTTGTTGAGGGTCGGTGGGTTATAATTTACATATTACTGAATGCTTGTTTGGGATCATTTTTGAAATCTCTAAAAATGTTTATTCATATAAATCAAGGCAAAATTTCCTTCACATACTTATTTCATATACCGTAAATCACAATTGAAAAGTTACTTTAAAATTTCCAATCGCTATTAAAGAAGCGTTGAAATTCGATTATGGATGAATATGTGAGGTGTTATTGGATTTTTGGACAGATAGATTGGAGAATTGTGACTATCGTCCCCCGTGTAACTACCTAATTATCCTTCATATCTGCCACGTGTCTAGTGCTTGCTACATTTATATAATGTAGGGAGAATTACACACAGGTCCCAAGGAGCAGACATAATTACGTACAGGTCCCTTCAAATGACAAAATTACACAGAAGTCCCTAAGGACTTCTGTGTAATTATTTGTGAAAGTGAAATTACTAATCTAACCTTCTTCTTCCTTCTCCTATCTCTCTCCTCTCTCCATTTTCTTCTCTCCCGATAGCTCATTTTCGTTTAAGCACACTTCCAATCCTTTCTTTCCCTCACGGTGGCCGACGTTCTCTTCCTTCCGTCGGCGGCACACCTTCAAGATGAGAGGTGTTGCGATGAGACAAGACGATCTTGACGATGTGAAATAACCACAAAACCTCGACTGATAAATATGAGCAAAATCACGAATTTGCTTATCTGTGGTGAACTTCAATAAGACATAAAACTCATGAATCGTCGATTCTGAATCTTAGATGGCAAAATCGCGAATTTGTTGATGGTGAACTTCAAAAGTTGTTGTTAAAATAGGAATTTCTTTGTTGTAAATATAGAATTTCTTGTTGTAAATGGCCTCTAGACCTCAGAATTAAAAAAATCCAGGTTTTCAAAAGTTGTTAAAATAGAAATTTACTGTTGTAAATATAGAATTTCTTGTTGTAAATCGCCTCTAGACCTCATAATTGAAAAAATCCAGGCTTTCAAAACTTGTTAAAATAGGAATTTCTTTGTTATAAATATAAAATTTCTTATTGTAAATGGCCTACGGACCTCGGAAATGACAAAATCCGGGTTTTCAAAACTTGTTAAAATAGGAATTTGTTGTTGTAAATATAGAATTTCTTGTTGCAAATGGCCTCGGACCTCGAAATGACAAAATCCAGGCTTTCAAAACTTGTTGTTAAAATAGGAATTTCTTGTTTGCAAATGTTCTCTCTAGACCTCGAATTGACAAAATCCAGGTTTTAAAAACTTAATAAGTTACAAGTGTGTAATTCTCCCAAAAAAAGAAATTAAGTTACACTTGTAACTTATTAAGTTTTGAAAACCTGGATTTTGTCAATTCCGAGGGTCCCAGGCCATTTGCAACAAGAAATTTATATTTACAACAGCAAATTCCTATTTTAACAACAAGTTTTGAAAGCCTGGATTTTGTCATTTCTGAGGTCCAGAGGCCATTTACAACAAGAAATTCTATATTTACAACAGCAAATTCCTATTTTAACAACAAGTTTTGAAAGCCTGGATTTTGTCATTTCTGAGGTCCAGAGGCCATTTACAACAAGAAATTCTATATTTACAACAGCAAATTCCTATTTTAACAACAAGTTTTGAAAGCTTGGATTTTGTCATTTCTAAGGTCCATAGGCCAATTACAACAAGAAATTCTATATTTACAACAGCAAATTCCTATTTTAACAACAAGTTTTGAAATCCGGATTTTTTCAATTCCGAGGTCCGAGGCCATTTACAACAAGAAATTCTATATTTACAACAAGTAAAAATTCCTATTTTAACAACAATTTTTGAAAACCTGGATTTTTTTCAATTCTGAGGTCCAGAGGCCATTTACAACAGCAAATTCATATTTTAACAACAACTTTTGAAGTTCACCACAGATCAACAAATTCTCGATTTTGCCATCCAAGATTCAAAATCAACGGATTCATGAGGTTTATATTTTATTGAAGTTCACCACAGATCAACAAATTCACGATTTTGCTCATATTTATCAGTCGAGGTTTTGTGGTTATTTTACGTCGTCAAGATCGTCTTGTCTCATTGCAACACCTCTCATCTTCAAGGTGTGCCGCCGGCAGAAGGAAGAGAACGTCGGCCACCGTGAGGGAAAGAAGGGATTGGAAGGGTGCTTAAACGAAAATGAGCTATCGGGAGAGAAGAAAATGGAGAGAGGAGAGAGATAGGAGAAGGAAGAAGAAGGTTAGATTTGTAATTTCACTTTCACAAATAATTACATAGAAGTCCCTAGGGACTTCTGTGTAATTTTGTCATTTGAAGGGACTTGTGCGTAATTATGTCTGCTCCTTGGGACCTGTGTGTAATTCTCCCTATAATTATATGATCCATTGCAAGCCACCTTCTAGCTTGACGAGTGACATTGCTATAATTTTGCGGAGTAGTTGCGCGAGGTGGCCCCCCATTCCTACGGGTCCGGTTTCTCTCCTTTTCCCCCCTCTCCTTATCTTTCTCACAGTCCCATCTGGACCGTCCAAATCTCGATCCAACGGTCCAGTTTTTTTTTTTTTTAAATCCGGACTTCATCTAGGCCGTCCAAATCTGGATTGGACGGTTGAGATCCAGGGGGCAGAGGGATGGGGAGAGGATCCGACTGTGAGAGGATCCTCTCCCCATTCCTACGCAAGCGGTATGCGGAAGAGATAAGCCTCCAAATCCAATCGTTTTTTTATAACAAACAAAAAAACCTGGATTTTAACAACAAGTTTTGAAAGCCTGGATTTTGTCATTTCTGAGGTCCAGAGACCATTTACAACAGAAATTCCTATTTTAACAACAAGTTTTGAAAGCCTGGATTTTGTCATTTCTAAGGTCCAGGAGGCCATTTACAACAAGAAATTCTATATTTACAACAGCAAATTCTTATTTTAACAAGAAGTTTTGAAATTCTGGATTTTTTCAATTCTGAGGTCCAGAGGCCATTTACAACAAGAAATTATATATTTACAACAGTAAATTCCTATTTTAACAACAATTTTTGAGAACCTGGATTTTTTTCAATTCTGAGGTCAAGAGGCCATTTACAACAAGAAATTCTATATTTACAACAACAATTCCTATTTTAACAACAACTTTTGAAGTTCACCACAGATCAACAAATTCGCGATTTTGCCATCCAAGATTCAAAATCAACGGATTCATGAGGTTTATATCTTATTGAAGTTCACCACATATAAACAAATTCACGATCTTGCTCATATTTATCAGTCGAGGTTTTGTGGTTATTTTACGTCGTCAAGATCGTCTTGTCTCATCGCAACACCTCTCATCTTCAAGGTGTGCCGCCGCGGGGAAGAGAAACGTCGGCCACCGTGAGGAAAGAAGGGATTGGAAGTGTCTTAAACGAAAATGAGCTATCGGGAGAGAAGAAAATGGAGAGAGGAGAGAGATAGGAGAAGGAAGAAGAAGGTTAGATTAGTAATTTCACTTTCACAAATAATTACGAAGTTCCTGGACTTCGTGTAATTTTGTCATTTGAAGGGGACTTGTGCGTAATTACGCCTGCTCCATTCTTGGGACCTGTGTGTAATTCTCCCTATAATTATATGATCCATTGCAAGCCACCTTCTAGCTTGACGAGTGACATTGCTATAATTTTGCGGAGTAGTTGCGCGAGGTGGCCCCCCATTCCTACGCAAGCGGTATGCGGAAGAGATAAGCCTCCAAATCCAATCGTTTTTTTTATAACAAACAAAAAAACCCCAATCTTTTTTTTGGCATCCTCTTATTGGACCGCGTGGTACAAACAAAAAATATTGGTTGGTCGTGAAGATCTAACTCCTTCCGTTAGACTTAAATAACTAACGGTATAACATTTTTTAAAATAAAAAATAATGTGTGTAGCCTTAGCTCAGAAAAACTCAACGCAATACAGTAGAACTAGAAGACACCAATCATTTAGACCAGGAAGAGATGTGTTGTGCTACTATCTCCTCCTCCTCAATCCTCGAGATGACAATAGTTAATACGATAATATCTATTTTTTTTTCCTTTTATTTTGACTGCATTATTATTTAGTTTAATAATTAAACATATTTTTTTTCGAGCAAATTCACCAAAAATAAATTCATTGATGCTCATGAACAAACATTTTCAGGCCACCGGCTCTCCAAATATTTAATTTTAATCAAGACATACTTTAATATATTAAATTAAAGGAGCTGGAACAACCGGCCATAGTTATGTATAATAATCATAACCATTACTTACAATAACTTGTCACACATGCCATCTCCTTATTTGACTTCTTAGACGTAGTAGCTGGTTAGGAGCATGTGATGAACAATTAATTACCAAGATATTAGAACTCCCTTGAGGCTCATGCATGGCATTTATTCTTTAAAATTTGTTGGTCAGCGACAGGTGGAGACTCCAGATTGGCCAATCAAGGAGCGTGTGAATACGCATTAAAGCACTATGAACACACAAACAGCTAGACAAGCCTGCACCGAAATTAGATGGCAATGCGCGTTTTGCATGGCCCTTCCCAAATGCTTGTACTTAATTAAAAAGTTACTACTACCTCCGGTTTTAATTATAAGACCTAATTGACTTTTTTTTAGAAAAATTAAGGAAGCTAAATAAGTTACTTAATCATTTCATATGTGTTGTATTTCTTTAGATTATATATTAATTTATTGGTCAAACTATTTAGTTTGAAGAAAAAAAAAACTCTAAGCTAATTTAATTAGCTTCATTAATCTCTCCAAAAAAAATCAGCTAAATCTTATAATTAAGACCGGAGGAAGTAGTGTTTATTTTATTAATTTATGATGTTTTTATTGAGTTAATTGTTATTTATTGATTCATGTAAATGAGTTAAAATGTCATATAATAAAAACAAGAGGAGTGTCATTAACCCATTATGAACCGATCCTAGTGAAAGAAGCAGGCAGCATTTTATATTAAATTAATCTACTCTAATAATTCATTCATCACAATATTTTATCTAAATCTAATCAATCATATGTGGTGCACCAGATTAAAATATCGCTTATGTAATATGGTGACAGATCAACCAAACCAAAGAAAAATGGTCGGTGTTTTTCTATAAAATATACACTATCAACAGAATATTTTGCTTATTTAACAGTGTCGTAAATGATGATAACATGCGGGTGCCTAAGGCTTTGTTTTTTTCTTTGGTGAAAAAAAGACTTTATTTTTTCCGTACTCACCAGGCAAGCATTAATTATGCAAGACGTAGTTAAAGAAATTAGACAATGGTAAATATATATGGAGGAAAATAAAATATTGTTTTTTCAATCAGTTTCTTCTCAAACATACAGTGTCTGATAAGAGATCCAGTTCAACCGTGCACAATATTTTAGTTATTTCTGTTACGATAAAGTACGTAGTAAGGTTTCGAATTCGAGCCTTGTGAATGTAGAAAAGTCCATTTGGGACTCACCCATCATAAATGCAGACACGATCGCGTCAGGTCGGTCGGATTAGTTATAAGAAAGCTTCTCCGGATATCAAATGGACAACAAAAAGAAAACTATGTAGCCACCGGGTAAAATAATGCGAGCATGATCACTTTGTATAACTTAATATTATCCCTTGTGTATCGAAAGAAAAAATTTAATATTATCCCTTAACACCTAAATATTATTTTATTCTGTTTGATTATTTTATTAAGCACTGATATTAATAATATGATATTTTAAGAGTTTACAAGATTTTGTTCATTAAAATTTAATTATTGAACTCCCAGTTAGGTCATGATGCAAGCCACGAATTAAATTGCATGACAAATGCTTTCAAATTCATTATTTATTTATTTATTTCTGAATTTGCGGCCATTGCTCTCCTCTTGACCCTTATTTTCTGCATCATTGTTTTGCTTGTAAGTGGCGATCACGTAGACCGCAGGCGTTTGAAAATTGTACATGTCTTGGCGTGTGTGTATAAAATGAAAAAAATCTTATCACGTCGTTTTCTTCGTTTGAAAATTTTGTTGGCCCATTTTATATATATATATATATATAATAAAGTTTAAGTGGGGTAGACACCGATAACCAACTAGGATCAGATACGTTTCCAGACTTAAAGAGCGCTTACAGAGATACTTACAAATCTTTCACTAACGAGGCCTTCATATCAACCAGTAGATATCAAACCTCCATTAAAAAAAGGAGACTGACGTTTTAACTAACTGCATCACCCCTTATTGGCATGCCCATTTCTTTGCTACTCCTAATTTTTTTATGATACGAGAAACACGGGCCGACAAAATTATGGCCGTGCTTTTTTTTTTTTTTTTAAAAAAAATTATGCCAGTGCATTCACATTTAGGATGGTTGACACTTTGTAAAAAAACAAAACAAAAAGATGGTTGACATTTGACGGTGTAAGTTCACAGTAAATTATTTGATAAAAAAGTGGTATTTTTTTTATTTTTACGTATAATTTATTGTAATGTAATTGCATATGCTTGAATTTTTAAATATTTGAACTGATTTAATTCAGGACAAAAAAACCTACGCTAACTTAATTTTTTATATATAATTTTTTCCTTCACATTTATAAGGCCTCGTATATCATCTCACAAGACTAAATTCTAAAGAGATCCTTGAAAAAGAAAATGTATCATGATATTTGTATTTAATTTTAAATATCATTTTTTAAATTCATTTTTTCAAAAATTAAAATATGACGTCAAACCGAAAATTTAAAATATATAAGTGAATTAAAAATTACTTATTTTATTGGCTAGCGTAGATTCCTGAAAGCTGTACATTCATTATTTTAAGGTTAAAAAAAGAAGAAGAAAAAAAGTGTCGGGACCCTAAAACTTCTATTTTTACTTCTTTGAATTGTTGGGTCAGTTTCTTCCTATTCTTGAAAAAATGGCATATTTGACTAAATTTGTCAAATAACGATTAGCGACTCGCCGACTCCACATGCCCCGCCGAATAAAATTAGCTGCAGGTGAGGCGATATGCTCATTTCACAATTCACAAGATGACAATAATGACAATTCACAACAAAATTACGATAACAGATAAAACTTAGTACTTCCTCCCATTCTAATTATATGAATATTTTTGTAGTGTAAATTATACTATAAAAGTGTTCCTATAATTAGGATCGGACATAGTATATCTTTAGTTCAATTCTAATTATTGCTGCATTTTAGAATATTTCTATTAATTTGAAAATATTTTTCGTTTGTTTTTTTTTTACCTGAAATTTTCGTTTGGTTTGAAACTTGCACATAGATATATATTTTGATCATGGAATGATCGTGTATTTTAAACAACAATTAATACCCCTTCGCTCTTAATTATAAGGCGCAGTTGACTTTTTGGAGAGATTAAGGAAGTTTAATTAAATTAACTTAGAAAAGTATTTTTATTTTTTTCTTCAAACTAAATAGTTTGGTAATAAACTAATATATAATCTAAGAAAACACAACATATGAAATGATTAAGTAACTTATTTAGTTTTTAATCTCTCCAAAAAAATCAACTAGGTAGGTAGTAACAAACAAGCCTTATCAGTATGTAGGGTCGGGCATCTACACCAAAACAATATTATTGTGTTTTATTAATAACTAAATCACTAGATAAATTATTAATCAAGACATATCGCTCAATAACCTCATCGCGTTTTATTTTTGGTCCTACTATCTTAGACAATTATATATATTTTTCTTACAATAGATGCTAAACCAACTTTTCCTGGCATATGTTCGTTGTAAATCTTATATTTTCTTATCCAGTCACACACTCATTTCAACATCATTATATTAACTATCCTTATTTTATGCTCGTGTTGTCTTTTTAAAACTCAATATTTACTACCGTATAATATTGTTACCTTAGTTGTGGCAATATAATAAAACTTTTCTTTTAAATTGTCGAGTGTATTTTATCACAAATAATTATGATAACATTAGCTTATTTAATATTCCCTTCTCTAATTCTCAATACAAGACAATTTGAAAATTTGATCTTGATCCGTAATACAAGATGTAGTTTTCATATTTTTCAATATTTTCTTAATTTATCTCTATTGATGCTCCTCCAACAATGATAAAGGAAGAGAGAGAATTAGGGAGATGACTAATGTGCTTTAAAAAGTACATATCATATTAACTAATTTAATTAAATTATTAATCTAATCAACTTAGACAAATATATGAGTAAAATGACAAAAAAATACTACTTGAACTTCAAAATCCTGTTGATGACAACAATAATAAGATCAACAAGAACGGTAAAATTATTATGAAATCATCTATTTGAGATTTTGAAGTTCACACTATAAAAAACTTCGGATTAGGGACGAAATTACCGTCTGTCGAAAATTACTGATGGAATTCCATCGGTAATGTCTTCCGCTATGGTTTTTTCTACGATGGAATTCCGTCGGTAATTTGATGTTTTTTTTTTGTAGTGTCAAGTGATATTTTCTCTAAATATATCTTATACTAGGGATATTGTCTATATTTTGTCTTTGGAGAGAGAGAGACAGAGACAGTGAAATCACCGCGGGAGAGAAACTGACAATTAAGCCTGTTTGGAGAAGGCATTCAGACTCCAAAACACGCAGTGGATGGAAAAATATCAGTGGCTTCCATGCGTTGGTTTCAGAGTGTTGAAAGAAGGAGCTTGGGTAAGTTCTTTCCCCGCCGAGCTTCTCCAAAAAAGCTCAAGATTTCCAGAAGCTGGATCCGTGAGCGTTGAGCATTGGCATTTATTTGAAGCTCAGTTAGTCTCTGACACCTCTTCCCTTTGTCCTCGAAGCTTACACCTCTTAGCTTGGTGATTTTTTTGAGGTGGAATGTAGATTCAGGGTCGACGCATTTTACGACACGGCGTGGAGCTCGAAGGAATGGTCATGGGTCAACAGAGAAATAGTGGACAAGTGTTATTTGTGAACGGGAGAGTTCTCCCTCCGGCCATCGACATTGACGATGGAGCTCAATAGCAAAAGTTGCGCCTATAGAAGAGAACTTCACTGCCGTTGCAAGATGAATGTGATTGCTCTCTTCTTCTCTGTTCGGCAGTCCTCTATTCCTTCTATTATTTCCTCTACCGTTCAGATCCTTCTTTTTCTTCAATTCTTTATTTTTTCTTGTCCTTCTTGACTCAGCTCTCTCTTACATAATAAATATAAGGCTTGGGTTGTTTGTGCATGTGGAATTTGTTGCTTTTTAATTTAGTATTCATTTAATTAAGGATTTTGTAATGTAGAAGGATTAAGGATTTTATTGCTTTTTAATTTGTTTAATAATAATTTATTTATTTTAATAAAATTTAAATTTTTATCTTCAGTTATCACAATATATACAACTATATTAATATATGAAATATTCAATAAGATTCATGCCCTTTTTAGTCATTTTTTATTTCAATTGATTTTTGCACTGCTAACCACATGTTTCCGTGTGAAAAAAAAAATCACTTCTACCATCATCAATCTAAATTCAAATTACATTTATAATTTAACTCTTTTTTTTATCTTACTTCATGCACTGCATGATTATGCATGGGAAGGGATTAACGGGTCGCACGTCCAGTTCCTTTTGCAGATTTTTCCAAATGCCATGAAAGATTAGGATTCCAAAAATATTACTACCTCCGATATTATAAAAATATTTTTATAATTAAGACTAGAGGGAATACTATTATTTAGTTGGGCCACAATGTGAATAATATTTTCTCCGGCAAAGCCCTAAATATGAAATTGAGATTTGAGGGGAAGAAAAAATAAGTAGGCATGTCCATGGATCAGACAGACCGGGTTGGGGGTTAACCCGAGGTATGGTCCAGGAGGGACCTCAGGCTGGACAATCCAGCCTGAGGTCTGGTCCAGCTCGAAATGGACTAGACCGTCGGGGGGATCGCCCAGGACCAGCTTTTTTTTTTTTTTAATTAAAAAAAAAAATTGGTCCTAGACAGAACAATAATTAAATCAATGAAACACCTGCGGGATAATAAATAAACATGCAAACATCTTAAATCCAATCCTAAACCCATGATAATCTCCAAGAACATGTCATTGAACAAGAATACAATATAAAATAGAGGCATGCTTTTATAAAGCTAAGTAAATTTTATAAGCTAAACCACAGATCAATACTGGAGTGAAAGGGAGTGAAGTCGAAAATTTGGCTAGGGTGCCCAATGAGAGATTGATGCAGTGGCTTTTAAATTTTTTTTTTTTAAAAAAACACTTTCGGGTCAGACCGGACCAGTCCATAGGATTTGAACCCTTGGACCAAAGTCCGGTCGCCCGACTGCATCACTCGACCCCACTGCATGGGCCTGGTCAGTGCGTGAATGGTCTCGGGCCCGGGTCGCCGCGCAGATTGACAGGGTTTTTGGACATCCCTAAAAATAAGGAATTACCGTGTTGCTGATGCTTTAGCAAAGGCGGGTATCTGCATTTTAGATGCTTGTCCTATTCATTTAAGGACATGCAATAAAGTTTGAGATTAATTTTCCCAATGTAATCTTCTTTATATTGTAAGATTCGTAGCCCCTTCTTTTATATTAAAAAAGAAAAAGTAGGGAATTAGGTGCGCACATGTCGCTTTTCCAACCAGAGAATGCCACATACACTTGCAGGCGTCGCACTTAAGAATCTCTCGTCGCACGTTAACACTCCCCCACTCGCATTCCATTTTTCGTGGGCCTAATCTCTCTGTCAATTGTCACCTTCATTCCCTCCGTTACTTTCATCCAATTTGTTTTGTGCTGTTTTTTTCGAAGTTGAGTAACAGTGAAATTAGAAAGGTCGAGAGGAAAAAAATAAAAATAAAAAGATTAAATTTATCTTATTCTGTGCAACTTCCTTAGCTGACTTCTTGCTCTTGTACTTGTTAAGGTCAAAGTCTACATTTTATTCAAAAACTTGTAGCCAAAGAATCGTCCATATATATGCAGACATAATTATTGAACATATTACTACCTCCGGTCCTAATTATAAGCATAGTAACGACTTTGTTTGGAGAGATTAAGAAAGTTTAAATAAATTCTTAATCATTTTTATATGTTGTATATCTTTAGATTATATATTAGTTTATTACCAAACTAATTACTTTGAAGAAAAAAATAAAAATAAAAATACTCTAAAGTGATTTAATTAAGCCTTCATTAATTTTTCTAAAAAAGTTAAATATATCTTATAATTAACCTAGGATGGAGTATTTATTAATGTGAAGTTTTAGGTAAATGAATGATTTAAAACAGCGGTAGAGATGATGAGCACAACTAACTACTCGTTGGCTATTCGAGGCAACTATACCCAATAGTAAACGATTTCAGGCCATAAATTAATCTGGACGGTACTTTATGTCCAGCTTCCTTTTTTTTTTTTATATATATATATATATATTCTTTTTTTATTGGGAAAAAATACTACTTAAATTTCATAATTCTAGTGATTCTTTTAAATGAGTTATCAGTACTTATACTTTTGTAGGTAATAAGATTCACTTAAGATTTTGAAGTTTACATAGTACTCCCTCTGATGCTATTTATTAGAGTTCAATAGCTGAATTACTTGTTTTAAGAAAGCGAATTAAGTTATTTAAAAATAAGTATGTCTAAAATAATTTTTTTTTAGTATGCCCTTATTTATGAAAGTAAGTAAGAAAGAGAAATAAAATAAATATGAGTATCCTCAATATTTTAATAAATATAATACAAATAATTAATGAAGGATCAAATTTTAAAAAAAATTATTAAATGTTCAAATAATTCTCATCAAGCTCTTACAAAAGGAACCAATACCATTCAAATTTTCTTCCACTCTTTATGCGGAGGGAGTACTTTTTTTTTTTTTTTGACTTTTTTCCTATTTTTTATTTATCATTCAAAAATATTCCCTCTGTCCTTATTCTAAAGCACCAATTATTAAGTTTATTTAGTCTTTTTAAAGTGACTTGTTTTACCGAGGGTATTAATTATTTGTTTCCATACCACCCTAATTAATAAGGGTAGTGAGTGAAAGTAATAATTATATAATATTAGAGATTAGTACAAGTAGTAGAGATAATATTGAAAGTTACTTAAATTGTAGGACAACTTTATTAACTTCAACTGTTTTTATTAATTTGTGAGAATTATTAGTTGATGTCTTATAAAAAGAACAGAGGGAGTATACTACTGTCAAAATAACCTTTCCCATTCCCAATAAAAGATTAAATCTAAAAACGGTCCTCGATTTTAAGAAACTTAACATTTTCCCCGCCAAAATTACGCATCTATCCCCGGACCAATTAACGATTTCTTTACTTTGCCGCGGTTACTTTTCTGAAAAAGCATTCCATCGTCCCCGGCACGAACTTACCTTTCCGAATTTCAATTATCCAGTTCATATCATACTCAGAGCGATCCCACAAAGCGCAAGTGGGTGAAGAATGGGTCTGTGCTTCTGAATCTGAACACCATGTCTTCATATATCATTTATAAATCTTTTCTACGCTCATAAATTCTACTGTCTTCTCTCGCAACTTACCTACTCCCACCCCTCTTATTTATTTCTTCCCTCTTATTTTTCCCAATTAATTTGTTATTTTTGTTGTTTCTGTTACTTTGCCTCTCCCATATGAGAATTGGCCATCATGGGTTTTTCTGAAGCTCCATAATAAGGTATTCCAATCCTCCTCCCTCTCTGTTTCCTCTGGTTCACTATATATATATATATATATATATATATATAATTAATTAAAAATTTCCGAAGCGAATTTATAAAGATGTCAACATATGGTTGAATACCAACATTTGCTTGGCTAGATTCTTGTTGAACGTGCTTTACTGCTTTTGTTCTCCTTCTTTCTGTGTTTTTTATTCAATTTCTTACAATTAATTAGCAGGTTGCTTCTCCTACTCCAGATTCGTCTTCTGCTGTTGGGCTTCCGTAGTTGGTTCTTTCCGATTCTGATGCTTCTCTGAAGAGTTTTGAAGGTGCATCTTGCTTCTTCTTTTTCAGTTCTATATCTGAGCGTTTTGATTGATAAATGGATGTTCATTATATTTCTTTCCTCATACCTGTACCAGAACTGTAGGCCAGTAGAAATTCCAAAGCTGCAAAGAAGGGAAACAAAAGAACATCTCACTGGTTTTTCATAAATTCCTAGATACCAAGATGATGGATGGTAGAAAAATTATCTTCTTTATCTTTGGCTTTTCAATTTTGCCGCTGCTATGCTTTTCTGCCAGCTTCGTTCCACAAGATAATTATCTTATAGACTGTGGAGCAGCTTCAAATACTTCATTCGGTGGCCGAAATTTCACGGCAGATGCGTTCTACAAGGGTTTTCTTTCTACCAAACGTGATGTTCTCGCTACTACCTCTTCAAAATCAATCGCTTCCTCTGCCGATTCACCTCTCTATCAAACAGCAAGAATCTTCAGTGAGCAGTCAAACTACAAATTCTCCATCAACCAAAAGGGTAGACATTGGATCCGTCTCTATTTCTATCCATTTCAGTATCAGAACATAGATATGAGTACTGCAAATTTTGCTGTCACTACCCAAAACAATGTCCTTCTCAGCGACTTCGCTGTGCAGAAAAATCCTGTCATGAAGGAATACTCTGTGAATGTGACTTCAGACAACCTTGTGATCACCTTTACGCCTTCCGAAAATTCTATTGCGTTCGTAAATGCCATTGAAGTTATTTCAGTACCCGATGAACTCATTGCTGATGATGCCTCCTCCTTGAATCCACGAGAAAGTTTCACTGGGTTGGTGACACTGGCTTTTGAGACAGTTTGGAGGATTAACATGGGTGGCCAATCTATCTCCCCAGCAAATGATACCCTTCGCCGGACCTGGGTACCAGACCAAAATTTTCTTGTCACTCCTAACCTTGCTACCAATGTCACAAATATGGCTGCCGTTAAATATGCAGATGGTGGGCCAACAGAGAATATTGCTCCACGTTCAGTCTATGGTACTGCCACAGAAATGAACTCAAGCAGTGATCCTCGTAGTAATTTCAATGTGACATGGCAGTTTGATGTCGATCCAGGATTTCAGTATCTTGTTCGACTTCATTTTTGTGACATAGTTAGCAAAAGTCTCAACGAACTCTACTTCAATGTCTATGTCAACTCCTACATGGCGAACAAAGATATGGACCTCAGCGTTTCGAATAACAATGTTTTGGGTGCTCCAACTTACGAGGATTTTGTTATGGATCCAACTGATGGCAAGAAAATTCGTGTAAGTGTCGGCCCTTCTTCTTTAAATAGTGATTACCCGAACGCCATTTTGAATGGGCTGGAGATCATGAAAATGAGTAATTCTAAGGGCAGTTTGAGCGTAGCAACAGCTGTGATTGGTACTGGTTCAAGCTCAAAGAATAAAGTAGCCATTATAGTGGGTGTGGTAGTGGGGACATTGTGTGCAATGGTCTTGGCTGGATTTTTCTTTGTATTCTGCAGAAGAAAACGTTTGAGACGACAAGGCCTTTCAAAGACATGGGTTCCTATATCCATTAACGATGGAATCTCTCATACCATGGGAAGTAAATACTCTAATGGCACAACACTAAGTGCTGCTTCCAACTTAGGGTATCGCATCCCATTTGTGGCAGTTCAGGAGGCTACAAACAATTTCGATGAGAGCTGGGTTATTGGGATAGGTGGTTTTGGGAAAGTGTACAAGGGAGAACTGAATGATGGCACTAAGGTGGCAGTTAAGAGAGGGAATCCTCGGTCCCAGCAAGGGCTTGCAGAGTTTCGAACTGAAATTGAAATGCTATCTCAGTTCCGTCATCGCCATTTGGTGTCATTGATAGGGTATTGTGATGAGAAAAATGAGATGATCTTGATATATGAATATATGGAAAACGGAACTCTCAAGAGTCACCTCTATGGTTCAGGTCTCCCAAGCTTAAGTTGGAAAGAAAGAATGGAGATCTGTATTGGTTCAGCTAGAGGACTGCATTACCTTCACACTGGCTATGCCAAAGCAGTTATACATCGAGATGTGAAGTCTGCAAATATCCTGCTTGATGAGAACCTTATGGCCAAAGTTGCTGATTTTGGGCTATCAAAGACAGGGCCTGAAATTGATCAGACACATGTGAGCACAGCAGTGAAAGGAAGTTTTGGATACCTTGATCCTGAGTATTTCCGTAGGCAACAATTAACTGAAAAATCAGATGTTTATTCATTTGGGGTGGTTTTGTTTGAGGTTCTTTGTGCAAGACCTGTAATAGACCCATCACTTCCTAGAGAAATGGTGAACTTGGCAGAATGGGCAATGAAATGGCAGAAAAAGGGCCAATTGGAGCAAATCATTGATCCTACGCTTGCAGGGAAGATCAGACCGGATTCTCTTAGGAAGTTTGGAGAAACTGCTGAAAAATGCTTGGCTGACTTTGGTGTGGATCGGGCCTCTATGGGGGATGTCTTGTGGAATTTGGAGTATGCCCTTCAGCTTCAAGAGGCAGTTGTTCAAGGTGATCCTGAAGAAAACAGTACCAACATGATTGGCGAACTCTCTCCACAGATAAACAATTTCAATCACGATGCAAGTGTTTCTGTTGCTCAGTTTGAAGCTTCAACCACAGATGATCTTTCTGGTGTTTCAATGAGTACGGTTTTCTCACAGCTGGTGAAGTCTGAGGGGAGGTGACTTTGTAGGCTCTAGCTTCTATACTCTGCATCACATATATGCACCTGTGCAACACTCTTTGTTTTCCCTTTTTTTATAATATATTTTTGATTGGTTTGTTTGTCTTCTGAATTCTTATCAGTAGCTATCTGCAAGAGTGAGGCAACCATAGATTTGTAAAGATAGACCGAGTTAATGAAACATGTTTGCTTCATCTGTAAACGAGCATCTTGTGAAGTATTTTTTATCTGTTTATGTTAATCTGGATGGTCAATTCCCCATATATCTTGACTGTCTCACATATGATTATATGTCTGAATCCAGAATCTTTTTTGAAGTTCTCCAGAAAGTGAATCATGCTGCGTCTCTAAATTGCCATGCATCTTCTTGTGTCTTGTTGGCTATCATCTCTGTCTCCTTCCAGTTTTATTGCTTCTGTTTTCATACGATTCCGTACAGATTTTTTCACTTCCTTAATAAGTTTTTGTAGGGTTTTTATTATCATACTATCTCCATCTTCCAGACATCACCCTCCTGCCCCAGAGCTTGTAACAGTTCTTGCTGAATTCTGAAAAATACTCAGAAAGCTCAGCACGGATCTATAAAACAGACAAACCCAGGAGCTCCCTTGATGGCAAGTACTAGACAATTTGGAATTCACAATGGGAATTAGGGCATGTTTTCATTTGAAATTTGAGATAAGAAGTAATTGATTGTTTTTCCTATTTTATTGTGTTGGGAAAAGCGCCTTTAGTTTCTTCTCTTTTGAATTACTTCACTGCATAAAGTGAGTGTGGGTACAAGATAGTGCCAAATCCCACTACCACTACTACTGCTGCCACCAGTGGCTCACCTCCACTTGTCTCTTCTGCCCTTTCTTTACTTTTCACCTAATTTAGTGGGCCACTATTATCAACATTCACTATGTAACACCTAATTTAGTTTGGCTAAAGAGTAGAGGTGCGCCACATATAACATAGTTTGGTTAAGGCGTTGGCCTTCACTCTAAAAGAGAGAAGGTTCGATATCCGCGGGTCGATGTAAGGGCCTCGTTGGTGGGTGATCTGTAAGTATCTCTGTAAGCGCTCTTTGAGCCTGGAGGTGTGCCCTGGCCTTGATAGGTTATCGGCGTCTACCCCTACCTAAACTTTTTTGTATTTTTTTTTTAAAAAAAACTCAACTATGAGAAGTAAATAATGTCTTAATTAGCTAACATCTATCTAGTAGTTGGAAAATAGCAACATAAATTAGTTAATAAGTCTGATTCTAGGTTTTGAACATTTTATTAAATTAGTTAATAAGTCTGATTCTAGGTTTTGAACATTTTATTTGCCTTTGGTTGATGTTGAAAGAGCGATTGAGGATCTCATATTGTTAATATTGTTCGAGAAATGTGAATGACTTTATTTTAGCATCGGTTATATCCAATCGTGATGAGAGATAACCCTAGTTCTCAATCCATTATTAAAAGCAAAAGCGCATGACCACAAATATACATCTGGGTGAATAGAACCCAAATGACAGACGAGAAGACGATTTGGAATTAGATTCCAGATGTGCAAGCCATGATGTGCCACATGACGCCTGAGCAGATCAATCATCATAAAGGTAGTTGGTTCCCATTTCCATAAAAAAGATTCCCAGGGATAAATTTGCAAATATGGTCCCTCAGATTGTTAATATTTATATAAAAAGCACCCAACTTTGAATTATTTCAAGCTCTGGCAGTGTGTATAGATTGTTTTTGGCAGATTATTAGCCTTCTAAATTTTGTGTTCAGGTATGTGAGAATATTAGGAAATAAATCAACTTTATTATTAGGATCTCTTGATTATTGTCCTCCTTGATTATAAGATCCTAATTATATCAGCTTTATTAGACTTTATTGTAATTTATCTTAGTCCCTAAGTTTTCTTCTATTTGCCATATAAAGCGCTATATGTATTCTTTCTGATTAAGAGATTAAATAAGAATTATATTTGTCTCTCAAAGTTCACATGGTATCAGAGCGGGATTAATTCCTGAAGAAAGAAAATTAACTATTATGTTTTTCCGGCGCTGTGACTCGCTGCTGCTCTGTTCAGAGTTTCAGAGAGGTTACACATCGCCGGGAGACACAACTCCTCTGGTTATTGTCATCTCATCTTGGTCATCTGCTCGTCGTTCACTTTTCCAGCCAGTAGTACCGTGGTCGAACCAGAAGCCACAGTCACAGTCGAGAGAGCTGGGAGGTTATTTTCTTCCTTCAGTTTCTGTGCACTCGACGTTGCAACAGTGAGGGAGAAGAGGTCTACAAACAGTGAGAGAGGGTCATATTCGCGTTCTGTCCCCGATCTGTTCTTGGAACACGCGCCGATGCATCGTATTCCCCATCCTCCGATCGGCTGGCGCCCAAAATTTGGTGGTTTTCCGAGACCTCCACGACGGCGCGTGGAGTTCACGCGCACGCAGGCAGACTTCCGGCGACGGCGCGTGGGGAGGAGTTTCCACCGGTGACTCCCTGTTTCAGCCTCCTCTCCTCATTTCCGGCCATTTCCGACAGGTTTTGTGGTCTGGGTTCATTGTTGTCAGATTATGAAGTAAAGCTAGGTTAAGAAAATATTCAACCCTAGTAACGTTTGAGGCACAGTTCTTCATCAACATCATTGTTGCTGGTAGTCCCTCTGTCATCGTGCCTCTCATCTTGTGTGACGACTGGTCCCGTCGTCGTTTCCGGCACAGTTCTTCATCAACATCATTGTTGGTGGTAGTTCCTCTGTCATAGTGCCTCTCATCTTGTTCGACGACTGGTCCCGTTGTCCTCAACTCGTAAGCATAGTTCTTCATCAACAACTCATCTCCTCTTCGACGCTGTCATCGTCGTCGAGCCTTTCATTGTTGTTGGTGGTAGTTCCTTTGTCATCGTGCTCCTCAACTTGTCAGATGACTGGCCCCGTCGTCCTAGACTCAACGTATTTTTGAAGATTGTCGCAGCCGCTGCCCGTCGAACTTGTCGCAACCGCTTATCTGCTGCTCTCTAAATAGGCCTCTGAGACTCAAGAAGTACAAGCTTAAAGGGGAGTGTTAGTAGTATAAAGTTGTATAAGCAAGTTGGACATGACTCACATCCATGATCCAACTTGAGGGGGAGTGTGAGAATATTAGGAAATAAATCAACTTTATTATTAGGATCTCTTGATTATTGTCCTCCTTGATTATAGGATCCTAATTATATCAGCTTTATTAGACTTTATTGTAATTTATCTTAGTCCCTAAGTTTCTCTTCTATTTGCCTATATAAAAGCCTATATGTATTCTTTCTGATTAAGAGATTAAATAAGAATTATATTTGTCTCTCAAAGTTCACAAGTTACAATAAAGTTCCGAACATTCTGATCTCAAATCACAAATTCTTCCATTAAATAATTACTAGCTAGGTAGAATATTGGAAGCTTTTGGAGTTATAAACACAGAGTGGTACTAGTGACAATGAATTGACAACTGAAATGATGGGAAGATTAACTTTCTGAATCACTTTGAGATCAAAAGTAAAAGTTATCAAAGATTCATGTTAATCATATTTATCCTATCATATGAACATAAATATAGCGAATAATATAATATAATACTAGAAAATAGAAATAAAAAACGAAATGAAAACTTCAAAAAACGGAACACCGTCCAGACAGCAGAAAGCAACCCATGTGGCACACTGATCTACCATGCATGTGCACTGCCGGCTTGTAAAACGAAAATTCCAAGGTGTATTGAAAGTTGTACTTGTAGCTCTCTGCCAAACAAGTCTCACAATTGACCCAAAGTAATCCATTATTTTGTTATGAATATACTAACTATATGGATGTCCATTGACCCTTCATCCTCAATATTATTTGTATATGGGTTCACTGTTCATGCGGGTACTATTCATGTATACGTATTTACTGTTCATGTATACGTATTCACTGTTCACGTATATGGGTACTGTTCATGTGGGGTCCACGCGAATTCTCACAACTTCCTGAATGCTCGGCGGCGCAGACGCGTTTTGAAGACTTTGTGTTTTTGGGGAAATTACAACTTATGGCCCAAGGAGGAAATTACACTTAAAGACCCAAATTATTTCCTATATATCTGTGTCTTTGCGCGCATGGAGATTGTGCGAGAAGAAGAAGTGATGATGATGAGATGAGAGAATAGAAAGAGAGGAAGACTACGGTAAAATAGGGAGATCTATATGAGAGAGTTATTGTTGTGATATACATATATAATAAGAAAGGCTCTCTACTTTCTTCTTCAGCTTTCTTCAATCTTTTTATCCTATATTTTCTTCGGTTTTATAACACGTTATCAAAGACGAGAGCTCTAAGAGAGATATTATTTTCTCATCTTCTTCTAAATGTTCATTATATCAAACGGGATAATCTTAACCATTATATGGAATTATAGATATACTTTTACCGATTGTTTTGAACATCGGGTTCCATGGTTAAGATTGGAGATTATTTACCATTCATTTTAGATCCAATTATTTTACATAATATTTTATTCTTATACACAATATATATATTGTTGTTACCTCCTATATGGATGGTTCTTCTTCCAAAGTTTAATTTTATTGCTAACATTTTATTATTGTTTTAATTTGACTTCTACATGGATGGTTCTACCTCCTACATTTATGTTTAAGCATTTACTTTTATGCTAGCATTTATTTATTATTATATGTTTTAGTATTTACCCTTATGCTAGCATTTAGTTATTATTATTTAATATTTAATTTATTTGTCATTTTATAATTTGTTAATTTAACTCTTACATGGATGGTTCTACCTCCTAAATGGAAATCTTGGTTACTAACTCTAACATAATATTTTATTGCTATCATTTATATTTTATTATATTTATTATTTCTTTTATATATATATATAAAAAAAATATTATAATATTATAATATATTATAATAAAAGTGAATGATTGATGGGTATATAATAATTTTTCATACGTGGTAGAAGAATCACTGGAAAAGGTATGGTCAAAGTGATTCACTATTTTTCATTTTGTCTTCTAGTCATGCATTTTATGAGCTGTAAGGTATATAATAATTTATGGGTATTTTAAAAATTGATCATACTTTTACCTGTGCCAACCTCGAGCTCACCGGAAAATGATATGTTTATAATATATTATATATAATTGTTTTCTTATTCTATAATTATATGATTAGAAGCCATATAAATTTAAATTCTCATTATGAGAAATAAATGGCTTGAAGCCATAAAATTTTAATTGTTATATCTTTAATTTTATTGTTTTTATTTTCATATTCTTTGATTCATTATTATATGGCCAGATGCCATATATATAATTTTTGTTTATCTTGAAGATAAATGGCTGGAAGCCATATTTAATTTCTCATGAGACAAATTGGCCTAAAGCTAAGAAACAACACAAATTGGCTTAGTCTGACACAAATTTGCCTGAAGCAAGGTGATAATTTGGCCTGAAGCCATAAGACAAATTGGAGTAAAGTCAGATCCATAAATTTGAATATTTGGCCTGAAGCCACAAGACATATTGAAGTGAAGACAGATCTATGTTAAATATTTGGCTTGAAGTCATAAGGCAAATTACCACGTTGAGAAGATGGTTGTTCATCTAAAAGTTTATTATAAATTGGTGTATCTAATTTGCTCTCATAAAAGAAGCAATATTATGAAAAGATGTCTTAAGAAATATTATAAATATTGTAATCGGCTTAACTTCATTAGCATGAATTTAATTATGGCCATGGACATGTATGTAAATATGATTGGGTATGGTCATTGTTGTGATCATAATTGATTTAAATTCCCACCTTTGAAGTGGAGAAATTTTTGTTATAAATTATGAATGAATATTAGAGGAACAAGATCTATGTTTGGCCTTTTTATTTGCCTAGAAATTAAAATGTTTAACCTCTTGAGTGATTATTTAGAAGCAAATAAATTGGTTTTACATATTTTAATATTGTTACTATTTGCATAGTAACCTACGACGTATTTAAAACGTGTAGGTTGTTTGAAAATTTTCTTGTGAGTCCCACATTTTATATTATATTATTATTTACAAATTACTATTTGCACAGTAACCCTTTCGTGGAAAATTTTGAAAAATTGCATATGGGCCCCACGTGTTTAATATAATATTATTATTACTATTATGGGCACTATTCATAAATACGTTACTATTTATAGATACAACACTATTTATAAATACAGTATTTTTATGAATACTTTTTATCCGTGCTAGATGCTTCAAAACAAAAAATTTTGTGATATGATTAGTATTTATCCCTTAATATTAAGGCCTTGGAGGCTTATGTTTTAAATATTGTATAACACAATGAGATTGTGGACCTTAGAAAAGTATTGTCCGGAAGACAATAAACTACGGAGATTTATGTCGAATAAGTATAAAGGCTAATAGTCCTAGAGACTAATTAGTATATTTTGTAAGAGGCTAATGTTCGGACTCATATGACAAAGATAAATTTGACAGAAGTCTCTGGAAGAGTTAATATTTTGTTACAAGTAACAAAATTATTCATTGATTATTCTACCAAGTATTAAAGAAACTTATTGAGTTTCATAGATATCCGTAGAAATAGACATTATATAGAAAATACATGTTTTTGTAAACCGGAAGTTTACACATAATATTATGAACGAAGTTTACAAATGTAGCAAATCAAAAGGTTGCTAATACAAATCAAATTTTTACCAATGTAAACTAGAAGTTTACTACCAATGTAATATTCCAAGAGGAAAAGAGCTACGAGATTTATTGAAGCCAAGACTCAACATAAAGAATAAACCTACAAGGTAATACGACGTTTAAATTTGTTATTATTATTATTTAAATTTATTATGATTACATATCATAAATTTATTGTCATGAAAATTTTCTGCTAGAAAATTATCATATGTATGACTTTAAATCTGTGTAATTCTAAGTTATTTTAACATGAATATCTTCACATGTGATAGACTGCATATATTTTATGCATATATAAATTAATTGAAGCATATTAGACTAGTGATGCAATGTTATATGTTTATCCCTGAAGAATTAACATAAATTTTTCCTTTCAAAATTTAAGATGCAATATTATAGGTTTATTCTTGAAGAATTAACATAAATTTTTCCTTTTAAAGTTTAAAGAATTTGAAAGTGATTTTGAAATACAAATATAAAGAAAGTATGTTTATATAACTCACACTGAGGGGGAGATTGCAGGAAAAACAAGTGTAAGTTAGAATACAAGTGTGAGCTAATATTTGAAAAATTATATAGTTTTCACATAAAGTTTGATCTCCCAAAATGCATGTCGGATTTTGATCGATATGTTATTGAAATTGAAAAAAAAAATGATTGTTTGAAATATATGTTGAAGAAACCGAAGTTTATCGATATTGTTGGCATGACTTGTTTGATTATCCGAGTCATATAAGAACCAAAAGATTCTTCATAAATAACCAACATATTGTTCAAGAATAATTATGTCGCTTGTTCTCAAATAAAAATGACTATGTGAATATCATAGGTCATGATCGGTAATGGATCTCGGAAATATATCAAACAGATTTATATGGGCCCATTACAACCAGAAGTTTGTAAGAATGCAACCTGAAGTTTGCAATAATGTTTGAATTAATCAAGCGCGCTATTTCCAGATTATATGATCCAGAAATCATGAATGCTTATGAGAACAAAGTTTTCTATATTGGTATATTTGATTATTTTATGCCAACAAAATTCTCCCTATAAAATGGCTTTTGGTCAGGAGCGACAATTCCATCGGAAAGTTTTTGAATGTGCAATGCTTATAAATCCACCACAATGCACATAAATGGATATAGAAAGAAAGTTGGGATAAATGTTGTGTAAAGACCTCCTTCTTCTTGTTTGTCTCTAAATAGAACAGAATGATGTTTCTAAAGGTAACAAATGGATTTAGGAAACTTACACTGCATGATTAGTCAATTGTGATTTGACATTGTTTTCCCAATATGAGGGGGAGAAAATAAACAGTTGGGTAAAGAGATTAGCTATAATGAATTATCATTGGCTCATTTTGATCCTCGTACAAAATAATGTGAACTGGAAGTTCAAAAGATAATTCATTAACAGAATTTAGCTAATTGAATGCTAGAAGCATTTACTGACCCAAAGAAAGTGACAAAGTGATATGTCTCAACTGCTAATGCTCCTATTGTTGTCCTTGAAGGACAACCTATGATAAATGAATTGATATCACGCCTGAAGCGTAGTAGGTCCATCGGTTCCAAAGATATAAATCCTCGAAAGAGAAAAGGAGCTAAGAATATAGATGATCAAGTTGAAAATAATCAAGATAAATTAGTAGCTCCGGTAAGAGCCATCTCCGAAGAGATATTATCTCCAAGAGAGATATCTCCGAAGAGAATGTTGTAAGTCCCAGAAGAGACCAAGGTACCTGAAATATGTGGAAATAATGAGATCTCAATAAATTGTTATGAATAGAATCCGATGAGACCGAAATGAAGTCAACATTGACGACATCTTTGCTTATGATATAGTATATGATGTAATGAATAATGATGAGGATCATGAGCCACAATTCATTAGTGAGTGCCAACAGTGAAAATATTGGCCCCTATAGAAAGATATCATTATTGCAGAATTAAAATATTGGCAAAACGAAAAATATTTGGACCTGCAGTCTATACAACTGACGATGAAAGGCCAGTGATGCAAAACCAGTTGGATACAAATAAGTTTTTGTACGAGAAGAAATGAAAAGGGTAAAATCACGAGATATAAGGTACGTAGTTCAAGGTTTTAAACAAAAACCTGACATTGATTTTGAAGAAACATATGTAGATGCAAATACTTTTGTTATTTGATAAGCCTAGCAGTAAATGAAGGGCTTGGTTTGCATCTAGTAGATGTTGTAAATTGTAACTGTCTATTTGTATAATTCACTTGATAGTGATATTTATATGAAAAGTCCCTGAAGGACTCATGGTGCTAGAAGCACATGTCCCCTAAGGACTTAAGGTGCTTGAAAGCACATATCCTCGAAAGACTTAATGTGCCAGAAGCACAAATCCCTGAAAGATTCAAGATGTTAGAAGCATCTGATTCAAGTTCTCAAGAACAATACTCAATTAAGTTAAATACGTCCCTTAGCCTGAAGCTATTAGGGCGCATGTGGTATAATTGGTTCAAAGAATATCTGATGAAAAGAAGGGTACAAAAATAACCCAATATACCCATGCTTTTTATGAAAAGATCCAGAAATTAATTTGCTATAATTGCCGTTTATGTTGATGATCAACATCACTGTAACTCCTGAAGAATTTCAAAAGATAATTAATTGTTGAAGAACTACTTGGTCCAGAAGTACCATATATTGGAGTATTAATGTATCATGCTTATTAGCAAGATACAATTCTTCTTCAACACAAAGACATTGGAAGCAATATTGGCATCAGAGAGAGAAAGATTGATATGGTCATCAGGGGGAGTAAAACTGATGTTATCAAGAGGGGGAGTCGATACACGCTGTACTCTTTTTCCCTTATCTAGGTTTTGTCCCACTGGGTTTTCCTAGAAAGGTTTTTAATGAGGCAAAGATGAAAAATGTATCAATGAATGATGTACTCTTTTCTTTGGCTAGGTTTTTATCCCCTTTGGGTTTTTCCTAGTTAAAGTTTTTAACGAGACACATTCATAAATGGACATCCAAGGGGGAGTGTTATGAATATACTAACTATATGGATGTCCATTGACCCTTGATCCTCAATATTATTTGTATATGGGTTCACTGTTCATGCGGGTACTATTCATGTACACGTATTCTTTGTTCATGTATACGTATTCACTTTGTTCACGTATATGGGTACTTTGTTCATGTGGGGTCCACGCGAATTCTCACAACTTCCTGAATGCTCGGCGGCGCAGACGCGTTTTGAAGACTTTGTGTTTTTAGGGAAATTACAACTTATGGCCCAAGGAGGAAATTACACTTAAAGACCCAAATTATTTCCTATATATATGTGTGCTGCGCGCATGGAGAATGTGCAGAAGAAGAAGTGATGATGATGAGATGAGAGAATAGAAAGAGAGGAAGACTCTGGTAAAATAGGGAGATCTATATGAGAGAGTTATTGTTGTGATATACATATATAATAAGAAAGGCTCTCTACTTTCTTCTTCAGTTTCTTCAATCTTTTTATCCTATATTTTCTTCAGTTTTATAACATATTTATATTTTTTGTTTGTATTCTCCCATGAAGTTTGTCTTCCTAGTATAAACAAAATCTTTTGACATTCCTTTATACTTACCCACAAACAAACACACACACACACACACGATATATATATATACACACGCACGCACTCTCTCTCCTATATAGCGTTTCTGCAAATAAAATCGTCTTGACCGAGATTTTAATTAACATAAAAAGACTTACTATTTTGTTATAAGATGTGTTAGGAATCCCTGATTTATAGGAATCCCTGATTTGTAGGGATTAGAGATGATCTTCATTAATAGTCATTATGAGCCATTACTATTGAAGTCTCTTATCTTATATATATATATATATATATATATATATATATATATATATATATATGTAACGTTTGTACATGAATAGAACACACACAATATTCAGATTATTTAGTTTACATGGTATCAGAGCTTGAAGCTGCACCAAGTAACATAACATTCCCATGATTCCGAATCCGTTCTTGGATCTTAATGATAGCATGTTTGATGAACTTCCTGATGACCTAAAGAAGAAGATTGATCCAGAAAAACTAAAGTCATTTGCATCTCCTAAGAGATATAGGAGACTCATTGAGAAGATGAATTACCTAACAGTAACTCACCCTAATATAACCTTTTCGGTCAGTGTACTTAGCCAATTTATGGCATCTCCCACAGTGGCATAGTGGGAAGCCTTAGAGCATATCTTGCACTATTTGAAAGGTCCCCAGGTAATGGCCTTCTCTATACAGATTATGGGCACACTAAAGTCAAATGCTTATGTGATGTTGATCATGTAGGATCTAAGGCTATAAGACGGTCCACTACAGGTTACTGTGTATTTGTTGGTGGAAAGTTGATATCTTGGAGAAGTAAAAGTTGTGTCAAAATCAAGTGCAGAAGCAGAGTACAGAGTCATGTCACAATCAATGCAAGAAATTGTGTGGGTATTTCAGCTCATGAAGGAAATCGGCATTACCACAGTATTATCTGAGAAACTATGGTGTGACAATAAAGCAGCACTCCATATAGCATCAAACTATGTTTCCATGAACGTACGAAGCATATTGAAATCGACTGTCACTTTATTCGTGACAAGATAAAAGAAAATGTTGTATCTACATGGCATGTGCTATCAAATGACCAGCTAGCAGATCTTTTAATGAAAGCCTTAAATGGGACACGGGTTGAGTACCTTTGTAATAAGTTGGGCATGATAAACATGGATTTTTTAAAAAATCGTTTCTGTTTTAAAAAAATACCTAATTAAAGCAATTTGGAAACATTTTACTAAAGTAATGCAGTTAGTGACGTAAAAGGGGTTCATGCGACTAGTGGCGTCAAAGTGGTTCACGCCACTGACAGAAAAGTGTACTTTTACGTTAGAAAAGTGTACTTTTTGTGTCAGTGACGTAAACGTTTTTCACGCCACTAGTGGCGTGAACCTTTTTCACGCCACTAGTGACGTGGACCTTATTTACACCACTGACATAAAAAGTACACTTTTCTGACGCAAAAGTACACCATGTCAGTGGCGTGAACCACTTTTACGCCACTAGTCGCGTGAATCTGGTTTACGCCACTAACTGCATTACTTTGGTAAAATGTTTCTAAACTGCTTTAATTAGGTATTTTTTAAAAAAAAGAAACAGTATTTTGGTAAAAAAGCCTACATATATGCTCTAACTTGAGGGGGAGTGTTAGGAATCCCTGATTTATAGAAATCCCTGATTTGTAAGGATTAAGGATAATCTTCATTAATAGTCATTATGAGCCATTACTATTGAGGCTCTCTTATCTTGTATATATATGTAACGTTTGTATATGAATAGAACACACAATATTCAGATTATTTAGTTTACAAGATGTAACTTTTAAAAAAAAAAAAAAAAAAAAAAAAAAAAGACTCTATGAATAGAAAAACACTAGGTACGAGTGCCAGAATTCTAATAATGAACGCAAGTAGGGATCAGATTTCAATTAAAAATAATGTCGTCCATGATGATGAGCCTCGTCAACCTTGGACGAGCAAGATAGCAAACGGTGGAACACTGAAAAGAAGGAAGCACAAGACACATCATTGACCCTTCTAAGCATATTAAAATCAGTCCTGAGCACCCTACCTTTAAGTTTTGTTACATTTTTAGCACAAACTCTCAAATACTTGATCGTCTTGTCCTTCACACCCTCTTCCTTTCTTGAGAATGTATAGCTCCTCAAGTACATTTGCCTACACGATATGCTATCGAAACCCTTAGCCGGTGAACTAGTACTGTCCCTCCCCTTCCCAGAGGTCACCATCTTCACAAACTCCGCCTCAGATTCCGGCCACTTATGGAGGTCCACATAGGTTGGCCGGCGATCAGTGACCACGCCGGTGTTGGACACACAAGCATAGGCCATGAAAAAGCATAATAGAGTGGATGGTTATTGGGGAGGATAAGATCGACTTGGAGCTTTATAGGCTGTAAGTTGTAACATAAAATTAATATGAGGGTTGATGTTTCAACGATAGAGACACGAAATGGCACCAGGGTTAAAGATGTGAGTGGGCAGTGAGTAAGTGTGGTTATTTTAATTTGAAAGTGTTAGAGGTCATTTTCTTCGCATTCGGCATTAGATGTGGACTTTGTCTTTGAATTTTTTTTCATGTAATGATGCTTTTATTTTAGGTGTTGGAGTTGTGAAATGAGACAAAACATATGGGCAAAACCGCCCTTGTGCTTAATTTCTCCAATAAATAATTAAATCCACCTTTCAAACTTCACTTCCAACAGATTGTTGATAAGGCGTTACCTAAATTCCTACATATTATTGGTAGATACATTATTGCACCCACAAAATTTAAAAGTTTTAAGGGGATGGTGGTTTTTTTATTTTATATATACATATAATTCTATGAAAACTAATATTGAAAAATATTAAAATTACATTTATCTCAATCAATTTATTTTTTAGCTAAATTAAAATAACTACTAGCTCACTATAAATTATGTCTTATATTTAGGATTAGAGGAATATTTTTCATGGAAAGGAAAATATCATTCAGTCGATCATACAGGAGGTGGCAAAACAGCAGTAAAATTATCAAGTGGAACAATAAGATTCTCGTAGTACTCCAAATATTCATGGCTATGATAGTATGATGAACTATGATTCAGTAATCAACTGCAACAATCTACCGGGTTTGTAAGAGATCACAGGATTATTTATTTAATTCATCCAATTTAACTATTATTTTTGGTTGATGTAACAACATTATAGATGACAGGATTATCATAATTGAATAATTAACTCCATGGTTTACAGTCTTAACTTTAAGGTCACTTTCTCACAGTTCAAGCCTGTAGGGGTTTGGTCTGTACAGTACTAAACCCACGTCTCCATCTCCATATGTGCATTTTCGTTTTTCTATTGAATAATAATCTCTTTCAAATTCGAATGTGGTGAATTTCTCCAAGTTGAGTTGGTGAAATCAAGCAACTTTGAGAATATTACATATCCATTATGGAAGGTTGGTCAAAAGAAACATCCATCGTGCGTGGAAGAAACAAGCCATCTGCAAAATGCCAAACGATTCCCATTTCTGTCCAACTCTTGTACATATCTTTCTTTTAAAATATGATATTCAGTATTTAATAATGTGATGATAAACATCACTACCATTCAAAAAAAATAATAATCATAGATTATACAAGATGAACATGATTGTTGAAGAAATAAGTCATTTAATAGAGTCCTCCAAATCTAGTGGGTTTAATTTTAAACATGCACTCTAGAGTAATGTTGCATGTGGCAGAGTGCATAGTAACATAGCACCACTTGGGATTCATAATCACAAAATAGATCCCAAAGAAAAAGGCTCACATGCCTCATGGCATGGTGAACCAGGCCAGGCCCATAGAATCTAAAAGATTTGGGCTATGATTGAGTTTGTGCACAGCCCAACTCAGCAGTTCTTGGTGACTCCAGTGACGGCCCAACAAGCTTCACATTTGTCTATTCATTTTCCCCCTCTTCTCTTTTTGATATTTTCAACTGGTTTCCCCAATAAGGAAGGAAGGGATTAACCAAGATTCGACCTTCACTTTAAAAAGCGTTTGATACCACTTCAAAAGGGAGGAGGTTTGATACTCGCCAGTCGATGTGAGGGTCTCGCCAATCGATGTGAGGGTTTCATTGGTGGACTATATGTAAGTATCTCTGTAGCCATTCTTTAAGCTTAAAGGCATGCACTAGCACCAGTGGGTTACCGATATGTACTCCCATCTAAATTTTTTTTTACAAAAAAAAAAAAAAAGTATTTGGTTTCGGGGTTTGTGGTTTCTTCTTTCAACATAAGTTTCTCCTCTAGAACTTTGAAACATAGAAGGATCTAACGGGGCCTTACATCATTAAACCCCAACTCTGTGTTGATATTTTCCCCTTCTTCTTTAAGATAGAGCTACGAAATGCATTTTCAAATACTGCATCATCCACTGATGAAGGTTGGGTTTTGGGGAAAGAGCTAGCCCCTTACAACATGGCGAACCAAAGTTCAAATTTCCATTAAGAAGAAACCCACATTTAGTGTCTAATAGTGTTTCAAATATGATTGTTTTCAATGGGAGGATATCTATGCATAACAAAAAGAAAATCTGTATCATTAAAAAAAAAAAATAAAGATGTTCATCAAGTAGTTAGCGTAAAATTTAAATTTCAAATTTCAAAGCTCTGTGTTGGCGAGAAATTTTGAACTTTGTCAAAATATGTTCTCCGTTTGTTCATATATATGGTAAAGAATGAGATTTCCTCAGGTCAATATTAATAGAAATATAATAACTCTTCTTCAAAAAAGGTGAAGATTATATAACCCCTTAATGCATTAATTTATCTAAATGCTAACATGAGATTTAGAGCGTAGAAGCTAAAATAGATAGTACGAATCTCTAACCACGTACCAATTGTATCTAGTCAACCACCTCGTGCAAGTTGGTAGGATAATTGAAACTAAACATGAAAACAACAAATTAAATTTCTCTTGCCATATTTATGTTTTGACATGGATTTCTCTCACCAACAGCAACGTTGAGGCCTCCTTTATCAGTATGAATATAAAAATTATAGCAAGTCATAACATCATAAACAACCAGCTAATAATAATATCTCAGACTCTACGCAGTATATTTAAATAAACCTAATATTGGCACGGACACTTCTCAAAATCTCTAAATGGCCCGCCAAATAAATAAAAGGAATAGTGAAAAGAAGGAGGAAGGTTCGAGCATGGAGAGATGGGACCTAGTGGAGAAGCTGACTAACATTGCTTCCCATGTGCAGAATATTTGGTATGAAGGCAAACGATAGTGATGTTAGATTTAGAAGCCTTTTCCAAACTCGTAGGTGTCTTCACATATTCATATAAATATAGCTTCTAGTATAGCTAACCTACCTATCTAGCTATCTATGTAATCATGCCCTCCAATTTCACCTCTTCATCATTCACTATCTTTCATGACTTTCTTCATCATTTGCCTTTCTCATCCTTCTCCTACTTCTCCCCTCCAACACTACTTCTCTCTCTCTATTTTCCATTTCAACAGTGAAAATTCCCCCAAGTAACATGGTTTTTGAATTCTCAAAACAAAATAGAGAAAATTGCTATGAGATCCCGAGAGAAATGAATGTAATCATGACAACAAGTTGGCAATACGGACTTCAGCTTGTTTCCTGCACTATCACTTGTTATTATTTGTTACTCCTTTGTTTTTTATTATAAAACATCAAAGTATATTTAGTCATTTTTATAAAGTATTTATTTTTTTCAAAGAGCATTAAATATATTTTTTTCCATGTATGCCCATAATTAATAAGAGTAGTGAGTGGGAGTAATAACTAATTTGATATTAGAATTTAGTGAAATTAGTAGGGGTAATATTGAAAATTATTTAAATTTTAGAACAAATTTAATAACTTTAATTCGATTGCTCTTATTGGTTTTTGAAAATTGTTAGTTAATGCCTTATAATAAGGACTATAAGGAGTACTTATTTGTTATAAAAATGTTGACTAAACTAATTAGCTTGACTAATAAACTAATAGGATGTAATCCAAGAATACACAACATATGGTATGATTAAGTAATTTATTTAGTTTCCTTAATTTTATATATGAAAAATTAATTTTGTTTTATATTTAGGACTAAAAAGAAATGAGTACCAAATAAGCACTTTAAGTCCCTCTCTATTTTCCATTATTCGACAGTTAAAATTCCCCCAAGTAACATTGTTTTTGAATTCCCGAAAAAAATTTAGAAAATCGCTTAGAAATCTCAAGAAATGACAGGTTAGCAATACGGACCTGACCGGAGCTCATTTTCTACACTATCACTTGTTATTGTTTGTTTCTTCTTTGTTACAAAATTTTATATTCCTTCATTAGGATCATAGTACATACGTTCCCAAAAAAAAAAAAAATCTATTGAATTTGTTTATACGTTTAGAATAGCTTTTGTCGATATGGGAATGGCTAATGGATTTCACTTTATAAATTGATGAAGTTTTATAGAATTAAAAAGGGACCCAAAGAGGCCTAGTGGCTAACACAGCGCCGGCCGACAAAGACGTGCACAGGGCCGTCCTCTCTCAGCATTTGCATGTTACCTCACAAAGTCATAGCCTTTCTTTACCTCTCTCTCACACACACACTTTCATTTCATTCAAAACAATCATCAATATGCGTCAATCTCACATTATATTCCCTCGTCAACTTCACAACTTGAACTTGTAATTTTGTATGATGACTCTCTTGCTTAATCATTTATGAAAGCTAGGCACACCCCAATCTTATTTTAATCATTGGGTTCGCAACTCTGTGTGAAAGCAATAATACCTGAAGTGGGCGCAATATTATATAAATAAGGTAAGCATCTCCAACATGAATATGTTAACAAGTGGCGTTTTATTTAATTTTTTCCCAAATATAAGTTTGCCAACAGATTCTACACATATTGATGCCTACTTCTTTGTTTACTCTTCTTCGGCTAAAGACAAGTTTATGGTAGGGACTGATTAAGCTGGTCCAACTTGTCGGCCTCAAATCTCTTTCTTTACTTAATTATCATGTACAAGTAACTTGTTTTATTTATCTCAATATTCAAGTTGCACAGTAGAAACTTATGATTATCAGTTTTATTGATATATTACACACTGACAAAATTATGTTATATGTAGGTAGGGTAAAGGAGCAATTTTGCACATGTGTTTTGCCTCTGGGAGCGCCTAGCATCACGAGAAATTTTCTGGACTAATTTTACACATGTAGTTAGTTTTTGGGAGCAAAAGTCACATGGGTGGTTAGTTGACCAGATGGTCAACGTCCAGTTGGATGGTACTGAACAGTGGCGCTGATGTGGACGATTATTTGGAGAGAGAACATGCCAAATGGAAGCAAAAATGCTGACTGGGATTCACAAGTTAATTAAAAAAAACATAAAGACAGAACCATTAACATCATCGGCTTCATATGTGCCATCGAGTTGGGTGAAGAACTGATTGGGAAAAGAAACCCTAAATTTCGACTAAGCCCCAGGTGTTCATCATCTTCGACCACCGTGCTTCCCTCACCGGCCGTTTGCCTTCGTCGTCCGTCACCGAGAAGGGGAGGCAGGGAGACTGAAATCGAGATTCAGTGCCGCGAAGAGAACAAGGAGACTGAAATCCGAGATTCAGTGGCGCAAAGAGAACAAGGAGAGACGAGAGGAGCTCCAACTTGGGATCATTGGGATCATCTTCATCGTCTTCCATCCTGCGCCAATCACCACCACCGCACCTCGTGGGTCCTCTGTTCGTGAATTTTAGGGTTTTTTTTCATTTCATTGGAAGGCATCTGTCATTGACAACAAAGCTCATAGGCGGAGTTTCCCAGCTTGAATGAGCGTGCAGGCACTAAGTTTTTTGACCCAGAGACCATAGTTGATCTCCAGTCCAGTCGACCCACCTGGTACTTGCATATGCATACTTAAATGTTATTCTCTGTAACATCTGTTATGAAAATATAATTAGATTGTCTATATGTCTCTAAGATATATATATATATATATATATATATATATATATATATATATATATATATATATATATATATATTATATAGTATTCCTCCTTATTTAATTTCCTAAACGTAGGCTTTCTTAAATGTGTGCACAAACAAGCAATGCCATTGCAAAGGAATTTTAACTGGATTGTTGAGCATAGTCTTGTTTGAATAATATTGAGAAGCTGCAAGTTATGAAGTGCATTACAAAATGTACATTAAGTTTCATGTTTAACATATAGGTAAATGATTAGCTTTATTTAGTTTAGTAAGATGTGTTAACTATAAAATAGTTACCATTATGATACATCTCTACGCTTACTAAACAAGTTGCATCATGGAGGACTACAAGATTTCTAAGTAGTCACTGGTTGCTTAGTTCCACTATGAAATACTTAATTTAGTCATTCTTGTAGGCAAGTTACAGGATTGCCAGTTAAAGAATTTCATCATCAGTTAAAGAATCTGTTCTCAAAGTTTTGGTCCTGGCACATATAGTCTACTGTGAGAGATGCCCTATGAAGTTTTAAATGATGATGAAAGAATCTGTTCATCAAAGTTTTGGTCCTGGCACATATAGTTCTCAAAGAATCTGTTCATCATCAGAACTATATGTGCCAGGACACAGTGGAAGGCTTCAACTTGCACATATAGTTTAAAACATCAGTTAAACATCATATAAGAATTTCATCATCAGTTTAAATCATATGTCCCTATATATACTGTGAGAGATGCCTCTACTGTGATATGTGTTTTTTTTCCTACACTACACTCATTTTGACCTTATATAATACTTTCTTTTTGCATGGAAGGCTTCAACTTTGGTTGGTCCAAGCAAACGGAGCCAGATATAAAATTAATTATGTTGAACTTAACCTATTGGTAAACCTTAGAATTCGAAACTCAGCCCAGCCACACCTGTAGGTAGAAATTAAATCCTTAGAATTTGAGGTTGTCAATTGTTTTTTATTTATTATTTGCTTTCATCCTACAATTTAACTTCTTATTCTTAAAGTCTCTGTCTATATCTATTGTTTTATGAACACATGGTGTGAAGCTGGCATGACAAATATGTTTTCAGAGTTCTATTGAGTAAATTATTAACTAACCATTTATTGATTTTGGTTATTTGCATATGTCTAGTGGCAATGACGTCGAAGGGCAGTGAAGACGACATAGTAAGAGGAAATATGGGAGGGTTCATTCAAGAGAGGGGACCGAGTGATGATTATGATGAAATTGAATACCTTGGTTCTGATTACTCAGTTCCAGAGGATGGGGAAGAGAGTGATGGGAATGTGGTTGATAAACCGAGCAATGGGGATGATGATGGTGGTAGTGATGATGGTGGAAGTGATGATGGCTCTTATATGGGCCAAAGTAGTAGTTCGGATATAGAAGAAAGCATATATGAGGACTCAGAAATTGTTATTGAAGAGGGAACATCCCAAGATTATGTGCGCAGGAATTCTGATCCCCAAACCCAATTTCCCATTCCAAATGAGAGGGAATTGAGGTTGTCTCGAGGGAGTAACTCCAGTGAGCCAAGTGGTTCAAGATCCATTCCATTTCGACCCCAATCAGTCATTGTTGCTCCACCATCCGACCTTCCTTTTCGGGCTCAAGGTCTACAATGGAGAGGAGAACCATGTCTCACAACCTCGCAGCTCTTATCACGTGTTCGAGCCAATAACGACAAAGGAAAGAAGGCTGTTGATTAGGGCTATGGGTTTTGTAATTCAACAGCTTTGAAAATTGTGAAGGCCAGAGTTGAAGGAAAGAATTAGAACTACATATAATTTTTTTTGTATAGTCTTTGTTGATTAAGGCACTACTACAAAAAACGTCTATAACGTCCGTTTATTTGGGCTTTTAACGTCTAAAAACATGGAAGCGTTTATTCGGGAGGCGCAAAAAATTGGAGACTTACGGCGTCTAATTTTTTTATTAGACTTCTTAAGTATTTTTTTTTTTTAAAAAAAAAAACAGAGATGAGGACTGATGACGGCGTTAAACACGAGATTTGAGAAATTTCGATCCGGAAAAAATCCGTAACGCATCTTTGAATATCAAAGTAAAATTAAACATGATGAACAGAGACGAGGAAACTGAGAATCGGGGCAACACCATAGCCGGACAAGCAACCATATGCATTTATTTGCAAAACAAAAAAAAACATTAGGAATTGATAAAAAATGAGGAAAAAGGTAAAAGAAGAAGATGAATGCATAAATACCGAAATGGTCGAAGAGGAGATCGATCGCAGCTGCAGAACCGGACGGATGAAGAAGAAACAAACAGTGCCATAGGAGAAAGAGTGACCTCGAGCAAACGACCGGAGCTAGCGAAGTCGGGCGAGACAAGCAAACGACTGCCGGCGAGGTGACGGCGAACAGGCGAGCGGGTGAGCAGCGACGCAAGCAGTTGGTGAGAGGTGTGAGAGATTGCATGAGGTTCAGAGAATGGGTAAGGTTCTGAGGTTCTGAGAGTGGGTGAATAAGACGCGTGAAAATAATGAAGGGGTTGCCTTTTGGCGTCTAAGTTTAAAACTTAGACACCAAAACTGATACTTTTTCGCACCAGGATTTTCACTTACCGCATTTTTTCTCTTTTTTGAATCACTTTTGGCGTCTAATTTTTAAAATTAGACGCCAAAAGTGATACTTTTTCCCGCTAGGATTTTCGTTTACCGCATTTTTTCTTTTTTTGAATCACTTTTGGAGTCTAAGTTTTAAACTTAGACTCCAAAAGCATGACTTTTGGAGTCTAAGTTCAAAACTTAGACTCCAAAAGTGTCTCTCGCGGGTCCCACACATAACCTCTCGCCGCACGATGTGACCTTCTTTTCTCGGCAGCGACATGACTTTTGGAGTCTAAGTTTAATACTTAGACTCCAAAAGTGTCTCCGCATGAGCCTTTTGGCGTCTAAGTTTAGAACTTAGACGTAAAAAGCATGACTTTTGGCGTCTAAGTACTTAACTTAGACGCCAAAAGTCAACTTTTATCACATATAATTACAAAAATGCCACCGCCTTTATTTTTTACTTCTTTTTTTTTTTTTTTAAAAAAAAAAAAGAACGTCTTTTTGGGACGCAAAAACCGTTTTTTGTAGTAGTGAGGCTATGTGAACATGTGTGGCATTTAGAAATATGAATTATAGTGGATAATGTACAATGATGATGACAGGCTTTAGAGGAGTGTTTTGTTTTGTATTGGTATTAGGCGTCTTTTGTCACACACAATATGTGTCTGTCAACATGTGGCGTCTTTTGTCACACACAATATGTGTATGTCAACATGTGGCATTTAGAAATAGTAATTGCAGTTTCCACAATTTCTTTTCTTTATACAGTTGCAGATTGAGAAGATTGTTGGAATTTGGTTGATTTGCTTTCGGATACAAGAATCAAGTTTAGGCCATATTTTGTTTGCCGTTTATAAGACCCACGCATGTCATTTTGAATCCAATTCTTAATTAGTCCAAAGCTTTCAACCTTCATCAATGCTACCAAAAAACATCACACTTTTGGAGCTCATCCAATCCACTGATTAAATGTTTAATTGCAAAATATAATAGCGCTATAATAAATTTAACCCATTTGTTCATTCTAATAGTGGCTTGCATAGTCTTTCCAAGCAATTGATTTCTTCTTTACATGATAGACTTTGGTTCAATAAATGTGAAAATCCATACATATATAGCTTTGCATAATTCAGCATCTTAAAGCTGATTCTATAACAGCAAGTGATATGTGCCTTCTGTATGTATTTTGCTGAAGTACTTTGCCAAAAGAGTTAAAGTTTGAAAGATGAATGCTCTTATAATTCTCGAACTTCACTTTGTCCATAAAGATCAGTGAATCAAAATGTAAATTAAAATTAACCAAGATACATAACACTAAATCCATTGACAACATGTTAGCATCTACAAATACTTTACATATCACACAAACTTTGTCTTCACTTCCACAACCACAACAAAAGGATACCTAAACCCTACAAATACATTAATACTAACAACATCCAAGTCAATAACAATGTTAGTAATGCAAGTTTGAACTTGCATTGAACCTTCTTCACTTCACTTTCTTTCACTAAATGTTCAGATTTCATCTTCATCACCTCACCTTCAAGTGCAACAAGCTCTTCGTACCACTTCCCACATGCATTTCCTTTTCGATTCTCCTCATATAGCTTGTTTATGTCATTGAGTAGATCTTTGATAACTTCATTTTCCCTTTCCCCAAACACACCATCGTGCCATTCAAAAAATCCACACCCACCATCCTATCAAATTGTTTAACCAACAGTTAGAAATTAACAAGCCACACAACTAAAAATCTCATCCCACATCTAACAAATCTTACCTCGTAGTAATTCGGGCACCCATAAAACCTCCTACCGGGTTTCCTTTCGACCACGAGGTCCACCTTGGCGCCACCAATTTGTGATAGCAATATCGCACAGGACCTTCGTATTGTTCCTCGCAACTGGGTCTTCTCACAAGAACCACCTTTCTTCTTGCTTTCTTGTTTCTCCCTGTCATTGATTGAGAAGACGAAGACATCCAATAGTCTCTGCACATTGCAATATTATTTGTCAAACTAATAAACCTTGCAAATAAATGAATATAAGTAAGAAGAGAGACAACCATTTTATTGGGAGGTGGGGGGCAAAAGTGACCAAAATACTAGCAGAGATGTAACCAAAAACAAATACTACCACAAAAGAAACAAAACGGATTGAAAATGTCTAATGCAACCTTTTCCGCTACATGCCTAGTTCAATAGTGTATTAATTATGGACACATGAATCATTCAATATTTAATTTCATCTAGGATCCTGTGAGGAAAAATGAAATCTGAAGGAAATAGATAGCTATGACCAGTTCAAACTCAAAGGAAATAGATATTGAATGAAATCTGAAACCCGTGAAAAAAATGGGGCAGAAGCTGAAATCAAACTCAAAGGAAATAGATAGCTATGACCAGTTCAAAGATCCAATCGCTCATATCTGCCCACAGTTTACAAGATATCTTGTTTTTTAGTTGCATTACACATGCACAACAAAGAACTTGCATTCGTAATCCGAGACGAGATCAAGAAATGTCGCAACGAGCATTGCAAGTAATAACTAAGACATTTAAATTACGATTCCGGGTTCAAAATAACTTAGTTGTCACTTTATCGCTAGCAAAGCAAGCAAGCAAGGGTACCCACTCGATTCGCGGCACACACCCTGGATTTCAACAGCCCCATTCTCTGTTCGCTGGAAATAACGGTGGTTGGTCAGGCGATTGTCGGTGACGGACGACGGAGGGAAGGTCCGCTGACGGAAGAACGGCGGTCAACGATGAGTACGCCGGTGGTCGGAGATGATGAACAATGGTGGGAGAAAATTAGGGTTTGTTGTTATCCCAATTTGATCTTCTATTTCTGCCTAAGAGAGGAATCCCGATGGAGTAGGGGCGATTGGTTTATGTTTTTTTTTTTTAATTAACTTGTGAATCCCATTCAGCATTTTTGCTTCCATTTGGCATGTTCTCTCTCCAAATAATCGTCCACATCGCGCCACATTCGCACCATCCAACTGGACGTTGACCGTCTGGTCAACTAACCACCCATGTGACTTTTGCTCCCAAAAACTAACCACATGTGTAAAATTGGTCCAGAAAATTTCTCGTGGTGCTGGGCGCTCCTAGAGGCAAAACAATTGTGCAAAATTGCTCCTTTACCCTATGTATGTACGTGCTTCTGAGGCTGTTCATAGTTTGGATAGCCAGAATTTGAATTTGGGTACTATTATTATTACTTTATTAATATTTTTTATGCCGCTTGGTCATGCCAAAAAAGAAGAAGAAGCTAAAAAAATGTCGTTCCATCAAAGGCTGAAAGGGGTTAAATGCAATCCCTATATCCCTCAGGTGCGTGCAAGAAAGCAAAAAGTGGAAGCTAAATTTAGATCAATAATCAATATTAATGCTTAAGCACAGCCTATTGTCCACTTCAGGATACTAAATAATTAATTACCTTTTTGTTTTTTCATGAAAGCTTCCACAAAAAGTATTTATATGTAACATATAGCATAATCATATAGAAACCCCAATAACAACTTGTCATTAAAGTTTTGATATACAATTAGGCACTAATTGCTGCTGCTGATGCAGATAGTTTATAAAAAGGTAAAAAGGGCACTCAAAAACTTCACCCTAGCTAGATTAAAGTCCAGTAGGAGCACATGATCACATCCCAATCACTATATATATTTACATTATTTACTATAATTACTAAATTCACACCATAATACATTTCCAATTGAAGCTGATAGCTATACTTTATTCTAAAACATGAGACCAAATGAAGAATTATTATCTTGAGGCTCTTGAACATGATTATTTGCAGCAACTAAATTTTCAAACAAATGAAACCAATTCTCTTCTTCTTCATCTTCTTCCTCAGCTCCAACACCATTCTCATGGCTCCATTGAACTTCAGCGTTCTTCTCAGTAATTTCTTCGTTCCTCGCAAATCTTCCTCTGATACGTGGCCTGCTATCTGCTAATGTCTTCCTGCAAGCATACTGTATAAAGAAGAATTTATCACTAATAAACAAATATTTAATTTCTTCCTAAAATTTTCTTGATACGACAAGCTATATGCGTGTGTGTGTGGGTGTGGATTATTATAATGATATAGCACAGTATAAAGAAGAATTATTTCCATGTACGTTCTGAATGATCTTTTTCTTTAAGGTTTTGACAGTAATGGAATTTTTAATTAGTTGGAGAATGAGACAAATTTGTGAGAAGAGTTGATCCTTCAGAGAGATTCAAAACTGTAATAATAAAACACACACACACACATAAACATAGGAGCTGTTCTATTTTTATCGTTTAGTGAGGAGAGAAGCTGGGTGCTGTATGTATGTAGTGCTAAGAATATGGGGAACCATTTCTGGTAGTCCTATTATTAATTTGAAAATGCATGTCATTTTTTCTCAACTAAGGTTGATCACTTTTCACTGTTTTCTTAACTTTTTACTTTTTACTCCAGAGTTGGACATGATTTATTGAGCCAAATCTGTACAAAAGAGTGGCGTTATGGATTTAATAATTTTCCCATTCACACAGTGTTGCCCATCTTTGGTGGCTTCTGCTTCTTTTCTGTTTTGTTTTCCCCTAATTAAAATGGATGGTTACAATGAAAGATACTCCCTCCTCTCCTTAATATAACACATATTTAGAAATTGATATTAGTCTTAAATATAACACATAATTTTTATATTTATCAGTATTTTCCTAATTTACCCTATTGATGCTTCCTCAATAATAATCAAAGTGGAGGGGAAATGAGAAAGTCAAAGAAGATGACTAGGGTATTTTAGAAAATATATGTCGTATTAACTAATTTCTTTAACCTAATAAAATTAGATAAATATGCCTTTTATATTAAGGATCAAGGAGTATATAATTAATTAAGGAAAATAAAGGAAGCTAATTAATTAATTTACCTTGATTTTCTTGTTGAAGTTTCTCAGATTTCGCTTGCTTCTATATCTCTCAATCCTCACCTTCTTCTCCTCCGGACTATAGCGACATGCTCTGCTCATTCCTTCTATGATCATGCTACTTTCGCTTGACAATGCAATCTCTGACCCTTGATTATTCCTCTGTTGCATTCAAATGAGATGCTTGTAATGCACCGTATAATTTTCATAATTTATACATACGTATACATATATGTATGTATTAAAGTGTAGTATAAACACAAGTATAGCAAAAAAATCTATCCATCACCATTAATCCTGAATAATCAAATTCTATCCTGTTTATTTTTGGACCACCACCAACATGCAAGTTTTGTTCAGTCTCTGAAAATAAGTGGATACATCATTTAAATATTGAAAATTAAACAGGATTATCCTAAGTAATTATGAATGCTTGAAATCTAACATTAGACAATTTTTTTTTTTGTTTCTTTGGCCAAACATAAAACAACTTTGATAGCTTCTTTGAATTACGTTAATTTGTGCACATTGATTTTCACAGGCGCTTATCCATGAGAGAGCCAAGAAAAAAAAAAGTTCTTTTAAAAAAATGTGACACGTAAGAGATTGTAAGGGGAGGACTAACCTGCAAATCACCGGTGCTGTAAACTCGGCGTACCAGACCGTCGTCGGAGTCGAAAAACTTGGCAAACAGAGCAGAAATAGGTTGGCGATGTTCATTCTTATGGAGCGAGTGGCTGCTCACGCTCCGCTGCATCAAGCTTGGTCGTTGAGTTTTATAGGTCGCCAGCGACCTGGGCGAGTCGTAGCTGCCACAACCGCTGCTGCAACTATTGTTGAGGCTCATCTCCGACTTGAGCAGCGAGTCAAAATCAGTGACGGCGAGCTGGTCGGGAATAATAAAGTGTGGCTGAGAAGTGGAGATGGAATGCATTGACGTAAGTGAGGGGTAGGGTAGTGGAGCGGTGGCTGAGGTTGGCGATGGCGAATGATCGATGGAGTTGGCGGCGCGTGAGAATGTAGCGTTAGAGTGTGTGTACATGGCGCGTGTTGGGAGCGGTATTTTAACCGGAGATATCGAAAGCAGTTATTCGACGGAGGAGGGAGGAAGTGAGCGAGTGAGTGAGTGTGGGAATGTCAGAGGCCAAGGAGGGAGTATCGTATTTATGAGAAACGCAGAAGGAAAATGCCAAATATAACAGGTAAAAATATTACCAGAAAGAAAACGAAAAATTAAAAAAGAAGAAAAAGGTGATGGGACGGTGCGGAGGATGACGTCAGAGATGAAGAAAAGCGAGAGGAAGCGTTGACCTCTTCTATTTCTACAAAACTCGCTGATCTGATGAGTCGACCAGGAATCCGGGATAAGAGGTTAAACCCTTAATTAGGATTAAGCTGGTTTTGCGCGATTTGATGAGTCGACCAGGAATCCGGGATAAGAGGTTAAACTTAATTTGGTTTTGCCCTACATTATATCCCCGTTATTAAATTTAGCCATATATGATGAACTTATAAACTACCCATTCTCCTTTGGTTCTAAATATAAGATAAAATTAATTTTTTTTAAGAGATTTAGGTAGTTAATTAAATTACTTTAGAATATTTATATTTATATACTTTTCTTTAAACTAATTAGTTTGACTAATAAACTGAAATATAATCTAAAGATACATAATATTTAATATAATTAAATAATTTATTTAGTTTCCTTAATTTCTCTCAAAAAATGTTAACTATATCTTATATTTCATGTGTAGGGATATCAATCAAATACTCTCTCTGTATATATATTAACTAAGGATATCTAATCATATAACGTCAAATTTTATTACAAAGTACCAGGCCATTTAACTACTTTCTCTAAAGGTTAAAAAAACTACTTTCTCCTAGATTGGACGCATACCCCTTTTTTGGCTCAAAAGTCGGACGCATAACTTAATAAATGATCCTCCGGTATTAATATACCACCGATTTGTTTTTAAAGCTTAAAAGAATATAAATAAATTATTTTAAATATTCATATTTATCTTTTTTATAATAAACTAATTTGTCTAACTTATAAATTAATATATAATTAAACGATATATGACATATTTTATGATTAACTAACTTATTCAGCTTCATTAATCCCTCTAAAAAAAATTAAATGTGTGTAAGCTTCCAGGAAAAAAGAAGAAGAAGAGAGACTAGTAAGCTCATTTTGTAAAAATTTTAATCCTAGCTAAGTCAGAATGGTTTTTTCAATTAATTTTTAAAAAATTTATTATTTATTTTAAAAATGTAGGAAACTAAGAAAACCAATATAATTAGTTGGATATCATAGTTTTGCATAGATTACACCTAATAGCTTAAAACTTTTTAGATATCCCCACATTATGACGAGTAGTCTTCTTATCATTCTATGTATGAAATTTCATTGTATATCTAACACTAAGAACCATAATGAATATGAAAATGTTGCTTAATTGAAAACAATTCCAATTGAGGTTTAATTTTGAGAATTTCTATTGTAACAAGGTCATTACAAGCTAAATAAAATTCACAACCTCCCAGTTGTAAGATAGTATATCCATGTCACTAAGTTATAAGACTATTGATTTGAATTTTTATTTCTAAAATATGAAGTAATTGTATATAATTAATAACGAAGAACCTATTAATATTTTGGATTCACATGCAAATTTTTCGGGAGTTTGAATTTTAAATCACTATTCACAATTTCACATACACTCCGTGATATCCTTAATTCCTTATCACATCATCGATCACCATCCTACCCTTCTATTCATTTTCTGCTTATTGAGAGCCAAATTAACGCTTGCGCCTAGCTCGTCCATATATGTACGCATGCAGATTATATATCAGTCCAAGATCTCATAATTAAGTGGATTTATTCATCCAAAATCTCATAATTAAGTGGATGTATATGCATATATAAATGCGTATCGATGTTTTGTTTAATTAATAATGGTTTTGTGACTTAATTAGAACGTACAGTGTAAAGCATAGCACTCGACCTCATCGACACACAGAAGAGGACAAATATAAATTCATATGTGCATGTTGCAGAGGAAACCAAACATGTTAGTGAATATAATCTTTTCCATATCTGGCTTTCCACTTGATCTGATCTTTAGCGTTATTTTAGTAATGGGCACAGTTTTCATAATTAAGATAGTCTTCTTGTAATCATTCCCAATGAGGAAGTTTTATTTCTTAGAAAACTAGATAATTAATTAACTATTTGATTCACTCTCATTCTCATTTTTAACAGTAACAGAGCGACTGTGTAACTCATAATTATTAATCCACCAATATGTGGGAGAACGCAAACTTGACCACGTACATTGTCTGGCTGAGTTGGCTAGTGTGTGTTAATTAATATGAACTATAACATTTCTTACGGATTATTATCATTTATATATCCACACTATACTTATTAGGAAAAAGTTTCATTAAAGGACCACAAAACAAAATTTATTTCAGTTAAAAACTAAATTATTCTGAAATTTCACTGTACGACTAAATATCAAAATAAGTTTTGTAAGTAAAATGACAATAATGCCATTTGTTTATTTTTTAAAAAAAAGGTTTGATCGTCACCAAAGCTCCGGCAATCGGTCGCTGCCAGGCCAAAGCAGCCATCGAAGCTTTGGCGCTGACCGGCCGGAGTTCCGATCACCGAAAATTATTGTGTTGTTTATAGGAGGATATTTCAATTGTTCATGAAGAGTTAAACACTTGCAAATGTAACTTGTTCAATTTATGTTGTTCATATGTATAATTCTTTTGTTCATGAAGAACTGGACACTACTTGCAAATGAGGCTTGTTTGTGATCCTATGTTTTCTTATTAACCTTTTAAATATATGTTGTTCATATGCCTATTTTACTTGTTCATAAATAGCTTGATACTTGTAAATAAACAACACAAATTCAACAAGTCTCATTTGTAAGTGGTGTAACTCTTTATGAATAAATGAATTTTACATATGAGCAACACAAATTGAATATGTCATCATTTGCAAGTATTCTGTTTTTTTATGAATAAGTGAAATCTTCCTATAAACAATACATTAATTTCCTATTGTTGGAGCTCTGACGACGATCGAACCTTTATAATACAAATTCTTGTGGTACTTTACTAGAATTCTCTCTATTTATTTATAAATTACTAACTCCAATCCTAAATATATGACATAATTTATAGTACAAATTAATGTCACATTTAGAGTCATACAGTCACGCCCAGCAATAAGTTCTATACGCTGCAAAACCTTATTCTCCTGCACTTTCTTTGGCGTCAAAACTTCATAATGGATGTGCCACTTTCAAAAGAAATGATTGCGAAATGATACTGAAATTTGTTTTATATGTATATATAAATTGAGGCAATAAATAAAAAAAAAAAAACCAAAAGGCAGAGCTTAGAAGTGCATATATATGCGCATACACATGCCCAACTCTCTGATTTATGTGAGCTTCTCGAGTTATATACATATTTGGTAGCACACTCATCCATGCCGATTTAATTAGGACCTCCTATAAATGTGATATGTTGATGCCTTCCTTCTTGAGTGAAAAAATAAATAAAACAAAAAATTAATGAGCTAACTAGACTGATCCTTTTTTACAATTTACTCCAAAAAAATTCATACATACATACATTCATACATAAATATGTGTTAAATATGTGTGTGTGTATATACATATAGTTGTGTGGCACATCATATGCCGGCTCGAAAGAGTGAGGACTTGCATTGAATTTATTTGCATCATCTTCAATATATACTAATCAAAGCTCACTGGTAGAGGTGGAGCTTCTCAAAGGGCAAAAAAAAAAAATTTGTCCTAAATATTTAATATAAAATAGATTTTTTTAATATAAAATTTATACATTTGGCCCCTCAAATTAGTTAATGAATATATATTTGACCCACAAAAACATTTATATAGCCAAAAACTAGACTAAGCAGCTGTATTAACGCTTTTAGTTTCTTTGTGGGTCAAAGCAAGACAATGAAGAAGTATAAAAAATGGCATTTTTCACTTACCCCACAGAAAAAAAAAAAAAAAAATTGGCACTTTCCTTGCTATGGCGTGGTCCTGGTTAATAAAGTTTGCGCCAACATATATATATACAGTCATACAAACAAAGGTGCATATCAAAATCGTATCCAACATTTCCAACTATGGTTTTACTTTGACCCCACCACTTACAACTCATGCACACTCATGTACACACTATGCGTTGTCCTTCACATGTATCTTTTTATATAAAGTTAGATTTACAGAAGTTATCTTTAGACAATTAATTAAGCTAAACGAGATTATGAGTTTGGGTTATCAATATTAATCATCATTACGTATATATTGAAACACTCTCTCGTTTATGATCAGGTGATGTAAAACAGGTTGGGGAACAGGAGGAAAGAGAAACTAGAGGAGGGAGGACAGTAAGGAGGGGGAAATCAGACAAACTGGTAGAGGAGAGAAAATATTCAGAGGGAAAATGAATTTTTATTAATCAATCAATCAAAGTTGCCTACAATAGAGAACCCAAAAAAAGAGCCCTAAAAATAATAAAATAACAATTCAAAATTCAAAGCTAAATCCTAAATTCAAAATTTAAATCTGGATAAATATCTTTATTTAATAATTATAATGGATAACCCTAGATCTCCTAACTAAACCCTAGATTTTCTTATCCCATATCACACTATTTCTCCCCCATTTGAAAGACTCGGCTCCTGATGAGTTAAAAGTGATGCACAAATCCGAGAGGAAGGGTGGGCTAATTCTTCAACATGTTGCTTCCATCTGGAAACACTTTTCAATAAGTGAGATCAATCACATGAGAAAGAGTAAACCTTGATAGGAATAACTAGCGATAGTTCTTCCGTTAGAATTGAATCTTTAAGACTGTCAGTCTCGAGTCTCGATGTGAACCCTAGCTCGATCGATTTCTCCGACTCCCGTGTTCTCGCGATCTTTTTCATTCTTTTGAGAAGAAAAACCTTTCCAACTTCAAAGAATGAAGTAACCTCGTCGAGCCGCCATCGCGCCTTGCTTGGCTTCTCCGACATTTCTATCTTTTTTAATGTAACCGATTTAGTTTAGTGTAGTGTGCCGAGGAAGTGAGGTTGTTCTCCTTTAAACGTGAACGTTAGTAATCTCAATCTGTGTTGAGTGAATAACATGATCAACAAGATTATTGTTATTGGTAGCATCAATCACATGAGTTTTCCTTGGAGCATGTATGACACGTGCAGGCAAAGACACATCAACGTTGTGATTGTTGGACTTTCTTGATCAATCGGGCATTGGTAAACATGAATTTGAGAGAAAATAACCTCTATTACTCACAAGAATAGATTACAAAACTCATATAAAAAACTCTCAAACAAGGATCACTCTTTTGGAGAAGGAGGAGGAGGTGTTTTCTCAGGGAATTAGAGGACCAAATGAAAGATTGGCTTTGTGAGGAGAAGGAGATTTCTCCACCTCTTACCGAGGAGAGAAAACTCTTCTTGCTTCCTTACCAAAGCTAAGCATGCCGATGAAAGGCGATGGATCTTTGTCGCCCTTGGAAGGATGCCTTAATTCTTACCCCGCTAGGAAAGTCGGCAAACTTAGAAATGATGAAAGACGGGATTGCTTGGATCCTTAGATCAAAAAGCTTTGAGCTCATTGATCTACCAAACAATTATTTTGTGTTTAAAACGGGGAAAGAGATCTTCGATTGAGATTATTGTTTGATGGTCCTTGGGTGATACAAGGGCATTACCTAGCAAAGTGCGAGATGGAGTCCAAATTTCAACCCTACAAAGAACGAGATTCAAAAAGTAGCAGTTTGGGTACGTATTCCTACTCTTCCGATGCATGTTTACTCAAGAGTGTTTACTTGAAATAGGTAACATGATTGGTAAGGCCATCAAGGTAGATGTTAATACATTAGCACAATGCAATAATCAAAGCATGATGGTGGAAAGAGGGAAGTTTGCCGGGGGTTAGTATTGAAGTAGACTTGAAGCAAGCTCAAATCTAGGTTTGTTATTAGATCTACTATTTACACCGTGGAATACGAGGGCTCGACCTGGATCTGTTTTAAATGTGGTAAGTATGGTCATTCTCAAGAGAAGTGCCCGCTTTCTCGGATCGCGGGGGAGGATTTGCCGGAGAAACCTCTTCCACAAATGAACATAAGCCACACTTCAAAAAACTCAAGCAACCGCCTTGCTCATCTTAAGCCTCTTGTAAGCGTACCAGAATTAACTCGATGAAGAATTTGGCTCATGGATGATAGCAAAGAGATACCCGGAAAAAAAATCCACAAGCTTGAGCCGAAGAGAGGAAGTTGGGGAAAATGCCCGAGAACAATAAGTCATTTGGGAAGGAGAAGACATCATTTCGTGTTCAAGGTTTGATGTGTTGCAAAGGTGAAAGACCCTATCTATCCGAAAGGTGTGGATCAACTTAAAAAGACGAAGTAGCTATGACTACATGGAGAAGGAAAGAGGTGAACCCCTACCTTCCACCAAGGATGGAGGCCTTGTGTCTAAAGAGAGAATGAGTCATCTAAGGAGAGCGGAAATAAGAAAGATGTGGTCGGCCACATTGAAAAGGAAAAGTTGAATCTCGACACGATGGAAAATGTCCTTTGGTGATTGAGGGACGTTATGCGAAGGAGAAAAGAAAGAGAAAGTGATGAAAGTGAAAGAAAAAGAGGGTAAGCCATCCAATGTTCTCGTGGGACAATCGAGTCATTCTATTCACGATTACAATCTAAGGCCCAACGGTTTATCCTCCGTGCGAAATAAGAAGAAACAAAGAAGGGCACACAATGTTGTCATTGGATCCACCAAGGCACTTGAAATTTTGAAAACCGGGGAAACGAAGGAGCATACCGGGAAAAAAAGAAGACCAATGAAGAAAAGGAAATAGTGCCATGCAACCCGACATCGTGAGATTCCTCAACCAAAAATGGGAAGAATGATGATGTTGATAAAGGAATTGAAGACTTTTAAGTATATCCTTATCTCCCCGCCGAGTCGATTGATCATATCGCGGATGTTTCAGATTTTATGGAGGGGCAAGTATCCTTGGTTGCAAAACCCCGATTTGAGCTTCGACGGGAGCCCGGACGCGTCGGGCAAAGCCAGGTAAGTCTTTGCTCCCTTGCATTTTAAGTATATTTATTTAATGATCATAGCCTCATGGAATTGTAGGGGAATGCGGTAAACGGACCTTCCCTATTGTTGTTCTCACTCTTCTTGGTGATGAACGAGGATGGTGTTCTAACTTTCCTTCCATTGACGAGAATATGACTTTCGTCTACAAATGTTTGCAAAGTCGAGATAAAAATGCAGCCTTTTTTAAAGCTCCCGGTCCGATGGTCTTCAAGATGTTATTGGAGATAAAATTTGTGACTTCATTGAAGATTGTTTTCACAATCCCTCTAAGCCTGTCTAGCATTAATCATTCCAAAGTTGTTCTTATTCCCAAGGTTGATAATTTCGTCCTATCTCCCCTTGCAATGTGAGCTTCAAAATCAAATGATTCATGCCCCATCTTATTAGTCAAGACAGTGTAGTTTTATTGCTAATAGGTATCCATCTGTATTAAATTTATAGCACGGAGCGCCCGGGCCATTTAATGATAGGGCTCTCGAGCTTAGTCAACTCCTTGGGTTTTGGCAGATAGCCACCGCATGCAATCATCTCTCCTCCCAATTTGTACTATTATAGCGAATTTGTAAATTTCCTTTGGTCTCGTGGATGATGACGTAGGTGAGGTGTGTTTCAAAAAACAAGGGTCTTTTAACAAAAAAAGATGTTGGTGGAAAGCGATCGTCGAAGTTTGGGATAATTTTATCGGTGGTGTGGGTAAAAAGGTCAATAACGGGGCGGGTACCAACTGACCTTTGGCTCCCTCTTGATCAACCCATCATCTCCTTTACTGCATCCTTCCTCTATCAACGCAGAGACGGTTAGGGATCACCTAACTGTCTAATGGACGGTGGGACTATCACGATGGTTTGGAGTTTTACCTCAAGGAATCCTCCCTCCAACAATTCCCCGGATTGTTTTACCCGGAGAAAGCAATGGCAAGTTCTCGAAAAAATTAAATACTTTATGTGGCAAGTTGGTCATGAGAGACTTGTCACCAACTCTCTCCGGCAAGGAGGGGCCTCACCAACGATAATGGTTGCCCTTTTCGATGTAATAGGGAGGAAAATGTGATCCACATAATTCGAGATTGTGAGCGTGCCAAAAGTCTATGGAAACTTATTTTAAAACCTAACTATTTCTCTCAGTTTTTCTCTGGCAGCTTGCAGGTTTGGCTCAATCTGGAATACCAAGCATAACCCGGGCAAAGGGAGATTTATGAACTTCTCGGGCGAGAACCTTTAGCACGGGATCTGGATTCTTTGGACTACCAGATGTAAATTGCTTTTTCAGGGAACGACCACAGAAACAAGGGAGATGTTACAAGCTTACCTACTCATGGAGAATGGAGCGAATCAAAAGCTAAACCACAAGATTTTCCAACTGGACAAGATAGACGAGGAATCTTGGACACCCCCTCCCGAGGCGGCCGATCGGTGGACGGATCGGTGCTTCAACATAAAGCTGCATGTGGGGGAGTACTAAGAAATTCTAAAGGGAATATTCAAAAACCTTCGATCAATATTGGAAAGACGTTATTCAAAAAACCTTCCGAGACGTGGACGATGTGGATATGGCCATGATCCCAACTAAGAAGATCTTCGTCATTCATAGTGATTGGGTTCCACAATAACTAGCGATAGTTCTTCCGTTAGAATTGCAATTTCATTTACTTGCTTTGAACAAGAAGCTTCAACTTCTCTCAACTCGCTTATCTTATACTCCTTCTTACATTGCGCAACTCACAAAGATGTTGACATAGATTCTTTAACTCCTCTTCGAGCATGTTGATACTCAGATTCAACCCTCAAGCATTCCAGTTGTGCCTTGAGATGTTTATCTTCAGCCCTTCAACATTCCCAAAAAGCCTCGTACTCATCCTTCTCCTTGCGCCGTCTTTCAGCTCTTCTATAATCTTCTTCAACTTCAGGTAGGAAGAAGTTAGAGTACTCATCTTGACTGGAGTTTGGATCATCCTGCTGGTGATGATCACCTTCCTCATATTAATGATATGTGGCATACTCATATGAGAGGGAGCTATGGCAGCGAGCATCATATCCATCATGGCCACGATTAACATACTCATGCCGATTACGAGTCACATATCTATAGTGCTCATATATAGATGGCATACTGATGGCGTCAATTAGAGTACTAGCTCGGTCATGATAAACATTCTCATATGGGGTGTCATGCGCATAACGAAACTCCCTATATGAGTATCCTTTGTAACTTATATTTACATAATCTCTATAACTCATACTTGCAGCTAATCACCGTGGCAACTTCTCTACTTTTCCTTTCTTTCTTTCTTTCTTTGTTCTTTGTTTTTTTTTTTCATTGTTTCCTTTTCTTTTCTTTTTTTGTCCTTTCTTTCTTTCTTTTTTCCACGTTCTTTTGCCTTCAACTCTTCTTCCCCCTCCCTTACAAATACAAAATCAAATCAAGAATGAAATCAAAAATAAATTTAAAAAATTACCCAAGTAGCAATCCTCAATAACTGAGCTCTGAATGGTTAAAGGCACCGTGTGTGGAAAATGAGATTTCGCGCAAGGGCAGAGGATGTTGATCACTCCCAAAACTCCTTAAAAGATAGCCACAAAATTGCAAACCAAGCTGTAAGATAGAGTTGAAACTTGAATGAATGGCATTGATATATGGGCTTGAATATGGTGGCGGATGTGCAGTGGAAGGAAGGTGATTTTTTTTTTTTTTTTTTTTTTGGGGAAATTGGGCAGTGAAAGTAATGGAGGGAGGCTCTGATGCCAAAATTGATGTAAAACGGAAGTAAAACTGACGGGTTGGGGAACGGGAGGAGAGAGAGACTAGGGGAGGGAGGACAACAAGAAGGAGGGGGAAATCTTATGAATTGAGGGAGGAGAGAGAATGTTCAAAGGGAAAATAATAATTTATTAACCAGTTAATCAAAATTTTCTATAATAAAGAACCCTCAATTCTATGTGTAGAGACTTGAAATAATAAAATAACAATTCAAAATTCAAATCTAAATCCTAAATTTAAAATTCAAATTCAAATCTAAATCTTAAATTCAAAATTTGAATTTAAACTTGGATAAATATTTATATTTAATAATTATAATAGATAGCCCTAGATCTTCTAACTAAACACTATATTTCCTTATCACATATCACATCATCATCAGGTCACTAGGAAAATTTAAAATTATGACTTTGACCCCAAACGTGATTATTTTTATCATTATTACTAATTATTGTGTCAAGGTATATTGACTAGTGATGAGTTCGTTAATGGATATTATTATTGCCAAAATAGTACAAGAGAAAAACTTGAGGCTGAAAAATTGATCATTTCTTAGCTTTTACTTCTGTACCTACTTCTCTACATAGTAAATTAATCTTGCAGCGTCATGAAAGAGATCCTATATGTACGTATATATCATGTTTGACTATCATGTCCCTTATTAAAAAGTTTTTTCTTTTAAACAAAATCATATCCCACTAAGACTAAAGTTTGCGAAACTCATTCACTTAATTAAGCTTCAACGCATCCAAATCATATTGGGCTGGGCATACATCTTTGAAATGAAACATTATACAAGGTCTCAGAATGATGGATACATCACTGATGATGCATGAGAAATGTTACATTGACTTGGCATTTAGGAGTTCAACATGTATTAGATTATAATTAATGCTTCAACACCAGAGAGAATGATGTAATGAAGCTCAGAGTATGATCATTAATTCCATCGTCCTAATTATAAATTCATTTGGTTATTAACAATACAAATGCCAAGTATATATAGCTCGAAGGAAAGATACCAAAAGAGAAAAACAAATACTCATGGTTGATATTTAATTACTACGTACCCACGAGGCTTAATTAAGGTGCAGTCGTCGTAACAAGTCCAAAATTGACCGCATCCTTATGGTTCAAACTTGAAAGCAGACAATGAGTAGCTTATTAATAAGAATCTATTCTTATTTCAGAGATCTCATTGAAGATTTGAGATGGGGGTGGAGGGGGACCAAGGGTATCATGGGGAATCAAAGAAGGTCCAATAATATCCTCCAATTATAGCTTGAAAAAGCAGGGTACGTATGTACAGTGTTTCGTTGAGAAAGCTGAAAAAAAACAGTGACAGAATCCATATTCAATAAGCCACCAAGCCCTCAACAGTTGAGTTCACAAGCCCCTCTAATTAAAGTAACTAACTCTCTTTGTGGTATATGCAGAATCATCAGTTGGTCAATAACTAGAGTCATCCAACCAATAAGATTTGTTGGGGAACTAGCGAATGGATGCTAGTTAATTACTCATTAATTTATCTCTCAACTTCAACTGATGATTAAGATACTTGATTAATTTTGGTTTCTCTGTTCATCAAACAAACAAAAGTAGTTATCACTTCACTTTACCTTGCTTTCGCAATAGGGTGAAGAAAAGGAAAAAAGAAGAATGGCGTGCAAAGAAGAAAAGCACGTCGTGATTCTGAAGTGACAAGCATAATCGCTATATAATTTTGTACTTGAGCAATAACTCTACTACTGAAGCAACAATAAATAACATATACTTGCAGTTTAAATTAGGGAAAATTTATTTGTCGCACATATATATTATGTATTTTTTTTTTAATTGAACAACTCGATCCTATATATCATTACTCTCAGCTCGGCAAAGTGATCCTTTAATAAACTTTATTTTTATGCTGATTCCTAAGGGAAAAGGAACATAAATAAGTCTTATGCGCATACTCTATAATTAATTAATAACATAGCTAATATATAATGCCAGAATAATTTAATTTTTGTGTCCGATCAAAAAACTCATCAATCTCCGCTATTTCACAAGAACAAAACCAAATTTAAAAATCGACTTGTCATTATGAAAAAAATTAAAAGCACACCGTATATAGTAGAAATTCAATTTATAACTAGTTAGGCGTTGAAATAGAGAGGTACTAATGGTGGGGATGTAATAATAATAAAGAAAAAAGAAGCAAGAGAATGAAGCAGAAGTTATAGTGGTGTGGAGGAGCGTGTTAGGAGAATAAAGATTCGAGGCTAAAACCCTAGCTAGGATGCATGCGACTATAATGGGATATATAGTTCGGATCACTGGGGAACTCAGGACAAGAGATATAAGTGTGGGGCTTTTGCTTACATGGAAAGGTGAAGACTTTTCTGATAAACACAAGACAACCAGAAATTGCTTATATGACCCCAACACAACACAGTTTTCTCCACTTCCATCACTCTTCCTTTGACCCTTGTTTCTTCCGTTGCTGTATTTTCAGTCTCATCCTCAGTGACCAACACACACACACACACACAGAGTACTTTCAATTTTTCAGCTTTATTTCTTTCCAAGTGCTGAAACTCAAAGCAGTCTCTTTTGCTTTCTAGACCTTTCTGATTTATTAGCTTCATTCCAAGCCACAGAGAACGCGAGAGATTGTGTTTGTAGTTTTCCCAAGCAAGCTTGGATGTAAAGTAGCTAGCATTTTGATTTTAGACACACATGACCAAAGAGAATAATGCACATTTTGTGAAACTGATGGGCTCTCTATATTAATTGGCGTACGTACTTGGTTCTTACCGCATGTCTCATCATGTAAATATAGATATATAGCTACTTAATTGTCAGTAGTGTAAAGCAGTTTACCTCGATGTCTTTTCCAGAAGCTGATTAAATGATTATGGGGAAGTAGCTAGAGTAAAGAGCAGGGATCACAGAAAGTGATGGATCATAAGACATTAATTAAACCGAAGTGGTTTTGGAGGAAAAATGTCATATCTATGGAGGCTATATTATCTTCGCAGCATATAAATTTTCGTCTCAATATAATTAATACATATTAGTCTTCACTCTTCATACGGCTTGTCAATATATGATTTGTCAAGCGATGAATAGAGTGCCTCACATTGATTTAATGTTTGCCCACCTTTCGAAATATCACTTCCCTTACGTCCTTTCAAAGTGCACTCCCTTTTATAATTGACGTTTGCGACATCAATAGTCTGCAGTTTTTGTTGAAATATTCAAGAAATTAAGTACTGATGAGATTTATCATTTTTTCATTAGTTTGAGTTTCACGTTTTTTTTAACAAAAAAATAAGTTTAACATAAAGCTTTTAAATGGACTGTAGAATTGATGCAAAAACATAGAAGGGTTTCATTTGAAAAATATTTTGAAATATGACTTCAAAAGAAAGTGATTGAGGGCATTTTTTGTTTTTGGCATTCTCTACCCAATGAAAGGAAGTCATACACCCATCATATCTATAAATGGTCAAACTCATCACAAACTCTAATCTTACTTTAATCAAGACTCGAAGACGTGTTTGGTGTCAATTGAGTTAAAAGTCTCAAACAAAAATGTGAGCAATTAATATAATGCGAATTAAAAAAAGAATGGGTTAAGTAGCAATTTTGGGAAGTATCCACGGGAAAGCGATTTTGCCTCGGAAGAAGTTTTTTTGGTTCAATTTCGCCCCGGAAGTTTTTTTCTGGAGCAATTTTGCCCCTCCGTTAGCAACCCTAACGGCCAACCGTTAGTTGACCATTTGACCGTTAGTTGATCGTTAGGGTTGTTAATGTAAGGGCAAAAATTGCTCCACACAAAAACTTCCGGGGCAAAATTGCTCCAAAAAAAAAAAAAAAAACTTCCTAGGAAAAAAATTGCTCCCGACTCTATACATCCGGGGCAAAAATGCTACTTAACCCTTTTTTATATTTAATTTTGCAATAATGACTCATTAATGAAAATGTAACCCTTATTTATCCGGATATGGATTGAGTCCTCTGCAGCCTTAGCGTCCATTGTCGTCACCGCTTTAAAAACACCGATTTCTCTTTCTTTTTTTTTTAACAAATATTTCGTGATCGTAGGTACTAAAAAAATATTTCGGGATATCGATCGGGTACTTAAAAAATACATCATGATCTTTAAAAATTATTTTAGGACGTTGAAAAAATATTTGAGTCATCGACCGTACTAAAAAAATCTTGGCCGAGGATCTTGTTGGTATTGAAAAAATACTTAATGATCTTAAAAAATTATTTTAGGTCTAAAATAATTTTTCAAAATCATTAAGTATTTTTTCGCATCACAAGATCCTGAAGTATTTTTTAGTACCAAATAAGACTTCGAAATATTTTTTCAACATCCTAAAATAATTTTTAAAGATTATGATGTATTTTTTAAATTTTTCAAGATCATTAGTATTTTTTCAGTAGCGTGAAACCTAGGCTGGCTTGACTTGTTTCCACCCTTAGATATTATATAAATAAGAATAAAAAATATATGATATCATAAATAGCAATTTTAACACTTTTTTTGGGTTAAGTAGCAATTTTGCCCCGGAAGTTTTTTTTTTTTTGGAGCAATTTTGCCTCGGAAAAAAGCCGGAGCAATTTTGCCCCTCCGTTAGCAACCCTAACCGTAACCGTTGACCGTTAGGGTTGCTAACGGAGGGGCAAAATTGCTCAAGAAAAAAACTTTCAGGGTAAAATTGAACCAAAAAAAACTTTCAGGGCAAAATTGCTACTTAACCCAAAAAGAATTGAAATGGAGTACCCTCAAACTGCACAAATTGGTGGAAAGTTGAAAAATAATAATGGTGAACAAAGATATGAAAGGAGTGCACAAACAAGAAGCAATAATGGGTCCTTTTCCTAAGTGCATGCACATATATTCATCCATCTGTACAAAGAAAGGAAATATTGGAACTGCACTTTCTCAAATAATAATGAATACTAAATGATGGGATTGAAGATAACATAGAAGCATACAGGTCAACTCAGTCTGACTTGTACATATGAGAGAGACAGTTAAGGTTCAATTTAGCTATGATACGACAGCATTTGTGGAATGTTGAGTCAAAAAGAGCTTTGGCTGACATGTAACCACGCTAGCTAGTTTTGGCAGTAACGGTTCGCTGCATATAAATGTATACTTATTGGGTGCTGTCACTGCAATTAATGCTGGCCTTGTTTTTTTTGTAACAAGTGCCGTTGGTCTAATCATTGATCGTTGTTAATTTTCATCAGCCAACAAACAAGTTTTGGGTTCTTTCTTCTTCTTCTTTAGGAGTACTCCTCTTAAGTCTAGTTTCAAACACTCCTCTTAAGTCTAGTTTCAAACATTCTCTTGTTAGTTTTTATTTTATTGTGGCTGTCCGAAGAAGGAGCAATATTGTGATGTTAATTATTCATGGAATGGAATTTCACTACTTTTACAACAAAGTTCAGTGGGGGGCAATATTGTGATGTTAATTATTAGGAGGCAGAGGAATTTAAAGTTAAATTTTCACATGAAGCAGAATGTTCTGATCACCGTTGGATGTAATATTCTTCGTGGGTTGTTCTCTGATCCTAGTCACCATAGGCAGTAGAGGGGTTGTATTTCTCTCATTATTCCTCATAATCTCTAAATCACATCCGTCTAATCAATACAATATTATTTTTACTTTTCTCTCATTTTCTCAATCAACGACTCAGATTAAGCCAATGAGAGAAAATGAGAAAAGAGATATGGAGAGAATCTCCTTCTACGATATAGAGACGTAGTGGTATAATTGGAATGTTTTGTTGTGTCATTTATTTATATTTCAATTCTTGTTTTATTCCACTCCAATTAGCTAGAAGATATATGATATTGATTCAGAATTGAGTTGTTTTAATATACCAAATAAGTAAAAGCATACTTTAGTCACATTTTATTATTGGAGACAGTTCGTACGTAGAAAGACAGATCGATATGGTACATGTATCTATGTACGTATAACACGATTGTGTGAGGTGTCGAAGGCTGCATGGAGGGGTGATTACCAATATGGTTTTTTCAAGGTTGAAAAGCAGAAGTGAATTGACGATAATTTGGTGCATCGTCAAGAGATGGTGCACCACTTTTAGTGTGACGCACGTTGATAGTTTTATGCGCAACTGTTGGAACCCCATTTTCAAATAATGCTGATACACACACACACATCTATAGGTTTTACTCTTCAATGAACATGTGCGTTGAAGAGATTCATGATGACCCTTCAATATTGGTATATTAGAGCTCATCCACCCGAGGAGGGGGCCAAGGTTTTAAAGTTCAAACTTATATTACGCATTATGGAGTTCCCACTTACTACTCTGAATATTGTTGGCAAAATCTGCAAAGAAACAAGAAAATATTTTGTTTGGGTCACATTTGAAAACACTATTCTTAGGAGTCATTTCGCAATCCCTTCAGTTGATAGGAAGCAGCATTCCCTAGAATTAAGTGGGCTCTTTCGGTAAGGAGACAAGGTGACAGAACTGGTGAAGAGTAAAATAATTTCAGCAAAGGATAACGGAGAGACTTCTTATTCTCTTCTCATATTGTAACAATGTGGGCATTTGTAATAATGAATTGACACCTTGAAGTGACTCACTAATATAAATAAGCATATTTTGCAAATTTATTTTAAGATCGAACAAGAAAAGCGCGTGACAGCGACGGTGATTGTGTTTGTTTTTAATATCTCGTGATTGTGTGATACTCGTGAACCGAACACCGATTTGTGTTTGTGCGGATTTGGGACCTTATTTAATACGTCTTGATAAAATCTATTACTTTTAAGACGCCTTGTAAGATTGGATCGGGACCCGTCTTGATGTCTTAAAAATCAACGATGCTCAACTGGTCTTAAAAAATACTTTTTAAACCAGACACTTTTAAAATATAAGGTCTTAAACGTCATACTTTTAAATTATTAGGTCTTAAAAGTCCTTTCTATCACAAAAATACTTTTAAGACCGGTTGTGAAAACACATACGATCTTAAAAGTTCCTTTCTATCACAAAGAAGAATAAGAGACTTTTAAGACTGGATATGAAAAAACATTTGGTCTTAAAAGTCTCTTTCTATCACCCAAAACAAAAATTGGAAATCAAAAATTTGTCGGGTGAGCAGCATGTCAGGGTCATATCCAAGGGCACCAAGATGAGCAGCCATAGCCTTGTTCATGGGCGGTGGGCCACACCTCAGTTTCTGCAAATTTCACAAACAATCCTCTCAATTAATAACCTTCCTTTTATGATAACATGAAGAAGCTATCTAAAGAGATTAGCTTAGAGGATTATTGTCTACCCTGATATCATGTGCAGGAGGAGGACAGTGCGCTTGAATCATCTCCTTTGATACAAATCCAACACCACCATCCCATCCTTCTAGAGGTTGCACGTACAGATCACATCATTTCGTCGTTCAAGTTAGGCTATCCTGATTCAATGATGAAAACTTGAGTTCTTTTTGAAATGATATGGCAAGTTAGAAACTAACTTGATTGAGGACATAGTATACTTTGAAAAGACCGACATAATTAGCAGCAAGACGGTCCAGTTCTTCCTGCATATATATAAATATGCAGATTACTATCAATGACAAGCGTTAAGATTTATTCATTGACCGAAAAAAAGAGGAATGCTTGTTACCTTCACAAGAATGTCTTCATATGTGACATTGGCATAGATAAGATGCACCTCTTGGTGTTGTCTGTTGGGTTTTCTAATATGGCCCTAGCAACCTTGAGCAGCCAAGAGACAAACATTGTGTGCCTTAAACAAAGACATACTTAGAACATTGGAATGATTCCAGACCCTCTAGCAAGCATCCCAAAGATAAACCCTATCCAGCATCCCGAACTGGCCTCAATTCATTAAATTCTGGCTTGTAGATTGTCGATGGCCAAATCGACGTACTCCTAGTTGCAGATCGTTGATCGAGCTTTAAAGATTGGAAATCTCAATCTTGACTTGTAGATCATCAATGACTGAACAACACAAAATGATCGACGATCTTAATTCTTTAATCTTGCAATATTCCAGTCGAAGAGGTCCTTGAGATGAAACGAGGTTGAAGGGAGTGTGAAGCGAGATTTACAAGGTCGAAGATAGATTCAGAGAACGAAATTCAATTTTCGGCGCGGGAAAATAAAAGATTCATCTTTTAGACTTTTTAAACTGAACTTTTTAAATATCTAGTCTTAAAAGTAGATTTTTTAAACCGAACTTCTTAAACATCCGGTTTTAAAAGTAAGACTTTTCTTATACTTACAAAATTGCCACCGATTATATTTTTTGAACCAGACTTTTAAACTATTAAGTCTTAAAAGTAAGACTTTTAAAACCTCATATTTTACAAGTCCGGTCTAAAAAGTTCTTTATATATTTACGGAACTGTCACGATCATACTTTTTAGACCTAATCCTTTATAATCCGGTCTAAAAAATTCTTTATATATTTACATTATCATTAATGGTCATACTTTTTAGACCTAATTCTCTATAATCCGGTTTAAAAATTTCTTTATATTTACGAAACTGTCACCGGTCATACCTTTTAGGCCGGAGCCTAAATACTCCAGTCTAAACAAGGCGGTTTTAAAACCTTTTTTTGTGCTAGTGTCTCTTAGAACGTACTATACCTCTTTAAGTAAAAATTATAACAATTTGTTAAATTTATGAACCAACATATATCAACTTCTTAAGACACATCTCTTCATTTTAAAACATTCTAACAATATTAGAGAGACTCTTTATCTGACAAACCTTACATTATTTACAATTATAAAGAACTCTACTTCAGCTGGATATGTATCTCCCCTTGTCCATGGAAATCGACAAACTCGTTGAACTTTACGTTTCCAATTTGATGTTTTTTTTTATAAAAAAAAAACTATAGGTATCTTCCTGCATGAGATAATCATATTCGAGGAACTGTCGGGTACTATATGATGTGGACACGGCTTACAATGAGAATTTGAATTATATATATATATATATATATATATATATATATATATATATATATATATATATAAAGAATTTGATGTTTATGATTCCATTTCTTGAAAGCTTCTTAAGTTAGTCGGGCCACTATTAAACATGTATTTTGAAGCCCAAATGAAGTTCTTTGGAGTCTGGACGTAATGAGGAACTGAGCTACTTTTCCCAAAGCCTTTTGGACTTGTGCCTGCTTCGAGCAAGTAACAACTAATAAGAAAGGAAAACAGAAATTAGAAAGTGTATCAAAAAAAAAAAGGAATTAGAAAGATACTAATATTTCAAAGGCGTAAAAATATTTGGTAAAAGAGGAAAGAAAATTGATATACTTTCCTTTTTCGGCTATAAGAAAAATGACGCACTTAACGGTTTCAATCCAAAGATAGATCCATTTCACCAAGCCGTGTAATCAATGTCTCCAGAGTCTAGAAGGTTGTTGGTAAAGGAGTAACTCACTAACTCTCATGTTGCTTTGAGAAACGGAAAAAGCAATCACCCTAAAATTACATCACGTTTCACTGTTTAGAACAAAACAAATCAAAGATTCGTCTGATTCAATAATGAGTGAAAAAGAAGTATAATTAGGAAGTGAGATTGAAATTGAAGCAGCTGAAGCATATAAAAAGCATGCATCCTCAGCGAACTCTTCACAAAACAAAACCTGCTTTATATGTAGTTATATAAATATCTTGGGAGCTTAAAATAATGGCGCAGATATTTCGGCAATACACGTACGACGACTCTTTCCTAAAGGTGTTCGTGGACAGCAAGCTGGCCAACGAGTACCAGATCGCTCTCATATTCGCCCGAGACTATGACGGGTCGGGTCAGCCCACCAACGGAATGTACCAGATTTCCTGGGACCAAACCAAAGTCACTCCTTCTTCGATCCTTCAGTTCAGAGAACGCCTTCCCCGTAACGTCGCCCTCAAAGTCTTCGTCTCCATCGGCGATCGCGACGTCAACTACCGGTTCCGCCCTCTCGACGCTCAATCGTGGATCTCCAACGCCACCGATTCCCTCACCAGCATCATCCGAGAACAACTCTACGCCCTAACCCTAAATCAAATCGAATTTGGGCTTGACATTTTCTATGAACACATCGATGACAGCGTTCAGCCAAACGGATTCGCTCAGTGTATGGGCCAGCTTATCGTGAACCTCAAGGCGGCAAAAGTCATAACCGCCGCTTCAATTTCGCCGTCGGCCAGTCTTAACGAGGACTATTACAGTTTGCTGAATCAGAGGTTCTTGAATTGTATAGATTGGGTGGATTATCAGTTTCAGAATGAGATAAATTCTGTGGACAGTCCTGTGCTGTTGGAGGAACGATTCAGTGCGGTTTCAAAGGTTTATCCCAGAAGGAAGCTTTTGGCTGGGTATAGTGCTGAGAACGATGATTGGACCAATCTCTCGCCCATTGTCTTCTTTGTGTTTGGTTCCAAACTCTTCAGTGGTAAGAAAGTTGCGGGTTTCTCCATTCTCTACCATGATTTTGTGAATAAAAACACACCTCCTTGATTGTGTACGTGCAGTCGTGTGTGTTGATATATATGTGTGTGTGTGCAGCTGAAGAAGAACGAACATTTCCCCGTAACGTATAAGTAATTGTTGTGTCCTTAACTTTGTCCACTTGGCACATGTTATGTGCTGTTTAATAAAAGCCCGTTCAGGGTTAAGTTGTATCGCGATATGTAATTAAGAATAAAAATACTGCCTATGGTGGTGTTCTATATATGCAATGGATATATTTATAAATAAAGCTATATAGTTTTTGAAAACTTGTAGGCCTATGTTATAAAATGCATTATGCAAGTACTTTAAAAATACGTATTCAAGTTGAGCCCTACTATCAACTCTCCTTTAATTAGTTAATTAATGCCTTGCGAAGTTGTTATATTATCTTTTTTAGAATACGTGTGGGTAATGTACAGATGCCAAACTTTCTAAGTTTTGGCAAGTCCATGTATAATCAAATAAACATGCTTTTCGCGCACGCATAGACATATAAATACATTGAAATTATCATTGTTATGTTCTGGAACCCAGACCGAAAACCAGTACACCGAACATCAACTCATTTTTTTTTCTCCCTTAAAAAATCGATTTTCTTAAAAAAGGAAAAAAAAAAAAACATCTTTAAAAATTTATATTAATTACTCCAAAATCTTCAATTTCTCACTGGTTTGACTCTGAGTTGACTCCGGTCTAACCCTTGATCTATTAGATATTTGTCTAATCTTATGGGTTATGAATAAGAAGTCGCGTCGGTTCACCATCGCCGGTCGTGTAGGTTCGTCGACGGGACTCTATCTGGTCATTTCATCGTCTATAAATAGACGTGCGTATGACAAAAAAATAATCTCGTTTTTCTAACACTACACTCTCATACATTTAGTTTAATGCATTTTGCTATAAGTCACATCCATGCGATTCTGAAAGCAGACTTGTTGTGTTTGTTTGGGCTTCAGATTGAGAGAGCCATCTTTCTGAAGATGAATAATCCGCTCTATCCTGAGAGGCAATTGTTCAAAAACCTTCGGCATCCGTATTGAGGGGGTAAAATTGTCTTAAGGACACAATGTAAGTTGGGCCCGAATTTCTACATAGTTCATTACCATATTCGGCAATCTTATGAGTTCGTTTATAGCTTTTTCATATTATACAGACTTGTTGTATGCTTTCTGTATGTGCTATTTCAATAATACAGTTTTTTGTTATGCTGTTCTGTTTATTGTATATTCAATTTCTACCTACTCAATACATTGGAAACAACATGATCCAGTACCCTGACTGGTTTAGTGGCCAGTCCGGGTTTCAAAACCTTAGAAATTTTTGTGTAATTAAGATGCAGGCAAGAAAGCGTATGATGATTTCTTCTTATAACGTAGGTGATTGAGACTCTACCAATATATATCTAATGACAGAGCCTTTTTTCCTGATACATAAGGCAAGCAAAAAGCTTGAGGAAATAAAATTAGGAATTACAACCTGGCGATAAACAACCAATAGAGAGAGACAGACAAGAAAGTAAGTAGCAAAAGCGTTGCTTATCTTCCAACCACGGGCCAATACAACCAGAGTTGCCATTATGTCCTTCTCTGATGGCCACATAGAGTGGCTAAGTTCACTTCCTTCCATGCAAGGATCTTATGTTTAAGTTCATTGCTCATATTATACAATTCCATCAGACTATACGAGCAGCTATGCAATATCTCTTCTTTTGCGTACAGGTCTTTCTTAATTTCAATTGAATGGCAGGCTTGGGCTGCAACATATGAGAGAGAGAGAGAATGGTTCTGTTCAGTTGGGTCATAGTTAAAGTCATTGGGATATAAGCCCATAAAATAAGCACCGCGACCCAATTACTAATAACCATCTAAGTATTGTTTGGGCCAACTACCCATTCAGTAAATCAGCCATTCAAATTAAAGAAGAATAAATTATTTCACATGAGTAAACGTTTGAAAAGAATTTTCCAACAACAATGATTACCTCCAACAAAAATATAAAAAGAATAAAAATTAATAGTAATTATAACTTGGCTTTTAATTAATTAGCATTCGTGGAGTTGATTACTAGTGCAGGGAAAAAAAGAAAAAGAAAAAGTATGAGAGGTGGTGTGGGAGGGTAAAAGATGGAATTTGGTATTACTTGGTAGGACGGCAATTTTGGAGCTAAAAGATAACAGCTCTCGACCCGAAAGCCTGAGCGCCTGCAAGGCTGCATCATTGACGTGCCAATCAATTGTTTCTTTTAAAAATAAAATAAAAATACAGCCAAAGTATCTCAGTATTTGCCTTTTCCACTTCCAAATATTCTCTTTCATAATCTCATTTCAACACACCGACCCAGAAAAACAAAAAACAAAAAAAAAAGAAAAAGAAGCGTCTCTCAAAAAAAAAAATCATTTCATTAACGAAATATATAAACAAATTGGCGATTTGATATAACGAGCCAAGAATGGCGATTCCAACAGATGAATCTATCTTGTGTTTTTTTTCTCATATATATATACACACACACTGCAGCTACGATAATACTAAACAGGACACACACCTATATATTGGGCCTGTTTGGGTCGCCCCTAGCTGACTTAAAAGCTATCTGACTTTAAAAAAAACTTGGTAAGAGCGGTGGCTTAAAAGCTATCTGATTTGTGTTTGAATTGATAGTGGTAGAAGTGGTGGGCCCATGTCAAAAAGCTGAGAGCTTTTTCCTTAACGAGTTTTTTCAGTTTTACTTTTTTCCTTAACGTTAAATCCAAACGGACCAAAAATCAGTTGGCAGCGTTACTAGACTTTTTTTCAAAATTGTTGGTTCTAACGCTGCACTTCAAACAAGGACATATTTTTTTATTTCAGTGGCTTTTAAGCCCACCGGGCAAGTAAGAAAAAGCTTTATTTTTTCAAAATTGTTTTCTAACGCTTAGCTTTTTGCATTTTACCACCATCAATGAGCCTATCGTATTGGTTATGGGAAGAAAATTAATCAGTATGACGAAATTGTCCCGGCTCTTTGTTGGTATGCCTGGTTAGACCCGTGAATATGGTGTGTGATTTGTTATTTTCGATTGTGAAGTGTGTTGCATCATCCACCCACGGATGTATTGTGTGTGCGTATGAATATTAAATTGTGTCTTTATCGGATCGACTCTCTTATTCCAAAAGACCCTCTGCATTATTAATTCGTTAAGATCTGAGCATCAACATACGATGATGACCCACACCCACTTTGTTTCTGGAACAATGTTAACTCAAGGCTTCATTATACAAATTCCATTTTTTTCAAGTATAGCTTTTTCTTTTTTAAATTATCTATTGTGTCAAGGGCATACTAATTATTAAACATTAAAGGTATAAGCCTGTGAATTTATACAAATTCCCTCATTATCAATTATCCCTTTATCATATCACGTGAACGTGTGTGTGGTGCTGGACCCGTGGACAAGCAGGGAGAGCTCATCCTTTGGACGAGCATCTGGCTCGTCAAGATTTTTTTTTTATTTTTATGCTCGCCTAGATTTCATTTTTTTTTTACTTTTTATAAAAAATTATTTTAATGAGTAAAGAATCTAAAATAAAAATAATATCTAAACTAACACTTTTTTTAAAAAATGATTTTTTTATTTAAAAATTACCAATTTTTTAAAAATAAAATTTGAATCGTTTAGATCGCATCTGGAAGGCCCAGATGCTCACCCAAAGGACAAGTTCTCCCTATTTGTCTAAAGGACGAGCAGAGAAATGAGTTCCGTGCGCGCGAGTGTAAATAAACATATTTATATCTTCTTTTTTTTTGGTATATACACGTATACATGGTATATATTACCAACAAGAATATGGTAGTTCATAGTTGGGACTACTTGAGAGTGTAGATCTCAAACTGGAGCCAAACGAAAGCAAAATCAAACCAACCCCTATGAATGTACATTTTTTAATTATTTTTTAATGTTTATTTTAATTTTTTGCTTGGGTTTTATGCGTGAGTATGAAGTTTATTGAGTCTCTGTGCCTTCCACTCACGTGTCTTTCTCATACGTATGACTCGAGCTCTTTTATCTTCCATTCCCATGCATGCCACGTGGCCCGCATCATCCATCTTCAATCTTACTGTAAATTTAACTTTGTAGTCGTGTTCAATAGCAATCGTTGACAAATTTTAATTCATTAACGTATGATCATAGACTTGTTATTTTGCACAACTGGGAATTAAATTAATTACAGACAAGCTAAGTGTGTAATGACTCCGGTTCTAAATATAGAATAAAATTTATAATGCAATTTATACTTTAGATTTTGTTATATATTTAGATTTAGAACCAGATGGAGTATATTGAAACTTCATCAAACTACTCGGGAGCATATTTTTATAAATTAAAGTGAGAAAAAATATTGACCAGACAATAAAGGCAAAACGTACATATTGGTCAATAGCAAATATTTACCAACCTCTTTTCATATAATATACTTTTCTGCTCTTAATTATAAGAAATAGTTTATAGTGTAAATTGCACTACAAACTAAATTTTATATTTAGGAACGGAGGTAATTCTATAGTATAATCGAGGAACCCAAAAACTCCCCGTTGTTCTGTGCTTCTGTAGTTGTATTATTATTAGCAAGAAAATTGAAAATCCAGAGATCAAATATGGATGAGGATGATTGGCATACACACACACATATATAGGAAATGATAAAGAGAGATTATTTGTGTGTTACTCCATCCATCCGATCCTAATTATAAGACTTAGTTGACTTTTTTGGAGAGATCAAGGGAACTAATTAAATTAGTTTAGAGTATTTTTTTTTTCTTCAAACTAGATAATTTGACTAATAAACTAATATATAATCTAAGAAAACACAACATATAAAATAATTAGGTAACTTATTTAGCTTCTTTAATCTCTTCAAAAAAAATTAATTAAATCTTATAATTATGACCGAAGATAGTAAAAGGGAAGGATGGAGCTACCAAAACGTCCAGCGATAACGAGTGAAAAGAACTCGCAACGTTTAATGAAAACGAGTCACTCCTTTGATTGCACACCACCAACTAACAGTGCCAATTAATCAAATTAAAGTTGTTAATAAAATAAAAATCATAATTCCATGTTCAAAGTTTACGGATTTGGTGGGTAACATTCAAATTAAAATGATATTCTTCCGGTCCTAATTATAAGACAACATTTGAGAATTGATTTTGGTCCTAATTATAAGACAACATTTTATTTTTTGTCAATTTCTTCCTAAAATACCCCTATTTTATTCTCTCAAGTGTATTTGGTTTTTGGTAAATGTATGTATATTGATGCGTAGACTCTTACAATAAGTAAAACTTTTAAATTGTTGGATTTTAATTTATTTATCAATCACTGACAATATTTGTCAACACACACACACACACGTGTGTCTACACGACTACACACATTTATATATGTGTGTGTTTATACATATATGTATATTTTTGTGTGTGTTTGTCAATATATGTGTTGTATGTATACAGATATTTATAAATATGTGTGTGTAGATATTTGTACACACATATGTGTGTGTATAATATACATATATATATATATACGCACACATATGTATATATAACAAAACTATTATTTCAATTATAAAGCGTGTAGAAAGAAAAATTTAAGGTTAGAGAAGTATGTGGAGGGGTTGTTGATTCACTTTTACTTATGTCATTTTAAATTTATATAAGGGCATTTTAGAAAAATAAGTTAAATTAACTAATTTAACTCCTCTCTTTAATCTCCCCAAAATCGGTTAAATATGTCCTATAATTAGGATCGGAGGGAGTACAATACTATTATATTATATGAATAAAAATAGTACTCCCTCCGGGCTTAAACATAAAACATATTTAACTTTTTGAAAGAGATTAAAGAAGCTAATTAAATTACTTTAGAATATTTTTATTTTTATTTTTTCTCTAAACTAACTAATTTAATTAAAAAAACAAAATAAAATCTAAGGATACAAAACCAACGATGTGATTAAGTAACATATTTAGTTTCCTTAATATCTTATAGAAAAGTCAGTTATGTTTTATGTTTAGGACCAGATAGGGAAATAATAATGAGGACAAAACACATACTATATACGCGTAGGCATTGTCATTGTCATTGTTTATGAATTAAAGGTAAAGATATGATGGAATTTGAGAGTGAAGAGAAATAGTTCAAAAAAATGAAAGAGGAAGATCAGAAGAGGATAATTGGAAATAAGCAGAAAGAAGGAAGAAGGAAAGGAGTTCATGTGTGAATGTCAGAGAAGGGGTCAAGGCTACTCCATCGTCACATGCAATTTAAAAAAGAGATAACAAAGTGAAGCATACGCACCTAAATATGTCCCACCCTCCCCTACTACACTCACACGCCATATATTGTACATATTATCTCTCTCATTTTCTTCAATTATTGCCATCGATCTCTCCCTAGCTTCATTGAAGATTTTATTAGTAAACTTATATGATAAATATAGAACCAACAAGTGATTAGTTAAGATGATTAGTAGTCTTGACTCACATGATGAGTTCCAATTTTAATAAGTGGAAGTGGAGATAACTCGTTAAATGATGCATTCTTAATTCTTTAATCTGAACTAGTTAGCTGCTCACAGATACCTGACCTTATTGAGAAGATCAGATTTAAAAAAGACGTAGGATACGATTATGTGAGTGGTGCGTGTGGCAGGGTTTCCCACTATACTGAACAAAAATTTACACAAAAAGTATTAACGCTCTAAATTTTTTTAAAATTTGTATACACAAGTTATATATGCGTACTCTCGTCGTTAAGATACTTCTCTGCAAATTAAATTTTTAATGGGACTTTTTCTCAATTTTTCCTTATTTTTTCCTCTCATTCATTAAATTTGAGTATAATATGTGCGCTGTAAATTTTGAGTCTACATAAATATGTTTTTAAAAGGCTGAATTATTTAAAACTTCTTTAGGCTTCATGCTGTCATATATATAATATAATAAAAATCTCCCTTAGATTACATAAGTTTTTTTAAAAAAAAAAAATAAAAATGAGGTTAACAATATTTTGATTGATAGCGAAAAATAATTTCAATTGAGATGTGGAAGTTAAAAGACACTCTTATGGTCCTATTTATAAGGTAGAGATAATTTTTTTTCCTATTTATAAGTCACATTATTAAATTCAATTCACACAATATAAAAATTTACTATCTATTAATTATCGTGTGCCTTGTACTTCTCGGGGTTGAATGTATATCTAGTATGAATAAAGTTAAAAATGTTATTTAATTTTAAGATAGATATCCGAAAGCCACAACACTCGAGGGAGGAATCATTAAGACAAACCTATGGTCATTGTCATCGTTATTCGAATTGAATTAGGCTGGGGCCACTAATTACTATTGCTAAACATCATTAGCACCACACTGATAACCCATCAATTTTAAAATTCAAATATTTATTTATATATGCTTTTATATCCTTTTTACTTAGGTGGACTTAAAATGATAGATTTGGATATTTTTGTTCTTTTTTTAAACAAAGAGCGGCCGGAGTCATTGATCTTCGCGTAAGTCTCATTCAATTAACCCATTAATAATAATTGTTCTCGCTATGCTCTTCCAAATCTATTTGAAAAACATAATTTAATTTCATGTTCATTATCAGTCTATTAGGAAAGGGGAAAAGAGAGAATGACAAAAAAATACTATTTGAATTTTAAAATCTTATTGACAAAAACAGTAGTAATAAGATTAACAAAAACAATAATGAGATTAACAATTCATTATTGTAAAACTACTTATTTATCATTTTAAATTTTAAAAGGTATGTTGTGGGATTTTTCCAAGGAAAAACAGGGTAAAATATCAGCTCTGAGTTTTTATTAAAATACAGAGACTCCCGCTTTAATTTATAGTTTGAAAAAATATAAAGTAAAATCAAAATGAGCAAAAACTATAAGAAATAAACATTATACTCTCTCTCTTTTTCAGACTTGATTTTAAATATGATATAATATTTATATTTATTAATATTTTTCTAATTTATCTCTATTAATATTCATTCCACCTTTACTAATGTAGTACATGTTGTTTTTACCGAACCCCTTTGGGTATATATAGTTGGCTGTATAGGGATGAGGTGGGAGTCTCTTACCCACACTTTATAAAGGTGTAGTAACAGAATATTTGAATGGGCTTTGTCCAGTTCAAATGCTTTACCATTGAAAAAAAAAAAAGATGACTATGGTATTTTAAAATATATATATCATATTAATTAATTTTTTAAATGTAATTAAATTAATTTAATATGTTTTTAAGACCGAAGGTATTTTTTAACATAAATGCAAGTTAATGAGAAGGGGGCAACTATGATGATTTTAAAAAAATAATAATAATAAGGGAATTAAAATTATGGTGTATTTAATGGCATTGGTAATAAGATAATTATGATGGAAAATCAAAAAATAAGCATAGAAAGATGACATTGTAATTATTTTTATTGTAATATACTTTTGTTATTAAAATATATATACTTAAACTTATTGAGTGATCAACCTTTGTAATTTATGTAGCTACATTTCTAACAACACTTCTTGCTTTCTCTAAATGATAGGTTTGTAAAATAACTGCTTTTCTTATTATATCATCAGTATTAACTTGATTTCATGAATATTTTTTTGATAATTTTTTTTTTTTTGTTTTATATTCTTTTATTTTTTAACATTTAAAACTTTCAAAAAATAAAAAAAAAAAAATCGGGGGCAGCACCAATTATGCCCCTCTTCTATAATTTTCTGGATCCCTGGTATTAGCCAAAAGAAATTACCGAATGAAATTATGAAAACCATACGAGCATGTGCCCCCTCGCATCTCTCTCTCTCAAGTGGGGCAACTTTAATTGATCACCACACTCAACCCCACTTTTCTCAGCTTCTCTTCCTTTTCTTCTCTTAACCAATCAACCTTCCATTCCCTTTTTTTCAATCCATTTTCTTCTCATATGTAGTATATATTTAACCTTAAGCATCACAGTGAGTCAGTGACACATTCATCAGTTTGATAATATAATAATGGACTGGCCATAGAAAAATTAGCAGTAGCTTTTAATGCACTGAATAGGCAATACTGAATCTTGGGGATATAACTTATTTTTGCACCAAAAGCAAAACTAGTTGAAGGAATGGTAAAGAAAGAATCAAACTTGTTATATATGGAACTGAAATTATTAATGATATGATGTTATCTCTCGTGCACACAATCTTTCAGAGGTGGTAAAGCCATATTTTTCTTTTCCCTTTTTAATCTTTTATAATAATGTCTCTGGTCCTGTGGTATTTTGAAAATGACCTTGTTTTTTTTTAATGTTATACCTTTTCCTATTATTCTTTTGTTTTGTGTTTACTGGGTCTGTTTGAAGAATGCAACAAAAAATGCGATGGCCCCATTTGGCATGCGATTGGGGGGCCCGCTTCCCTCAATAATAGGAACTCTCACCCCTTGATCCTAATCAATCTTCCTTATTCCCGGCTTAAAATTTTAATTTAAGTAAACTTAATTACCTAATCATTTTAGCCAACAATTTTATTTATAAATTAAATTATTTATTTCAAGTGACAGATTTTTCTTCCACTGCTCAGAGTGATATTTTAAATATATTTTTTAAGATTATGTATTATGAGAAATATTTTTTTATTGAACTTTTTTAGCCGTTTTACAAGAATTAGTTAATTATTAATATTAATTAATAAACGACTGAAGTTAAAGTAAAGACAGCGAGAGAAAAACGTAGGATTAGGAGTTCCATTTCAAAAAATTTCAAAGGCAGAAAGATCTCTGGCCACTTTTCTATTCGGCGTTTGTCCTTTTTATAACGGTCGGATACTACGAGTAACGGAACATTCTGACGCCGTTATCATCCCATTTCATTTTCGTTTTTTTTTTTTTTTTTTCTTAACGCTTTCGTTTTTAATTAATTTAAATCTCTGGCTTTTATTTTTAAAATAATATCTTCACTTCCTTTTCCTCAACCTGTGTATCTAGCTACTAACTCCAAAGATAATATACACAGTCTCCCTTCATTTTCATATCTTTCTTCTTCACACACGCTCTTTCTCTCCGTGATATTAAATTAAATATATTATACAAACTCCACATTCCCCTCAGCAGTCTCTGACTTGACGATTTCTCCCCTGCAAATTCTAGAATCGCTGCCATTTTCTACTGAAAATTACTTGTGAAGGTTTGAACACTAGAAATTGCTTTCAACGCTGGCAATTTTGATTCACTGTGAGTTCAGATTTTAATTCCATTGTGTTCTCAATCTATCTATTATTGCTTTCATTTACTAGTTTTCGATCCATACGTACATTTTGATCCATCGTTATTTTACTTCAACATTTCATCATATTCATATTGAAAAATGATGGATCACCAGGTATCTGATTTATAAAAGCAAGTCACTGATAGAAATTTTCTTCTTTATTTGTATTTAGTGGGATTTGAGTTGTTCTAAAACGAAAGGCCCGTGAGATTGGAAGTCACAGTGCGATGGAGCAGAAAAGAGGAGGATTGGTACCACTATCTCCGTCGCAGACTCCACGCTCGAATGATAGGCCAGTGCGAGATCTGCGATCTGCAGATTCTAATTCTAATTCAAGTAGTCATAAGTATGATAAAGACAAGGGCGTCAATGTGCAGGTCCTTGTTCGGTGTAGGTGAGTCAAAATCAAAGTTGAGTTGATTGAGCTTATTTTTCTCACTCGTAAACTTGGGTGATTAATTTTGTAACTGCAGACCACTAAGCGAGGACGAAATGAGGCTACGTACACCGGTTGTGATCTCATGTAACGAGGGTAGAAGGGAAGTTTCAGCAATACAGAACATCGCCAACAAGCAGATCGATAGAACTTTTGCGTTTGACAAGGTTTTCAGTTTTTTTTTTTTCTTTGGCCTCTTCCATTGCTTTCTATCTTGGACAGGGCCTTGTGTGAGAATAATTGAATCGGAAATATATAATCCTGCCTTTTGGTGGCCGATATCTGCAAAATTCAAGAAACTCTTCTCATTTCAGTGAATAAATAAATGGAGACTCAGTTCGAGAGAATTTTGTGAACTCTTATGCATTAATAACAAAGAATTTGAAGACCTTTAATTTTCTATCCACTCTCGTAATGCTTTTTATTATGTAAAATAACAAAGAATTTACTTATTTTTATGTTATCCAACTCTGGTTGCCCCAGTTATCACAGTTTTTTTTTAATAATTTTAATAATTTGGTTTATTTGATCTAGGTATTTGGTCCTGCGTCGCAGCAGAAAGAACTGTATGATCAGGCAGTGTCTCCCATTGTATATGAAGTGCTCGAGGGCTATAATTGCACAATTTTTGCATATGGGCAGACAGGAACCGGGAAGACATATACAATGGAAGGGGGTGCAAGAAAGAAGGTTATGAAGTTTATTTTCACGTTGTCTACTCCTTATGCAGTTTTCTATTTGCTTCTGTACTAAATTCATTTAACTATATTCTTATTTCCACAGAACGGAGAATTTCCAAATGATGCTGGTGTCATCCCAAGAGCTGTCAAACAAATTTTTGACATATTAGAAGCTCAAGGTGCAGAATATAGCATGAAGGTTACATTTTTAGAGCTTTACAATGAGGAGATAACAGATCTCTTGGCTCCGGAGGAAACTTCAAAATTTGTGGATGATAAATCTAAAAAGCCAATAGCTCTTATGGAGGATGGAAAAGGAGGAGTTTTTGTCAGAGGTCTGGAAGAAGAGATTGTTTGCACAGCAAATGAAATTTACAAAATATTAGAAAAAGGTTCTGCAAAAAGGCGTACAGCTGAAACTCTTCTCAACAAACAAAGTAGTCGTTCTCATTCTATATTTTCTATCACAATTCACATTAAGGAGTGTACTCCAGAGGGTGAAGAAATGATCAAATGTGGGAAACTGAATCTTGTCGACCTTGCTGGCTCTGAGAATATATCACGTTCTGGTGCAAGAGAGGTATTGAATAGCTATGTTGGCTTCAGTTTGGTCAGTGTTCGTATAAACGATAGCATTTGGAATTGTTTAATCCATATGTTATCTACTTGTTTAGCCAGCCGGATGGTTACTAGTATTGTAATATTTGAGAGTAATTCCTTCACTACTGGGTTTATCTATGTGCTTCCTTCTATAGCATTTGACTGAAAAAGATTACTTACAGGGGCGAGCAAGGGAGGCTGGTGAGATAAATAAAAGCTTGCTGACACTAGGCCGTGTGATTAATGCCCTAGTTGAGCACTCCGGTCATATTCCATACAGGTATAGGCTTACATGTAGATGCAATTTATCTCGATAATTCCCATGAATGTCTTCTAATTTTCTTCATAAACTTGGACAATATTGTTTGTCTATCAGGGATAGCAAATTAACAAGACTGTTGAGAGATTCCTTGGGAGGTAAAACCAAGACTTGTATTATTGCCACAATATCACCTTCCATCCATTGTCTGGAAGAAACGCTTAGTACTTTGGATTATGCCCACCGTGCCAAAAATATCAAGAACAAACCTGAGGTGAGTCTTATAGTAGCTCCCCTTTCTGGCTAACTAGTAATCTTTCTTATCAGAGTTGTACTTTCTGCGTTGAAACATATCTAACAGTTTGAGGGTAACTAATTTTTCAGATCAATCAGAAGATGATGAAATCTGCACTCATTAAGGATTTGTATTCTGAGATTGACAGATTAAAGCAAGGTTTTTAACCTTTTCCAGATTGATACAGTTTGTGTTTCTCACTTTGCACTCTCCCTCCCTGCCTTTGACACTTCAATGCTGATTTTTTTGGGCCTTTTATTACACAGAGGTTTATGCTGCTCGAGAGAAGAATGGAATCTACATACCACGTGATCGTTATCTTACTGAAGAGGCAGAGAAGAAGGTCTGTTTGTGTTTGTTCTGATATGGATTTGATTTTTAAGACTTGCATTTTGAAATATTGCCAACTCTTTTTCTATTTTTTCTAGGCAATGGCGGAAAAGATAGAGCGTATGGAACTTGAAGCAGACTCCAAGGATAAGGTATATGCCATGCCATAATTATTTATTCGCACGTTGTTCTATAGATTGGTTAGGCACTGAGTCATATTGACGTATGTGAGCAGCAACTGTTGGAGCTTCAAGAACTCTACAATTCTCAGCAACTTTTGACCGCAGAATTGAGTGATAAACTTGAGAAAACAGAGGTAAAAGATGAGAAGAGGTGGTTATGTTCATTCTTTTTGTTCAAGAGCTAAACTCTTGGTATCTGTAATCTCAGAAAAGTCTAGAGGAAACTGAACGATCATTGTTTGATCTTGAGGAAAAGCACAAACAAGCTAATGCAACGATCAAGGAAAAGGAATTTCTGATATCAAATCTACTCAAGTCTGGTTAGTGAAGATTATTCATATTTTCTAATGAGTATTTTAATCGGAGTTTATCTAAATGTTAGGGTTTCATTGACTGTTTCTAATAAGTAATTTATGATATTTCTTACAATTGTCCATGCCATTTCCAGAGAAAGCACTAGTGGAGAGTGCAATTGAGCTACGGGAAGAGCTGCAGAATGCCGCATCAGATGTGTCCAGCCTATTTGCTAAAATTGGTTAGCATCATTCTCAATAGTTCGGTGTTTTAACTAATGGTGCTTCTATGAAAGGAGGAACTTCATTTGACATCTTGGATATGTTTACTCATAAATTTCTTTTTCTTGCATTAGAACGAAAGGATAAAATTGAAGATGGTAACAGAATACTCATTCAGAAATTTCAGTCTCAGTTAGCTCAACAGCTTGAAGTTTTGCACAAGACTGTTGCAACATCTGTAATGCAACAAGAGCAGCAGCTAAAGGACATGGAGGAAGATATGCAATCATTTGTCTCAACAAAGGCAGAGGTGAGGTTCCAAGGAAGGCAAATTATACTTGATTTTTATATTTAAATTGACCTTGTTGCAAGCGTCATGTTTTGGTATGCTTCTGAAGGCTACTGAAGAACTTCGAGTAAGGGTGGAAAAATTAAAAAACATGTATGGTTCTGGCATGAAAGCTTTGGATAATTTAGCTGAGGAGATTAAAGAAAATAACCAGTTAACTTTTGAGGACTTGAATTCTGAGGTAGCCAAGCACTCATCTGCCTTGGAGGATGTAAGTGTATCATACTCTATATAAATCGTTGTCCTTAAAATTCTTGCATTATGTAACTCAACTCAATTTATGTGATTCAGCTTTTTAAAGGAATTGCCTTAGAAGCGGATTCATTAATTAATGATCTTCAAAGTAGTCTCCACAAGCAAGAGACCAAGTTAACTGCTTATGCACAACAACAACGAGAGGTATGTGATTTTTAGTTTGCTAGGCGAACATCTGATTAAAGATGCTGAAAATTTATTCTGTATTGTGTACAGGCACATGCTAGAGCCGTGGATACCACACGTGCGATATCTAAAACAACAGTCAACTTCTTTGAGACATTGGACATGCATGCATCCAATCTAACTCAAATTTTAGAAGAAGCACAAGTTGTCAACGACCAGAAATTGTGTGAACTAGAGAAGAAATTTGAGGTGACTGCCCAGCTTCTTTCGAGTTGCAAGAAACGATGATTGAAGAGATCTGTATCTTTTTTTCACTTTTAACTTTGTTACTTCTCATTCCTTAATTTATATAGGAGTGTACTGCTAATGAAGAAAGGCAATTATTAGAGAAAGTGGCTGAAATGATAGCTGGTTCAAATGCGAGAAAGAAAAAGCTGGTATCTGTAGCTTTTGAACTTGCGCTAACTTTATTTGTTTCTTACATTGTTTTCATGTTCTTAACTTTCTTTTCTTAATTTTTTTCATCTTCTTAACTTTCTTTTCTTAATTTTCTAGGTTCAAATGTCAGTTAATGATCTTCGGGAGAGTGCAAATAGTAGAACCAGTAAGCTGCGGCAAGAAACACAAACCATGCAAGAGTCCACTTCTTCTGTCAAAGCAGAATGGAGAGTTCACACGGAAAAAACGGAAGCCAACTACCATGAAGATACTTCTGCCGTGGAATCTGGAAAGAAGGACCTTGAGGAGGTTCTACAGAACTGGTATGTACCTGCATACTCTGCCTCCATTAATATCTTTTCCCTGTTTACTGTAATTTACTGTGTGTCCACTACTGCAGCCTCAGCAAGGCAAAAATTGGGGCACAACAATGGAGGAACGCCCAAGAATCACTGGTTAGCTTGGAGAAGAGAAATGCTGCTTCCGTGAATACAATAGTGAGGTAGGCTTTATAATTCCCCTATTAAGATTAATGTGATGTTAATCGGTACCTTAACCTGTCCCAGAGCCTCCCATATGAAATTGTCCCTTATGAGCTGCATTTCCATTCACGGTTCTAAAATGCGTATCCAAAACCAATAACTCAATCAGATCTTAATTTGATTTGTACTTCTGAATTTTTATCCCATAACAATGTCTCTATCAGATCTTAATTTACTGTTCACTTATCCCCGAAACTCTTTCATGGTCAGGCAAGGAATAGAAGCCAATCAAGCGTTACGTGCCCGATTTTCAAGTGCCTTGTCTACTACACTTGAAGATGCAGAGATAGCAAACAAGGATATCAATTCATCTGTTGATCGTCAGTATTTGATTTCACACTCTTACCACATAATAATTTTTCTTCCTAGGCTATACCATGAATAATAATTGACAAGTATTTTTTTACACACTCTTGCACTTGCAGATTCCTTACAACTTGACCATGATGCATGCGGCAACTTAAACTCCATGATTACTCCATGCTGTGGCGGTTTAAGAGAACTGAACGGCGTCCATCACCACAAAATTGTAGAGATAACTGAAAATGCTGGGCATTGTCTTCTGAACGAATACACGGTAAGAGAATTGAAGCAGCATTTTACTGTATATTAATTTCTAATGTTTATAAATTAAATTATATTTTTTGAAATTCAGGTGGACGAACCATCTTGTTCAACACCGAGAAAGAGACCGTTCAATTTACCCAGCATATCGTCCATAGAAGAACTAAGAACTCCACCATTTGAGGAGCTGTTGAGATCGTTCTGGGATGCGAAATCTCCAAAATTGGCAAACGGAGATGTTAAACACGTTGGATCATATGAAGCTTCTCTATCAGTGAGAGATTCTAGATTACCTCTCACTGCTCTCAATTAGGACAGGGACAGAGCCGTGTAAATAGCATATTCCTCAGATATATAGTTCTATATGAATTATGACTTATGACATGACATATTCATTGATTTTTTTTCTTAAGTGAAAAAAAGGCGATAATGGCTGTGGATATGCGAATATGTATAAGTGTTTTTTTTTTTTTTTTTCAAGTTTCGTTTTGCGGAATCAGTTTTCGCTTCCACAAGATGATGATTGATCTATTGATGTCAGCTGCAATTGGATCGATAATACTAGTACTATGATTTTGGGGGTGTTGTGATTAACCTCCTGGGAGTTCCTTGATAAACACTGTCATGAGTATATGTTAATACTACTGTTATATTCTGTGGAAAAGTCAATGCATTTAAACAGATATGCGATTAAATTACTTTATAATATTTATATTTTGAGTTTAATGTTTCTGTTTTTTTTGCTGCATAAATATTTTTTCTATCACAATCATATTTTTTTATATGAATGTGACAAAAAATATTTCTGCAGCAAAAGCAGAAATATTGAACCCTCATATTTTTTTCTCCAAACTAATTAATTTGATTAATAAATTTATGTATAACTTACCTAGCTTCCTTAATCTTTTAAAAAAAAAGTTAATTCTGTCTTATATCTAGAACCGAGAGAATAATAAACAGCTACTTATTATACTGTAAATCACAATTAAAAAACTATTTTTGAAGACTTCAATCTCGCTAATTTAAATAAACACTATTTCAACTCCTAAAAACCTTGAGCATCCCTAAAATTTTGAAACCACCCGAAATTCTTGCCCAAATAACAAACTACAATAACAGAAAATATCCTATCTGTTATGAATATACTAATTATGTGGATGTCCATTGACTCTTGTTCCTCAAATAAAATTTACGGATTTACTGTTCATGTATACGTATTTTCTATACACATATACGTATTTACTATTCATGTATATAGTTACTATTCATGTGGGGCCCACGAAAATTCTCACAAATTCCAGAACCCACGGCGGCTGGAAGTGATTGGTGACTTTGGGGAAAATTACAATTAATGACTCGAGATGAAATAATTACACTTTAGGACCCATTTTTCTTCTATAAATGAGGCCTTACGTAACTATTGAATACACACCTAATGGAATAAGAATTCCTTCTCTCATTCTCTCCCGAATCTCTACCTTCTCTTGTTCTTACTTTATATTTCTTCACTTTTATAACACGTTATCGGGACGAAAGTGCTCTAACGTACGATTGTTTCTTTAACGATATCGTTTACTTTTATGTTCATTTCATCTATCGGGATAATCGAAGCCATTATATTGAATTAAAATTATATTTTTACCGATTATTTTAAACATCGGTTTTATGGCTAATATTTGAGATTATTTACTATTCATTTTTAATCATTTTTATTAGTATCATCTTTTAATGATTTCTTTATATGTTCATTATATTGATCTGTGATGATCTTAACAACATGGAATTAAAAGATATATTTTTACCGAATGTTTTAAACATCGGGTTCCATGTATAAGATTGGAGATTATTTATTTGAATAGTATTTTACTATTCATCCTTGATTTAATTATTTTCATATTGTTTATTGTTATTGTTACTAATTTTAACATAACATTTACTTTTATGTTACTAACATATTTATGATTCAAGTAATTTACTTTTATGTTACTAACATAACTTTTACTTTTATGTTATTAACATTTACTTTTATTTATATCTTATAATTGTTATTAATTTCGACACCTACTTGGGGTTAAACCTCCTAACCGGAAGTCATGATTTAATATTCTGTATTTACTTTTATTGTTACTAACATATTTATGATTCAGCAATTTACTTTTATGTTACTAACATAACTTTTACTTTTATGTTATTAACATTTACTTTTATTTATATCTTATAATTGTTATTAATTTTGACACCTACTTGGGGTTAAACCTCCTAACCTAAGTCATGATTTAATATTTTGTATTTACTTTTATTGTTACTAACATATTTATGATACAATATTTAATTATATTGTTGTTAATATTTATTGCTATTTAATATTTATGATATAGTATTTAATTATACGGTATTTATGCATTTACTTTATTGTTATATTAATTCTAATTATTATTATTATTTTTAGTCATGACCAACGGTTTTAGCCTTACCAAACTTGAGTTTAGTCTTTTCTTGACATCACCAGGAGAAATTATCTATCATGGATTCTGGATTTGAAATCCATCTTGATGCGATGGACCTTGGAAATACAATTTTACTCGAAAATGATGCATCACGAAAAGATAAGGCAAGAGCAATGATTTTCCTTCGCCACCATATTCATGAAGGATTAAAAACTCGAGTATTTAACTAGTAAAAGATCCATTTGAATTATGGACAAATTTAAAAGATAGGTATGATCATCAAAAAACGGTGATTTTACCTAGAGCTCGTTATGATTGGATACATCTCGTGCTACAAGATTTCAAAAAGCGTAAGTGAGTATAATTCAGAAGCTTTTCAAAATCAGCTCTCGAGATGAAATTATGTGGTGAGAAAATGATCGATAATGACTTATTAGAAAAAACTTTTTCTACTTTTCATGCATCAAACATGCTATTGCAAACGCAACACCGAGAAAAAGGTTTTCAAAAATATTCTGAATTAATCTCATGCTTGTTGGTAGCCGAGCAAAATAACGAGTTATTATTGAAGAATCATGAAAATCGTCCAACTGGATCTGCTCCATTACCAGAAAAAGATAAATAATGAAGGACAGAAGAATGACATGGGTGGTCCTTCAAAGGTTGTTGTGAATCAATTTTATCGCCCTTCAAAGGTTGTTGAGAACCATTGTTAGGTGTGGTATGAAGGGACATTAGTGTTAACTTGTCGTACACCGAAAGCATCTAGTAAAATTGTATCAAGCCTCCATGAAAAAGAGTGTGAATAATGTTGAATATAATGAAAATCATGATGAGGCACAGAAGAATGATGATGCCAATGAGCCTAATGAAAGTGATGCTATGACACACTTAGAGGTGGCAGAGTTTTATTAAAAATGTTTGGTTGAATGTATAATAAGAATAATGTTTTGTAATATGTGATTTATGTTTTATATATTATGAGATTATTATTAAAATATGTTTTAATACATTTCTTTTCTATTTGATGAAGATTATGGAAATTACAAATCTTGAACACAAGAATGAAGATATGTGTCTCATTGATAGTGCTACAACACATACAATTCTTAAAGATAAGAAATATTTTTCACATCTAACAATAAGTTGTGCAAGCATCAATACTATAGTGGGTAATACAAAATCGATTGAAGGCTTAAGAGCAATTATAATATTACCCAAAGGTACGAAATTTGTTATTAATGATGCTTTATATTCTTCTAAGTCTCACGTAAATTTATTAAGTTTTAAGGATATCCGCAGGAATGGATATCATATTGAGACTATAAATGAGAAGAATAAGGAATATCTACAAATTATTTTTGTTAGATTTGGTGAAAAAGGTGTTCTTGAAAAATCACCAATATTATCTTCTGGTTTGTACTATACAAATATTAGTACAATTGAAACAAATGTTATGGTAAAACAAGAATATTGATAAAGATATGTTTAATGTTTGGCATGACCGGGTTAGGCCATCCCGGTCATCTATGATGCGAAAAATAATTGAGAATTCATGTGGACATACCTTGAAGTGTAAAGAAATTCCACAATCTCATGATTTCTCATGTGTGACATGTTCAAAAGGAAAATTAATTATTCGCCCCTCAACAATTAAAGTAGAAAGTGAGTCTCTCACATTTCTATAACGGATACAGGGAGATATTTGTGGGCCGATAAACCCACCATGCGGACCATTTAGGTATTTTATGGTTTTAATTGATGCATCAACCAAATGGTCGCATGTTTGTTTATTATATTCTCGTAATTTGGCATTTGCGAGATTGCTTGCTCAATTGATTAGATTAAGAGCACATTACCCTGATTATCCTATCAAGAAAATACGTCTTGATAATCTTTGGTGAATTTACTTCACAAGCTTTTAATGAATATTGTATGTCCCTTGGAATTGATGTTGAACATCCCGTAGCACATGTTCATACGCAAAACGGACTTGCGAGAATCATTGGTTAAACGATTGCAATTTATTGCAAGACCTTTACTTATGAGATCTAATCTCATAATTTCGCTTGGGGCCATGCCATTTTGCATGCAAAGAATGTTAATTCGTATCAGGCCAACAAGTTATCTAAAAGTTTCCCCTTTACAAATGGTTTTTGGCCAAGAACCTAATATTTCCCATATAAAGATTTTTGGGTGTGCAAAGATATGTGCCAATATCACCACCACAATGGACCAAAATGGGTCCTCAAAGAAGAATGAGAATATATGTTGGGTATGAATCTCCTTCAGTTATAAAATATTTAGAACCCTCAACAGGAGATTTATTTACGGCACGATTTGCCGATTGTCATTTTAATGAATCAGTTTTCCCAACATTGGGGGGAGAAAGTAAGCAGTTGGGAAAAGATAAAGAAAATAAGCAGTTGGGAAAAGATATTAGCTGGAATGAATTATCATTGACTCATTTTGATCCTCGTACAAAACAATGTGAACTAGAAGTTCAGAAGATAATTCATTTACAGAATTTAGCTAATCGAATGCCAGAAGCATTTACTGACCCAAAAAATGTGACAAAGTCACATGTCCATTGTTAATGCTCCTATTCGAATTGATGTCCACGAAGGACAAGGTCAATCTATTATGAACAAATCGAAACACGCTTAAAGCGTGGAAGGCCTATCGGTTCAAAAGATAAAAATCCTCGGAAAAGAAAAGGAGCTAAGAATATAGATGGTCAAATTGAGGATAATCAAGAAAATTTATAACTCCGTAAGAGCTACCTCATGAAGAGGTATTATCTATAGAAGAGAATAATGAAGTCTCAGAAGAGACTCAGGTACCTGAAACATGTGAAAATAATGAGATCTCAATAAATTATGTTATGAATGAAATCCGATGGGATCGAAATGACGTCAACATTGATGATATATTTGCTTATTATATAGCAAATGATGTAATGAATAATAATGAGGATTATGAGCCAACATCTATTAGGGAATGTTAACAAAGAAAGGATTGGCTCCTATGAAAAGATGCCATTAATGCAGAATTGAATTCATTAGCAAAACGAAAAGTATTTGGACCTGTAGTCCAAACACCTAAAGATGTAAAGCAGTTGGATACAAATGGGTATTTGTACGAAAAGAGAAATGAAAAGGGTGCAATTGTTAGATATAAAGCACGTCTTGTAGCCCAAGGCTTCACACAAAGACCTGGCATTGATTTTGAAGAAACTTATTCACCAGTAGTGGATGCAACTACTTTTCGTTATTTAATCAGTTTGACAGTAAATGAAGGTCTTGATCTGCATTTAATGGATGTTGTGATCGCCTATTTATATGGATAACTTGATAGTGATATTTATATGAAAGTCCTGAAGGACTTAAGATGCCAAAGTAGCATCTAATTCAAATTCTCAAGAACAATATTCAATAAAGTTAAATAAGTCTCTATATGGCACGAAACAATCGTAGGCGTATGTGGTATAATTGTCTTGTAAATATTTGTTGAAAGAAGGGTATAGAAATGACCCGATATGCCCATGTATCTTTATGAAAAGATCAGGAAGAGAATTTTCTATAATTGCTGTTTATGTTGATGATATCAACATTATTAGAACTTCTGAAGAGCTTCAAAAAGCAATTAATTGCTTGAAAAGAGAATTTGAAATGAAAGATTTGGGAAGAACAAAATTTTGTCTTGGATTACAAATTGAGTATTTAAAGAATGGGATATTTGTATATCAAGAAACTTATACAAAGAAGGTCCTAGAGCGATTTTATATGGATAAGTCACATCCATTATGTACTCCAATGATTGTAAGGTCTTTGAAAGTGGATAAAGATCCATTTCGACCTAGAATAATTAATGAAGAAGGTGAAGAAGATCTACTTGGTCCAGAAGTACCATATCTCAGTGCTATTGGAGCACTAATGTATCTTGCTAATCATACACGTCCTGATATATCATTTGCTGTAAACTTATTAGCAAGATACAGTTCTTCACCTACTCAAAGGCATTGGAATGGAGTAAAACAAATTTTACGCTACCTCAGAGGCACTATGGATATAGGGTTATATTACTCAAATGTATCCAAGTATGAACTGATTGGTTATGCTGATGCTGGATTTTTGTCTGATCCACATGATGGTAAATCACAAATAGGCTATCTATTTACATGTGGAGGTACATGACTATATCATGGCGATCTATGAAAAGACTATATCGCCTACATCATCTAATCATGCGAAATTTTAGCAATGCATAAAACAAGTCGAGAATGTGTATGGTTGAGGTTGGTAATACATCATATACAAACAACTTGTGATTTATCTTCAGGAAAAATGGTTCCAACAGTCCTATATGAAGATAATACTGCATGTATTGCTCAACTTAAAGAAGGATATATCAAAGGTGATAGAACGAAGCATATTTCACCAAAATTCTTCTTTACTCATGACCTTCAAAAGAATGGTGAAATAGATATTCAGCAAATCAGTTCAAGTGAAAATTTAGCAGATTTGTTTACCAAATCACTTCCAAGTACAATCTTTGAAAAGCTTGTATTTAATATTGGTGTTCGAAGATTCAGAAATCTTAACTGATATTGTCAAGTGGCAACTGAAAGAAAGATATGTTCAAAAGACATTGAAAGTAATGTTATCATCAGGGGGAGTAAAACTGATGTAATTAAGAGGGGGAGTTAATATACGTTGTACTCTTTTTCCCTTATCTAGGTTTTGTCCACCGGGTTTTCCTAGAAAGGTTTTTAATGAGGCGGCGTTAGAAAGTGTATCAATGAATGATGTACTTTCTTTTCTTTGGCTAGGTTTTTATCCCACTTGGGTTTTTCCTAGTTAAAGTTTTTAATTAGGCATATTCATAAATGGACATCCAAGGGGGAGTGTTATGAATATACTAATTATGTGGATGTCCATTGACTCTTCTTCCTCAAATAATATTTACGGATTTACTGTTCATGTATACGTATTTACTATTCATGTATATAGTTACTATTCATGTGGGGCCCACGAAAATTCTCACAAATTCGTAACCCACGGCGTAATTTGGAAGTGATTGGTGACTTTGGGGAAAATTACGGCTAATGACCCGGATGAAATAATTACACTTTAGGACCCATTTTTCTTCTATAAATAATAGGTCTTACGTAACTATTGAATACACACTGGAATAAGAATTCCTTCTCTCATTCTCTCATGAATCTCTACCTTCTCTTGTTTTTACTTTATATTTCTTCACTTTTATAACACTATCTGCTATTTTGAATTAATCCTCAATAAATATGGTCTAGCGCGAATGACTTTAATACGAGAAACTCGAATTTGGAGGAAAAATAACAATGTAATCAAAATCTTATAAGGAGGTTAATGCTAAATATAAACTTAAAATTTAACACTCATATTCTCGATCAAATGTTAACGCTGAAAATCTTTTCTTTTTTTTTGAAAAGTACAGGCAAGCTAAAGCTTGGGTGATGGAGAAAGGACTATGACCATGAACGTCAAGTCCTTAAAACATCAAACTAGCAGAAAACTAACAAAAGGCATCACCTGGTCTCTGAAAACATTTCTAAGCATCCCTGGGAACGGATGGAACAATGATCATATCAAGATCAAATAGAACGTCGCTTAAAAAGGTCTTGTCAATATTAACTTTCTTATGATGGACCTTAGCTATTATCTCACTGGAAAAACAATTGAATACCAAATAAAATAATACTACTTCTAGTCATAATTATAAGACCTAGTTGATTTTTTTTAGAGATTAAAGAAACTAAATAAGTTACTTAATTATTTCATATATTATGTATTCTTATATTATATATTAGTTTATTAGTCAAACTAATTAGTTTGAAGAAAAAAAATAAAAATACTCTAAAATAATTTAATTATCTTTTTTAATTTCTCCAAAAAAATCAACTAGGTCTTATAATTAGAATCAGAGGGAGTAATTTGCAAGAGAATCGTTCTAAATTTGAAGGAATTAAGTATTCATGAAAAAACATCCAACTCCAAACAAAATAAACTAATCTTCTAATGCGAAAATGAACTATTCTTAATTTTTTAAATTCAAACCAACGTAGATATCCTTGAATTTTGGCATTTGGAAGAATGCTTTACTCAAAACCAAATATGAGATGGTGGGAGTACGAGGACAAATACGGCAGGCTTGAGAGCAAGACAAGCAAGTAAAAAACAAAACATATCTCTCGTTTTCATTTACAGTGACTTAGTTAGACCGGCAAGAAAGAGGAAAAATAAACAAACCGGCATGACCTTTTTCTTCAAGCCAGTTGGAGGTTAATCAAATAAATACTTCCCGATCATAACCTTAGGATCCACTAACTCAACTTGAAAAAACAATCATTTCGACCTTGGACTATGCTGGCTGAACTGAATTCTTCTATCACCTGATACAGGTCAATGCAAAACGATGGAGCAGTCAGCTCCTTAAACAAGTTAAACCTTTCAGTTATGATAATAAATTTTTCTTCTATCTGTTATTGGAGGAGAAAATAGAATAGAGATTGCAAACATTATCAGAGGGAAATTGACCAAAATAAGAAAAAGAAAAAAAAAAAGCACCAGATTACAACACTTTGAAAAATATTTCCTAAAATAAGGCAGTCAATTGACAGGTTTAGTGGCGTCAGTCCAGGGACACCACTCTGCTGTAGTGTCAGTAGCGTCTGTCAGTGGACACGTGTCCCAAAATTGACGCCTTGGCGTCAATTATTAATTGACGCAACAAGGCGTCAATTAATGGACGCCACTAGTGGCGTCCCTGGACTAACGCCACTAAACCCGTCACCAACCGACAAGTTTGATCGTCTTTATTTTAAGAAATATTTTCTAAAATGCTTTAATATGATACTTTTTTTTTTCTCCTTAATTTTGGTAAAAAAACCCATTACCAGAACATCTAAACCTTTGTTGGGTCTCCTAAGAGTTATTACTTATTAGTGTGGTGCTGTCTGCAAGACTGCAAGTGCCATTTGGAACAACAGACGATGGGGCACCACTCATGTGTGGCATCCGGATCCTCTCACAGTCCCCCTCTCCTTATCCCTCACGCCTCATCTCAGACCGCCCAAAATCTCGATCCAACTGCCTAGATTTTTTTAAAAAAATTAATTAATTTTTTTTTTAAAAAAAATAATAATAATTTTGGATCGCATCTCGGCCGTCCAAATCGGGTCGGACGGGCGAGATGACAAGGCGGAGATGGGGAGAGGGCCGGGCAGAGATGGGGAGAGGGGGGGACTGTGAGAGGATCCCCTTCCCTCATGTGTGGCTGTCAGCAACATGGGCTAACACCTTTATCCCACATCCTTTGATTCTTTCAACCTCAGAATTTGAACGTCAAATCCTGAATTATTGCTCAAACAATAACTGATTTACTATTTCTAGATTATCAAATTTACTACTACTACTCCTTCCAACATTTTGCAGACCCAAGGAAAAAAATAGTGCAGCCGGCTAGTCCAGCATGAATCCAAAATGATAAAGTACACGGTTTGGCCGTTGCCGTCCCACTATTCAACAAAAACATCTGTGAGTTATTGGTTGAGATGTCACATCCGTAAGAAGAAGGAGAACACAAATTCAAATTCCAAGAAACACACTTATTTAGAGAGACGAAAACTTTACGCTGTAGGCATGGAAAAACAAAACCCTTAGTGAAATAAAAAAATAAAAAAATCTGATAATCCAAATAATGATGTTTAGAGATACCATAGGAATTGAGATTCTACATTCTTTCACTTTAATTTGGATCACCTCTGTTTCCTACAAGTGAATGAACAAGGCATCCTTCTGCTTCATATTGACTTTAGTACGGTCTTTTAGCCTAACGAGAACACGTATGCATGAACATGAAGCAGAAGCACTATTCGCCGTACTCTCGCTGGATTCAGATATAGCCTATGAATATTTTACTTCAAGCCAAACATAAAATTACCATAAATAATAAAGAGCGAGGAATCGTGTGGATTTTTTTATTATATATGACGATACATCGTAATCACCGGACACATTTAAAGGAAAGCATACATAAAATGAATGTCAAGTTTCAAAGAAGTTTAACAATTGTTGGCTCTGCCTGCACTATGATTCCCCCATAATCAAAACCGACGTCTACAAAAAGATGAATGCTTTGTCCCTTCGCTTGCATAAATAACCCTTAAACACAACACAAATCCTCACCCACCAATACAATAATCATGAGTTCACCGATCACCAACCCCTTCAATCTTGTTATGTTTCAGTTTCTCTTGGCTGGAATCACGTCGGTGCTAGCAGCAACAGAGCCCAAGCTGTTCAGAGAATACATAGGAGCCGAAGGCAAAAACCTCACGTTCTCCGATGTGCCCATAAATTCCAATGTGGAATTCCACTTCATTCTCTCATTCGCCATTGATTACACTGACTCAACCTCACCTCCAAACCCTACCAATGGTGATTTTAAACCCTACTGGGACACACAAAATCTCTGCCCTTCTCATGTCTCTTCCATTAAGTCCCTCTTCCCCAACGTTAAAGTAGCTTTGAGCCTTGGAGGCGACACCGTAGCTGGCTATAAAGTGTTCTTTAAGCCCACATCGGTTAATTCATGGCTCCGAAATGCAATATATTCTATCACTCAGCTAGTCCAGTCCAACCACCTAGACGGAATCGATATTGACTATGAACATTTCGACGCAGATCCTGATATTTTTGCTGACTGTATAGGAAAGCTTATATATTATCTGAAACAGAGTAGGATTGTGTCGTTTGCTTCTATAGCTCCGTACGATGATGAACCAATTCAGTCTCATTACCTGGCTTTGTGGAGAAAATATGGGCATCTCATAGATTACGTCAACTTTCAATTCTATGCATATTCCAATAGAACGACCATACCTGAATTTATGGGACACTTTGAGAGGCAAGTGAAAAATTACAGAGGAGGGAAAGTGTTGGTGAGTTTTGGTACAGATGACAGTGGTGGCTTAAAACCAGATCATGGCTTTTTTGAAGCCTGTACTGAAATTTCACGTCATCGTGAGCTTCATGGTATCTTCATTTGGTCGGCCGATGATTCCAAAAAATTCAATTTTAGTTACGAGATTCAGTCACAGACCTTTCTCACTACTACCATTTAAGTTTATGATAATTAAAAGCTATTCTGTTACAAGTTCGAGTTCAATAATAGTAACTTTATGTGATTGTCATCGGTACTATAGCTTTACTGACCCATTTTGTAAGTCATATAGTGCAGAAGATTTAAGTTTGTACTGCTACATCCCAATAATAAATTATAGACTGGACGTACGGGCGGGCAAAACACTTCTTTGTATTTTGGTAAGAAGAAAAAAATAAAAAAAAATAAAAAAATCAATCTTTGTATGATGAAGTTAAACTTCTGATAAAACATTTTTTTATATCTCCTGGCCCATTCTAACTTGATTTTTGGTTAATCGCACATTTTCTATATGTCTATACTTCTGCTACTCTCCTCCCTTTAGCTCCCACGTTTAAATGAAAATGAGTTCCTACAAAAAAACCGTGGAACCCATTTTCCAACACTTCTAAAAATGGTTGAAAGTATCATTTGCCCTTGATGCCACGCTCATCTGTATAAAAAGGCAGAGCATATGACTCTTGGAAAAAACATAGAGCTATGGATAACAGGAGGGCGAGTGGAATTTTGACAGCGATGACGATACATCCCGTGCAATAGGTGCATTTTCAATATCTAGCTAATAAATAAATAATAATATTAAAAATAAAAAAAACGTAGACAACCTCGCCAGTTGCTAGTTTATAGGGGTAGTATGGGATCCATAGTAGGTGAGAAAATTACCCATTTGATTGAATATGCTGCCAATCAATTTTTACCTCTTATTTTAGTATGTGCTTCTAGAGGAGCACGTATGCAAGAAAGAAGTTTGAGCTTGATGCAAATGGCTAAAATATCTTCTGCTTTATATGATTATCAAGTAAATAAAAAGTTATTCTATGTTTCGATCCTTACATCTCCTACTACTGGTGGAGTGACGGCTAGTTTTGGTATGTTGGCGGATATCTTTATTGCCGAACCTAATGCTTACATTGCATTTGCGGGTAAAAGAGCCTGGCAAGGTAAAAAATAATAATATAATAAAAAAATTAAAAAGGCAAACTACCTAGCTACTACTAGTAATTTACGAGGTATCTGGTTTAAAAAAAAAAGTTAAACTACCTCACCAGGTATTGCTTTTACCTCGTGAGGTATCTGGTGTACTAAAATAAAATATTAATAATAATAATAATAAACACAGAGTACCTAATGAGGTATCTAGTAAAAAAAAGAAAATAAATAATATATATATATATATATATATATAAAGACAAACTACCTCGCAAGGTGAGTACCTTGCGAGTACTCCCTCTCCGATCCTTATTATAAGTGCACCAACTAAAAAGTTTATTTGATTCTTTTTATAAGACTCGCTTGTTCCCAACGAAAGCATTAATTATTTTTTTCCATGTCTCGCCCCATATTAATAAGGGTAGTGTGTAAGAGTAATAATTAAAAGAATATTAGAGTTTAGTGCAATTAGTAGGGTAATACTGGAAATTACTTAGATTCTAAGAACACTTTATTGACTTTAACTGCTTTTATTGATTTGTGAGAAAAGTTAGTTGATCTTTTATAATAAGGATCGGATAAAGTATTTGGTTAAAAAAATCAAAATAATAATAATAGTATAACATTAAAAAAAAAAAAAAAAAAACTGAGACTACAATAATGGTATAAGATAAAAAATTCAAACTACCTAGGTATCTGGTGTGTGAAAATAATTTTTTTAAAAGAATATTGCAAAAAAAAAAACGCAGCCTACCTCGCGAGGTATCTGTTTGGAAAAAAAATTTAAAAAATAAAACAAGTAAAAAACGCAGAATACCTAGAGAGGTCCTAGGAGTACCTCGTGAGGTATCTTGTTTATTAAAATAAATTTTAAAAATTAATAATAAAACAAAAAAAACGCATACTATCTCGCGAGAAAAAATAATCAATCTTTATATGATGAAATTAAACTTCTGATAAAACATTTTCTTTTATCTCCTGGCCGTTCTAAATTGATTTTTGGTTAATCGCACATTTTCTATATGTCTATACTTCTGCTACTCTCCTCCCTCTAGCTCCAATATTACCTGGTCGACTTAAAATGTAAAACTGAACATATATATTTTCTTTAAAAAAAATTATTGATAAAAAATTTATAATAAATAATATACAAAATCTGTATAAATAAAGCATGTTGAAAGATTTATCTAGTGTATGAAAAAAAAAATACAATAAAAAAATAAAAGATGTAGACTATCTCGCGTGGTATTCGAAGTACCTCGCGAGGTATCTGGTTGAAAAAAATTAAAAATAATAATAATAAAAAAAGTAAAAAACGCATAATACCTCGTGAGGAATAAGGAGTACCTCGCGAGGTATCTGATAAATTATAATAGTATAAAAAAATAAAAAATAAAAAATTGATACTACCCCACGAGGTACTAGCAGTACGTCACGAGGTATCTAGTGTATGAAAATAAAAAAAATAAAAGACGCAGACTACCTCGTGAGGTACTAGAATTACCTCACGAGGTATCTCGTTGAAAAAAATTAAAAACAATAATAATAGAAAAAATACAAAACGCATAATACCTCGCTAGGTATAAGGAGTACCTAACGAAGTATCTGATAAATTATAATTGTATAAAAAATATATAAAATCATAAATTGAAACTACCTCGCGAGGTACTATCAGTACCTCACGAGGTAACTAGTATATGAAAATAAAATAAAAATAAAAATAAAAATAATAGTAGAATAAAAAAATAAAAGACGCAAACTACCTCATGAGGTACTAGAATTACCTCCCGAGGTATCTGGTTGAAAAAAATTTAAAACAATAATAATAAAAAAAAGTATAAAATGCATAATACCTCGCTAGGTACAAGGAGTACCTCACGAGGTATCTGATAAATTATGACTCTATAAAAATATAAGTTTAAAAGATATCTTTTAGTTTTTAAGTTTTACATAAAAGGCATACTTTTGGTCCCTTAACTTTATAAAATATACTTTTAGTCCTAAAATTTAACACCGTTAATGTTCTTTAATCTAAAACGTTGACGCAAATAACTTAAGTCTTGATTAATAACATTTAATTATATAAATTTTATATATTCTTCAATTTACATATATTTTAAATTTAAGCTTAATGATATTTAATTACATACTATCACTTAAGTTTACATCGTTATCACTTGAGTTTGATTTTGTTAAAAAAACTAACGTGTTAAATTATAGTGACTAAAAGATACTTTATAAAGTTAAGGGACCAAAATATACCTCACGTAAAAACTTAAAATGATTTAAAAGATACTTTACCCAAAAATATATAATCAAAAATTGAAACTACCTTGCGAGGTACAAGCAGCACCTCACGAGGTATCTAGTGATTGAAAAAAATAATAGAACAAAAAAACAAAAGACGTAGACTACCTCGTGAGGTACTAGAATTACCTCGTGAGGTACTAGAATTACCTCGTGAGGTATCTGGTTGAAAAAAAATTAAAAACTAATAATAATAAAAATTACAAAATGCATAATACCTAGCTAGGTACAGGGAGTACCTAACGAAGTATCTGATAAATTATAATTGTATAAAAAAAATATAAAATCAAAAATTGAAACTACCTCGCGAGGTACTAGCAGTACCTCACGAGGTATCTAGTGTATGAAAAATAAAATAAAAAATAAAAATAGTATAATAAAAAAAATAAAAGACGCAGACTTCCTCGAGAGGTACTAGAATTACCTCATGAGGTATCTGGTTGAAAAAAAAATTAAAAACAATAATAATAAAAAAAGTATAAAACGCATAATACCTTACTAGGTACAAGGAGTACCTAACGAGGTATCTGATAAATTATAATTGTATAAAAAACATAAAATCAAAAATTGAAACTACCTTGCGAGGTACGAGCAGTACCTCACGAGGTATCTAGTGTATGAAAATAAAATAAAAAATACTAGAATAAAAAAATAAAAGACGCAGACTACCTCGTGAGGTATTAGAATTACCAAATTAAAAATAATAATAATAAGAAAAGTACAAAACGCATAATACTTCGCTAGGTACAAGGAGTACCTCACGAGGTATTTGATAAATTATAATTGTATAAAAAATATATAATCAAAAATTGAAACTACCTTGCGAGGTACTAGCAGTACCTCACGAGGTATCTAGTGTTTGAAAATAAAAAAATAAAATAAAAAATAGAATAAAAAAATAAAAGACGCAGACTACCTCGTGAGGTACTAGAATTACCGCGCGAGGTATCTGGTTGAAAACAATTAAAAAGAATAATAATAAAAAAGTACAAAACGTATAATACCTCGCTAGGTACTCCTAGTACCTCGCGAGGTATATGTTAAATTAATAATTGTATAAAAAAATATAAAGTAAAAAATTGAAACTACCTCGCGAGGTACTACCTATCTAGTGTATGAAAATAAAACAAAATTAAAAATAATACAATAAAAAATAAAAGACGCAGGCTACCTCGCGAGGTATTCAAAATACCTCGGGAGGTATCTAGTTGAAGTACTAGGTACTCCTAGTACCTCTCGAGGTATCTGATAAATTAATAATTGTATAAAAAAAATATAAAGTAAAAAGTTGAAATTACCTCGCGAGGTACTACCTATCTAGTGTATGAAAATAAAAGAAAATTAAAAATAATACAATAAAAAATAAAAGACGCAGACTACCTCGCGAGGTATTCAAAATACCTCGTGAGGTATCTAGTTGAAGTACAATACTCATTATACCTCGCGAGGTATCTTGTCTATTAAATTGAATTTTAAAAAATTAATAGTAATATAATAAATATAATAAAAATGCTGACCACCTCGCGAGGTACTCCAAGTTCCTCGTGAGGTAATAAATTAATAATTGTATTAAAAAAATATAAAATCAAAAATTGAAACTACCTCGTGAGGTACTAGCAGTGTAATCGCTCTTACTGTCTCCCGTGCCTTCAAATACTTTTGTACATCTATTCTTCAGGAAGAAAAGACACAACACCAAATGTTCTGTGCCATGCCATAGCCATCTAGTAGTAAGCTTGCCAGATTGATTGTTTTTTGAGTTCCATTTTAGCCAATCCTGCAAAGAGCCAGAGAAAAATATAGAATAATATAATGGGTTAGTTAAATTAAACCACACTCTCTTGACAATCACCCTGAACACAACAAAATTAGATCATATACCTTCACTTCTTGATCGAATTATTAAGTATTGTAAATTTCTTTTTCCCTCAATGTCGGTTTATTTTCTTCCTCTTAATTCGAAATTGGTAATAGTATGATTTTTGAGTAACCCACACTATTTAGGATTTAACCCACACTATTTTTAAAACTATTTTTTTGCATATTGCTTTTCCATACTTCATTAAGCAACATAATGATATTTTTTAATGACTTATTAGGTTATTATCTAATAGAGGATTAAAAAACTATTTTTTCCCCAAACCAAAATTATAAAAATACATTACAAAGTGATAATAAAACATCAAATTCAAAGTTTTAAACATTACAAGTTAAACATACATAAAAATTCAACCCATTACAGACTAAACATAAATTTTAAATCTATGATTAACATTCAACACCATCAACAATTATTCGACACAAGGTTAATTGGGGGGAGTATTTTTGTGTTAGAATTTCAGAATTTTAAAAATAAATAATGAAAAAGGGATCATAAGTAAGGTTTATGTGGGTTTAAGTCAAAAAGACCGTATTAAAATGGACCCATTTTTTTTAACCCGACGGCGAGTTGGACCACAGGCTCAACTCTTATTATCGATTTTACTCTAGGAGAATAATTATATAAAAAATGAGTTTTTATGGCTAATCACTAATAAATTGTTGGTTGAGTTGATATGTGTTTTTATACCTTAATGAGTAGAATATTAGTTTAAATTTGAGCAAATCCCGAATCAAATAAAAAATGTTTTTGTAGCCAATTTATTAATTAAATATTAATAATTTAACTCCCTCCATGAACATATAAGTATCTGTTTGGAAATGCCTCTAAAGAATAGTTTTTGAGATTACTAGATAAGTAAGTGCTTGCGTCAAAATAGTTCAAAAGTTAGCAAACGGGTACTAATAATACTCACTTCTCTGCGATCTCCCGCCCTTGCGAGACGCGCCCTCATCCCCTCCTCACCTTACACCGTTCTTCTTCAATGTTCTGCTTGGTTTTCCCAGGTTCTCCCGCCTCGGCTTGAGCTCCCGCTTTCCAGTGTTGATTTTTGCAGGGCACTCACAGCACGTTTCGCTCTCTTGACTCAGACTCTACTCTTTAGGCTTGGCTTACTTCTTCCCTCACCGCTGATACGCCCTTCAGTTACTTTCCTCCTCACTCTCCTCGCCACCGCGGGTCACTGCCACAATCGCCGAACACAGCCGCCGCGAACCGCCACTGATCGCTGCTTCAACGAGATAAGGTGATCCCTTCGCCCGAAAAGAAAATGTTGGAAACCACCGTTGATTATCCTCCATGTTAATACGGTTAAGTGGGGGCTTTTGACATATTTGATTATTAAAATTCCGTGGAGGAATGCGGCTAGGGCGTCCTAATACATCACATCTTCCTATGGCTGTCTTCTTTCACTGGACGCTCAGTGAAAACATTATTGATTGTTCTCAACTCTTGTTCTTCTTCTTGTACTCAATACGAGTACTGTTTACCCGCAAAGAGATAACGTAGGGGAAAAATAAATCAATCACTAATTTTTTTTTTTTTACGAGAGTGTTCTTTCACAAGGTTATAAGGTTAGCAATTTAATTGAATCTGCCTCAACATCAGTAACTTGGCTATATAGCTTCATTGAATAGTTGATAATTCTTTAATATGTGGAAGGGATGATTGGTTTCTAATAGATTCCGAACAGATGAGCAAAAATTGCGGCCAGTCTTTGTGCAATGATTATATTTTTCACACAACTATGTTCAATTTCTGTTAATCAAGCTTTGAAGTTCTTTGGCTAAAACATTCAAGTTCAGGAGTTTGAGTTTTTTTGACATTAGTTTTGCAGTGCTAATAAGTACAGGCTCTTTTTGTGTGGAACAATCTAGGATTAACAACGAGATGGAAGCTAGTAAATGTTATTGTCATTATTTCATGTGTGGAACAACATCTGAATGGATACTTGTATTGTGTTCTCTTTTATGTGAGTATTATTTTTAAGTAAAGAGTATTTTGTTGGAGTTAAAATTATTCTTGTATCCCTCATGAGGCCTGCCCTACTCAACTTCAAAGTCCCACTTGCGTGCTTCTAAATTACTCCACAAAAAAATCGAGGCATAAGATTTGGGCTTTCTTTTTCTTTTTGGCCCCTCAGAAGCCTCTGCTCATAACTCATCTTTGGAAGCCTCGTGTCTTGTTTTCTACTGCCATTCAATCAAGCTTTGGAATTTTAGGTAGAACAGTGAGTCATTGGGATTTTGAAGCTATCATTTCTTGCTTCTGCATTCCTCACTGTGGTGTTTGGTATGCATTTCGAGCTTGAAATTGGACTTCAATTTTGTGGTTTGCTGGCAGATTTTTTTTTTTTTTTTTTTCCGGAATATAGTGTTTTTTTTAGCTTTAGGGCTGTGATTCAGTTTTAAACTTTAAACCCCCCAACAAATGAGTAATCATTGCTCTGTAGACTATTTTAACTATTGTAATACAGTTCATCCTATGGAAAATTTCTAAGTGAATTGTCTCCCCTTTAAATATCATCTCTTAATTATTGTACCAATAGAGTTGGATGGTGTTACAGAATTGTAACTCTGTATAGAAGAAAGAGAGGGAGGAAACCAGAAATAGAGGGGTAGAAGAAGGAGAAGACAGAGAGATCAAGAGCAAATATGAGAGAGACAGAAAGAAATCAGATAGGCACCATATTATTCCATATCAATCACAAGTCTGAGAGTTACAATAGTGGTATGCCTATTTATAAGGCAGGGGTCATTAGGACTAACCATGTAAGAGCCTAACTCACTAACTAATTTACTAAGGGCGATATACTAACTACCCTTCTAACAACTTTATAAACTGTTGTTACAGTTATATATCAGACGGTCATTGGCAAAATATTGAATGGAGGCTCCTTTGATGGGCGCCTCCTAAGTGTTTGACATTATTCACACGAGAAAAAAAGTATCTACTGATAACCTTTTGTTTTTGTTTTTGATTCAAGTTTCCTTTATGTCAGCAAGGTTATAAATGGGGATTCAGTTATAAATCGTGTTTGATGAGTGCCCATTAGGCTACGCTAAACCCTTTCCATGTTATTTTCTGCAATTGCAGGAGAAAGATGTATAGAGCACGAGCTGAAGGCCTAACGTTCACAAAGGAACCATATATTGAGGATGTTGGACCACGCAGAATGTGAGAGATTTTACATGTTGTAGCTAGTCTTGATTGAATCTTGCTACTTGTTAGTGTAAACGGACTTTTAGCTCCAGGTTTTATTGTCGTTTCTTGCAGCAAGAGCATGCAATTCACTGCATTATCAGACTCGGAGATCAGTAGAATTGCTGAGGTTCAAGTTGCAAAAGGTTCATACTATGACGAGAGAAGAAAGCCAATTGAGAATGGCTTGTTGGATCCCCACATGGTACTCTGTCCTGGTTCCAGTCCTTTTCTGTGTGCCTTTAGGGGTTTATGTTGGTTTTGTTCAATGTTTATGGTTCTGACATCTGTGCATATCATGCTTTGCAATGTCTGCATGTGATCATATAATAGGAACCTAGTGGCCTTTACTAGTTTATGTTAATTTTGTATTATCTCCTACAAGTATCCAGTGCTGGTTACATTATTGTCAGTTTTATATGGATAAGACAAGGTAGTTATTTTTAGTTTATGTGCCAGGCTATAACTATTATATATGTATTCTGCCAAAGGGATATGAATGAAAGAAGTTTTTGTTCAGATAAGTCTCTCCTCTGTTTCCCTAGAACTCAGATTTTGGTTTTAGTCTCTCCCTGCTTCTCTCATCCCTCTACTCTTCCCTCCTCTCCTCTTTTCTCTTCTGACTCTCTATCATAGAATCTCTAGGATTACAGATTCTGATTCTAGAGATCCTCTTCTTCTTTACTCTCTCTTCTCTCTTCCCCTTTCCTCTATTTCTATTTTCCAGATTCTAACATCATAGGCCTCAATTAATTATGTTCTAGGACTCATAGCAACCAGCTTCTGTTTAAGTGCTGGATTACAATATATGTAGCGTCTTAAAGATTTTAGAATGTTATACTGAATGTAACACATGGTAATGGGACATTGTTTTCTGTTATTGACTTTATGACGAGATGAATCAACTTATTGGATAGGTTTCACAAGAAATTAAGCAGAAAGTGTTACATGCTAGTATGTTACTTGGAAATAATGTCTCCATAAAAACACATTTTCTACTTTTTTGCACTCATCTTCCACATTTTCTTAAATTTTGTTTGGTGACCACCAACTGAAACATCCATTCGACAGATTTATTGAATTAAGAAGTCTTCTATGCACGAAAGAAGAGCTTCCTATTGGCATTAGACTTAGAGGTCTTTTTTTCCCTTTATTACTCCCTCCGGTCCTTTATATAAGACATATTTACCTAGTTTGATTAGATTAAGGAAGTTAGTTAAATTAGTTAATATGATATGTATTTTCTAAAACGCTCTAATTATCTTCCTCAATTCCCTTCTTCGCTTTCCTCCTTGATTATTGGTGAGGGAGCATCAATAGGGATAAATTAGAAAAAACTGAAAAATATGAAAACTATGTCTTATATTTAGGACATAGATTAATTCCTCAAATATGTCTTATATTAAGGAGTAGAGGGAGTATTATTTTTTTCTAATTTAGATTGACAGCTTATGAGGTTGAAGGACGACTAATTTTACAAACCTCCATTCTGCTTGATGATATCTCTTTAAAAAGTCCATGGTTTCCAAAGCACGGAATGCTTATTTTCATCCTATTCAGGGTCCTGCTAATAAGAGTTGCACGTGTGCAACATGCCATGGGAGTTTTGTTGACTGTCCAGGGCACTACGGATACTTAAACCTTGCTCTTCCAGTTTTCAATGTTGGGTATAAAGACAAAATTTTGCAAATATTGAAGTGCATTTGTAAGGTATGGTAGTTTAAGTGTTTCATGTCTACTCTCCTTTTCTCTTCTTTTCTTATTCCCATTTTTCATTAACATGCTGTTTTGAATTTCTTGCAATTGTACGCTTGGGGCCTGAGCTTTTTGAAGAGTAATCATTTATGCAGGTGTTAGATCTCCAATATTTATGTCCATAGTCTCAAATATTTTCCTGTCTGCTGAATTCTAATTTCAGCGTGATTAATTTCTTCCTTTTTGGTGCAAAAACTTCCCCCTGCAAGAAAAGGATTTTTTTTCTTCAAAAATTGATCTCATCCTTCAAATATTCATTTTTAAATGTGCATGCCATACAAATCAACAAAGTTCATTCTCTTTTAATAAAGCATTCTTTCTCCATTTTTCATTTGACATAAATTTTAGGGTTGATCATAGCATGCTCTTTCGTACCTAGTAGTCTTGAATTTTGATCTTGTTATTTATGACTATTCTTGAATTGTGTCTAAATATCCGGTGATTTCTCTACAGGGCTGTGCTCGTATACTTCTCGATGAAAATTCTTGTAAAGAACGCTTGAAGAAGATGAGAAGCCCCAAAATAGAGCCTTTGAGGAAGATTGCAATAGCTAAAAGTCTTATTGATAAATGCAGTGCCATGACAAGTAGCAAAACAGTGAAGTGTCTAAGATGTGGATTTATCAATGGTTTGAACCCTTTTCATGTGTTTCAATAATTGTATTATGCTTGAAGGTTGTATTATGGTGTTTTAAATCCTCTGTTTGTGGTTAAAACATAATTGCTCCCATAAATTCAGAGCCTGTTGTTTATGAGCCCGGTGAATCTTTGTTTTAAAATCTTTTACAGGCATCATGGACTGGATTATTTACATTATTACCACCCAATAACTTTATAACCTACGTTTATGAGCCCCCATTTTTTCTAGGTTGTGTTTATAATAAATAAACACAATGATTGTTTCCTCTTGTTCTTTCAAATGATGAAATTTTGTGAACATTGCATTCTTTTAGGTATCTCACTAACTCTGCTTGCAGTTTTTGAAGCATGAAGCAATGAGCAAGTAGCTAACAAGGCTTCACACTTGTATACAGGTCCAGTGAAGAAGCTTGTGTCTAATCTAGGCATTATTCATGATACTTCAAAATGTATTGATGGCATTGAGAAAGATTTAAAGTCAGCAGTTTCTACTAGAGAGTCTGCTTCCACCAACTCGACTACTTATGTTCTAAACCCTCACAGAGTTCTTTCCCTCTTCAAAAGGATGCTTGACGAGGTCTGGGTTTATAATTAAGTTTAAATTTTTGGTTGTGTTTTACTGTTTTTTATTTTTTTCCCCTTTCCTTCAGGAAAGTGGGATGGTCAATGTTGTATTCTTAAAGATACATGCATCCAACAACAACAACAAAGCATTTATCTCATTAGGTGGGGTCGGTTAGATGGATCGCACGACGCCATTATGCTCTGTTGAAAACCATATCTTTAGATATATTATTAACCAAAAGATCTCTCTCTATGACCTCATTGAGTGTTCGTTTCGGCCTTCCTCAACCTCATTTTACAGGACTTTGTCTAGACCACTTCAAACGACTTTCTACCATTTTTTCTTTATTAGAGGCCACTCCAACTCGTTCGCGTATATGAGTATTACGAATCTTGTTTTTTCTTGTATGACCACACATTCAACTCAACATCCTCATCTTGGCTACCCCCATTTTATGTTTATGTTGTCCCTTTAAAGCCCAACATTCACTACCATATAGCATTGCTGGTCTTATAGCAATGCAATAAAACTTCCCTTTTACCTTATTAGGTACTTTCTGATCACAAATAACTCCAGTAGCTTTTCTCCATTTATACAATCCAGCTTGAATTTTTTGATTAACATCTCCATCAATTTCACCATCTTGTTGTATAATTGATCCCAAATATCTAAATTTTGTCACTTGTGGAATGACCCCCCCCAATTTAACTTCCAAAATCTGTCTCCATATCTCAAGTTTAGAATTAATTTTCTCCCTGGATTCAGCCAATTGAACTATATCATCCATAAAAGCAAGCATTTAGAGATCTTTTCTTTTATAGGCTCAGTTAGAACATCTACAACTAGGTAAACAAATAAATGCTCAAAGCTGATCCCTGATGTAGGCCAATTCTTATAGGAAAATCCTTTGTAACACCTCTAGGCGTTCTAACATTGGTTGTAACTTCCTCATACATGTCCTAAATGGCTTTGATATATGCAACCCTCACCCCCTTCTTTTCCAAAGCTTTCCAAAGTATATCTCTTAGCACAAGGTCATACGCTTTTTCCAAATCAATGAAAATCATATGCAAATCTCTTCCTTTGCTCAGACACTTTTCCATTAGCCCCCTTAATAAATAGATCGCTTCTATTGTAGACCTTCCTGGCATGAATACAAATTGATTCTCAACAATATTAGTGTCCAACCTCAACTTGTGTTCAATCACATTTTCCCGCAATTTCATTGTATGACTCATAAGCTTAATTCCTCTGTAATTTGCACAATTATGAACATCCCCTTTATTCTTATAAATAGGGATCAAGTACTTTTTCTCCACTCATTTGTCATTTTCTTGGATCGTAGAATCTCATTAAATGACTCTGTGAGCTACAACACACCCTTTTCACCCAAACATTTCTAAACTTGAATAGGAATACCACAAGGTCCAACAACTTTACCATTTTCAATTTTCTTAAGAGCTTCCTTAACCTCGCCAACTTGAATCTTGCGGTAAAATGACAAATTGAGATCACCTTCTTGAGTTGTCAAATCTTCCCAATCACAAGGTGACCCTCGCCCTCCATCATTGAACAACTTATAAAAGTAGGTTTCCCACCTATTCTTAATATCTCCATCAATAACCAAACTTTTGCTTCTTCGTCCTTTATACACCTCACTCAGTCCAAGTTTCTCAATTTTCTCTCCTTGTTCTTTGCGATCTTGTAAATCTTGCGCTCTCCTGCCTTTGTCCCTAACTCTTTATAAAACTCCTCATATGCTTTATTACAAGCTTCACTCACTGCCTTCTTAGTCTCCTTTTTAGCCAAACGATACCTTTTCCAATTTTCAACATTATTACACAAGTGTATGGCTTTAAAATTATGCTTGACTTTTTCTTGAACAGTCTCATCCCACCACCGAGTCTCCTTATCTTGCCGACCAAAACCTTTTGATTCTCCCAATTTTTGCTTTAGCAACCTTTTGAGTCTTTTTAGACATTCTCTCACATGATATTAGATTTCCTTGTAACTCGCACTCCCCTTCCTCCAAAAGAGTTCTTTTAAAAATCTCTCGCTTCTCTCCCTTTAATTGCCACCACTTGACCCTTGGGTTTAAAACTTGCCGGCGCTTTTGTTTTACAAACTTAATATTCACATCAAGGACCAAAACCTTATGTTGTGCTGTCACGCCGTCCCTAGGGATCACTTTGTAGTTAGTACAAAGTCTTCTATCAGGATTCCTTACAAAAAAGAAGTCAATCTGTGTCCTAGCGGTTTCACTCTTGTATGTTATTAAATGCTCCTCGCCTTCTTAAAGCAAGTGTTGACAATCTTGAGGTTATATGTGAGGGAGAAATCAATAATAGATTGACCTTTATTATTGAGCACCCCAAATCCAAAACCACCATGAGCCCTTGCATGAGGTCTTGCCTCCTTACCAACATGTCCATTAAGATCTCCTCCAATAAAAATCTTTCTTTTTAGTTAGTGGAATACTCTGAATTAGCCCTCCATATCCTCCCAGAACTTTTCCTTAAGATGTGCTTCTGCCCCTACTTGAGATGCATACGCACTAATAATGTTTATAGTATCCTTTCAAAAATCATACTTAAGGAAATGATTCTATCCTGAATCCTCTTAACTTCCCCCACATTCTTCCTCCATTCATTATCAGCGATGATACCAACACCATTCCTTCCATTGACCTTTCTTGAGTACCAGAGGTTAAAACCATTAATAACCTGAGAGCTTTCTCCTGACCAAAAGTTTCCTGGAGGCACAATATATTAATCTTTCGATCATTCATTACGCCCACCGCCGCCCAAGATTTGTCATTCAAAGTCCCAATGTTCCAAGTGCCAAATCTGATCTTGCTTTCACGAACTAGCTTCTTTAGCCATCTCCGTTCAGAAGAGAGCGATAGCCCTTGCTCATTTAACACTACATCCGGGCGATGATGCAACGGCTCTTGCTCACTTCTCACTATAATCGAGCCATACGACGCGTTTCTTACAGGCAACGACCTAGCATTAGCAAAATTTCTTCGTTGATCCATGTTCATAAAAGATTCGATAGGGTTTTATGTTGGTTGTTGGGGCTTAACACTACCCTCCTCTTTTACTCGGGCTTGAGATCGGCTATAAATATAGGCGGAGTTTAAAGATGACATGCATCCAACGATTTGTATTTATTTATGTCTCAAGTTAAATTTCTTAGCCACATTTTGTTGTAGGACTGTGAATTACTTGATCTTGCAGACAGACCCGAGAAATTCATTACAACGAACATGGCTGTGCCACCCATAGCTATTCGACCTTCAGTTATAATGGATGGTTCCCAGAGGTAATGTCAGCATACATGTGCTGGTTTGTGTGTAGTTTAAGTCTTTGGTAGCGTAACTATTCACTTATGGTATAGTTCAGCGGTTCACCAATGCTTATAGTTTTTCTCCTATGTTTGTGGTAGCAATGAAAATGATGCAACAGAGAGGCTAAGGCAAATAATTCAAGCAAATGCTAACCTTCGCCATGAGTTGCAGGAAGCTAGTGGGGCATTCAAATCTCTGGTATAGTGAAACTTTTTGAGTGGTGATATTTCCTTGTCAAACATAAGTTGATATAATTGAATATTGTGATCTTTTTTGGTAATATTAATGGTTAATAGAGATAAAGGAGACTTTTTGCGTTTTTTTTTGTCATCATACTTACTTATGTACTTTATCAAAAAAAAATCTTATTTAGCCCTTTAGACTTTATGGTTTTCTTGTTTTTAGACTTCTGCTATACTATGCCACTCTATTGTTCAGTTGGACCCTTTTTTGGGTGATTGATATTTCTTTTGAGTTCATTAATCATCAATATTAATGTATATCAATATAAATTATAAAGTCTATAATAAGACGCATTACTTAGTCTGTGAACATTGCCGCTTTTTTCTCAAATTCTATACAATGGATGAGAAATGAGAAAATATGTCCAGTTGTGGTAAAATTTGTGAAGACTTATATGGTGTTTGAAGGCTAACTCGTTTTCTCCGTGGATTTTAATACATTGATAGCTCCCCTTTAGCCTGTTCTTGTGGCATGAGAAGTTTTTGTAGGGTTTCAGAATGTAATGTCATTCTGTTGATATTGGCTTAGGATGGCTGGGAAATACTTCAAGTTGAGGCTGCTCAGTTCATAAATAGTGATGTGCGTGGCATTCCGTTTAATATGCAACGTGCCAAGCCATTGGCTGGCTTTGTTCAACGCCTTAAAGGGAAGCAGGGGCGTTTTCGTGGCAACTTATCAGGGAAACGTGTTGAGTTTACTGGCAGGACAGTCATTTCACCGGATCCTAACCTGAAAATTTCTGAGGTCAGTTATCTTGGCAAAGCTTGACCAGCCTTGTTACCATTTATACGTTTTGAAAAGTTCCTAGGACATAAAGCATAAGCCAAAACACTAAAAGAGTTCAACTACTATTTATTCTTTGTAAATCATAGCAATGTTCAATGAAAAAGAGAAAGGTGATGCTGGTGGAATGGAAACATGATTTATAGCTATGAAAGCAGTAATACAGGGAATTTCCTTTTTTGTCTTCCAACTCTTTTTAGTGTTCTTGAAAAATGTCATTTATGATTATTTCTTGACATTGATTTGTTTCAGGTCGCAATACCAATCCATATGGCTCGTATATTGACTTTTCCTGAGTGTGTTTCCCCTCACAACATTGAGAAGTTGAGACAGTGTGTGAGAAATGGCCCTGATAAGTATCCTGGTGCAAGGTTGCTTAGACATGCTGGTGGCACATCAAGGTTCATAATTGCCATTGTGTTTCATTTACACACACACACACATGCACCATTCTCTTGCCACTAAATTAGTGTCAGTAGTTACATGCTTTTGTGAAAAAATTATATCCAATTGCATTCTGTTGCAGGTCCTTAAAAGTTTCGTTTCGGAAGCGCCTTGCTGATGAATTGAGGTATGGTGATATTGTTGATCGTCATTTGGAAGATGGAGACATAGTTCTTTTCAATAGACAACCAAGCTTGCATCGGATGTCTATCATGTGTCACAGGGTAATTCACTAAACTCTACAATGGTTCACTGTGTAAAATCTGATTCTTATTGCATCAATCTTAATTTGCCCATGCAGGCTAGAGTTATGCCTTGGAGAACTCTGAGATTCAACGAATCGGTCTGCAACCCATATAATGCTGACTTTGATGGTGATGAGATGAATTTACATGTCCCGCAAACTGAGGAGGCACGGACAGAGGCTATTTTATTGATGGGGGTAAGATTAATAGATCCTGTTATCATAGAGGACTGGATGTTAACTATCTATGATACTTTTGGTTCTAGTTTGTTTGGTTTGGTTAAACATCAAGTTACTCCTGTTTGTTCTGTTTGCATTTTCTTCTTTATGATGCTTTGTTATCATGTAAATATGGTCAACAAAATGTGGTAAAACCTCAACAGATTAAACGGGTGGGGATGAGGGGTACATGCCTTACCAAAAAAGCTATGTTTTACTTTTTATTTTATTTTTTGATGTAATTATTAAAGGGAAGAGTAGAAAAATCATAGTCAAGGACGAGAAGTCCTCCCTAAGCCAAGAAATGCAGACTCATCTGCTCTAGAATTTTCAATCCCTTTGTAAATTCACAAGGGGCCACCCTAAAAAGATCACCTCCAACCCTTTATTATTATTCATTCATTCTGTTGTATTTATAGATGAGTTAAAGATTGTGCTGAGGTTTGGTTTGCTCAAATTTGTTTGGGTTTCCTTTATAAGGCATAATGTAATCTTGGCATATTTACTCCCTTAATACTTGATTGAACAAAGAACCGTTATGATTTTTTAATCTTTCTGGTTCCCTTCTAATCTTTGTATTAATGGTGCTAAAAATATAAAGTTTAAGGGGCATTTTGCTTTTTTGTTTTTGTTTATAAATAATTGTATATGTCTATCGCTAAGACCTTGTTTCTACAGGTGCCAAACAATTTATGCACGCCAAAGAATGGAGAAATTCTGGTTGCCTCTACTCAAGACTTCTTAACTTCCTCATTTTTGATAACAAGAAAAGATACGTTTTATGATCGTTCTGCTTGTGCACTTATTTGCTCGTACATGGGTGATGCCATGGATATTGTCGATCTGCCAACTCCAGCAATTATAAAGGTGAGAGTTGAAGCTTACTAGTCTCTGTGTGGGTAAAAACAGTTGCACATTTATTTATCTACGTCTGCCTCTATTATATGAACTTTTGTTATTTAATAGGCTTTATACATGTACCTACATTTGTGGACTATGGGACTTTGGAAGGTGCTTTCTTAATTTCTACCTACATTTGTGGAAATTTCCAGTTTTTCAAAATGTTGCTGACAGAGAAGCCTTTAGGCTATGCATGGTTTGAGGGAAGGGGAGGGAGGGGAAAAAAAAAGGAGGGAGGGAATTTTTTTTTTCAAAATTGAGTGTAGTGGGGCCCACAAGTTTTCCTCTCCCCTCCCCTCCCATTCCCTCAAACCAAACATACCCTTAAACTGGAATTACTTTGCTCTTGACAGATTTGGCATACCTGGTCAACTAGATAGACACCATGAGCTAAGATTCTTAGTATAGACACTGTTAACTTTAATCCTAATTAACTTCGCAACTCCGATTCTTCCAGTGCATTCTCTTATTAATCCTTTTTCTGCTTGGTTACCTATTCTCTCACTTCCCAAACAGAGTGAAAGAAAAATCTCTTTTTTGACCAATGTTTCCTTCGGGCTCAAGTCATAGTGATGCTTGATACGATACAAACCTAATAAAACTGTCTCTTTGTTAGAACCTGGAAAATAGAAATAGAAATAGAAATAGGGTAAGGGAAAGAGAGAGAAAAGGAGGAAATCTAGAACCAGAATCTTTAATTCTAGATGAATAGGGAGTTAGAAGAGAAACGAAGAGGGAAGATAGAAGACAAGAAAGGGATAAGAGGAGAAAAGGCTACAGCCAGAATCTGAAACTCTAGTCAGAGAGGAGAGGGGAGAGACTAGAACCAAAACTTGAGTTCTAGGGGAAGAGAAGAGATAATCATCTCAATAATAATCTCATTCTATCTTTGATAGAGTACATGTTTGGTATTTATAGACTAATATACTGACTGCAAATAACCACTCTTACATAAAACTAACATTAACTAACATTATTTTAAATAACTGACATAAGACACTTGTAAAACTGACATTAACTTAAAATAACTTGCATAAGACACTAATAGACATAAAATATAATACTAATAAAGGGTGTTGGTTCCTATCAATACCCTCCCCTACGAGAACAACCTTGTCCTCAAGGCGATATAAAAGAAAGAAGGAGGCAGTTTTGCATGTATGACCAGGAATAAATTTGTCATCGCATCTGAAACATAACTCTTTATCTCTGTGTAACTGTTGCTTGTCAGTTTCAGAAATTTGTGTAGTAGTAACTGCCCAAGTTTGACTAATATCTGATGGTAATAACTGCCTCTGAAAATTTCTGTTTTTTTTTTTTGGGAATTGTAGTTGCCGTCAGCAACACCTGACCCCAAATTTTCATTGAAAAAAAAGGTCCAGAAGTCTGCCATTGTAATTTGGCTTCACTGGGATGACTGAAAGAAGATGAATGCTCTTTCTGTTTCTTCAATTTGAATAGGCCTGCATCTAGACGATTTAACTTGGATAAAATTGCACCTAGTTGCTGTGAAAAGAGGCCTTTTGGTGATGGATTATTATTTTCATTGGTTGGACGGAGTGCTTGGTTGGGTTTAGGATAAGGGTTAGGCAACATAAGATTATTGCTGTGAGAGGACTGATGTGTGATCACCATTGATTACCCACTGCCCAAGATGAAAGGCTCTAATACCAAATTGTTAGAACCTGGAAAATAGAAATAGAAATAGGGAAGGGGGAGAGAGAGAGAGAAGAGGAGGAAATCTAGAACCAGAATCTGTAATTCTAGATGAATTGGGAGTTAGAAGAGAAAAGAAGAGGGAAGATAGAAGAGAAGAAAGGGATAAGAGGAGAAAAGGCTACAACTAGAATCTAAAACTCTAGTCAGAGAGGAGAGGGGAGAGACTAGAACCAAAATCTGAGTTCTAGGGGAAGAGAAGAGATAATCATCTCAATAATAATTTCGTTTGTCCATATCTTTGATAGAGTACATGTTTGGTATTTATAGACTAATACACTAATTGCAAATAGCCACTCTTTCATAAAACTGACATTAACTAACATTATCTTAAAATAATTGACATAGGACACTTGTAAAACTGACATTAACTTAAAATAACTGACATAAGACAGTAATAGACATAAAATATAATACTAATAAAGGGTTCTGGTTCCTATCACTCTTGGTTGGTTTGTGTTGTGTTAAGGACAATTTTTTTTTTTTACCATACCCAGCAGCCTGTTACATTAAGATTTTCTTGAGTTTTTAGTGAATGTTACTATAGCCCTAGAGAATGGAACCTTTTCTCTTGGTTGAGTGCAGTGATTTTGGCTCAAGTAAGAAGTGTATATTATTGTTATTGCCTAACCTTGGCAAGCTGTTCAGTGTTTTGGTTTAGTCGGAATGCTTGGATTTTTAGGGGGAAACTAGTATCATTAAGGTTCTTTAAGACAAGGTTGTTTTCATGGTTTCTCTTTAGTATTCAGTGCTTACGTGGTTTTACTCATAAGCTCCCTCATTCAGAGAAGGATTGATAAATAATTCTTCATTGTTATTTGTTTTTGCATTGGTTACTTATGTTTCCTTCAAGTAGGATACTTTTTTCTTTTCAGTGTTATTTTACATTGGATGCTTTTCACCATTCCCTCTGTATATATTTAGATTTTTTTATGACAGAATGAAGCAAAATCTCTCCCAACATTGCAATGCCCAATTCATTCAGCATATTAGTTTTGAACATTATTTTTTTTGGCAGCCAGTAGAGCTTTGGAGTGGGAAACAGATATTTAGTGTTCTAATACGCTCTCATGCAAATGTGAGGACCTATGTGAGTCTTACTGTTAAGGAGAAGACCTACAGCACAAAGCTTGACGACCGGAAAAGAGAGTTAAAAACAATCTGTCCTAATGATGGGTTTGTTTATTTTCGCAACAGTGAGTTGATATCTGGGCAACTTGGAAAGGTTACTTTAGGTTAGTTGCTCTATACTCTTTTTCCCCTTTTTCTTCACTTTCAAAATGCTGATATTTGTTCAGTTATAATTGTACAAATTCATATGTCAGTTTTTATGTTCTTTGCTTTTGAAGTCATAAATTTGGTGGTGTTATGTGCTATGCATGTATATCTGAATAAGGGCTTTTTTCCCACTTTCAAAGTCTGTCTTCAGCTGCTTAAAATAATGATAAGCATGTGGATCAGAAAATTATTAAACTAAATTTAGAATATGCTAAATCAGCTTGTATCTGTCAACTAGTCATTCCAAGTTCTCTCCCCTCCCCTCCAATCTCTACCTGTTTTGTTTTCATCTCAATTTAAATTCAGATAATCATCAGTGCATTCCAATGCATCATCTGAAAAGGATTCCAGTCCCTTTGATGTTCCTCTACAGATCCCCCCCCCCCAAAAAAAAAAAAAAAAAAAAAAAAAAAATCATTTGCTGAAGCCCAACAAAAAAAAGAAAAACCTATTCTGAAGAAAAGTTGGCAGAAGAAATCTATGGTTGGAAGCCTTTGCATACTATTCTAACCAATGACACCTCAAACCAGCAAAGGCTGCACACTTCCAAATGCAAAGCACTTTATGCTCTGCTTGCTTCTTGAAACCACAATTTTGATAGTTAATAAAGCCATGAGATCAACTTTGGCACCTTTAGTTTTAATAACAAATCGACAACAGTCAGATGAGAACCAAAGGCAGCTTTGACTTGTCAGTCACAAAACTGGCAGTGGGACATTGGGCATGGTATTCTGCCTTTTTGGACACAAGCAGAAAATGACATGGAGACAAAGCTTGTTATGAGAAGTAAGATGGAAATTGAATAGAGATTGCCAGCATCAAGTATTGCAGTCTTTAATTTTGTTGCTATTACATACTACTGAGAGAAAGATATTTCTTCTTATTGTTCCACATTTGGATTCAAATGCGGAAAATATATTTCTGAGTTTTCTGTTCCACTAACCTGTTTTTCTAAATTATAAGCTTAACATTTATGTTAATTTTTACTTACCTGTAGTGGAGGTTAAATAGTAAGTCTGTTTTTCCCTCTCAGTTTTTTGTTTAACCTTTTGCTTGCCTTTTTTCATTTTTTTTTTTGAAAAAAACTGCAAACAACTTTATGTCCATATAAGTGGGTGGCCTGATAGTTTTTTTTTTTTTTTTTTTAAATGTCAGGAAATGGAAATAAGGATGGACTTTTCTCTGTGCTACTCAGAGACTATAAAGCCCATGCTGCAGCCTCTTGCATGAACCGTCTAGCTAAGTTGAGGTAAATATCTAGCTTATGGTTGGCATTATTATGGTACTCCCTCAGGTTCTTTTTGTAAGAAACTTTTGGATGTATTCTTTTGTCCTGAATATAGGAAACAATGACCTGTTGTTTGGTGTATTTATTGAAATATTCGTTTTATACCCTCATTTATGGAGTTTGGTCAGGTTAGTATCATTAAATACCATGCCACAAGGTCAAACATTCAATGTGGGCATTTTTGGAATGAAAATGGAATCAGTGACATATTTATGAATCTCAACTAATTTTAACTGCATTTGTTTTGAATGAGTTATTTATTTCTTATAAAAAGGACCGGAGGTAGTAATCCTTATAGCTAGATATTTGGGTTTGTCAGTTCATTATCTTATATTGCATGTTTCATTCCCGTTTTTTTTTTTTTTTCCCCTTTTTGACTGGATGAATTTGCTTAGCATTGTGCAGTGGGAAGATAAGTACGTGTTTTCTCTAATATTGTATATATCTGCTGTAATTTCAGATTATTTTAATAATTTAATATCATGTTCCTGCAACCTTTTTAATTTGTGTGGTAACTAAGCAGTTTTAGATCAGAGTGATAAATTTAAATACGGATCCACTGATAAAATTTTGTACATTGAATCCTCGTGATTGTTTGGTACTTTATGAAGAAGTTGCCATCTAGGTCACTGTTCATACTTCTCCTTTAATTAAACCTTACATGTTACTGTGCTTGATGCCAGGGAATTTGAAGAGTGTCATTCAGATTTCATTAAATTTATATTTGGTTTTTTGAGGACTTGCTAAGAAATCAGAAGTGTGTTTAATATTTACATTCAATCTTATTGGAGGGTTTTAGCTTGATAGCATTCTTTATTGTTTTGCTTTCTTCATCAAGCAGGTTTTCATGTTTACCATTTTTGTTTTGAAAATTTGAATATTATATATCATATAGGATAGTGAAAATATAACTTCTGTTTACAGTGGTAAGCTCAGTTATTTTGATATAGTATTTTTCATCCATTGTTTGGGTTGATTCTACCCACATAATGTACATGTTTTCTTAATTGGATGCAGTGCTCGATGGATAGGCAATCGTGGGTTCTCCATAGGCATTGATGATGTCCAACCAAAAGAGGAATTGATCAAAAAGAAAGATGAAACAATTTCAGATAACTACAGAAAATGTGATAATTTTATTGAGGCTTTCAATAAAGGAAAGCTAGAACTCAAAGCCGGTTGTGATGCTGCTCAAACATTGGAGGCTCTAATAACTAGTGTATTGAATGGCATTCGAGATACTGCAGGGAAGGTATTTATTTCTCTTTTCCTAAAGCAGAGATTGTGTGTTTGACGGTCGATTTTCCGGGGCTTCTCTGGTAAATGCCACTTGTTTCTTGAGTGGTGACGCTGAATCTTTTGTTAATAACTTTTGCTATATTGTTTATAAATAAAAAGTCTTTTTTTTTTAATATAATTTAATTTCATCATTAGGTGTTAATGGTTTATTCCATCACTTTTTCCCAGGTTTGCATGCAAACACTGCACTGGAGAAATAGTCCCTTGATCATGTCACAGTGTGGCTCCAAAGGATCTCCTATAAATATCAGCCAAATGGTTGCGTGTGTTGGTCAACAGTCAGTTGGGGGTCGTCGAGCCCCCAATGGGTTCATGGAACGGAGTCTTCCTCATTTCCCAAGAAAAGCAAAGACCCCTGCAGTATGTTTACTTTCAGTTACACTGTACTCTTTTGTTGAATTTTTATTGTATGGTATATAGGACTCAATTGGCACACATCCTATTGGATTGCAGATTTTATCATCCATAACTTGAAAAGGAGTCAAAGTTTCATTATATATCTAGAATAGCGACGTAAACTCTTTATGCTTGCTCATTTTTTTTGTTTTGCTCCCTTCTTTATCTAACTAGTGGAAAATTTTGAGGATTTCTTTTATTAAGTATTTCAATCACTTGGTAATTGGTACGGAGTATTATTATCTACTTTAGTGGCAAGGTTTATCCAGAAGATTGATCATTAGATTATTGTGCAGCATAAACAAATGTCATTTGAAGAATTGTGGAAAACTATTATGTTTGACCAGCAATTTAAGCTAGGTAATGGACACAAATCCTACCATATGAATAAAAAATATTAAATAGAAGCGCTTAATAAAAGAAAAAACAATAGATAATAATTGCATGTGTCATATGCAATACAAAGAAAGGGAAAAGACTCTTTACTAAAAAAGGCCAGCTGATCATACTGTGTTGCATTTCTGCAGAGTTGATACACACACCCGTCCACTGACAGAGCAAGAGAGAGTGAGAGATAATGATTATAATTTGCATGTAGTTGAAGTCAGACCTATTATCTTGCTCACCATGATTTTGAAAACTTATTGCGTATTGTCATCAATTGCTGTCTCTTCTATTTACAGCACAGCAGTACTCATAAATCACTGCTAGTGGTTATTTCATTTCATGCCACGTTGCAATTTGGGTTACTGCTATCAGTTACATTGAAGTGTGTTATGTTGCTTATATGCAGGCAAAAGGTTTTGTAGCCAATTCCTTTTATAGTGGATTATCAGCTACTGAGTTTTTCTTCCATACAATGGGAGGGCGAGAAGGGCTTGTTGATACTGCGGTAGGGTACATATTTTGAATCTAATATTCACAATATGCCCTAATGAAAGTACTTATTTCATTTTAATAGTTTAAAATCTTTAGTTTGTATATTATATGCTATTTTAACTTCCAACTTTCAGAGCATTAGGGATAATAGATAGACTTGCAAGCAGCATGATACTTTTAATCTGAGCTAGCTAAAATTTTTAATATGGTTCACATAGGGCTTCATGCTTTTTCATTTTTTCACTTGACCTATTCAGAGTTACTGTATGGAATTTTGCCCATGCTTCGTTGTGCTCAAAACTATTCATGAAATTTTTTCTTAAAGTAACAGAGTAGCATGTTATGAATACTGAAGCCTTTTTTAGCATAAACGGTGGAGAATCATTGACTCGGCAAAAATGAAAGTTGGAGCCATTTATAATTTCTCTCTGGTTTGTGGCTGTGCAGGTGAAAACTGCTGACACTGGTTATATGTCTCGTAGATTAATAAAAGCTTTGGAGGACTTGTTTGTCCACTATGATAACACTGTAAGAAACGCTAGTAGTTGTGTAGTCCAATTTTGCTATGGAGATGATGCCATGGATCCCGCTGGCATGGAAGGAAAAAATGGAAAACCTTTGAATTTTGAGCGGTTGTTTTTGAAAAGCAAGGTCTGGAAGCTGCTTTTATTGTTTTACCGAGATTCAGAATTATTGCCTTGGGATTTACTGCAATTGTTTTTCTTTTAGGCTATATGTCCCAGTGATGGAGATGATGAAATCCTATCCTCCTCTGATGCGTGTAAAGTAGTGCAAGACAAACTGTCAAAATTTGGTATGTTGAAAGAGAAAGGAGCTTCAGAAGATGATATAAGTTCTGAGGTGGGTTGCTCTGCCGACTTCATCAATTGCCTACAATCCTTCATCAGAGATAACATCGGAGTCTTATCAGAGAGAGATGAAACTTCTGTTGGTGATGACAGTAGAAATCAGAAAAAATTTATTCAGAGGATATCTGGTATTACTAGTAGACAGCTAGAGGTATCTATGGACATTTCCTTTACATTATACCTATTTTTCCTGTATTGAAAGTAGTTTTGTTTTCTATTGGTCTTGTAGTTCCTTCTATGTTCCTACATTCGTATCAGCTTTAAAATATTGTTTTAGCTTTTAACCTGCTTCTCTCTTAGGTTTTCTTGGATATATGTCTTTCTCGATATCATTCAAAAAGTATTGAGGCTGGAACTCCAATTGGTGCCATTGGTGCTCAAAGTATTGGAGAGCCTGGGACACAGATGACCTTGAAAACTTTCCACTTTGCTGGAGTTGCAAGCATGAGTATCCTTGACTGATCATTTTTTACTTTGATTGACCACTGATGTTATGCTTCTCTGGATTGCTCCTTTTTAATCAAAAGCTTGAAAGTGTTTATTAAAAAAAAAACAAAGTGCTTTTAGTACTAAAAGAAATTCCTTTTTTTGGGGTTGGGTGTCTGGGGCAGGGGGACTCTATTTGCTTAAAATGCTTCACCAAATGGATCTGTTCTATTTAATAATTTCCTAGAGCGTAAGTTGTCTCTTTCTTGGTCCAAATGGTATCCCTTAATTCATCTTTAGATGTTACTCTTGGAGTTCCACGTATCAAAGAAATAATAAATGGCGCCAAAAGAATCAGTACACCTATCATTACTGCAATACTTGAGAGTGATGATAATGCTAATACTGCAAGGATGGTAAAAGGTCGCATTGAGAAAACAAACTTGGGCCAGGTATGCACAAAAGAATAGACTTATATCCTGATACATGGCGAAAGCCTCAAGCATCAAACAAACCAAATTATTCTTTCATTCACACCGACCTCGACATATCATTTTCCTATTTTGCTTAAAGAGGCTAAATGGACTCTATCAAATTACTTAACTACCCTAAGTTTCTAACTATTTACATGATTGTCTCCTGATTCCTAAGTTGTCATATTTGCAGAGCTTGAACTTAATGGAGATGCCATTGAGACTATAGTAATTAATTAGTGATTTAGAAAATGGACTATATTATTATTAGGATTCAGTTGGTAATTTGATGATGGAAGGTTTTTCCTTTGGGAGTTGGGATGAAGGTAGTAGGGTTTTTGTATTAGAGGGAGTGCCCATGTATAATTGGTGCTGCTTAAGCAGCTTCTGTAGCCAAAATAGAACATAGGATTTTACAGTTCTTTATCTTCTTACTCTTCTGTCTTTTTTCTCAGCACCGGTTTATAAGTTTAGTTGGTTTTAAATGATATCTCTGGTAAATAGCTTTATGGGAGGATGACCCCTATCTTTCTTTCTTACTTGGTTTACGATGAGGATATTATCTGTTAAAAGCATGTTTAGTGAGTGGTAAAGCAACCTAACTTTTCATGAATGACAATATGAAGCTACCTTAGCATTCCTCCGATACAGCAATGGAAATTTTCTTGATTAGGACTATTTTTTATTGCATGTTATTTCACTAATAATAAGTGGCATCTTCCTTCAATCTCGGTGGTTGATCCAGGGCATATTTATGTTATGTGCATTGGAGCCTAAGGCCCCCTGCCCCGCTAATTTTTTGTTGTTGTGAGTGTTTAAATAGTTTTACTCATTGGGCTTTGTATCTAACGGCATAAGTGAATAAGTGGGTTAGCCAAAAGAACAATGCATGACTAGCCAAAAAAAATAAAATAAAATAATTACTTGGTGTCTAAATGCAATGGGGGTTAAGAGGCAAGAAATACTTCCTCTTATCAACTGTTTTCCCACATCTTACTCCTTCCAGTCCTGTTATAGTTGACTCTGCGTTTTTCTTTTGCTTATTCTATTTATTATCCATAGGTTTCAAATATGTAGTATATCGTTTTTTTGGTGGTATACTTAAGGTTAGAGGTTTTTTCCCTTTTTGTATTTCCCCTATTAAGTCAATTTTATAATCTTGCCCGAGGGTTTTGAAAGTTGTTCTCAATATTGAATGGTGAGATGGTTCATCTAGTGCATTATAATTGTATTTTCGTCATTTTGTAATGCCTCCTCAATTGGGCCCCTGTTTTTCATTCTATTCTTCAATTTTCTGTTCTTTAGCTCCAGTAACGCATTGTAACATTGTGCAAAACAGATAGCAAAGGGCATAAAAATTGTGATGACTTCTAGATCAGCAACGATTGTTATCACACTGGACATGGAAATAATCCGAGGTGCACAATTGAATATAGATGCTAATATTGTAAGGGAATCCATTTTGCATGCTCCAAAATTAAAATTGAAGCCAGAGGTAATTGATCTCCCTAGTGATTATGATTTTCTCACCCTTCAATGCTTCCTATATTTATAGCTTTTATTGTTTTGCAGCACATTAACGTTTTGGATGTCGAAAAGCTTGCAATTGTACCCCAAGATGCAGATAGAAGTAAAATCAATTTTCAACTTAACCATCTAAAAAATTTACTTCCATCAGTTGTAGTAAAGGCAAGTTCTTATGATTTTATCAATGGTTTTGATACTTGATGAAGACATTTTAGTGTTTTCCGGTCTTTCCTTTATTTGTTAAATTTATCTTAAGATGGGAAAAATATAATTGAGTTTTGTCTCTGAATTGCAGGGAATTAAGACTGCTGAACGTGTTGTTATCAGTAAAGAAGAAGATAAAGAGACAAAGATGGAGAAGTTCAAGTTGTTGGTAGAAGGGTTAGTTCATAAGTTTGTCTTTAATACGATCATTTGTTTAAGCTTTTTGCTTTCTTACTTCAATCATACACATCTGCTTGGAGACATTATTTTCTCAAGCTGTGGAGTTTAACTGGAACTCTGCTTGTTCATCGTATTGTTTCCTCATGTTTTATTTTTTCCCATAAATGCTACCAAACGTTGTCAATTATTACGCCTGATTTGTGTGCTCTGTTTGACATTGCTGCCTTGCTGGATACATGTGAAATAACCTCTTTAATTTATGTTGTAGTATGACCAATGCAAGAAAGAAAAAGCAAACAATTTTGTCACTGTAGTTTATGAAATTCATTGGTATGTCTTGGTTGGAGAGGGAATGATTTTACCTTTGTTAAGTAGTTTGGTTATTCAAGGGCAAGTCTTACAAGTAAAAGAATATGTGTTTGTGTGTTAAAGATTAGTTCATTGTTATGATTTTGCTGTCTATCAGTTATTACTGACCTTTATTTCTAGGAGTCTTTTGTAATTAATCTATGTTCTTAGAGTATTATAATTTACAACTAGTGCGGGTCTCATGCATTGCGCAGAGTTTAACGAATAAGCTATACCCTTTATGATCATGAACGATATGGTTTCTTAGAGTTTTTTATACAGTATATTGATTTATAGATAAAGGAGAAAGGTATTGATAGGAATAATAATAGTAATAGGGATAATAACTGCCCTTCACCTCTGTTGGTTTATTCTAGGCGTAAGAAGTTGAAGGAATAGGATAACTATTATCAGTTATGTTATCAGTAGGATCAGTTAGGATCAGTTCTGTTATCAGATAGGGGAAGTTATGTTATCTGTTTAGTTACAAAGGCAGTTATTTATGCAGTTATGTAGGAAACTCCTTTTATATAATCATGTATTGTGTTTTATGGATTATGAATGAAGAAGTATTTTAGAAAGTGTTGTGTTGACTAGAGTTAGATCCTGACTCTAGAATTGCCTCATATTCATCTTCCTATATTTCTGAATCTGTTGGTTCTATCAACTTGGTATCAGAGCAGACAATCTTAGGACCTGTAGGAAACAATGGTGAACACTCGAAATTCCTCATATGAGGAAACTCCTTCACAGCAACCTTCCCATAACCCAGAAACTCTTCTCACGTCTAACCCACAAATCGAGCCAACCACGATTCTGTTGCAAACACCACCAGAAACTGGAAATCCACAATTATCAGCCATCATGGCACAATTGCATCAGATGAATGCTGAGATTAACAACTCAAGGAAGCAGAAATCACCCACAATTGCTCAAGGAGAATCAAGTCAAATTAACCGAGAAACTCACAACGAGATTGATGATGGTGAAGATCCTTACTGGCACAAAAACAATTCACGTCGTCCTTATTCAAAAATCGAATTTCCGAAGTACGAAGGAGGAGACCCCAAGGGTTGGATTCTAAGAGCAGAAAAGTACTTCCGGTATTACCAAACATCTGAGGACTTGAAAGTTGACATAGCAGCAGTAAATCTTGAGGGAGACGCATTGGATACCTTTACTTGGATACCTTTACTTGGATATCCTCTGGAAGAACCGTACAGTATTGGGAGGAACTAGTGCAGATTTTTCAGGAGCAATTTGGACCCGCTGAATTTCAAAATCCTGATGCCCATTTATGTAACATTAAGCAATTATTCTCAGTGACTGAGTATAAACAGGAGTTTGTTAGACGACAAGCACAAGTAAAGGGATGGCCGGAGCATTGCCTCTTAGGGGTTTTCATTAATGGCCTCAAGGAAGAACTGCAGGCGGATGTTAAAATCCATAAACCACGCACTGTGTATAAAGCCGTGAGCCTTGCTTTGGAGTTTGAATCCAAATTAAATTCCCAGAATACCCAGAAGTCCTACTCACGATACACTAATACACGTGGCATCAAAAACCCCAACCGTGATTACAAATCACAAAATCGCAATGCAGTCGGTTACACAAACTCCACAAATCTCGGGAATTATGCACCGAGTAACTCGTTTAGTGCGAACAATCAGGGAATCAATATTAATTCAAATTCTTCCTATCCCAGCGGTTCGGCGTCGGCGGTTTATTCCCAAAATTCAACTTTTGGAAATTTGAATTTTCCAAAATTGCTTCATTCGGCCAACTCGTGCAATTATCCAACAAATCCGCAGGGTCCTCGACTTTCAGAAACAGAAAAGCAATATCGACGGGATAAGGGCCTCTGTTTTCGGTGTGCAGAGAAATTCACGCCTGGGCATCGCTGTGCTACGTCAACATTGCGCATTATGGATGTGTCCGATGATCAAGAAGAGTTACCAGATGTTCAGGAAGAAGAATCGTAACTTGATGAAAATTTTGCTGAAATTTCGCTGCATGCTATTCTAGGCAACACGTCGGCATCAACCTTAAAGGTACGAGGTACTGTAAAAGGGAAAACACTTCTCATTTTAATTGACTGCGGTTCAACACACAACTTCATTTCCAATAAAACTATTGAAGATCTCCAATTAAGTCTTCATTCTCTTCCTTCCTTTGGTGTTCAAGTTGGTGATAATCGCATGGTTCCTTGTCAAGCTGTTTGTAAGCAATTAGAAGTCAAAATCCAAGATGTTACCATTACAGAAGATTTTTTCCCTTTTAATTTAGGGACGGTTGATATGGTACTGGGTGTCAAATGGCTGGCATCTTTGAATACCGTGGAGGCTAATTGGAACAAGTTATTCATGATATTCTGGTATAATGGAAAGCGCTACAAATTCCAAGGAATTCCCCAGAAAGTAACGTCGGCTTCTCTTTGCAGTTATGTCTGTAATAACATGATTCAACAGTTTGATCTCTTAGAAGAATTGCTACTAGTCTACTCATCTGTGTTTACTGAGCCTCAATCACTACCACCATTCAGACAACACAGCCATGCCATACCTCTTATACCCACTGCCGTACCTCCCAATATTCGTCCTTATAGATATCCCTTTGCACAGAAAGATGAAATGGAGAAGCAAGTGGCTGACTTGTTACGAAAAGGCTTCATTCAACCTAGTGTTAGCCCTTTTGCCAGTCCGGTTCTGTTAGTAGCAAAGAAAGATTCTACATGGAGATTCTGTGTAGATTACAGGGAACTTAATCGACTCACCATCCCAGATAAGTACCCAATCCCTACCATTGACGAGTTGATTGATGAGCTACATGGAGCCAAGTTTTTCTCAAAAATAGACCTACGCTCTGGGTTATCATCAGATCAGAGTATTTCCTTCAGATGTGCACAAAACTGCATTCGCACTCATTCCGGTCATTACGAATTTATCGTCATGCCCTTTGGTCTAACCAATGCACCAGCTACTTTTCAAGTAGCCATGAACGATTTGTTTCGGCCTTTTTTGAGGAAGTTCATACTAGTGTTTTTTGATGATATACTTGTGTATAGTGAAAGCTTTGAAGCCCATATGGAGCACTTGCATACCATTTTCCAACTCTTACAGCAAAATGAATTTTATGCCAACCCCAAGAAATGTGATTTCTTGCAACTGGACATTTCTTTCTTAGGCCACATAATTTCTGCCAAGGGTGTTGCTGCTGATCCGGAAAAGGTAGCTGCCATTAATAAATGGCCCTTACCTAAAAATATTACTGAACTACGAGGATTTTTGGGCCTCACTGGTTACTATCGAAGGTTTGTGCAACATTATGGGCAAATAGCAAAGCCCCTTGTGGATATGACTAAAAGAGATGCTTTTATCTGGGACAATAATTCATTAACAGCCTTTGAAAATCTCAAGGCAGCACTCATCAAGGTCCCTGTTTTGCACTTACCAGACTTCAATAAACCCTTTATTGTGGAATGCGATGCTTCTTCAACTGGTATAGGTGCAATTTTACAACAAGAGGGCCACCCAATTGCTTATTACAGCAAGGGACTGTCTGCATTTCATCAGCAAAAATCTGTCTATGACCGCGAACTTTACGCCTTGGTGATGGCCTTACAAAAATGGAGACATTATCTGCTTGGACGCCAATTTTGGGTACAAACTGATCATTTTAGTTTGAAGTACCTCTTACAACAGCGTGTCACTACACCAACCCAACAACGCCTTCTATTGAAGCTACTTCCATTTGATTTCCATATCAATTACAAACCTGGGATAACCAACCAAGGAGCTGATGCCTTATCTCGCTGCCCTCATTCTGGAGAGTTTTTCCATTTGGCAATACCACATGCTTCAGATTTTTAGAATTGCCAATTCTATTACAGCGAGACACTTTTACTAATCACATCTTACAATCACTCCAACAAGATCCCCATTCAGTACCTAATTATACTGTGGTAGCTGGTAAAACTCTATCATAAAACCAGATTAGTCTTGCCTGCAAAATCCACCCTTACTGCACTATTGGTTTCAGAAGCTCACACATCTCTTATTGGAGGTCACGGTGGTGTTAACAAGACTTTAAAAAGACTGCAGCAACACTATTTCTGGTGCAACATGAGAGAGGAGGTATCAGATTTCATTCAGCAATGTATGGTGTGTCAACGCAGCAAATACATACCTCAATCTCCTGCAGGATTACTTCAGCCCTTGCCAATTCCACAACATATTTGGGAAGATATTTCATTAGATTTCATCACTGGTCTGCCCAAATCTAATGGATTTGATGTCATCTTAGTCATTGTTGATCGTTTCAGCAAGTATAGCCATTTTCTTGGTCTGACTAAGCCTTTTACTGCAAAATCAGGGGCTGTTCTTTTCTGCAAAGAGGTGATTCGCCTTCATGGATTCCCTAAATCAATCATTTCTGACAGAGATCCTATTTTTCTTAGCTCTTTCTGGCAAGAAATGTTCAAGCTATCTGGGACAAAGCTTAAAATGAGTACATCCTACCATCCCCAAACAGATTGATAAATTGAAGTGGTCAACCGATGCTTAGAGACTTACCTTCGCTGTTTTTGTCAAGATCATCAAAAAAGTTGGTATCGTTATTTACATTGGGCTGAGTTTTCTTACAACATAGGTTACCACACATCTACAGGGTACACTCCTTTTAAGATTGTCTATGGCAAGGACCCTCCAATCTTATTGCCATACGTCCAAGGAACCACTCCTATTGCAGAATTGGAACTCTTTTTCAATGAGAGAGATGCTGTTTTGGAATTAATAAAGACAAATTTATCAGAAGCTCAAGTCCAAATGAAGGCTCAAGCTGATTCTCATAGACAACCAATGGAATTTCAACCAGGAGATTTGGTCTTCCTTAAAATTCAGCCCTATCGTCAACACTCCATCTCTACTCAGCGGTTTACCAAGTTATCGGCGTGCTATTTTGGCCCTTACTCCATCGTCCGACGGATTGGAGCTGTTGCTTATGAGCTTCTCCTTCCTCCAGGCTCACGTGTTCATCCCATTTTCCATGTCTCATTACTCAAGCAGGCTCATGGGTGTGAAACGCAACCTTCAGTCCAGCCACTCCCAGTCAATGACAATTGGGAATTCACTCTCCAACCAGCAAAAGTGCTGTCTGCCCGTGTTACAACTGCAAATGACCTCCAAAGAGTCAAACTGCTCATACAATGGCATGATAGACCACAAGAAGAGGCCAGTTGGGAATCTTATGACCAGATTGCAGATCAGTTTCCTCTTTTCAGCCTTGAGGACAAGGCTGTTTTCCTAGAGGAGGGTATTGATAGGAATAATAATAGTAATAGGGATAATAACTGCCCTTCACCTCTGTTAGTTTATTCTAGGCGTAAGAAGTTGAAGGAATAGGATAACTATTATCAGTTATGTTATCAGTAGGATCAGTTCTGTTATCAGATAGGGGAAGTTATGTTATCTGTTTAGTTACAAAGGCAGTTATTTATGCAGTTATGTAGGAAACTCCTTTTATATAATCATGTATTGTGTTTTATGGATTATGAATGAAGAAGTATTTTAGAAAGTGTTGTGTTGACTAGAGTTAGAACCTGACTCTAGAATTGCCTCATATTCATCTTCCTATATTTCTGAATCTGTTGGTTCTATCAGGTATAGAGCACTGGAGTCTATTTTTCTTTAGGCCTTTAAGCTGTCGAGTTTGCTACATTTTTTGTCAAAATCGTAATCTTCCTGTTCTTTTGTATCCTATTTTGTTTGAGGAATACTTGGCCCTTCTAATTTTTTTTTTTAAATATTTCTATGTGATAATATTCGTATCTAAGAAGCTGGATATTGATAGAGCACAATCGTTTAGTGCAATCCATATAATCAAACCCGTGATTGTTGTATTTTTATGTAACAATAATCCTTGTATCAAATATGTATTGACAAAAGAGAGGTTTCTTGGCAAAATAGGTTTCCAATATGGGAATGTAACAGCAGTAATGGACCATTTATCCTGTGGTGCTTTGTAGTTAGGGCCGTAGGGGATAATATCAGTTGAAAAGCGGTTCTGATTTCTTAGTATAGTGGTGTTGATTTCAACACAACCATTAATATTCATGATGATTGTAATGGAATATATCAGAATGTTATCTTATTCATGATAAACGTATATGTATTTATACAAGAGAGAGGAGCCCCTATACATAATGGCTCTTAATGTAGGATCCCTAATTATATGGGATTTGATTACAATCCCATGATTACATATATTTACATTAAAGCGTATATATTATTTCCTAACACTCCCCCTCAAGTGGAGCATAGATATTGATCAAGCCCAACTTGTTACAAAGATAGTCAACCCGAGTTCCATTTAACGCCTTGGTCAGAAGGTCACCCAATTGGTCACTAGACCGCACATGCCCGGTAGAAATAAAGTTTTCCTTGATCTTATCGCGTACAAAGTGACAGTCAATCTCGATGTGTTTCGTACGTTCATGAATCACAGAGTTGGAGGCTATGTGTAGAGCAGCTTTATTATCACACCACAACTTCGCAGGTAATGACATGGCAAGACCAACTTCCTTCATTAATTGGTGAATCCACACAATTTCCTGCACTGATTGAGACATGGCTCGATACTCAGCTTCTGCACTTGACTTAGAGACCACAACTTGCTTCTTACTCCTCCATGATACTAAATTTCCGCCAACAAACACACAATATCCTGTGGTGGATCTTCTGGTAGCCTTCGAACCCGCATGATCTGCATCACAAAAACATTCAATCTTGTTGTGGCCATGATTTGTATAGAGTACACCACGACCAGGTGAGCCCTTCAAATAATGTAAGACATGTTCCAAAGCTTCCCACTGAGCAACGGTTGGTGCAGTCATGAATTGACTAAGCACACTAATTGGAAAGGTCACATCGGGGCGAGTTACCGTAAGATAGTTCAATTTCCCAATTAGCCTACGATATCTCTCAGGATAGGCAAATGGTTTGATCTTCTCTGGGTCAATTTTCTTTTGTACATCCTCAGGTAGCTCTTCAAATGGTATGCGGTCATCAATGTCCAAGAAGGGATTAGGAATCATGGGAAAGCTACTCGGTGTTGCCCCGAGTTTCCGGTTTCTTTTAACAGATCAAGAACATACTTCCTCCGAGTCGAAGGATGCCTTTCTTGCTTCTCATAACCTCTATCCCAAGGAAGTACTTTAAAGGACCCAAATCCTTTGTTTGGAAATGAGAATTGAGAAAGGCCTTAAGTGATGAGATCCCGAAGCATTGCTACCCGTAATAACAATATCATCAACATATACCACTAACAGAATCATCCCAGCATCTGTCTGCTGATAAAAAACAGAATGGTCACACTTACTCTGACTGAGACCAAACTTCTTAACCACAGAGCTAAATCTGTCAAACCAAGCACGAGGGCTTTGCTTCAAGCCATACAAAGATTTTTGCAGATAGCATACCTTCCCACGCTCCCCCTGAGCAACAAAACCAGGTGGTTGCTCCATGTATACTTCCTCATGAAGGTCACCATTCAAGAATGCATTCTTGACATCTAGCTGATGAAGATCCCAACCATAATTGGCTGCCATAGAAATAAAGAGGCGAACAGAGGACAGCTTTGCCACAGGAGAGAAGGTCTCCGAGTAGTCAACACCATAAATCTGGGCATAACCCTTGGCAACCAGTCGAGCTTTCAAACATTCCAAGGTGCCATCAGCCTTTGTTTTGACTGTGAACACCCACTTACACCCGATAGCCTTCTTTCCAGGAGGTAAATCAACGAGAAGCGTGGTGGGCCCATAACCCACAGGTCCCAGGATCGGAACCTAGCTCTGATACCATGTAATGGAATATATCAGAATGTTATCTTATTCATGATAAACGTATATGTATTTATACAAGAGAGAGGAGCCCCTATACATAATGGCTCTTAATGTAGGATCCCTAATTATATGGGATTTGATTACAATCCCATGATTACATACATTTACATTAAAGCGTATATATTATTTCCTAACATATTTCCTAACAATGATATTGCTTTTGGGAGCATGAAGAGATCATTCTATGACAATTACTTCCGTTGGTTTCAATATACCGTTTTAGCACCTTTGATAATGGTCTTTGGCAAATTATAATTTATTTAGGACTAGTTTCTGACAAATTTGCTGACTGAAATCCATTTTTATGTGAACTAATTAACCTATTATGATTAGATTAGGGATGAAGTTGCACATTGATAAGTTTGAAATACTGTATATGGGGTACTTAAGTGTGTTTGTTCTTTCATATCAATAGCAAGTTTTTGGAGGAGAGGATTCCCTACTTCACTTGGATGGCCATCAATTGGCGTCAGAGCTGGTGGTTGGCTATCTTGTAAACGGTTTAACTGTGAAGGCTTATGATTGATGAAGAAACCAAGTGAAGTGTCTCAGTATAACTGCCTGGAGATTTGCTCTCCAGTCCAAAGAGGACTAACTGATGGAAACTAAAATAGTAGTAGCATGAAATGTTTTATTGAGTACTTAATTGGGATGGTCCTTCCACTTCCGTAGTTAGTTTTTGCAAGAGTTTTCCACCTCACTTTGGTTCCCATTAGATTATGAGATAGTTAACAAAGGAACTTTTACTTACCTGAATGAATTTTACAAAATAACCTATGAACTGATTCTGCTGTACACAATTTATCTAAAATTAGTTGCCAAACATCCTTATGGCCCAATGATGGACATTTTTTATTTTAAGTTCCAGACCACTCTCTCGTTTGCCACCTGTTCTCTTCATTGCCTTATATTCGATTGAGATTATTCTAGATTTTTTTGGGTTAACATTCCATAGAGATCCTAGAGCGAATTGCAACTTATTACTCGATAATTACTGGAATTTTAGATCTTTCTGTTTCTGTGGGTTTGTTTTCCTAATCGTGTTTTTTTGTCATGAGTTGCTCACAGGATGATAAAAAGATAATTTGTGCCTTTGGGTTGCAATTCTTTACATAGGATTCCATGATCTCTGCTGAGTATGTAAGTTGCATTATGTGGCTTATATTGTTGACACATCTTAATTTACTTGTGGTTTCTTTTTCCAGCACGGGCCTTCAAGAGGTTATGGGCATTGAGGGGGTTAATGGAAGTAAAACTCTTAGTAATCATATCATTGAAGTAGAGCAGACTCTAGGAATTGAAGCAGCTAGAAAGTGTATCATTGAGGAGATAAAGTTTACAATGGGAAGCCATGGAATGAGTATAGACATACGCCATATGATGCTTTTGGCTGATGTGATGACCTTCAGGGTGAGTCATTTGAAAATATAACAAGTTATGACTGCATCTCTGATTTCAGATTACATATTAGATTTTGAACTTATGAAACTGATATATGAAAATAGGGTGAAGTCCTTGGAATAACTAGATTTGGAATCCAAAAGATGGACAAGAGTGTATTAATGCTAGCATCATTCGAGAAGACTGCAGATCACCTTTTCAATGCTTCTGTGCATGGGAGGGATGACCAGATTGAAGGAGTGACTGAATGCATAATCATGGGCACACCAATTCAGATAGGCACTGGAATGATCAAAGTTAAACAAAGGTAAGAAGTGAATGCAATGCTTGTAAATGAGTTACTTGTGATGCTGGGTTTTCAAGGTGGACCTCTGCTGTACATGCATCTGCAGACATAATTTTTTATGGGCAATATAGGACTTGCAATTTACATGCAATTTTGAAATGAGGGTGCTCGCTTAATTTCACAGTCATGGTTTAGGGTTTAGGGGTTGGGCCGTGGGGGAGTTTTTGCATAACTCAAAACAACTACTTTTACCAGCTGTGGCCCAGAATTTCTATGAATTTATTATGGGTTTGATGAGACTTCAGCTGCAAAAATTTATAACATATGCGGTTATTAAACTCTTTGTTTTACAGATTGGATCCTCCAGCGCTGTGTCAGGGTGCCGATCCTATTCTGTCTTGAGTTCATAGTTGTATAGTTGCTGTGAAGATGAGGATTATCATGTGCAGAGTGCTCTGAAGGTTTAGAAATTCAGTTTTTAGCGTGTCTGCTTGTTCTTGAAATTACAAAATCTCCAATGGCTCAACGTTTTTATAGAGATGCAGAAATTTCAAGGCATTAGAACATCATGTCCCTAACAGTTTTTGGCAACTAACGTAGCTGAATTGATGGAAAAGGCAAGAGTATAATTGTATAGAGGGTTTACATTTTATAATTATACTGCTTCACTTTTATTTCTCCAATGGCACCATATACATTCAATTTTATCAAATTAGACTGATTCAAGAGATAAAGATCCCGTATAGTTTTTTTTTTAAAAAGGAAAAAAAGGAAAACCATTTTGCTGCAGCACCTATACTTTTATTTAATTTTTAATTTGATATATGTGTGTATTTCTCTTTTAATTAAATTATTTAATTTGGCTCGGTTAGCATCGTAACTTTACTCTGATAGCATTGTTAGCCTTTGTACAGAGACTATGTCTGAAAAAGGATTTTAAATACTACGTAGTACCTATATTAAAATACATGCATTAAAAAATAGTAAAAATAATTACGTTCCATCAACAATTGCTCCCAGTTAAAAAGCTGGGGAAATACTAGTTGATCCTAAGGCCCATAATTATGATGATTGTCAAAAGGATTATACGTGCACCATGAAAATAGTTCGAGGGATGAAATCAGATCGGGCCACTGAGTTCAATCCTAATTGGAGAATTAGCCTGTGGTATATGATAGCTTTAGCATCAACATCAATGTCAACAACTCAACATGTGTAATAATCAGGCGTTTGTATTGTATATTACACGTCGCATGGAGTGTGAAAAATAAATTACAAATTTACAATATTTGACCTATGGAAGTGGTTAGTTTCAGGTCATATGAAGTTGTTAATATTTTATTATCAGTATAAATTATAGAATTACTATTTATAAGTCACATAATATGATTCACTTTTAATTTCATACAACCTAGTCCAATATATAAAACTTCATAATACTGCATGATGCACAATTTGAGAATGTTCAGAATTTTTATTTGAAGTCAAGAACTGATTAAGCAGTATAAACACTTTCAATTTATTTATTTTTAAAAGACATTTTTCTTTAAAAAAAATGATGACATTTTTTCAGAATTTTTATTAAATGAGTATAAACACTTTCAATTTATTTATTTTTCGATTTAAAAAAAAAAATTCGATGTAAAAAAAACGAAAAGAAAATTGCATTCATATCCCAAGCTAGAGAAAATAATAACAAAGGTACCTTAAAATCTCCAACCAATTCGCAGGCAAGTTCCATGGGACAGTTAAGGTAACATATTCCAATTGTACACAAAGAAAAAACCAGACAAAATCAAACCCAAATTCTTCGTCCTCTCTTCCCCGACAGCGCCAATTCCTCCATCCATGGCTGCTCATTCAATTCTTGATTTGTATTGTTGCCAGATAATCCATCTGATTATTTAGAGCTTTCTAAATGGCTTTTCCTGAACCAATCTCGGTTTCACGAGATCTTATTGCTCCTTCGTCTAATTCCTGCCCTGAGCTGCAAGGGTTTGTGTAGAATTCATCGAAGGTATGCCATTTTCTCTTCTATGGTTGATCCCCTAAGTGCACATTTCGTCATGAATTTTCGTGGGTGAGCGAATAATATACTAACTTCTTTGCTTGATCTTTGGTCGGAAACTGAAATTTGGGAAAATGGAGAAACTCCGTTTGAGAGATTGGTGTCGGATTCAAGGTTGGTTTCACTTACACGGGAAGTCTTGTAGATTTTGATGATAGAAAAGTGGAATAGTTAATTTGAAACTGCCATTTTTTAATTAAATTGATTATGCTTTAAAGGAGGGAAATAATTATTGGAAGGCTCAGTTATTCTTTCTTTCATTTCTAACTCTGAAAGTACTGGTAGTTACACGAAAAGACAAAGTTAAAGAGTAATTGAGGAATTGTTTTCTTGAGTTATCAATGATACAGATTTCATTATAAACAACTCAGGCAAGCTTCTTTTGTTACTGTAACTGGAATTTTATTTACTAACTCTCAGAACTTCAGAGTAAAACTGTTGAAATGAAGCTCAGCGGCACATCTTGCCTTGATATTTGCAGGAGCACTCAAAGTTTATCTTTAAGGACTTCTATGGGCCCTTTAGGATTTACTCAACAACTTGAAAACAGGAAGCTAGAGACTGTACCTGAGGATGTGATAGAACTCTTTTTTCCTATCTGAGATTTATTCAAGATGCTATTTATGAAGTCAAAAAGCATCCATGAATTAAACAGGAAGCTAGAGACTAACTGAGAATGTTTACAACATTTATTTTCTGTGGCATGTCAATCGTTATAATTGAAATCACAATTATACTTGGTAGAACTATCTAATCAAATCAAAATTATTAACGTGAGTTTACTTTGTGGCTGTTGTTAATTTTATTACATAGTGAGCTGCCTGGTTTGGTTATTAATTTTGTTACAATGCTATTTGTAGGGACTCTTGTGGAATGGCATGTACTATCTTGGTGACAGATGTGGAATGGAGCTGCGCAAGATGATGATGGTTACACCATGCCTTACTACTCAATGGAAGAACTCTATGAATTGAATGTTGGGTTCTTGTGGTGGCTTGTCACTCATATGAAAAACATACATGGTGATAAAGTTCTTTCTTTGGTGCATGGCTACAGTCAAAGGAAGAGAACAAAATAAGCTTACAAGTTGGATTGTAATTAGGAGTAGTCGTGAATGTTTGTAACTCAATTTATGATTAACGTTTGGACTCATTGTAATGACTTGATTTTAGTAGTTAATGAAGATTATGTTGACTTTTTGTACATGAGTGGTTATTAATATCAAAGCTTTTATATATACTTAGTATTATCATTGCAATATATCCAGATTACGTCCATGGCGATGTCAATAACAATTCAAGGAAAGAGCAAAAACGACAACGCCTCTCCATTCCTGGTCCCTTTCGTTTCCTCTATATTTCGAATCGTCTACACTTAAATTTGTCAACTTCACGGCGGGGGAAAAAAGAAAAAGAAAAACCAAAGCCGAAGAACGCCACTAGTAATGTACAAAGATGATTTAATTTCTTTTTATTTTCAGTTATTTTGAGAGCTTTACAATACCTTTCAGGTAGGGTAATCACAAACAGTTATTTGCAACTGGGAATCATCCTGCTCAGCTGAATACTGTCTGATGAAAGCCCTTCTCCACCAAATCTCAAATGCCTTCTGAATATTGGGACAGTCGTCTCCTTTGTTAAGAAAGCGATCAAACCAGTTGAGTAACACAGCTTGCTGTTGAAGTAAAGGCAATGTGAGTATGGTTTGGCTTAATCCGTCCTCAACCAACTTCCTATCAACGGCTCTGGAAGATCTTCTTATCCATCCAAAGTCTTCGTAAAGAGCTTCTAGCCATGTCGACAACAAGGAAAATCTTGTTTCTTTTGGCACCAGCACGTGTCCCCTTCCGATGGCAATACACAGTTGAGCTGTGATCCTACTGATCTCATGGCGGTATATGGTTGGAATTTTTGAATGAAGCGTGGCAAGCTCTTTCTGATCTGCCCATATTTTGACAAAATCATCACCCATTTTTTTACCGATTAAAATTTCAACAATCCACTGGATATTGTCTGCTTCACGAGTAATTTCACTCATCAAAACTCCTCGATTTTGATTCTCGTCCATGCTAGTAGCTTCAGATAAGCACAGGACAAGAGAACTAAGGCATCTATGGCAAAGATGATAGAGCGTGTCTTTAGATACATCTAGTCTGCTGCTATCATCTGATGCTTCTTTAAGCAAACGAGATATGAGGGTTTTCATTTCCCTACGAGCTTTGTCATCTTTTGCCTGCAGCACACCACTCAGCAGGCTCACAAAGATGTCATCGGTTCTGACAGAAGTAGATGGGTCAGATAATACTCTGAGAAGAACTTCGGTTCCAGGGTCATGAAGCTGAAGATGATCTATCTGAGATATGACTTCAGCCTCTTCATCTTCGGACCAAGGAACAGCTTCTAAATACTCTAGGCATGACATAACACCTAGGTCAAACATCATAGCTGCTGATACCTACAACAAAAGTTAAGCAATATTAGAAAATAAATACGTCACAAGCCTAGAAATAAAAAATGAACAACTAAAAAAAGAGATGAAAAACAAGGATAACTAAGTAAACAAGTCACTCTCAGGGTTACCTATTCGCAAAATGCCGATGAGATTCGATCAAAAGATGAGGATGGATCTCTTTCGGCAAGCACAAGGCAGATTGACCCCCTGAACAGGGTAGATATTCAAGGGAAGAGAAAAATGGATGCTCGACATCGAGTATCTGTGGTTCTCTGGGAAAGTATTAAGTTGTGATGTGACCGTGTGTATGAGTATATGCTTTTGGGTTGGTAAATGGGATTTTAATTTCCTAGATTAGCATGTTAGGAATTGGAGTTCATCATGATGAGAAGCGCCATCAATTGGCCGAATATCAATTATCAGAAATCAAACGGAATGTTCCTAGGTATATTAGTTGTCATATACTATTTAACTAATCATTTTCCATTATTCAACTGAAAATGACAATGAGCAAATGCTTTAAAGTCAATTTACTGATTCGAAAAGGAAACCAATATTTCCAGGCATTTGTGCTAAGCAAATAAAGATGGATAGACCAGAGGAAGCATTTACCTTGAGCAAACTCAAAACCTTAGAAACCCCTTCACCCATCAACCTCCTCTTCAAATCCTCAAGGTACATCAATACCACAGTTTCAACATACACCTCCACATCATCACAGTCGCTAATCTCCACCGAGTGAGAGACCCCACGATCACATCGAAGCTTCTCAGCGAAGAACCTGCTCTTCTCAGTAAGCACGCTCTTGTGAACGTCCATGGAAGCCTTAAACCCGTCTCTCGCAATAACCGTAAGCCTCACATCACCAGGTCCTCCCCAATTAGGGTCTCGAAACGGCGCTTCATCCAGAAGCTTCGACACCCGATCTTGCAGCTTTCGACGCTTATCGTCGGGTAGCTTCGATTCACGATTTTGCTCTTCTGACATCATTTCGTAGAGGGTTTGGCTCTGACCAGGACGAGTCTGAATCTGAGTTAGGGTTTGGGATTGAGGCGACGCCGGGAAAGGGGGTGGAGGTGAAGGGAAGGTCTTGGAGGGTGAGGATGAAGGGGAATACACTGTGGAGATAGTCCTGGAGGGCGAAAAAGAGAGAGTTGGATCTGATATGAAACCCTGCTTTATCATGGCTGAGACCTCTCTGGATTTAAGTGCATTTTCGCCCGCCATTGAAGCTCTGTGCGCCTCACAGAGCTGTGAAAGGCGAATGCAAGAACCTTGTACTGAGATTTCTTGAGCACCAAGAGAGAAAATACAAATGGAAGAAAAATTCAAGTGGAATTAAGATCTTCCCAGAAAAAAATGCAGAGAGATTAGATTGGGAGAGATAGCAGAGACACAGACGGGAAAGAGAATCCAAGAATGTAGCGTTGGTGCGTGCGGGAGGGAGAGTGAGGATAGAAGATATAGGATTTTTTTTTTTTTTTTTTTGTTTGCCATAGAGAAGATATAGGAAATGGATCTATATAGGAAGCGGTTACGGTCCTCTGCCCTTAGCGTCCACTGCGATCCAGCGAACATACGTCGACGAATAATGAAGTGACAGACGGCCCCTTTTTCTAAAAAAAAAAAAAAAAAAAAAAAAAAAAAAAAAAATCGATCCATCGTCGATGTATAACTCAAGTGATGATGACGTATGGAAGACCGTAGCCACTTCCCACTGTACAGTGAAGTAAAACACATGAATTGTTGGTAAAAAAAATAAATAAATAAACAGTAAAACACATGAATTGGCAATTGTGCAAGTGAGTCCAGTGTGATGAGAACCAAGAATTTACGAAGCACCAATCACAGAAAGAGGACAGACAGTTTAATAAACTTTCACATCTTTCATTACAGTTTAACAAACAAACATGCGTACTAATGCAAATATAATTTGGCAGAAACAGGATTTAATAATGACAAAGAGCAAGAGCCAAGAGCTCTATGCTCTGACCAAAAGAAAAAGTAGACTCTAATGGCCCATCAAATTATTGCATATCCGTACAAAATTTGACCGAAACATATCTACTTTAGAAAAGTTTTAAACTTGAATGAACATGTTAAGGCTGAGTAAATATAAGTACAGAAACTCTATTAACCTACCGATAAAAAAAAAACCACTCTTTCTTTTCTATGCCCCACTCCGGACCCATTTAGAAAGGGCAAAAATAGGCTCTATATTCTTCTCCTTTCTTGGTTTGTTTTTATTATAATCTGGATTGGTGCTAATCCTCTTCTTTTGAGGTCACTGTTGAGTGTTTGATGGTCCCAAGGACAGGCAAGTTGAAGGAGAACTAAAACTTTTGGGCCAATTTACGTTCTTTGATGTCTTGACTTTCCATTGGTAAGGACGTTATAGAATTTAGAGAACCGAAACCTAATCAATGGTTTGGTTCATTTGAGGTGCAACTTAACTAAGATCAGTGACAAGTATAACTAGCTGTATCAACGTTAAAACTTAAAACTCAACACAGAAATGCAGAATGATGATGAAAGGAGAACAGTAAATCTCTGTTATATAAACTTAAGAGTGAAGGCTGATGTGAAAATTTTTTCTCCATAGGATTACAATTTGGGATCCGTGAGCACGTGACCACAATGCAGGCAGATTTACATCATTTAACATTTCAAATCTGATAAATACCTGAACATATTCATTTTTATAATTGGATGTGTGATTTATTTAAGGGAAAACAATAAAAAAAATATCACTTAAACTTTAAAATTCTGTTGTCTACAAAAGCAATGGGATTAACAACAACAGTAACATAATTGACAACTCGTTTTAGTGGAAATCACTTATTTAAGATTTTGAAGTTTAAGTGATATTTTTTTAGATTTCCTTTTTATTTACTACTATGTCATTTTATCTTACTTGTATTATTTACACTGCTTAAATAATTTTTTTTCTCTATACTTTTATTCTTCTTCGCATTTCTTCTTCTTTTGTCATTTCTCTTTTCATAATCAAAGCTTTTGGCCAAAGCTTCTTGAAGTGATATTCAAATTAATTTTAAAATTACAATTTGTTACTTGAATTGATCTTCAAATCAAACCTTTTTAATCTTGGGTGATCCCAAAAAAAATTGATAATACATAGAAAAAGACAGCCAACCTATTCCTAAGATCATGACTCAGTTAAAGATGAGACCCGCCTTCCATAACCATCCAAATGTAATCTGTTAATAATTTAATATTTGTAATAATTTAATATTTGTCTATCCAAATAACAGAACAATGCGATGATGACGTAATGAATAGCCGACTCAATGTGCTAATCTTTTCGGCCCAACAAAATGAGTTTTGTTTCTATTTTCTGGATGATCACGTGCAGAAAAAAGAAAAAGTAGGAGTAGAAAGCAAAGCGGAGATTGCATGTAAGCCCAAGAGGCCCAAGATCAATCTCATTGGGCCGATTATTTGGTCCAAACTTAAAGCTCAAGGGTCGTTGCAATTTCAGCTGCTATGCGTTGTCCAAATTAAACTCCATCTGATCACAACGGGGCAATTAATAATTTTTCTTGTATAAAAAATAATAATAATTTTCAATCTCCCTTCCCTTTTAATAGCATTCAACTTCGCGTCCTCCTACAACAAATATCACTTCAACCATTTAATTAAACGCAAAACCATAAATCCAAACTCTTTCAGATCCGAACAAGTCTCAGTACAAACTCTCCCCAAAGCAAACACACGTGTCCAGTATTCCCAACCCCAAGAAGAACAGTATTAGGAAAGGAGAAATTAGAGAGCCACAAACCTCAAGAAACCAGAACAAAAATAACTGAAGAATCCATCAATGTCCTCGGCACATCAACGCATGATACACCATAATGGCTCTGCCTCTAAAAGTGTTATCACATGGCTCGTATTTATCATCATCATGCTCTATTTTCTCCACTCTTCTTCCGACCTCTTTGTCTCCCCCTTCGACAAGCCACATTGTCCTAACACCGTAGACCTCGCTACCTCCGAAAACCGTCGTCGGACTCAAACACCACAATCCAAATTGAAGAAAAAACAGAGCTAAACGAAGAGAAAACAGAGGACGAAGAACCAGAAGACATAGAACCAGAGCAAATCGTAGTTCCTTTACCCCCTGAAACACTACTTCGTATACCTCCCACCGAGCTTAAACACGTCGTTTTCGGCATAGCAGCTTCCTCCAATCTGTGGAATCACAGAAAAGAATACATCAAAACGTGGTGGAGGCCTGGCGAAACCAGAGGAGTCGTATGGCTGGATAAGCGCGTGAGAGTCCAAAGTAACGAAGCATTACCGCAGATTCGAATCTCTGCTGACACGTCCAGATTCAAATACAAGAACCGTCAGGTGATAATTCATCTAATCTTTCCATCGAGTACGAAAAAAATGTATACGCATATATGTACACATTGACTTATAAATATTGATATACACGTGATGAAACGGAACCTCGTCAGGGAGACAGATCGGCATTGAGGATATCGAGGGTGGTGTCGGAGACACTGAAGCTAGGGATGAAGGATGTGAGGTGGTTCGTGATGGGAGACGACGACACGGTGTTTCTGGTGGACAACGTAGTGAGAATATTGTCAAAGTACGACCACAGGCAGTATTACTACGTAGGAAGCTCGTCGGAGAGTCATGTTCAGAACATACATTTTTCGTACGCGATGGCGTACGGAGGAGGTGGATTGCTATCAGCTATCCATTGGCCAAAGAGCTGTCCAAAATGCAGGACCGTTGTATCCAGAGATACCCTAGTTTGTATGGCAGTGATGATAGAATTCAAGCCTGCATGGCTGAGCTTGGGGTCCCACTCACCAAGGAACCTGGCTTTCATCAGGTCTATCTTATAACCATTGCTTTGAAACCAAAAAAGAAGACTCTAATTGTTTTAATTATACTACTTTAATATATAGAGTTGAATTTTTTTTAAAAAAAAATAAGAAAGCTAAATACATTACTTAATTATAACATATATTGTGCATCATTAGATTATATATAAGTATATCAATAAGACAAATTAGTTTAGAAAAAACAATAAATATAAATACTAAAAGTAATTTACTGCCTCCGGTCAATAATATAAGATAAATTTAGAAAGTTGATCTTAGTCCTAAATACAAAACATAATTTTTATAATTTTCAATATTTTTCAAATTTATCCTTTGATACTCCTTAACAATAAATATGAGAGAAGGGGAAAGAGAATTAAAGAAGGTGACGAGGAGTTTTAGAAACACGTGTTATATTAATTAATTTCTTTAATATAATCAAATTAGGTAAATATGTTTTATATTAAGGATCAATAAGAGTATTTAACTTCCTTAATCTCTTCAAAAATTCAACTCATTCCTATATTAAGGACCAAAGCGTAATAGATATTTATAGATATATTATATACTTGAAATGAATTGATGTGTGTGGTGTTCTGTGATGCAGTATGATGTATATGGAGACCTATTAGGGCTACTAGGGGCACATCCAGCGGCGCCACTAGTGACGCTGCACCACCTGGACGTGGTGGAGCCAATAATTCCACGAATGAGCCGAGTTAGAGGCATACAGCGACTAATGGAATCGGTGAGGCATGACTCAGCGAGTGTCATGCAACAATCAATATGCTACCACAAGAACAAGTACTGGTCCATCTCAGTGTCGTGGGGCTACGTGGTTCAAGTGTGGAGGGGCATATTATCACCAAGAGAAATAGAAACCCCGTCAAGAACGTTTTTGAATTGGTACAAAAGAGCAGATTACACTGCTTATACGTTCAACACAAGGCCAGCGTTCAGACACCCATGTCAAAAGCCCTTCGTCTTCTATATGGGCAAGACTCGATATGACACCTCAAGGAAACAGATCATTGGCACTTATTTTCGTCATAACTCTAGGCCTCCTTCGTGTCGCTGGAAAATGGACTCGCCCCAGAATATCAATACCATCGTCGTTCTCAAGAGACCAGATCCTCTTCGATGGCAAAAGGTACGATTTCTTATCATCATCAACACAAACTTGTGATTCGCGCGCTGATGCATGCTACATATACGTATAGTTATTCCCATTCATTCTTCTTAGTCATTCGTCTTAAGATATTATATGGAATATGTATCATTTTTATCTCAAAAGTTTTGTCTTAGGAACACCGGACACCCGAAAGTTTTTTTAAATCATTTTGCTCTAGAAGTTTAGAAAATGGAGCAATTTTGCCCTAGCCAGTGATGATTGTTAAGTCTGACCATTAAATCCATGTGGCACACCACCTCATCGTCCAACTCAAAGCACCATGTGGGTTAAGTATCATTTTTTCCCTCAAAGTTTTGTCTCAAGAGCACTGGGCACTCTGAAAAAAAAAATTGAATCATTTTCCTCTGAAAATTTATAAAACGGAGCAATTTCGCCCTGATTTAATAGACTTAAACAGTCAACAGTTAGTTGACCTAATTATGATGACGTGGCTCAACCATATAGAATTAAATGCCGCATAATATTCCACCCATTATATATGCCACGTCAACAACTCATATTTCTCTCTCTCCTCCCTCTCGCTTTCTCTCCTCCCCGTCGACATTGACCCTGTCACTAGTGTTCAATCCAAAGGCATCACCATCAACCCATAAACCAGCCTATCCCTCCGGCTGGAAAACTCCCCTTGATTAATTTACATCCACAACAACGCGTTCTGCACATTCTCGGGTTTTATCCATTTTACCAATACATCTCAACACCATCGCAGCCGAAGCAAATGCCCTTGTGGTGTCCATTGAACGATTATTATAAATAATGGGCGAGGAAGAGAGAAAGCGAAAGAGAGGAGAAAGAGAGATGAGGTGTTGACGTGGACATAATTAATGAGTATATTATTATGTGGCATTAATTTAATCCTATATAATAGAGCCACGTCAGCATAATTAGGTCAACTAAGGGGGTCTTTGGTTTGAAGAGAGGAGAGGGGAGAGAAATTTTTTACCTCATATTAACTAAATTGCCTATAAAATTTTTTCAATATTCCAAAAAATACAATCTCAACAAAAAAGAATATTCTTCTTATTAATGACAATTTGGTCAATATCCTTCCTCCCCTCCCATCCCCTCCCCTTAAACCAAACATGCTATAAGTTTGAAGTATTAAGGCGAAATTGTTCCATTTTCTAAACTTTTGGGGCAAAAATGATCCAAAAAATTTTCGAGTGCCCAATGCTCCTAAGGCAAAACTTCTGGGACAAAAATTATACTTAACCCATATGGTGCTCTAAGTTGGATGATGAGGTGGTTTGCAACATGGATGCCATGTGGATTTATCGATCATACTTAACAGTCATCAACGGCCAGGTGGAATTGCTCCATTTTCTAAACTTTTGGGGCAAAAATTATTTCAAAAAAAACTTTCGGGTGCCCAGTGTTAGTTCCCTATTTGTGTTTTGATGATGATTTAGGTTGTGTTTTGATGATGATTTAGGTTGAAAACAGTGTATGTTTAAGAAATGTAAGCAAAATAATTTTAACTCAGTCAAAATAATATTCACCCCCCTCTAAGTGATATTTCATCTTCACCCACTCCTAAGGCAAATCTTTCGGGACAAAAATGATACTTAATTCGTTATATTAAATTTAATATATTCTTGTGTTGAGATATTATATTATATATGTTATGTTGATGTTTGAATTGGATTTGCAGTCACCGAGGAGGGATTGTTGCAGGGTTTTGCCGGCACGTAAAGGATCAACCATGTACCTTTGGGTGGGAAATTGTCGAGATGGCGAGATTAGTGAGTTGTAGAGCACTGACGATAAGGAATTAAAGTGATTAATTAAATGGACAAGCTTGTCTCTAAATAACAAAAGGTCTTGACCTCTACGGATGAACAAAAGACCTATCGACTCTGCGATCATATGATGAGGCCAAAATATTGGAACCTAACCCTATTGTATGCCTACTCCTAACAAAGCCTATAAGTAGCAGCCGTATGATGATAATGAACTGTATTATGTATCAGAACCATTATTTTTCTTGATCAACCGAGCACAAAAACGAACATTTCACATATTTCCTATATAAAAGCACTTCTATCTGCATTTACTAGTGCGAACATGTTTGGTGCAATCCAGCGTCTTCCCTTTATCCTCACTGATGAATATAGCTGTTCGTCAATATTAGGTTTAGTGTGAAATCTAACACAATCAAATTTGATCCATCCTACTACTGTTACTTACTCATAAGCCACTAAATTTAAGAAAAATTATATAATAATTTATTCATCATGTCTAGTGACATCTAACACAATCAAATTTGATCATATCCTACTACTGTTACTCATAAGCCACTAATTTAATTTTAAGAAAAAACTATATAATAATTTATTCATCATGGCTGCTCGATCTGTAGCACTGCTATCTTTTTATGGGGAGAAAAGTTCGCTCAATTGATAAAAGAATACAATTTATTTGATCAATTTATTTCTTAACTTTGAAAATACTCATCGATCACTGTAATAACGAAAATAATCAAAAGAGCAAGTGATCAGACGTGTAAAATGTTCAAGGAAGATCCGATGTAAACAATCCATATTATTTAAAATTTTCCATTATATTCATATTAATACACCGAAATTTGTGATTTTGTAAGGCATTAGATGCCCAACCTATCAGTCATTACTCCAAATTTTAACTATTTTTCCTTTGATTTTTTTAAAAAAATATAATTAGTAAATTGCAATAATTAAATTTTAATCTATCAAATAAATGTTATCAATATTAATATCTAAACAATATAAATCATTCAACAAATAAACACATTCATTAATTAATAATAAAAACAAATAAACACAAAGAATATGTTTTTTCCTATTTTTTCAAAAAATATTAAACAAAAGAATTGCTTTTGTATGCCCACGACAAAATGCCTTTAATCGTAATTTTGTATGTTAATTAAATTCCTTCGGTTAATGCATGATTTTACCGATAAGTAAAAATAATTATACTTATTTTACACTAAATATATTTATATTTATTTATTACTTATATAATATTGTAAGTGTTTATTTAATATGAAAACATCCCTTCTTTAAAAATTTATAATAACTAATTATGTGTTTTAATACGAATAATAATAATAATAAACATAAAAAGGGTTATAGTTTAAATTAAAAAAATCTAAGTAATTACAAATAAATACATTCATTAAATGGAAGTCTAAGTAATTAAATTTTTTTTTTTGTAGCAGGCCGCCCGAGGCCCTACAGTTGGCCCGAGGCCCTATAGGCCCTTGGGCAAGCGCCAATTTCAAATTTCTCGACCTAGCCCGAACGCAGGCAGGGGCTAAAAGTCATTACTCCTTAGGCGCCTATAATTATTAATTAATCTTTCAATATATAAGGTCTTTTTTTGCCGCCATCGATATACTCCATTGGTGTTTAATACAAAACATGTTTACCTAATTTGATTAAATTAATTAATGAAGTTAATTAAATTAGTTAATATAAGATATATTTTCTAAAATACCTCAATCCTCTTTTTTTAATTTCCTCATTATTTTTCCCCTTTGATTATTGTTAAGAGAGCATTATTATGAGAAAATTAAAAAATTAAAATTATGTAATAAATATGTCTTATATTCATATCAATAGGGGTGAGTATGGTCTTAGACGCTAAGACGCCCGCCCAAGCCAAGAAAAAAATGCCCAACCCCGCCCTAAAAAAGGTGGCCTAGAAAAAATTTAGGCGGTTTTGGGTGGGCTAGAAGAAATTTGGCATCGGGCGGGGATCGCTTTTGCCCATTTGGCCCGCTCGGAAAATTAAATATATTTAAATAAATATTTTTCTACATATATTATTTTATTTAAAATATATTATATTATTATGTCTAAATATATTATAAATATATTATATTATCTTGTTATATCCAAAGCTTTGAAATTCTATGAACTGTAAACTAAAATTAACTAAAATCTTTAAAGAGTAGGATAAGGTGTTTACTCTAAAGCAGCGAAAGTTCCTGCGCTTTTTGCACCCCAAAAATTGTCAAAAGTTTTTTATCGGACAGCCAAGATTGCCGCAAAAAAGCCAAATTTGCACCATTCATTCTTCAGTTGGCGCACGGGCGGGGTCTCGCCCTGCGCAGCCCGGCCCATGCCCACCCCTACATATCAATATCTGATTCTCAAATATGTGTTATTGGTTTGGGGAAAAAATGTGTTATTGGTTAAACATATAAACAGTCAGTACCCGTGTTATTCTCGATCGAGTCTAATTAACTCCAAAGGTAAAAGGATAGATCTAAATGGAGGAAGGATAGATCGAAAACTAGCTCAAACAATGAATTAAGGATATTGAACTTTTCCTTAAGAATTCATAAGGAAGGCTAATTAAGATCCAACATAGCGCCTGTTATCTTCTAGCTAGCTAGAGAACAAAAATTGACAACAAGGCACATCACTACATATATGGACACGAAAATCCCAGGAGGTTAATTTTCTTCTTCGTTCGCAGATCTTTCTGACTCATCAGAATTACTTCCCTCATTCTCAGATCGATCTGTCCCAGAATTGTTAAGGTGTGTCCCAGATCCGTCTGAGTCAGAGAGATTAACATCGAGAAGAGTATGATCGTGACGATGATGGTGATGATCTGTCATGGATTTGGGCTTGGAGGGTGAAATTTGATGACGTGGATCATATTTCTGGGAAGCGAGGAAGTTGAGGGCAGTGACGACGTCAGCAATAGCAGGTCTCATGTGAGGCTTCTCTTGCACACACATGGCTGCAATGGCCAGAGCTTGGTACAATCCTCTCACTGGATATTGTCCTTCAAGCGATGGATCCGCCATTTCTGAGAATCTTTTCCTGTCCTTGAACTTTGGCCTTGCCTTCAAAACACACAATAACCTTTTAAAACTTTAACTTCCTTTTATTCAATAATTTTCGACCAATAATTTTCCTTTATGACCTACTCTATCTATTGCTTAATACAAGGTTGAATTGACTTTTTTAAAAAAAATAAGAAAATTAGATAAACTACTGGATTATATTATATGTTGTGTATTATATATTATATATCAATTTATAAATCAGATAATTAATTTAATTTATTCAACTTCTTTAATTTCTAAAAAAAATCAATTATGTCTTATATTAAGCATCATGTGTTAAATCAACTCAATTCGTTCTTAAAAAAACATAATTTTTTTTTGAGAATTAAACTGAGAGTAACGTATAAAATTATCAAATTGAAAGTATGACGGCAGTATGACGCATCCACAAACAACTCCACTTGCAGCTAACTTTATTTCTGCCCAACATACACTAAACAAGGATAATACGACAAGAAAACCAGAATTAACAAAAAGAACAGAGGATTGTACCAAGAAAGCTAAGCTAGATGAGGAAAAGAAGATATATAGATAGATATGGTGACGCATGTACGTACCCAAGAAACGAGGTTTTGTTGTTTGGGAGGCCTTGAGTTGTCAAAAGCTTGTTTGCCGGTGATGAGCTCCAAAAGAACAACACCGAAGCTGTAAATGTCGGACTTAAAAGTTAATTGACCAGTCATGGCATATTCAGGAGCACAATAGCCAAATGTGCCCATAACCCTTGTTGAAACATGTGTGTCTTCTCCACTTGGCCCTACTTTTGCCAACCCAAAATCAGACAACTTGGGATGATATCCCTCTCCTAACAGTATGTTGGAACATTTCAGGTCCCTGTATATCACTGGTGGCTTCATTTTATCATGCAAATATTCCAAACCCCTTGCTGTTCCTGCTGCTATTTTCATTCTTGTGTTCCAATCTAGTGCTTTTCTACCTGCTGGACGATCTGCAAATAAGTATTCAGAAACAACAAGAATAAAATCTTCGTCAACTTCAATTTTTTTATCATAACTTAAATGAGAGTATATGTATGTGTGTGTAGAAGTTGCACCATAGAGATGATTCTCGAGGGATCCCAAAGGCATGTACTCATAAACCAGCATTCTATGTTGTCCCATGGCACAGAATCCTAAGAGTTTGACCAGATTAGGGTGGTCTGCCATACTCAGTGTCAACACTTCCACCACAAATTCCCTCTTCCCTTGATGTCCATCCGGGTCCAGTTGCTTTATAGCCACCACCTACACCACCAGCCCCATATTAATTTTTTTGGAAAAAAAAAACGTAAAAAATTCAATAAAGTAATTTGTAGTGTATCTAGAACCCTGAAGTATTTTGTACCTTTAAATTTTTAATTTTCTCATTAAAGTGAAGGTACATTTATCACTATCTTTTTCAATAGCAACTTCAGGAAAAATAATTTAGGCTGCTGGATAAACCATATATAAAATTATTTAGGATGTTAGCTGAAAAAATATTTTAGAATGTTGAACGAATCACTGATTACTGAACGCAGAAAATACTTAACCTTAGCCCTAAAGTTAATGCATGAAATAAGAGAATTTTATATGTATGAATATAGTTGTGTTGATCTGCTTTTGCCTGATCATGGATATATATATATATAGACGAACCTGCTTGGTTCTCTTCAAGTATCCCTTGTAAACTTTCCCAAAGCCTCCTTCGCCCACCAAGCAATCTGGTCTGAAATGACCTGTTGCCTCTGCGAGCTCACTGAAGGAGAAGGATTTTGCACGATTCAGATCATTAACTCTTCCGTCAATTGGAATTTTGCCTTCTAAATTTAAGGCCTGCAGCTCCGGAGAAATTCCATTAGACTTGGGAGAAATAATTTCCTTCTTCACATTCACGTTCGAGTCTGCTCTAACCTTATCTGTAATACAAACACCATACACGTGAAATATAGATGAGATCAGAGAAAACGACGACGTGACCCTCACATTGATTTCTTATTATATAATAATAATATTACTGGACATAGAAAATCGACTCTGCGAAAAACTATTGCCTGTCGAAGCTTTCGAAAGACACCAATTTGATTATATACTCAAATCGCATCCTATACAGTTTCTGGGAGATTATATGAATACCAGAAACGGCTAGAATATATAATCTGATATCGAATAAAAACAAAAACCAAATTTACAATCGTCTGTTTTATTTTTCAAAAAGACATGAGCTGAAAAACGGACTTCCAGAACGAAACAAAGGATCCGGATGCACTATTCTGTAACGAAGAAATTTGATAACCAAATCCAGAATTTTTACGGAGAAAAAAAAGATGCACAATAATTCCTTTGAATATTTTTTTATTATTATTTTAAGATTCGAATAGCCGTAAAAATGTTGAATCCAGCGATGTATCATCTGAATAACTGGATACAGTTTTCGAGGAGCTGGCATGCAGGGATCGTCAGGAAAATGGGGCGTTCGTAAAAACAAAATGTTCAACAAAAAAACAAAAACAAATCAGAAAACAATACGTCTGGTGCAATTATCGCCAAACCAAAACTATTTCATGTGCGTATTTCTTGAGTCGAGCATTAATTTGAAAAAAAAAAAAAAAAAAAAAAAAAAAGTGTGCAGAACAGAAATGATCTGGAAAATTCACCTGCAATAGGGCGATGGTGATGATGCGTCGTCCTATCGCAGCGAATGATGCTTTTGGAATTGTGATGAAGGGAAGAAGGTTTGTTGGTTGTTGGTTCGCGAGGGCATAGAAAGCAACCCATATGTTTCAGAGAGTAGTGATCGATCGAAGAAAAAGGCAGAAAGAAATCGGAGTCTCAGAAAGAGAGATATGGAGAGAGAGAGAAGCAGGCAGATTCAGAGCCTGGGAAGGCCCCTAGCTAGCGTTGCTTCTTCTCATCATCATGTCGTTCACGGCGTTTTGATGCTTCCAATTATATGGAGCACCGTAACAGCTCTAACAAAATTGTTATATATAAGGTCCCGAATCAGGTGACGCCAAGAAAACGACAAGTAGTGATCTCTCTGTCATTTCAAAAAATATAGTGATATCACGTTGTTTGTTACCTCTAATTACCTGCTAACTCAATGGGTTACGTAATTTCCATATTGAGTCTTACTGATAAATACGTAATTTCCATATTGGGGAAAAATAATATTCAAATTAAGTGCCTAATAATTATTACTAAAAATTGGTGCTCCGTTTTTTATCGAGCACCGCTCCAAATACGACGTGGCGTTTTCTGATTGCAAAAGAGCGAAGTGGGGGAGGCGGCGAGCTAGTGCGCTGCTCCACTTCGCATAAGAGCCTCTTATTTTTTTTTTGGTCAAAGAGGATACCATTAAAATAAACTTCAAAAGAGTACCATTACAAAAAGAAGAACTAAACAACAATCAGCAAAATCAAATGACAACCATAGCAGAACACAAAAACAGCCAAATCACAGAAAACAAATACAACGAAAAACCGAAAGAAAACCAAACAAATAAATAAATTCACCATCCATGATGAAAAAAGTGATTCTTCCAATAGTTAAAAAAAGTGATCAAGTACAACAACACGAGGAGTAAAAAAATAAGGTGAAAGGGGTCGAGAAGCTGGACATGATGAGATAGATGATCTTTCATCTTTATCCGTATAATCATAGAGTAATCAAGTATATTCTAGTCTACTCCATTCCGTGGTAATTATAGAATCAAGTTTATTGTATAAATTGTATTATAAACTAAGTCGTTTCATCGTATAACCATTGGGGCCCGCAAGTGCATTTGTTGTAGGACCCATATAGTTCCGCGTGGACTATGATCGAAAGTTAGTTGGTCAACTAATAGTGATGTTCACGAGTGAGTGAGACACGTAGCAAAATTGAGTATAAGGGAGGCTCAACGCTCAAATGCTTGGCTCTTGACGGCATGCCAAGTGTAGTATTTGATTTTTTTTTTTTGGTGATATGCATAATTTTCCCAATAATAAACGACAGCTAGGACAATTCACGTGGGTCGGACAGCACGGACCAACGTTCTTATCTTTTCTGGTCAACAATAACGCTCGTATTCATATCACCTGTCTTCTGTTTTTAATAAAGTTTACGAAACATTTTACTTTTTCACTGCTAGATTAAATTAAAATTAGTACTACGTGGATGGCAAAAAAACAAGTCCTACGTGATAATTGTATGGTTGGGATGGATGTCAGCCTTTACGCCTTGGCTTGCACCTTAGTTAAATGAACATTTACTTCGAGATTGAACTACCATTTGCTTTTGTTTCTAAATAAACGCTGTATCAATCGTTCAAAAAAAAAAAAGAATTACGGAAGAACGTTCTTACTAATGCATGCTTCTTCAATTCTTTTTTATCGAAGAAAGTTTAAGTGAGTTGGGTCCCCAGGCTCACTGGGGCAAATGTATGCAGTTCAAAGAACACTTACAGATTACTCATCAACAAAATCCCCACACCAGTAGGATTCGAATTCACAATTTTATAGTTATATATGAGTCAACATCTATTCTTACCAACTAGATCAATCTTTATTGACATAATGCATGCTTCTTTCATCTCCTTCCACCTCTGCATATTAAGTTGGAGGCCTGAGTAAATGACCATATTTGCAATTTATTAATACAAAGAAAAAGTTTGTTAGAGGAATAAATTAATTATATGTCCAATAATGTATATAAAAATAAATCACAAGTTTGAAACTGAAAATGTATCATGCAGAAAATAATGATAATAAAACGATATTTGAGTGTTAAGTATAACGGACGTCTCAGACTTTCTTTCCCTTGGCCTGAGGACGCAAGCGTCTAGTCACGAACCATTGTCCACTATGAACCGTTGACGAACAAAACGACGCAGCTACGTCTTGTGAGTGAAAAATGAAGTTCGTAGTCATCAAAGAATTAGCAATAAAGCAGAGAAAAGAAGTTGACAAATAAAAAATGGAGTGAAAGCGATAAGATCAATGTCTTCAAAGTGGAAACAATAATGAAAATCTCAAAGAAATGAAGGTACAATAGCATCCGAGATACCACACATATATTATATATATACATATGTGTGTGTAGATTAAAAATTTGTCATCGGTTTGAAGAGAGTGATAATTTTATGATATCTCTTCTTCTTTTTGAATAATATTCGCAAGCCAAAGCTTGAAAACATGAAATAGGAGCTAGATTATAAGACTCAGCTCCGATATATAAATTTAAAAAAAAAAACTAGGAATGGCAGGATCGATCGATCCTGAAAAACCATATCTAAAGCACCTCTCGGGATAGTTGAAATCATGACCAAATCGGCACCAATGGCAAATGAATGGCCCTTCTTTGCCATATAATCAAGACAAGCGATGTTTTCTCTTGGAGTGTGATGAAGCTCCATGTCGTCTCGGAACAAAAGGTCTCCAAGTCTCCCCAATAATGTCTTTCGAGAGGATATCGCGGGGCAATCTCTCATAAGGATATTGACGGCATCAAGAGAATCGGAGTAAATGACGATGCTCCGTAGCCCCCATCCCAAGACCAATCTGCCTCTATCACGATAAAGATAAATTTCAAGCTTCAATGACGAGAAAGGAGGCCAAGGGGTCGCAGAAGCCCATCAACCGGTCCCTTTATAATTTCTTAGTACTCCCCACATGCGGCTTTATGTTGTTGAAGCACCGATCCGTCACATCGATCCGAACCGTATTCTCGGGAGGGGGTGTCCAAGATTTCTCGTTTAGCTTGTCCGGTTGGAAAATCTTGTGGTTTAGCTTTTGATTCACTCCATTCTCCATGAGTAGAGAATCGCACCTAGGTGTAACATCTCCCTTGTTTCTGTGTTCACTCCCTGAAAAAGAAATTTACATCTGGTTGTCCAAAGGATCCAGCACCCTAGGCTAAAGGTTCTCGCCCATGAGAGGTTCAGAAATCTCCCTTTTCCTGGGTTGTGCTTGGTATTCCGTCGTAGCCAAACAAGCCGCGGAGAAAAACCGAGAGAAATAATTAGGTTTTAAAATAAGTTTCCATAGATTTCAAAGCACGCTCACAATCTCGAATTATGTGAGCTCTTCTTAAATCATATATAGTTTCTTTAATTTGTCGGCCACGATGCTTAAATCATAATATAAAGATTAACTATACGGATACGGATATAGATGATTATTTTATTTGGATAATGGAAGCACCGCGTATAAAATATATGAAAACTTGACTACATCAGCATTTGGTGTTCAGAAAAAAAAAAGTACTTAAATATATAATACTACTGGCCATAAATGCTCCTTAAATGACATGCATATAATTGAATTTTAGAAAGTAGTATTAATAACAGTTGAGTATATTTTAACAAAATTATAACAAACAAAATTCAAAAATAAAAACTATGGTTCCAAAGATCCACTTGCCTTGATTTAATTTGAAAAAAATACTTTGATTATATATGTTTAATTTAATTTCCCCATTTTTTGTATAAATACTTATTCAATTTATATATTATTTTTACTTGTATGATAAATTAAACTCTTAAGACAAAAGTCAAAACGTTCTGATAAATACACTTTCAAGGGTGTTAAATCATGATAAATTTACTTAATTATTTATATGGTGCCAAAGGATTGTAAATTGCTGACACCTAGCTAAGTAAAAAAATAATAATAATAACAATACTGAGGTTTTACTTCAAGCTAGGATGATCCGGTGATGAGAATATATACTCTATCTGATCCTTGTAAAAAAAATTTAGACAGATTAGATATATAATCCTTATTATAAGTTACTAAGTGTGGTATTAATGATATATTTTTTTCAAAAATTGTCTCTATTTAAAGTCAGTAAGTGGGATATAATTTACAGTTTTAAATATGAGTAAATTAAAAACTCAACAACTTCTCTTTAGTTATATGGTGGAAATGTGGAATAGTTATAAGTATTTTATAATAAAAATGGGAGAGAGCACGTACAGTTCAAACGCAAATTCAGCTACCAATTAGTACAACATTGATCTTAGTTTGATATGGACACAATATAATCTATTTTATGTATCTAATGGATGGTTGATGATAAAGAGATATTATTTTCCATTTGCATAGAAATTATGATTTGTTTTATAGTGTATATCCCTCCATGATTATTTTTGTGTTAATTTTTATGAATAAACGATGACTTATGAAACGACTCATCGAAGAATGAAAGTGCGATCTATTATTATAGGGAGAGACATATATCCAACTGATTAGAGCTTTAATTTTTCCACCCAACTCCACATCATCAATTATTCAATTATCATTTAATTAATTTCATCTTTATATATCTTCAATTATATTGAATCATTGTATTCACATTCATGTTTAATTATTGAGAACGAAAATAAAATTATGAAGTGTTATATGTTCCTTCAATTATATTGAATCATTGTATTCACATTCATGATTTGTTGCAAGGGATTGAGATTGTGAATTTTTAAAATTGTGAGTCAAATGTTGTTCGGATAAGTGTTATTGAAGGAGTTGAGTTTTTCTCATCATCATTTTCTTATTATCCCTCATAGTCTCTAAATCATGTTCGTCAAATCAATATGAAATATCACAACATTACTTTGACTTTTCTCTCATCTTCCCAATCAACCTGTCCAGATGGGCTGATGAGAGATAATAATAATAATAAAAAAATGAGGAGAGGATCTACTTCCATTATTGAAGTAAGATATGAGTTAGTATGTTTGCATCAACTGTAACTACTATTTTATGACCAGCATTTTGTTTTTCCCCCAGTTAAAGGACTAGGGTGATTATTGTTGTCCCTTTATTGCTCTCAGATGTAACAGTTGATTTCACTATGTCGCTTGTTCTACATATTTAACCATGTCATACGATATTAAACACGTACATGTGTGTGTGTTAGCTTACATATATATATGGAAATATAATTTAAATGTCGGTCTCTCTGGTCCCTAGCTATGTCCAACCTCGCCCACAAGCCATCACTATCATTCATATTTATGTGTGTGTGTTAATGTCCATAGAATATATATGTAATATACTCCTCTTACGAATAATTTAATCACCATTTGTACATAAAATTAAAAAATAGCAGCTGATGAAAAAAGTTATACTTTCATAATTATTGGCAATGAAAATAAAGAAGGTAATATGAATGAAAACAACTAATAACCTTCATAGTGATATGAAAAGTATAAAACAAATAAATGTTATTTAAATAATATATATATATAAAATTAAAAAACGGAAAATATTATCACTACAATTTATTAGTATAACGTATATATATCGGTTAGAAGTTAGAACAAGAAATATCAGGCTAGCTTGTATACAAATAATACTATAATAACTAAGGCAAACAAAGAGAGGAGAGGGATCATGTCCTAATACAATTTCACAAAACAAAAGACCCTCCGAGTAATTCCCTTTAAATACATTATTCAATTAATTAAACAATAGATAAAATTTCATTCCATCCCCAATATATCATGGAGTAGTATAAGTCTAAGTGATGAGAAGTCTCGTATTGAATATATAAAAACCTGAATTGAGAAATTTCTGTGGTGTGTATAGATAAACAAATTTTTTATTTATTAATATATGTAACATTAAGTTTAATTTACAAATAAGTGTACATGGAAGGACTTGCATACTAATTATTCTTAAATTAAATCATTGTAAAATACTCCCTTCCGACCATACTATAAATCATCCCGAATTACCTTATTAGAATTAAGAAGGTGTTTACCTTATAAAACGTGAAAAATAAAATCAAAATCATATTGATGTGTGTCTTTATTAGAATTAAGAAGAGGTATTTACCTTATAAAACGTGAAAAATAAAATCAAAATCATATTTTGTTGTTGAAAAGACTCTTTTTTTAAGGAAATTAAATAAATTATTTAATCATATTATATGTTGTGTAGATCATTAAATTATATATATTTATAAGTTTATAAGTTTGAAGAAAAAATAATTTAAATATTTTAAAAAAATTAATAATATATAAATATTTTAAATTAATTTAATTATTTTTTTTTAATATATATATATATATATATATATATATATATATATATAAGGTAAATACTGTCATAGAAAGTATTTTACGGCATATAATGATTGTGCGCTTTATAATTTGGCCAAAGAGTCAATAGATAAAATAAGTTACGTGTTATTCCTCTACCACATATTCTTATTCTCGTTTTTATATCGTCATAACTCCTGGGGGTCCATATATGAGCAAGTATACCCAAGATTCTCAGCATGTGTTTTATTTTATTTTGATTTTCTCCAAAATATCGACTGATTTTTAGTATTTTATTTATTGCCATTTAATTAAAAGTATGTTCTTATACGTCTTGCGGGAAAAAATTAAGGAGAATGTCAGTTAAGTTTCAAAACATCAGATTAATAAAAGCTGGGTCGTCAATAAAATCATTAGAAGAATGAATTTCAAATTCGATTCAAACCATTACAGTCACACTGATTGAATTAAAAATTATTGTTGGGTTTTGCATCCATTTGACCCCAAACACCTTTCTTAAGGTTTTATTATCCACGAGGTTATGAATTCTTGAGATATAACTTTTTGTTGGGGACTTGAGGGTATAGTAACACCATGGATTATAAAAATTACTTTTTCAGTTTTTAATGTAAGAGTCTATTGATTTTTTTTTAGAGATTTCAAGAAAGGTTTAAAAAAAAAAATTGTATTACTCTTAAAAATTCACGAAAATAAAATAAATATAATTGTAGGGTACGGAAAGAAACACTTGAAATGAAGAGTAGTTCACTTTACGGCATTTTGCATTTTTTTTTTTAAAATAATAATAAAATCAATGCAGCAATCAGCTGAGTGAGAGAATTTTGTCAAATTCATCACACTTCACACCTGTCTTTAATGCAAAATGTCGCTTCAGAGAGACAGGCGGATCGAGTTAGCTGACAATCGCTGCTAGTCCAGATCATCATGTTTCAGCGAAACCAATAATTTTTATTTTCTCCATATAATATATAATTTGGTTAATAAAAAATAAGAATAAAAGAGTTTTCTAAAAGGTTTCGTCTCATGCCATCCAAATATCTATGTACTTGATTGATTGATTAATTGAGATGGTGATAGAAAAACATATTTACTTAAGATAAAATTCTTCTCACTCATTTACTTCATAAACTGAAAATGAAAATCACGTTGAAAAATAACTTTTATCGTTAACTAAACAGTCCTATATCAAGAGTTTACGCCAAAGGACAATAATAGCATCAGCGTCCAACCAGCCAAGTCCAACACACAAACAAGTTGAAGAATAATAATGGAATCATGCCTTCGATTGAATCAAGTGGGGCTGGGCATGCCGTATTCTTCAGATATCACAACACAAACTCATAGTTTAATGAATGGATTCCGAATTTCCGATGCTCTCCATTAGTTGCAGAGTACATGTTATCCTCAACTGATATTTCTTATCAAATGAATACAGTTAATTATTGACCTATATGATTGAAGGAGATGGGATATAAGAATTTAATTTCCACCTCAACGTGTGGCACCCCAGCTAAGAGAACAGAGTCGTGTCTCCTGTAGACTGTTGGAGAACAACAATACAAAATGCATCGTGAGAAAATTGCGCTTCTTAAATTCATCACTCAGATTTTCTGAACTTGGCCATCCAAGGAAGATACATGTTCACCCCAATTATTATGATTTTACTTCATAACGTCCAAAGTAAATGTTGACTTTTAGGATAAGCACAAAACCAATGCGGGTCGTTGCTGTTTATTCAATACTTAAAATTCATTGGTTTGAATGTTACGTGTATCTCCAGAAATGCGTATTATTGTAGTTTTCTAGAATAGGGATGCTGAGCAGATTTGCTTTGTTGTGTCGCATTTCACTTGTAGTAGCGATTGCAGGAAATTCTCGATTTTGGAACGAAAGGATGGTTGCTTGCTTGTTTTGGATTCTAGCTCGTGATTTTTTTTGTAACAATCAAAATTGAGATTTTTTTTTTTTTTTTTTTTTTTTTTTTTTTTTTTTGTTTACATTCTCAAAATAAGAAAACAGGATTCGATTATCAAGCAAGTGAGAGTTTGAAGCATGAGGACGTAAGCAATAAAAAGATGGGTTTGTCCAAATCTGAGGCGCAGTGCTGCTGTCATGTATTTTATTATTTTTGCTACCTTAACTGGCATTGGGTTTGAAAGAGACTTTACAGCTCAACACAAAAGCTCAGTCTAGAAGAAATACAATTCAGTTAACACAAACTTATGTCAAACGGGTGACAAAGGATAATAACCCTTCTCTCTTGTAACCTCTCGATAAAGTGTACGAGGGGGTAACTTATCTATCAATTTGAACCCAATAAAAGCTTTTAAGACTTTCATGCAATGAGCTCTGCTTCAGAAAAATCATAAAACAATTATCATCTTTCAGTTTCTGGGACTCATGGAAAGCAACCGCGACCTATGAGGCGCGTTCCTTTGTCAGAATATAGTCCACTGCCTCTTCCACAGTATCAACAACCTGCAGAAGCGAGAAGTTAGTTACAAAATAATCCCAGAAGGTATTTTACTTCAGAATGGCAGTAAGGCAATGGTGTGACCAATTTAACATGTTTTCAACGATATATATATAAATAGAGAGAGAAGCCATCATTAATTTATTATTATTTGCCTGATTGAAAACCCAAATGATGAAACTTTTTCCTGTATTATTTTGTTTCTGAAAGTTAAAACAGTTAAGATGTGTGTTTCAAGAAGTTATAAAAATGTGTTTAGAAATCTTATAAAAAATGTTGACAAGATTATTAAATAATTTTTATATCAAACAAGGGTAATTTGGTCACAACATCATGGCATGTTAACAGAAGGAGAAGCAAAAATACAGTCTAAAATTAAAGGGGAGGATACTTTACTGAAACTTTAAAATTCAGGGGAGATTTGTGTGGGTTTTTAAAATAAAGACAATCCGTTTTTTTTTTTCTTGTGTGTGAGTGAGAGAGAGAGGGAGGGAGGGAGGGTACCAGATCAGCTGGAAACTTGTGGTGATTTTCCTTCCCCTTGAAAACCCCAGTTCTCGTGAGAATAGAAAACCAAGGATGCCCACTCTGAAATGAATCATACTCGATTATCGCAGCATTATTCCTCAGCAGATAAATTATGCACCAAACAGGTGAAATATAACTCACAGTCCAAGAGCCAAACCTGTCTTGCACCTCTGATGTCAACTGCAGGATTATCTCCAATCATGTAAAGAGTTTTGAAACACTGAGCACTCTTGTGATTTACGTCATATAGACCATCAAGTGATAGCGTGAGTTGCTTTAACACAAGCTCAGCATTCTTGAATACAGACGGTTGCGGTTTGCCAAAACTTGTATAATCTAGAGCATGAGGGTGAATCCTGCCCGGAGAGCATTCCAAAACAAAATTTAAGTTTCTTACTGAGTTAAATGTGAACAAATGCTACACCATGGTACTAATCTAAGTAATGTTCAATTAGCAGAACCAAAATATAGGAAAACACAAGTTGGATATCAGGCAGTCTTACCTATTGAAGATGGACTCCAGTGCAATTCTGAAAGCTCCCATGCCGAGACGTTCAGAAGGAAAAGCAGTCTACCTTTGGTGCGGCCTCATCAGTAAACATAGTATAGTCTTTTAAAGGAGTTCCATAGAATCTCTATGTTGCTGTTAATATATTAAGCAAAAATCAACTAACCTGGTACTCAAGGTCATCATTTGCAAAGTATAAATGAGGTTGCGGTCCTACATTTCTTCCAGGAAGACCTCCTGTTCTTAAGATGTCACAGAGAACCTGAACAATAAGTTGTGGTCAATCACAGATCTACCTGTTCTGCGAAATAAAGTAACGGATCTAACAGCTATAAAAGAATACAAATTTAGAGACTGAATTTTAATTTGTACTTAAAAACACAAGATACAATTTAAGAACGATTGAAACTAACTAACTATTATTCATGGAAGCCGTTTGAAGTCTATGTCTTAGTTGAATGCTTCTCAATATAGGATCTTTTGGTGAAACATTAATAATCGTATTTCCTTTTCTTCTGTTACCTCCTTTTTTCTACTCCTTCCCTGTTCTTTTGCTTTAATTCTTCTGGTCTGGCTATAACGTGAAGACAGTTATGGTCCATGTATAACCGAAAGCACAGAAAATTTGCCACTTTCAAGGAACATGGCTATAACTTTGTCAACACAAATATCGTATTAAAGATGAAGAACATGCTTGACCGGTTATTTAGATCGGTTGAAAGCATCCATTCAAGAGATGCAATTTTCCATCAAGGAAAGTAACAAGTCGTTTATGATTTGTGTTTCTTCATACCTCTTCGTCACAAAAGAATGTTGCGTAATGGTTAAAATTTATATTGACCATTGGATGCTTATAGTAAAATATGTTTAATTGAACTATAACTATTACAGCCTGTGATTCAAAAGGATCAGCCATAAAGCATTGTAACTAATATATGCCCTACTAAATATTCAAATGTCAAATAAAGAAAATTCACATGGTAAACCATAGAATTTTAGTAACCTGTATGTCTCTGCTCCAATCAACAGGATCACTGACCACAAAAGCTGCTTGAACCCTCTCAGAGCAGACATTATCTCTTGGAGAACTTTCCTTTAATTTTGAACTCTGATCAGCAACTGGCAGGGTTGTCCATTTCTTGTATGGTGCCAGAGGATCAATATGTTCAAAGCATGATGAATATTCATCAATTGAAATAACATTCCTGAAGATAGGAAACAATAAAAACAAAATCATGGGATATTACAGTTAACATTACAATGTTTAATGTTTCGTGAAATATCAAAGAAACCAATTATCTTAAAAATTTACTTGAAGCCATATTCTGACATCACAGCAGCAGGTTCGCCTTTTCCCACAGCGACAATGAGTTCATTTTCAAACCTGCAAACTGAAAAATCTATAAGATAAATCAAGTAAGATAAAATAGGTTCTATCCATTAGAAAATTACAGGAGTATATAGCTTGTTTTGAAAATATGATTGTTCAAACACAAAGCAGAACATTCACATTGCATCTTGCAATGCAATATGATCTTATTAAAATTCAGCATATCATTTTACACCACTTTGAAATGCATACCGATTGACCAATTGTTTAAATGGGGAATGGCCCTGAATGACCTGCATGATGATCAGAGTTAAAGCATTAAGTACAAAAAATCTGTGCTAAGGCCACGCTTGAGGAGAGGATTCATAGCAATGAAGGTAAAAGTAGTCCTTTGGTAATTTGAACGTTCACAGAGAAATAGGAAATGCATGCAGCAAAATAGAATAATATACAAGGAAAACGAGAAAGAAGAAAGTGTGGTTACTATTATATTTTCGGAATACCTGAGAAGATGATATATTTAAGCCTAACAGTCGACTAAGGTCAGAGGCTCTTCTAGATTCAGGATAGCCACCGCCTGTGCAAAGGATAATTCAAGAGCCAAAAAGTGAGGTATTCTGAACAGGCAATGAAGTTTGTAGAGTTTATGGTTCATTAACTGACGCATAAAAATGTTACTAAGAAATCTGACAATCCAAAACTGCAAAATTATAATTACATCACACAACATGGCAGACAGCATTTTCAGCAAAAGAGTTTCTTCAGACGCCTGATCCTTGAGAAGTCTAGTGTTGTAAAATGATTATACTGCCAGATCAAAACATCCCTTGAGGTGCAAGTGTTTAAGTCATACAATGATAATTTTGTAAGTAGTAAGTCACCAAGTAATGATAGAAAATTAATACAATATGCATATACTAATAGTTGATGGAAGTTAGATTCTTTAGAACTCTTTTAATCAGAAGACAGAATTGCACGAGAAAGTAGCAGCTCACCATTTGTCAAGAAAACGAAAGGGACTTTCGTTTTACCTGGCCACATAAAGATAGATACATATACGTCAGTCCTTGACGGAGATAAAGGGTGCTAAAACAGCAACCTATATCGACAAAAATAGTAGGTGAGAAGTGAAGACATGCAATTCGTACCGGCTTCATCATATAACCTTCTTAAGGCAGCCGGAGAGCCACCGACGGGGTAGTTCCCGAGTAAAATGACACCGTCGATGTCGAACGCAATACCGAAAGAAGGTCTGGAAAATCATGATGAAAGCAAACAAAAATGAATGTGGCACTCTACTTTCAATTAAAGAAAACTAAAATGAGGAATCATTTCCCGAACCGTTCGGATCGAGAAGAGAGCTCAGAAAAAGAGCGCGAGAACAGAGCAGAATCCGAAATTCTCCTTCTCGTTTGGTTAGTCCAGGCTCTTGTAAGGATACGTAAGCTCATCTTTATCGTCTTTTCCTGGACGAAAGAGCCAGCCAAGAGCAAGCACCAGCCGAGGCGTGTATTCTCAGTTCTAACTGCGGTCTGCTTCTCTCTAATTTTCTGGTGGCGTCGTCTCCTCCAATAGGCGTCTCACAAGTCACACTTAGCACCTAAGATTTGGGCTCATGAGATTTGGGCCTTCAGTATTTGTTCTTTTTGGGCTTTATATGTTTGCTTTCAGTCTCGAGGAGGGCCAATCACTTTGGGGCGTCAAACAGTATGCAATTTCGGTTTTTAAATATGGATCAAAAGATTGTAAGTTCAAACTTCACCGATCTTAAAGACTTTATTAGTGGACGATCTATCTCTAAGTATTGTTTAAAATCAGAGGCATGTCATGGTCTTGATAATTCCCAAGTCCCATCTCACTTAAACTTTTGTTGTAACAAAAAGAAAATGTGCCTCCATATAAATGAAAAGTGTTTTATGTTTTAAAGGAGAGTATGATAAGTAAGGACATTTAAAAATGTGCGTATACTTTTAAATTGGAAATATAATTATTTTAAAGCAAGTGGAGTGATTATTTATGTTGAGATTGAGAACCCAGAAAGAGAGAAACAAATAAAAAGTCATAGAAAGAAACAAGTAGCCTAATCCCCAAACGCAATAGTGAGGGAGAAAAATCGAACACGTCAGAAAGAGTAAGAAACTTGGAATTGACTTCTTGCCCCAAAGGTGAACATTTTCGTAGGTGCTATAAGAGTTATTAATTATTATAGTGGCCGACAAAATAATCATAAATTTCAGTGTGAAGTCATGGTGATGTAATTGATAATTTGACGCCGCCCAAGTACTTTAAGTCAAGCTTTGTCATCTAACATTTATTGTTTTGATATATTAGTCAGGGGTGCACTTTATTGGCCATTAAAAAAAAAATAGGGCAAAAAAGGAAATGTATGGACAAATAAATAATTGATGAATAGTAATACAGTAAATAAATAAATAAAAATCAATATTTTTACTGTCTGTCACATAAGTACAATAGTAAAATTAGTTCATCCATGTCATTAAGGAATTTTACTTTTCCCTAACTGTACGTGTTATAGTAAAAAAAAAAAAGGATTTTTTATTCGTTATGTGTGTGTGGTAGCATGCAAAAAGGTCCAACCATATCCAATGACAAAAAGTCAGTGATCTCATCCCGGTGATGAGAAACCTAACATCAGCTAAATTGCGTGTTCATGCTGATGGATCACCTACGTTGAAAATAAAACTTGAGCAAAAAAAAAAAGCTACGTTGAAAATAAAAGGCAATTGAATTTAGCGCTAGCTAAGAAATTTAACATTAGTTAAGTCCAAAATATGTTCTCTTCCTGGAGCTGATCTGAATCCAAAATCCAGACAAGTAGATCAAATACATATCCATTGGTAATTTAAGTCGAAAGAACAACAAGGAAAAAAAAATACTTATTCCTTCCTGTCTTAAATATAAAATAGAGTTAGTTCTTTTTTGGAGAGATTAAGGAAGCTAATTAAATTATTTATAAATATTTTTATTTTTATTTTTTTCCCAAAACTAATTAGTTTGACTAATAAACTGATACATAATATAAGAATATATAAAACATATGATATAATTAAATAACATATTTAACTTCTTTAATCTTTTAAAAAGATCAATTAGGAGTATTTAGGATAATAGATACTGTAATGATTAAAAAACAGAGAGGTTGGGTCAAAGCCTTGGATCACGCAAATAAAGAAATGAGATCTTTGTAGGGCCCTGATAAGTGATAACGACGGGGTGCACTTTCTATCTACGGCTCACAATTACAGATGAGGAATCTTCTGTGTTCGCTTGGCTCATAGTTATCTCCATGTCGACGCAACAACGTTTTCATTTCGAACCCCAAGTGACAAATAGACATTTGTTTAGTCATAATAAATTATATATTGCCGCTTTATTATGTTAAGCTGATCGAATCTTCCATCCAAGAAGCCAGCCGTGTACCACTTATTCATCTTCGAATAGATTATGTTTGTACATTGTATCTAGACTGCACTTGGCAAAAGATCTAACCCATCCCATGCTCTATTTATATTGTCTATAGAAATATAAATCCGTTTTTTTTTAAATAAAAGATTTAGGTGAGGATAGACACCGACTGCATTCCACTGCGTCGGCAAAGTCTTGCAAGACGTCTCTCAAAGAACGTTTATAAAGATACTAACAAATCGTCTACCAATAAGATCCTCACATCGACCAAATGAAAGATAGAACTTTTTTTCCTTTTGGGGTAAAAAGTTCGACGCCTTTACCTAACTACGATAATCCTCATTAGCAATATAAATCCGCTTTTACTTCACCGTTAGTGTAACAAAAGGGAAAATACAAACATTATATGTATAGCTCGTGGGATATACTTTGCTTATAATCTATTGTGAGGGTATTAAGCTTTTTTTATGTTTATCTGGTCTTTAATATAAGACATATTTACTTAATTTGATAAAATTAATGAAATTAATTAAGTAAGTTAATATGACATGTATTTTCTAAAATATCTTAATCATTTTTTTTAATTCTCGCATTCACTCTCATCCTTAACTATTATTGAGAAAGAATCATTAGGTTAAATTAAGAAAAAAATTCATAAATATAAAAAATATGTCTTGTATTTAAAACCTAAATCAACTCCCAAAAGTTGTTTTATATTAAAAACTAGAGAAGTATAACATAATTGACCGGGTCAGATTTGAAAATTATCAAGTCCATCCAATTGGGGTAGTCTTCTTAAATTCGCATAAATTTAAAATCAAGATATTGTATTTAAGAGTTATCAAAATCTCTAACACCCATTGTAGCTTATTTAGTTATTTTAATTCGTGCTAGTGTGTGTTTAGCCGTTCCACACACACCAAAGTGGCAAGACAAAAATTAAAAATATATGCATAATTAGACTCCAACTGTTTAAGAAATTTCTAACGGCTAAAGGTGCAATATAATGGGAAAATGTATATCAAGGGCCCTTTTAATAGAAAAAATTTATAAAAAAGGCCTCAAGATTATGAAAATCCCAAAAAATTCCCAAAGGCCTTTTTTGGTATAAATTCATTAAAACGTTAGTTGTTAACGGGGTTGATATAGTTGTTAATGTGATTGATTTAGTTGTTAAAATATTGTTGTTAATGCGAATGATTTAGTAGTTAACGTTTTTATGAATTTATACCAGAAAATGCCCTGGAGCCTTTTTTGGATTTTTTCTTTAAAAAGGGCCCCATATGGATTTTCCCCAATATAATTCTAGTGCGTGTAAAGGGAGTGAATGGTAATTGCACAAGAACAAAAAAATGTTAAGTATCAATTTTGCCCCTGAAGTTTTTGACGTAGCAATGTTGCCCTGGAAGTCTCAAAACGTAGTAATGTTGCCTCTCCGTTAACTGCCCTAACGGTCAAAGGGCTGTTAATGGAGGGGCAATATTACTACGTTTTGATTTCTAAAAAGAACATCATTGCTCGACGCGATATCTTCTTGGGGCAAAATTGATACTTAACCCTTTCTTAAAAAAAAGTCAACCCGTTTTTATAATTAGGGTTAAGGAGCAATTAGGTCAACAAACTTTTACCTCAGGAGCGCTCAAAACAAATAACTTTTTAAAAAGACCAAAAAAACTTTTTAAAATGTACAGTTAGCACAAAAATGGAGTAAAAAATTTTTTTTTTGTGCTGGGCGCTCTTGAAGTAAATTTTTTTTGTGTTGACTGCACATTTTTAAAAGTTTTTGGGTATTTTTGGTCCACTTAAAAGTTATTTGTGTTAGGCGCTCATGAGGTAAAAGTTCGTTGGCCAAATTACTTCTTAACCCTTTATAATTATAATCATGAGAGGAAGGAGTATGGGTGACAATTATTATTATTTTTAAAAAAGTAAATATAGCCTACTACTTCTTCCCCCACAGCGTCCTCCATCGCAGACATTGCCTAGAAAAAATATTTTGAACAAATCAAACAAAAAAAATAAAAATGAATTTATCGAATAAAAGATCAAACGAGTACGTTGCAGGCAGTTCAAACGAATTTTTTCAAATAATAATCACTCGCCTACAGAATTATCTACGCCAACGATTAACGAAGCTCTCATGCATTGTAAGCAAAGATGATTGAGAGATTAAAGCTTACAAAGGGTTAAGTATCAATTTTGCCCCTGAAGTATACGCTTAGAGCAATTTTGCCCCTAAAGTTTTTGGCGTATCAATGTTGCCCAAGAAGTCTCAAAACGTAGCAATGTTGCCCCTCTGTTAACAGCCCTCACGGTCAAACGTTACGCCAAAAACTTCAGGGACAAAATTGATACTTAACCCAAAGAGTCAAAGGAATGAATATTTTTCATGTATTGTTAAATAAGGATAAACATAGGAGGGCTCATGATGGATCTGGATCCTCTCCATATCACTTTTCTCTTATCCCTCCCCATCAAGACATCGTCTAGTCAAATCCAGATTCAAGGGCCCATAATTTTTTTAAAAAAAATCATACTCGCTAATTAGCTTTTTACGGGCCCTTGGATCGGGATTTCGGCAGTCAATCTGATGATGGGGAGGGATGGGGAGAAAGATGATTAGCGAGTATGTTTTTAAAAAAAAAAAAATGGGCCCTTGGATCTGGATTTGGACAGATGAGGATGTCTTGATGGGGAGAGATGAGGAGAAAAGTGATATGGAAAGGATCCAAATCCAGCTCATGATGAGTCCACTTTTGTGCCCTTCGTGTCAGTTACTTAGTTGTGCATTGTAATTAATCTTAATTACATGTTCTGTGTTTTCTTACTATGAAATTTAAGATGATCATATCATATCATATATATATATATATATATATATGGTGTTTGTCATATTCATATGCATTTAATAACTTGTGCTTATTTTATCATCATTTCAGGACCAAACCTTAGTTAAATAAAACTTCCCCCTTTTTGTTTTGAAAATAAGCTTCATTATATTCAATACAGTGAAAACCAAATTATATTATACTCCTAAGTCCTAACTTAAATTAAAAGATAAAGCACAACCAGACGAACAACATATAATGAACTAATATCCAACTGATTCCCTTTACACTGATCAATTTCTAGAATACTCCCTCTAATCCATATTATAAGACATCAACTAACAATTGTATTTAGTCATTTTTATAACGCGCTTGTTTATTTACAAAGCGCATTAATTATTATTTTTCATATATACCCATAATTAATAAAGGTAGTGGGTGAGAGTAATAATTAATACTTTATCCGGTCCTAATTATAGGAGCACTCTTGTAGTGCAATTTGTACTACAAAAGTGCTCTTATAATTAGGATCGGAGGTAGAATAATGTTAGAGTTTAGTGCAATTAATAGGAGTAATATTGGAAGTTACTTAAATTATAGGATAACCTTATTGACTTTAACTGTTTTTATTGGTTTGTGAGAATTATCAGTTATTGCCTTATAATAAAGAGTAAAGGGAGTATTAAATAACCAGCCCCGACGTGAAAGGGTGTGATGATGACAAGCAGCTAATTAAAGGGAGAAAAAGGACATTTTCAAGTTTTTTGAAATTAAAATTACACATCCAACATATGTGTATGTTTGGATTAAATGTATAAGATATCTTTTCAACGTACAGTATTTGAGATAAGTTTGTGAGAGAAATTTTACCTTAACTTAAGCGAATGTGTTTTTTCAATGGCAATTCAAACAGAGGCATGTTAAAAAAGAAACATTAGAGACTGCTGAAAGCTTCTCTGCGTTGTCCATAATGAGCTGCCGAAGTGCCTGTTTTCCTCATATTTAGTTTAAATTCTTCATTTATAGCCACAGATGCCTCCTTAATTAGTCTTATTATATATATCAGCACATGCTTCACGAAAACTAATTTGATAAGTGTGTTTGAGAATTACTTTTAATTATTAATTAGAATCTGCTGGAAGAATGAGAATTTTAGTGATTATTGATCGCAAAGAATATGCCCAACATATATATGCACATTCAAACTTTACTTACAGAGTATGGCAAAACGTGGCTAAAAAGTTCCTTTTTTTATTTCAAGAAAATTATTGCCAGGCAAGGAAAGTGAGATGCAGAATAATAGTAGAATTTACAATTTACAATTTACAGTTATATCAGGGTCTCTATATATTACCTTTATCCAGCCATATCTATCAGAGATAAACCTTTTAAATAATTACAAAAAGTTAAGAACAAAAGAAGTAAAGAACTTATATGCCCCAACCCGGTCCGAATGGCCCACTAAAAAACAGATGCTTTCTTTTCCTGCTGGAGTCATCGGACGGAGGCCCTCAACAGAGATCTCTCTGGGCCGTCCGGCGTCACAGAAGGAACACCGCAAACGCCGTTATCGATCGAATTTACCCAAAAGAAATAAAAAAAAATTAACGAAATGACAGATATTTAAGGATAATGAACACTAACAACAGCTTCTAGACCCTGAACGATCAGGAAGGAAAGCAGCTTTTTCCTATATCAGAGAACTGAAGAGAACCACCTCAGAATCGGAGCTCATCGGAGGTCAAGCTCCGCCAAGATCAGTCATCGGGAGTATTGTAGCCACTTTGAACTGGAGGCGTAGGCGTTGTCGAGTAGAGTAGCTCGCCGGAGGGTGGCGGTCGCCGTTCTTCGGGCTTGCAGAGTCACCCGCAGAACACGCGAACACCGCCACCGAGTTGCAGATAGCCTTGAGAACCCTGATCTTGACTTGACCCCTTCTCGGCGGGGGATTTCGGGGAGGTCTGGGCTTCGATTTGTCTTCTGTAATTCCCATCTGAACTGGTTGGGAGAGAGAAAGGGAAGAAGTTCAGGGAAGTGAGAGAACAGAGCAATTCCAGAGAATCGAACTTGAGAGAGAAAGATGCGAGTGGAGAGCCTTATGTTTGGAGTGAAGCTGAAAGAGAGAGTGTGAAGCCCTTTTTAAAGGGCGAAGGAAGAAGTAAGAGGAGAGTACTGTAGGAGGCTTGCGGTGCAAGAATCGGTGAATTTGAAGGAGTAATCTCAATCTCAAAATGATGTTGACAAAATTTGAGCATTTCAGGCGAAAAGGAAAAAAAAGAAAGAAGAAGATTCGGATTCTCTCGCGTTATTCTCCTCATCCCCCTTATTCCTCATTAGCTTTAGTCATGCGGTATTTTTTTTAGTATTATTTACTATCTTGAAATATATTTTTAGATTTTCAAGATCCGAAATATTTTTTAATACTTATTAAGTATTCTAAAATATTTTTTAAAGATCATAAAGTATTTTTTCAATATCAGTTAGCATCCTAAAATATATTTTTAGTACCAGTGAGTTTTCTAAAATATTTTGTTAAGATCATAAAATAATTTCTCAAGATCATGAAGTATTTTTTTTAATTCCACTAAGTATTTTGAAGTATTTTTTAGTATCAATCAGTATCTTGAAGTATTTTTTTTAGTACCAGTTAGTTTCCTAAAATATTTTTTTAAGATCTTAAAATAATTTCTCAAGATCATGAAGTATTTTGTTTAATTCCATTAAGTATTTTTTAGTACCGGTCAGTATCTTAAAATATCGTTTTTGTACCAGTCAGTATAGTGAAATATTTTTTCAAGATCCTAAAGTTTAGGATCTTGAAAAAATATTTCAGAATACTGACTGATATTAAAAAGTACTTCAGAATGGGACAGTCAAAATTAATTCAAATAACGATCTAAATTAGTTGAGGAAAGATTTTAAAGATTAAGATGGGATGAGGAGGGATGATAAGAATAAAAGATGATGAAAGGATCCAGTTTCAGTTGGTAAGTTCCAAATTTAATTGTCCCATGCAGCGGTAAATTCAACGGAAAATTTTACTGCACCTGATTTGCAGCTATTTAATATTAGAGGGTGCTAAAGTTTTTTGGAACTTGCTATACCTCTTAAGAATAAATTGAAATTAAGTTGTTTAGCAGAAAAAGAAATCTATCCTTTATTTTGTATATGGTTGGTATGGTCTTATAAATTCCTATATGTGTCTTGTAAATAGCTTGCAGTCAAATTTTGTGAACATGCTCCTTATATTTTATATGGCCGAGATGATCTTACAATTTCACTTATCTATTTTATAAATAAGCATATTTGATTTATAAATTCTCAGATATGTTTTGTAAATAAGTACATTTGACTTATAAAGTAAGAACTAAGTTGTCTTTTCACCCAAGATAAAGTGTGATTTCAAAAATTTTGGGGACTATCAATGACTACAAATGAGGGCGGTGAACTTTCCCCAAATTCAATCCTTATACATCCGGTCAAGGATTATAATTAACATTTTTATTAATTACTTTTTTTAAACTTCTATCATTGACTCGTCATATTAACTTCTGGCAAAACAATTAACTCTCCATATTTGGGACCCCTGTCCCTACGTTCCGTCCAAACCATATACGGACTATATCACTTGCATATTTTGTTTGTTTTAAGGAAAATCTCATTTAAATATCAGTTAAAATTGTAAAACTCCAAAATGTATATTAAATTAGTAAAAAGACAAACAAATATCAAAATTTGATGAAAAAGACTGAAATGCCCTCTCTCTATTTCTTACTATTTTCTTCTCTTTCCTCTTTCTCTTTACTTCTTCAACGTAAGCACCTCTCTCCTCTTGATTCAAAGTCTTGGTTCTTGCCTCGGATCCTTTGGAAAATCTCAAAAATCACCTCCTCTTGTGGGCTCTTCATCCATAGCCTCTGAGTCCGGAAGAACAAAATGGGATGAAGGCTTAGCGTCTTCTAGAAGAAACCACGCACATGTACGAGTGAATTCCAATGCGATGGAACCAAGAAATGGTTGATTTTGATTTGGGTTGTGCTTCTGGGTTTCACAAAAATACCAAACAAATTTGTTTTTGGTTCTATTTTCTAAAATTTTAATCGTTTGGAATATAATGGTTGTTGGGGCTGGACTCCATTGTTGGAAGGGGAAAGAAGGAGAGATGAAGAAGAAGACGAACTATAACCCTGGCATTTCACAAAATTCGTAATAGGTATAACAAGTTATTTAATGGGAATAATGAGTTCATTCGTCTGGGAACACATGTCATTCTGTTAAAACCAAACTCTAAGCACAATTAACAAATTATGTAATGACAATAACCAATTCTTTAATGATATTAACAAGTTCATCAGTAATGGGAATAACAATCCATTCGTCAGAGGGAACACATGTCACTTTGCTGAAACCAAACTCTAAGCATGATTAACAAATTTTGTAATAGAAATAACCAGTTCGTTAATGGTATTAAGGGAACACATGTCACTCTATTAAAACCAAACTCTGAGCACAATTAACAAATTTTGTAATGACAATAACCAGTTCTTTAATGGTATTAACAAGTTCAGTAATGGGAATAACAATCCATTCATCAGGGGGAACACATGTCACTCTGCTAAAACCAAACTCTAAGCAAGATTAACAAATTTCGTAATGGAAATAACCAGTTCGTTAATGGTATTAACAAGTTCAGTAATGGGAATAACAAGTCCATTCGTCAGAGTTTTGTTATTCCCGTTAAAGAACTTGTTATTCCCATTACTAAATTTGTTAATATCGTTAAAAAACTGGTTATTGTCATTACGAAATTTGTTAATCGTGCTCAGAGTTTGGTTTTAGCAGAGTGACATGGGTTCCCTTGACGAATGAACTTGTTATTCCTATTACGAATTTTGTGAAATGTCAGTGTTACTGTTCACCTTCTTCTTCATCTCTCTTTTCTTCTCCTCCCAACAATGGAGTCCAGCTCCAACAACAACCACATTCCTAACAATTAAAATTTCAGAAACTCAAACCAGAGAGAAACTTCTTTGGGGTTTTTGGTGAAACCCAGAAGCACAACCCAAAATTAAAATCAACCCTTTCTTGGTTCCATCGCATTGGAATTCACTCGTATGTGTACGTGGCTTCAACTGGAAGACGCTAGGCCTTCATCCCATTTTGTTCTTCCAAACTCAAAGGCTATGGACGAAAAGCCCACAGGAGGAGGCGATTTTTGAGATTTCCCAAAGGATCTGAGGCTCGAATCGAGCTTGTGAATCAAGAGGAGGGAGTTGGTGCCCATCGTGCCATTGAAGAAGCAGAGAGAAAGAGGAGAAAGAATAAAATAGTAAGAAATAGAGGGAAGGAATTTCATTCTTTTCATCAAACTTTGTTATTCATTTGTCTTTTTTTCCTGATTTAATAGACATTTTGGGGTTTTACAATTTTAACTGGTATTTAAATGGGACCTCCTCTTTGTTTTACATATAACACTCATTTTCTATTTTTTTAAACTCTATTAATAATATCAACCTTTAGTTCTTCCCTTATATTTTTTAGTGTACATTTACAAAAATTGTCATCATTTCATGTCTCGTTGAGATTGTTGATTGAAAGATGATATATTTGAAACAGATGAATCCCTTATAATTGAAAATATGTGATGGATTATTTAGAATTTAAAGATGTACGTTGACATTGTCATTTACTCTGGTTGCTTCTTATTAATTTCCAGAGGAATACAGTGACTTCAATTGAAGTGGACGTACACCTTAAATAAGTATCCTATATCATTTCCGTGAAAGAGAGATAATCTAAACTCTTAGCAACTGCTTGACTTTTAACGAAGAGATCATCTACTTAAAGGATAAGTGTTAAATAATAAGTTGATGACATGCTTGTTGGTTAATAGAAAATGACCTCAAAATAGTTCATTAATGAAACACCAGAGCTAGGATTTTTAAAGGCCAAAAGAGGCTGTGCACAAGCTTGCAAATTTCAATATTCCATAGTCATCTTGGGTAAATAACCCATATGACTGCGATTTCCAGAACTTAAGTCAAGCTAAGCTTGGTGAATATATATATATATATATATATATATATATATCTAACTTACAAATCAATAGACTAATTACTATTATTCTCTCAATCCTAAATATAAGACATGAATTAGATGAAGGCTGAACTCAAATAAAGAATGAATATATGTATCAAAAGGAGAACCAACCAATTAATGACAGATGAAGAAAGTCAATGGTGATGGAAATTAAAGCTAGAGGGTTGTGATTGGAAATTCTAGAAGCTAACTGAGTGCGTATTGTCAAGGGTAACTTAGTGCCTTCATAATTAAATTTTAATTTTTTTTTTGTTAATTCTCTTATATAGCAACCGTGAAATAATCTCCTAATTTTCTTTCTTTCCTTCTTTCTATATATACCACATGACTGCGCTCACAACTCACGAGCTAGCTAGCTCATATATATATATATATATATATATATATATAAATATAACTTGCTGATGTATTAAAGAAAATATAATAATATATGTCAGATGAAGGCAAAAAGTGTTAGTTCTATATACGTTTTGATGATAATTGACAATTGTAAACTCAAATTGAAGTTTGTCTTTGGTAAGTTGAAAAACTTACTGTCAAAGACAAACTCGAGTTTAGGATGTCAAACTCGAGTTTGGACTTGACAGAGAGTAGTTTAAGTTTTCTAAACTTAGACAAACTTGAATTTAGATTTGTAAACTCGAATTTATACTATTCGAGAGAGCACTTTAAGTTTTTCATGACAAGGCAAACTCGAGTTTAGTTTTAACGAACTCGAGTTTTGGCTAGACAAAGAGCTTTCAATATTTTTAAGCTTAACCAAACTCTAGTTTTGAATATCAAACTCGAGTTTGTGTACAGAAGAGTTTTTCAAAGATTTTCATCTTTTAAGAAAACTCGAGTTTGTTACTGTCCACTCGAGTTTAAAACTTACAGAAAGCATCTCAATATTTCTGAAGCTTTGAAAACTCTAGTTTGCACTTTACAGAGAGTTTTCCAATTTTCCAAACATTTGTGGAAATTCGAGTTTGTTTTGGTTAACTAGAGTTTGTGGCAAGCAGAGAGCTTTGCTCTATTTTGAACTTATGGAAACTCCAGTTTGATTTTGAAAACTCAAGTTTTAAGTTTTGTGGACTTAAACATATTTTCATTATGAAAGTCCAAAACTCGAGTTGGTCACTTATTGACTTGAGTTTTGCTCCTATTTCAAAATGTCATTCAAAGTTCAAAGCGCGACGTTCTTCTCTGGAAAAACTAAATTTGAGTTTGAGTTTATTAACTCGAGTTTAGGTTCTAAAGAAAAGTTGCAAACTCCAGTTTGCTCAAACAAACTCGAGGTTGTGTCGCTCTGTTTGAAAATCAAATTGCTCGAATTTGTGAAATCTTCATGTTTGATCTTAATACTTCTTATCATCACTCATTACTAATCTTAACTATGTTTAATCTGTTTGTTAGTGAGTTTCAGATGATTTAAAGTATATTAGAATGAGGATTCAACATAAAGCAAAAGGTGACATCAGCATATTTAATGAAAGACTAGAAAACCTTGCATTCTTTTGGCAAATCATTCTCTGAACTTTACAAAGGATTAAATGTCGTCCTTCCCTCTATGGAAACATTCTTCTCCAACGGATTTATCTCAAGGGAAGTCAACCAAAAAGATCTAACCACCTGGATTAGCTCAAGAGTAGAGAGAGAAGTGACCACATTGCCTCCAACAGCTAGATTAATGACTCCAACGGTTACATCAATCTATGCAACGGTCATTTAATACTTCCATCATATATAAGCTGAAGCATTCAAGTCTCTTCAACCACCAAAATACAAGAAAACAAAAAGCATTCAAGTTTCAACTACTCTTACTGTTTTCTATCTATTGTAAAGTATCTTTTGATACATTTGTACTTCAGTGATTATTTCATCTACTCCTTGAGAGAGATTATTTATTGAAATCATTTATTGTAAGAATCTCAAGTCGTGGGACTCTGAGATTGGGATTATCAGTTTACAACTTGTAAGGGGGAGTGTATCCTAGTGAGAGGATAGCTTTCAAGTGCAGTGTGTGTAATTGATTTTGTGAGTTAGTGAAAATCCCAGAGTGTCTGAGGACTGGACGTAAGTCAAGAGTTGAGACCGAACTAATATAAATCTTGTTGTGTCATTCTTCTCTACTCCTCTTCTGTTTTACCCTGTTTAGTTGTCTGGTTTACAAAGTATTTAAAAAGAATTTTTAAATCCCAAATTCATCCCCTCTTGATGATTTGCTACATTTACAAAAAGTCACCCAAAGGATTAGATATTAGAAAAGGACGATTTAAGGGAGGTCATGGGATCGATTGATTGAAGCAAGTCCACGGTGCTCTAAAAAACTAACTAATAAAAGGAAGTTATTGATTTTTTTTTTTTTTTTTTTGCATACATGTGGCAAGCATAGCTTGAAATAATCCTATTAAAAAGGACTACCTACGTGAGGAGAACCCCTCCATAGCAACGTACATGTCCGACCAAAACTCTGATTGACAACATTCTTGCACTTCTGGGAGGAAAAGTACTTGAGGATCAACTGAGTGAGCCACCCTAGCAAGCTTATCCGCACATGCTAAAATTTCCCTATGAGCATGGCGTACCTCTCTGCACCAATCAAAGCATATAAAAGCTTTCTAGTTTCTTCAATCAAGATCCTGTATGGATGACTATCACCACTATCCCTAAGAAAAATATTGATAGCTTCAAGTGAATCAGAGAATAGTTGTATGTTCCTCAAGTTTAGGGACTGACAGACTTCAAGACCTTTTTTAATTGCCAAAACTTCGGCCATCTTGACCGGGTATAGGCCAAGTGCCTTTTTAAAACCCATAACCCATTGTCCTTTATCATCTCTAATGAGGCCACCACATGCCGCCTGATTACCATCAATGACTGAAGCGTCTACATCCACCCGAACCACTCCTGGCGCTAGTAAGCTCCAATGACGTTCGTTCTGTCGATCGATTGGGAAGATCTGATGTTGAAATCTTCCTGTTGATACATCCTCCATCAAGTGGAATAATGTCTGGTGAGTAATTGCTTTGACCGTCACTTCAAAATCGTCAAAGACCTGCTTACAACATGCCTTCCATATGAGCCAACAAACAATAATGAAAATTTTGTTCCATGGCCACCGATTGAATCTGTTCTTCCCTGGATTATGTGTGAAATTCCAGTTTAGCCAGCCCTACAAATCACAATTAAAGAAAGCAATATAATGGTTAGGATAAATAAATTGTTTCCACACTTCTTTTGCTCGCTTACAATCCCTCAGCATATGAATAACACTCTCCTCACAGAGGCAACCCAAAGGACAATTTGGTGTTTCTGATAACCCTCGTCTGGCTCTTAGTGAATTAGTAGCTAGCCTCTCATGAGCAACTTGCCAAAAGAAAAAAAAAATCAGGCACCTGCCAACGCCAGATTTTTTTCCAGACCTGTGCACCACATGACTCTTCCTGTTGGGAAAGGAAATTATAGGCAGCTTTGACTAAGAATTTCCCGTCAGAAGCATTTCTCCAAATGACACCATCCTCGGTAGTACCATCCTCTGGAGGTGGAATCTTAACTAATATATTAACAACCCATTCAGGAAAGAATTCTCTCCATTTAGACACATTCCACCGCCATCGGTAAAGTGAAGTCGCAACTTTATCCCATGACTTAACCTTATCTAAGTTTTGTTGGGCATAGTCAATGAGTGGGTCATTGAGAGGAGTCCAAATGTCCCACCAGAAATAGGTGTTCTTGCCATTATTAAATTTCTTGCCCACGCCTTGAAGAAAAGTATCCCAAACATTAACTATGGCTTTCCAAGTTTGAGATTGAGAATGCTTCTTGGAAACTTGAGGAAATAAATTTTCCCCACATGCATATTGGCCTCTCAAACATTTGACCCATAGCATATCCGGTTTTGTGATCATACCCCAACATAATTTCATAATAAATGCTTTGTTCTGAAGCTCCAAATTTTTTATACCCAGTCCTCCAACCTTCTTGTTCTTTATGATGTTCGCAAGCAATGAGGTGCATTTTCCTTGCATTTTCATCTTGACACCATAAAAAATTCCGGCTTACCTTTTCAATCTCATGCAAGACACTTTTCGGGAGGAGAATGGATTGCATTTGGTATGAGGGTAATGCTGAAATTACATCTTTTATCAACACTGTACGTCCTACCATCCCTAGGTGTTTACCTTTCCAAGATGATAAACGCGAGCGAACCTTCTGGGTGATATGACGAAAGCTATCTTTGGCGACCCTTGAATGAATGAGGGGTACACCAAGATACTTTCCAAGATTTCCAGTAATGCCAATATCCAAGATCTGGCTCAGTTGAATTGCATGATTAAAGTGCACATTCTTGGAAAAGAAGGCCTTGGATTTAGCTAGATTAATCTTATGCCCTGATATAGCACAGAAACGGCTCATAACCCTTTTAATATTTTCCACTTGGTCTAGTGAAGCTTCAGCAAACAATAATAAATCATCTGCAAAGAATAGATGGGAAATAGAAGTCCCATTGTTGGTGAATTTTAAAGGTTTCCATTTTTTATGTTGACATTCTTCATTTATCAAATGAGCCAATCTTTCCATACATAGTACAAAGAAGTAGGGAGTAAGTGGATCACCTTGTCAAACTCCTTTGGTCGGCACAAACTCTGGGCCCTCGTGTCCATTCCAAAGTACTCTCATGGAAATTGATTTGACACAAGACATGAATGAATTGAATTTGACCGCATATGAAGATTTTTTTTAGAAAAATCACACGTGTAGGTCCCAAGTACAAATAAATACAATTAAGTTTCTTGAAATCACTAAATTACACAAAAGTTCCTAGAGACTTTTTTGATATTATTTGTATTAACAACAGGAAGTGTTATATTTATAACAGAAAGTGCTATATTTACAACAAAATTTAAAAACCTGACTATTTACAACAGAAAAAGCTATATTTATAACAGGAAGTGTTATATTTACAACAACATATAAACACTGGATTTTGTTTCAAACTCAAGTCCCTAAGCGTACAAAGGTCATTTACAAAAAAAACTATATTTACAACAGGAAGTGCTATATTTACAACAAAATATAAAATTTGGCCATTTATAATAGAAAAAACTATATTTACAACCATGAATAACTTTTTTGCTATTTTTTATGGTCCTTGGGACGTGGTTGTAATTTTCTCAACTTTTTTTCGTGGGGGAATTCTAAGAGCTTGATTCTAAATTATAGAGGTTTAATATAGTTCATAATAAATACTTTTGTTTGGCCGAACATACACTTAATTAATTAATACTGACTTCAATGAATTTTAATTAATGTGACATTCCCTGAAATTTTCTTAATTATGTGTGATGACGTGGTAGATATGTCCTCGACTTGTCGATGTGACTGTGACTCTGTGAGGCTAGCTTCCAGGAATATGAGTAGGTCATATTTAACGCTAATTTCTTCATAGGTTCTAGGCTTCTAGAAGCAATTGCTAATAGTCTGAATTTCAATTAAAAAGTTGCGCCTATAAGTTTAAAGGTTGTCTGATCTAAATTATTCACTTTTTAAAATGCATTTTCTCCCTTTAAATTTCTACCCTTAATGTTAAAATTCAAGCTAACATTTGTGAGTTCTCCCCAATAAAAACATCCAATATACATCTATAAAACTATGAGTTCAAATTCCATTAATGTGAAGATGTTGTTTATGGACGATTTGTCAATACCTCTCTAAATGTTTTTTGATATCAGAGGCATGTCTTGCCTTGATGATTCTCCGAAACTTATCTCATCTAAACTTTTATCATACCAAACAAAAAAAATGTGCCTCCATATAAATGAAAAGTGTTTTACATTTTAAAGGAGAGTATGATAAATAAGGACATTTATAAAAGTTGCATTTTTGTTAAAATTTGGACGGTTTAATATAATATATTAACCATGTGCGACAGGGTGCGTATACTTTTAAAGTGGAAATATAATTATTTTAAAGCAAGAGGAGTGATTTATTTATGCTGAGATTGAGAACCCAGAAAGAGAAAAACAAATAAAAAGTCATAGAAAGAAACATCTAGCCTAATCCCCAAACGCAATTGGTGGGAGATCGAACACGTCAATAATTTTTTAAGAGCTGTTAGTAAGAAACTTGGAATTGAATTCTTGCCCCAAATGTGAACATTTTCGTAGGTGCGATATGAGAGTTATTATATTGAACAACAAAATAATCATAAATTTCAGTTCGAAGTCATGATGATGTAATTGATAATCTGGCTTCCAACTACTTTAAGTCGTCAAGCTTCGTGATCTAACCCTTCTTGTTTTCATATTAGTCAGGGGTAGACACATAAAAAATTTCAGTGATCTCATCCCTGTGATGAGAAACCTAACATCAGCTAAATTGCGTGTTCATGCTGATGGATCACCTACGTTGAAAATAAAGGCCATTGATTCTAGCGCTAAGAAGTTTAACATTAGTTAAGTCCAAAATATGTTCTCTTCCTGGAGCCGATCTGAATCCAAAATCCAGACAAGTAGATCAAATACACGTCCAATGGTAATTTAAGTCAGAAGGAACCAGAGAAAATAATAGAACAGGGGAAAAAATAATAATACCGTACTCTCTCTTGTTTTAGATATAAAATAAAGTCAGTTTTTTTAGAGAGACTAATGAGATTAATTAAATTACTTTAGAATATTTTTTTAGAGAGACAAGTGAGGAATATTCTGTTTTCGGTTGGCTCATAGTTATCTCCATGTCAACAACGTTTTCATTAATTTCGATAACCACGTGATAAAATAGACATTTGTTTAGTCATAATAAATATATATTGCCGCTTTATTATGTTAAGCTGAACCTTCCATCTCATTTTCTTGGATTTAATTGAGATATCTAGAAGCCAGACGTGTTCCACTTCTTCATCTTCCGATTAGATTATGTCTGTACTTTGTATCTAGACGGCACTTTGCAAAAGATCTAACCCCTCTCATCCTCTATTTATATTGTCCATAATAATATAAATCCGTTTTTACTTCACCGTTAGTATAACAAAAGGGAAAATACAATCATTATGGTTAAATCAAGAAAAGATTGATAAATATAAAAACTATGTCTCCCAAAAGTTGTCTTATACTACATTTGGTCCTAATTATAAGACATAGTTGACTTTTTTTTGGAGAGATTAAGGAAACTAAATATGTTCTTAATCATTTGATATGTTGTGTATCCATAGATTATATATTAGTTCATTAGTTGAGATAATTAGTTTGAAGAAAAAAATAAAAATACTTTAAATTAATTTAATTAGCTTCCTTTATCTCTTCAACAAAGTCAACTATGTCTTATAATTAGGACCGAAGGGAGTATTAAGGATCGAAAGAGTATAACATATCTGACTGAGTTAAATTTAATAATTCTCAAGTCCAATTGGGGATAGCCCTCTTAAATGTGTGTGTGTGTGTGTGTTTTTTTTTTTTTTTTTTTGCATAGATTCAAAATTAAGGTTTGGTATATAGGAAGCGATTTTCTCAAGATGTATCCCTCCTTATCTCTCAATTATCTTTTGATCTCATTGATCAAAAATGGATCCAACGTCCAAAGAGGGAGTTTTAAAATTTTTATAAAAACCACGCGTGGTTTTTTGGCGACATTAATGATTAGGACCCTTAGATCAATTTTGATTTAATAATTCTCAAGTCCAATTGGGGATAGCCCTCTTAAATGTGTTTTTTTTTTTTTTTTTTGCATTCGCATAGATTCAAAATCAAGGTTTCGTATATAAGCGGTCAAAATCTCTAACGCTGATTGTAGCTTATTTTAATTTGTGCTTAAGTGTGTGTTTAGCCGTTTTGGATACACCAGAGTGGCAAGACAAAAATTAAAAATATATACATAATTAGACTCCAACCATATTAGAATTTCTGATTGCTTAAGGTGCAATATAATTCCGGTGAGTGTTCACTGTACAGGGAGTGAATGGTAATTGCACAAAAAAAGGGAATGAATGTTTTTCATGTATTGTCAAATAAGGATAAACATCAAGGGGGCACATCATGAGTCCACTTTAGTGCCCGTCGTGTCAGTTACTTAGTTGTGCATTGTAAACAAAAATCGTTACGGCCTGTTTCCTGCAAATTCCAATTAATCTTAATTATATGTTCTCCGTTTTCTTACTATGAAATTTAAGACCATCATATTATTTATAAAAACATTTATGGTTTATAGGAGAAGTGTTTTATAAGATTATTCTGTACACGTGAAATGGTGGGATATATATATATATATATAAATATAAAAATTATATATATATGTCAATTCCATTATTTTCAAAACGATGTGTATGTTTTGGAGTTAGAAAATTAATGAAGGATCTTTTGAAAAAAATTAGAATTTAAATATAAAAACCCCATCATATATATATATATAAAATCTTATGGTGTCTGTCATATTCATACTTGTGCTTATTTTATTATCACTTCAAGACAAAACCTTAGTTAACTAAGACTTTCCCCCTTTTGTTCTTAAAAAAACGCGTCATTATATTCAAACAGTGAAAACCAAGTTATACTCCTAACTTGAATTAAATGACAAAGCACAACCAGACGACCAGGCCAAGATATAATAAAGTAATATCCAATTGATTCCTTTTACTCTCATCAATTTCTTGAAAAAGAAACATCAGAGATTGTTCAAAGCTTCTCTACGTTGTCCATAATGAGATGCCTAATTGTCTATTTTCCTCAATTTAGTTTAAATTCTTCACTCATAGGCATAGCCACAGATGCCTCCTTAATTAATCCTATTATATATATCAGCACATGCTTCACCAAAAGTAATTAGATAAGTGTGTTTGAGAATTACTTTTAATTATTAATTAGAAACCGTTGGAAGAATGGGAATTTTAGTGATTATTGATCGCAAAGACTATGCCCAACATATATATGCACATTCAAACTTTACTTACAGAGTACGGCAACGTGGCTAAAAAGTTCTTTTTTTTTTTTTTCAAGAAAATTATTGCCAGGCAAGGAAAGTGAGATGCAGAATAATAGTAGAATTTACAATTTACAGTTATATCAGGGTCTCTATATATTACTTTTATACAGCCATATCTGAGATAAACCTTTTAAATAATTACAAAAAGTTAAAAAACAAAAGAACAAATAACTTATATGCCCCAACCCGGTCCGAATAGACCGCTAATACCAAAAACAGATGATTCCTTTTCCTGCCGGAGTCATCGGACGGGGGCCCTCAACGGAGGTCCCACTGGGCCGTCCGGCGTCACAGAAGGAACACCAGAAACGCCGCTATCGATCGACTTTACCCAAAAGAAATAATAAAAAAATTAACGAAATGACAGATACTAAAGAATAATGAACACTAACTACAGCTTCAAGACCCTGAACGATCAAACAAGGAAAGCAGTTTTTTCCTACATCAGAGAACTGAAGGGAACCACCTCAGAATCGGAGCTCATCGGAGGTCAAGCTCCCTCGAGATCAGTCATCGGAAGTATTGTAGCCACTTGGAACTGGAGGAGTAGGCGTCGTCGAAGTGGACTAGGTCGCCGGCCGGAGGGTGGCGGCCGCCTTTCTTCGCGCGTGCAGAGCCACCGGAAAAACACGCGCACGCCGCCACCGAATTGAAGATAGCTTTGAGAACCCTGATCTTGACCTGACCCCTTCTCGGCGGGAGATTTCGGGGAGGTCTGCTCGATTTGGGTTCTGTAATTCCCATTTGAACTGTTTGGGAGAGAGAAAGGGAAGAAGTGAGAGAACAGAGCAATTCCAGAGAATAGAACTTGAGAGAGAAAGATGCGAATCGAGAGCGTTGTGTTTGGAGTGAAGCTGAAAGAGAGAGTGAAAAGTCCTTTTTAAAGCGAGAGGAGGAAGAAAGAGGATGTACTGTAGGAGGCTTGCTGTGCAAGAATCGGTGAATTGGAACGAGCAATCTCAATCTCAAGTAAAAGTAAAAATGGAACCACATATTGTATGTGTTTCAGGTTTTTATTTCTTTGGTTTCTTTTTACTCTCACAGCTTCAATTATTTGAGGTCACCATGGCCTCAAGCTTCAGAGTTCTGAAGAAGGGGAAGGAAATTTTGTTTAAATAAATTTCTAATTTGTATTTTTGTTTTTTAAGTTAAAGAACGCAAAATCTGCGTTCACTGATTATGAGAAGCCCAAGAGAAATTTCGAGGTAATTTCAGGGATGATGATTTTTTTTATTTTTTTTCTGAATTTTGATCAAGTTATAAGGGTATTATGACATTATGATTACAGTAGAAATTTGTCATGAGTACTATACCTCGGTCTTTTATAATGCGCCCAATTTGCACAAAAGTATTTGTAATTAGAGCAATATTTTTGTATTGTAATTTACACATCCTTTAATTATGATCGTAGGCAATAATTAATAATTTGATCATCATAGGATATAACAATAGCCTTTCTTTTTTTGGGTTCCATTAATGACGTTATCCAATTATCTGTAGTAGGAATACTATGGGCCTGTTTGGGTTGGCATAGGAGCAATGACTTAAAAGCTATTTGATTTTAAAAAAAACTTGTTAGGAAAAAAGTCAGGTTATAAATAATGATTTGTGTTTGGATTGATGGTGGTAGAAGTGACGGGCACATCAAAAAGTTGAAGCTTTTTAGAAAAAAGCTGGATTAAGAGTTTTTTTTTATTGCGTTTTTGGAGCTTTTTGGATTTAAAGTCATCAACTTTAACGCACAACCCAAACACAACACATTGAGTTTTTTAAAGCATTAATTCTACCGCAAACGCTCTAAATCTTTCTCACAACGCTCACACCAAAAGGCCCTATGTTATTTATAATTTTTGTCCGGACCGAATGAAATGCAATAGCACGCAATCGTGGGAAACGCGTGAAGAGATTATTAACTGACGCTGTCTCTCTCATCCACGAAAAATTAGTACGACTCAACCTTTTTAATCTTAAACATTTTATATAAAAACTGTCAATCTTATTAAATACCATTAAAAATATTTAAAAAATTTAAAAGATGGATAAGATGTTATAAAATATAAAATCATTCTAAACAATGTTTTATAAATCAGAACGGGATGGACTAGTTACAAAACGGAGGTGTTGACAAAATTTGAGCATTTTCAGACAAAAAGAAAAAACAGAGCTTCATTTGATCGGTTGGTAAATTCCAAATTTAATTGTCCCATGCAGCGTAAATTCAACGGGAAATTTTACTGCACCTCATTAACTCATTTGCAGCTATTTAATATTAGAGGGTCCTTAAATTTTCTGAAACTTTACTGCACCTCTTAAGACTAAATTGAAATTAAGTTTTTTAGTTGAAAATACATTTATCTCTTATTTTGTATATGGTTGAAATTATCTTATAAATTTCTATTTTTTTTTTGTAAATATGCATATTTAACTTGTAATTTTTTATATGTGTCTCATAAATAACATGCATTCAAATTTTGTGAGCATGCTCCTTGTTTTGTACGTGGTTGAGATGATCTTATAATTTCACTATTTTTTTTTTGGTAAATAAGCATATTTGACGTGTAAAGTAAGGGTACAATTGCCTTTTCACGCATAGGATATAGTGTATTTCAAAAAGTTTTGGAGACTGTTTGATATTTGAATCACATCAAGGAAAGACGATGATTATGGGGTAAATTTTGATTTATGATTGTGTACTTTTCAATTGTTTCTTCTCTCTCCATCTTCATAGGTGTAATTAATATGGATTCCCCAATATTTATTAAAACTTAAAATTGGATTTATAAATAGGGAGAAATCTTGATGAGTGCGGTGAACTTCCCCCAATTCAATTCATATACATCCGGTCAAGAATTATAACTAACTTTTCATTAATTACTTTTTCAAACTTTTATATTGACTCATTAACTGCTGCCAAAACAATTAACTCACCATATTTATAGGCTAGAAACTAAACTGTATCTTAAAAAATAAATTAACATGTGACTCGAGTAATCTTAAAAATATAGTTAAATACCATTTAAATTTAAAAAATCCTAAAAAGTATAATAAAAAGAAAATGACAAAGAGATGATTGGGAGGAAAATGAGAGGGAAGAGTCAAAGGGACACAAGACAAAAAAGAAATGAGGGTGGGTAGTCTAGTCATTCGACCCAAACATCTAAAACTAAGATTCCTACCTAATCACCTATTTGTTCTTTCTCTTTTTTTTATCAATTTTTAAGATTTTTCAAATTTAAGTGATATTTAACAGTCTTTTTCCCTATTCTGTTTTCAAATATTGCCAGAGAGAACATAAATATTAAATGCGACCAAATTTAGTTGATCTTACATTACTTTGTTTTTAGTGAAAATTCTTACTAGATTAATCTTGGTGACATTAAAAGTGTTATATATATATATATGATTGATGAACTTTTGTTTTTATCAGTCAGAATGACAAGATATGTTTTTCCCAAAAAAACCAACTCTACTTGAATTAATGGACTAAAATAAACCCTCCACAGTCCACATACATCGAAGAATAACTCTCTCTCTTTATATATATATAAAAAATGTTTGTTTGAACAGAATAAAAATATAAAGGGCGGGAACGGCTACTGACATCATCATCAGTTGAAGTTACAGTTTAGACTTTAGACGCGTTTATCAGTTGAAGTTACAGTTTAGACGCGTGTAGGGAACTAGTGATTGGACTGATTGTCATCATATATTTGGATACTCCCCGTATTATATTCTATATAAGAACAAGAATCAAGTTACAAATATAACTAACTTATGTACAGAAATGTATATTCACGATGGGACAATATCTGATCGTATTTGGGACCCCTGTCCCTACGTTCTGTCCAAACCATATGCGGATTATATCACTAGTATATTTTGTTTGTTTTACATATAAAAATTATTTTCTATTTTTTTCAAACTCTATTAATAATATCAACCTTTAGTTCTTCCCATTATATTTTTTATTCTACATTTACAAAAGTTGTCATCATTTCATGTCTCGTTGAGATTGTTGATTGAAAAAAGATTATAGGGAAAATTTATCTTGGGGCCCTTTTTGGGAAAAAAATTCGGTTAAAAAAACGATAACCATGGTCCAAACCATATGCGGATTATATCACTAGTATATTTTGTTTGTTTTACATATAAAAATTATTTTCTATTTTTTTCAAACTCTATTACTAATATCAACCTTTAGTTCTTCCCTTATATTTTTTATTCTACATTTACAAAAGTTGTCATCATTTCATGTCTCGTTGAGATTGTTGATTGAAAAAAGATTTTTTATCTTGGGGCCCGTTAGTTGTTAATGTGGAATTTTTCATTTTAGTTGTTAGCATTTGATATTGTTGTTAATATGATTTGTTTTAGTTGTAAAAATATTGTTGTTAATATGATCAATTTGTTTTGGTTGTTAATATAGGGGTGATATTGTTGTTAATGTGACTGTTTTAGTTGTAAAAATTTCATGAATTTATCCCAGAAAGGGCCCAAGAGCCCTTTTGGGATTTTCAAATTTTTGGGGCCTTTTTTAAGATTTTTTTTCCCCAAAAAGGGCCCCAAGATGGATTTTCCCAAGATTATATATTTGAAACAAATAAATCCCTTATAATTGATAATATGTGATGGATTGTTTAGAATTTAAAGATGTACGTTGACATTGTCATTTAGTCTGCAGGTTGCTTCTTATTAATTTCAGAGGAATTAAGTGACTTCAATTGAATTGGACGTACACCTTAAATAAATTTGATAATAAGTTATATATATATATATATATATATATATATATATATATATATTGAACACAAGTATCCTATATCATTTCCGTGAAAGAAGAGATAATCTAAACTCTTAATTAGCAACGGCTTGACTTTTAAACAAAAGATCATTTATTTAAAGGATAAATGTTAAATAATAAATTGATGACATGCTTGTTGGTTAATAAAAAATGACCTGAAAATAGTTCATTAATGAAACACCAGAGCTATTACTTTTAAAGGCCAAAAGATGCTGCGCAGAAGCTTGAAAATTTCAATATAGTCCATAGTCATCCTGGGTAAAGACTTCGATTTCCAGAACTTAAGTCAAGCTAGGCTTGGTGTATATATATGTATTTTAGAACTTGTCGATATGATGTATTAATGAATATATATATATATATATATATATATATATATATATATCGATGCAGCTAACTTGGAAATCAATCAACTACTGTAATTACTACTACTTCCTTCCTTCAATCTTAAATATAAGACAAAGCTAACTTTTTTAAAGAGATTAAGGAAGCTAGTTAAATTAATTTAGAGTATTTGTATTTGTATTTTTTCTCCAAACTAATTAATCTAATTAATAAACTAATATATAATTTAATGATACACACTGAATAATATGATTAAGTAACTTATTTAGTTTCCTTAATCACTCCAAAAAAGTTAACTATGTCTTATATTTAGAACCGAATGGATGGAGGATGAAGGCTGAACACAGTAAAAAATGAATTTATGTATCAAAACGAGAACCAGCCAATGACAGTTAAAGAAAGTCAACGGTGGTGGAAATTAAAGCCAGAGGATTGTGATTGGAAATTCTAGAAGCCAAGTGAGTGAATATTGTCAAGGATAACTTAGTGCCTTTATAATTAAATTTTAATTTTTTTTGTCAATTTTCTTATATAGCAACCGTGAAATCATCTCCTAATTTTGTTTCTTTCTTTCTGTATATACCACATGACTGCGCTTACAACTCACGAGCTAGCTAGCTCAAGTATGAATATATACTCTATATGTATGTATGCGTGTGTGTGTGTATATATATATATTTATTAGAACTTTCTGATGTATTTAACAGAGTTAATTACTAATTTGTTTATTTGTTTATTTTCGGATGTAAATATTTGTTGTAACTAGCATTCTGTTGTAATTGAATTTAGCACATTGTATCAATTTATTTTGTAACCAGTTCTCTATATAAAGTGACTGACTGCACGTACTGACACAAGTATTGAATGAGAATATACTTTTTTTTCTCTCAAATGTTTCTTTTCTTAGTTTCACTGTACGTGTTATGGTATCTAGAGCGATTTGTTTTTTCTCTTTAGTGAGTCTTCCGCCTTCTTTTCTCTTTGATATTTATTCTTTTTCTTTTTGAGTGTTCTTTTCTTCCTTGGCTTGTTCTTCTCAGGCACTTCTCTTGTGCTCTTCTTCTCTGTGCATCTGAACCCTAAAACACCTTTCGCTTTTACTGCATTTGATTTGCTGCTGCTATTCTTGATTTTCTTTTTTGGCTTTGATTTTTGAATGAAGCACTGTGCTATCTCAATCTGCTAATCTTCGAACCTCACACCTAAGGTTTTCTGGTTTCCAATGGCTACTGAGAGCTCTTCCAGTCTTTCTTCATCAACGCCATCTCAAGATCCGACGAGTTGTTTTTTCATGCATCCGAATGAGAACCCGTCTTTAGTCCTTGTCTTGCTGCCTCTAATCGGCTCAAGCTACCATAATTGGGCTTAAGCCATGTCGATTGCTCTGATGAGTAAAAACAAGCATCAGTTCATTGATAGCTCTCTGACGGTTCTGGCTGGCTCTGATCCTCTGTTTCCGGCATGGCAGCGGTGCAACACCATGGTCCTGACATAGCTTCTTCAATCGATCTCTCCATTAATCAGTCAGAGTGTGATCTAGCTTAATAGAGCAGTGGACACTACAAAAAAATTGACTTTTGGCGGCGACAAAAGTCGCCGCTGAAACACTTTCAGCTGCGACAAAAAGTCGCCATTTGAAACACTTTCAGTGCGACAAAAAAGTCGCCGCCAAGTCATTCTTGAAAGCTTGATTATCGCCGATACTTTTGGCGGCGACATTTTAATGTCGCCGCCAAAAGTTGACAATCAGTGGCGACAAAAGTCGCCGCTGAAAGTCACAATTTTTTTACAAAAAATCTTTCAGTGGCGACTAACTGAAAGTCACAATTTTTTTTTTAAAAAAAAATCTTTCAGTGGCGACAAAAAGTTGCCATTTGAAAGTCACAAGTTTTTTTTTTAAATCTTTCGGTGGCGACAAAAGTCGCCGCTGAAAGTCACATTTTTTTAAAAAAAAAATTTAAATGGCACTTTTTTTATATACTATTGCAGCTAATGCTGTAACCCCTCCCATGGTTCATAATAAATGGCAAAAATTCCAAAGCAATTGTGTCACAATGGCAACAAATGCACTCCACAATAGGTAGTGTTTCGGGTTGCCTCACAAACTAAATCATTTACTTCAACCCTCAATAACCAGCAGTATACAAATGCTAAACAAAACAACAACCAGATCACTTACTTAGTTCTATAACTCAATTCACAAATTTAATTTACAGGAAAAACCACTAGAAACTCCATAATAAATCAGAATGTATGCAAATAATCTCTCCCAGACAGACAATTGCAAGTGAATTATCAGCAAGATATCACAAATACAAGTACTTTTAAAACCTGAATTTCAAGGAATAGAAGAGAATTTTAGAACAAGTAGATATATGGAACAATACCCTCTAATACATACTATTCAATGGCAGGGAATAAGTCCAGGTTATCTTTAGGTTTTAATTACCATGAGTTTTTTTGGGGGTCAAAATTACCATGAGTTATTAACTTAGTGCAATGAATGAATGAAGCAAATATCATCAAGAAAACATAACAGGTTCAAAGAGGAAGTCCACATGAAAAGTGCAAAGGGAACTTCAACAAGATGGTCATCAAGTGCTAACAGATAATTCAGGACTTACATGTCGAGCAAGCATGTAACAAAATTGCTTCTTTCGCAGAAGATCATCACAAGAAGTAAAAGGAAAAATAAATGATGCAAAGCAAATTGTTAGTTTTACAATACTTGTCAATGATGCAGCAAATTGTTAGTTTTAAATTGTAAAACATTTGAAAACAAAGGGATAAAAATTATTTGTCCTATACTGCAAGATTTAATTCATTTGAACTAGTCTATCACATAATTTTCAATTAAAAAAAGTACAATCACTAATCTCAGAATCAGAAGATTTCAAAAAGGAAAAATAAATCATTTAACAACGAAGTCACACCTGAAGATTATCCAGATATAGTGCAATCTGAAGTGCATTTGGATATTCTTCAAATTTTAGATAGATCATATATGCGATATCTAGCACTAACAAATCATCTGGCCCAGGAAGATATATGGAAATGCAACAATTATAAATGTGTTTTAGAAGTAGCCAAAGTGATTTTTTTAGGTTAGGATAAAGATCCCCTATATTTACAGTTGTCTTTTAGCGAGGGGTCTACACTCCTTTATCTTCCATATATGTACACAGCTGTATCAAATCAAAATTCAAAGTATAATTAAAACCTGAATTTCTTCAAACTTAAAGAACATCATAGGTTCTTATAAAAAAACATCATAAATTGCTTAAGTTAATAGAATACCTAAATTGAATAACAGCATGTTGCTTGTCATTGTAGGAAGGATGATCTGTTGGGATATCGACAACCCTTCTCTCCCTTCCAAAGAGATAACAACTTTGTCGATGTATGTAAAGGGGCTCGCAAATCATATGCAATTTGTATGCAAAAAATAAGAAAGAAGGTCTTTGGTGGGAAGATTTTCATTCTTTTTTCTTCCCCATTGAGAGTAAGAATAGGAGTATAACAGTTTCAATGTAAAAAAATTGGCAAAACAGCTGTCACAAAAAAAAAGGAGGGGGGCAAAAAAGCATATTAAATGAAGATGCAAAAGTTATATAGCAAGATCAGAAATAACAAAAGTGTAGGGGTAATATCAATCAAGGAATAAATGTGCAACTATTAAAAAATCAGAAACTTGAAAAGCAGTGGCAAACAGAGGAAAGTACTCTGGCCAAGATTAGTCACTCCTATATTGAATTAAAATAAGAATTCGATGTGCATAGCACTCAAAATTCTGTTTACTAAGAAATTATCTTGTATGACATCCAGAGAAACCAAGTACAAAGAGTTGGGACTCAGGACTGAGAAAGCAGAGCTTACTCTTATTAATGACGCAAAATTCTACACGTTAATGAGGAAAAAGTGAGGAGCAAGAGGTGTATGGCGCCAGACAATTGGGAAACATGAAGTTTATATATAATAAGCGAAACCGAAGTCATATAGACTAACCATTTAGCACTTCACCACCCTTGAAAATATAAAGTCTCCATTTTATATCGGGTTTTCTAGCCTCGGAGGTTCATTAAATAACAATGTAACACCGAAAACAATATACCGTTTAGTATACAATTAAATTGAAGAGAGACTAATCTAAGAATTAAATTGAAAGCTTTATATGCATATGCAAATAGAAGTAAAATACTTCCAACCTATCCTGCATTGTCCCAAAATCATTCTAAAAGAGCCTCTATTTTATAAACCTGTGTAAACTTCTCTTGAAAAGATACACAAACCTCCCTTATTTTCCTGATTTTTACACAACTCCCCTATTCAAGGAGTCTTTTTGTAGGTTTCTAAAAAGAGGGAGGCGTAGAAAATTGAGGCACAATTGAATTATTTAAATTTATAACAAACAAGTTGATCTCTCACCTCTGACTCTATTGGTTTCTTCTGCAAGCTTTCCAGATAGCTCAAACGAAGGTTTGTGCTGCAAATGGCAATGAAGGTACAAGTCAATGGAGCTGGCATCATCTCACCATTATATGCAATTTTCCTCTAAGAAACCCTCAATTGCTTGATTTGACACAACACATCATCAAAAGCAAGTTCATGATTATGGAAACACAACACAACAATGGTTAGTGTAATATTTTCAAACTACATAGTGCGCCAGTGTAGGTTTTAATCTTTTATATACCACCTCAGGATCTAGTACCAAGTATAGATTACGTCAATCTTATTAACTCTTCAATTTTTTCACTTTTCTCTCATTTTTTATTCTTTTCATCCATGCAAAGGACATGCAACTAGCAAAATAATATTGCAACTTTGCAAGCAACAAATCCCACCAACAGGCCCTTGATCATACCTTCGTTTTTCTTCCAAAGCCTCCTCGGCGGCCTTCAAATCTTTGCTCTTTGAATCATCCTCATCATTCCCGCAACAATAACAGACGTATCATTAGAAGCCATACTAATTCCAATCAATGAAAAACCAAGACACAATAAAGTGGAAATAAAGAAAAACCTTCAATAAAGCATACCCTGCAAGGGAACATCTTTATTGCCAAATTTAGCTCAAGTTTACCATATCTAGGTGGGGTTCAATGCAGTCACCACAACACAAACACCTCATTTTAATTTTGGATTTGAGCTCAAATATTATAAGGTTATCACTAGCAGCCATTCTATGAGAATCCACATCATTAATATTAAGCATGGGACCATCCTTTTCTAAACTTGTAACGCACGTTTTAACATCTTGAGAAGAATTTTGATTATCATATTGATTTGCAATTTTAAAAAAAAATAGTTTGTGGCTTGATGTAAGAGCATTAATTAATCTTCCACAGGCATGAAAATCATCATAGAAATTAAGTCAACACATCTAGTGAATATATATATATATATATAATAGTTCAATCAAAAGATTAGAGTATCATATCTAAAGACTTTATATCTGACCGAACAAAATGGTCAACCAACAGCAACATTGGCATATGAAAACTATAATTATAAAGGCAACTCACATGTGTTCAGCTCCTCTTGAACTTGTCATCGCAAAGAAAAAATAGTCAAAGCATAAGTTCCAAGCAAAACTTATGCATGCAACCAAAGGAAGTACACAACGGGACGAGAAAGGAACCAAAGGAAAAGACATAGGTCAAAAAGTTTGGAACTTGGAAGAATAAATAAATCAATAGTTTGGGTTAAAGGGGAATGACTCCACCATCCACTATGAATGCAAGGTCAAGAATAGAAGTTTAACTCAGTTATTGGATGTTTTTCTCATCAATCCATGGCACCATGTAACCAGAAGACATGAAACAAAATTGGGGGATAAAAAAGAATAAAATCTAGGATGATAAAAAATGAAGAGCATCGTGCCTAGTCTTGTCACCCAATCAACTATCATCATTCCATCCATTTGAATGAATACATAACATCGTCTAACAATACCTAGATTTGCCACCCAATCATACAGACATAACACTTGATACATACTTTCACGCACTAGTCACTATTAACAATTATATACGAATATATGCAACAATAGCATTGAAATCGCTTCTACATTGCATTCCACATAAAGTTTATTTAGATGCTTGTAAAAATAATTAAAGACGTGTAAGTGAAACTATTCCATTCAATAAAATGTTCGCATATCCACTTATGTTTATTGAAACTATAACAAGATGCTTGGTATGTCTTAATTTTCCACAATAGCTACATTGCTTTCGAGAATCGAGACAAATTATTTTTGTGAATTCCCAGAACAAAGATACCGGGGAGCGCAGGATTTCGGCATGAGTAGAGAAGGAAATCGGGGCTCGGTCACCATTGATGAAGAGAACAATCTCGAAGATAAAACGACGATTGCAGCAACGGAAGACTAGGGTTCGCCGTTACTGGAAGAGTAGAATCAAATGGAAGGCGATTCAAATCCCCGCCATTATTACCGGCGAGAGAAGATGACGAAGTCGTGCGTGTAGGATCCATGGCGAGATATACCGAAATCAACAAAACAGTGACCAAGAACAGATCCATCAAAAACAAATCGGAGAAAGGAACAAACAAAGGGAAATGTTCGGTTGAAATGAGAAAAACTCTCGAAGAAACAGGAAGAAGGTGATCTGATCGGAAAAGGCGGAAAAACCAGGTGAAGCACGACTAGGGCTCGACTGAGAGAAAAAATTGGAGGGCTCATGAATGGAAGAAACACGGAAGCCTGAAAAAAATGTGTATAAAGAAAGGAAAGGGTATAAGGAATTGAACTAGGGCGCGAGACTGAAAAAAGAGGCGCTGGAATTGGTATTGGTTTTAGGCTTTAGGTGGCGACAAAAAGTCGCCACTAAAACGCATTTTCGGTGGCGACAAAAAATTGTCGCCACTGAAAATAGAACCTTCAGTGGCGACAAATTTTTGTCGCCACCGAAAGTAACATTTTGAAAAAAAAATTATTTTTGAAATAACTCAAATTAGTTTTTTGTCAATAAAAAAAAATCAATTTTCATTAATCAAAGAATTTTACTTATATGATAATAGGTTGTTTCTTTCACGTTAATAAATATCTTTTCTTTTAAAAAATCATTAATGAAAATCTTTGAAATGCAGTTTGCTATATCAAACAATTTATTTTTTATATTAACTTTTTTTGTTCTCATGGAACAAAAAATCAAGTAAATTTTTTTTTTACCAACAAACTTTATGTGACAATGCAAGGTTAGTAAATATATCTCTATTTTACGAACAAACATACATGATAAAAAGAAATTCTTTGACTTTTTACTTGATACTTTGACATGCACATTTTCTTCTATAAACTTCTTTTTATGTACATTTTGATTTCAAAAATAGTTAAAAATAAAATAAAATGTATTGGAATATTATCAATTTCTAAAAATTAGCAACACTATATCACTCTCTTCCCACTTCTTTTTATTTTAGAAAAGGTAAAAGAATAAGAGGATAAAAATTAAAAGGATAAATCTTTATCAAATTTGAAATCAGAATCTAATATCATAATATGATAAAGAATAGAATAAATCTTCAATGGAAAGATGAGCCAGAATCTGTAATCCATCGGACTATTAAAGCCCAAGGAGAATCTCCCATAATCAGAGAAGTAATTCTCTAATAATTTTCCATAACTATTCCATACTTTTACATGAATGGATACTCCATATTTATCAAGGTTCTGAAACCCGGACCGATCACTGAACCGGTCGGGGTACTGGGTTAAGGGTTAGTGGGTCAGACCGGAGTCAGTCCGGAGTCAACCCGGGCCTAGACCGGTTAGGTAGACCGGTGAGGTATAAAAAAATGGAAAATATTTAATTTCTCATCACACCAACCTAAATTTGACATACTATATATCATTTCAATACTTTAGATTAGTAGCAAAATAATCATATACTTCAATACTTGTGACATATTCAGATATCATTCTTAACAATTTTGAATTTTCTTTACAACCTACATTTGAGACAAAATATTCATAGTAGAAAAATATCAAAAATAAGTATATGATGACAAAATATTCTCACCTTTGATAAACTAATAATCATCATCATTGTAATCAGCATTAACATCATTATTATTTCCCTCCATTAACAGCTTCAAGAATCCAATCCAATCCAAACCAAACAGAGCAGTACAACAAGCAAACTGCACAGATATATATATACTATATAGAACTAGAAGTGTGTGGAAAAGAGCACCACAGAAATGAAGCCTTCAAGAATCAAAACCAAGCCAGACCAAAAAGCAAACCAAGCTTTCAGAATTCCAAACCCAACCAAACAGAGCATATCATTTTGAGTATATCATTTTGAGACATATAAAACTTGTTTATATTTTAACTGTATGGTACATGGGAATAAAAAAAACACTGATAGCCAACAACATAGTGTCAACTAAAAAATCTATAGTCTGAACTTTAAATATTCCTACCAGCTAATTAGTGGAATTCTTTTTTTTTTTTGCTAAACATAGTAGACTAGTGCTATAATAAAGAGAGGCTTAAAGAGTTTGAAGGATTGCAAATGATTTATTCACAGTGTTTTCCAGTTTGGCAGAGAGTATAAGCAGGATATATCATATAATAATAAAACAGAAGGTTCCCTAAAAGGTATTTAACTATTTATCATAGCCTGTAAGGCAAGCATACAAACTAGGTCTCACTAATCTCAGCATGAAGCACCATTTCAGACTATTACAAAAGGATGGGAAGCACTTAATCTCAAGCTAAGCTTATTAAGACTCGATTACTAGCGCAGAGAAATAGGATAGAGATTGGACAATTAACATGTGGGATTTTGTCGATGTTATGCCCAACAACACAAAGTAGTCTTAGAAACAGAGTGCGGGTATATTCAAAAATAAATAACAAACAAACCTGAAGCTTTGCAAAGTGACTTATCGGACTGAACCTAAAAATGAAGAAACTAACAACAATGAGGCAAAATTTCAAAAAAAAAAAAAACCTAAAAAGGGACTTATCGGACGGTTACTTACCAGTGACGGCCGACGGCGAAGCTCCTTCTCAAGCTCTGCAACCTTGGGTGACGGAGGAGTGCTCGGACGGAGGAAGAAGGAAGAGTCGATGAAGCAAGGCAATGGAGATGAGGGGAACGAGGAACGAGGACGAGCAGGTTGACAGGGGAGACGGAAGAGTCGGAAGAGTAGGGATCACGCAAAAGCAAAATCAAATCATCTGATTTGATTAAATCCGATTTGCCTCACATTAAAAAAAAAAAAAAAAAGGTTAGACGACGTCGTTTTGAAATTGGACAGGGAAATAAAAAAAAAAGGGTCAGACTCGCTAACCCTGTGAATCGGCCGGTTTACACCGGTTTTACCGGTTCAGACCGGGTTTACCGGTTCACTCCGGTTTTGAACCAAACCGGACCGGTTTCCAGGCCGGTGAACCGGCCAATCCGGTCCGGTTTCACTAACCTTGATATTTATAGATAAAAATATAACAATCACTCCCAAAAAATACTCCTAAATTTCTCCCATTAATCCACGATGCGAGATAATGGAAGTAAATACCTAAATAAATATTATTTTAATTTGCAACTAACCAACCCACCAATCCTAAACTTAAGGACCACTAAAAAATAAGAAAATATCCTAAATAAAATAAGCAATATCTAAAATTATATTTATAAATATTGATTCCTAAAATCTCTAACTAATCATTGTTACTCTATCACAAACTCTCTTTATCTCACAATAATTCAAAAAATTAATTTATTTTTTCACAAGAAATTACACCAATAAACATATTTATTGTATAAATATCATAAGTAAAAAAAAAACTAAAATTTTTTTTTAAAAAAAACTTTTTTGCTGAAACACTTTCTTTCGGCGACATATAAGAGTCGCCGCTGAAAACTATCACTTTTAGCGCGCGACATTTAAAGTCGCCGCCAAATGTCGCCACGGAAAGTCCTTTTTTTGTAGTGGGATGTCTGGATGACTTAAAGGAATAGTTCAGTCAGGGTGATCCTTTCTGAGTAGTAGAGCTTCAGGATGAATTATTCCAAATAAGGCAAGGTGACCCTTCTGTATCTGATTATTTTACAAATTCAAGATCATATGGGATGAGTTACTCAATTTTCGTCCAGTTATTGGCTGTTCCTGTTCATCAAAAGAGTAATTCCCTCAGGATTATGTGATTATATTTTTAAAGGGCCTTAATGAATGATTTGCCACTGTACGTTCCCAAATTTTACTCATGGATCCACTTCCTTCCATTAATAAAGACTTCTCTATGGTTGCTCAACAAGAACAAGATCTCACTGGCTCTTTTAGAGCAGATCGTGTGTTTTACTTGTGCAGATTGAAGTGTGGGAACCAATTCATCAAAACCTCGGTATCAATCTAAATCCAACAACAATTCGAAGCTCTGTACTTACTAATCAAGGCACACTGTTGAGACTTGTCATAAGAAGCACAGTTTTGCTCTCGGATATAAGACTCATATCAAGCTTCAGTGAATAATGTGGTAACATCTTCTCCTGACTCATCAGCTGGTATTTTATCTTCAACGCCTACTGTTGCTAATCCACCTATTAGTCAAGAAAAATATAATCGATTAATTGCTCTATTACAACCTGCATCTGCTGCTGCTCATGGTTCGAATGCATCTGTTTCTAGTTTACCATCTACTAACAATTCTCTTGTCAATCAACTCTCTGCCCTTACCTTGATTCCAAATGCTGATTCACAGCGTATGTACACAACGTTGGCCTTTGATTCTTCTAATCATTAGATTCTTGATAGTGGAGCTACTACCCATGTTTGTTATTCCCTAAATTTGTTTACTACTTACTCTCATATTTCTCCTATTTGTTTGACATTGCCAAATAAAACATCTATTATTGCTAGCATTTCTGGTTCTGTACGGATTAATGCACATATCTTGCTTACCTTCCTTGTTGTCCTTTACATTCCAAATTTTCATTTCAATATCATTCATGTTTCTCAAATGACTCGTGACCTTCCTTGTTGTCTTATTCTCTCACATTCTAGTTGTTTCATACAGGATCCAAAGACATGGAAAACGATTGGATTAGCTAAACTTTCCTAAGGATTATACAAGCTGCCTAGTCACCTATATGTGTCTGCTGAATTCAGTGGCAGAGCTTCTCAAGGGCCAGAGGGGGCCATGGCCCCCCAAAAAAAATTGTTCTAAATATTTAATATAAAATGGGATTTTTTTATACAAAATTTATACATTTAGCCCAAAAAATTATACATTTGTCCTAAAAATTTATACATTTGACCCCCCAAATATATTTTTTCTTAATTAGTTAATGTGTATACATTTAGCCCCCCCAAACATTTATCCTAAGATCTGCCAGATAGTTCTGTTTCTAGTAAGCCTGTTGTTAGTTCAATTTCTAGTACAAACTTTGTTGCTAGTGATAGTTCAGTTTCTGGTATATCTCATTTTCCTTTTGATTTGTGGCATTTTCGCCTTGAACATTTGTTCTCCCCTGTTTTGAATGTTTTAAAGAATTGTATTAAAGAAAATATAATAATATATGTTTGATGCAGCTACAATAACTAGAGCTGCTAATTAATATATGTCAGATGAAGGCAATAAGTCTGTCAAAGGATTATATATTAGAAAAGGACGATGTGAGGGAGGTCATGGGATCGATTGATGAAAGTAAGTCCACGCACGGTGCTAGAAAAACTAATTAATTAATAAAAGGAAGTGATTGATATCTCTTAATGAATTGAATTTGACCGCATAAGAATAACTTTTTTCCTGGGGGAATTCTGAGAGCTTGATTCTAAATTATAGAGGTTTAATATATATAATTCCCATTTGAACTGGTTGGGAGAGACAAAGAGAAGAAGTTCAGAGAACAGAGAACAGAGCAATTTGAAGGAGTAATCTCAAATTTGCTTCTTTCACATTGACCCCCAATCATTTCAAAACTTGAGATTCTCAATCTCTAGTAAAAGTAAAAATGGAACAACATGGAGTATGTGTTTGAGGTTATTACTGTAATGCAGTAGAAATTTGTCAGAGTGGAAGTGAGTAATTAATAATTTGATCATCATAAGTATTTAACAATTGCCTTTCTCCTTTTGGGTTACATTAATGATGTTATTCAATCATCTCTAGTACGTAGTACGTTATTTATAATTTTTTGTCCGGGCTGAATGAAATGCAGAAATACCAAATACTATTTCGGTCCTAATTATAGGAACACTTTACTGGAGGGAGTAGCACGCAATACGGAAACGCGTGACGAGATAATTAACTGGGGAAGAGATTCTCTCTATATCTCTTTTCTCATTTTCTCTTATTAGCTTAATTTGGGTCGTTGATTGAAAAAATGAAAGAAAAGTAAAAGTGGTATTGTATTAATTAGACGGATGTGATTTAAAGATTATGAGAGATAATGAGAAAATGATGATGGGAGAAACCATAGACTATTTAACTGACGCTGTCTCATCCACGAAAAATTAGTAGTACTCCGCCTTTGTTATATGTGAGACATTTTATATAAAAACTGTCAATCTCATTAAATACCGTTAAAAATATTATTATGATTTAAAGATTATGAGAGATAATGAGAAAATGATGATGGGAGAAACCATAGACTATTTAACTGACGCTGTCTCATCCACGAAAAATTAGTAGTACTCCGCCTTTGTTATATGTGAGACATTTTATATAAAAACTGTCAATCTCATTAAATACCGTTAAAAAATTATTATTATTTTTTAAAAGATGGATTATTAGATGTTATAAAAATACAAAATCATTCTGAACAATGTTTTATAAATCAGAATGGGATGGAGTAGTTACGAAATGATGTTGACAAAATTTGAGCATTCTCAGGCAAAAGGGGGGGGGGGGTGAAAGACCTTCATTTGATCGGTTGATAAGTTCCAAATTTAATTGTCCCATGCATCGTAAATTCAACGGAAAATTTTACTGCACCACATTTACAACTATTCAATATCAAAATGTACTAAAATTTTCTCAAACTTCACTTTACTTCTTAAAACTAAATGGAAATTAAGTTTTTTAGGTGAAGAGATATTTATCCCTTATTTTGTATATGATTGAGATGGCCTTATAAATTTCTTTATATTTCTTGTAAATATGCATATTTAACTTATAAATTCCTATAGGGAAAATTTAAATAAATACCTTTGAATTTGTAAAAAGCAGGAAATCTTGTTGAATTTGTAAAAAGCTTAGAGGTATCGAGCGCATGAGGGATATGTAAATTCGGGTGAAATTACACTTTTTCCTTACTTTTAAATAAAAATAAAAAAAAACCCTCACCACCCACCACCCCCACCGCCGGGCCACCACCACCACCCCGGTGGGGGTGGTGGGGTTTTTTTTTTATTTATTTATTTAAAAGTAAGGGAAAAAAGTAATTTCACCCGATTTCAGCATATCCTCATAGGCCTCGATACCTCCGGTCTTTTTACAAATTCAATAAGGATTTCGGGGTTTTACAAATTCGAAAGGTATTTATTTAGAATTTTCTTATTCCTATATGTGTCTTGTAAATAGCTTGCATTAAATTTTGTGAACATGCTCTTTGTTTTGTAATTTCACTTATTTCTATAAATAAGTATATTTGATTTGTAAATTCTTACATATATTTTGTAAATAAGTGAAAATTTAGTTGATTTTACATTACTTTGTTTTTAGTGAAAATTCTTACTACATTAATCTTGGGGACATTAAAAGTGTTATGACTGATGAACTTTTGTTTTTATTAGTCAGAACGACTAGATATGTTTTTACCAAAAAAAAAAACCTACTGTACTTGAATTAATGGAGTAAGACAAACCCTCCACATACATCGAAGAGTAACTCTCTCTCTCTCTCTCTCTCTCTCTCTCTCTCTCTCTCTCTATATATAATGTTTGTTTGAACAGACGAATAAAAATATAAAGGGGCTACAGAAATCATCATCAGTTGAAGTTACAGTTTAGACGCGTGTAGGGAACTAGTGATTGGACTGATTGTTATATTTCTATATCAGAACAAGATACATTTGAGAAAAGAAAAAGAAAAGAAAAGAACAAGATACAAATATAACAAACTTATGTACAATAATGTATATTCACGATGGGACAATATCTGATCATATTTGGGACCCCTGTCCCTACGTTCCTTCGAAACCATATACGGATTATATTACTAGTATATTTTGTTTGTTTTACATATATATAAAACTCATTATCTATTTTTTAAAAACTTTATTAATAATATCAACCTTTAGTTCTTCCCTTAAATATTTTAGTGTACATTTACAAAAATTTCATCATTTCATGTCTCGTTGAGATTATTGATTAAAAAAAGATTATATATTTGAAACAAATGAATCCCTTATATAATTGATAATATGTGATGGATTATTTACAATTTAAAGGTGTACGTTGACATTGTCATTTTAGCCTGGTTGCTTCTTATTAATTTCCAGGGGAATACATGCAGTGACACCAATTGAAGTGGACGTACGTACATGCACCTTAAATAAGTTTGACAATAAGTATCCTTATATCATTGCCGTGAAAGAAGATATAATCTAAACTCTTAGCACGTGCCTGACTTTTAAATAAGAGATCATTTATTTAAAGGATAAATGTTAAATAATAAGTTGATGACATGCTTGTTGGTTAATAAAAAATGACCTCAAAATAGTTCATTAATGAAACACCAGAGCTATTAATTACTTTTAAAGGCCAAAAGAGGCTGCGCACAAGCTTGAAAACTTCAATAGTCCATAGCCATCCTGTGTAAATAACCCATAAAGACTTCGATTTCCAGAACTTAAGTCAAGCTAAGCTTGGTTAATATGTATTCGATGCTGCTAACTTGGAAATCAATCAACTAATTACTAGTATAGTAATATATATCAGATGAAGGCTGAACACAGTAAAGAATGAATTTATTTCTCAAAAGGAGAACCAGCCAATGGCAGATAAAGAAAGTCAACGGTGATGGAAATTAAAGCCAGAGGGTTGTGATTGGAAATTCTAGAAGCCAAGTATTGTCAAGGGTAACTTAGCGCCTTTATAATTAAATTTTATTCTTTTGTCAATTTTAATATATAGCAACCGTGAAATCATCTCCTAATTTTTTTTTTTGTTTTTGTTTTTGTTTCTAGATATACCACATGACTGCGCTCACAACTCACGAGCTAGCTAGCTCAAGTATGAATATATACTATATATATATATTAGAACTTGCTGATGCATTAAAGAAAATATAATGATATATGTTTGATGCAGCTACAATAACTAGAGCTGCTAATTAATATAGGAAAAATCCAAAAAAAAAATACTACTTCAACTTCAAAATCTCAAATAAATAATTTCCAACGAGACGAGTTGTCAATTACTTTACTGTTCTTATTAATTTCATCATTGTTGTTGCCATCAATAGGATTTGCAAGTAATATTTTTCTATCATTTTCTCTTTAATGTTTTTTTTTTTTACCGAAAATATTTTTTTCCATTTCACATAAAAATGAGTAGGTTCCATTGTAAAGAGAATAGAGGGAAAATATTGGTAGAACCTACTCATTTTTATATGAGTGTGACAAAAAAAATATTTCTAAAGTAAAAATAGAAACATTAAACCCATAATTATAGATGGGATCGATTGATTAAAGCAAGTCCACGCACGGTGCTAGAAAAACCAATTATTAATTAATAAAGGAAGTGATTGATATCTATAAATGAATTTAATTTGACCGCATAAGTAGAACTTTTTTCCTGGGGGAATTCTGAGAGCTTGATTCTAAATCATAGAGATTTAATATAGTTCACAATAAATACTTTTGTTTGGCCGAACACACTTAATTAATTAATACTGACTTCAATGAATTTTAATTAATGTGACATTCCCTGAAATTTATACCCATAATGTTAAAATTCGGGCTAACATTTGTGAGTTCTCCACAATAAAAACATCGATATTATTGGTATAAGCGAAGTGTCGTGGAGGATAAATAATTAATTAACTACCACCCTACCAATATTATTGGCATTTTTTTGTTGTCCTCGACAATGAAATTTTTACAACTAATGTTTTCAATTTTAAAAATCAAATACTGAAAAATACATATTTACTTTTATTTTTGATAATTTAGTATTTGCTATAAAATAATAGTATTTGTCAATTGTCAGGGTTTTATAGTCCAATGATATCAAACTCCTTTATCAAATTAAATTTCTTAAATGTGAGGTTGATAATGTTGTATGCATGTTTGAACACTTTTATATTATATAATGCAGTACGTGACGAGAAAAATTCTTAATAAACGTTGATGGTTTATTGAAATTTTGAAATATTTAGAGCTTAAATTATAAGTAAATTAATGAATCGGTGTCTTTGGCATTCAAATTATAACAACAAATAACATAGTAACCGTGGAAGGTCATCTTATCATCGAATGAAGTCAACTTAAAGATTTTATTGACTATGTCATATATTTAGAATTGGAGGTAGTATTAAATTTTATTACTAGTATTTTAAAATATGAAAGGACATGTTTAATTGGTCCCTAAAAGATGTTAAAGGTTGACTGTAACATCATTATTGCTGCGCAAATAATATGGGCAGCCGTTTTCAACACTCAACAAGAGAATATAATATCACGTCGCTTAATCAAATATTATTATGTGAAGAGATTTTTATATAGCATAAGGAATTTTCATTTTTTTAAGTTTATAGTTTCAAGCATGAGGTCCTGGAAGATGCTCAAATATTATTAATTAATGCCAACACCTGAATTAAATTGCCAAAAACCAAATTAAAATAATGAGCACAAAGAAGTAAGGGCTGTAATCACGATAACTAGGTGAGAAATATATATGTTACATGAACAAAAAATTTCAGTTAAACATATTGTCAACAAAGTGCAAGAGAATCATGGAGCTGTCAAAGGAATCGCTTGCTTGTTTGTCTCAATTTCACCCAATTTTCAAAGCAGATAATAATGACAGAGCATTGAGAAATTAAAGCTGGTGTCAGAGCAGAGGTTTCTTCTGGATTAGGCTCTCAATCATTCATGGATCTGCTTTTACCAGTCACTCGTTTCCAAATACGAATCTATATGAAGATTTCGCTACTCCTTTTCCAATTATAATAAGCCACCTGCCAAGTTCTCTTGTTTTTTGGTAGGCCAGGCTTGGCTGCGGTATCACCTATAAAAAAATGCGAAATGAAATTTCAAACACTTTGATAAGCTCGATTGATGATTAAACATCAAACACTTGAAGTAATTCGGAGACTATGATGACACTGAATCAAAGGCTGTTACTTAACCTGGCCATCACCATCAAAGTGCTTGTTTTAATTAGTGGTAAAAATTACTTTTCTACCATGATTTACAGTGTGTGAGATAAATTTTACCTTGATTTACGTTAATGTACTTTTACAACACCAACTCAAATTCAAATTTCGTACTGGTTTTTGCTTCTTTGAGATGGTGGAACGATGCAATTTCCGACTATGATTGATTAGTCATCTAAAAGAGGACCCAAATATAAATAATCATTTATAATAATGTTATTATATTTTTTCGTTATTTATCACAACTTGTTGTGTTTCGAGACTTTTAAGATTAAGGAAAAAACCTTTAAAAAAATATCATTAAACTTCAAAATCTCAAATATGTTATTTTTTATTAAAACGAGTTTTCAATTACATTATTGTTGTTGCTAATTCATTACTCTTGTGGGCAATAAAATTTTAAAGATTAAATGGTATTTGTCGTCATTTTCTCTCAAATCAATAACTTTTTAAAAAAAAAAAAAAAAATCTATTTCTGAGCGTCTTGACAAACATTTGATGTCTTCCTGTCCATTCTCTTTATACATATGGACAATTGACGCGTTTTTAAGGAAGACAAACAGAAAACTGATTATCTAATTACAGAAATTAACGATAATCAGAGCCAGAGCTGAAAAGTGGCTAGCTTTCAGTTTTCATCACAAAGGCACAACGAGAATATTAACAAGAAAATACTGTACACTGCGTCCTTAGAAAAGCTCTTTTTTAATTACATATGTACATCATCATCAGAGGCTTGGAACAAATTAAAAGCAAAGGACGGAGAATTTTGGAACTCGAGGCTGCAAAATTTCGCAGGTATGGACGAATCAATAACAGAAAATACGAAGTCGATCCATAATCTACACCAAAAATAAAGCTTTCATCCATCAAAAGCGGCGAGTTGCTGCACTTCACTACAGAAACAACCAACTATATTTTATTCACAACTTACATATATATCAGGGTATATGACTCTCTGCAAATAACCAAATCTTCTCAGTGCCAAATTTTCCCAAATTTTCTCTCTCTTTCTATCCCTAAAGTTTCTAACGAAATTAAATCACTAAAGAAATTGAAGAAAAGAGCAAGAATCACAGTTAAAACTATTAGACCCTGGATAGATTAGAGTACAGACGGAGGGTCACTGAATCCGGTTTAGGCATCGGAGTTATAGCCACTGGGAATGGCTGGCGACGGCGAAGGAGAGCTGAGAGGAGATCCGTCTTCACTGATGGTTCTGCCAGAAAATCTGGCGCTAGCCGCCGATGCAAACGCCGTCGCCGATTTGATCGCGCTCTTCAATATCTTAATCTTGATTTGGCCTCGTTTTGGCGGAAACTTCTGTGTGTGCTTCGCATTTGAAGCTGAATTGATTCCTGCAACCTCCATCAATGAGGATTTGAGATCAGAGAAGTTTCACAGCGAAGGAGAGAAAGAAGGCAAAAGGCGCTGGAATGAAGAGTGCTGAGTGTTAATGTGTTATTATATAGAGGGGTTTCAACTTTGGAGCGCCTCAAACGCACCGTTTTTCGATAGCTTCACCTCCAAGATTGGGGATGAACTGACGTGTCCCGATTAGGATCTTAGGGGGAATATCCTTTCACTATTACGGACACCATGCATTAATCTTTTGCATTGTTGGCATCTACAGCATAATTGGCATTGGGAAAGCCTGGATCAAGGCAAATATTTAGGCATCCCTAGCATTTGGGGAAAGACTAAGCATCAGGCTCTAGTATACATCCGTGAGAAAATTAGTAAAAAGTCTTAGGTTGGGTATAAAAGAAACGCAAATCGAGATAGCTAGATCAAAATCGGGTCCCTCTCTGATGAGTAGCAAACATAATCATCGATCATAATGAGATCATCATCAATGAAATAATGTTCTGCTTCCTTTGAATATCTTAGCCCTGAATATCAAAGAAACGCAAATTATGGATAGCCTAGATCACAGCCGTCGAACCAGGTCCCCTACTTCCGTGTGGACTTCCCGACGACTAAAACTGAAGTTGCAACGGCGTTAGTCCCCTATGCAGGTTTATCTCCCATTTTAGCGGTCACCTCGGGTTTGACTAAAATACATTTGAAAAGAGCTCTGAACCCCCAGGATGATGCTGACCCAAACCCTACCCCCGTAAAAAAAAGTTTTATTTTCCAGCTACCAGAATGCCACATCACGCCAACAATTAGTCCTCCCCCCTCTACAGATGGGTCCCAATGGGATACACTCCGAAAAATAAAGAAAACTATAAGGGGGAAAAAAAAGGCAAACGCCCAGCCAGAATTGTTGCCTTATTTGATAAACCCGCCTATGCCCAATCTGTCTTTACGGCCCCAGGACCTACCACTACCACACTTACCAACCCAACTACTATTACTCCTGTACATACCGCCGATGGTTGCCACCAAACAACCATCAGTTTGCCATGAGTCTGCTATCTTGGAACTGTGAGCATTGCTAAACCGTCAATAGTGGGATGACTACACGATCTTCAGTGAAGTTGAATTTGGATGGTGCCCCTTCTGGGTCCAGTTTTATGGTCTCCCACACGTTACCTTTGAAGATGACAATGCAATCAAATTGGGAATGGTAGTGGGACGCCTTGTGATGTACGAGTCTCCAAAGATCCAGACTTGACTCTCAAGAACTTTCATCAAGGCTAGGGTCCTGATCAACTTAATAGAGTCTCTTGTTTCTTGTTTTTGGGTTCCTCGTTCAAACTAAGAGCCAATTTGGGTGACTATCCGCTATGAAAACCTTCAGAACTACTAATACAACTACGGAAGAATTGGGCATGAAGCATGGAGCTGTAAATTCAATTTCAAAGGCCTAGAGGAAGATAGACCATGATAGCCCCGGCAATAGCCTGGGCACAACTCACGTCAAATCTATCGAGGAAGCCATGGTAGTTCATGAAGCGAACTGGGATGAGGCGGAGCTACTATAGAAAAAAAATTTGTCGGTGAACGGACCAGCAAGCAACAGGAGAATGACTGGCGCCATCCCCATAATAGAAATTCCCACAACTAAGGGCGCTAATTTAGCCATGCCTTTATTACGCCATGCGGAATTAAGCAATGGTCATAATTACAACGCTAACAACATCAATGCACATGATCAAGTCTAGGGCAATCATCACGGAAGTCGCCAAAATCAGGGATATGAACGATAGCAGCAACAACCCCAAAAAGGAAATACCAAGAATCAGCATGTTGCACCTGTCATCCTAGAATTAACTCCTATTGTCTCAACTAACAAAATCCCCCTCTTGTTATTGATTTGAATATGCATGATCATAATGAGATCCTCATCAATGAAATCCTTATCATCACGGACCTTTATCTTTCTAATCTGAAATACCAGCCCCCATTTTCACAGAGCCAGCTTTCAACAGAAGGAGGTTCTACTCCTTTGAATATCTTGGCCCCGAATATAAAAGAAACGCAAATCACAGATAGCCTAGATCACAGCCACCTAATAACCAGGTCCCCTACTACAATGTGGACTTCCCGACAAGTGAAACTGAAGCTGCAACGGCGTCAGTCCCCTATGCCGGTTAATCTCCCATTTCAGTGGTCACCTCAGGTTTGCATAAAATATATTTGAAAAGAGCTCTGAACCCCCCTGGATGCTGACCCAAACCCTACCCCGTTAAAAAAAGTCTTATTTTCCAGCTACCAGAATGCCACATCACACCAACCAATAGTCCTCCCCCTCCACAGATGAGTCCCAATAGGATACACTTTAAAAAATAAAGAAAACTATAAAGGGGGAAAAAAAGGCAAACGCCTAGCCAGAATTGTTTCACTATTTGATAAACCCACCCCGGGCCAATCTGTCTTTACAGCCCCAGGACCTACCACTGCCACACTTACCAACCCAGCTGCTATTACTCCTGTACACACCGCAAATGGTTGCCACCAAGCAACCATCGGTTCGCCATGAGTCTACTATCTTGGAATTATGAGGGGTTCGGCGTTCCTCTGACAGTTAAATATTTGAAAGAAGTCTGCAATAAACAAAAACGTCAGTACATCAACAAAGTCAGGTGGCACTGTGGTTTTACAGGGGAATGGATTATTGACCTCACAGGGTTGAGCGGCGGCTTGACATTATTTTGGGACAAAGACATAACAGTAAACATTCTTTCCTCATCAAATAATGTCATCCACACATCTATATTTGACCTGACAATCGACCTTCCTCATTACATCTCCTTTGTATATGGCCCCCCATCAGAGAACGACAGATTTATTGACATTATTTCTCATCAGGAGAAGAAGGGAGGCAACCCTAGAGCCATCAGGAAAAATCTCAACTTCCAAAAATTTATTTCTGATTGCTCTCTCGTTGACTTGGGCTATAACGGGTCATGGTTCACCTGGTGCAACCGACGGCTAGAAGAGGCTACTATCAGATAAAGGATTGACCGGGTTATGGGCAATGATATCTTTTGTCATAAATTTCCTTTTTCTCAAATTTTTCATATTGACCCATAAGCTCTGATCATTATCTCTTGCTTGTTAATTTCCATCATGTTTCATCTAATAAAATAAAACCTTTCAAGTTGGGAACTAGGTGTACTATATGATGACAATGCAGTTTCTCGGTTTGCTTTAAAATTAAATAATTGCATAAAACTTCTAATACATTGGAGCAAAAAAAAAATCCAAATCGTAAAAAGTTGATTAAATTATTGCAGTCTCATCTAGCATCTGTTCAGCAGGGATACCAAACAAAAGACAACTATCGAGAAGCAACAGACCTCATTCGCCATATTGAGGAGCTAATGGACCAGGAAGAAAACTACTGGTGGCAACGCTCACGAATTTCATGGCCCCAATCAGGCGATAAAACTCTAATTTTTTTCCTTCTTTCCACCCTAATCAGACGAAGAAGAAATTCTATCTTGAGCATAAAAGATGAAAATGGCGTGTGGACTTGGGATAAGAGTGTTATAAAAACTATGTTCACCAATTACTTTACAAACCTTTTTTTTTTCCTCAGGGCCACGACAAATATCAAATGCCATTGATCACATTGAGGCCAAGATTGATGAGGCCACTAATGATTCCCTACTCCAACCAATCACAAGAGAGGAAGTCCAAATCGCTGTATTTCAACTAGGGTGATCTAAAGCCCCAGGACCAGATAGCTTCTCAAGAAATTCTACCAATTTTCATGGGAAGAGATAAGTGATACAATCGTTAAGATGGTTAAAGAGTTCTTTGAAATGGGCACCCCTCTTGATACTATCAATGGAACCAATATTACCCTTATCCCAAAAGTGGATAAACCTAAGTTTGTCTCGCATTTTAGACCTATTGGTCTCTGTAATTTTTCTAAAGTTTTGGCCAACAGGATGAAATGTTGCCTTGATAAGTGTGTCTCCCCCAGCCAGGGTGCTTTTATCCCGGACATTTAATACAAGATAATATTATCATAGCCCATGAAGTGTTCCATTATTTAAGACGAAAGAAAAACGGTAAAAAGTTTGAATTTGCTTTAAAGATGGACATGAGTAAGGCATATGATAGGGTGGAATGAGATTTCTTGACACATATGTTGCTAAAATTTGGATTTTCACAAAAATGGGTTAATCTTGTAATGAATTGTGTGGAAATTGTACACCTTAATTTATGCATTGCAAGAGAGAAAATTGATTCAATTAGACCTGGTAGAGGCCTCCGTCAGGGGGACCCTTTATCACCGTATCTCTTTATCCTTTCTCTAGAAGCCCTTTCCTGTATGATTAATAACTCTCTGCTGCAGGGTCGACAAGTAGGGCTTAAATTGAATAACCATTGCCCATTAATATCCCATAATTTCTTCGCAAATGATGCCTTGTTTTTCATGAATGCAGGTCTCCAAAATTGCAAAAATTTGGCAGAGATCCTTAATGACTATTGCTCAGCCTTCGGCTAGTTGGCAAACCTGGAGAAATCAAGCATCATATTCTCTACCAATACCCCACAAGCATTAAGACGTGACATCTACAGCATAATTGGCATTGGGGAAAGCCTGGATCAAGGCAAATATTTAGGCATCCCTAGCATTTGGGGAAAGACTAAGCATCAGGCTCTAGCATACATCCGTGAGAAAATTAGTAAAAAAGTCTTAGGTTGGAGTAGCAAACATCTATCTTTTGCAAGGGGGTGAAGTTATGATTAAGGCTATGATTAATGTTATCCCCATATTTCCTATGACTTCCTTCAAATTTCCCAACAAAACTTGTAAGGAGCTCAATAGCTTGGTGGAAAAGTTTTGGTGGGAAGGCCAACTCAAGACCCACTGGGTTGCATGGAAAAAATTGACTAGTTCTAAGCAGGAAGGAGGAATAGGCTTTCGAGACTTTAGTAAATTCAACTATGCACTCCTTGCTAAGACTGCTTGGTGCCTCTTTCAACATCCTAATGACATATGGGCACAAATTCTGAAAGGACTTTATTTCCCTAACTACTCCCTCATAGATGCAGTGAAAGGACATAGAGCTTCATGGTGCTGGTCTAGCAAACTTGACGGAAGAGATTTTATTAAAGATTACCTAAGTTGGCAGATAGGAAACGAGATGTCTGCCCGCATTTGGTAGGACAACTGGATCTCGTCCCTCCTGCAGCGCAAATTGGTAACTGAAGTAGAGGCTCTCAAGCAAGAAATAGTGGCATCTCTCCTCACAAGCAGTCAAGGCAGCTGGGATATTTCTTCGATTAGAGAGTATATTGACGATCACACAAGTGATGCCATAACCCCTTTCCCACTCTCACGTACCCCCAAAAATGATAGACTGATGTGGAATTTATCAAAGAATGGAATATACACAGTTAAACTGGGCTACCATCTCACTAATACTTGCCCCACCGTGCTAGCTCAAACTGCAGGAACATCTGACCTATTAACCAACGAAGCATGGAAACCAATTTAGCAAGTTAAGGCAATCCCATGGGTCATTAACTTTGTATGGCGCATCCTTTACAATGCCATCGCCACCAATGAGGCGTTATTCAAACGCAAGTGGAGTCCCACATATCGTTGTCCTATGTTCCAGGAAGAGTGCGAGTCCATGGAGCACCTATTCTTTCATTGCTTTTGGGTTCGCTGCATATGGTTTAGAGGCAGGTTATCACTCAACAACGATCTTAGGAAAATTCACAACTTCAGGAAATGGTGGCTCGATATTATGTTCTCTCAAAGCCCCCTTAACGACTTCAACATAGCGCAGATATGCTGAATCCTATGGTATATATGGAAAGAAAAAAACATTGTAGTCTTCCACGGGGCAAGCCCGAACCCAGTACTAGTGCTTGAGCGAGTTAATCAATCTTTAACCTCATACTGGAACGTTATGTGCCCCAGTCCGCCCAACGCTGTAGAAGAAAAAGGACCAGCATCTTCAGTTTTGTGGACTCCTCCTCCAGCGCATAAACTAAAGGTTAACTCGGACGGTGCCTTTCGTGCCTCTACTAAGTTAGCTGCGATTGGCATATTGTGTTGAGACCACCGAGGAGGCACAATATGGGCCTTTGTAGACAAGGTCAAGTCGATATCTGCGTTCATGATTGAAGCTCTGGCACTAAAGAGAGCTTTGATGTTAGCTCAAAATTTGGGGAACAAGAATGTCATCTTTGAGACTGATTGCCAACTTCTTGTGCGGTGCTTGGAAAAGGCTCAACTAGATTATTGCAAATGGCAGTCACGCGGAAATCCTTGAAGATATCCTAAGCATATTTTGCTCCAAGTCCAGCTTCTTGATCAGTTTCACTCCCCACCAGGGGAACAAAGTAATTGATATACTTGTTGCATCTACTAATAAAGGGGTGTGCCCCATTAAGTGGGTAGACATACCCTTACCCCCTTTGTCCTTATTGCTGGAACATGAAGCGAATTCCATTAGGAACTCTCTGCAACAGGATCCTATACAACCCAGTCACAGGGATGCTGATGAGCCTACCTATAGTTATAAATATCACCATACTCTTCCAGTCCTTAATTTAAGATGTCTTTACTTAATTTGATTGTATTAAAAAAATTAGTTAAGTTAGTAAATATAACATGTATTTTCTAAAACAATTTAGTGACATTCCTTAATTTCCTCATTTCTTCCCCTTATTGATTATTGTTGAAGGAGCGTAAATAAGGGTAAATCAGGAAAATATTGATAAATATGAAAATTTTATCTTATATTTATGATCAAGATCAACTCCTCAAATATGTTTTATATTAAGGACCAAATGAAGTATTTTATATTGTTGATTGAACTCTGATTTACTCGGGTAAACAAATAACTATTTATAATAAAACTTCATTCAGGTTGTACTTCCTCCATCTTAATATATAAGATCATTTTTTTAATGAGTTTGTCCTTTTGTATAAAATCATATTTGACTTTGTTGCAATAATAAATATATTTTTACCTATTTTGACCTCATTTTCTTAAATGATTTATTTACCATATATTCTTTCCTTTTCATTTTCTGAATATTACTCTTTCTCTCCTACTAATTTATAAATAGAAGCATCTTTAAAAAATTATATATTTATTATTTTAAACTAATTTTAACTTTTTTAAATCACACAATTTGGATAAAAAATTGTCACTGAAATAAATGTTTATTTTTTAATAAATTGATAAAAAAATCTCCAAAAACCCCATTGTTCGTCAGCTATAAAAGATGTGCCGTATTTTTAAGTCCAAGTTAGCTGGGATGGGAATGTAACTTTTATATTCTACATTAGATATCTCCTTCACTAATTAACCTCCATATAACCTAAGATCAGTCACATACAAATAAGTGCTTATAATAGATCTCATGCCGTTGAAAGAATGAAGAGTGTCTAATTTAGAATTTAAATAAAAATTTTTGATACAGATAAGTGACTCTTTTTTTTTAAAATATATATATATATATATATATATATATTTTATATATATTTTACAAATAAGTGACTCTGTTAGACTTTTTAAATCATATATATAACGTATGAAATATGATTTAATAGTTGATTACTTTATTTCATTTAGTTTCATAATTTTAACATTATTATTAATTTTTCCTTTTAATATGAAAAATATTTCATGATTTTTTTTTTTATGGATAGTTCCATTAGATTTGGATAACAAGTGGAAAAATGAACACGAAAAGATATCTGAACAATCTTAAAATACGAATTAAACAATAAAAAATGGAGGGGACAAAGTGAAGATGTCGAATTCAAACTACTTAAGTCAAAGGATGTGAGTAAAATATAAAAGGTTAAAGTATACGTTTGGTCTCTCATATTTGTCTCTGGTATCATTTTAGTTCCTTAAGTTTGTAAAGTGTATGTTTGGTCCTTTTAATGTTACACGTTAGTTGTTATTTAATGGAAAATACGACTTCACAATTTTAGCGATGATGATGTATAATTAAATGCAGGTCAAGTATCTTTATATGTTGGTATTTTAATAAATTAATATTTAAAATTCGATTAATTGAAAAATATTTAATCCTCATATACTATTTTACGATTTTTCACCGTTTGTGAATATTATTATTATTTTGGTCGAAGAAGATTAAATATTATTCAATTAATAGAATTTAAAATATTAATTTATTAAAATACTAACATATAAGCATGTTTGATCAGCATTTAATTACACATTCATAGTTTAAAATTGTTGAGTAAGTATTTTATTTTAAGTTAGACTAACGGTGTTAACATTAAGGGACCAAACGCGTTTCTTTACAAATTTAAGGGAAATTTAAAATGATATCGTAAAACATAAAGGATCAAACGATACTTTAAACCCAACACAAAATATAAAATAAAAATTGAAAACCAACAAATTTATACGTTAGTAAATTTTAAGATAAAATCAGGGGATTAAAATTAAAACAAATACAATTATTGAAGAATAAAAGCAAACTAGTAGAGATAATTTTTTTTTTTTAAAAAAAAAAAAACCACTAACTACTTTTTTTATTGACGTGATCTTTTTTTTTTTTTTTTAAGAAATAGTTAACTCCAAGACACTTAATTTTGTCTTGTTTTAAAAATAATCAAGAAAATCCTATGTAAATCCAACTGAAATGCCATAATTCTAATTAAGGTCTATATTTTCAACATATTCCTAATCAAGCCTCGAGGCTAAATTAGAGATTTTAGAATCAAATTAAATGACCAAAATACCCCTCCATAGTTGACAATAAAATAAGAGGCATACGCAATTGTAAATTGATGTTCTCGTGAACACTTTTCATTCATTTTCCTGGATTAAAAGGGAAAAGAAAGTTTTCTCTTCCTATTTTCGACATGTAATTGTTCTCAAATCAAGTTTTTTTTTTTTTTTTTTTTACTCATCACCAATGCATTTGATTTTTTGTTTATTCTACTATTAGCTGAAGTCTGATGCTTTTCTCATTGTCTCTAGTACTATTATACTAGAACCACGAATTTGATTTATATATATATATATATTGGCTACTGACGTTTTGATATAGGGTTATTACCGTTGTGAACTTGTGATGCACCTCGCTTTAGCCTAAACTGAAAAGAGAAGAGGGGCATTTCGTCAACTATATGCAGGGTTGATGCCATTTGAATTGTGTCAAGTTATGTTCTCCCTTCAATTTACCTTTTAAATTAATTATGTAGGGACACTATGGTCATTTAACAAGATTCTAAAATTACTAATTAGACCTCTTAGTTTAATTATCAAGTTATTAAAAGTGTAGACATGGATTTAAATTATGGAATTTCTGTTCGATTTAAATATGATTTTCTTAAAATAATTATTGAGTGTAGTATTAATTAAGTGTAGACGGAAGCGGAAAGGGTGAAATGGGAACGTAATTGATGGGCCGGTAGGCGCATTTTAATAAAAACTCAACCACAAATTGGTGGGTTGGGATCAAAAGTCAAAACGCAACCCTCCCTTTACGTTTTCCATCTTCCACACGTCTGGTTATCCTGAAACGCGTTTAACATCTTTGAGGCCAAAAACCCAAGGAGGCCAAGACATGCATATCACTGATAAATGTTTTCTTTTGTTTTTATTATAAGGCATCAACTAATAAGTATATTTAGTTCTTTTTATAAGGCATTTATTTATTTCTAAAGTGTATTAAATATTTTTTCCATACATGCCCATAACTAATAAAGATAGTAGGTGAGAGTAATAATTAATATGAGATTAGAGTTTTATGCATTTAGTAGGGGTAAATAGTAATATTGAAAATTATTTAAATTTTAGGACAAATTTGATAATTTTAATTGTTTTTATTGGTTTGTGAGAATTGTTAGTTGGTGCCTTATAATAAAGATCAAAGGGATTTCTACTACTACCATCAGCCCTAAATATAAAACATAGTTACGCTACAAACTATGTCTTATATTTAATACCGAAGTAGTATTATTTATGGATTATAATATAATAATATTGAGGAGATTTATAAATTTATTTTAAAAATGATAAATAAATATTTGTACCTTCACACTATTAGTGCATGTTTGGATTAACTTTTAGAAAGTAATTTTTACGATTTATAATAAGATTATTTTCCTAGGTCACAATTATAGGAACACTTTTATAATACAATTTGCATTAAAAAAGTGTTCATATAATTAGGACTAAAAGAAATATATATGTATGTAAGATAATTTTTATCTCGACTTAAAAAAAAAAAAAAAAAAAAACTTATAAAACCACGGTTTTATGGTTTGTCAAAGGCTCACTTAGATCCAAACCCAATACTCTCACATTTATCCTTCCCCTCGATGCTTATTGTTTTTTCCTCTCGTTCAATTATCTATTTACCTCATTCGCCATGAGAAAACGGCCCACGGCGATAATATTTTTAATCTCTAATAGATATTCATCTTCTTGTCTTTAATTGCCAGGGTTTTTTTCGTACATAAATAGTGGAGAATATGACCACACCATCATACTCTGTTCATTTTACCTGGTTTATTAACTATTACTCCTATACTAGTATTTACCATAAAAAATACCCTATCAATCCTTAATACATGAACTTGGATAGTAATTAATTAGTATATATGCTAATAAAATTAGTTAGCTACAACAAATATGAATTGGTTTTTCAAATACCTTTTTTAATCATAGTCACCCCCAGACGATAATATCTTAATATGTATAACCAATAAAAATCTTTTTTTAAAAATATAAATTTAGCAAATAAAATTAAGTGAAATTCTATATTTAAAATAAAACCCAAAATACGGCTAGATTTTATAAGAGCAGGCAGGAGTAATAGATTTAGTTTGATTTTAGTTTTAAGGTATAAAAATATACATGTGATTTTTTTAAAAGTGTACGTGATTGTGGAAAAAGGCCAGGCGGCCTGTGGCCTGACCTGCTTGAAGCCTGATCAAGCTTCGCCTGTTAGGATAAAAGGCCAAGCGAAGGCCTATTTCAATGTCTGTTTTTCTTAACCGGCCAAGCTTAGGCCTTCCAGTGAGCCTTTTAGGCCTAAAAGTCGGCCTGTTAAAAGGGTAAAATTCTAAATTTTTAATTACTCTCTCTACCCTCCCTTAAGATTATGTGGTTTGGCATGTTTAAAATAGGTCTGTTTTGCGGTGAGGCATGTGGCCTATTAGCCTACTTAAAATGTTTATTAAAGATGAACCTTGGCCTGACCTGTTTCCACCCATAAATATACCCAACATCAAGTTTTTTTTTTTTAATGCAAAAGTGATTATGTAGTTACAAAAGTGGAAAAAAAATACCCCTTGACCGTTAGTTTAATTTTTTTGTATTTTTAAGGCTGACATGGACTATGACTCAGCTAAATTTCATCCAATCTGACAATAAAGAATTGGAAAATATTACAAAAAATGGCATTACATATTTTGAAAATTACAATTAAGCTCTTCTCTCTCCAATTCTCCTTCTCTCTCTCAATTCCAATCTTACCTATCGGGCCGCCCATCTCCGCTTCCTTACCGCCATTGCTGTCTTTCTGTAATTTTAAAACTATTTGGGCCATTTTCTATAATTTTCTCTAGTTTTTCAATCGCTTATTTATGATAAAATTTAAGTTTCATCATCATCTGTCAAGATTAAAAATACAAAAAAGTTAAACTAATGGTCAATGAACATTTTTGCTTTACTTTTATAACCACATAATCACTTTTGTACCTAAAAAAATACTTAATATTTAGTGTACTTTAAAAAAAAAAAACCACATAATCACTTTTATACCTAAAAAATATTTAATATTTAGTTTACTTTTAAAAAAACCACATATATACTTTTACAACCAAACCTTTAATCTTATTATGTGAAGGCTGAGGCCGATTGAAAACTGTGTTTGATTTGACAGCATGACCCTCAAAAGGATAAGAGAAGCTTTAATTTTGATTTTATTTTATCTGAATGCAGAGCCGGATTGAAAATTGCGTTTGGTTTGACAGCGTGAGCTCAACAGGATAAGAAAAGCGACATGGGTGTGTTTAAATTAGCACTAGCTGAAGTTTTTTTTTTGTTCAAACCTTATTTTTACAAATGTTAAATTATATAACATAATTTATGTTTGAATTGGATTTTGAAAAAGTCAGTTTGATAAATAAAACTTGTTTAGATGATTAATATAAAAGTAAGTTTGGATGTATAATGATAGAAAATATATAAATTTAATAAAAATAGTTAATGTATTGTTGTGAAAATTTTAAAAATACTAAATTATTTAAATTCTAGGAAAAATTAGAGAAAAGTCCCCTTTAAAAATTGAATTAGTAGAATGACCCCAATCAGGGTACTGCCATTATTTGCATGTATAAACATATTAGGTTATTCAAGCCAATTAAATTTTTAATGCGGAATCTTTCCATATTTCTCTTAAAATTTATTATTTATTTATTTTTTCTTTGGATACTTTCATACGATAAAATCAAAAACAATGATTATTAAACTTTAAGTAAACTTGTATAATAAGGATAAAAATTTTCTTCTATAAATGGATCTATAATAAGAGTTGGAATGTTATTTTAATAAAAGAATGTGGGACGAGTATTTTTTTTTTCCAAGAGAAATTTAATCTCTTTTATTTACATAAAAAAAAAACGTTTTCAATCTCAACGACAAAAATGGCAAAAGCACAAAAACATATGAAATTTTGACTTATAGCTTAAAGGGTTAAATACTTAATTTGCGGAAGTTTCTTAAGGAAGATCAAAGACTCGGAAGTTTTTGTGGTATCATTTTTTCCCTAGGAAGTTTACAAAATGGAAAGCAAATATGCCACGGAAGTTTTTTTTAGGAGCAAATTTGCCCGAAAGTTTTTTTTATGAGCAATTTTTATAAATTTTAAGGGCAAAAATGATACCAATCCAACGGTCAAGACATCGATGGATATATTTCTCCATTTTAAACTTCCGCGACAAAAACGATACCAAAAAACTTTCGGTCTTTGGATCTTTCCCTTAACAAAACTTCCGTGACAAATTGGACTTTAACCCTAGCTTAAAACAACTTTTACTTCAAAGATCTAATTAAAAAAAGCTCATCCAAACATTATAAAAAAACAAATAAATATATATATATATATATATATATATATATATATAGGTTTTCACGATTGGGATGCACGTTTGGCTTTCAAAAGTAATCACAAACACACTCATAATGTGCTTTTTTATATATATTTATACACAAAAGAAGGCTAAAACTTAAAATTCCATACTTTTTTTAGCTCAACAAAAACTTAAATTCCGTACACTCCTTATCAAGTAGGAACCGGATGGATGATCATGACGATTCTGACCTCTAGAGACATGTCTTAACGAAACGACAACACGGCAACGAGGATAAAGTTCGTTTTGAAAAATGAGATGTGGGTCCCACTTGCATCCCCTCTCCACTCGCCAACATTTGCTCATCAAATTCATTATCCACAGAAATTTATGTTTAACTTTCACAGTTATCATTTGTGTTCGTAATCAAATTCATTGGCACCACCAAACGCCAATAACTTTTGGATTCAGGCAATAATAGGCACTAGCTTCAAATTCTCTGTTGAGATGAAAAATATTTTCTTATAATTAATTAATATCCGTATAGGGTACGTATAACTTATTTATGACTTCCAAAATTGTTAACAGAAATAGCTGCAGAGCTCAATTTGCACATGTTTTACCAGAATGAATAAAAACTCAACATTCAGTATCTATATCTTAAAATCAAATCAGTTTTTAACACTATTCTCATTCTTTTATAATTTATACACTTCAACAATATTCTTCTTAAATATACATACTTTGCTTATTTTATGGCCAATTTTTTCTTATGTTGAGTAGACATTGTTAGGCCTCCAGTCTTTTATATAAGACATCTTGAGGAGTTAATTTTAATTATAAACAATAAAGTAAGATAATTATGATGTTTTAGAAAAAATGTGTCATATTAACTAATTTAATTGACTTTCTTAATCTAACTAAATTAAACAATCTTCCTTTCTTTTTCAAGTCCTTTGTTTCGAATCTTAATTACTCATAGAGATGCACTGATACTGATATAAGAAATGTTATAGGAATCTGTGCATTTTTTCCTTTAAAAAAACAAAAAGTCAGATGACAACCCATACTGAAAAGAGAGTGGAAAAGCTTCAAATTAAACCCCACCACGCACCGTCCAACGTACGTAATTCTGCTGCTGGTTTCGAGAAAACCACCTTGACGACGTCAATATCTGGTACGTCAGCGTTCTTTCTCGGTTCAGTGTTCTTCGTTGCGTCTGGTGGGAATGGACTTGGGTTTCCTCCTATTCATTATTCCCTCCGCTGCGCGCTCCTCTACAGGAAAAACGGCATCGTTTCAGGCAAAATCACACTGTTCTTTTTTTTTTTTTTGAAAAATAGTATTTACAATCCCGTTGTATTTTTTAAGTACCAGTCAATATCCTAAAATATTTTTTCAGTACCGTTTAGTATCCTATAGTATCTTCTCAGTACCTGTCAGTACCTTGAAATATTTTTTTAAATTATTTCAGAGTCTTGGCTTGCATTTCATTAAGAATATACTACAAGTTCATCGAATAGATTGAAAAAATATTTGAAGATCTTCGAAGTGACTTAAAAAATACTTTATGATGGTGAATGCTTTTTTTTTCAACATCGTAAAATAATTTTAAAAAATCATGAAGTATTTTGAAGTACTAGTTAGTACCTTAAAATATTTTTTCAGTATCAGTCAATATCTTAAAGTATCTTCTTAGTACCAGTTAGTGCCCTAAAAAATATTTTTTTTTTAGTATCCTAAAATATTTTAGGATGCTGACTTATACTTACTATTTTTCGAAAAAAAGAAAGAAAGAAGGAACAATATGATTTTGCCTGAAACGATGCCGTTTTCCCTGCAGAGGAGCGCAGCGGAGGGAATAATGAATCGGACGAAAGCCAAACAAGTAGATTCACATACCATACAATTTATTGGCTAAGTGTGACCCCCTTAGCACTTTTAGCTGGACCATGTTTACTTACAAACTCCAATCCCAGCATTCATAATTACTACCCAAGAAAAAGCCCAACTTCTTTTAATTTTTCTTAATCAAACTCAAAGTAGTTTCTTGCTTTAATTAGTACTATAATAATTGAGCGAGTGATTTGTTGGTTTTATATATATTTGTCTTATGCGTACACTTGTATACAAATTAAAAGCTGTTGACAACTTCTTCCACTTATTACCAACACATGGCAGTGGTTCATACGAACGTTGACTTGCTCATTTCATACTCGAACGCAAGATGTTCTTGACTATTGAATGAATTTGTATTAGAAGTAAAAATTGCCTTTCTAACATAATTTGCAGTATATGTGAAAAGTTTGTAAGATAGGTTTTATCTCAATCTACCAACCAACGTGAACATACTTTTCTAACACTAATTTAAATGTGATAATTAGTGTTGTAAACATTGAGAACGCCACTCGTTTTTATCTTCAACTTAAGTGAATTACATTTACTTTGCTGAAAGGTTTCCTTATTACTATGCAATTTGATGGAATGGTTTGGTAGTTTAGTGGGGTTTTAAATTTTATCAGAGAATGAAGCATTTAGCACAGGACTCCTATTCCCTGGTCTTTACGTAGAACTCCCATGAACAAAACTTACGGCTCTCACATTCAGGGTATTTTGTCAGGGAACTTTTCTCTTTTCGGCCATATTAGGGCCTAGACCTGAAATTACGGTCCTGTCAGTTTCACGCTGTTTTCAACACTTCACCGTCAACTCAGGTAAGATAAAACTTTATCTTTTTTTTTGTCAAAGGATAAGATAAAACTTTATCATTACTATTTTTCCAAAACAAACAAACAAAACCTTATATTACAGTCTGCTGATCAAGGACTGTATAAATACTGACCGATGCAAAGGGGAATGCTGAGTCGGATGTTTATGTGATCGATAGAGAGAGACCCATTGTGACGAAGACCTAGTGGACCCACCTGGACAAAGTCAGGCCACGTTTCCGCAATGTTCACACTTCAAATGGATTTGGTGACCAATAGGAGAGCACCTCTGTACGGACGAGTTTTGAATCATTCAGATTTAATCTGGATGGTCCAAATCTTACTTATTTTAAAAATCGTTTTTTAAAAAAATATTAAGTAAAAATATTATATTTATTTTAAATTCTCTAGGTCCATTTCAAATGGGTTTTGGTGGACCCAAAAGTAACATGGAGATAATACCGCTCTCTATTTGGAAAACACATGATTTTCTTTTGTTTCTTAATTTATGGCAAAGGGGGTGATCTTTTTCAACAGCTCCTGAGTCCCAAAAATACCGATTGATTAGACCCAAATAATACAAAGTGAAATGTTACTTTCGTCCGAATCAGATTTGTCCGATCCCTGTACTTCAAGCATGGATCTGAGAGGCATCAAGTCCCAGGACCAGAAAAATGTGGACAACAGCGAAATAAAAAACTTGGCTTAATTATTAACTCAATCTTCACAAATCAGAAAGGCATATATATACTTAGAAAGCAATCGCAGCATATCAAATAACTAATCTCCATTATCCTCTTGAGAAGTTACACACAGTACATCACAATTCACAACCAGATTACAAACGAAGGTAAAGAGCCTTCAAAAGCGTCGACGATTTCTCTTTAAAAACATGAGAAAACCACCAACACCAAAGACACCAGCACCGACCCAAACAAGACCATTAATACCTTCAAAATAAACTTGCACACTAATTTACAAAACTGCAGAGCCAGCTAAAACATTGCTTCTGCAGATTCTTTATTCACCTACCCATCTTGACTTCTAGTGTGTTACAAACAAAGATGGGCTAGACCCTCCCACGAACACTACGTAGCAGTAAATAACCGGAAATAACTGGATAATGGATATTTGATTCTTGCTCTAGCAGAGACAGAGCATATAGACATAGATCAGATCAGCCGCCGGATCGGCTTGGTTTAGGAGGCATCGGAGTTGTAAGCACTTGTTGGTGGGGTGGAAGTAGCCGAGCCGCCGCCGTTGCCGCCGTTAACTTTTCCGATAGACTCTCCTGCCTTTGAAACTGCAGAGGCCACAGATTTGACCAGGCCTTTAAAAATCTGAGCCTTGATCTTATTGCCTCGTTTTGGGGGATCGGGAAAGTTGGCTTGATTCTTTTGAAACGAAGAGGAATTTGCTGCCATGTTTAGTCTGGCTTTTGAAAATCTATATTGAACTTTAAGGAGGAGGAGGAAGAAGGGGGAGGAGGAGGAGGAACCAGTATATGGCTTGAGATTTAGAGGGTCAAAAAGAACAGAGAGAGCCTCTGCCCCTACCAGACAGTTGCCCGGGCTGGGGGTGTTGGTTATTGATATGAGTTATGAAGAGAAAAGAAAGGCTATTTATAACCTTAATCCACCATTACGTCAAAAACGAAGAAATTTCTTAGTTTTCTTTTTACTGAAATATTCTTCTTGTTTAATTTATAACTTTTCGGAATACTGCCTTCCCGTTCTAAATACAAAAGAAAGTTTGTAGTGCAATGTCCTAAATATAGGATAAAGTTTGTAATACAATTATGACTAGAAGGAATAACTAAGAATTTTTGTTACAAATTATATTTTATCTATTCAATTTATCTTTTATATGTTGATCTTTTAATTCTTCCTCTGATTATTAATATAAAACATATTTATCTATTTTAATTAGATTAAAAAAGCTGATTAAGTTGGTTAATTAATATGATATGTATTTTTTAAGACACTCTAATTATTTTTTAAAATTCTCTCATTCTTTTTCCTATTTGATTGTGATTGAAGGAACATCAATCAACAAGTCAATTTTTTTAAAAAAATATTGATAAATATTAAAATTATATCTTATATATTTTAGATTAAGATCAACATAACCCACTAAATATGTCTTGTATACAAAAAGAAGAGTATTAAATAAAGTTACAATTTTATTTTTGCGTAAAGGTTTTGGATTGGGGGGATCTCTTAAAGAAACTATTTGCCTAAGTCAAAGCACTTCTAGGTAGCTTAGTGAATTAAGTAATGAACCTGGATGGAAAATAGCTAGTCCTCATCTTATCATCATATATAATCCTATATATGTTGTCTTGTATTAATAAGGAAAGGAGGAGTATTAAATAAAGTTACAATTTTATTTTTGCGCAGAGATTTTGGATTGGGGGAGCTCTTAAAGACCCTATATGCCTAAGTCAAAGCACTTCTGGATAGCTTTGTGAATTAAATAATGCAGCTGGATGGAAAATGACTAGCTAGTCCTCATCTTATAATCGACACATACTAAAAAAAAATGTAGTTAACTTAATGATTATAAGATAGATTTTTAATTTTGTCCTCATTTATAAATAAGTATTTTTCAACTCTTTACTCTTTTTTATTGGTATAATTAATATAGGTAAAATTATCATAAATTTAATAACAAAATCACCTGTGTGGTAACTGTAATAACTGTCAACACTATAAAAACAAGAATAAGAAATTGAATCATCTCGAATTTCTAATTAAAAATAACCTACGAACCTAAAAACAGACAAGGACTTCCTTCGTCAGCAAATCCTAGCATAATTGGCTAGGTTCGCGTCCTTTACGGTACATTTAATTGTACAATAATGAAAAAGTGCGCGAACATAAACAAAACGTAATATTCTCTCTCTCTCTCTGGCACAAGTGTCATGGCGGCTCACGGAGCCGCACTATGCGAGTAACGAGTCAAGCTCTGCAACTTCAGCAGAATTGCCCAGCAGGCACCTCCCTGCTTTCGGCTTTACGTGTTCAATTAAAATGGTTCCTATCATTTTATTCCACGTTTCATCTTAGCCGTCAATTGAAGTGTCGCATGTTTCCCAGAATCTTAACACAAAGGCTACAGCCGCCGAACAAACACAAATAACTTATCCTCATAAAGAACAACAAGACAATTACGTTAATTTTATTTACTGTACCCTAAAACGAAAGGACTTTTATGGCCTTCGAGCTCTACCTGTACCTTAACAACGGGAAGCTGCGAATTTACCGAGCTTGTGCGTTTACTTGATCTCTTTTCCGATTTTGTTGGTTGCTCTGTTTGTGAGGAACGAAACAGAGGACGATGGGCTGGGTTCAATTTTTATGCACTGATCTATTCATTTATCCTTTACCCAGGGAAGATTAATCTCCGAGGCCAAAAAAAAAAAAAAGAGCAGTATAATACTCCCTTCAATCATAGAGCTAACCTTTTTTTTTTTTTTTTTTTTTTTTTTTTGTGGAGATGTTGATTTTTTTTAGAGATTAAGGAAATTAAATAAATTAATTAATCATATCATATGTATGTTTTATGTCCTTAGATTAAATATTAATTTATTAGTTAAATTAATTAGTTTACAAAAAATAAATAAAAATACATTAAAATTATTTAATTAATTTCATTAATCTCTCTTTAAAAAAAAAAACAGTTCATACCTGGGCAGTATTTAGACACAATGCAGTGAATTTTCTTCTCTTGTCTTCTTTTGCGATATATGGCCAGGTTGAAAAAAATCCCAGTTTGGCGTTCTCGGTTTGTTTTGTCGGTTATGTGGGGCCGCCTTGTTTGGTTTTGATTGGGTTAAGTGGACCTAACTTGTTAGTGCCACTTGAGGTTAGGCCGTTTGGGCTTATCTGGGGCCTGTGTGGGGTAGAGTGAACCGGAAAAGCATAGACTCCATCGATTTGATTTTTCTTAATAAAAAAAATGCATCTTGGCAGGAAAAAAATGTAAAGGAAATGAGATGAAGAAAAAGGAAAAAAAATGCCACCCCTAACATATTTGGTGAGTAAAAAGAAGTAAGGATACTTGACAAGTTGATGGGAAAATATTTCTTTGATTGGCACAAAGATGTCTTACAGAAAGGAATGAGGAAAAAGAATAATTAGAGAAAATAATAGTTCCATACTTCCATCTAATCTAATGTAGAATCTCTAAAGATGGTTTGAAATTAACTTACAATAAATATCATTTTGGCAAAAAAGAATTTAAATATTAAAAAAGCATACCCTAGGAAGAGATAGATGTAATCCACATGACATTAAGTAGATTGTTGTTCGGTGCACAGTACCACCCTGGTCTTATTTATAAGTCATTTTTTACCAAAAAATTTGGTCCTATTTATAAGTCCTCTTTAAGGAAATATATGAGATTGTGACAATTTTGCCCATATTAATTATACCAATAAAGATAGAGAGAGAAGAAAGAGTTGAAAGATACCCAATCATAAATGAGGACAAATTTAAAATTTTATCCCATAATCATTAAGCTAACTACCTCTTATTAGTATTAGTATGTGTATTTTGGTGGGATTTATAAAAAGGAGCAGTGAGAATGGTGTACAGTATACAGCATACAGTGTTCATTTCGCGCCGAAAATAAGGAACCCGCGAATTCTGCGCTCTTGGCGGTAAACAGGCCAGAAGTAGAGGGAAGCATGGCGAACAAGCTCATCAATGAGATGGGACTGCCCAATTGGATCGCTAATATCTTCGCTGCTCGTAACATCATCACTGCAAAAGTAACCAATTCCACCATTTTGCTCTTTTAATTGATTCGTATCCACCTTCTCGTTTTCCCTTACAATCCCCTTTCTCATTTTCCCCCACGCGGACATAACTGTTTATTCGTCGTCAACTGTTCAAATTTTCATCACTATCCATTAATCATCCAATTCCGATTTTGATTTCCTTTGTCGTGTCTAGATTTCATATCGGTCACCATTAGATTTTCCCCCAGTTTCTTTATGGATTCGCTAGGGGATGACGTTGGAACATCATTATCTTGTTTTGGTAAAATCACAGGATGCGTTATCTATCACTGAATTTGAGTTGATGGAGTTGCTTGACGTTGGTCTCGCCAAAGTAACGTCTGCAATAGCACACATTAGTGAAGTTGTCTGTCCACCTTGTCAAACTGTAATATGCGTACTCTCTCTCTCTCTCGGCCCCCCCCCCCCCCGGCCCCCCCAAGCTTCTCAGTAATGACTGGTTTCAGTTGTGTTACTAGGCCTTGTGCCTGATGGAGCATCGAGTACAACACGAAAATTTGGCTGGTCATCTTCCCACTCGTTTGAAAGGACTAGATGACGCCTTGTGTGGCGGCATACCATTTGGTGCTTTAACAGAGTTGGTTGGTCCAGCTGGAATTGGGAAAACGCAGGTGCGTTGCTTTAATATACGTTACTGTAATATCTCTATTACAGTTTTATACCGGCATCACTTTCAGATTTCGATTGCAATAAAAGGAATGTTGCTATTACACTTGCAGGCTTTTGCTTGCCGTAGTTGTGTATCTCTGCAAGGAATATCTTCTACACCTGCCTTGTGCATGGTGAACTAGAAGTGCATGTAGGATTTAGATTTTTTTGTTGTCATACTGCACCTTAATCTAGAAATTAGCAGTATAGTCAAGATACCACTTACGTTTTCATTGGTGCAATTCTGCGGAAGTTGGAAATAGATCATTTTGAGATGTAACCATGAAGAATTTTCAACTAGTCTAACTCAGGATAGTAAAGTAACTCTTCTGCTTTACAAGATAGTAAATACTATCTTGGTAACTATGTTGCTTGAAAGAATGAACCAACAAAGCTTACAAGCGTGGGACATAGATATAGAAACACGCTCCAAGGTAAAAGTAAAACTTTTATTCTGGCCTTGAAGTTGATGGATGGTTAAACAGCTAGTATTGAGTTGGTTCATCTGCTAGACAGACTTGAGTTGAAGATAACTCTTTTGTTTTCATAATAATTGTTCTATGAAAAATGGTGGAGAAGATGGGATACAAAGTTTCTATTGATAGAAAGATAATAGGTTTATTCACATTGATGAGATTTTGTTGGTGATCAATCTGTAGAGAACTGAAACATTTGATTGACTGGGGAAAAAGGATTTTTTTTTTTTTTTTTTTTTTTAATATATTTATATCTATAGCAGTGTTGCTTGATCTTGTGGAGCTAAGTATATGACATATATCTTTATGCCTACACCCAGCAATGCCGTAGGTTTGTTAAATATTCTTTTTCAGTAGCCCCTGATCTGGAAGGACTAATTTTACTTTGCAGTTTTGTTTGAAGCTCTCATTGCTAGCCTCTTTGCCGCCACAATGTGGAGGCTTAGATGGCCGTGTAATCTATGTAGATGCTGAATCAAAATTCAGTTCTAAAAGGTACTTGAAGCAGACAAGAAACAATCATCTGATTTATTTCTTATTATGTACTTCAATAACAAAATGCTATAAGTTTTAATTATGAACTTACTTTTTTCAGACTGATAGAGATTGGAATTAAGAGTTTTCCTGAAATATTTCACAAGAAAGGCATGGCACAGGAGGTATGTGGTTTTTTTTATCTTTTCCTGTTTTTTCTTTCCCATGTTATACCAATGGTTTCTTTGACTTACAGATAGTTATCTCCTTAACACATTGCAGATGGCTGGTAGAATCCTGATTTTTCGCCCCACTTCACTTTCTGAATTCACTGAGAGGTGAGAATCCTGTACCTGATCTTGTCATGAATGGTAAGGGAATGGCAAGTGGATGATAAATCTAATAGGTGATATCAAGAGGTTGAAAGATGAGGACTCCTTGATGTTTGGCATTGTACCAAGAAATCGGAACCGATGCATTTTTAAGAGAATGAGAACTGAAAATTTTCAAAGTATGTTTGTAATGAAATATAGTTCAAATTATCAATCCAGTAGAATGGGAGAAAAAATCAAAAGATTCTCAAGTTAATGGTAAGGGAATGGATTTTTAAATCTACAAGGTAATATCAATATGTTGAATGATGAGATCTTGCTGATGTTTGCCAAGTTAATGGTAATACCAAGGGAATGTATTTTGGAATCTACACGTTAATATCAATATGTTGAGTGATGAAATCTTGCTGATGTTTGCCTTGTGTAAAGAAACCTGGACCTCTGCAGTCTTAAGAGAGTGTCAAGGAAAAAACTCCAAAATATTTTTTTTTTTTTCACCAATGAGATTTCAAATTATTAATTCAGCAGGATGGTAAAAAAAACTGCTGAGGACCAAGTTTTGCTATTAGCCTGGATAAATCATAGATGAATAATTAAATTGTATGCAGTGTCCAATGGCTGTGATATATTAAATATCTGTCCTTGTTACTTGTAATTAAGCTTTTGTTGAGGTATGGTATATATCTTCTTGTTGCAAGTGGTCATTCCATATCATTCTTTTCTTTCCGTTTGTTGTCATTTTCATCATCAAACGAAACACATTACTGATACAATTGATGTTAAGAGGCAGTAAGGGTTCTCAAAAACCTTGTAGGTTAAACAAATAGTTACTTGCAGGGAATGAGAAGTAAATGATAGGGGTTCACTGTACTATGTGTTGTGTTCATGCTAACAGTCTGCATCAGATCAAGCTATTAATCCTCCAGCAACAGGTGAAGTTGCTCATCATTGATAGCATGGCTGCTCTTGCTCTAGGGTGAGTTTAGCTTCATGAGATTGTGAATTATATAGTCAAAATGGCTTCTATGCTCCTCAAACTTATGATCAATTTGGTCTAATTCTTCTTGAACACCTCATGCCAACACATTATATACGCACCATTTTTGCTGTTTTTCACGAAAAAAATGTGAGCTTGTCATCAGATATGATGGCACCAACTACAGGAATATTTCAGTCTGATAAGGGACCATCTTTGCGTTTTTTTCCGTTAACCTTGGCCTACAAACTAATGCTTATATTTTGAATCGATCACAAACATAAAACCACTGCATGAAAAGATCAAAACGCAGAGTGTTAAATGTTCTGAAGTGAAATTGGTCCATTATTCTGCACAGAGAAGAGAGTAGAGCTTCTAGACAACAAACACTGGGTTGGCATGTTTCATTTATCAAGTAAGAAAATGTTACTCTGATGAGATATTTAGAAGAGGGAAAATGTTTCTTCCCATGAGTGGTACTGATTTTGAACATTCCTAGGTCACTTGCTGAATTTTCACGAATTCCAGTTGTTGTGACAAATCAAGTAAGATCTCAAATCGGTGATGAAGCTTGCTTGTATCCCTTCCAAGGTATGAAGGCGAAATTAGATTCCCAAATACTTTCAATTATTTTACTAATGCATCATTGTATGTTTTAAGTTGGCCAGGGTGACGCTGGAAAGAAAGACAATGCTGCTAGATATGATTCTCACCTTGTTGCTGCTCTGGGAATTAGCTGGGCTCATGCTGTGACCATACGCCTTGTGCTTGAGGCTAAATCAGGTCCGTTTTGCACTTGCTTCATTTATATGAGCCTAGGCTGCTACAAGAATGAAAATCGTGCTCCTTATGCAAGATGTAGTTGCAGATTCTTCAGAGTCATTATTGATGTTTTAAAGTTCTTTATAGACTCTTGTATATTACTTTTCACTTTAACAACTAGTTGTAACAAGAAATTAGCACTTAGATGCTATTTTTATTTTTTTTGGTGTTGCAAACAGTAGCCCTTATGAATGACTTTTTCTTCACTGTCGATTTAAATTCTGATAATCTGTGGTTAAAAGTTGTGGAAATGATATTGGAAAATATTTTGTTCCATTGTTTGTAAAACCGACTACTGTTTATAATGTATGATTACTCACATCTGTTGGACATATTTGACTTTGTTTTCTCGCAGGTCAAAGGTTTATTAAGTTGTCAAAATCTCCCATGTCACCCCCTCTGACTTTCCGGTTTAAAATAACCTCATCAGGGATAGTCCTTCTCGACAATATTGGGATGGAGCTGAAAGGGTCTGATATTAATACAATCCACTTCCAAGGTTTGTCATTGAGCTTTTGTCTAAGAAACCTTATCAGGAAATTAAAACTAATGCACGTAGTAAGTGCCTTCCATCACTTTAGTTTTTATTTCTTTCCCTCCCTCCCGTTATGTAGAAAGAAGTTCCTGCACAGATGAAAATCTGGGGTGCGTTAAATGCTTGTGCCATCTTTTTTATTCAATTTATCTTGGGAAAATATGCAGGCCAAAACACATTGTTCAGTGTGGAAGGGGAGAAGTTGCAGTAATCAGTTGATCATCTGCTTTTGTCAATAGCATGAGATGAGATGACAAGGCAACAACTACCATACTCGTCCATTGAAAAGAAACGGTTATCCTCGGTGACTTCTTGCTTAAGATGTGTGTAAAGCATCTTGTAGTTTTTTATGCTTACGCTGGAGATTTCATATTTATTTTTCCCTTGCATCACATGTGCGTGCGTACGTGCGTGTGTATTGGCAACCTTGCATTATATTATATAGTATAATATCAAGGTAATTATGTCCAGGCACTCAGCTTGGACTTTCATTAAAACCAACAGGTTACCAAGCACATGCATATCGTAGTTTTCTTTTACAATCATTGTGGTGTGGTTGTCGTCATCGACCGTTCAAAAGATTAGAACAGCTCCAAAACACAACAAACATGGTGGTTACATTTCTGGCATGTAACAATGTCAGGTTTTGCGTATTGGATTCAAAATGGAATCACAAGATCAATTTCCAATGAATTCGATGGGCAGGGATCTTAGGGAGGTAATTCAGTTAGATTATCTGTTAACAATTGTGATTGAAGAGAAAACATGGAGAAAGAATAAGAAATAGAGAAGATGAATAATCAATTGTATTATTCATATAGGAGGAGTAATATGCTCAAACTCAAACAAACCCTACCTCTAGGGATCTAGGAGGGACTTCCCTCTCTAGAGAGAGAGACCCAAGTTATCCTCTCTCTAATATGGTGAGACTTGAGAGCTCCACACTCTACACACATTGGTGAGGGCTCCACACCCAACACACTAATCTCAATGGTTAAGACCCTCTATTTATAGACTAGGCCCTAACTTCTTAACCAACTAATCAACTAACACCTTATATTTCTAACACGCCCCCTCAAGTTAAACACTACTAAACAAAGTGTTCAACTTGAACAACACAAAAATAAGGGGATAAGGTGAATTAAATTGACTAGTTTTCAATCAACAACAAAAATACAAAGATTTCTTCAATCTACAACATTCTTTTCCATATCCATACTTGTCTTCAAACTTAACTCTTAATGCAACAACCTCCGGACCTCATCCTCATAATAGAGGACCATCGCAGCATAACTACTGAGTAGTAGTGTCACAGTGATATGTTGCCAAAACTTCAATCAAATTCAAAGAAATAGAGGCCTGATTGGAAAGGTTGAAATCAACTGTCTTTGCCTTGTAATCTTCAGAAATAAGCACATTGCTTGATCTGATATCTCTATGTATAATCCATGGTTGAACTTTCTCATGCAAATATTCCAATCCTTTCCCTGCATCTACTGCAATTCTAACTCGCTGCATCCAGTCAAGAGTTGGTCCAGGTTGTGCCCCCTGAACTCCCTTTCTACCATGCAATGTCATGAAGTGAGCCCATAGTTGCAAACACATATGCCACCACACGCATATTTCCCTCAACACAGTAATCATGCAACTCAACAAAATTATCATGCCTCAATCTTGAGACCATGGAAACCTGGGTCAAAAACTCAACATTTAATTCATTTTCAGACGAAACACCATTTGCATCATATTTAATAGTGTATTGTTGCTTCCCAGCAACACCATTCTCAGTTCGTGTCTGATCAATACCATCAGCTTCCCTTGAATCAGACTCATGCAAAATTCCCTTAGCTTCTCGTGGATGTGCATCTTCCCTTTCTACATTTGTTGGAGAATCCTGCTGCCAATCATTAACAGCACTTCCATCTCTCAACTGATTCAATGGACCATAAGCTCTCCGTTGACAATTTCCACGACCATCTTCAGTACCCTGTTCCACAGTTAATATGTTTGATGCCAGCATTCTCCCAAACAACTAGCAAAACCATGATGACTTAGCAAAGTCCTTTGCCACCACACGGCAATGTGAAGTTGTGAACGGATCACCACCGAATTGCTTCAAAGTTCAAGAGATGAAGTTGGTGGCAGTGAGAATTTTAGAATCCAAAAACCTGAACTCAGCGACTGATTAGAGAAGACGCGGCAGAAGCAATGAGCTAATGACCATTAAATTCTGTAAAGGCAGGCATACATTCAATTCACAGCAAGGGGGGGTGATCACAAACTCCATCTGCAAATACGGTGTACCGAACTCAATGGTGCAAGTATCCCCGGATGCAAGTAAAGAGGATGATTAAAATCCAACGTTTGACCACCTTCGCCTCCATTACTTCATTTTGATTCCTCTCTCTTCCAACCCCAATATCAAAGAAACGATCTTTCTGCTAACAAGAACCGGAAACCGAGAAAATAGCCAGACCTGGAACCTCAGGACAGAGACGAGGAAGACACTCAACGGAAATCATTTGACGCTCGAAGGACCTGAGAAACCAGATTTGAAGCCTTCTTGCACCTCTCCTTATTCGCAGTGGAAATCGAACCAGTGCCCTGCGTGACTTCGCTGACGGTGGAACCAAGAATCCAATCGTGGATTCAAGAAACAAGACGGGTGAAGAACATTCAAATGCAATCACCAATAAACACGGCGGCATCGAGAGAATCGTTTTGCAATCCATTCGCCAGAGATGATAGAAGGTGAAACAAGACGGATGAAGAACATTCAAATGCAATCACCAATAAACACGGCGGCATCGAGAGAATCGTTTTGCAATCCATTCGCCAGAGATGATAGAAGGTGTTGCCGCGAGAAGCAGGGTTCAAGAATAACGATGAAACCCTCGGTGGTGCTCGTAGCCAAAAGCAATCGGAGGCTCGGGTCGGGTGAAGACTGAGATCCACGGATCTTGACGCTGGACCTTGGAGAATCTAGGTGGATCTTGAATTTCTGGCAGGTCTTGGGCCTTTTCTTGATTTTGGGCTCTCAAGACTCAATGAAGAAGATGGACTCTGCCTTAATTCTTGATCATAAAATGCAGTGTTGAACCATAAAACAACAATGGGCAATCAAAGAACAATAAATCAAATGCATTAGGAATCCAAAAGCAACCTGTCTTTGATACCATGTTAACAATTGTGATTGAAGAGAAAACATGGAGAAAGAATAAGAAATAGAGAAGATGAAGAATCGTCGAACCCCTTTTAAACTTATTTTTACCAAAAAAAAAAAAAAAAAAAGATGAAGAATCAATTGTATTATTCATATAGGAGGAGCAATATGCTCAAACTCAAACAAACCCTACCTCTAGGGATCTAGGAGGGACTTCCCTTTCTAGAGAAAGAGACCCAAGTTATCCTCTCTCTAATATGGTGAAAGCTCCACACTCTACACACATTGGTGAGGGCTTCACACCCAACACACTAATCTCAATGGTTAAGACCTTTTTATTTATAGACTAGACCCTAACTTCTTAACCAACTAATCAACTAACACCTTATATTTCTAACATTATCCTTTTCCAGTTGACCAGTGAGCCATGCGGTCCTACTAATTCAAACCATTGAACGTAATTATGGCCAATTTGTGATTTGTGGTGCTTTTGAATTCCTAAAATTTTCATGACCCGCAACAAACCAATTTCTGGAATTTCCTTGTTCTTCTCAGAGTAGAATTTTGAATAATGAATCCCCAGCAAGGTGAGTAATACCATGAGCTATTCTGTGACTTTCATTTCAATACTTGACTCTGGAGTATGGGCCTTCCAGGGATAAGTAGGATTTAGAGGGCTGGCCTCTTCGTTGTTTGGCACTACACATCCTCTTTGGACTTGTCCATGACCCAATAGCTTTCTCTATTCTTTGTTGCTACAGCCTCTAGTCTCTATTTTTAGGCACTTTCTAGCAGGAACAAATTATTCTTTTTATTATAAAAAAAAAAAAAAATCTTTTTATAAGCTAGTACCAGATAGCGTATTAATTACATTTTAGTTTTCAAAATTGTCTTTATTTATGCTTTGATGCAATCTTTCTTTCTTTTTTTTACTTCTCAAGATGTAATTCATTTTTTTAAAAAAAAAACCATTTTCAAATAAATTTAATAATTTCACCATATTTTCTTAATTATAACAGTGTAATTAGAAGTGTCTTGTAATATAGACAGCAGGGATTATAATGATAAATGATGAATATTGACTACAATTAACTTGAAAGAATAGCATATGATTGTGGATTGGATCTGGGGTCTATATATCAAGTTCTTAACCATACTAGGGAATTTCCTTGCCTTACATAAACATAACCATACTAGTCTGATTCAAATTTTCTCCCCTTCTTTTATTAAATTTCATTATTGTTTCTTATTTTGTTACGCATAGGTCCTATTGGAAATAATTCTGTTTGAGGCACTGTCAAACAGTAAATGTGGGCATCTTCCAATCGGGATTCAAACCCTGGTTTGTAAAGTTGTAAGGAACTAACCCCTTATGCGAGACCAACCCCCGTTAGTTTTATTATTGTTTCTATTTGGAATAACCGAAGAAACAGGGCCTTTTTAATCATTATAAAATTTAAAATAATAATAATAATAATATGGGCTTTTGTCTGTGGTTGACAGAAGAAAACATGAATTAATAATTTAATACCGCCTTCTTCTGGTATCCGGTTTCTTAATGAAGAGAAAGTACTGGTAACAAAAATCCAAAGATTCCACTTGATTTTTAAGGTTTCTTTTCTTTATTTTGCCATATAATATTGGATCGTATCATTTCTTTTGGACCAACTATGCTATTTATATATTGTCGGTATATCTGCTTTAGTTATTTGAAACGTGAATCATCTACCACGCCAAACAGACTGAGTCTCGGTGGCCCGAAAGCTTAAAACACAGCCAAGTGACTTGTAAACCTTGTCTGTTACTACTGTCTTATTAAATCTTGTTTAGCTTTAAAGCATTGGTATAATCAACAACGTTAATTAGTTGCAATATATAAATAGTGAGTTGTTGCTGCACTGATGGCTGCTCCGTTTTCATTTTTGTTTATTTATAAACTTGGCATCTTAATCTCCTCGAAATATGTCACACTCCTCGTCTAATAGCTGATAGGCCAGATATTATCTTTTTAATATTCTTTGAATTTAGTATGCTTCCTAGTAGCAGGATTTTGATATTCGTTGGACATTATCGTTTCACTTTTTTTTTCAACCGATGATGCTGTTTCTTTTACTGCTTCTGATGTGTTTGCCTGATCTACCTCTTATCACTGCTCTCTGTCTTTCCTATGTTTAATCCTTTAATTTGGGTGCGATATTAATGTAATTAATGCTTTTAGGTTCCAACGTTAAATATTATATTCCTTCCGATTCTAATCAGAGGAACAATTTTGTAGTGCAATCAGATTAGCCAAATCAAATACAAGTTCTAGATAGTGAGTGGTTTAAGGCTTAAAAAAAAAAAAAAACAGATGTAATGATAAACTACAGATCTAGCGATTATTACCTATTTAAAGTTTATTTGTGATCACTCTTAAGGTCTTAAAAGTGCTGGTTCATGTAAATCGAGATAAAACATCTCTTATATATATTTCTACTTCGTATACTGTAAATCACGATTTAAAAAAAAATTGAATGCTCCAATTGCTATTCCAAATAAGTAGTTAGACCAAATAATATTTGAGCCCCTTTACATTTACACCAAATACTAGTACTTAATACTCCCTATGATCATAATTATAAGATCTAGTTGACTTTTTTGGAGAGATTAAGGAAGCCAATTAAATTAGATTAGAGTATTTTTATTTTTATTTTTTCTTTAAACTAAATAGTTTGACTAATAAACTAATATATAATCTAAGAAAATACAACATATGAAATGATTAAGTAACTTATTTAGCTTTTTTAATCTCTCCAAAAAAAGTCAATTAGCCTTATAATTAGGACCGGTTAGCTAGTTCTACGTATGAAACCCAAAATAACTACCTGAATAATTTATGGCGTGATTCATGCGAATTTGAACTTTTATGAGACGGCTCCAAATGAAAAAGAATTTTCACGAGGAAACTTCATTTATACGATTTTGCAGCGACCATGTCTGCATTTCATTTACAAAATTCAATAGTTCATATTACCGTGGTCGACATTATTTAAAACAAGAGCATTCAAAATAAGACAATGACACACAAGTTGTCAAAAGAATTAATATAAATGGGATATATTTTATTATTACATGATAAAATTGATTTATTTATTTATTTTGTTACTTGCTCAACGCCCTCAATAATTTTTGGGAAAATTTCAGAAAAATACAATTAAAAATGAGAAAAGACAAATTGATACTGCGAATTTAACAAATCTCAAATCAGAATTGAAGTAGAAATTTGATATTTCCAATTTTGCCAAATGACCAAAATGCCTTGACTTGAGAAAGACAAGTTTAAAGGCGTTAATAACAACATTTTTAACATCATATTTTACATTAACAACTTTATTTTCATGTTTTATAACTTCGTATCCCAAAAATCATGAATCTTTTTTAGGGCACAAATTTCATGGGTATATTAACAATGTCATATTTTACATTAACGATTTTACTTTCATGTTTCACAACTTCATATTCCAAAAGCTAGGGATAATTTTGATGGCATAAGTTGTAGATGTTAATAAAAACATCTGTATCTATATTAATAACATCAGATTTTATATTGACAATTTCACTTTCATTTTTCACAACCCAACTTAGAGCAATTTGATCATTTGATCAGAATTGGAAATCTCATATTCCTACTTCAGTTCTGACCTACGAATTTGAATTCGCAGTACCAATTTGTCTTTTCTCATTTTTAATTGTATTTTTCTAAAATTCTCCCATAATTTTTCAGCAAACTAGATTTTTCTTTCGCATGCAAATGTGCAATCATTAAAAACTAACCGCAGTTTTATTTCAAAAAACAGTTTACTACATGTGAAAAATAGTTTTTCTAGAAATAATAATATATAGTCGCATCTTATCTTATTATAACAAGAAAATAGGAATTTTTTATACATATTCTCAGGGAATATTTATAGGTTATTAAATTAAGGGGGAACAACTTGCATGCGTTAGGTTTATGCAAATAATGAAGGTCGGCTATGAAGTGGCACGTGCAGAAATAACACTGATATCAATTTTTTTTTTTCCAAGGCTGATTGTGATAATATATTTTGAACAAATGACCTGTGGAATTGAAAATCGGCCCTGGAGCTGAATAAACGAAGGAATCATTTTGGATTTTAAATATTGATTCCGGAGCTGATGAAGTCTTTAACCATGAAACGCTAATTTTTTTTACAATAAAAAATAAAGAAATTGGGATCTTTTGTTTTGTTGATGTAAAAACGATTTTGACAAGTGATTTTTTTTTTGGGGAGGAAATATTCTTTTCTTATTGGAGGTTATTGTTTAAAATCTTGAAAGTTATTCCCTTAAATGGTTTGATTGGTATTGACCTGTTTTTGTGACTTTTACAGTGCCATGCCAAAAAGTATAAATTTTAGAAAATAATCTGATGTAATGTTTAATTATAAACTAGATAATTCATTTTTAGAATTTTTTAAAAAATAAGCTAGTTATTTTGGGGGGGGAATATTTTAAGATAATTTTTAATCATTTACATTTAAACTATCCTTTTAACCTTTCTAGTATGTCCAATTAATAGGAAATTAGGGATAACTTGAGAGGCAAAAAAATATGAATTTAAAGGACAGAATAAATGAAGAGACCTCATATTAAATATCAAAATAAAATATTAGCCCTCTATATATTTTTTAATGAAACTAATTCTATATTTAGAAGCGGACGGAAGGTAAAAAAGCAGACTATTGTTAAAACCCCAATAATTGAGATATGGACAGTGTGAAAGGGACAAATATTTGTTATAAAAGGAGGGGGGAATAAATTATAGCGAAAAATCGAGATATTTTGATTAAAATATTACTTACGACACACGAGAAGCTTCAAGAAGGGGGAAAAAAAGAATGGCAATAAAATAAAATAATAACAAAATTTGGATGTAGGAGTGGAGAAGAAGCATCCACGTTTCCACATGGCCTAAACCTCGTACATCTTGCCGACAACGCCCCATCCATAATCTAATGCCCAACCCCACCTTTTTCCTTTTAAAGAATATTATCTTTTTATTAATATTTACTCTCCTGCACGTTAAACACTTCCATTTTGCAATGTCACATCTTGTGTTGCAATGTCACGTCCCAATCCTCAATCGGCCTGTTTGGGTTAGCAGTAAGTAAGAGGAGGTTAAAAAATATCGATTTTAAAAAAAATCTATGGTGGCTTTAAAAAACTCACCGGTCATTTATAAGTTCTTTTTAATCAAAACACACATCTAAAGAGGTATTATTTAATTTGTAAAATTTTGGATTGATAGTGGTAATTTATGATTAATTATCTTTCATTTCTTTTCTCTCTCTCTATCTTTATTGGTATAATTTATGGGCGGTCACAATCTCATCTCTTTTCAAAGAGGACTTATTTTTTTTAACGCTATAAAACCCAATCGGATTAGAAAATCGGTTCAAAAAGTCGAGCATTTTGAAAAAAAACTCCTAACTTTTTTCAGCTTTTTTCCTTAATTCTAACGCTCCTAACTTTTTTTCAAAACTCCTAAAACTCCAAACAGACACAATATATGATTTAGCTTTATCCTCAATATAAAATTTTAATTTATTATCTTTTAAATTTATAATTTTTCTCATATATACCTCGGTTGATTGTACATATTATATTATAGGTTTTTGGCCATGATTAAAGATGATATTTTAAAAAATCAGTTGATATTAGTTATAGTTAACTATTTGAGTTTATTTAATATTTATAATTAGTCATCTAAATCTTATATTATCTCTGGTTTTAAATATAAAACTTATTTAAGATGATATTTTAAGAAAAAAGTTAAAGTTATAGTTAACAAATGTAAACTCTGTTTAATATTTAAATTAACTAAATCTTATATTATCTAGTTTAAATATAAGACTTATTTAATTTTTTTTGTGTAAAATGATTAAATTATATGTTAATTTATAAATTATATAAAACAAATTATTTAGAGAAAAAATGATAAATATAAATATTTTAAAGTAATTAATTTAGTTTTTTTCAATCTCCTTTAAAAAAATTAATTGGGTCTTATATTTAAAATAACATATATGTAATATTAAGAATCAGAGTAGTATTAAACTATAAAAATGCATGTCCAGATTAATTTTTAAATTGGTTGCTAAATGGTTAAAGTATTTATAGTTTTTTTTTATCAATGTTAAAGTATATGACCAAGTAAATCGAGGAAGCAACGAGGAAGGAGGGACGATACAGCCATCACATTCTCAACACTGCTGACAGTTGTTTGATAGCAATCATGTTTTTAATATAAAAGTCAATTCATTTTTTTTCTAAAAAAATTAATCAATTATAATATATGATAGATTATTAGATTATATATCAATAATCAATTTATAGGTCGGATAATTTAGTTTTCAAAGAAACCGTAAATATAAATATTTTAATGTAACTTATTTAGCCTTCCTTAATATTATTATTTTTTATATAAAAAAGTCAAATGATTCTTATATCAAATATTGAATGCAATAATATTCTTAATTAAATAATTCAACTCTCTTATTTTATGAAAATATCCTCTTCAATTTCTTTAACTATATTGATCCTAAAAATATACCTTTATTATACCATTAAAAATTGGGAGAATATCATTTACGCCCCCAACTAATAAAAATAATATATTGACAAATTTTATAATTTGTCAATAATAATCACTTGTTAATAATTTATGATATTATTCTCATAGTTAGGATTTTGATAATATTATTTCCGGTTAAAAATATCTAGGTGTTTTATTGATACTAAAAGTAAAATTATTATTTTTTTAAAAAAAAAGTTGTATAAAACACCTTATCTGTAAAATCATCAAACTTCATCACTCACTTTATCAATTATCAATTATCAATAAACATATCATTATCACTGTAAATATAAAAATGTTGGTAAAGTGATAGTATTATTTATAAATCCCAGAAAAGGGTATATGAAAGCTATAATAAACATGCAATTCATAATCTCTAAATTCAAGTATGTTGCACTGTCATGACTCTTTCTGTATTTTACTGAACAAGTGTGGCGAAACTAAGCTGGAGTAATAAGTAAATTCTATTTTTTCACAAAAACATAAATATATTAAATTCCATTTTAGTGGAGTTTAAAAGTGAATCTGTGGTTCATAAATTAATACTAGAAAAAAGGGATGAATGAGTGAGTCACTGGGCAATAATTAGTAGGGCAAAATTTCAAAGAGTTGGGGGAAGCGTAATAAAGGCATGGTCTGACTAAAAGGCTGAGTGAGCGACAACTTCCTTTTAGGGCGAAACACCGTGTCAATTCAGTATTCACGTCGTTTGCTTTTAACTGTTGACTTTGACTCATTCCTTTTTTGCTCCAATAATCATCCCACGGTTTCCTCTCTCATGGGATACCCCAGAAGCCATCTCAACCGTCCGATGAATCAACGTTGACTGAAGATGGAGAGGGGAAAAAAGAAACATACGTGTTCTTCCCTCATTGGCCAGACGACCGACCTCGGATGACGACGTTCACGTTCCGTTTTAATTGATTTTTAAAATTGAAAATGCAACACTAATGATATAAGGTTATGAGTGGAATTGAATCCACAAAACACTTATAGAACCGAATATTTGAATTCACCCTACAGTGGATTCATCTAATTATAAATTCTTATAGTTTCAATAAAATCAACTAAATTGTACTCGTGCATTTGCAAGGGGTAGTTCAGTAATAAGTAAAAATTGAACATGCCATTGCAAAAAATTTAATAAAAACATAGATTTTTCGCAATCAATTACTAGTATATATACAAGGCATCAATTTTCAACATTAACTTTGTTTTCCCAGATGCAGGATGAATATATTTTGATATTTAGTTGAATGGCTTGGTCTATATTAAACACTAAGTTTTTATATAAGTTACTTTTATTTTATTTATTATAAATACTTTCTAGTAAAAATTATATATCTAAATGCATATATACTTATCACCTCAAACTAGCGCATCAAGTGATTCAAGGATTTAAATTTTCATGTTGGAGTGAAAAATAATCATGGTACTGTTAGAATCTAATTAAATATTTAAATTAAAATTTGTGTAAGTTTACAGATGGTAAAAGAATAAGCATTAACAATTTAACATGACCCCTGCGTACGGACTTTTTTTTAGGGAAAATCTATATCAAGGCCGTTTTAATAGAAGAATTTTCAAAAAATGCCCCAAGATTCTGAAAATCCCAAAAAGGGCCAGGGCCTTTTCTGGTATAAATTCATTAAAACGTTAGTTGTTAACGGGGCTGGTATAGTTGTTAATGTGACTTATTTAGTTGTTAAAATATTGTTGTTAATGTGACTGATTTAGTTGTTAACGAGAATTGATTTAGTTGTTAATGAGACTGATTTAGTTGTTAACGTTTTAATGAATTTATACTAAAAAATGCTCTAGGGGCCCTTTTTGGAATTTTAGAATGTTAGGACTTTTTTTATGATTTTTTCTGTTAAAAGCGCCTTGATATGCATTTTCCCAAAAACTTATGTTTTAGTTGTTGGAGTGAAACATTTAAAAGAGGAAGAAATTGGAGTAGTACCGGCTATAGGCGGTTAAGAGGGTGAATTGAAGAGGGAGTTAGGATCGTGCGGAGATTGGAGAAGGCTACTTTACCCCCAAATTGGAAATTAAATAAACATGAGGTTTTTAAGGTTGGGGGATTGCTCTTTACACCAACTCCTCCCAACTTTTATGTTTTATTTATTTCTTTTTTGTTTTCACTGCCACCTGTACTTTCTTCTTTTATACATTTTGCCCCAAGTCATTGACTCACTCAGGAACATGGGACATCTTGACAAACAAATACGACTGCTCTATTTATCAGTCAAAATTATCTAATTTTTATATAATTAATTAATTCAATAAATATGGATATATTTTTTTCAATTTTACTGTTCCCTCTTTCTTCTCTCTATACCTAAAATTTATTACAATCAATAGGGATAAATTTGTAACTTTCTCATTGATTATCCAGAAAGTATAGTGGATTTATAAATATGATCATAATGGTAACTTAAATAAAACATCCTAGTGGCGCTAAAGCTCTAGTAAGTAGAGATTACGAATTCAATCTTATTTATAATATCACATCGATAAACATCATAAATGCAATAACGTCTCTCAACCATTGAAACGGAGAAAAAAAGGCGAGAAGCAACGAAATACTACCTCTAATTCTATACATAGAAGATTTTTTTAAAAAAACTACTCCCTCCAATGTTTAATATAAAATATATTTATATAATTCAACCATATTAAATAAATTACTTGAGTTATTTAGTCAATATGATATGTATTTTTTAAAATAACTTAGTCATGCATCTTCTTTACTTCTTTCTTTCCCCTCTTTCCTGACTATTGTTGAAGGAATATCAATAGGGGAAATTAAGAAAAAAGTTGATAAATATAAATACTATATTTTATATTTAGGATCAAGATAAATTTTCGAATATATCTTACATAAAAAACCAAAAGGATAATTTTTATTTATAAGAGATGTTAGTACGGTTAAATTTTTAATATTATTTTTCATAATGAATTATTACCATACTTGTTCCTTTGCTTCCCCATGCACTCTCTTTATGAGGATTTTTTTAAGAAAATAAATTTTATTTTTTTAACATGGTTATTGCTTTTATCAACTTTTTTACTATGCAGTTTACCTTTTCTTTTCACAATTCATTTTTTTTGGGAGGCTCACACAACCTCTTATTTAGCGGAGACAAACAACTTACTTAGTTATTTATATATATCTGATTTTTAATATAAGACCCGTTAACTTTTTTTAAAGAGATTAATTAAGTTAAATAGGAGTACATTATTTAATACTAGCATATGTTGCGAATCACTATATTATATATTAGTTTATAAACAAGTAAACTAGTCTAAAGAAAAATGATAAATATAAATATTTTAAAGTAATTTATTTAACTTTTAAATTTCTCCCAACAAAATTTAAAACTTATATTAAAGAGCGATTGGCGGAACGTTGTTATGGTCATTTGGGGCCTTGGTCCCATTTGGCCCCGACTTATCTTATAAAATTTGTTAAAATATATATGTGTTTATTATATGGTATTTTATTTGGCCATAAATTTGGCTCCAGCTAATTTTTTATCTTCTCGGTAAAGATAATATTTTTTTCATCACTCATTAGGCTGTGAGAAGAAAGTAAAATTATTGTTTGAGATACCGAAAATATTAGTATCATCTTATATATTGTTTTGATTTATAATTATATATTATTATTTGTTTGTATTTTCCAGGTTATTTGATACAATTTAGTAAATACTCCCTCTGGTTCTTATTTAAGGAACCAACTAACAATTCTCACAAGTCAATAAAAACTAGGCGGAAATGGAATGGCCAAACCCATCGGCCGGGCCGTTTAAGCCTCCTGCCCCTGCAGGCTCGGCTTGAAAAATAGGCAGAAAATTTGAAATTGGCCCTATAGGGCTCTCGAGCCCCCGCTGGGGCCTGAGCCGCCCCGGCAAGCCCGTTTAACTGTAGCTTTTTTTTTAAAAAAAAAAATTAATTACTTAGACTTCCACTTGTTTATTTGTAATTACTTAGATTTTTTTAATTTAAACTATAACCCTTTTTATGTTTATTATTATTCTGTATTAAAACATATAATTAGTTATTATAAATTTTAAAGAAGGGATGTTTTCATATTAAATAAACACATACTTTGGTATTACAGTATTATATAAGTAATAAATTATAAATATATTTGGTGTAAAATAAGTATAATTATTTTTACCCGTCAAGTAAAATCATGCATGAACCGAAAGAATCTGCAGACACATACAAAATTACGAGAGGGAAAGACATTTTGTTGTGGGTATACATAAAGCAATTCCTTTGTTTAATATTTTTTGAAAAAATAGGAAAAACATATTTTTTGTATTTATTTTTTTTGGTCATAAAAGATTTATAAATAAGATCAGAGAGGAGTACACTCATAACTTGAGAGGAAAAACTATCTAGTGCATGGCAATAATTTTTTATATTCTCATATAATTTTGCTACTTTAATTTTTCCTGAATTTAAAAAAATAAATAAATAATCAAAGCTCAAGAAAGTCATGCTTAGTTAAAAAGCCTTAAAGGATATATTTAATTTGACCAGCACATAAATGTGAATAAACGGAATAAACACGCATTGCCAGTTGATTAAAGGCGATATGTTGTAGCTACCTACAAAGTTGAGTCTTAAGCTAAACCCCATTTATGAAAAGCAGCATATGAAAATGATGACCAAGAAAATCCAAATGCCACTTAAAACTCATTGAGTGCACAATTAAATTATTATTTTCATACGTGATTCGAGCAAGCTAGTGAAGTTTATTAATGACGTGGGACTCCCGTTGTTATGCATAATTATTAAATGCATCACAGTCAATGGAAGCTAGTGTGGATATAAAGCAAAGGCTACTGCGAAGATGGCAGATAGATGATGCATGATCTTATCATTTGGTTTCGATTAAATTAATTATTAATTAATTTATAAACATCGATTGCTCTATAGCCACCTATTCCACGAGCAAGCACCCAAACAAGTATATATCAGTCATTCATCACTTTGATTTTCTTTTGGCACGGATTTTAAAATATAGTAATTATTTTTTAAAATACTACATCTCTTCCTTAATATAAGATCTACTCTGCAGTTTCATTTTTTTCATTTAAGAGGATTTTATATATATTAAAGATCAAAAAGAGCATAAAAGAATAACACCAAACATATTTGTCCACTGAGTTTTTTTCTTCACAAATTTTTTTTTTTATATGATAATTCATTTACTACAATAAAATGCTATATTATTTTTTTTAAAAATAAATAAATTCAGTCATATTTTAATTTAAAAAGGGTGTATGTGCCAGGTAAATATAAAATGCTAGTTTGTTTAAGATTACAAAAAAAAAAAAAAAAAGTTGTGGTAAATATGTTAAAGTTGTTGGAAGTGTGATGAAGAAGTTTGGAAAATTCAAGCTAAATGCATCATAGATGGATGATAAAAAAAGTTTGAAATAAAAATTTCCGAACAAAATTATATCATTAGTTTAATATTCTTCCGAGCACTAGTAATAAACTTAACTGAAATAATTTTTTCTCATTTTTTTTATTCATTATTTATCTAGCGCGACTAATCCAAATCCAACCCAACCCGATTCTTGCACCTATTTATGGTGGGTGAATCTCACAACGATGCTTAAATAGACTAACCTTTAATTATGAGAAAGTGACTTCTGTTTTATTTGGACGTTCTTAAATTCTGAAAATAAGAACGGAAAATATCACTTCCGTCCAAATGACTACAAAAAATATAAAAAGGAGTATCGGCATAAATTCATTTATGAAAAAAAGTCTTAGTAGATTTATTTATCAAAAATGTTTTTAGAAATCTTAGTGATATAGATTCTAAATGTAAACTTACGTTATGATAAGTGTATATAACTATATTAACGAGTTTATATATGTTAGCTAAAACAATTTTCGTTATAAGTGTGTATGCCGTATTGATAAGTCCTCCATAAGTCAGGTTGATAAGCCTCTACTAACAAACGTATATATGTTAACTAAAAGGTTGACAAATGTATGTGAATATATTGACAAGTCATAGAATAACTATTGATAAATTCATCTATATCATTGAGACTTTTTTAACAGAGCAAGCTGCAACTGTTCACAAATAAAAATTACACGTACCTGGATTGGAGGGACAGGTGTCGACATGCTATGAAATAACATGCATCACGTTATCACTAAATTACAATAATTGAAGAATCCACGAAGAAAAATGATTTATGGGAGAATCAAAACACGTATGGATGCGGAGACTTTGAGCAATGTGGTAGTTAGCCCATTCCCATCAATATCACTACTTCGTCTTTTCTAATATTTTCATGGGCCCTAAGAATCACATAAAACACTACAATTTTTATTTTTATTTTTTGGGTAGGGAAAAAATACTACCGAAGTACATTTTTTTTTTTCAATGACCATGAAAAGTCACTGTCAAAGTGGACTTTTAGTGATTATATATTAGACAATCGCCACTAAAAATAACTTAAAAATAGATTTATGCAAGAACTGGCGTTATTTTAAAATTGGTCGAGATGACAAATACTATTAGGAAAAATATTTAAAATATTAAATATGATACATTTTGAATTAATATTTAATTAAGAAAATACGTGGTAATTCCATCATAAAATTAAAATTCTATATCAATAATTTTGCCGATGATGTGCCCATTTAAATTAGCGGTAAAAACTATTTTTTTAATGTGATTTATAGTTTATAAGGTAAGTAGGGGAGAGGAATTTTATCTCGACTTACGTAAACATATCTTTCTAACATAACCTCAAACAAGTACAATAAATTGTTTTTTTTTTGTTTTTTGGTAATGTACCTCTTGTATTTAACATAAGATCTTATTTATAGTCTATTGTACCATGAATATTATAGGTTTAATGTTTATGCTTTTGCTGTAGATTTTTTTTTTGTCACACCACATAAAAGTAGGTGGGTTCCAATAATATTTTAAGACAATAAGGTGTGTATATTAAAGTTGGGAGTATGCAATCCTAGTTTTTTAAAAAAGTCACTTCATATCAAATACTCTCTCTGGTCTTTATTATTAGGCATCAACTAACAATTTTTACAAACCAATAAAAACAGTTAAAGTCAATAATCTTGTCATATAATTTAAATAACTTCCAATATTATCCATATTAATTGCACTAAATTATAATATTATATTCTATTAATTATTACTCTCCCTCATTACCCTTATTAATTATAGACATATAAAAAAAATATAAATAATGTGTTTTCCAAACAAACAAATGCCTTATAAAAATAACTAAATATAATTACTAGCTAGTATTTTATAATAAAGACCGAAAGAATATTAATAAGGCTCTTTGGGATCTGGCAGAAGTAAGAAAGAGAGAGAGAATAAAAAGAAGGGTCAGAGAAACACACAGAGATATATGAAACAAGCCTCGTGGTTTTCTAGACATACAGGTTTTGATGTTTCCTATGAAAGTGAACCTGCATTTCATATAATTAATTAAGTCCCACATGGATTCACAATCAGCTTATATGGTCAAATATTGCGACCCCTTCGTGGTTGTTTCCCTGGGGATCATCATTAATCTCTGTACTTACTCTTACATATATATACACTACAATGAGTGCATTACAAAATCGATTATTATTATAAAACCTTTTTTATTTTTTAGAGTATAATCACTTAATAAATGTTTGGTTCTTCTTTTTATAAATAATTTTTTTATTATTGTAACTTATGGTTAAAATCAGTTGAAAATAATAAACATTTTTTTAAAATATGTCTCTATTTATAACAAGAGCATATAAGAGAGAATGAGTAAAAAATATGTAAAATAATGAGTATAAAATATCAGAAAGGATGTGTAATAAACGATTACATAAAATAAGATAAGTTGTGAGTGGGGGATAATTAATATAAATATATGTATTTAGTAAGGATAAAAAATAAAAATATTTTAAATTTTAAGATATAAGAAAAAATTACTTATACTAAGGATTAACTTTAAAAAGGAGAAAATTATTTATAAGAAACACTGAAGGAGTAAATAAAGAATGTGTGGAGGCAGATCCCTTATATTCGACTCTGCAGTGGATCTGGTCCAAGGAATCTGATGAAGCGGTCGGGTATTCAAACGTCCGTATTGTACGCGAATATTGCCCCGATCCATGACAGGACCATATTATCATTTAATAATAAAATTCATTCGAGTATGAAATGATTTAAATTATATTTTAAAATAACGAAGGAGTTTAATAATGTGTCGGCAAGTGATAGAAAAAACCAAATTAAGAGGGAGACAATACTAGGTCCTGACAATAGGATACGAATTTATTTGAATTATATATGAATATATAGATATACCTAAGATTATTGGAGCTCGCTGGATTTTAATAAGGCAGGTTGATCACTCACCACATAATTAATCAATTAATTAATTACAACTTTAAGAAAAAGAAAAAAAAGGTTTTTGAGCGCGGCGTGGTTTAATCTAAGCCTTATAATCATATTATATTTTAATGAAGATTCCTTGAACTTCCCGCCAAACCCTACTTACAAGTTACAACCCTATTATATTCACATTCCAAGCAAAACTGCACCAACCACTTTTTTAAAAAAGGTAATAATACGATGATTTTTTATTATTATTTTAACGACTCGGGTATTGTATATTTCTATGCTTGTGATATCAAGTAGTACATATTTAATATCTCCTGATTCTGTTAAAGAGAGTTGGCATAGATGTAAGGGATTTGTTCAAGTCTCAAAGGGATGTGTGTTGATCATTGCCGTCATTGGGGGCTCGCTTTGGTAAGCGATCTCGTAAGTCCCCATTAAGTGAAAAAAGCGGGCCGTCGTGCGCAGCGCAGTGGGGCCCGATCGATAACCCTCCAAAACTTTTCCCTATCAAAAAAAAAAAATATCTCCTGATTCTCCCCATTTTATTTTTGAAAAAAAGGATTTCTTGTTTTGTCCAGGATATTAGATATATAACTGGCTTTTTTGTGAAGAGGATTCTCTCTTCGTCCTTTTTCTCATTTTTCCTCATTAGTCCATCTAGGTCATTGATTGGGGAGATGAAAGAAAAGTTAAAGTGGTTTTGTGATTGATTAGATGTATATGATTTAGAGATAATGAGAGATAAACCCAACCATTTTTTTTTTTTTTTTTGTCATCACTCATCACAACTGGCTTTACTCTACAATGAAGGTTTATTGCCGGATGGTCTGTTTGGTAGGATGGAAATAGAGGTTCAGAAAATTTTAATTAATTGGATTTTGAAAAATTGAATGGATGGGGTTGTAAATTTTTAATAAAGACAATATATTAAATAAAAAAACTAAAAAAAATTTTAAAAACTTTCATCTCCACTTCTCAAATTTTTTAAAATTCAACTAATACAAATCTTTCCTCTTCAAATCCCTCCTACCAAACTAAGAAAGTAAGTTTGACTGAATCCTTATACTATCACGGGCATATCAAACCTCGTTTCTTTGTTTATTCTTCTTAAGTTCAGGTTTGGCCACTACAGGTCTTCTTTAATCTGCAAGATAAAAAATTTTCAGGGTTTTTTGCCTTGATGATTTTTGTTGCAGTTGAAAGCATCGTTTAAGATTCCATCCATATAATTACATGATATATATATGTATCATCATATAATTTTTTTTGTTATTCTTTTATATATATATATATATACACAAAAATTGGGTAAAGGAAGCAAATTTTCTGCGTGTGATTTGCTAAGGAGGCTTTCAACACGAGATTTATTTGGAGCAAAAATCTGGCATGTAATTATGTTTTGGGGCGTCGGCACCATGGCCGGATTAGTCAACTAACGGTTGACGGTTAAGTTGGATGGAAATGAGCGATGCTTAGGTGAAATTACACTTTTGGCGTAGTTTTAGGTGAAATTACACTTTTGCCCCATAGTTTTAAATATTTTTTTTAAAAAAACTAAAATACCCCGGTGGGCCCCACCGGGGTATTTTATTTTTTTTTTAAAAAATATTTAAAACTAGGGGTAAAAGTGTAATTTCACCTAAAATTAGGGGGCAAAAGTGTAATTTCACCTAAAACTAGGGCCAAAAGTGTAATTTCACCTAAGTTACTGTTCATTTCCATCCAAGTTAACCGTTGATCGTTAGTTGACTAACTACTAGTCTTGGACGCTCCCAAAACATAATTACATGTGTATTTTTGCTTCAGGTTAAATCTCGTGGTCTTGGGCATTCCTTAAGTAAATCACATGTGTAAAATTGCTCCTTATCCCAAAAAAATTTAGGAAAAGGGTTGGGCTCACCCACAATCTAAGGGCATGACGAAGTCTCCCTTCCTCCTAGATGATAGGGTGAGCTTTTCTTTATTATTCTAATTTGTTCTAGATAGATTATCTCTAAAACTTTGTTTGGGAGTTTGGGAGGAAAGAGATGCAAAGAGAATGGAGGAGAGGGGATGGAAGGGAAATGGAGGATATTTCCTCCCTTTGTTTTGGGAGTTAAAAAAATAGTAAGGAAGGAATATGGAGGATTAATGAGTTATTTTTACAATTTTGTCATTTTCTTTAATAATTAATATAATTATTATACTTTACAAATAAATTTAAATTTTCTAAAAAAATTATTTATGTAATTTTTATATTCAAAAAAATTATTATTGTTGCGGCGGTGGCGGTGAACGAGGATAAAAAAGTAATTAATCTATATTCCCTCTTAAAACCTTTCATGTTGGGGGAACTTTATTTTTTAGAAGAAAGAGGGTTTTGGGGGATTTGTAAAAATCCCTGATTTCCTTCTCTCTTATTTTTAAAACTTGTAAATAAGGGAAAAGACTACCAAAACCCTTCCTTTCATTTCTTTTCCCTCTAAAATGGAACTGCCCCTAAAAGGCATCCAAAGCAAGGGCATAACTGTAAATCCATTCACAGATCAGGGGCTTGCAGGGGAACGCAGATAAATGGGTCATGAGAAACTGGAATTAGAGTCGGTAACAAGTAAGAACAAAATATACTGGCCAACAAAGAAAGTAAGGACAAAATAGATAACAGCAAGAAGAGAAGAATAATGCTAATAAGCACGTGTTGCTCGTGTCTGGGCATGGCAGAGGCCACTTTTGGTTTTTCACGTTTGGTGAAAAGAGAAACCCACCCACGGATGCCGACCAATTAATTAAGGACCTCCCTTCCTTTATGTGATTAAAAAAAAAATTAGTTTATTACTCAAAATACGAAATTTTGAATTAAAATAAATTAAAAAATTTACATACTGAGAAAGTGAGCGATATTTTAAACTACTACAGTACTTTATACAGATTATAGATAGTTTTCATATTAATTACGGAAATAAAATTCGAAATGGAACAACCCTCAGTATATATGTCAGTGTGTGCAGGATATGCTTCCCAACTAAAAGGAGGTCCAAGGGCGGTCCAGGCAGCAAAGGTGCTTCCCAGCTGCTATCACAGTCCGGGCAGTTAACCACGTTGCCCGTCCCTCCATTCACATTAATGGTGCCAGGGCAAGTTTTTTACAAGAAAAAAAACTCATGCTTAATATGATGTTATTTATTTAAATTAATATACATAAATTTTATAGGGAAAATTGTCTATAAATCCCTATTTGAAAATTTACTTGTGAAGTAGGACCTAAAATCTTGTAAAAGTGCGGGGTCCTTATGTGTAAATAATTGTAATAGTAGAAAGATAGAATTACCCTTGATGAAAAACATTGCTTTTCTACAATCTATCTTTCCTTCATATATATATTCAAATCTATCTTCCTTGATGTGCAATCCATTTTCCCTTTTCCCTCGTGTTGCAAAATTTGTCCATTCTCTGCAAACCATCTTTCTTTAATGTAATCTATCTTTCTAAATGCAGATTATCTTTCCTTATATACAATCCAAATCTTTCTAGGTGCAAACTATATTCCCTTATTTGCAATTCATCTTCAATAATTAATTGCAAAATCAGTCTCTAACATGCAAATTATATTTTGTTCAAACCATCTTTCCTTTATGTGCAAGCAATCTTCTATTTATGCAATCTATCTTTCCTCATAGTGTAATTCATCTTCCCTTATATGTAATTCATCTTCCATAAAAAGAAGTCAATATTTTCAATTACATGTCCTACAATTCATTTTTACTCCTCCCCTTCTTACTTGTGGTCCTTCTACTTTCATAACCTACAACAAATGCAACCACCATTAACCATCCCACTCACCAACGTCGTTACTACCATCGATGACCACCTCTATTTACTTCACAAATTGACCTTTTTCTCTCTCATCTTCTCCACCTCTACATTAGCGATGACTTATGTTATCGTGGGTCTTCAATAAACTCAAGACATGATTTTTTGTTTTTGATTTCATTGATTATTATCAGTTTGATATTATTGAGATTGATTAATTCTTCTCAATTGAATTATGTTATGTTTGAAGATGATTACTTACTTCCATAGTTCTTCAAACTAAACCTCTTTGAGAATTCTCTAATGAAATCGACAAGGGTGGAGGAGAATTGGTTTGGTATGAATGTTTGGTTTGTAGGGAGAGATTGCACAAAGGTAATGATTTGGTTAAGGGCAGTTTTATCTTTCTCATATCTCAATTATTCACACTAAATGACCCCACACCTTTACATGGTCTTAAGTCCCATTTAGCAAATAATTTTTAAACAGGGTTTATGGGCAATTTTTCCAATTTTAAAACACTAAAAACATTAATAAAAATAGTTTTTTTATAAAAAATTATATAGAAAATATTCACATGTCTTAATTTAATAAATACTAGTAAGTATATAAAGTTTTTTGCCATCAACCATATAAAGTTAATTATATCAGTTTTCTTCTATCTTTTATTATTACTTTATCATGAAATACATGGCACTATTTTATAGTATCACTTTCCAAACTCTATAAAATTATCAATCTTAAACTCGACAATATATTAATATATTACATTCAGGTTTATATTCATATTATTTAATTATAACGCATGCATGCAAGCAATATGCATACATATATATCTCTAATAATAATTATATAAAGGTAACCTTTACATGATGGATTCGACTTCTCTCTGTAAATTGCAAATTTTTTAAAAATAAATCTTACCATTTGCTAAATAGTATGATTTATAGAACTTGATATAACACCACTTTTTTTGACATGACACAAATGTTGTATTTTATTTTGATTGGCGACTGGTATTTTTCCTTTTCAAAACAAACAGTCAGTACTTGTATGTTCCTCATTTTTCAGAGTTGGGAAAAATTATTGTTTATAAATAATTTTTTATGTTATTAAAATGTCCTTATGAAAAACTCGTTTTGAAAATAGTTTCTAATATTGTCAAAAAGACTTTTCATGTTGCCAACAAAATTCTAAAATTCTATATATATGAAAAACTCGGAAATTTTTTGACAACGTGCCAAGAAAGCCATTTTGATAATATTAAACCATTTTCATAAGGATATTTTAACAATATGAAAAATAATTTTGACAATGAATTTGTTGTGTGAGGAGAATTTAGTATGCCTGTGATTTTCCCTTGTTTGATTTGATTTGGAAAGAGAGAACATGATATGATTTGGCTATTCCCTACTGTTGGATATTAATGCACGATTGCCGATTATAAAAGGACAAGATAGTAGTTAATGTGGATGGAGATTTTTTTTTTTTTGGAATATAAAATAAAGTGTTTAATTTTTCTGCTTTGGTTCCAAAATTATTTTCCCAGTTACATTTATATAAATTTATATAAAAGTGAGTGGTCCGGTAGTATTTTCTTCCTCAAAATAAAAATAGACGTAGGGGAACAATGCAACAAGATACACCTGTCCGTAGGTGATTGCTGTCTTCTCTGGCACCACCAATCATCAATGGGGCATGGGCATGCCCCCACTCTGCCTGAATCTGTGGTTGTTATACGGACATTCAAGATATTACTAAGAATAAACAAATATTATTATATTTACTATATATATATATATAAAATAACAATAATAATCCAGATGATTCTCCAGAGTGATGTAATTAAGTAATTTGATTAGGGAATCTGGCCCCTTGCCTAATCGGCCTCATGCTTGTTAATGATCCATTTGCATTGATTGATGGCTTCTTAACTTTCGCGTCTGTGTCTTTGTGACAAGAAACGAGTTGACACCCCCTCTGACCCATATTACTTAGTGCTGATTAGGTTTTTTTTTTTTTTTTTTTCCAAAAAATATACTCCTTGCAATCCTAATTATAGGAATACTTTTATAGTGTAAATTACACTACAAAAACACTCCTATAATTAGGACCGGAGTAGTATTACCTTTCATATTAAATAATTAGGATGATGGATGATTATTGTCAGTGTTTTTTTGTTGTTGTTAATTTTGGCTTATAAGTGGAATTGAGTGGGGAAATTGAAGTGGAAGTTGAGGCACTTTCAGGTTCGAATGTGTGAATTTTCCTCTTAAACGAACGCGATTGGAATGGAAGCAACAAATAAAGCTTTGCTTTGTGTGTTTTATGTAATTGGGTCGTCTGAAACTCGAGGTATTATGGAAGTCTGGTTCTGTAATAAGACTAGGTTTTGTTGAATCTAGGCAACTGAAGTAAATTTGGTGCTATTCAATTATTTGGATGGGAAAGTATAATAGTAAAAGAGTTAAATGAGTTTCAGCATTTCAGGTAAAAGGAAAAAAAGAACAAAATAAAATAAGGGAAAATTTCATTTAAATACCAAATGAATTTGTAAAACCCCCAGAGGTCCTCCGAATTTGTAAAAAACTGAGAGGTACAAAAGACATGAAAGATATGCAAATTCGCGTGAAATTACCTTTCTATCCTTACATTTAAATAAATTAAAAAAAAAACCCCCACCACCACCACCACCCCCACCCCCACCACCCCACCCCACCCCCACCACCACCACCGGCGGCCGGTCGGCCGGCCACCACCACCACCACCGCCGGCCGGCCGCTGGTAGTAGTGGCGGCGGCGGCGGCCGGCCTACGGCGGTGGTGGGGGTGGTGTGGGGGTGCGGGTTTTTTTTTTTTAAAAAAATGTATTTAAATGTAAGGGTAGAAAGGTAATTTCACGCGAATTTGCATATCTCTCATAGGTCCTTTGTACCTCTCAGTCTTTTTACAAATTCGGAGGACCTTTAGGGGTTTTACAAATTCATTTGGTATTTAAATGGATATTTCCCATAAAATAAAGCGAGTTACAAATATGTCCTTAGGCGTCCGGATTATCTTCTTGTCAATTTTCTCCTCATCCCTCCCCATCAGCAATCCTGGCCGTCGATTTCGTAATCCAAGGGCCCAGATTTTTTTTAAAAAAAAACTGCATGCGGTATGGACACCGCATGTAGTTTTTTTAAAAATTTCTCTGGGCCTTTGGATCAAGATTTCGACGGCCAAGATTAAGATAGGGAGGGATGGGAAAGAGAAGTGATAATGAGAGTATCTTCTTCCATGTCCTTAGACTCACGCACCCTTGGATGTTGTAGACTGGTAGGGATACCACGTGATCATAACGCTTTATTATTTTGAAATCATTGTTTGTTGTGTTTGCCACTGAAATTTGTCTCCATGCCGCATTTCTATTATTATTCTTCACATTCTCATACATTTCAATGAAATATTGGGTTCATATAATGTTTGTTGTCTTAAATTTACTCTTATTTTAGTTTTGATCTTTTAAGTTTCTAGTAAAAGATTTTGATCCTCAAGTTTCATTCTGTTTAAAGCATTAGTCCCTATAGTTAAATAAAAATATGGACAATTTTTCTCCTGATAAACCAAAACCCATGGTTTGAAACATATGAAACTAAAACCAAAACAAAGATAAATTTAAGGGACTAAAGATTATATTAACTCATAAAATATTACTATCTTTCATTTTTAATATAAGAGTTAGTTGAGGATTAGATATGATTCTAAAAATAAAACTGCAATTTGTTTCCCAAATATATAATTTTTTCCTAAAGTATCTTTATTGATCGCACACATTAAGGAGTTTTTATTTAAGAGTAGTTGTGATGAAAGATGATATTTTAAGAAAAATCAACACATTTTTGTTACAAATAACTAACACAACCAACATTTTTTAAATTATTTGAATTAGTCAACTAGCTCTTACATTAAAAATTGAAGGCAATGCTGCTATGATTTAAGACTCACTTTACATATTGGTCGTAAATGTAAGACTCACTTTACATATTTAACAATTTTCTTCTAAATTAGCTCTATTGATGATAAGTTATGTGTCTATAATGGCAAGTCAAAGAGTGGCCATTGACAAAACTCATTTATGTCAACTATTGTTATTTTCCAATACAATTGATATGACTATATAGACAAATCATATAATGACTATTCACAAATCTATCTATGTTAACTAAAATAGCTCTTATTGACAGTTTATATATCTATATTGACAAGTCTTAAAGTAACGGTTGATAAGTACCTAAATTTAGTCATATAACTTAATATCATATAATATTTAAATATCAATTACTAAGGACAAGAAGGTAATTTCATATTCAAAATTTATATCATTAAGGTCCTCAATGACTTTTTTGATAAGGAAGTCTATAATGATATGAAAAGCGATTTTGGCTATTTTTGTCATTCAAAACTGACCATGTGACGTTCAAACTCCAAATTATATAATGGGATCCTGCGTTCATATGCCTTTAAGCAGTGGCGGAACTTAGTTAGGACATAGGGGGCCATGGCCCAAAAAATTTTTTTTTTTTTTTTTTTTTTAATGGAATTTTTTTTTTTTAGTGTAATAATACAACTTTGCCCCCCCAAAGTAGTAAAATTAAATTTTACTTCAACTTCTTCTTCTTTTTTACATTTTTTTTTTCTTTTTTATATCTTTGGGCTTATAATTCAATCTTTGTTGTTATGTGGGGTCTTGTATGATTTATGTTAATTTTGTCATTCTTTTCTATATTTCATTCTAATTACCACGAAATTTTTAGCTTATCGTAAAATTTACTTTTGTGGTGTATCCCTTACTACGCTTTTACTCATTCTACACTTACTTATAGATGAAGTTAATTGACTTAATTTCATGAATATTTTTTTTATTCTTTTCATTTTTAATGCATTTAAAACTTTCCTTACAAAAATTTTTTGAAAGCGCTTTTTAATCCCCATTGTTTTTTTTGGCCCCCAAACTTTTCCTCCAAGTTCCGCCACTGCCTTTAAGTATTAGTACAATTTAAAGTAGCAAGTAACAAAAAATCTAAGACGAATTTTGAGTTTGGTTTCATCTCAAATGTCAAATGCGCAAGTAAAATTTCAAGCTGCACGAGTATATTCAAAATAAATAAAAAATGTTCTAATATGTTTATAAATTGTGTATTGTAAAATACAGTTAGCGATCTATTCAATATGGCTTCTAATTTAGATGTGCCATCGATCATCTCGTACTTTTTTTAATAATTTGATTAAATAGTTTAATATAATTTTCATTTCATCATATGAAATATGAATATGAGCTATTTATTTTCATTATTGCATGAAAAAAATTAATATTAGCTTCCATAAATTTAAATATTTGGACAAGTTTGGGAGCAAGGGATGGACAAAAAGCATTACGGTTACGACTTACGAGTTAGTTTTAAATTAACTTGAAAACAAAATAAAATGAACTGGTCGCACATAATCTACAAGAAAATCCAAATTTAAGAAACCGATTTTTATGTCCTAAAATGGACATGATTGATGAGGCCAGAACACTTGCAAAGATAGCTCCATGAATTATTCATTTTATTTTGCACGGTACATGAGTTTGAGTTTGCTTGCGCATCTTTAAATTAATTCAAGACTTTTTAAGTGTTTGATTCTTTCCCCGAGTCTGAATTAGCTTCTACAAACACCAATCGTTTTTATTTTAATTTATGCTATTTTGGAATTAAATATTAAATATTTATTAAATTTAAATTTAAAATGATATCATATAGTTTCTTCTTAAGTTCACCAAAAAATTTGATGAGAGTTATGAGATGTATGACAATTTTTATTCAATAATTTATGATAATTTTTAAATACTTTGTATCTCTTCTGTAATGATCACTTTTAAGAAAAATCTCCTTGGCTATATCTCGAACCGGTGACCGAAGCAACCGGTTACCACTATGAGAGAGAAAATGTTTATATATTCCATCCCCTCTTAAAATGGGATGCAGTGTTCTTTCAAACGTCCCTCTCTCTCTCTCTCTCTCTCTCTATATGTGCCAATGGAATCCGATAGTCGGCGATGCTTTCGCTCCCGACGCTGAACTTTTCGCCGAGAAAATTACAAATGCAATTTCTCTTGGCTCAAGTGCTGGTGCTTCCTTCTGTTACCTCCGCCTGTGAGCTATATCTTCTCTCTCCTTATTTCACCGTCGTCGGGAACCAGCTTCGGCGAGTTGGAGAGATTGAAGCAGCTTCCGATTCTGCTTCCTTTCGCTCTGTTTTTGTTGTTTAGTGTAATCCCTAGTTCTCCGAAGCTACTTCATCCCTCTACACTACTTCCATTCTCACTCTATTTTTTTCCACAATCCCTTGTCTGTAGCCTTTTTGCTCACATTACCTGCGACTAATTGTTTCCGATCAGATCGATTTTCGCCGTCGGATTCATCGATAGAGAGAGAGCATCATTCTTAGTGTTGTACCAAGATAGTTGACTGCGGTAGTTAATAATATAGTGCTGAAATTAAACGGACTTTAGTCGAAGTTTGACGACAATGTTAGATCTTAATCTTAATGCGGATTCGACCGATTTGACTCAGAACCATGAGTCGGTCATGTTCTTTGACAAATTTCCTGAAGCTTCGGCGAATCAAATGGAGGAGTCGGGGACCTCTAATTCATCTGTCGTCAATGCCGACGGGTCCAGTACTGGAGGAGGCGATGATGAATCTTGCTCTACTCGCGCTGGCGACGTAGTCACCTTCAATTTCGATATCCTAAAGGTGGACGGTGATAACGACGTCGCAACCAGGGAGTTGTTTCCGGTGAGTGGAGCAAAAGGAGTGGATAGCGACTCTGGGAATTGGCAAGGGCAGTCTTCATCGCCCTTTCCATCAAATAAGAGCTGGATGGATCTCTCATTCAATAGTCAAGGTGTCAGCACAGAGGCAACGATGATTCAACTTCAGCAACAACCTCAGCCGCAGGTGAAGAAGAGCAGGAGAGGTCCAAGGTCTCGGAGCTCCCAGTACAGAGGAGTCACCTTCTATAGGAGGACTGGAAGATGGGAATCACATATCTGGTTGGTAGTTTCAGATGAATTTAGCATTTCGTTTTAATTTCTAGCATGACCTCTCTACATGTTGGCGTTTTCACGTTTTTTCGTTGTTGTTTTTGTGTTTTGGTTGAGGCCTTTTAGTCACGCCGTTGCTTGCCTACGTTGAATCTCGTTGAATCTGATGATTTCGTTAATTTAATCAATCCGATTTTCCTCTTACCATGCGATCATCTATAATATTTTTGGAAGGAAATTAAATAATGTCGAGAGTGTAATTAGGTAACACCTGTTTGAATTACCTCTTATATGTTCTTTTTTCCTTGTGTTTAATTAATGTAGGGACTGTGGGAAACAAGTCTATTTAGGTATGAATCCAGTGTTGTGAATTCCGTTAATATTTAAATTATTTTCTACGTTTTACCATATTTGGCAATTTTTGACGAGATTGCTGTTGGAACGTGTAGGCGGTTTCGACACTGCACATGCCGCTGCTAGGTAAACTTTTGCACATGTATAATTTGTATCGGATTATGTTCACTGTCCGTCTCATTTAACTTGGAATTTTCATCTGCAGAGCCTACGATCGAGCTGCTATTAAATTCAGGGGAGTTGAAGCTGATATCAATTTCAATCTCAGTGATTATGAGGAGGATCTTAAACAGGTTTGGAACCGCACAAGAACTGATTAATCTAGGGGTCTCGTATTAATACTTTTGACCATTTACTAAATGATGTACAGATGAAGAACCTTAGCAAGGAGGAGTTTGTTCATATTCTTCGTCGCCAGAGTACTGGTTTCTCTAGGGGTAGTTCAAAGTACCGGGGGGTAACACTGCACAAATGTGGACGCTGGGAAGCTCGGATGGGACAATTTCTTGGCAAAAAGTGAGGACCTATTTCGTAGAAACTGAAATGATTTTAGGATTAGTTGTTATAATTCACGCATCAATTGGTTTTCAATGAGTTCAGATGGGCTATTTTTGGTCTTCTCTTTTCCGGCTTATCCTTTTGTTTGGAGAAACATGTCTCACTAACCTGCATATTTCCAAGAAACGATTGGCAAATGTGTTTTTATTATGGGGATTGAATGCTTTCATGCAGGTATATATACCTTGGGCTGTTCGACAGTGAAGTAGAAGCTGCAAGGTCCTAATGATACATGAATTACATTCTACCTGAACTGAATTTAATTATGCTAAAGCATATTAAGCTCACGAGGTTTTCATCTAACGCGTATTTCCTCCTTTTATTTTGTTGAAATCAGGGCTTACGATAAAGCAGCCATTAAGTGCAATGGAAGGGAGGCAGTAACTAACTTTGAACCAAGTACTTATGAAGGGGAGTTGAACACTGAAGCGATCAATGAAGGTGGTTTCTTTTAGAATATTTGATCCTCTTTATATATAGTTACTTTCTAACTGATCATTTGCCTAAGAAAATAATATTCTGGGGGAATTGTTTTTGCTTCAGGTGTCAGTCACAGTCTTGACCTCAAATTAGGCATAGCAACCCCAGGCAAAGGTCCCAATGAAGGCAGGGGCAATCCTGAGCTCCAGTCTTTTCCTTACAACATGCATGCCCGATCAAGTTCAAGGGTATTTTGAACTTTACTTTTGAGATGGTATTTTGAAATGCTGTCTGAAAGAAGAGTTGTTTTGGCATCTGTGAGATCCCATTTCGCTAACTATAACTCCCACTCCCTCCTATTTGCAGATAGAGACCAACACTGACTCAGTAATTGGCGATCAAGCTATGAAAAAGCTTGTTGTAAATGGAGATCGCCCTTCTGTATGGAATGGCGTATATCCAAATTTCTTTCCCAGTGAGGTGAGTATCACTGTCTGGTATATTTAGTTTCACAACTGGCCCTGATTGATTATTTCTTGACCACATGCTTCTTCCAAAATCTTTCGTATGACAATTCTTGCTAGTGTCTTGGTTTGAATACGGAAACATGGCTGACCTTTTAATTTCATACCCAACATATAGACAGTTGACTTTTATGTTCCGGAAGTCCTATCTTTGAGAGCTTTTGGTGCTATGCATGTTATCTACTTATCTGAATAGTTAAGGCCATACCGTCTCCATTATGTTATACTCTTCTATATCTTTCAATACTTTGATAAGACTTTTAAAAATTTGTGTGAAAAACTTGCTTGTGATTCAGTCTATGTTCCGATAATGTACAAATTATTAGATATTTGGAATGTTGCTTGTTATATCAATGAATTAAATTTAGATAAAATGAAGAGTGTGGCCAAAGAACTTGGATTGTGATTTGTGAAATCCATTCACAGCATTGGAAAGAACTTTAAATACTTTTTATGATTTTTAATTCCGTCAATTAAACTTTTCTAGTGTTAATTTTAAATAATGGCATTTCTGGGGTGTTGGAAGGTGACTGGTACTTTGATAAGAACAATTGTCTTTTCTAATGATAAAATGGTTGGTAATTTAAATACTAGAAGGGAGTAGGCTTTATAAATTCAAGTCAGTGACAAAAGCAGATTTGAGAAACGAGAATGCTTCAATAGAAATTGCGAAGGCTAAATAATCTTTAGAGGAAAGCCTTTTTATTATTGTTGCTTAAATAGAGAGGGGAATCTGTGAGGGTTGCCACAATGCGCATGTATAATAACCCTTGATGCTGTGACATGTTGTGCTGGAAAATATTGGTGAAGCTTGTTTTAAGAATGAAAAATGTTGAAACTAATTGGCAGGAAAGAGCAGAGGGAACGAACACAGGTCCTGGGCAATGGCGAAGGCATGGCCAGCTAAGTGCTAACCAAGTTCCACGGTTTCCTACTGCAGCATCATCAGGATTCTCCATTTCATCATCCACTGCCATCTTCCCCACCAAACCTATCAACTCACTTCCCCTCACTCTCTCCTTTTCTTCTTCATCCACCTCAGCTGCTCCCACCGCTTCTCCATATTATTACCACATGAAGCACCCGCATTCACCATCTTAGCCTAACTTCTTTTGTTTTTTGTTTTTTTTTGTATCTCATGCTTGGAAAGGCAAACCATACGTAGCAAAGTTTGTGTTACCGCTTACCTGATTCATATACTCTCTTTCATATTCGGCACTTCTGATTTGCTCTAAGCCTGTTGCTTATAACATGCCTACAAAAATTGTTGATTCCTTTACGCATTGTCTTCACTTCCAAACCATCGTCTACATCTTATATAGTTTTGTATTCCTTTTCCTTTTGACCAGCTATGTAGATTTATGTTCAGATAAGCATTTTTGCATACTAGAAAGTTGGAGGGGAAGCCTGAAAAGATATTTGTCTCGCTTTGAATAACCGAGTGAGTCATAGATTACTTATCCTACAATTATACAATCACTGTTTGGATAGGAAAGATTAGACACGAACTATGGGTCACATTGTTCCATATGGCTTCCGAAGTCGAACTCCAATTTAGAATGATTTTTCCCGAATTTGTGTGCCAATATAGTTTTGAATGACGCCGAAAGAAAGTATTTTCTTTATTAAGTGACGATTTCAAAGGCATGCCTCTATATTTCCGATATAGCAGGTGATCCATAATATAATGGATTAGTATATAAGATATAAAGAATAGACCAAGAAAAGATATAGAAAGTTTTCCTTTCGTAACTAAATCTTCCTTCCTTTTTAAAATTTATATATGAGAGGTTGAAGCAAAATAGCCATTTTGTCAAAATAAAAATAAAAATAAAAATGCATGAATCTATCTATTTAATAATTGGAAATTCTTCTATCCTAGATATAAGGTGTTTCTGTAGGCCATAAAAAAAAAAGATCTAAGGGGTTTATATATTTACGTGTTTATAATTACTTCACATGTCGTAAAAATGCTGTGTTGTTTTAGAGAAGGTCAAACGTATTCTATGTAAAATGATAATTAATACATAACAACTCGTTGCCTCGCATGTCTACGGTGACAGTGATGCAAGAGTTTAAGAAACTAGTAACTCTATTGTGATGTCAAATTCGTCGAAAATAATGAGATGTCAATTTCACCCTTGTTAATTGAAAGAGTACGAATATCATTACTCCTTTATTGATCTACGAGAACACTCCATGAGAAAAGGTCCATTGCTACACTATATGACACCTTATATTTAAGGGCGATCAAACATCAAAGACTTTACATTGTCTGATAAGGGACTGAAAAATGGCCTAAACTCCATTTCAGGACTCCATAACAAACAAGAAAACGCGCAACTGGCAGTCATTAGCGACACATAACTACTTCAAGCAAGTTCCAGATAGGATAGATGATTCCCCCAACCCCGCTCCCACAAAATATTAGAGAGGAAAGAAATTGAGGTTCCGTAAAGTCTGTAAGTAGCGATAATGATTTTAGGTAACCAAATCGCAATCCTCTGTTTACATATTGATGTGTTTGTTAATTTTTAACACAGAATCTAACTAATGTGCAAATTCTGTACCCTAAAGCCTAAAGGGCATGTACAATGCCTCGGCCTTTTTCCAGTCGTTTCCCCCACCCAATCTTCGAGTAAGGGGGCTGGAATGAGATAGCTCGGGTTGCAACACGTAACAACCCTTGATTCGTGACATGTAATGCAGAAATGATCTTAAGCTATCAATTCTTAAAATATGAAGAAAGAGAGTAGTCCGTGAGATTAACTTCACCCGTTTAGTCTGAAAAGATTACTTTCAAGAACTAATATTGAATTAAAATTAACTTCAGACTAAAATAAAACTTGAGTGAGACTTCAAGGAAGATGTTATAGCAGAATAAACTAGTACAAATCATACCACAAACTACGTTAGGACCAGAGGTAGTAAAATTTAAAGCATCAATATTACAATTACGGCCCACAAATTGTCTCAACAAGCCCAGATACCTGCAGCAGACTCCAGGCGGGATCAGAAAACACAGAAAATCGGTTGGCTATTAAAGCCCAAGCATAAGATGGTTCAATGTTGTGACTTGATTAGCTCTTGCATTGTTGGTTATAATCTGAAGCAACAGTCACAAACAAAATAGGCAAATGCAAGGATAAAGACAAGTGAAACCACGAATACTTGACATTTTATTAAAAATGAGGAAACTACCAATAATGGCTTAAAAGAACAGGCCTCCAGCTGGGGACAATAACCACAACCTGCTACAGATATTTTAACGGACAGAAATATAATTTAGATCTTCAAGGAAATACCAGACGCCACTAGCTCTGCCTAGCAAGTGAAAAATATTACATAATTTCAGAGGATGCTCTTCCAGTTTTCGCCTCATTTACTCAACCTAATATGAAATGCAAACTCTTCAGAGATGCAACAGAGGCTCTATGGAAAATACTTGCCATTGAATCAGTCCCATAAAATTTGTATATACTTCTACCCACAAAGTGTGGTTAACCAAAAGGAAATTACATTTGCTAATAAGCATGGGATTCATAATTGGTTCTAAATCAACTACAAGTTTTTCTGCTCAGCACTTCGTAGGGAAAACACTCACAACTATGTTCTACCTGGCAGTTTGATCACAATGGTATTGGCAATTTGTATCTCACCACAGCTCACTTCCGTTAATCCAGACCTTCAAAGGACAGGAAGGTAAAATCAGTCCCCATGGCATGAAAAGCAAATGGTGATGTCATGCACTCGGCATATAATGAGAATGCTGGTGCAGGGAACAAAATAAATAGAAATAAAAATTCTGGAGGGCACAGGAGAAAACTTTAAATGCACATCTAGATGAGCAAAATGACTAGCTAACAATTAAACCAGAAGAAAAAGAATAGCTAAGGATTACCAGCTGCAGCTAAAGACCACACTTCAGAGTTTGACAATGTTTCCTCATTATTTAGCCCAACAGATCAAGCGTGAGTCAGTCCCATCACCTTCAGCAATGCAACAAAATAGTTTTCGTCTGTGTCTTGCCTTCAGTGGCTAGCCATCGGAAGACTAAACAGCCAAGGAAATCACATCCCATAAGTTCTGTTGTAAATATCCCCAGAGTTTGGCATCCGATATTTTGAATCATCATATCCTGCATATAACTTGTTAATTCCAAGTCTTTCATTTCTTAGTAGCTCAGCCACCCCAAGACTACTTCCACTCTGCACCTCATTCCACCCATCCCATTGACCATTAGACAAAAGAGCATTTCTAGACTGCTGCAAGGACAACTGAGCAAAAGGGGTCAAATTGCCTACTTGTGATTGATCCAACCTTGAAGAAATGCCATAAGAATCACCAATCTGAGAAAATGTACTCCCTATTTCAGAAAATCTGTTCTGTGGTTGTGAGAGAGATCTTTGCATCAACAATTGAAGTCTGGCCTCATTTTCAAAGTAATTTAATTGTGGGGAGAAACTAGATCTGATGTCCAACCCTGGGCTGTTTAATGGACCTTGAAGTCTGCCAGTGCCAACAGCCAAAATAGCAGGATCTACTAATTCAATGTCCCCTGTACCACCAATATTTCCAGCTGTGGGTGTCTGATATGAATTTCTTAACAAGGATGGGTCAAGCAATGAATTCCCTATCAAGAAGAAAAATAAATTTACCTTTAAAATCAAGCAAATATATATAACTTAATTTACCTCAACACTTATGCAAATATATGCACATATGCTTGTGACAACAAATCTTTAAACAGACGTCAAAACTAACCAGACACTGAACCGAAAGCCTGTTCCACTCTCTCGTAAGAAGAGAAACCTGGTGGTGGAGGCCTACTTGGAACTGAAAATCCTGGAGGAGCAGAAATTTGAGCTCTAGAAACAGCTGCAAATCAATATAAAACCAAGGTCATCAGATACATGTTCACAGCACTTATACAAATGCAAATCTCACATAAATTCAGACACTGCATAGTTTTGCAGGATGCACCTTAGACTGAGTTTTTAAACTTCAGATAGGCGGTGGTCAGGTGATCCAGCAACAGCTATAGTAGGTGTTAGCTATTTTAAACAAATCTAGGTTTTTTTTTTTTTTTTTTTTTTTTTTTACTTGATACCATTAAATAAGAGTTCATTTTACAAAACATAACACCAAAGAAGAGTACATTTCAAAATAGAATCTCACACAAAGCAAATGTCTTCAAGCAAGGATGGTGCAAAAGCAGAAACTTGGGGGTGGTATTTAAAACAGTAGCAAAGAATCCAATACCAAGACCAAACGTAGAAGCAACTATAAAAGCTACATTACCCATTTCAACAAGCTATTAATACTCACCAGAATGCTTATTAGAAGCAACAAAGTGACCACTGCTCAGATTTTCTGATTCCTCAAGTTTAGAGGAAGAAAAGCCATTTGCCATACCCAACCCCAACTTCCTATCATTATATAAGTCTCTTTCAGAAAAATCATGTATGAAAGAGCCCCTCCTTGGAAATTGATCACTAATACCATAAGATGGGTTTGCATTAAATGCTTGGATTTTAGGTTCATCCTGTCTAGCAAAAGAGAATCTTGACTGACTATTATTCTGCACTTTCAAAGAACTGGATTTCTTCAAAGGAACATACTGGTTATCAGTGTTATCACCAAGCAACTTAACCAAAGTCTGCGGTGATGTTAGTGAGTCATCCCATGCATCAAGGTCCATGGACAATATATTTGAAATTATACTACTCTCGCCCTTATCCAATGCAGCATCACTCCCAGCATCAACTGATTCAGTGAATAATCTTCCTACGCATTGTTCATTTCTTACATCCTGAAGCGAGGTACAATCAGTGGTGCCATTCAAACCAGGAGAGCAGCTGCTGACCAATTTATCAGGATAACCATTACATAATGCAGTGGATGAATGTAACAGAGAATCATCCCCAACCTTAGAATCTGCAGATGCAAAATCAACATGCATAGCAGGAGGTTGTTCCCCATGTTGGATGAGACTGTGATTAGAATGGATAGGGACATGAACAAAACTTGTTGACTTGGGCATGTAAGGAGAATGACAGACAACTTCTGGATCTTTAAGCCTTTGATTATCAAAAGAAGCTATATCATCTTCCAAATCAGTTGTAGCTGATACTATATGGGGTTGTGAATTTAATTTCCAATCAGACTGCTCCCAATCAGATGGAGCAGCTTTACCAGAGTCGCTGGAAAATTGCACATCTCTAAATTTGTCATTTTTATGCTGTTGTGATGCCTGAAGTTGAGGAGACTTTGTCAAGCCATAATCAGAAGGGGGGCTATTAGATCTGACCATGCCATACTGTTCATTTTGGCCATTTCTATCAATGTTAACAGAGGACAGATTGGAGCACAGGTTCTGAATCTCCTCGTTGGTAGCAATAGTAGCTTCCTCAGGACCAGAGCTGCATGACTGCCCAGTGATGTCAGTAGAATTTGCTGTGCTTGATGTAGTACAACTACCTCTATCACCATCTCGAGATAATGGTAAAGAAGACAACAAGCTGTTTGAATTCACAGGTGCAAGTGAACCATCAGATGTAGCAGTCCTTTCACCTGCATTACTTGGATTGTCCATGCTATTGAATTGCTTTACAGATTTTAATGAATCATTTTGTACTCCAAGGTCATTATGACTTCCATCACTTGATGGTGGCCTCTTGGCTGCATCACAGTGCAATGAAGAGTTCTGGCTTGAACCTGCAACAGCTGAAGAAAAGGCCAGTGTGCCACTAACAGCATCGGCTTTTGGCTTAGGCGGTCCATTTAATAAACCTCCAGCAGGGGGCAGACAATTTGTAGCTCTTGTTCCCCTAAAACAAAATAAAAAGATCAGGGAACATATCACCGTTCAAAATTTCAAACTCAACAGCCAAATGCCATACCATGCGGTAGCAGGATTTAGAGTCATAGATCTTCCAGAACTTCCATCTGGAGGTGAACCTCTCACAGTGCTAGAGGGATTCTACTCAATAATAAATTACATAGTTAGTACACCCTTCAAGTTCAGCAGTCAAGGGCATAAAATACATTTTGCTAACAGTATAACCAAGCTGGGAAGAGCAGTTAAAAATCATGGGCACAAGTGACAAGGTCAAAGTTACCAAGGAAAAGATGGTGAGGGGAAAGTAAAATAAATATCTTACATTTGTGGCATTTTTCACAATGGGTTTTCCATCATATTGGTTTATGTAATCATCAACTGGGGGTGGCAACAAATTCCCTGACCGCCGTTGCATATTATTTGTGGCACCAGTAATTTGTTGAACTCTGCTTCTTTAAAAATAAAAAATCAAGTAAACAGACCACTAAATGAAAATCACCACATGCAATTCAAGCAGATCATAAGGTGAGAACTTACAAACAAAAAAGAACTCTTCAGGTTCAATCATCAAATATCTCGATACACACACACACACATTAATAAAAGAAGCCACGTTATTGAGCCATAAATAATGCAGTTAATTTTTCAGACTCCAAGGGGAAACATCTAGCTAATATAAATTGAGCTCAACCAGAACTAATTAATTTCTCAATAGCCAAAATCTCAATTTAAACACCCTCCCAAAAACCGTCAACTACAAAGCAACAGATAGTTTCTAACAAATATATATTATAGCATCTTTTGTTGTTACAATTCTGTCATCCTTGACATCATTCATTGTTTCTCCTTGGAACACTACGTGATTGAAACCCTCTGGTAAATAATTCAGGACCATCATATGATCTAGTGAATTGGGGAAAAATCAGTTGCAACCCTCATCTAATTGCAATGTGAAAAGGGTAAAATAGATAAGTACATGGTGAATTTTTAATTCAAAAAAAAAAAAAAAAAAAACTCTACTGTAATCGGATTGCTTTCAAGAGCCAAGGGTAGAAAATATTAGCTGCATTTTCCCCCCACAGTCAAAAAGCCATCTACATATTATTCAAGTAAAAGTCGGTATATCAGGTTCACAATCACACAATTGGGAAGAGAATAGATTCATAAACAACATCAAATAAATTATCAATGAAAACTTTTTTAAACAAAGTACCTAGTGTATGCTGAAATTATTTCATCTTTTGTGAAACTATCTTCTTGACAGCCAATCTCATGCAGATATAAACAATCAGGATTGCTGCAGGGCTGGTAACAGAACATATTAAAATCATGATTAATCAAATATAACAAAATTAGCAAATCTATACAGACACATCAATTACTGTACCATGTTCCGGAGCCATGCATGGCAATACTTTGTGGTTCCAAAACAAGCCCTGAGAGTGCAACATAGAAGAGCAAATAAGCAAGATTCAGAGGTCGAACATCCCAAGCAGGATAGGGGTGAGCACATGCATATGTAAGTACCTTAAAGGTCTACCGTCCAAGACAAATCCATGTACATTTTGAATACAACGAATTGCTTCTTCTTCCTTTGAGTAAGTAATATATCTGTAATAACCGCAATAATAATTATCACGAATGAGGTATTAAAAAATACTGGCAAATTAAGGTATACAAAGGAGAAAAAGGAAGCCTGAACAAGTTACTAAGCATATTTCCAGTATATAAATGGAAATTCTTAAACCCAGAGAACAATCAAAGGTCCTTTTTTCTAAACTTTTCCTATTCTACGCAGTAAAAACTGAAAGATGCCTAAACAAAGAAGTCAGTAAAGTGTCTTATCACAGCAACAAACCAATAATAAATCTGAACAGCTAGCAATCAGAGAAACATAAAGTTACCCACAATAGCATTAGAGATAGAAGTAAACTACAAGAGAGAATGAAGTATAAACTTACACACTACATGTATTGTTTGGAAACTGTTGAATGACACCAGCTGCTGTCCGAGACATTGACACTTTTAAGACTTTCCCATACTGACCAAAATACTCTCGATGCTGAAGAATCTGCACAATTCGTAATGAAACAATACTCCCTTAAAAACATAAAGCACCAATAGTTTTTTTTTTTAAAAAAAAAATCCAAATGAAAAGACAGTAGTCAAGTGCTCATGGAACTTCTTCATCTGCCAGAAAGTAGCAATAGTAAAAAAAATCCAAATGAAAAGACAGAAGTCAAGTGCTCATGGAAAGGAGAAGGAAAGAATTTTACTTCTTCATCTGCCAGATTAAGCGGCAATCCAACAATATAGACAAGATTCCGCTGAATCACTCGCACACTGCTCAGCTGCTTCCGGCCTTCAGAAGACTTAGACTTTGCTTTCTGAGTCTTCATCTTCTTTTCAGTATTAATTTCTGCCACCAATCTACAGGGAAAAGCCAATCACCAAGAGAACACATGAACAAAGAGTCCTAGTTTACTTTAGCAAGTATAAGTCTAATAAAAACAAATAACTAAATCTTAGCATCATTTGCTGCTGAACTATGTCTAAGTTAATGGGAAACAAAACTATCTTTAAGTTCCTAAAGAAGCAAGTTAAGAGAAATACTAAAAAGATATTTTTTTTAATGAAAGAATAAGTAAATATTTACAAATTTATAGGGATGGCCAACAAAGACGTTGAAACAAATCAAATGAGTAAAAATATTGTTAACTGAATAACCTCTCACAGTTTGCAGCCATCCCTACAATCTTCTCCTTGTCATATGGAGTTCGACAAGCAGGGCATCTCCCCTCTGTGTCATCCTTCTCGGCCATGTCCATTATGTGATGCCAGCACCAAACACATATCTGAAATTAAGAAGAGGTGAATTTTTTTTTAAAAAAAACATTAATTTGACTACAATTAAGTCATGGTATAAGAATTAGGTCCAAGTTCCAATAGATTCTAAAAAATTGAACATGACAGGGAGAGGAGACGGATAAGCCTTAAAAGATAACATAATCTGGGGAAGAAAGCTCCAAATCCTAAAATATGGGCCACAGAGAACAAATGGGTGAAACTAAGATGAACAATTGAAAAACCTTGAAAGCACACAGTTTCAGCTTCAAGAGGGAACAAATGAAAAATCTCCAAAGTTAACGACCATGAAGGAAAAAAAATACCTCATAACCACATTTGCATGGCTTCAACTGCTGATCAGTCAAATCCATCTCTTCTGCACAAAGAGGGCAAGTCCTTTCTCCTTCATCACTCATGATTGCCCTGAAGGAAAAATGGAACAAACCACAAATGATAAGTAAACAGAATTCAATTCCAGAGACAAACACTATAACAACAAAGACACTCTCAATCACATCAAAAAGCATACATAGATTTTCCAACCACGATCTGCATCAGAAAAAGTCACAGACATAAACTTCAGATTGAATAATTTCCAGATGTTCCAGTATAATAAGAACCAACTAACCAGGAAAAAATATTTTGACGACTAAATTAACCTCCCGTGTTTCCCCTGGATATCACGTTAGATGAGATGAAAACGAATAGCAATCATGACAGCATGAAAAAAAAAATTGATACCAATGCCCTCTGCCCCTTGATACTTATAGTCCGATACGTTCACTCTATGGATGCAGTGATCAACAAAACAATATGAAAGATTGCAATTGCATCATATAATATGCAAAAATTCAACAAAGATCTCCAGCAGCAACAAGATGGTAAGCCGAAACATGAAAAACCTATAATTCTTCTATTTATAACAAAATATATCCCAACAGTAGTCGAACATTTGAATCAAATGTCTGAGGACGATATTTTAACTTCAACTGAATTAAGAACTCCTGGAGACACCACAGATCAACTGAAAGATCCATCGAAACATACATACCGGCGAGTAATGAATTGACAATCTACAAACTACCAAAATTGTTCACAGACATCCAAAACGAAATCACACACAGAACATAACCGAAATGCAAAACTGACTTTCAATTCGAGAATTGCAAACGAGAGTAGGCAAGTTTACAGACAGAAAAATAATCGCGACGATAAGATCAACAAACATGAGCTAACCTTAAATTAGGGATCTGGGATAAATAAATTCGAACGACAAATTAGGGTCGCAGATTGAGACTACATGACTTACAGTTGAGAGATCGAGATGATGAAACTGTGACGACGAGATTGTTTCAGAAGCGCACGATAACGAAGACGCAGAAAGAGAGCGAGAGAGACCAAAGGGTGAGGGGCAGAGGAAACCACAAGGAGTCTTAAAAAGGGAGAGTTCGGCTTTGTTTGGATGGCTTTTTGGCAGCTGCTTCTCTCGCTGCGCGTCGCTGTCATTTTAGTACCATGGACCTCTCTTTAATGCCCCTGGATTTTTATTTAATTACGAAGGCCACCCTTCTCCCCTTTATATCCCGATTCTCGACTCCTATCCGTCCCGTTTTGTCGATCCGGTCTCTCAAGCATTTGGCACACGTAGTCTGCGTTACCCTGTCATTACTGATTAGTTATTCGGATGAATGACACGTGGATATTCATTCCATCCAACGAATACGTTTGATGAAGCAGCCCTTTTGGTCAGCCTGATCAGTAATTTATGATCTTGCTTGTCCAGTTCGGGAAAATAAACAAAAATAAATAATTTCAACTATTACTATGAAAAAAGATTTTTGATCCGACTATATGGGCTGAGCAATTAAATAAGTCTGATATGAGCAAAAAAAAAATTAAATAAGTCTGACTAAAAGGGTATTTACGAAATTAACAGCGATTTCTGCTAGTGCTTTCTATCCCAACTAAATTCTTATCCTATTATTCTTTATGAAATTAATATAATCCCATTCAAGTAGTATTTATTATTTTTCGAATATTAATTATCAAAAGTGTCGTGTTTATTGACCATTTCAATATAATTATGTACCCTTTTTAATCATCAATTTGGTACCGGCCTTTATCCTTATTGTCAATTTAAAAAATATCAACGCTTTTTTCTTTTTTCTTTTTTGTGGATTGGGACGCTAACCTAGGTTGAGAGCTAATTTTCACGCTAGCAGATAAACACCTTATGCGACATCCAACGTTAGCCCCCACTAAGGCTATGTTTGGCTACTTTTTTTTTTAGATGTTTTTTTAACTAAAAGTTGTTTGGATACTTTTTTCGGACAAAAATATATATAATCTTTTAGTTTTCTATAGAGTTTTATTTAAATCTCTTAATTTTATAGAGTATTTGTTCAGACTTTTAACCCCACCCTCATGAACAAAACATGTTAGTATTGAAATATCAATAAGACATTCTAAAGCAATGAAGTTTAATATTTTTAAAAAATAGTAGAGATTTATGCAAAAAAATATCATTTTCTGGCAAATTAAGACTTAATTAAGCTTGCACCTCTCCCTCGAAAATAGAAGAAACTGGAAATGGTGTTCATTATAGAACAGCAACGTAACAACAACATGAGCGAGACTTCATGAATCCCAGGATGCATAATCAATTGAACAAGATGCAATTACTGTGACACAGTAGACCAAATCGAAGCAACATACTAGTACGAGGATGCCCAGATCTAAAGCTTCTACGTACGGTGGAACCAGTTGCCGCGGCGCGGCTTTGAGTATGGTCCAGTCCTCCTAAAATTGAAGCAACCATGGTCGGATTCATAAATTCAAGAGAATTTCATTGGAAACTTTAAATCCGCTGGTGATCGTATGATTGACAATCATTAAAGCAGTTTCATTATTTTTTTTCAATCCTCAAGATCACGTAAATTTCTATTTAGATTAGCCAATTTTAAGTAACTTTGAGCGGTGGCAGGTAAAATTTGAGATTCATCTTATCTGGATAAACGTAAAAATACTTTTTAAAGCCAGACAGTATTAAGTTCACCTTAAAAAAGCATCCGGATCAAAAAATTCATGAACCCAAACGTTGTATTCCATGCATAATTAAAATAATCGCCGTTTTGCTGGGAAAGGAAGAGAAATGATCCTAAATATAAGACATAGTTAACTTTTTTAGAGAAATTAAGGAAGCTAATTACGTTACTTTAAAGTATTTATATTTGTCATTTTTTCTCCAAACTATTTTATCTAACTTATAAACTAATATATAATTGAAGTAAACATAATATATGATATAATCAAGTAACTTATTTAGTTTTCTTAATTTCTTAAAAAAAAATTTATCTTATATTTAAGACAAGAGAAAATACCACTCATAGTTAAAACTTAGAAGATACTGTATTATGGTAATACACGTGCATGCTATTATGGTATAATGAATAGAAGGTGGCCTGTGGTTTTTGTGTCAAGAGTCACATGGCCCAATGATTGACAGTCTTTTTTTTTTTTTTTTTGCCTGAGCAATAATTTGCAATTCCAAAACAACCCAACGTTTTCAAATTAAATGAAGCAACACCTCACTTTGCCCAAACATGTCATCTTCATTCACCACAAGAGTCATATACCTATAGAAAAGCCCAAGTTGTATAGATGGTAAGGGATCTAGGATTAGTTTTTCTTGGGTCGTGGGTTCGATCCTCTCCGTATTGGGGCTCGCTTTGGTAAGCGATCTCGTAAGTCACGAGTAAGTCTTCATGGCCGGCCGTCTTGGCGCAGTGGGCCCGATGTCGAATCCCTCCAAAACCTTTTATTATCAAAAATAAAAATAAAAAATATACCTATAGCAAAAAAAAAAGAGTCATATACCCATCAGGTTATAATTATTGAACTCAGAGAAAGGAAAGAGAGAGCTCTATTTCAACACGCGAGTTAAACTTTTAAACTTGTGGATAGATCCGATTTTTAATTTGGCTGAAATATACTCCATTCTTTAATTTTATTTCAATTTTCGTTTGTCTCTTAATTTAGCTTAATTTTATATTTCTTTATATATATTTTTTCCTGTGTTTATATTTCACTTGATGGTTCGTTTGGCGCAATGTACGTATAAAAAAAGATCCGACAGTATAATGTATGGTATGATAGAGTTTGAAAATATTCTGATACCATGCAGTATTTACTATTTAGGATACTGTATTGGTTACTACACTGCAGGAATTAACATTGTAATATTATTGATGATGTTTATAACGATGGAAAGAACAGTATATTTTCGCGATGATCACCCAACAAAAAGTGACAAACTAAATACATAAGATGAGTAAAAAATTTATTCGTCTTTTATACGCTACAGCTGAGCAACTGTAGCATCGTATTTGAAGTTATCTAGTGGCATTAAAAAATACAATTTTAAATATAAATGCAATTAATTTTTTTTAAGATATTAAGAAAACTAATTATATTATCTTATACTTCTTCTGGTTCTAATTATAAGACTAATTTGATTTTTTTTGGAGAAATTAAGAAAAGCTAATTAAATTACTTTAGAGTATTTTTATTTTTATCCAAACTAATTAGTCTGACTAATAAACTAATATATAATCTAAGGATATACAATATTTGATATGATTAAGTAACTTATTTAATTTTTTTAATTTCTCTTTAAAAAAAAAAGTCTATCCGAGCTTATAATTTTGATAGAGTTGTATTTATACTTATTATTTTTGTTTTAAAGTGCTTTGTCCAATATATAATTCGCAACATATCATATCATTGAGAACCTACGGAGAATAAGAGCATGATCTTTGAATCTGCTGAAATTTTGGACGGGGATTGAGCGTTAGACTTATGCTCTGAAATTCTAACTAATGAAGAGTTTCCATCAGGGCATTCTTCGACCTCGAGATGGGTTTCCTGACATCTACAGAAGGGAGGTGGGGTTGTCCCATCCTCGCGATTTTGCTCGACGATTTTTAGCTTCCGAGGTAACAAATTGTTTTCGTTCCAATTTGAATACTTGTCTGTTCCTCATTTAAGTTTGATTTTTCTTCCTCCGTTTGATGCGCAGTTGAAAGGTTAATGCGATCGCTGCTTGTAAAGAAAGTGAATTGCACTGTATTAATAGTTCGTCGATAATATCCAGCTATTAGCCACTATTATATAGTAAAATTGAAATCAACGTGAACAAGTTTCTGATTCGCATTTGTACTATGAAGGAGAAAAAGTTTCTGACTGGCATTTTGATGCTCTGGTTGACATTAGTTTCTGATAGATACAGGGAGTGAAATTCAACACTATGAATCTCCTGCTGTGTAACTTCTGTTTTGTAATTTGTTCTTCGTTGAGTATATTATGAAGTGGCATAAGTGATTCTGCCGGCTACAGAAACTAATTTTGTTTGTTTTTTTAAAATCCACTTTGATTTAATCTCATGGGATGATGATGACGACAATCAGTTCTTGTAATCGTCCTCCACTTTCAGCAATTTTCTCATGATAATATTACTACCGGATAATTTCCTTATAAGGTTTGCTTCTCTCTGCAGGCCATTGTAAAGCAAATGAATTTGTATGGAAAGTTAAATGGTCATGATGGGTGTGTAAATGCTGTGGAGTTTAACTCTACTGGTGATCTTCTTGTCTCAGGTTCTGATGACCAGCAAGTTATGTTTTGGAATTGGGCATCCAAAACTAAGTTGTTTGAATATCCTTCTGGTCACTCTGACAACATATTTCAGACAAGAATTATGCCATTTTCTGATGACCGCAAAATAGTGACTTCTGCTGGTGATGGCGAGGTATCACTTTCTGCTCCAAATATTCTTTTTGACCCCTTAGGCCAGCAGAATTTCTCCAGCTAAAAATTGAACCATTGTCATTCGGTTAAAATAATATTGAGTCCACAGCTTCTTTTCTTTCTGCTCTTTTTAATATTGAAAAGGACTATGGCAGAGTTATTTCTTCTTCTATAATGCCTTTTAGTTTTACCTTGTTATTGCCTGTGCTTCTTGCCCCTTCTTTTCATTTTCAATATGGCAATATGTTGGAATTTTGTCAATAGTAAATGAAGAGACCCCCGGATTTAAGTATAGCTAATAAGTACGGTTGCATGAATTGTTCTTTTTTTTAAAATTTTTTTTTGTTGATACATTAACTAACATGCGTGGCCACTGGTCCATCACATGAGTGATGTGATAGTAATTCTGAAGTAAAGAATGTAGCTTTAGGCCAAGCCTACTTTTATCAGTGCTCTCTAAAAGTCCTCCTTCATTCCCTTCTAATGGTAGCTGGACTTTCAGGTAAGGCTTGGCCATCTCTCAGAGGATGGGACGATAGAAACTACTATGTTGGGGAAGCACCAAGGTTCTGTATACAAGCTTGCTTTGGAGCCAGGAAGTCCTCACATAGTGTATAGCTGTGGTGAAGATGGTCTTATTCAACATGTTAGTCAAGTGTCAAAGCTTTTTCCCTGTTGAACCTTCCTTCAATGCTATACAGTCCAAGTTATTAGTTTTGTTTCTTTTGCAGTTTGATCTGCGAAGTAGTTCTGCTACAAAACTTTTCCGTTGCTCCTCATTGACAGGGAATAATAAGCAACCTTCAAGCAGGATAAGGTTGAATTCAATTGTAATTGATTCAAGAAATCCAAACTACTTTGCGATTGGAGGATCAGATGAATATGCACGTGTGTATGACATAAGAAGATGCCAATTGGATGCGACAAGTAATTCAGATAGACCTGTTGACACTTTTTGCCCACATCACTTAATTGGCTCAAATCATGTCCATATTACAGGATTGGCTTACTCAAGCCAGAGCGAGCTCCTTGTTTCTTATAATGATGAGCTCATCTATTTATTTCAGAAGAATATGGGGTTGGGTGGTTCACCTTCCTCTGCTGCATCTGAGGAGTTAAATGCACTTCAACAGGCACGTGTTTACTCTGGTCATAGAAATGCACGGACAGTTAAAGGAGTGAGCTTCTTTGGCCCTAACGATGAATATGTTTTGAGTGGCTCAGATTGTGGTCATATTTTCATCTGGAAGAAGAAGGATGCTAAGTTGGTGCGATTGATGGTAGGCGACCAACATGTTGTAAATCAACTCGAGGCCCACCCACATATTCCCATTCTTGCTACTTGCGGTATTGAAAATGATGTGAAAATATGGGCTCCTCAAGCTAGTGATATTCCTCCAGTTCCTGAAAATGTAGAAGAGGTATTATGTGCTGACCTTGCTATTCCCTTCTTGATCTGTTTTTTATCTTTGGACCTTGCGTTTAATGTCTAATCAATGTGCTATTTTATTGAATAAAACCTGGTGAATGTTCTTGATTGCAAATTTTCTTATTGTTGATTTCTCTGAACAGATAATGGAGGCAAATAGGCATAGGAGAGAAGATCGATCACGTGTAACTCTTACTCCTGATGTTGTAATGCATGTTCTGCGCTTGCAGAGGCGGCAGACATTGGCATATAGTGAAAGAAGTTACAGTAGAGCTGATATTGTGAGTGATGAAGAAGATTTAGAGGGCTACTTCTTCTGATGGGATCTTCACTAAATTCTAGAGATAACAACATTAGCTAGGCTTGAGGAACTGGGCATAATTTCGGATGGATATTGTTAAAAAAAAAGAAAAAGAGCTCCGCACTTTGAAAGTAGAATCATGTACATACAAGATGTGTATGAACTTAATTTGACGACCTCGTCATAATGTATAAAGTTTGGTTGAGAATTGCGTCTCCTCCTTTTGGTGTAGAGTTTTGTTTTGTTTTGGGGGTGAGGGGTTTGTTGTTCCTCCCTGGTATGTAATTTATGTGCTTTTCTCATAGATGTGTGTAAAGAATGCTACTTGCGAACTTGAGTGCTTATTGTTGAATGAAGCTATACGTTTGGCAGGAAGCTTGGAGATTAAAAAAGTTGGAAAGTGAAAAAGGGGAATGAATCCATGAAAGAAAAGAAATGGAACTATTTCCTTTTCTCTCTCCCCTATTAAAGTTGGATTCTGGTTCTAGAACACGGCCACCAAAGCTACTACAAGTGATGTGAGATTATCCTGTATAGAACATAGATTATACATGTGATGCAGCGGAATAAACTTGAGGAAGAAATTTTACTTTCTGAATTAGTCCACAACACTGATTATGTAGCCAAAAAGCTGTCTGTCAAGGGATTAAAAATGTTAACAACACAAATAATTTATGCCACTTAAATATTCATTGAATAAAAAAAACCCAACTTAACTAAATACAGAAAGTTATAGTGGAAATTATCATTACAGCTATTTTACAGTAGATGGGCACTAATTGGTGCAAAAATAAAACATATGGAACAGGATTGCCTAGCAAGCGTGCTCGATCATCTAAACATGATCCTTTCTCTGAATTTTCATTGCCGTGAACTTTGTGGATGACAATGTCGACAAGACAACTCAAGTGCTTTTCCCCTCTTCTAAAACTTCATATTCCTCGTGCATTCGCTTTATCCGTACACTGGATTAAATGCCAATGCTTCCTCGTATATCATATTTTTTATTTGCTCTTCATCTAAGGGATTTTGCTCAAAATCAAAGTTGAATGTGTCTGGGCAGACTGGCTCATCAGCTGCATCATGCAGTTTAGCAAGGTATGGGTGCGCTAACGCTTCTTCAACTGCACGTCATTAAACAAACTGAAATGAAATTTCCACCAATTATAAAGCTAGGCAGTTGTACTCTTCATTTAGCCTATTATAGCTAAACCGTGTATGAAAATAGAACTTGGTAAACATTGTCAGTTTCTTCTCTACAATTCCTCCGTTTCAACTCTCTTGTTATATGTGGAAAAGGCTAAAAGTCGTAATGGAACCAGCTATTGAGAATCTTGGTACCACAGAAGAAAATTACCTGTAATTCTTCGTGTAGGGTCAATAGTCAACATTCTATCGATGAGATCAATGGCTAAGGGATGAACATGAGGGAAAACCCTGGCTAAAGGTTGACGAGGATATTGGGGAAGTTGTCGGATATACCTTCTTGCATCCTCATTTTTCACTAATCCAATGTCAGCCTCAGTTGGAGTGCCAAGAAGCTACAAATGAATAACCAGGGTAAGCATACATCCAGATGTTACATTATATACAAAGTAAATTATTGATTGTATTGACATCTAACATCTTAAATAACTTGAAATATATGATTGCCAAACCATATGAGCCCCTTTAATGAATATTATATGCCATTTCATGATGTTTTATTATCTCACCTCAGTCAATAAGCGCATCTGATGCACATGATCCTTGCCGGGAAATAGAGGCTTTTTATTCATCAACTCCATGAAGATGCAACCTACAGACCACACATCTATGGCAGAGGTGTAATCTGAGGAGTTCAATAACAATTCAGGAGCCCTATACCATCTAGTAACTACATACTCTGTCATGAAATCATTTTCCATAGTCGTTCGTGCGAGCCCAAAATCACATATCTTCAAATCACAGTTTGCATTCAGCAGCAGGTTGCTTGGTTTCAAGTCTCTATGGATGATATTTGCAGAATGTATATACTTTAGCCCACGAAGAATCTGATACAAGAAGTACTGCAAGAGCATCCAGCCATCAGCAAGATGTTAGAGCGATATATTGCAGAGAAGACAATTACGATACTTGAGGAAAACAGCACTCACTTGGCAGTGCTCCTCCGAGAGATTTTGATTTGAACGGATTATGTGGTGAAGATCAGTATCCATAAGTTCCGTGGTCATGTAGACATCGGTAAACTCTCTACGCAACGGTGGTGGGATCACATCTCTCAAAGCAATTACCTGTTATGCACAGATTTTAGAACTGGATTTCAATTCCCAAAAGGGGAGAAAATTAGAGGATATTACCATGCAGGAATCAAATTCCTCTAATGATATTTGGCAGGTAATTTGTTAAAAAGGCTTTTAAGATTTTATAACATGGGTTTCCCAAATCAGAAAGTTATGGTCAACCATTGCCAATAATAGGAGATAAACTCTGTAGTCTGAACCAAATTTTACTATTTATTGTGGACATCTATATCGCTACAAGCCTACTCAAAATTAACCATTCATTTCAATCAATAATGGGAAGCAGAAATAAGTAATTTACTATAGATTTCCAGTAATCGAAACATAACAGCAGACAACAAGATAAACCCCAATTATACGCCATATCTGAAATTCACTTGCCGGAGAGAGATACTCACATTTTCATGATCCAAATGCCGAAGAAGCTTGATCTCACGGAGCGTGCGCTTAGCGTCCATGAGATTGTCAAAAGCGTTCGCTATCTTCTTCACAGCCACCATTTCGTTAGTCTCCGTATTCAGCAGGGAGCTTCATCATCACATGAACATAAGCAACTTTTCAGTAACTAACGATACTGCCTAACATTTTAAAGCTCCAAGTAAGGAAAAGAAGAAGAAAAAAACATAGCACAAAGAAAAGGTGGGGGGAACATGTGATGAACGAAGGAGTACCAGACGATTCCATAGGCACCGCGACCAATTGGCATAATCGGAGGCCTGTACTTCGCTGAAACTTCGAAGAGGTTTCCGAAAATGTTATACTGAATAAACTGCCCTCCGTGAGTCGGAACAGCCGGAAAATCTGCGCCGGTGTTCGGATCCACCATTTTTCTGACACTCAAAGATTACTGCAGAAGAAGCTCTTTGTCTTTCTCTCTCTCACACACACTCAATATCTTTCAAAACCAGTCCCCTTCTCTATGTGGAGAGTGTTCAAGAAGGAACAAGAAGATGGTCTGTTGAATGAGGAGAATAAGACCTTAAATATGATGAAAGGAGAGTCGTGTTATGAGAGGAGAGTTATGTGTGTGCTTGGTCTTGCAGCTGAGTTCGAAGTAGATGCGACGAAGACAACGCGAAAACGCGCGAGAAGAAAATCCAGGAACGCGTTTGTGAGGAGAAGTGATCGGAAGGATCATATTGTAGCCGCCTCTCATCAACGGTCCATGTTTGTTCAATTATTTCAACTGCCATTATATTGTTTATCGGCAGGCTTTAGACTTCAAAACCACCAGCCATCTCATCTCATTTTATTTTATTTAAAAACTAAATAATAATAAAAATATGCCAGAGCCTTTTGCGTTTTAAGTCCGGGATTTCTCTTCTTAAAAAAAGCCATGGATTTTTTCATTTAAAAACCACATTACATTTTCTCTCAGAAAATCACATATATACGTGGCTACATGGAAATTATGTCTTATGGATAGAGCTGTCAAAACGCTTTGGCGTTGTTTTTAACAGATTTTTTGCTAAAATTAAAAAACCCATGAAGTAAAAAAACTGCGTGTTAAGCCCCACACAAACGGTAAAAATTATATAACCCTAAGGGTTAGGGGAAACATGGTCAAAAAAATATTTTTAAATATTAAATACATTTTTTTATTTTTATTAATTAGTAATAATAATTCCATATTCTGAGGTCTGACGTATCTATGCGTAACCAATGTAATGTTGTCACTTGAATATATTAGGGTAAAGTTTTAGTAATACTCTTAGAATTCTTTCTCTCTTCTCTGCATTACAACCAATTGTGTCAATTTCAATCCCACCTATCTGCCATTCTGACAATTTTAGGAAATTATTAAAACTATTTATGTTCATATTTTTAATTTCACATAAATAAACACACGTAACGTTATGTTCAAACTTAAGACCGCTCATTCAAGAATCACAGATAGTGCTGCCACTAAGCCAACTAATGGTTAACAACAAGTGATATTTTATTGTGTAACATACGTATAAGTAGGCAGCCAAAACTGGCCATGAAGCAAATTAAAATCATAAATGGCTAAAATCAGTTATCAAGAACTTTATATTCAGGATGAGATATTTGCAGCACAAGCCGTACATAGGAAGGATAGAATAAGAATCCGTGCGGCGGGAGGCTCTGTTGGCCGATCTTCACGAGGCAACCGCTTATCACACAAGGGAAATAAGGTTAATTATTTAGATGAACACAATGTTCATCCAATTTTAATTACAACCATAACACCGAATCAAATAGAGCTAACGAAATTTTGTCAGGCGGTTGTGGCCGGCCGGCCGGCGGCGGCGGTGGCCGGCCGCCGGTAGTGGTGGTGGTGGTGGCCGGCCGGCGGAGGTGGTGTTGGTGGTGGCCGGCCGCCGGTCGTGGTGGTGGTGGTGGCCAGCCGGCGGTGGTGGTGGTGGTGGCCAGTCGGCGGTGGTGGTGGGGTGGTGGGGGTGGGTTTTTTAATTTATTTAAAAGTAAGGGTAGAAATGTAATTTAAATGCGACAAGATTTCTTTACGCATGTACAAATATAAAATAATAGGGTGGCCGCCAACCTATCATAACCCCATCATATGGGGGCTAAATAGGGTTAGTTAAAAACTAACCCCATTATGTGGGGAAATTTAGAAATAAGGGGGTTAGAAATGAAATTTAAATGGAAATTTGGCCGCGGGGTCATTTCCCATTTTTTCTACTTCTACTTATGGATGAACATGTAAGAATTAAAAAAATTTACAACTAATTTATATAGGTCATAATATTATTTTTGAGATTTTTGTTTGGTTATATAGAGACATTTTACTGATCGATGATTAGCCATATTCAACTAACTCCCCCAAAAATAAATAAAAAATTAATAGCTTTATAGGAGAGCGTGATAAGCCATGAGGAAAAAAAAAGTTGTGCTATTGTTGGTATAACAACATTAATAATGAAATACCAACATTTATTAGTGATATGGGGATTTGCTCTCCCTTAACCACGTTCTCGGCTCAAGACATGAGAATAGAGAATATGGTGTTGGGAGCTTTTCGCCCACAACTGTAAATCCAATTCAGGGCAAATCTAAATTAGTCAAAACTAAAAGTTTCAATGAATTGTATGAAGAAAAAAAAAACATCAATCATGAAACTACTATAAGAAACGTCAACAATGAAACAAACACCAAATGTTGAAAATATGTCCAAAGTGCCAGCATATAAAATTTTCATATTTGTGTAATACCAACTTTTAAGACACGTTTGTGAATAAAATAAATCTATCTTTACATGGCTTTAGTTTATGCAAGTCAAACAATGTGGTTTATGCAAGTCAAACAACGTGGTTTATGCAAGTCAAACAATGCTATTTCTTTGTCACCGATTCATTAAAGTTTATAATTAAAAAAGAAAAGATTGACTTTGGAAACTTGTCGCTTCTTCACTAAACGTCCCGGCTGATGGCATTAACTAGGGAGAAATAAATACTACTGGTAGTACTTTCTCCCATTCTAATATAAGATATATTTAAAGAGAGGCTGAGTTTCTCTCATAATCCTTTTCTCATTTTCTCATTATCTCTAAATCATATCCATCCAATCAATCACAACATTACTTTAACTTTTTTTCTCATCTTCAATCAATCAACTACCAAATGAAAGGTGATGAGGGAAAATGAGAAAAAAGATGAGGAGAGAATCCTCTTCCATTTAAAGAGTTGATTTTATACTAAATATAAAATATATTTTTTCATGTTGATTACTCCCTCTGGTCCTAATTATAAGACTTAGTTAACTTTTTTGGAGAGATTAAGGAAACTAATTAAATTAACTTAGAGTATTTTTATTTTTATTTTTTTCTTCAAACTAAATAGTTTGACTAATAAATTAATATATAATGTAAGAAAATACAACATATGAAATGATTAAGTAACTTATTTAGCTTTCTTAATCTCTCTAAAAAAAAGTCAATTAGGTCTTATAATTAGGACCGGAGGTAGTAATATTTTTTTAATTTATCTTTATTAATATTCCATTAACAATAAATAATGAGAGGAGGGAATGAATGGATTAAAGAAGATGAGTAGGATGATTTTGAAAAAAAAAGTCATATTAACTAATTTTTTTAATTAAATTAAATGAAGCAAACATATATTATATTAATAATTAAAGAAAATAGTAATCATCCGGTCCTAAATATAACATAGTTTATAGTACAAAGTGTAAATATATATTACAAATTGTGTTTTATATTTAAGATAAGAAATACTAAATATTGAGACTTGAAAGAGCTTATAAGCCTCTTCTAATAGTCTTATGCCAGTTTTTCATACGGTATCATGAAGGCAATGTCAACGCTCGCGCGCACGAGACGTACCAGTCAAATTGTATTAAATAATTGAATAAATAATATTGCACTCTAAATCGCCAAGGCTGGCCCTCCATGAAAGCTGGCAAGGGGCTCAATATCAGTAGGTGGAGCTCAATACTAGGTGGAATGTGTCCTTTTAGTTGGGATACATGTGAGGAGTCAAAATCGTACCCAGTCCAAATTTGGGCCCGGTCAAGAAATAACATAACTGGCTACTTACATAAATGTGAATGTAAACCGGAATCCAGAATAATAACCCAGTCAACTTAGAATTGACAACCCCTTTTTTTAGACTCAACTAGTAAAGGGATCGGATATTCTCACCAAAGGGATGAGGTTCGATCCTGAAGTTGGTCAAGGCGTTGTGGGAGGCATCCTAGCTCCTAGGTGCCTAGGTAAACGCCTAAGGATAATAGACGGTTCGTCCTGCCCAACATCGGTATGACTTAGGAGGAAGGGAGATTTTGCCCTACCCTTGGATCGTAAGTATACCAAACCCCTTTCCTAAAATTTTTATATCAAAAAAATAAAACTTAGAATTGACCGGTAGACTCTATTTTTTTCTTTTTTGATACAAAAATTTTAGGAAAGGGGTTGGGCTCACTCACGATCTAAAAGTAGGGCGAAATTTATCTTCCTTATAGGTGATACCAATATTAGGCAGGACGAACCGTCTATTACTCTCAAATGTTTACTTATGCACCTAGGAGCTAGGATGCCTCCTCTAATGCCTTGACTAACTCAAGATCGAACCCCCTCCCTTTGTTGAGAGTATCTAACCCCTTTACTAGTTGAAGTTGAAGGTAGACCCTTTTTTTTTTTGATACAAGGCGATAGGGGAAGGAGGATCGAACTCAGGACCTAGGAAGAATTAATCCCAATACCACTGCACTACTAATAGTGCTGGTAAACCCTATTTTTATAACAACTATCGTTTAAGAGTTTGCATAACTTGTCCATGAGGCCCAAATGTCCACCGCAATACACTGCACACAATACCCAAATACTATAAGGCCCAAACATATACAAGCCTCAAACAACATATGTCTCACACCCCCATCAAGTTGGGGGTCATACAAATTCATGATCTATAACTTGTCCAATAATCTCTCACGATCTTCCTTGCCGATCACCTTAGTTAATACATCTGCCAACTGTTTTTTAGAGCAAACATGTTGTAAATCAGTAAATCAATTACGCCTTACTTTTTTTCTTACAAAGTGACAATCTATCTAATCTGTTTGGTGCACACATAAAATACCGTGTTATTAGCAATATATATAGCTAGCTGCCTTACTATCACGAAAGACTCTAATAGCTTAAAGATTGTTCACATGAGGGTTAACCAGACCAACTCCGAAACAGTCATACTAGCTAAGAACTCTATATTCAGCTCCAGCTGACGACGTGGACACGGTATATTGCTTCTTCGGCTTCCAACAAACCAAGGAACCTCTATATTAAACAACATACCATGTGACTGATCTTAGCTACTCCATTTGGTTCTTATTATAAAACACTAACTAACAACTGTATTTGGTTCTTTTTTATAATGGATGTACTTGTTTCTAAAGTGTATTAATTATTTTTTTCAATACATGCCCATAATTAATAAGGATAGTAGGTGCGAGTAATAATTAATATAATATTAGAATTTAGTGCAATTAGTAATAGGGATAATATTAAGTTAAGGATAACGTTATTGACTTTGACAGTTTTTTTTGGTTTATGATAATTGTTAGTTAGTGCGTTATAATAAAAACTAGAGGGAATACATATGAAACCAGGGGCGGAGCCAGGATTTGTAAACGAGGGCGGCGAGATTATAAAGCAAAGTGTACAAGTTGAAGAAAAAATTTATGGAGATGTGTAATTCTTAAACAAACAATTTATGACAATAAAGTGATTAATATGAATAACAGTTTGGACCCAAAAATTTTAATGATGGGGGTGAAAATAAAAAATATTATATCATAAATAAAAATATTTGAAATATGAAACAAACCTGATATACAAAAAATTGAAAAGAAATCTATTACAAAATTAAGATCACTTCACTTAACTCTTACTTTATATGTATTTTTATATTGTTAAACTCATCTATAATTAAATCTTTCTTAAAACTTAAAATTGCAGTGATTATTACGAATAACAGAACGTGTGATATAGAATTTTTTGAATTAATACGTTCTAAAACTCATCTATAATACACACACAGCCCTATATATATTCTGAAGTCCCAACAGCTAGCTCTCCATTACTCTCAAACATGGCAAAAACTCATGATCCCTCTATTCCTCTCTCCCTCTCCATCTTCATCGTCACTATCATTCCCGGCTTTTTGTCCCTCGCCGGAGCAACCAAACATGGTGGCTTCCGCGTTGAACTAATCCACCGAGACTCTGCAAAATCTCCCCTCTACACTGAATCATCATCACACTTTCAGAAACTTCAAAACTCTTTCCTTCGCTCTATCAAGCGAGCCAAACACTTCTACGATAATTCTAAAACTAAACCAGAAGCAGATATACCAGATCTCAAGTAACCCCTATCACAGGATCATACGTAATGTTCAATCTCAAGTCGTGTTGTTGCGTATCCACGAGTGAATAATATACACGGATCAACCCAACCCAGTATACTAGAATTAATATTTTTTTTATAAATTTTAGGGGGGCGGGGCCCACCCTAGCCCCTCCTGATTCCGCCATTGTATGGAACAGGATTGCCTAGCAAGGGCTTTCGGACTCTTTTACCCTTAATTAATTAATTAATAACCAAAATGATCATGTGTGAAACTATATCACCCTTCTGTCTCTGTTTAGTCGATTACAAGTCGACTAAATAGTGCCAATTTTTTTTTATATGTTTTCCCGTGATGTAATCCGTACTTAGTCGATTACACCATGCCAGATTTGTTTTTTAAAACCCCATTTGGGGCAAATCAGAACCCTTATAATTGATTAAACTACCCAAGCTTCTCCCCTTCAAAATTTTTTCCCAAAAACTCATTGAATCCGTTGGTGGGTTGAGAAGTAATCTAAAATCTAGTGGCATTTGTGTTGAGAAGGGATCTATATATTATATATATATATATATATATATATATATTATATATATAATAGATATTGTTATTATTATTAAAAAAGGGAATAAATAATAAAAGTAAATTATTAATTAATAATAAAGAGAAAAGTGAAATAATATATTTATTAATAAATATTATAAGTGGTGTGAAAATAAATAAATATTAGTATTTATTATTTTTTATTATTAATTATTTTTCTACAATTAATTTAAACTCTTTAAATTAGAAATTTAATAAATGCTCACACCACACCACGTAAAATATGTTTCACTATATACATATTATTTTGTAAATAATATTATAAGTGAAATAATATAGAAATTAGTTAGATTAAATCCTATTAAATAGGAGTTTATAAATACTAATAACATAAAAATACATTTTTTTATTATATATATATATAGTACAATATCTATATATATATATATATATATATATATATTTCACAGCTAGGTTTTTCCCATGCTCAACGTTAACCTTTACTTATATTAGCAAATTTTTCCCCCTATTCCCTTGGATACTCAGCCCCTCATGACAGCAAGCATATTCATATATATATATCCATAGATCCCTTCATGACAACAAGCATATTCATATATATATATATATATAGATCCATAGATCCCTTCTCAACACAAATGACACTATATTTTAGATCCCTTCTCAACCCACCAACGGATTCAAGGAGCTTTTGGTGAAACATTTTGAAGGGGAGAGATTTAATCCACAGCTTTTAGGGCTTATACCTCTAAAACAATTTTTTAATTTTTTTATATATATTTATTTAGATTTAAAGGGGAGAGATTTGCACCGCATCTCAAATTAATTTAATCATCGTATTATGAAAATTAATTAATTTGAAGGAAAAAGTTGATTTAAAACTAAATAAATACAATATATAAAAAAATTTAAAAAAAAAAAAAAAATTGCTTATACCTCTAATTAGAGGTATAAGGGTTTAAAAAAAACAGATTTGGGTAGTTTATGGTGGGTTGATTTACCCAAAAAGGTTTTTTAGTGATTACACATCGGGAAAACATAAAAAAATTTTGGCACAGTTTAGTTACATATCAGGTTGTAATCGATTAAACAGGGGCAGAAGAGTGATATAGTTTCACACTGGGATATTTTGATTATTAATTAATTAATTAAGAAAAAAAAAAAAAAAAAAGCCGCCCAGCAAGCGTGCTCGATCATCTCAACATGATCCTTTCTCTGAAAATTTTCATTGCCGTGAACTTCGTGGATGACAATATCGACAAGACAACTCATAGGATATTTTCCCTCTTCCAAAACTTTTATTCCTCGTGCATTTGCTTTATGCGTACACTGGATTATATGCCAATGCCTCCTCGTATATCATATTTTTTATTTGCTCTTCATCTAAGGGATTTTGCTCAAAATCAAAGTTGAATGGCTCTGGGCAGACTGGCTCATAAGCTGCATCATGCAATTTAGCAAGATATGGGTGCGCTAAAGCTTCTTCAACTGCACGTCATTAAACAAATTAAACTGAAATGAAATTTCCACCAATTATAAACCTAGGCAGTTGTACTCTTCATTTGGCCTATTATAGCTAAACCATATATCAAAATATAACTTGGTAAACATTGTCAGTCTCTTCTCTACAATTCCTCCGTTTCAATTCTTTTGTTATACGTGGAAAAGGCTAAAAGTCGTAATGGAACCAGTTATTGAGAATCTTAGTACCACAGAAGAAAATTACCTGTAATTCTTCGTGTAGGGTCAATAGTCAACATTCTATCGATGAGATCAATGGCTAAGGGATGAACATGAGGGAAAACCCTGGCTAAAGGTTGACGAGGATATTGGGGAAGTTGTCGGATATATCTTCTTGCATCCTCATTTTTCACTAATCCAATGTCAGCCTCAGTTGGAGTGCCAAGAAGCTACAGTTGAATAACCAGGGTAAGCATACATCCAGATGTTACATTATATACAAAGTAAATTATTGATTTATTGACATCTAACATCTTAAATAACTTGAAATATATGATTGCCAAACTATATGAGCCCCTAAAATGAATATCATATGCCATTTCATGATATTTTATCATCTCACCTCAGTCAATAGGCGCATCTGATGCACATGATCCTTGCCGGGAAATAGAGGCTTTTTGTTCATCAACTCCATGAAGATGCAACCTACAGACCACACATCTATGGCAGAGGTGTAATCTGAGGAGTTCAATAACAATTCAGGAGCCCTATACCATCGAGTAACTACATATTCTGTCATGAAATCATTTTCCATAGTCGTTCGTGCGAGCCCAAAATCACATATCTTCAAATCACAGTCTGCATTCAGCAGCAGGTTGCTTGGTTTCAAGTCTCTATGGATGATATTTGCAGAATGTATATACTTTAGCCCACGAAGAATCTGATACAAGAAGTACTGCAAGAGCATCCAGCCATCAGCAAGATGTTAGAGCGATATATTGCAGAGAAGACAATTACGATACTTGAGGAAAACAGCACTCACTTGGCAGTGCTCCTCCGAGAGATTTTGATTTGAACGGATGATGTGGTGAAGATCATTATCCATAAGTTCCATGGTCATGTAGACATCAGTAAACTCTCTACGCAACGGTGGTGGAATCACATCTCTCAAAGCAATTACCTGTTATGCACAGATTTTAGAAGAACTGGATGTTCAAGTCCCATAAAGAAGAAAATCATATTTTGTGGAACCGGCATACTAGAAAAAGGAAGAATCATGTAGATGGCTTTCAACGTGGATATCATGAAGCCACAAAGGTCAACAATGCTGAGATAATCGTGAAATATTACACTCGAAGTTAATCATGAATTTGAAGATGCACGAATCATGTGGAAGCCGTAGAGAGGCGGTGGAGAAGGTAATTTGTTAAAAGGTTTTCAAGACAAATTTTATAACTTAATTAAAAGAGAGAAATGTAATTTGTTCTCCCAAATTAAAGAGATGTAGTAGTGGTGAGATGTTCTCTTAATTAAAGAGAGAGATGTAATTGAAAGTTATTTGTAATTGTTCCTCCTTATAATTAAAGAGATGTTATTGCCAGGGATAATCCTTGTAATTAAAGGGAGATAATTCTAGAGAGGGAAAGTTGTTCTCTCTAGTCTGTACCAAATTTTACAGTTTATTATTGTTCTACATTAAAATTCTTGTCTATATCTGTGGGATCCTAAATTAAGCCAAACTCAAAATTAACCATTCATTTCAATCAATAATGGGAAGTAGAAATAAGTAATTTACTATAGATTTCCAGTAATCGAAATATAACAGCAGACAACAAGATAAAACCCAGTTTTACGCCATATCTGAAATTCACTTGCCGGAGAGAGATACTCACATTTTCATGATCCAAATGCCTAAGAAGCTTGATCTCACGGAGCGTGCGCTTAGCGTCCATGAGATTGTCAAAAGCGTTCGCTATCTTCTTAACAGCCACCATTTCGTTAGTCTCCGTATTCAGCAGGGAGCTTCATCATCACATGAACATAAGCAACTTTTCAGTAACTAACGACACTGCCTAACATTTTAAAGCTCCAAGTAAGGAAAGTAAAAAAACAAAAAACAAAGCAAAAAAAAGGTGAGGGGATCATGTGATGAACGAAGGAGTACCAGACGATTCCATAGGCACCGCGACCAATTGGCATAATCGGAGGCCTGTACTTCGCTGAAACTTCGAAGAGGTTTCCGAAAATGTTATACTGAATAAACTGCCCTCCGTGAGTCGGAACAGCCGGAAACTCTGCGCCGGTGTTCGGATCCACCATTTTTCTGTCACTCACAGATTACTGCAGAAGAAGCTCTTTGTCTTTCTCTCTCTCACACACTCAATCTTTCAAAACCAGTCCCCTTCTATATGCGGAGACTGGAGAGTGTTGAAGAAGGAACAAGAAGATGGTCTGTTGAATGAGGAGAAGAAGATCTTAAATATGATGAGAGGAGAGTCAGTGTGTGCTTGGTCTTGCAGCTGAGTTCGAAGTAGAATCTCCTCACAAACGCGTTCCTGGATTTTCTTCTCGCGCGTTGATGAGAAGGCTCATATTGTAGCCGCCTCTCATCAACGGTCCATGTTTGTTCAATTATTTCAACTGTCATTATAACGTTTGTCGGAAAACCATCGGCCATCTCTTCTCATTTTATCATAATTATATAAAAGTAAAACAGTAAGATTTTTTTTGCCGACATGTCAATAAAATTGCAGCTTAAAAATATTCATATTTGTGCAGTACCAACTTTTAAGACACGTTGGTGAATAAAATAAATCTATCTTTAAATGGCTTTGGTTTATGCAAGTCAAACAATGATATTTCTTTGTCAGCGATTCATTAAAGTTTAGAATTAAAAAAAGAGATTAACTTTGTAATTGTCGGTTCTTCACTAAACGTCCCCCTTGATGGCATTAACTAGGGAGAAATAAATACTAGTGCTTCCTCTCTTTCTAATATAAGATGTATTTAAGAAGATGATTTTATCCTAAATATAAAATATATTTTTCATGTTTATTAATATTTTTTTAATTCATCTTTATTAATATTTCCTCAATAATAAATAATGAAAAGAGGAAATAAGTGGATTGAGGAAGATGAGTATGATGTTTTCTTAACACCTCCTTCTAGTTGGAGTCGTACAAATTCATGATCTATAATTTGCCCAATAATCTCTCATGATCTTCCTTGCCGAGCACCTTAGCTAATACATCTTCCGTTTGTTCTTTAGAGCATACATGTTGTAAATCAATCACACCCTCTTTAGTTTTTCTCTTTAAAAGTAAAAAGTGACAATCTATCTTAATTTGTTTGGTGCCCTCATGAAATTTCGTGTTATTAGCAATATATATAGTTGTCTTGCTATCACAAAAGACTCTAATAGATTCAAGATTGTTCACATAAAGGTCTGTAAGCATGTATGTTAACCAGACCAACTCTGAAATAGCTATACTAAGAGCTTTGTATTCGGCTTCAACAGACCACTTGGACACGGTATGTTGCTTCTTGGGCTTCCAACAAACCAAGGAATCATGAACAAGAACTTGAATTAAAGGCTTGCACAGTAACGACGGTCGTGTGGTTGGCGAATTCCAGCAAGAAAGAACCAATTTCCTCCGTTGCACACAAGAATGTAGAAGATCAATTTAGAAGTTAGGGCTCAGAGCTTCCAGAGCTTTGTTAATGACGTCGTTCCTTACCAAATCGTAATATTAAGCTTCAAACAATTTGCTAGGGACATGGGTTTTAGGATCAACAGACTGGCTCTGATACCATGAAAACTGGAGAAAAATGATCCAAAAAATAATAACTTGGTCAACTCAGAATTGACTGATAAGCTTTAGATTTATAACAACTATTGTTCAAGAGTCTACATAACTTGTTCCCGAGGTCCACTGTAATACACTACACACAATACCCAAATACCATAAGGCCTAGACATATACAAGACTCAAACAACATATGTCTAACAATGAAAGTCAATTTTTTAGTAAGCCTAAACTTGGATCATATTAGTGAAAAATTAGGTAGAGTCAAAGGGCAATGTCGCACAAATTTAGCATTTTTTTTTTAAAAATTTTAATAGCCCCACTCTGTTATTATATAATAGAAAGTTGGAAATTAAGGTTAGTCCTTATGAAGCTGTAAAATTTTTGATATCATCATATAAATTTCAGAACACACTTCAATACACGTCTCTTTAGGAATGCATGAACAAGAAGGCGACCAACTCTTTGTTCCATTCCTCTTATAACATTAAGTAGCTCATGTACTATGTTCCATCTTTATTTAATATATATATTTTTCATTTCTCTCTTTTTACTTTCCTTTTACTCTTCGTATACGGAATATGTTTTTTAGGTATTTCATGAGAAGAAATGATTGGTGACATTGAAGAGATGCTAGTAGAAGAAGTTGGAGTAGTATGAGTAGGTGAGACTTTTGTAAGCACTTTTTAAATTTGGATGAATACCATGATGAGCTCCTAGGACTCAACTCACCTACACTTTTAGTGTATATAAAAATAAAAAGTATGAGTAGGTGAGGACATGATAGTAGATAGGTTTAAAGTTTTTGAAACAACTTTTGAGGATTCTGAATGATGGGAAAAGCTATGGGGTGAACTATGAACAACCTTAGTTGACAACATAAGATTGTCTAGACTGAGAATTAAGGAAGAAGTTTATGACACACTGAGAAAACAATGCGGGCCTGGCATTTTTTAGGTGTTGGTATACATGGAAATGTGAGTTCATCAAATATGCCCTTTTCTAAGGGTGCAAGATATTTATATAAGCTTTATGATCCATGCCATAGGATATGTCACAATGAAGGCACACTTAGTTGATCTATAGGCTTCTTTATGTGCTATGTGGCTTCTAAGATGGAATGAGCAATCAAAATCTTTGAGAAAAGAATAATCTGGTAGATGCAATGCAGTAAGTGGAATTTCATTATCAATGGCCGTTGAAAGAGGCCGATTTATGATGTAACCAGCAATGAGAAAAGCTTGTTCTCAAAACTGAAGAGAAAGACGAGCATGAAGATAGGGGTGTATCAACAATTTGTCTATATTTTGATAGTTTTCTTCCCCCTGAACTCTTTTGCTGGTGAGATAGGATTGGAAACTTTGTGTGATTCTATATATTATGGGTTAGAAAATGGGAAAAGGCTCAAAACTCCCCTCCCCAATCAGACTGAAATGATTTTATTTTGCACTTCAATTTGACTTTCAATTGTGATTTTGGCCCCAAAAAAATGATGGTTTTGTAGGCCATGACGGTGGCCTAGACATCAAGTTTTTTCTTTAATGGATTCAACTGGCAAAATTTTGGAAAGGCATTTATAAAAATGGAGCAATAATATGATAGGTTGATTGATAGGGGGAGGACCCCACACATCTGCAAAAGGCTAGAGCCAAAGGTTTTGTATGTGAATGAGGGGAAGATATTAATTGAAGGCGACTTATGTGATTTGCATGTCCACAAACTGAACAGAAAGTAATTTTCTTTATCTGATATAGGAATGCTATAAGTTTTGAAGGGAAAAGGTAGGCTTATTGTGTAATGGTGCATAAAAAATGGAGTAATGTACAATGCTACAAGTATTCATTAGAATTAACTATTTCTATGTATAAAAGTAGACAAAGAATTTCTTTGAGAGCAGATAAATTTAACTTTCGTTACTTTTTGTATCGTGGGTTTCATCAGTTTTTTCTTTTATTATTTTTAATTATTTTTTATGTGAAAATATCATTTAGACTGCATGGAAATAATTTCATTTTAGTTAACCCCTAAAAAGGTTATGAAATAATAAAATTAATTTTTGTGAATAAAAAGACAATAATACCCTTATTTTATTTTTTTCATAAAAGCATTTATAAAACAAATATCGGTATTTTCAATATAAATAAAAACATTTACAAGACAAACATGTCAGTGACGAGGGAATTAATTTTTTTAGCAATATACATATTTGTCTTGTAAATACCTACATTTGACTTGTAATTTTTTTTTAAAAAAACTTTCTAGATTCTTTTAAATCCCTTTATTTGTCTTGTAAATACCCTTATATGTCTTGTAATTTTTCTTATTTCTCTTCTGAACAACAAAATGTTCTTGTTAAGTCCTTGTTTTTTTTTAAAACTCTTTATTTGTCTTGTAAACGTCTTTATTTATTTTAAAGATGCACATATTTGTCTTATAAATGCTTTTATGAAAAAAATAAAGTAAGGGCATTAATGTATTTCCATTGAAAAAGTTTAATTTATCTTGACCCAAACGACTCAGTGAAATTTTAGAATCTTTTAAGTTAAATGAGATAAATTTGTTTTCATGCTATCTAAGTGATATTTTCTCATCAACAAAATATTAAAATAATAGAGAGAAAACTAGTAGGACTCATAATGTAAAATGTAAGGGAAGTTAAATCGTAAAAAGTAACAAAAGTTAAATCTCTTTAACGGTATTGCTATATCGCAGTGAAAATGGAAGAACAAACTAGCACGGGAGTGAGTGGGAGCAACGCACAAGCAAGGAGCAAGGTCGTGAGGGGAAGATACAGAAGCTTGAGAGAACAGAGAATCGTTGGATATCTTTTAGAGCTAATGGTCATCAGTGATCTGGAAATGTACGGCCAGATGCATCAGAACAGGTAAATTGCACGCGTGGGTGGATTAGCAAATTGATAGGTAAATTTATAACTATACATACACATTTTAACAATTAAAAATAATAAAAATTTACAAATTTTAATTTAAACAACTAACAATGAGAAAATAACAAGTGGCCATATGAAAATTATTTGCATTATATAAGAGTTTATGCAAAAATTTATAAGTATTCATAGGTAAATTTTACATGTACACATGCATTCTAACAACTCAATTCTAAACAAGTCTCATTTGAGGACTTTATCTAATAAATATAAATAAGTTGACCTAAGTTTTGTTCTAATAATATCACATGTACAACACAACAAATGAGTATGCAAAAAAAAAATAATGAAGTGAAGATTTTTTGGGGCGTTTAGAGGCCATTCCGCAAGGAATTCAGGACTAAATTCAGGACTAAGAAGTGAAGTGAAGATTTCTGAATAGGAAGGTGAAAGGTTTACTGCTGAAATTGGAGACAGCACTGGAAGTTGAAATCACAGAATTAGCCTCTATTCTGTGTGATGTGGTGTTCTTCACGGGCATAGCTGAAAGGACATTTAAGGAGATTAATATTGTTTTTATTTGCAAGTATAGCTTGCCAGCATAGAGCAAATTCGGAAGAGAGCCATCAGAATAGCTTGCAAGCAGTGGGTCGATGGCCTTGTGTGTCATTGCAACACTCAGGTGCTCGCTTGGCTACGGATAAAGATAAAAATAAAAGCCAATCAGACTTAATTGATACATAGAATAAAAAGTTTGACTGGTTTAACTATTACGAATCTTAGATAGCCATATAAAAAAAATTCAAATTTAACATCTGAATGGTTCATTTTTCGATTTTTTAATTTAACAATAAATATATTATTTTTTCATTTTAAAATTTAACAATGAACGTTAGAAAGTTAAAGGAAAAATGATTAAAAAAAATACCACTAAATTACAAAAATCCCAAAGTGTCTACTAAATTAATAAAAGGACAAATAGGTAGGTATATGAAATTTTAAAGTTTGAGTGTTGACAACTTAAATATAGGAATTAGCAACTAAGGTATAAAAATTGACAACTTAAACTCCCCAAATTGTCACTATGTATAACTAAAATTGCTGATTACTATTTTTAAGTTGTCATAACCTAAACTTCGAAACCCCATATACCTTACCAGATCATCTATTTGTCATTTTGTTCTGGGGGGTTTTGTAATTCAAATTGCATTTTTCTGTTAGATGTTGATGTATATACACACATACGCATTTATATATTTTTTTTTCAGTTCAGTAAGTCTGTTAGATGTTGATGTATATACACACATACACATTTATATTTATTTTTTATTTTTTTCAGTTCAGTAAGTTACTTGGTTTACTTCGCATAGTGAACCGAAATTTGATTTTCAACTCCACTAAATCAGATGAGTTAGCTCACATAATCCACAATCGGCAGAGGATTAGCTCATTTAACTCCGTTAAACCATTTTAACAACTACAGATCTCGGTGTGACTTACCATCTATAAACTCGGGAAAGAAATTGCATTATTCAACTCTATTTTTCTTCGATTAGTCAGTACAAAAAATGGGACCGTATGGAACCGTTAATGATTACATCATTACAAGAAATGATAATTACCAGCAAAACCCGCGCCACATTGTGTGTGTGTATATATATGTGACCCCAAACAAACAAAATTCAATGGCTACATTCTATGATGAATCCCCCGCTCCTCTACAAAAAAATTGGTCTAAACATTACCTTTCCTTCTTCTCTTCCTATTCTACAAAGGGAAAAATCAAAGCAAAATATCGTGACATATGCCTTCCATGAGGGTTGGCATTAGTCTTTCTTACAAGCACAAGCCACGGGAACACGAGCCAGAAGTTTTGGTCCATAGGTCAGTATCAAGCAGGATTGGCATAGCAACAAACGAACCCAGTGACGAAATATTACTACCTATGAATTCTGCTCTTTCTACAAATTTGGGTAGTGCCGCATCTTTCTGGATATCCTTCTCCAGGAAAATCAGACAGACATGTTTGGATCAATCATCATCCTCTGCTAATGAGGCAAACGAAAAAGGTCTGAACTTGTAGCCATCCCCATGGTAGAATTTATTTTGAAATTCTACCCAGTGAAGACGCAGGGCATGTAGGAAAGCACTCAGCGTCTCCATCATGAGCAGTATAAAGGCAGTTGCAAAGGAAAACACAGCTAGGCCCACTAACCGAATGATCAGATTGTCATACCTGTTATGATTGCAATTAGCCATGTCTTTAACTATGAAATAATTTGACAAAAAAGAATCTGAAAGTCAGAACCCTAGACGAAGGTATCATGATTGTATCTTCATAATTACTCCCTGAGAAGCCACTTGTTAGTGCTTGTTTGGAACATCGATTAGAACCTTCAAAAACAGTTTTTCAATCGTGATTTACAATATACGAGGTGAGTATGTGAAAGAAGTTTTATCTCGATTTAAGTGAATGAGCACTTTTTAAAGGATCTAAAACGTGATCCCAAACAAGCCTTCATCGCATTTGACTTGATTAAAATGATTTCATCACACAAAATATTTAACTTTGCCACCAATAAATTAAACCATGACGCAAGTCAATAAACTACCACAGACCAATTGATCCCAAAACGGGATAAAAGAAAAACTCTACCAGAAACCAAGCAACTCATGCCCAATCCCATCTGTCAGAAGATTAAGGCTCTAATCATACTACCATCTCATGAAGTTGAAATGGGTAAACTCAACAGGAAGAATTCAACAAATCATATCAAAGCAGAATGTCAGTTGTCATTTTTAACAAGAACATTCATCACTACAGCAACGCTACGTGAATGAAAAGAAACAGTTTAGTCCTGAGTCAATTGTCATGTAAACAAATTCTCAGAATCTATGAAAGGAAATAACGGTCAACCAAAGCCAAACATACCAAGACAACAGTTCAAAATAGAAAAGTGGTGAGACTTTATCATGAAAATCATGTTTTGGAAGCATCTTGCAAACTCTGGATTACAGAAAATTGAGAAAAGAAATTTTATTAATAATTGCATGATCTCCTGGATTTAAAAATTGTAAATCTAAACGGAACCTTGAACAGAATAATGTTTCACCCGAGTTTAGTTATAGATGAATGATTTTCCACCAAGGGCTGTGAATGCACATCAAAATAAGAAACAATAACAGTAAAGTAAACATTTCTCAATGAAGACGTTGATGGTGCATTAAAAACAAGAAGCCTAGTGACAGGATTCAACTTACCCCCAAGCAAGAAGGAGGACTTTTTCATAGAAAACAGTAGAAAGTTCTGAGTGAGCCAAGCTGCAATACAGGAAACAAGTATCAACCAAGGGACAACATTATAGAATAAGGGAAACCACAGCAACGAGGGGAAATCATGGCAGACCAAACCTTAATGCCCAGAGTCTAAGGTATGACGCTGTATTTGAAACTGCACCAAGGACAAACTCAATGGAGTGGATCATTTGGTGAACAAAGACCTCACTAAAATTAAATTCCTCATGGTGTTGCCTAGCCCTAGCAGAATCTGGTTCCACCTCAAGATCCATCTCAGATGTATTGAGCCTATCATAAGCAAGTCCTTGATATCTCTGCACGACGTAATGAAGATAAATGATTGGTAATCTTCCAAAACACCCCAAGAAATACCCTATCATTGTTAACTATTAATGAAGATGAACTTGAACCAACAGAGATTTATGCACTTGTAATTAAAAAATTGATGAATACACTTGCTATTTTTAAGCAAGAGTAATCATATACTAGGAAGGGAAAGGCACTACCGCTGTATGAAGCTTCTTTAATATAAAAGGTTTTGGAAAAAGCATCCATGGAACCGCAACTAAAGCCAATAGCAATAACACAATCTGCATATGATGATCTCTAGATCAGAATGATGACAACCAGGAATCAGTACAACACTAACTTAATTACAAAAAAATGGAGAAAAGAATCATAAGCAAACCTGAATAAACCTTTGGCCTGAGAACAACTGATTCTCACCAAGATTGTCAGTTGGACTTAAAAACATGTAAATCATTACATGATAGAGGTCTGCCTGAGACCCAGTACACCACTTAACAATAATGAGAAGGGAAAGATACCCAAATAGACTGTTAAGGAAAATCATCTGTGGCACAAACTGGTACCTAACAACAACATGGAGAATAAGCTAAGACGATTTACTTAAATAATGGCAAAGAAATTGTGCAGGTGCTGGGCAAAAGAGAGATACCTGATATCCACAGAGTTACCAAAGAAACGGGCATTGAAATAACTTAATATAATTCCTAAGTTCATCTGTACCACTCCCAAAAGAATGGACATCTTCATCTTGAGTGAGTTCAGAAAAGGCAATTCTGTTCGACTTCCTCGCCAGCTGGGATCCACACCAAATGGGTAAGTATCATGGCGTTTGAGTAAGCCAGCAGTTTGTGCATCCCTGATCAGACAAGAATGTGAGAGCAAATGTGAGACATGAATCACATGAACCCTGATAATATTGAAGTAAATATGAATCCAGGAATATCAAGCCAAAGGTGAATCGGTTCAAACAAAAGGCACTGCAGTAATCTTAAAAACATCTAATTGTGGGTGCGGTCATACAACAGTGTAATAACAGCTACATCTGGGATTCTACAAGCATAAAAGTTATTAAAATCATGTAATATACCTTTCAACAGTATTTAATAATAACTATCAATAAAAAGTAAACACACATTTGAACATGATACATGTTAAGGCAACCGTCATGAAACTATCAACAAATACATCTTGATGGGGTCAAACTCAAACTCAAAGGTCTTTTTCACAATTTAAGAGTTCAAAAACAATTTGATCAACATTTGTAATGAATAAAACAATTATTTTATTATCATGTATCTTATCAAGTCATGTTCACATTGAATAGAACGCACCACCAAAAAGAAAAAGAGACAGAGGCTCCAACCAGTTATAAATTCCACTGAAACTTAGAAATGTTGAATGAACATTTCAACATGAGAAATTACCGAGATATGTTAAGCACCAGCAAGTAATGCACCAAATATCTTAACAGAATAAAAAACACCTAACCGGCACAAAGAATGAAGATTGGAAAAAGATAAAGCACACCTGCACGAAGTATCTCGGCAATCATAAGCAGATCTGCCAAAAATGTGAAAAGGAACAGAGAAGAATTCGTTGTAGACTAGCCCACAATAGATTGAAAACAGTGCCATCAAAAGAAGCACATAGCGCCCTCCAAATAGCATCTCCATAAAGCTTCCGAGTTTCTGGTAGAATTGAAACATTGAACACAACAGTGCTTGAAAGCATATCAAAAGAGAAATGATTATGATGATCCCATTATTAGTGAGATTGAAAAAGAATGTAAGATTTCTGACATCTCATACTGGCTTTTATTCATCAAAGGTATAACGTATTATATCACCAGCCTGTTTTAGTAGTAGAACTGTTTTGTGACAATATATATATACACTTACTTAATGGCATGGCCAGAATGAAACTACCTGTGTGCTGAGCTTGCTTTCACGAGCTATAAGAAATAGTGCTCCTAGCAACAGGCAGATTCCATGACCCCAGTCCCCAAACATCACAGCAAAAAGAAATGGGAATGTAATTACTGTGTAAACTGAAGGATTAGCTTCTTGGTATCTTGCAACACTGCCAAAAAAGGGATCATCATGAGTCTTAACATTTATCATGACTGCAAACTTCAAAAGTATTAATTATAAGTCAATAGTTTATTTCAGCTATGATATATCCTTGAACCAATTAGTGATGGCAACCAGTATAAAGCAAACATGTTACAAGAGTATCACACAACTAAACAGCTCATGAAGTTTTATGAGCTCTTGGATAGGCACCAAATAAAAAGACAAGCTTAGAAGCATATAACGAGCAGGAAATAATTTCTAATTCATGTACTAGCAAATAATCCCAAAAGACTAACTTCAAGACATTAAGGTAGTCACGTTGCAGCAGCTAAACACTGCAGATATTAGGCTCACCCGTATGCATCAACAATTTCCTGGAAAGCACTAGTGAAGCGGTTAGTTCTAAAATAAGTAGGTGGTGATTCCACTGCATCCATGGGATGAAAGATTATGCCAACTTGAGAACTACTATCAAAAGTTGCACGACGCAGTGCCTCCTGGATCTGTTAAATCAATAGACGCAATCTTTTTTTTAAGAATATAAATCAAAAGTCAAATGTTTCAAATACTCAAACATAAGTGGTTAACAAAACCTGATTTTTAGCAAATATGGGGCACCATCCCTCTCCAACAAGACATTTTTTTGTGACATCAAAATTAAGCATGTTGAGTGTATCATACACAGCCTTCTCTCTTCTTACCTAGGAAAAGATTAGTAATAAGAACTATTATTTCATATTAAATATTATTCACATGCACACAATAATTTACTTGTTGAAATTAATTTGAAGATACAAGCAAATATATGATAAGAAAACATGCGGAGGGCACATATCATATTTTACCATATTTATCCATTTTGCTAAATGACCCCCTGTGGAAGCAAGGGCCTTATTCCTGTGCCTAATACCAGCATCCAAAGTTGCTTCTAAGTCAACAAGACGTGATGAAACCTGTAACAAAGATCTAAACTTTTCAACCGCAAGCCATACAGTTTACAGCCACCATGACGATGTACAAAGCAATTTTAAAAACATAGAGGACAAGCAATAGTATACTTGAATCAATTGATTGTGACATCGTGACACTACTTGCTGGAAAAGAACCCCAAATAGAGAGCATCTAAACAAAGTCAAGGATTGTAAAAAAAAAAAAAAAAAAAATAGTCATCTGAGGCCTAAATATTTGAATTTAGGATTTGTAACTGGTACAAAATGTTGCCTAGAAATCAGGACAGCCAAGAATGAAGTGAAATTTCAAAATATGTAACTGAGAAACTGTGATTTTTCCTTTCTCTCTCTTACAAAATGTCGTCCTAAATAAACCCAATCACATCTAAAGCACACTTTTGCACCTTTGCTTTAACAAAAGAGTGCATATATTGAAGTAAAACATGGAAGAATCCAGCAAGATTGAAGATGCCAGAAATAGCATCTTCCTAAGCTTAAGCTTTCAAAGGTAGTCAGCCTCCATCATGAGCATACTTACCTCCCTAGTTATTTGCCTGTGTTTATGTATATCTTCAGGCACAGGGTAACAATGTGCACCAAATGCCTCACAAATTTTCAGAATCTTTAGTCTTGCTTGCTCTCCAGAGAAAAATACAACAAACACTGTTTTCTCAACCTGAAAGGAGCAGTTCAGGAATCAAGGCCACAGAACATAGAAAATGCATTGACATAAAAATCAAACTAGGCCTAAAATAGGTCGTGGTAACAACAAATTAAAAAAAAAATATGGCCAGTTCATCAGGCTTTTTAAAACAGATAAAGTAATTGGAAAGAAGAAAACCATCTCTGTTGAAATAGGATCCATGATTTGTTCATCAGCTGGTGCCTGGTTGAACAACATATTGCCTCTTGTAGCGCGAAACAGCATCCTTTCAAACCTAAGAACTTTAGATTTACAAACTATCCCACTGACAAATCTTAAACCAGATTGATTTGACGATCCAGGCCTTGTTTCCTGTAAAAGAAAAAAAATTCATTGCATAGTCAAAAGATAAAATGTGTGTAACTATAAACAGAATCCACATTTCTCGTGAGGAAAAATATCAAGGAAGGTTGAGGACATAAGAGTAACCTGTTCAAGTAAAGATGCACCCTCAACATAATCATCACTGTTAGAGTATGCATGCTCATCCAGTTCTCTCTCCTCTATTGCAGCATGGCTATGACTTGATGCAAGAAAACCACATGCCTGAAATTTTCCCACAAAATTATTATCCTACATAAACTAGAAAGCATTGTGTACTAAAATAATAGGAGTGCATTAATACATGAAGAACAAAGAACCATCTCTTTATGTGACTTAACACATTAAAACCAGTATTATTGAAGAAAAATGTATAAAATAAACAAAATATTGATGCTTAGAAAATAATCAGAAAGGCCAATGTTTTCCAAAAGGAATTATTGAACAGGCCTGCATAGAAATTTTTACCTTTTGCAATACAATCTTGAACTCCAGGAGCTCATTATATGTCTGCTGAAGTTTCTCACTATTAGAGTTCATTTCATTTAGCTCATGTTCATGTTCAGCAAGCTGTACCTGATACAAGAAAAATTCAAGAGATGACATTTATTGTCAGATTCAAGATAAAAGAAAATAATCTAAAATAGGTAATCACTAAGCACCAACTTTATGCAAAGCCTAGGTAATCCATCATATCTGAAGGGAAAAGCCAGTAAGGTAGAAAGGAACCTCTAGTTCCTCTAACTCTATATCAGGTTGAAAGGCAAGGCAAGGAGAACACATTAGACCAGCTTTATTGATTTGATCCTTGAAGAATCGTAGCTTTCTCGACATTTCTGCACACCGCTTTACCTGCCATGAAAGAAAAGCATTTAATATCAGCAATAATGAAACAAAATCAACTTTGAAATTACGATCACAAGTCATAACTATTCATTACTATAAAAATTATAACTTTTGATTTTAGATAGAAGTGTGTTCAGTCTAAGTATACATTGACTATATGCATATCATAGCCCTTTTACCTCTATATAATACTAATCAGTTACATTAAACAATAATTCAGTAATGAGGCCATAAATTGCGACATTTAGAGTGTAAACGATATCTAATAAGAGCGCGAAGATTACCTGATTAGCAAAGGTTCTTTGGAAGGGGCTTTTATCATCATTCAACTATAAAAAAAGAATGCCCGTCAGAAATACATTATTAAAGATCAAAACAGATTATAATCCAAGCACATCATATCCAGAAATTTCAAACAGCAAAAAGTACTTAATTCCCACACATAATTGCAAAAGTAAAAGCTTCGACAAACTTCATGTATTTCTGGATACCCTTTCAACAAACTCATAAAGAGAGACAGAATTGAATGAGCTGTTCCAAATATAACATTCGAATTTTCAAATAGCATTCCCACTTTTAGTTTATCCAGTAGCCAATATATGAGAAAACCTATTAAAACCATAAGACCAATTTTAAAATTCTGTTTATTCAGAAAATACAAATACTGATGTAAAGAGGCCCATTTGGTTGTGTATCTTTTTCTTTTTTTTGTGGGGAATATAAACAGAAGGTTCCGCATCTTAAGTGCATGGGACTCAATCAATATTTCTGCATGTCATCGGACATAATTAAGCACCTACTGATAAATTTTCCCCCATACCATCCTAAATAATTTACTTCAGACATGTGCAGAAGTAGTTAGAAGTAACCAATCAATCCAATCTTTCTTTTTTATTTAGAAAAGAAAGAATGAAAGAGTCTTAAACTTAAATACCACTAACCATAACTTCATTCTACTATTTCATAGGTCTAAGGTCTTACCAAGGATAAAAACGCACAAGACCTGACTTCTAAGGCATTATGCCACATATATATATAGTACACAGTATAGATAATGCTTGGAAAAAGTTCTCTTGACATCACGGATGGAAAGATATACTAGCCCAATTTGTCCTCAATTATCAGTGGGATTAATCATGCCCAACATTAGCAGCGTATGCATTGACACACAGTCTTGACTTCCCCAGAGAACCAAACTGACAAGATTCTGAAACTAGCCTTCTAGACCTGAGTGGATGCTAGTAAGACAAAGCATGATTCAAGTCGGTGAATAGGCAGTATCAAACCTAGTTGATTGAAACTTAAACTACAATCATCATATCTTAAACAGTGACTCCCTTAGATAAGGTATTGACCACCGTCAACGAGCACAGGAAGTCTCCATAACTTGAGAAACTATTATCAAATATAACTTGGCTGAACAAGTAAAAACTGATGACTAACACTGAACCTATGCAACCATAATTCTGTTAAATTTACAACTCTCAACCCATGATTAGATTAAATGTTTAAAGAAATTTCACCTGAAAATAAAAACACTAAATGTTGAATAAGTTGGCATATATTGTTCGCATGAAGGTTCCAGCACTTAAACCAAATAAAATGCAAACAAGAAGAGGCCTCCATTCATCGTCAAATCATTCACTACACTAGCAAGGAATTCCAATAAAATTAAGATCAAAGATAAATTCCACAATGCTGACATCCCATCATTCCTTGAGGCCCGTTGTCAACTCGGCAGAAACCAAAACAACCATCAACACCAGAAAAGCGAATATTCAAACTTAAACAATAGCATAAACTCCAAATATGCTTAAACTCTCTCCCGAAGAAAGATGAGGAATAAGCAAGCAAAAAAAAGAATAAAGGCGCCAAAAACAACATTAGTAAGAAACAAGTTCGGATCTGAGCAGGAACTTACATCTCGGAATTGGAGGAGGCCAAGTTCGCCCAAATAAGAGATAGCTCGATGAGCGGACTCGACGGGCATGATGAGTTGAACGAAGGTCATTTTCTCGGAGCGCATCAGATCCATCGGCGGCAAGTTGTCGATATAATCCATTTTCCCGGGAAAAAAACAGAAAATGGATCAGATCTTCGCTTCAGATCTCAAACCGTCTCCCGCGCGTCGGCAATTAGGTATGTGTTATCTTGGAGACTCGACGGTCATTAGAATCGGAAAATTCACAGAAAGTCTCAAAAAGTCTGGTGGAAAAGTATGCGAATATAAAATAACCCTCTACGAGTAAAGTTCCCAAGCTAAACTGCACAGTTACGGCTAGTAATATGGGTGCTTCAATGACGCAACAGGTTCGGCTTCCATAACATCGCCACCTGGTTCTCGTTATATATTGCATCTGAACATTACGTAGGCGGAAAATGGATGAACTGACCAAATTGCTTTGACCGATATTTGTATCTAAAATCTAAATTATGAAAATATTAATTGGTGGAGGAAGTTTTAATTATCTGCAGTCAATTCCTCCATTGTTTGTAAAAGACTAAAGCAAAGATAAACAGGCGTCGCTAATACCAATAACCAAGATGAATTCTAATGAGAGATAAAATTTAAAGTGGGGTAAGTTTTCAATTATTTAATTATATTAAGTGAATTAAGTTTCTTGTCCATTTTATAGTAGAAATTGTAAATAGTTGATGAGCAATCCAATGATTTTGTTTTATATAAGGATTCATTAGTCTTCGAATTTGCTTGAATTCCACTTATTCACTGGTGAGCGATGCCTCCACCATACTTAAAAGTATTCTTTCACATCATCAAGTGCCTAGTTCAATTGGTTGGAGTTGTACTAGCTTAATCAGACGTTTCAAGCTCGAACTCTGAAAACATAATAGTGTTTGGTGGTAGAACTTTTTACGATAAGAAAAGAAAGAAAGTATTCTTTCACGGATAAAATATTGGATCCTTGTTCTCATTCCTTATTCATTCTCGCGTCTGTAATTCTACGAATTGCGTTAGACTGCTGGCCAAAAAAGAAAACAATTGCATTGCGTTAGGCCGAGCAGCTCGTGTAATTATTTAAATTATCTAACACTTGGCTTCCATTATAAGAAAAACAAATCATGCACAATTGATTATTAAGATTGGTATTATCCTATTAGAAACAATCATGTTAAAAATATTACCAGGATACTAAATGCTTACACTTATTTTAGTAAAAATTTGAATATTACTTTGCTATATTGTGAATGATTAATTTCTTTCCCTAGATTCAACTTCTATTGGTGTGTAAAAACTGAAAATACTCTTCTCATATATAAGGAGCCATTTAAACCTAATAAAGTGTGTGTTTGTTATTCTACAACCGATCCTTGCTATTCTTTGAAGCTAGTGAGGAATAGATGGGGAATGCGCTCGAATGTTTAGATCTGTTTGGGAAGATTTCAGGGCAGAAAATCAATCCAAGTAAGACTTTTATTTTCTTCTCGAAGAATGTTCCTAGAGATAAACAAAGCATCATTTGTGGGATGGGAGGGTTTCAACGTAAGGAGGAGTTGGGAAGGTATCTAGGGGCACATATCACTCAATGCCGTAATTCCATAGCTAAATTTCAATTTTTGATTGACAAAGTCCAAAGGAAACTTAGTGGATGAAAAACCTAATCCTTGGCCCTAGCAGGAAGGATCACTTTAGTTCAATCAGTAACATCACAGGTTATAAACTTCCAAATGCAACATGAAAACATTCCAGGTGAAGTTTGCAATGAGATTGAAAAACTCCAAAGGAATTTCATTTGGGGTTCAAATGGGGAAAAGAAGAAATTACATGACATTAGCTGGGAAGGAATGTGTAGGCCTAAGGAGGAAGGAGGTGTAGGTATAAGGAGATTGAAGGGGATGAATGATGCTCTAATAGGGAAAATTGTATGGAACCTATTAGCCAAACCTAAGGCTCCGTTTGGTTTGAAGGAGGGGAGGGAGGGGAGCTCCCCTCCCTAGTATGAAAAGACATATATGACCCTGATTTACCTCATTTTTCTCACAAATATTTAAAATCAAGGTCATATATGTCTTTTCACACTAGGGAGGGGAGCTCTCCTCCCTTCAAACCAAACAGAGCCTAAAGGATTGTGTTCTAAAATCCTAAAAGCTAAATATGGAAGGAGTGCTAATTGGCTAACTGAGTGCACTGTGAAGCAATATGATTCACGCTTATGGAAAAATGTTACTAGATTATGGCCTGAAGTTATTAAGGGTATTAGATGGGAGGTAAGGGATGGTAGGAGTGTGAAATTTTGGGAGGATAAATGGTTGAATGGAGTGGATAAATTGGGGAACTATTTTGTAAGAGAGTTAGGAATGTTAAATCCAGTTCTCACTGTAAGTCAAACCTTAAACAGAGAAGGGAATTGGAACTGGGCATGGCTTGAGGGGGTTCTACTGCATGAGGTTACTCAACTATTAAAAGTCATTCCCCCACCGTGTCCTGAGGATGGTGACGACATTGTTGTGTGGAGAGGGGGACATGGAAACAGGTTTTCGGTAGCTCAAATGTATCAGCAGCTGAGAGAAGATGTGAATATGGAGCTAAGGGCCATTTGGAAGGTGAAAACCACAAGAAGGATCCAGGTATTTTTGTGGCTGGCAGCACATGATCGGCTCCTCACGGCTGCTAGAAGAGCACTTATCCTAGGAGGTGAGCCTACCTGCAGCAGGTGTGGTGGAGGAGTTGAGGACCTTAACCATGTATTGAGAAGTTGTCTGGAATCCTGTCGGATATGGCTGGCCTTAAAGGTGCTAAAGGTACGTTCACAATTTTTTACAGAACACAGGAATTGCTGGCTTTTAAATAATCTGCAAACTAGAGAAGAATGGAGTATGGTATTTTCGGTGTGCAGTTGGATGATTTGGGGATGGAAGAATAAGTTATTTTTTGAAGAAGGGTTTTGTATGCCAGATCGTCCTAAGTTTGTTGTCCAGAATTATGTTAGAGATTGTGTTACCTCGTTAAACAGATTTGATGACCTTGGGTTGTTAAAGAAACCAAGGGAAATTAAATGGAATTTCCCAAAAGAGGGGTGGGTGAAACTAAATTTTGATGGTGCGGCTAGAGGATGTCCAGGCTTGGCAGGGTGTGGAGGGGTATTGAGGATGAGTGATGGTAGCTGGATTTGTGGGTTTGGTAGGAAGTTAGGACGATGTCAGGCTTTGGCTGCTGAGACTTGGGGGTTCGTACAGGGTCTTAGATTAGCACAGGGTTTGGGCTTCAACAAGATCATTGCAGAAGGAGACTCAACGATGACTTTACACATGATTCGGGATGCTTGGAGCCAAGGAAGGGGTAGGAGATAGAATTACGAATGCATGGCTACGAGACAATAACAATGATCTACAAATTTGCTTTTCTCATATTCTACGAGAAGGCAACACTGTAACAGATTGGTTAGTCAAGCATAGTTTTATTTGTAATGATGATTTTACTGGTTTTGATGCTCCTCCAGCAAGGGTGGTAGATTTTCTGTTCAGGGATACTGTGGGAATTGTTTACCCACGTTAATTTTTTATTGAAGTAATGGGCAATTAAGCCCCAATTTTTACCAAAAAAAAAATAGATAAGATTAAAAAAGTTAATTGAATTACTCTAAAATATTTATATTTATCGTTTTTTCTTCAAACTAATTTTTATGACTTATAAATTGATATATAACTTAATCTTACACAATATATAATATGATTAAATAACTTATTTAGCCTTTTTAATCTCTTCAAAAAGTTAATTATATCTTATATTTAGAACGGGTTAGTAGTATACTAAATACTGTACAAAGCTACTTTCATGCGACCGGTATTTTTTATCAGAAATTATGAAAGGAAAAAAAAAACATTTCATAAAAGATTGTACTCTTTCCGGTCAATAATATAGGGTACTTTTAGAAATAATGCATGGTCTTGAATATAAGTTACCTCCAGTTTAATTAGTGCTATTTTTCCTATTTTGTCTTTGTGATCAATACTCATTTTCCAACTTTGCCCATTCATTATATCTCATCTCTCTCTAAAATAACATTCTCAGTCTAATTAAACACATTTCTTAAGAAGGATAAATGTATGACTTAATTATCATTTCTTATTTCTCATATTATAGTTGAAGTGTCTTATATTGTTGTTGACGGAGGGAGTGTGTTCTCATGGCCTAGGGAGTTAGCACAAGAATTTACTCGACCACCAAAGTCATGCATGGATCTCAATCGAAGAATTTCTCATGATCCTATCAGCCCTAGCAACATGAGTCTCTCTTCACACACACACACACACACAAAGAGTCAAATTTTAAATGCAAACCATAGTCCGTGATATATAAATCCTAAATCTTAATCCCAAGCCTTGAACCATCAGCCCGAAACATATCATAAAATCCTCAACTCCAAAAAGGCAAAAATTCAAATTCCTATCAGTAGCAAACTGGCAATTCACTGGAGTGGGAGACTATCACATGCTTACTTAGATTAATTTTGATGATTTAAATGTGATAGTTTATATTTTATAAATTAACCTATATTGTTAAAAGAGAGAATTAGATAGGAAGACCTATATAGAATAATATTTATTGAGAAGGACCGTAAAAAATGTAATTATTTTAAAGGATCAATTACCAAAATATAAATTTAGAAATACTAAATTACCCTTGAAAGTGATTTAATATTTTTTCACCAAAATTACTACTGCCAAAATCATCATTTTTTAACCTTAACTAATATCTACACAATCATATCATTTAATTATTACTCGTAAGGTAGATATTGGCCCTTTAACCCTTTTATATCATTAAGTTTTTTTTTTCTTGATTTACATAATTTTATATAAATCAGGAAATTAAAAGCTCTATCAAAGGAAAATTATCAACCAAAATAAAAAATTAAATGCATTTCATATCTTATCATTATATATTATTACTGGTAACATAGATATTGACCATTTAACCCTTTTACATCATTAATTTTTTTCTTGATTTATATGTATATCAAGAAAAAAAAATCTCTATTAAAGAAACTTTATCAACCAAAATAAAAAAGTAAACATATTTTTTTTATCTTATTAGAACTAGTTGTGTAGGCTCAAATAACAAAAATAAAACATTACTATATTGTATCACAAATTGAAATATAATAATGGGTTAATGTCTCATTTGACACGGGAAGGCAAACTTATGTTGAACATGACCTTATTAATTTTATATATATAACATTTCTTTAATGTTTATAATAAATTATAATTTTTTTTAGTTTTTCCTAAAATTATATATTTTTTCAATCCAAGTTTGCGTCAATTTTAAAAATAAAATTATAATTTTGAAAAAAATGAAAATGTTTGTGTTATTTTTTCTATAAATATCTATGATAAGAGAAATTGTTTTTAATTTAATTAAATTTAGAAATTCATATTAGTTTTAAACATAGAATGTGAGAGAAAATGTAGAAGGTTTGATTTGGGATACTTTAGTATTTTTAGATTTGTATTTTGTTAATTGGTCCTTTGAATAATTACAACTTTTTTTGTCCTTCTCAATAAATATTATCTGCTATAGGTCCTTGATTTTTAATTTTCCCTTATTAAAATGTGATTTAAATGATTTAAAATGCAATAGAAACTCTATTAAAAACACACAAAAATATGTAAGGGAGGATTTTTTTATTATTATTTTATTTTATTAATCGTAGATAGATGGGATTTAAATCCTCTCAATTGAGGCTCTCTTAATTGAGTCCTTTTTAGTGGACATCAACTATTGAACTATTTTATTAATCTTAATTGAGCCATGCCGTGGGGACTTGGCTTTGGTCCAATTCATGTTATCGTCCGCTCCGGTGCTTTGCACAAAACAGCGTGGTTTTTGGGGCAAAATTGATCCCTCTTTTTTAAAAAAAAAAAAAAAAAAAAAAAAAAAAATATTTCAGGCACTGTTACTTAAAAAATGCTAAAAAGATAATATTGGTATACTTCATGATTTTAAAAAAATATTTTAGAGTATTGGATCTAAAAAGATCTTGAGGATCTTGATCTTGATCAAACAATCTTCATGATCTAAAAAAAGTATCATGAATTATATTTTTAGTATCAATTAGATTTTTAAAATATTTTTTAAGATCCTAAAATAATCTTAAAAAAATGTTTCAAGATCTTGAAAAATTATTTTAGGATCTTAAAAAATATTTTAAGTATTGATTGATACTAAAAATATAATTCAAGATAATTTTTTAAGATCATGAAGCATTTTTTATTTGTTTGATCCAATCAATATCTCAAGATCTTTTTTCAAGATTGGTCAAGATCTTTAAAATATTTATTTTGAAATCCTAAAATAATTTTTAAGATCAGTCAGTATCTTCAAGTATCTTTTCAATATCAATAAGTACTCTGAAATATATTTTTTGAGATCTTAAAATAATGTTTTAAGATCATGAAGTAAATCAGTCATATCTTAAATATCTTTTTTGGCCTGAATTTTTTATTTTTAAAAAAGAAGGATCAGTTTTGCGCCAAAAACGGCGCTATTTTGTGCAAAGCACTACAGTGGACGGTAAGATCCGTAGAGGGACCCAAAACCGTCCAAATCTTGCGTCTCGCCACGTGTCGTTAGTCGCACGCAATAAGACATACTCTCGTCTGGCTGGAGTAGTAGATAGTCGAGGAACAAGTATTCCACACTTGGTCGATCTCGCCGTCGGAGGCTGTCCACCGTTGTTAGTCCTGCGTCGTCGTTCTCTGGCTAGTATTGAACAAGGTATGAACCCTAGGGTTCTGTCTTCTCAAAAATCCGGTGAGATTAATTTGTTCGATCTGGCTTTGAATTCAGAGTTGAATTTGTTCCCCGCTTTTTGGAGTTGAGGATTTATGATAGTAATCAGAGTAGACTGAGATATGAATTTTCATCAGATACAAGATGGAATAGAGATCAACCATATAGTTTTTTTTTATTAGTAAGGGACATGTAAGGTTTCTTATATTCAGATTTTAACTTGATGGCGCTAGGAGAGTTGGAATCCCTATAGATTCTATCAAATCATCTATACTAATAAGGGACATGTAAGATTTGTTTCAGATTTTAACTTGATGGCACAGGGAGAAGCACTGTAAATTCAATCAAAATTGTGTACTGTAACCACCTTCATTGGGTCTGAGTCTATAAAGGGGAAAATGTTTAATCAGAAAGCACCTTAACCTTGCTGCCGCCTTCAGGACATAATTTTTGGATCATATATTGCACTAAATTGGTTGGGGAAAATGAAGTTGTATAGCCAGTTCTTGCAAGGTTGTGCTCTTAGATTTCTGTAGAGAGCAACTTCATGTCCCAACCTTAGGCTACAGAACTTGGTGTGAGGGGATTTGAGAACCTAGAGGAGGGTTCTGTGCATTTGTATGAAATCTACAACTACAATGTTGCACTGTTCATAGCTTATGAACATTACAGCTTTCTGCAACTTTTATAGCCATATTGATATTGATTATTGATTTTATGTGACAAATTGATAATATTTTCTCATATTTTTCTTAACTTGATAAAAAGCTTGTGCTGTATTAAACTTGAGAAATTAGTACATGTGGAGATCACTAACTCTGGAGGACAAAATTTTGCTCAATTGTGGAGTGCATGCCTATTTTTTACTATTGTTTGGTGCTCATCCAAGATACACCCATGTCTGTTTTCATCAGGTTAACAAGCTGGCTTGTACACAAAAATGAGCAAATCATACGCAGATGAGAAGATTCTCAGCTACAATGATGTTGTGCTTAGGCGTTCAGATCTAGACATCCTTAGTGGTCCATATTTTCTTAATGATCGAATTATTGAATTTTATTTCAGTTATCTTTCTTCATGCTATCCTTCTCAGGATATCCTGCTGGTTCCACCATCCATTGCGTTCTGGATAATGAAATGCCCAGTCATTGAGGCTCTGAAAGATTTCTTAGAGCCCCTTCATTTGACCGATAAGACACTAGTTATATTTCCTATCAACGATAATGACGATGTTAGCCAAGCCGAAGGAGGATCCCATTGGAGCTTGCTGGCATATTACAGAAATGCTAATCTGTTTGTTCACCATGATAGCACAAGCAGCATGAATAAAGAACCTGCTGAGCAGCTATATAAAGCTGTTGTGGGATATATAGGACTCTCCAATTCTGCATGTGAGGCCAAATTTCTAGAATGTCCTGATTCACCCAAGCAAGTGAATGGCTATGATTGTGGCTTATATGTCACAGCCATAGCGAGAGTGATATGTAGTTGGCATGTAAATAATGAAAATACTGAGAGAAATAGTCTCTGGTTTTCTGCTGTGAAGGAGCAGGTCACTCCTTCTTTTGTTGCTGGAATGCGGAGTGAGATCTTGGCGCTGATCAAAGATATAATGGCGAGACAGTGAAAGCTGAATAAGAATTGATTGTGCTCGTGCTCAATCTTTTTCAATTCCAGCCTGGGTTTACTCTATGATTTAGGATGTGAGGGAAATATTTGGATCTCGTTTTTAGATGTGTAGCTGATATTATTTGATTGTAATATTCCAATCTTTTTGTTGAAATTATGATTATTATTTGCTTTAATTGCCAATAGATAAAATTTTAATCAAATAAATAGTTATTATTTTATTATTAATAAATATTAAATGGATATTTAATCAACTTAATTATCTTGAGTTGGGTGCTTAAACCAAGCTTTAGGAGAGAGGTGCTGTGCTGATGCTAGTATCCAAGACACTTCTTTGTATCTGCTGCCTTAAAAAAATTTTAAATACACTCGTAATAGCTTCTCATCTAATAAAACAGGTTTTGCTGCAGTATACTGTTTGAGAATGGATCCTGAGAAATGAGCAAAAATAGTTGAGATTTACTGCACGCTCGACACGGATACGTGTAGAACAACTGTTGGAAAATGGGAAAAGTTCATATGGACTTCTAGAAGTTTTTGTTTGAAAAATTGCTTCTCATCTATTAAACCTTGACGAAATTCGAAGTCGTTACGCGGATTTTGAATATGCATGTGAATGATGTTACCTTCTATGACTAACCTCTTTACGAAAAATTCCATTTAACTAACCATTCTGTGGTTGTCACACTAAAAAAGTTATGTAACATTAGGTTACCATTTAACTAACCATTCTGTTTAAAATAGTATTATAATATTAAATATAATAAAAATCTATAATTAAATCTCACCCATTAAAACATTATACATTATACAGTAGTTGAAATGGAGAGGAAGTGGAGAAAAGAGTTAGTAGAGAACTCCTCTCCCATTTTGAACTAGCAAAGAGAAGATATAATCATGCTTGTAACAACATAAACACAAGTTAGAGTAGGTCTAGTGGTGTGAGACCCCACTAGATCTCTCTGAGTCTCAAATTTGAATCCCAGAAGAGACACTTATCTTAGGAAGAGTAGCCATGAACCCCGAATCGGATACCAGATGATAATATAAAAAAAGAAATATCTAAAGCTTGAATTTTGGTAAATAAATAACAACTGTTCCAAGGAAGACCCCCTCAAAATATAAAGAAACTTGTATACGGCCAATCTATTTTTCTAACTCAATTCTCTATTGAAGAATGTAAAAATGTAAGCCCTACATATCTAGGAAAATGAATTGAAAATTGAAAAAACCATGCCACACACGGCCACATGCATACTGTATATGAGTATCGTGAATCCTGCATCATATTGTATAAACATCAGAAATAAAAAGTTAAAAAAGGTTCTTAGCAAAAAAAAACGGTATATTAGACAATCACACAGATACATATACACCGTACTTGTTTTTCTTAGGGGGAAGAGTAGTTACAAAATTAATAATATAGCAAAGCATTTGTATAAAAAAAAAATATAGCAAAGCATAAAGGAGATGAAATAACAGCAATTCCAGAGAAATAAAACGTGGAGAGTATTAAATACGGCAACAAAGAGTTAAAGGGGGAAGAAAATGGGGTTAGCACAAAGAGAAACTTCCTTGAGGACAGACCAAATGGAGAATAACAGTAGAAATGTGGAACACGATCATAACATGAAATTTCAAGGTGTACAGATATTCAGTTAATTGCTGCTGACCTCTTCAGGAGATTATCTATGCCATACTTGTGTCCACCGGATAACTCCCGAGCACTCGCAGGAATGTAGCAAACTCCTGTTAAGTTTGTATTGATTTAAAGTGTATCCATTCACAAATAAACCTTTTATTTATGCGTCAAGATTAAAGCAATAGTGTACCTTTAGATGCCTTAGGGCATTTTGTGCATTCTGATCAGCCATTGATGCTTCAAAATCCACATAGAAAAGATAATCAAAGTACCTGAATAACACACATGATTAATCAGCACAATACTCCTTACTAGCATGATATTTTAGCAGATATAATGCTACAAATGATTAATCTGGTCAGGTTAAAAGATGAACATATTGGTGCTAGCGTCGGATGATGCTCGTAAAGGTTGGTTCCTCAATGGCCGACTTTCTATCTGTATAGAAACAAACCCAAAACACAATTAAAATTGTCTAAAGCATACATACATGTACATTACATACATACAACAGCTGGCATAAAAAGGGCAGGATACCTTAGTGAGGTTGATTTGTCGCAGAGCAAAAACAGCAAGCGCCTTGAAAAGTACCCCAGGACCCTCCTCTAAAGAAAAAACTATGCTTGTCTGGTAACAACATACCACAATCAACAGTAATATTTAGTACAGCATCTGATGAACTCAATGCAGTAATATCAACTTCTGCTTCCATCCAAGCATACCTTAAATAGCCTATCTGTGCCTGGAATAATAGGTTCTCGTGCTAACATTAAAAATCGAGTGATATTATCACTATCATCCTGCCAAAGCAGATCCATTAATGACCATATCCACCTTGAACATGAAATTTAAATAGTACTAAGAATTAAAGATTGAAAGCCTTGGATCCAAACCTGAATATCTTGAGCAAGTATATTCAAGTCATAGATCTCAGCAGCAACAGAACTAGCAACTGCTCCTGCATCTTGTAGTTTGTGGACCGCAACATGCTATAATTTGTAATATATTAGGGCAGGTGATATTGATTAACAAGTTGATAGTATCATCAAAAATAGAATTTCAGTCCTTTTATCAAAATGAAAAGTCTAATTTTCAGAATACAACAGAACTTGGGATAACATGACAAGGTAGGCAGCAGCATCCTAGGATGGCCCACTTAGAATCAAGAATAACTATTCCAAAGCTGTCAAATCCGTAAGTGATCATAAATATGATGGTTGATAATATAACCTACCCAGAAAAAGTGGGTACAATAACAACAACGCCATGATTATTGTACCCCAAAAACATCAGTTGTTAATATTGGTCAGCAGAAACATCTGAAATGATTCAAAAAACTACTTTCCACTAAATCTAGGCTTACCTTTGCAGCACCAGCTGTGTCATCTACTTCTTCTCTGACCAATCCCAAACTTGTCAATGTGTCCTCACACTGAGCGAGAGCCTGAAAAATGGTTGTCTGATGAGTTTGGGATAGGAAGTAACAAAAGTTAAGCTAAAAAATGTTAGAGGCACACCTGTGGATGACTAAGTACCCGCTTCAAATCCTCAAGTTTAACACCATGATTGGCCAACAGACAATGGCGGACTGCATATTTTACTTCACCCACAATATGCAACCTGTGTCGAAGTAATAGGTCATAATTTCTGTGAATGCTCCCTCCTAAAGAATTCTCAATCGGTAATACTGCTCTGTCCACAAGCCACCTTTCAACAGCCTGTAAAGGGGAATCAGAGAGAGAGAGAGTGAACAGTTAAAAAGGACCCCCTTGGAAATCATATACATAAATAGATAAGCAAAAAATAATAAGAAACTATCAACTAATTTTCATGACTTTCTTTCAATAAATAGAGCCATTACACAGTTAAGCCATTGAAGCATGAAAGTATAATAGATTAAAGGCACAGCATAGGGTTTTCAACAATCCCACAAGCATAACATCCTATTACAAACTCAGCTCACTCTTTTGCGATCATTGAGACCCTACTATGGTGAGGTGCACATATGTTACACTTCCATGACTTGTAAAACTCTTCAGCAAAGTTCGACCAAAAAAAAAATTCTCCAACAAAGAAAAGAAGTAATGACAGATTTCTCTCCCAGAGTTACTACTTCTCATGACTTTGTTTCAATGAATAAACCGTTACAAATAATTAAGCTACTAATGGTATCAAAGTATAACAGATTATAGGCACTGTATATGGTTTAAAATAATCCTACAGGCGTAAAATCCTATAATAGGCTCAGCTCAAATGCTTTGCGATCCTTGAAACCCTACTGTGGTGGGTACATATCTTCCACTCTCATCACTTCTAACATTCTTCAGTAAAGTTCGACCAAAAATAAAATTCTTCAGTAACCAAACTACATAATGGCCGTCAGTCAGTTACTATTACTAGGTTCTCTTCCACAATCTGTGGGCACAATAGGAATCACATAGCCTTGTGCATGTGACCTTCGATTACAGGTCTGGCTGCATATCCTTGTGAGACACTAGAACAAAAGGCAATGATGCATGTCAGTAAGTAGAATGATGAAGATATATTGCTAATTCTGGACAATATTGGAGGATAACACATAGAAGCCACGAAACTAATACCACTGATAACATCACTAAGACTTAAGGGTGAATAAGTTTTGATCAAATCGCACGGACAATGTTAAAATATATAGGTAGTTAGCCTATTAGTTGTTAGTTAGTTAGGACCCTCATCTATAAATAGGGGATCTTAGCTAATGAGATTAGTTAGTGAGTGTTGGGCATTAGGCCCTCACTATTAATCTTTATAAGAGCATTATGTTCTCTATCAATAATATACAATTGATTCTTCATCTTCATTCTTTCTCCTTATTATCTTCTATCATCTCTAATTATACATTATTTTACAGACAATATGACGACAGGGGGCAAACGGTTAAAATTTTACTTCAAATGCGGTGTCAAATTCGTCACAAGACACTGCCTCACAATTTGGGTAGGCCTTCTGTGCGGCTGACTCGCTGTAAGCGCCTCGAACTCCCTGAAATTGTAAGTGTAGGAATAAAAAATAAAAAATATTACCAACGAAATAGAACTTTAGATGGATGGAAGCAGATGCAAGAAAAAGTTACAAACGCGTATTTCTCCGGTGTAGTTATGCTATCACCTGGTATGCCACACGAAGGCGAGATCCATTAGAAACTGAACCAGAGAACTGAGCAGAAGACAATGGCCCTGAAACAAATCACAAAATCCGAAAATGTATCACAAGTTCACAACCCCAAATCGAATTTCCCACAGACAAAAAAGAGAGGTGGTGGGAAGAGGTAATGATGAAAATTCATACGCGGAAGGGCGAGCATGTCTTTGGAGATGACGTCGCTTGGGAAGTCATCATCACTTGGTAAATCTAAAGCTTGGGGGTTCTTGCTGAGTTCGTTCTCTCCCTGAAGTAAAACGCGAATGGAAAGGCTCCGGCAGCGTTTCGGATGAGAATCATACGGTTTGAAGGTGGTTATCGACGGGATTTTGGACCGCGAAGATTGGTGTCGAGCATGATAGGAGAAATGGGAATAATCGTGATGCAGCCATCGAGGCCGCCATTGGAGCCAACAGCTTCGGCCCTTTCTGTGTTCTAAGTTCTAACTCAACAGAGTACCGGAACGGTGATTTCGAGCATGTTTTTTTTCGCGGGGCATGGGACCAATTAATGGCCTGTTTTGCGCGTTTGAGATTTTTTTTTAAGCTTCACAAGACTAAATCATAAAATCCTTGATGGCAACCAAAAAAAAAAGAAGAAAAGAAGAAAAGACTAGCTCATAAAATCTCTTTCAAAGTTTCATGTAGTTTCAAGGACCTTCATCCTTTTTTCACCAAGATATATATATAGGGAAAATATCATTTAGGTTCTTAAGACAAGAAAAAATATAGAAAAGGTCCTTAGAGGTCTCAATGATATAGATTTCGAATGTGAATTTATCTTATTGACATAAATGGGTTTGTCAGTGGCCACTCTATAACATGTCAATATAGTCACATACACTTATTAACAGAAGATAATTTAGTTAACATACATGAGCTTATCAATGGCCACTATATGACTTTTTAATATAGTGACATACACTTGTCAACTAGAGTTGGTTTAGTAAATATAGATGAGTTTGTCAATTGTCACTCTACAGTTTATTAATATAGTCACATACACTTGCCAATGAGAGTTAATTTAGTTGATACATATGATCCTGTCAATGGTCATTCTATGACTTATCAATACAATCATATACACTTGTCAATTTGATAAGTTCACATTTAAAATCTATATCACTGAACTTCGTATAAACTTTTTTTATAGAGAAATCTACACTGAGATTTTTTAATATTTTTTCTGGTCATTGTGACATGAGTGAGATTTTGCCAAAATATAAGCTAAGGTAAACTTTGACAAAAATGTATGTCTTTTTTGTCAATTTTTTTTTTAAAAATGTACTCCATCCATACTTATAAGGTACTAATAATTGAATTGTCTTATTAAAAAACAATTAAAATTAGTTAAACAGACAGTAAGAAGAAAAGACAAGGGATGGTATATGAGAAAAAATAATAAAAGGGAGTACATTAATTCAAAAATAGAATGAATAAAAATATATTTTATTATTCAAACAAACTCAAAGTGTGTCTGATAAAAAATGGACGAGTGAATTCAAAAATCAGGATTTTATAATAGAGGTTACTCAAATCCTACCATCAAAGGGCAAAGGTCTAATGCATTTAAAGTTGAGCCATTTTGTGCTTGTTAATGTAGTTTTTTCTTCTTCTTTTTTTGAGTAAAATATCAAATGATATTAAAGAAAGTAAAAATGTTCACCACGATCCAAAGCAAATATTACAGGCAATGGAGTTAAAGAAGGTAATTCGAGATTGAAATAAAGTACAGTGGTGATAAAGTAAAATTCTTGAGTAAAACTAAAATCTTCTGTCAAGGCTATGGTATTGATAGAAGCCTGAGGTTTAGAAATCAACATAAACGCCTTGTTGACACACGTGGTCACTAGATTTTGCTTCGCCATGGTTTCTTGCCAATTTGAGTTAAAGATCCGCAACAATGCCGCTTTGAGACAATGAACATGAAAGGGGGTTCCTGGAATTCTAGAGTTGTGCCAAATGAAATTGATAAATGTTCCCCCCTGATAACACAAATGTAGTGTAGCATCCTTCATTTTCTTATTTGATCCAACCACTCATCAAGAAATTTAATGCACATTTGAGTTCTGGATTTTATTATGCAGTGGTGATAAAGTAAAATTCTTGAGTAAAACTAAAACTGTCAAGGCTATGGTTTAAGCCTGAGGTTTGAAATCAACATAAAATAATGATTTTTTCATGGTTTCTTGCCAATTTTTATCAAAATATGAACATGAAAGTTTGCCAAAAAATGATAAAGCCATTAATCCATCCAACCACTCATCAAGAAATTTACAAACAAGATGAATAAGCATTTATCAAAATATTGTTAGCCATTAATCCAACATACACCAAAAAGAAGTAAAGTAGTAGCTTAAACTTTTTTGAAGTCTTTTCTGATAGACTCACACAAGAATTATCACTTAAAAAATGTTGGTAATCATCAATTCAACCTATTTCAAATGCTTTTATGTGCTCTGGGGTGTTGTAACATCCTAATTTTAATTTTAGGATTTAATTATAATTATGAAGTAATTATATATGATAAATGTATTTATTATATAATTTTTGGAAGAAAAAAAGACAGAAAAGAAAGAAATCTGAGGAAAAAAAAAACAGTAAAAAAAAAAAAATTGCTGCAATCTGCAGCGCGATGGGTCAAATGGGATGGGGCAAATGCCCCATACCCATTTAATTGATATAGACTTGTGATTCATACCATTCCCCTCCCCTTTCTATTTAATCAAACCATCCCCACACTTGACACATACACACACGGTTCGGTTCCAGCAGAGGGGAGTGACGAGAGGTGAGTGTGAGGAGAGAAGTAGAGAAGAGGTGGTGGTCATTTTAAGGTATTTCTTTTATTTTATAATACTATTTAGGTAGCTAAACTAACTTATTTTTAATAAACTTTCTTCATGAAAGTTATTCTATATATTTTTCTCTTTCTAATGAAGTTAATATTATGTTGGTTAGTGAAAATTTTGGGGTTGAGATTTTGGGAAAGTTTTGAGTTTTGACAATAGAAGACTATATATTTATAGTGGATAATCAATAATAAATTTTAATCCGTTTAGATTTATTGTTTGGTTGTTCTAGAAATTTAAAATGAATTTTTCTGTTTATGAAGTTTAGGTTTTATGTCTTATAAAATGTTTTTACCGATTAAATGTTATGAAAATGATTTATTAAGGGTTAGGGTGATATTATTGGAATTTACTCAATTTAGTTTTTATATATGAAGGACAAAACTGTAATTTCTGGATTTTTGGGGCCAAACTGCAATTTCTGGAATTTTGGGGAAACTACAATTTCTGGAATTTTGGGGTAAAACTGTAATTTCTGGAATTTTTGTGGCAAAACTGTAATTTCTGGAATTTTGGGACTAAAACGTCATTTTCAGTTGTTGTTATAATAATATATTATTATAATTTTTATTTTAAGTTATAGGAAATTATAAGTTATAATTGTGATGATGTAGAGCGCTTATTGTGGCCAAGAATCGTAGAGGTGGTGCTTTTAAGCTAGAGTTAAGCTTGGAATTGAGGTAACCGGGGTTAATTTATTTTATACGCTTGTTTTGGGTTGTAAGGTGGTTTTCTAGTCTTATTTTTAGATATATATTACTTGTATGTGCTTTGAAAAATTGTTTATGTTTGAATATAAAATTATTTCAGTGAAGTAGTGTATTTTCCAATCTGTGTATTTAAGTTAATATTATTATTGGGATTGTTAGTGTGGTGATGGTTATAATGTTTGTTGTGAGATGATGTGTATAGAATAATTTAATAAAATGTTGTTGAAAATTTTATTATTATATTATTTCTTACATTTGTGAGATATGTTGGGTTGTGTGGAAGAGATTAAGGGTGAAATTGCGCCCATCGGCTCTCTCATTCTTAGCCCAGAATTTGAGTTGAGTGTTTTGGGCGGACACCTTCCTGTTACGATATATTGGTGGTGACATGGGAGAGGACAGTATTCTTGAAGTGACTAGCTAGCCTTGGCCGGGTATACTAGTACTAATAGGTTGTACCACGTCCAGATGCTAAAAGGAGGAGCAGGATGGATGAGTGAGGATGATTTTAAATATTGTTAATCATCATGTATTATTTAATTACTATTGATATTTTAATTATGTTAATAAAACTACTTCTCTGACTTGCAATCTTTTCCTACATATTTGATAAATTAATTTCGATTTACGAGGACTTTATGTCTCACCCCATTATTATTAAATTTTTCAAAAGAAAGACCTCTAACCTTGTTATAGGACAAGGAGAAGCGGAGGAGCGTAGACGTTGTGAAATTTGTAAGCCTCTTTTTAGTATTAGTATTGTATTGATTTTTATATTGCCACCCTAGGGCCCTCATATTTTGGAATACTACATCAACTATTTTTGGATGATTGTTTATTTTCCGAAAGCCTTATTTTATATACTATCATATTATAGTGGATTCACAATCATATATTGTGCAAAAATTGTTTTGTGTAGACCCTTTGTTGTGGGGTTAACGTTGTAAGACTCGTGGGCTATATATTTTCCTGTTTGATAATTGTGCTCAGAGTTACGACTTCTTGTGGTGGGTTTGTGGGTAAAATTTGTACCCTGGACCCAAGGTGTGTTGTCCTGGAAAGAAAAGCGGTTTTTCATAATTACCTATTAATCCTTGTAATACCCGGATAATTATTTATCTGGAATATTATATTTCAATAGATAATACCTATTGAAAATAGGTGAACATGTGGTTTCAAATAATAAGTAATAATTATCTTATTTTTAAGGTAATTACTATGGAAATTAAGAGAGATAAAGAGCTAAAATGTAAAATGTTTTTTGAGCATTAAATGGCCTAAAAATATTATGATAAATCCCAAGAGGCAATTAAATATTTGTTAAAAATTAGAAAGTATGTTGTCTCTAATTTTAGGAATTTTTGGGATAATTTCCCTTGAAAAATAATGAGGCAAAAATTAAGTATTATTTTGGGATCATAAGTGACCCCATGATTTTTAATATTTTACATGGGATATAAAATACCAATGTAAGTAAAATAGTTGTGAGATAATGATTTATCCTAATTAAGAAAATTATCAAAAATTAGTAAGTGGCTAATCTGGTAATTAATGGGATAATTAAGGTATAAAGTAAATGAATTAAAAATAATTTAAATAATTATTTTTAATTGGAGAAATTCGAAATTATTAAATAAATAAAAAAAAAAATAAAAAATTAATAAAATATTTTATGCTTAGAAAAATAAATAAAAAATAAAAGAAAAAATAAATAAATGTGAAGGTATTTTGAATAAAATAATAATATAATGCGGTGAGTCGCTTTATGGGTAGGCCAGGGAAAAGTTAGAAATAAATTCTACGGTGTAAACCGTAGGTAAAAGTCTTTTCGATCGATCAAATTAAGAACAAGTGAATTTTTACACGAAGAAAGAATTTACTAGGCGTTGTTTATGGCAAAAAAACCACGATTTCAAATAAGACGAAAAGTTGATCGGATAGAGTAGAGTCGGATAGGCAAAGTGAGAACCTATAGAAACAATTGCGTCTTTTTAAACACGAGATTAAGTTAGGCAACAATTTGGACGTTTTACGATTCGGTGAATTGTTGTCCGAAGTTGGTTCTATCGGAAGCGATTTCCGTAACCTGACGCGTTTGTTCGAATATCTTCCGACGCATCGGAAAATACCTGGATATGATCAAAAAGAGGATCAAAATATGATAATATGAAAGAGGATGAAAAGACCTTCAAAGTTACACGCTCACATTTTTGAGTTTACGCAAAATCGCGAAACGGACACCGTCGGGTAGCTTTATCGACGGGGAGGCCATAAAGCAAGAGCCATCATGGATGACAACTCATCCATTGACTTTGGGCTCTTAGATTTCGATCTTGACCATGGATGGCCAAGAGTGTTTTGTCCTCAAAATGCGATCCTACGGTCCATATTCGTCAAGACCGAAGTTCGAATTATTTACCGTTCGCCATCCGTCTCTTCTATAAATACCAAGCTCCTCTTCTTCATTTCTCACACCATAAATCTGCCTCTTAGAGAGAAGTTAGAGAGAGAAGCTGCGGAGAAAGAAAGTGCGGGTAAGTTCTTCGGTCCCGGTCTTTAGGTTCGGTAGTTCTTTCGGTAGATATAGTAGGAATCTTTAGATTTATCTTTAATTTTTCAAGATAGTCTAGATATCATATTTAGGGGTAAATATGATATATATTTCGAAAATATGATGAGGGAAAAGATGTCAAAATTCTAGAGAGATAGAGCGAAAAGCAGCGAAGCTCGGCGAAATTCCGCCGATTAGGGGTTCGGGGGCAAAATGGTAATTTTTCACCTAAAATGCCTGTTATGCTGCCAAATGTTGTTAAATATTATCCTTATAGGATATCGAGAGCTAATCGAGCCGATTTGTTGTGCCGTTGTCATCACCGCTATTTTTCATTGTCGGAAATTTCACGTTTTTCCGTAAAAGTTCCGTTGTACCGCCAAAAAGGTACGTTCGCGTCTCGTAACACTAACTACGATGGTTATTGTATGATTATATATGTTTGTTGTGTTCTGTTTGTTGTTGTAGCATACGTGGTTATGTTATATACACGGTTATGTCACATACGTGGTTATGTCACATACGAGGTTATTATTGTTGTATCACGTGGTTATGTTACATACGTGGTTATTATATATCTTACATACGTGGTTATGTATTTTTAATCATACATCATTTGTTATGGACTGTTGTATTGATTGTTGCATCGTGTATATGTAGTCGTATTTAAGCATGAGGTTAAGATTCACGAGATCCAAATTGCAATTGGATCTCGCTCTTATCATAGCGTCGGGTTCGGGAGAACCGAGGACCGAGGAGAAAGGCGAGCGAAAGCGGCGTACGAGTCCCGATCGAAGACTTTCTTCGGGTGTTATTTATTTTGAAAACTCTCGGTCAATGTACCGTTTCGTAAATCGCCGGACTTACGGCAATTTGATTAAATGTATCGTTACTCAATTGCTCCGATGCTCTACTCGATGAAAACAAAAATTATACCGCTTTTGAAAATGGGATGTTACATTTTTGGTATCGAAGCTGGTTAAGTTAACCATGATCGGGGTTCTCACGGTGTGATCTCGTGACGAAGCATTGATATGACATGGCCAATGAGGAGATGGTTAAAGTGATGCGGTGCGTAAAACTAGCGGGCGAGGTATCTTTTGTCGTCACGGCGTGGTTGCGCTCCGGAGACATTTTTGGTATCTATGTCCTGGCATAGATCGACTTAGTTATTCCAAAAACCTTTTGGTCGGTGGCCATGTGGAGAGTAGGTGAGGCTCCCATGATAGACACTTATCGGCCAAATTGGTTGAGTAACGGAGTTATGTTCAAATCACGCCTTTTAAAGAGCGTGTTTTGAAAATGAGTGCGATATAGCCCTAAGTCGGTGTACCGGCCCTGGGACCGGTATACCATTCTAAACCGTGTACCATCCTCGTCGATGCATCATTCTAACCCCCGAATCGTAAATCCATCGTCCATATTCATATTTGATATCGACCACGATAATTCCGATAACTCGATATCGGTCTCGGTAATTTTGATAACTCGATAATTCGATAAATCGTCGATAATCGTCGTTTGATAACTCGATAATCGCCGGTTGTACGGACGGTAATTCCATCTTAGCCCGAGCTTATATGTGGAGCTAGGCCACGCCGGATGAAACTCCGAGACCAACAAGGATAAGTACATGCAGTATTTGACTCATGTAGAGGAACTCTCAATACGAAATTCCGTACCCGAGTAGACCGAATCAACGAAATTCTAAAATAGAACGAGTGTCCGATCGTTTGTAGAATTAGTGTGATAAAGTCTGTGATAGACTAATCATTGTCTTTTTAATCTAACGTTTTGTCCAAGGTACTATCTCTCTTAGAAGGGAATCTTCTTTAGACTTTGTATGATGCGGGCATTAGCATTCGTCTAAAATACATGATTATGCAAAACGTTAAATTTTGTTTTAATGGACGAGAAGTCCTGTGTTTTTAAATGGATGAGAAATCCTTTATTTTCAAACGGACGAGAAGTCCTGTGTTTTTAAAATGGATGAGGAATCCTTTGTTTTCAAATGGATAAATGGATGAGGAATCCCGTGTTTTAATGGATGAGAAGTGTTTTTTAAATGAGTGAGAAATTTACGTGTTTTATTAGACGCGAAGTCCCGAGTTTTAAAACTATACCGAGTACGGGGTAACGAAATCGTGAAGATATATGTTTAGTAAGGAACCCCTAGAAATGCGTGTCTATAAATTTCCGTGTGATAAGTAGTTATCTTACTTGCCACGAAAATTTTAGTTTCCGATGCTTATCTCTTAGTTACTACAACCGGACCGCGATCGTGTCATCGAGTAGGAGGTATCTTGTGTTGTCATGGTGTATGGGCGCCATGGAAACATTTAAGGTATCTTGTGTTACCATGGTGTATGGGCGCCATGGAGACATTTTGATATCGGTATTGACCGCGGTATATGGGTGCCACGGGAAATACTATATATCAAAGTAAAATGACAAGATCTTGACGGTCAAACCCGAGCGAATTCTCGATCATCAAGCGGAGCGGCCAACATATAGAGAAAAATTTCGGAGTGTCTAAGTCCGAAGGTTAGATAATACAAAGTTTAAATGGGTATAGAGCAAATTTCGAGGGCGAAATTTTGTTTAACGGGGAGAAATGTAATACCAGGATAATTATTTATCCGGAATATTATATTTCGATAGATAATACCTATTGAAAATAGGTGAACATGTGGTTTCAAATAATAAGTAATAATTATCTTATTTTCTAAGGTAATTACTATGGAAATTAGGAGAGATAAAGAGCTAAAAGCTAAAATGTATTTTTGAGCATTAAATGGCCTAAAAATATTATGATAAATCCCAAGAGGCAATTAAATATTTGTTAAAAATTAGAAAGTATGTTGTCTCTAATTTTAGGAATTTTTGGGATAATTTCCCTTGAAAAATAATGAGGCAAAAATTAAGTATTATTTTGGGATCATAAGTGACCCCATGATTTTTAATATTTTACATGGGATATAAAATACCAATGTAAGTAAAATAGTTGTGAGATAATGATTTATCCTAATTAAGAAAATTATCAAAAATTAGTAAGTGGCTAATCTGGTAATTAATGGGATAATTAAGGTATAAAGTAAATGAATTAAAAATAATTTAAATAATTATTTTTAATTGGAGAAATTCGAAATTATTAAATAAATAAAAAAAAAAATATTAATAAAATATTTTATGCTTAGAAAAATAAATAAAAAATAAAAAAAAAATAAATAAATGTGAAGGCATTTTGAATAAAATAATAATATAATGCGGTGAGTCGCTTACATATAGGAGAGGGAAAGGTTAGAAATAAATTCTAGGGTAAAAAGGTAAAAGTCTTTTCAGACTGATCAAATTAAGAACAAGTGAATTTTTACACGAAGAAAGAATTTACTAGGCGTTGTTTCCGCAACCGAAAACCCCGATTTCAAATAAGACGAAAAGTTGATCAGATAGAGTAGAGTCGGATAGGCAAAGTGAGAACCTATAGAAACAATTGCGTCTTTTTAAACACGAGATTAAGTTAGGCAACAACCGGACGTTTTACGATTCAACGAATTGTTGTCCGTTGAAGTTGGTTCTATCGGAAGCGATTTCCGTAACGGACGCGTTTGTCCGAATATCTTCCGACGCACCGGAGAATACCTGGATATGATCAAAAAGAGGATCCAAATTGATAATATGAAAGAGGATGAAAAGACCTTCAAAGTTACACGCCACATTTTTGAGTTTCGCAAAATCGCGCGAAACGGACACCGATCGGGTAGCTTTATCGGATAGGAGGCCATAAAGCAAGAGCCATCATGGATGACAACTCATCCATTGACTTTTGGGCTCTTAGATTTCGATCTTGACCATGGATGGCCAAGAGTGTTTTGTCCTCAAAATGCGATCCTACGGTCCATATTCGTCAAGACCGAAGTTCGAATTATTTACCGTTCGACATCCGTCTCTTCTATAAATACCAAGCTCCTCTTCTTCATTTCTCACACCATAAATCTGCCTCTTAGAGAGAAGTTAGAGAGAGAAGCTCGGAGAAAGTACGAGCAAAGTCTCGGGTAAGTTCTTCGGTCCCCGGTCTTTAGTTTCGGTAGTTCTTTCGGTAGATATAGTAGGAATGCTAGATTTATCTTTAATTTTTCAAGATAGTCTAGATATCATATTTAGGGGTAAATATGATATATATTTCGAAAATATGATGAGGGAAAAGATCTGTCAAAATTCTAGAGAGATAGAGCGAAAACAATAAGCTCTGGCGAAATTCCGCCCGATTAGGGGTAGTAAGGGCAAAATGGTCTTTTGCACCTAAAATGCCTGTAATGCTGCTAAATGTTGTTAAATATTATCCTTATAGGATATCTCGAGCTAATCGAGCATTTGTTGTGCCGCCGTCACCATTGTTTTTCCATTTGTCAAATTTCACGTTTTTCCGTAAAAGTTCCGTTGTACCGCCAAAAAGGTACGTTCGCATATTGTAACACTAACTCTGATGGTTATTGTATGATTATATATGTTTGTTGTGTTCTGTTTGTTGTTGTAGCATACGTGGTTATGTTATATACACGGTTATGTCACATACGTGGTTATGTCACATACGAGGTTATTATTTGTATCATACGTGGTTATGTTCATACGTGGTTATTATATATCTTACATACGTGGTTATGTATTTTTAATCATACATCTCGTTATGGACCGTTGTATTGATTTCTTTGTTGTCGTGTATATGTAGTCGTATTTAAGAATGAGGTTAGTTACCGAGATCCAAATTGCAATTGGATCTCGCTCTTATCATAGCGTCGGGTTCGGAGAACCGAGGACCGAGGAGAAAGGCGAGCGGCGTACGAGTCCCGATCAAGACTTTCTTCGGGTGTTATTCATTTTGAAAACTCTCGGTCAATGTACCGTTTCGAATCGGCCGGACTTACGGCAATTTGAATAAATGTATCAGTTACTCAATTGCTCCGATGCTCTACTCTGATGAAAACAAAAATTATACTGCTTTCGAAAATGGGATGTTACAATCCTATTTTATGAAAACATTATGGTTAATTGTTATTTAGTGAGAAAGAGTCTTTTCAGGTGTAAAGTGGAACAATTTATATAACAAAGTTTATGAATATAAATCACAAATTTCCAACCACAAATTCTTTATCACAAGTTCTATATTAAAATTTCTATATCAAATTTCATATCATAAATTATATACCTAACATGACAAGCAAAATATTGATACATCGATAATCCTTATTACTCAAGACTACTCTTATAATAGCTTCTGGAGCCATAGCTAACAAATAATTCATCTATTTAACTGGATTACACATTATTCCAAAAATCATGAGGCGTCACCTGGTCAGGATTCCTAGCTTGCATGATTGAATTATGACTCTCCTCCTTTTGATGAAACCAAGGAGGTGTCATTGTCCCTTAAGCTGACCCTTAACCCAGTCAAAGGATAGTGGTGATGTCAAGGGCTATGAGAATGTCAAGGTCATCCATTATGTACCAAGTGGTGGCATGCCATACGTGGTATTTATACACAATAGCTCTCATCAACACTCTACATCCATCACCACTCCTCATCTATCCATATGCATCAATAACAAACAATCAACATGTATATATGAGATCCAAATCACGAGTATAGTTCCAAATGAGATTTATAAAAATAATATATCGTCTCAATAATCATTAAGATGATAATAATATTTCAACTCAATAACCCTAACAAAGGTGCATTATTTAAAATATATAATATCATAGTTTTTTGTCTCAATAACCATTTCAAAGTACTCATTGGTATACTAACACATGTACAATTGGGAAGTGGTCATGTCTCGCCAAAGCTAATTACTATCATACTGCTCCCAATCCAAGAGCTTAAACACATGCCAAGATCAATCTACCACGATCAATTTACTGATCATTAATAATTCTTCAAACTCTACATAATCAAAATTATAACTGATAATTTCATATAATTCAAAATATATAAATTTTAATAATAGTATATTATTATCATGAAATTACAGTTTGAGGTTTACATTTTAAAAATGAGTGTTTAGTCCTTCCAATTTCAAAAATGACAATTGTTTACAAATTTTAAAAATGACCTTTTAGACTTACGAGTTTCATAAATCATAGTTTAAACCTTCAAATTTCAATAATATCTCTATTAACCTAAATAAATTATTTGACCCATATCTAACTAGTAAAAAATCTTATAGGACATAAATCCTAAATTTTTTAAATAGAAAATTGGTTTAATCATTGGAAAGAAAAAATACATGGAATAACTTTTATGAAGAAAGTTTGTTAAAAAAAATTAATTTAATTATTTAAATAATCTTATAAAATAAATAATTACGTCTTCTTCTTCTCTGTCTTCTTCTTCTCTTTCTCACCTTCGCTCTTCTCACTCTCGTTCGCTCCAGTCCCAGACGCGTGTATATATAGACATGTAAGGCAGTGGGGGAACTATTATTTTTCCTCTTCCCTAAGTTGCTGCCACCAAAATATATTTATTTATTTTATCATGTTTTTAAGAAAAATTACATGTGGCACTCACAGAAATGTCCTGCATGCTTCTTACAATTATGCATTATTATGTTCCATTGATCAATCACTAGACCAGTTTCAATTCTTGCTTTGACTTAGAATTTGTTAATGTGGGTATTTCATTTTCCAATTGAAATTTTGATAATTTTGATCATAATACCAAATCTTATAATTTATTTCGGCCAAGAATGCTAAAAATAGAAAATAAGGTAGAATGTTTAACTATTTTCCTGAACATTTTAATTTTATTACCTTGTCTTCTCATGGATAACAAAACATCCACCTCCCTTATTTATCCGCGTTGCACTGGAATCTTCCAGTGTCTTCGCATCAAGGCTCGAGCACGAGGCTTCTTCACATGTATAATGGAGATTCTGATCTGGTTGATTCAGATCCTCCACATCTTTGTGGGTTTAGTGGCTTAGCACTAGCACGCGCACGCAGAGAGATATATATATATATATATATATAGACACACACGCAACATGAAGCGAATCAGTCTTCAAATTCCCCTCTCGATGCTCCTTATCGTATGTGTTTTAGTCATGTAAGGCCCATAATCAATATCGGCCCAACTAGGCCTATACTCGGTGGTCCAGACAAACAAATTTTGAAATCAACATTGCTCAACTGAAAAGAAAAGATCATATAAAAAAAAAAAAAACTGAAAAGAAAAGACAAAAAACGCCTCGTCTTTAGACTCAACTGGTAAAGGGGTCGGACACTCTCACCAAATTTTGGGGTTAGATCTGGAGTTGGTCGAGCGTTAGGGGAGACATCCTACCATGATTTTAGGTTAACGTCGGAGGGTAATAGACGAACTGCTCGCACAACATCTAAGATTATCTAGAAAGAAGGGAGATTTATTTTTTCACCGCTTGGATCGTGCGTGAATCCAACCCCTTTCCTAAAATTTTCATATAAAAAAAATACAAAAACCATTTCTTGGTCCCTAACAAAAAGATTAAAGATGTACGAATATATGTACACATACATGCATCATCTACTGGTTTAGAGTGTACTAGGCATTTGACTTCGACTCGTATGTAAGTGTAAATGATTAATGAAAAGACAGTGCGTTCATATTCTCGATATATATATATATCAACCAAAAGAAAAATAGCTTAGGATAAAGGACTCGTAAGCAGGAAGCGTCAAGAAGCAATAGACAAAATAATATTAGTAAATAATGGGAACGTTATGTAATGAGAGGCGGCCGAAGCAATGCTACGTGTGAAAGACGAGAATATAATGTGTGTGAAACATAGGAAATCAGAATAAAGATTTTGAAAACGAAATGACAAAGATGCGTGTGTAAGGTTTGTACGCGTCTCACTCCACTCTTGACATCAATTAATCCGAATTTCTCTTCTCACTTAATACTCTCAAAGTTTGTTGAGTATTTTCACGATCTTAAATATAAGATAGAATTAACTTCTTTTAAAATATTAAAAATGTTAAATAAGTTACTTAATCATATTATTATTGTGTATTCTTAAATTATATATCAGTTTATTAGTCAAACTAATTAGGTTGGAGAAAAAAAATTAGAAAAATATCCTGAAAGTGGCGGAACCAGAAATTTTTTTTAGCCCGAACCAAAAAATAAACATTTTGAACTACTCTTTTGGTTTCTTATTATAAGACTAACTAACAAAGTATATTTAATCCTTTTTATAAAAGATTGCTTTTTTTAAATAAAGATTAAATATTTTTACCATAATTAAAAAGGTAGTGAGTGAAAGTAATAATTAACAAAAAATAATTATTACTCTTTTTTTTTTTTTTTCGAAAGCAACTTTTTTTTTTTCGAGCAAAAAAAGAGTAATAAGTAATATGATATTAGAGTTTAGTATAATTAATACGGATAATATTGAAAATTACTTAAATTTTAGGACAAATTTAATGACTTTAACTGTTTTTATTGACTTGTGAGAATTTTTAGTTGCTTCCTTAAATAAGGACCAGAGGGAGTATTTACTAAATAAGATCAAATAACCTGAAAATACAAATAAATAATAACGATAATTATAAATCAAAACAATATGTAACATGATACTAACTTTTTGGTATCTCAAATAAGAATTTTACTTTCTTCTCACCGCCCAATAAATAATGAAACAAACATTATCTTTACAGAGAAGATAAAAAATTAGCTGGGGCCAAATTTGTGGCCAAATAAAATATCATATAATAAATACATATATATTCTCACAAATTTCATAAGATCAATCGGGGTCAGGTGGGGCCAAGGCCCCAGCTGGCCATCATTACGTTCCGCCATTGTATCCTGATATAATTTACTTAGTTTCATTAATTTCTCCAAAAATTAATTTTATCTTATATTTTAGACCGGACGTACTATATTTTATACAGGCAAGTGGACAATACACGCATGCTTAGGTACAAATCTTGAACTGTGCCGCAACTATAATGGTGGACAGGTGGGACCGATGACTTACATATATACCTTATTAATTAATTTATTTATTGGAATTCACAAATTAAATCACAATCATGTTGTAATGTTGTGGTGGGCTGGTAAATGCTATAGTGAGAGAGTGAATCTCTAGCTACTGGTGCGTGTAACTGATTGGATTTGCGGCACTAATCACGAACTTGTGTGGGTTAGGAAATCTTAATGATGAAAAACAGTTCCTCTTTTGTCTCCTTCCTTATTTGGTTGTTGAGATATGCAATCAATTTTCTTCCATAAAGTGTCATATTTATCTCTTATTCAAAAATATTTCAAGAACTAACGATCAACGTTTATGTTTCTTGAAACGACGATCGATATGATGGTGAGGAGGACCCCAGGGCTTTGCATTGATCACGTTGAAAAATTAGTTTGCCAGCTGAGAACCTGAAGTTGGTGGTGGCCGGTCGAAAAAAGGAGGGAATGAACCTGAAGTTCAGAGCCTGAAATAATAACGGATATAATAATCATATGACTCCGTTCCGTTTATAGGACGTTAACGCATTCATCGAGAATCGCACAACTACCGTTCCGTTTGCCCCGGCCGACACTCGAACCATGACGTGTCGCTCGGTGCGTGACCCAGCGTAACCTTTCATTCATCATCGTACCCACGTGACATATCATCCTACCCCATCTTCCATCTCAAGTAATTGCCTATCATGATTCATGAGTGAGCTCACCTGTATTATATTTGCTAGATTCCTTTATTTATTTTTTTACATATCCTGTTGTGCATGTGATGTAAACCCCATTACACGTTCTAATATTTACTATCTTCTTCGGCCAATCACAGAATCTTATCCTTAAACAAACAATGATATTTCCCACCAACGATATATTGCAGTTGATGCGCTAAAATATCGTTATTTATCTCCTGACAGGGGTGGGACTATGGGAAGGAACACGGCAAGAATTATTGACACTGGAGGTAGAAGTGGGGGCCACTGTTTGGCCACTAAAATGGGCCAGGCTCCAGCTAAGAAATAAATAGATAGAAATTTTATTACTACCTCCCCTCTTAAATATGAAACATATTTTATAGTGTAATTTATACTTATAAACTACGTTCTATATTTTGAATTAGATAGGGTTGACTTTTTTAGAAAAGTTAGGAAACTAATTAAATTACTTAAAAAATATTTTTTTCAAACTATTTTATCTTACTTATAAATTGATATATAATTTAAAAATCATAACATATGATTAAATAATTTATTAAACTTCTTTAATTTTTTTAAAAAAAATCAAATTTTTCTTATATTTAATACACTTTGCTCTAGTAATACTAATAGTAGTAGTAGTAGTAGAAGCTACCAGTAGCATGCATCGATTCGACATATTACTGCTCATTTGTTCTTTCCTCGGAAACTGAAATATTCGTCTTCATCTTCAGCCTCATAGCAGCATTCCAGCTGCCACGTGTCCCCTCCGTATGTTACATGGGCCCCACTATCACCGACCATATCCCTTCCTCTGATCTTCCCCGCACGCGCCTTTTTCTTTCCCAATTCACATTTCATTCATGCATAATGTAGTATTCCATTTCAGTTTTGGATTCGTTTCAATTACAAGTTTAAAACTGCCATGCCATCTCTTTTCTTAAAAAAAAAATTATAATGGCATATACTATTAGCTTTAGCTTGAGTTACAAATAAGATCGAACACGACCTTCTACTTATATAAAAACATCTATACCACTAGGCTATAAGATCATTAATACTGTCATGCCCATCTATTAGAGGGAGCTTGAAACTTGAAGAATTTAAATTCTATCTCATCGAATTTACTCCCCAGCTCCCAGCTATAAGTGTGTGCGCGCGCCTTGGCTTGAATAAATATCTCTACCGTGTGTTAATTTTTTCTTCAAATGAAAGCAAAAGACATTTTTTTACATAAATTTAACTCGGTTAAAAAAAATTGTTTTTGTCAAATTTGCTTTTTGTTGTCGTCAAACCTTTTCAAGATTGGATTTTATCAAATAGTCTATAATTTCAAGTGGTCATCAGAGGCGATTGTTGTAAAATCGAGTTTTACGTAGGCGGAAAGGGGTGGTAGAAACGTAAATCGTAAACGACACTTTAAACGTAAAGTTTTTACTTCTTAAGGTCAGGATAAAAAATTATATATATATGCATGTAAAAAAAAAACATAAATCACTACTCAAAATTTCAAAAAGATAAATTATATTTAAAAGATCAAGTCACATAACTATATAAAATATAAGTTCAAAAACACAAAAAGAGTTTAACAACTCCTAAAAACAAGTTCCAAAACATTAAAAGAACAAAGTTTAACAATTCATAAATTATAACAATTCATTCAAATCAAACACATGATTTTGCAAAAACTCCATGTCCTCAATGTCTTTTTCTCTTGCTCTTATAACAATATTTTTTTTTGGTATTAAGTAAAAACTGTGGAATCTCTAAAAACGACGTTTCTACACGTTTTTACGTTTCTACACGCGTTTCTACCCGTTTTACTTGGGACAGTTTCTACTTGAGTTTTAGCACGTAACACCCCAATAAAAACATAAAAACTTACGTTTTTACACTAGTTTTTGACAACACTGATCAGAGGGATTTTAAGTTGCAAGAACCCCCGATCTTTCTGACAACTTCAAGAGAAGCGCAGTTAATTAATCTCATATCAGAACGCAAGATGAGCTCGTCCATCAATAGGAAGTAAATAGTGATGGACGAGGTATAAAATATAACTACAAATTTATAATTGCATTGAATTATGGACGTTAACACGTGTAATTTATGGATTTTTTTATATTAATTCTTTCATATGGATCACGGATAGATGACTAGCCATGATATTTTGTTGAAAAGAGAAAATTATTTATATATAGTAAAACGTGTGAATGCCGTCGCATCCAACTTGGGAATTAAGAAATCAGAAATGTTTCCAAATTAGACCAAAAGAGAGAGAGGAAATGAAGTGAGAAGATATATCATCTTCAAGCAAAGAGACAAAGATTCGATGTGGAAGACAAAGAAAGCAGTAAGTAAGTGGGAACATCAGATTCTTTTCTTCACAGAAATGCCAATACGAACGACATCACCGTATATATTGTATTGGTCATGTTGGGCACAGTTCCCATTACTTCCTTTATACTGGAGTATTTTTTTTAATATATATATGTATATATATTTTCCTTTCTTTTACTGCTTTTTCCCCTTCGTTTCACTGTGTTTCTTTGACTATGACCTCTGTTTGACCAGTCAACCAAACATGACTGAGCTCTATGATGTCCATGTTCTATGCCCCACCCTACAATCCATGGCCCACCACATATTCTTGCTTCCTCCAATCATCTTTTTCTTCAGCTTCATTATCCGCCTTAATGTTTGGATTAAAGCCAAATCAATGACGACATTTTTACATTTTAAAGACAGATTTTTTTGGCCAATTTTCAAACGGTGAATTGAATAATAATGGTTGATGATACTGTTTACCCTTCGATTTCGCATGACAAACATATTTCAATAATCATATATGTATATATATATACACACACATGACTCTAGCTAATGAAGTTCATGACACTCTTCGTTTGTTGTAATTAATTTATGTGAGTCATTTCTCCTAGCGAGCCAATCTTTGTCTCTTTTGATGAATGGACAATAATGTAATAAAATTCTGTTACCTGTAAGTTTATTCTATTTCAGTTTCTGGGTTTCGCGTCATTAAGAACATGGTTTTTTTCCTATAAATGTTGTTTCATAAAGTTAATTAGCATCAAAAGGTTGAACGTGATAACAAATTTCTGACTTCTCCGGTTTTATATTTAGGACTTGAGGCAGTATATTGTATTATTACTATAAGATGTACGTATTCTGGTTGAAGACCGTATATTAACGTCCTTGGTGTTTCAAATATTATTCTGCATGCCATCGTATAAAAGCATCATAAGTATTGCTAGCTAATCAATTATCATGCATCCTTATACGAGGCAATAATATACGAAACACGTTTAAAGATGAAAAGAATATATATTGAGAGAGGATGGGTGTGATGGGATGGATGGGATAATTAAAATGAACAACCCAGAATGAATTTGATGTTGCAATAATGTGAGAGGATAGCTTTTGAATTAAGTTTCAATATATAAAATGATGAGTCAAAAAGGGGAGTGCTTTTTAAATGACAGCAAAACGACAAAAGAGGTAGGATAGGATGTGCGAGAATAATCAGATGAAGTAGCTGGAAGATCGATCAAAACACAAATGGGACGAAATTAATCATTCTGTATTTGGCGAATGATGAGAACTGTCACACAATCATTCTCTGGGTGGATGCTATTATTATTCCTCAACGACATAGTCTTCCACCCCAATCATCCCGTTTCATTGGAAGCTTTTAATAACGCAGAGATGTTTACGTAATTTGATTAGATTAAGGAAGTTAGTTAAACTAATTAATATATATTTTTTTTTAAAATACTCTAGTCATCTTCTTTAATCCCCTCATTCATATTTCTTATTAATTATTGTTGAGTGGGCATCAACAGGAATAAATTAGAAAAAAATGGAAAAATCCTTTTGAGGGCCCTTTTTGGTGTAAAAATCCCAAAAAAGTCTCAAAATCGATCATAGGCGCCTTTTCGGTATTTTCGAATCTTACGTGAGTTGTTAATTTAGGCGATATAGTTGTTAGTTAACAACTATATCATATTGCCCCATTAACAACAATTTTTTAACAAATAAATCAGCCCCCATTAACAACTATATCGATCTCGTTAACAACTATATCATTTCAGTTGACAACTCTCAAGATTTTGAAAATACCCTTTTCAGGTATTGTCAGATTTTGAAGGCCTTTTTTGGGATTTTTACATAAAAAAGGACCCTCAAAAGGATTTTCCCAAAAATTTTTGATAAATATGAAAATTATATCTTATATTCAAGATCAACTATTTAGATATATCATATATTAAGGATAGGAGAGAGTTTCTTTTTTTAATTCACACTTATATATTCTGAAGCTACCAGCCTACAGGTAGTAGCTGGATTGGGATTATATATAATATCCATGTATATTAGGGATATTTAGAGAGAGATGGGAGTAATATAAAAACACACACACACACACACGAAAGCTTGCTTCTCTTATTGGTAAAGTGAGGAAAGGAGGTTAGCGGGAAAGGACGAGAACGGCGGGCCATAAACTTTTATATACCAAAAAAAAAAAAGTGAGGAAAGGAGGTTAGCGGGAAAGGACGAGAACGGCGGGCCATGCATATGGAGTGTGAGTGGAAGTGGAAGAAGCTAGTCTTAAGAAATATGCACACACATACTTATATATACTCTATCCGGTTATCGGTAAGTGGCGGAGCCAGAAATTATAATTAAGGGGGGCGAATATTATAGAAGAGAACCCAAATATTTATGAAATTATATTTCAACCTAAAAACGTTCAATTTCTTCATTTTAGTCCCTTTTTGAAACAAATAGTAAGCGACTAAAATGAAAATTTTGAAATTTGTATAAGACTAAAATAGAATTTTTAAAAATTTGGCCACATCGTCGTAATTAATTTTGGGAGGGCGGGGGCCACCCCAAGCACCCCTCCTCCCCCTGTTATCGATATAAGACACTTCTAGAAAGGAGACATAATTCAGAATATAAGTCACTTCTAATTTAATTAATATTCTTAATGTTTTTAACCTGTGATTAATACCCATTTTCTAACTTTGCTAACTCATTATATCTCATACAATAAGATTCTTAATGCAATTAAACACATTTATCAAGAAAAAGTAAAAATGAAAAAAATCATATTTTATGTCATTAAATAATGACTTAACTCTCATTTTTTTCGTTTCTCGTAATATAGTTGAAGTGCCATGTATTGTGGACGGGATGAAATATGTAATTGACGCTAATCAAAGAGGGTGAGTGGACCCTGCCCCAACCCTTGCCATCAAGCCATCAAGGTCCAAACCTCTCATTCAGTTATTGATAGTTATGTTCTTTCTGTATTAATATCAATTACTTTAATTTATCCGTTCACATATGGCATCTAATTAGTTAATTTATGATAATTGAATTTAGGAAAATCTGCACTAAGGTTACAATTAAAAATAATAATATAAACAAAGTCTCATGAATTATCAATGAATAATGATAACTCTTTCACTTATCAATTGTTGCTATTTAATTTCACTTATCATTAATAAGCTGTGAGAATTTTCTACCTATTCTCTTTCACTTGTATGTGTATGCACACACACATATACATATATATTGATTTACAAGTTAGGTCAATTAATTTGGGAATGAAAATGATAGATACTCCCTCCGGTCCTAATTATAAGACCTAGTTGATTTTTTTGGAGAGATAAAAGAAGCTAATTAAATTACTTTAGAGTATTTTTATTTTTATTTTTTTCTTTAAACTAATTAGTTTGACTAATAAGCTAATATATAATCTAAGAATATACCACTCTGGTTCTATTTATAAGTCCATTTTGACTAAATCTCACATACCAAGGAGAGGTAGTTGACATAATGATTACGGGGTAAATTTTTAACTTTACCCTCATTTATGATTGAGTATTCCTCAACTGTTTCTTCTCTCTCTATCTTTATGGGTATAATTAGTATTGATAAAATTGTCACAATCTCATTTATTACATGAAACTGGACTTATAAATAGGACCAATTTTTTTTGGTCAAATTGGACTTATAAATAAGACCAGAGTGGTATAACATATGAAATAATTAATTATCTTATTTAGCTTCCTTAACTTTTCCAAAAAAAGTCAACTAGGTCTTATAATTAGGACCGAAGGTAGTATTACAAATAAAATGAATTGAGATTTTATATTTACCATCAAGACCAATATCCCAGTTAGCTCATATAATTTGGGCCAAAAGAGTATGGCACTTTTCGTAAAATACTCCTCTCTTAACAAGAGTATTAAGTGTGAGACAGGCAAAGAAAATGGAAAAAATAAATAAAATAAAATTAAGGGAAACATGGGAAAAAATATTAAATTAGTGAGACAGAGAGGTAAAGCTCTTATATTTATTGTTAAATTATCTTTGATTACTTAATTTGCTAGTTTTATTTTCTCATTGTTTTAATAATGTATCCTCTTCTCTACCTAGCAAAGTTGACATCTTCATCAAAATAAATGTGGATGAGTTATCAACAAGTTGTTGGTTGGTTAAGGGGTTAAATGACCTCACCATTATAAAGAGAAAAATACAAATTTAAACAATGTATTTATAAGAAGGGGCAAAAATTATCTGCGTTCTAAGTCTAAAAGGAAACTTTTATCATATAAAAAAAAGTGGGAAAATGGAGTAAATTTTCAAATTTAATTAATTTAAAATTATGAATTTCATTTTAAGGATGGGAAGATATATTAGATCAAATTTTATCAAATTTAAAATAAGGGTAATTAATTTTAAAAGTAATTAATACTGTACCAAATAAATTATACTAAAATCAAGACCACTCAGTTATTTTTTTAAAAAAAACAAATATGAGAGGAAATGTATTCTATTGAAATATTATTTAAGATACCTGGTGAATTATGGAGACTTGAATGATTCATTTTTTAATGGAAGGTAAATTTTTTTTTTTGGTCAAAGAATGGAAGGTAAATAGATAAACGAAGGAATATGGGAATAAAATAAAAAGTAAAAAAGGGGGGCCCAGTGATTGTCGTGAGGAATGATGACGAGTTCACATCAACCAAAACACTCAACAAACAAAGCACGACCATTCTCTCCGCCTCAATTAATGTCCCGTCAACTGCCTCTCTATTTCTCCCCCTGGGTCCCACCTGAATCAGCCACCGCTCATCCTCCTCAGTCCTCATCCCCTCTTCTCTTCTCACACCATACCATATCTCTCTTCTCTTCTTCCATTCCACCTAATTATTCCCTCCCAAATAAATAATCAAACTAATATTCTTTTTATCTATTCATTCTAACATATATTATCCATAACATCAAACCTTTTTTTTTTTTTTAAAAAAAAACACCGTTTTAGCAATCCTATATTATTCCACCCTGATCCTATTTATAAGTTTAGTTTGACCAAAAAAGTTTGGTCCTATTTATAAGTTCAGTTTCATGTAATAAATGAGATTATGACAATTTTACCCATAAAGATAGAAAGAGAAGAAATAGTTGAAAAAAACCCCATCATAAATGAGGGTAAAGTTAAAAATTTATCCACATAATCATTGTGTCAACTACCTCTCAATATGTGAGATTTGATCAAAGTAAACTTATAAATATGACCAGAGTGATATATCTTTCAAAACTTATGTTTATTTTTTTTACCAGATAGTCGAACAATTGACTTCGAAGTTCGTAGGTGGTTGTCCTCTACGCAGGGATGTCTCCGGCCTCTTGGAGATAGACTCGAGATAAAAAAGATCTAGTAGGACATTATAACGTTAGACTAACTATATGTATTGATTAATACAATATGGATAACTAAACACTAATCCTCTGAGTGAATTGTGCTTCAAACCAAAACATTCATTTAACTTATATCTTAGAATTTTTTTTTAATAAAATGACGAAATATTGCTATTTTTATTTTTGTGTTTATTTGGTTAAGGAGATAATTTCTTTTGAGGCTTAGAGAGCCAATGATTTTCGACCCTCCCCACATACAACTACGTTTCTCAAAATTTAAATTTGTGCTCTTCACTATATGGGGATGAGGCTATTTATCACTTCAAACCATAAGTTTATTGGTCGGAGTATTATTTAAAAGGTGAGATTGTGTCTTGATTATGCAAGTGTTTGGACCCAATTTATTAAAACCTTAACATAAAAGGAAAAAAAAAAAAAAAAAAAAAGCGAAGGTGAAGTGAACATATGGGAACTGGATCACATGAGGTTTACGGCGTACGTGTGGAGGCTGAGAAAGCCTCATGGTGTGGGGCGGATGAATTGTGAAGGAGGGGACAAGGAGAGCAGACGGTAGTGGAGCGATGTGAGGTGGAGCCCACCAATAGTTGAATCCACGCGAGAGTGGGACCCGCCAGCCACCCACAGATAGAGATGAGAGAGGGAGAGGAATTTGTAATGTTGCTGCTTGGTGGTATGAAATGAAAATGAAAGGGGTGCAGAATGAAGCAGAAGAGAGATATTGGGATTTTTAGGATTATTAGAATTAGAAGAAGGACTTGGAATTTTCTTTTTAATGCTTTCTCTGCGTGCAAGCCAACCTCATCCTTCATCTCGTACGGCCAATACCCCCATCATTACTCTCTCTCTCTCCTCCCTCCCTTTATATATCTTCTCTCCTTCCCCTTCCCCTTCCATTCCCTCACTTTCCACTTTGCATGACTCTACACACCCAACCCAACACATCTCCCTCCAATTTCCCTCTCCCCACTCTCTCTCTCTCTCTCTCTTCTTCATCCCTGAAACGCAGATTTCTACTTCTACAGCAAGCTTGTATTTCCCTGTGATTACTGAGGCCACCTCATTTGATTGTATGGATGGATCCTTCTAGTGCACAACACCAGGTAAGATATATATTTGTGTGTGGCTGTTCTCTTGCGTGCAATTACTTACACATACACGCCTTTTCTTTTCCCTTTCATCCAGTCATGTTAATTACATTATTCTCTTTGTTCTTTGAAATCTGATGAACGAACGAACGAACTTAATTCTCACCGATTTCATTTTTCTCACCCTTCTTCTAGGAAGATTTTGGAATAAGCATAAGAAACTTCTGGTAGTTCATTTATAGTATATGTTATACATGGTAATATATCTCCTTTTGAGCTGGCCTGGGAAGTTAGTGCAAACTTTCCCATCAGGCTCTTTGTGATGTTCGAACAAAGTTAACAGAAATTAGCTAGGAGCTAAGAATTTTTGAACTTCTTTTGGAGGAATTTATGCTTTTTAAGTTTTTTAAATATGTTGGAATAATTTAAGGATGAATCTGCACCTCCCCGATCTCCATCTCCTTTTTTTTTTTTTTTTTTGGCCAAAAATAGGTAGGCCGGTGACCTTAACTTTACCTTTCTGATTACATGTGTGTACGTACATATATATTACTCAGATTGATGAACGGATGAGATTTAAATTTTAAAGATGCATTTCTGATTTCAACGCGATTTTTGATTTTTCCCTTTTTCGATTTATCTAGCAGCAAATGCCTAGCCAGTCGTCACTGGAGAATATGTTGGCTTCTTCAAAGGCACAGAATAATCAGGAAAGAAAGCCAAGACCTCAGCCTGAACAAGCCCTGAAATGTCCAAGATGCGACTCTTCAAACACCAAATTCTGTTACTACAACAATTACAGTCTCTCTCAGCCAAGATATTTCTGCAAATCTTGCAGGAGATATTGGACCAAAGGAGGAACTCTGAGAAATGTTCCAGTGGGTGGAGGCTGCAGGAAAAACAAAAGGTCCTCATCGTCTTCCTCTTCATCAAAACGAGCTCAGGATCAATCACTCATACCCAATTCCAATTCACTCATCACTACCCTACCTCCATTATCATATGACCCCAATGACCTCACTCTTGCGCTAGCTAGACTCCAGAAACAATCTTGTGGACAATTTGGCTTTGACAACCATGATTTTTCTGTTCTGGGAAATTCTCTTGGAAACATCTCTTCCACAAACACTGGATTTCTAGATGCACTTCGTAGTGGATTCCTTGAAACACAGAGTAGTAGTAATCTTCAGAATCTGTACTATGGATATGGAAATGGGGACTTGGGAGAGGTGGACAATGTAAGTAACAGTAACAATGCTTGTGGGATTACTGGGGTTAGTGGAGAGATGATGCTTCCATTTGATCAAGAAGCGAGTAATGCAACTACTCAAGCTGTCACGGTCACTACCATGAAGCAAGAAATCAGCAATAATGGCAGAGAACAAGGTTATACTAATAAGGTTTTGTGGGGTCTTCCATGGCAGCTTAGTAACGGAGACACAAACATGGGTGAAATTGATTCAGGAAGAGCAAATTGGAACAGTCTCACGTCGTCATCTTGGCACGGGCTTCTTAATAGTCCCCTAATGTAAAAACTCCAAAAGAGATAACAAATCAAGGGGCGGTGATGATTTCCCCTCATGTTTGACTAGAATTTTATCAGTCTTAAACTTTCAATATAATATTCCTCGGGTTTTGAATCAAAAATCATTATGTCTTCTTGTTTGTTTTTAATTTTCCCAATTAATCTGCTGTTATTATTATTATTTATTTATTTGATTTTTTGTTTGTTTGATAGGCTAGAGTAGGGAAAATGTCAAATTTGTTTTGTTTTTCAATGATAGTCAAGGAAGTTGGAGAGAAGTAGATGAAGAATCATTATTTCCCAATTTGACAAAAAGAAGGGGATGGAGAAAGAATGAGAGTGATGTTTCATTGGTTATTGCAGTCTGATGAGTCTGAACTCTCTGATCAGTTGGAATCCATATTTTTTAGCTCCTTTGAGTTTTGAATATAGCGCTGTTTTCGAGATATTCTGCCATGATTGCTTCTTGGTCTGATCAGGCATAATCTGATAACATGTTGTACGATTTTACATGATCAAATTACGATCCTCAAGGTAACTCCAATTATGTGTTTCATTTTTTCAATATGATTTATGATATATTAAATAAATTTATGATATAAAGTTTTTTTATTTCAACTTACATATGTTTCCAACGTTCACTCAAATATACCCTATATATATTAGTCTCATTCCAGGGGCAAAATTTTAAAGTTTTGTTTGAAATAAAGATGTGATAATTAAATTCTTTTTCTAATATTGTCTTTGCTTAGCTAAATTAAATTTTTGACATGTTTTAAATTTTTATTTTTACACACTATAGTGTGGCCATTAATTTTAGCAAAGGACACAATATACCAATGGATATTAGTTTAAGTAAGAGGCTAATATCTACAAATTAAGTAACTACAAAGAAAAAATACATTATGAATTTTTTTCTGTTAAAAATATACTAGATACTATTACCTTCGGTATCAAAAATATAAGATAAAGTTTATAGTGTAATATAAATTTTATTCTATATTTACAATTAAAAGGTGTAATGTAATGGAGAATTTCTCGTGTCCCTAAGCATTAGAAATTTCAGTGAAGCATGTGCGGCAACTTCGGCAAGGATTTTTGTCCCTCTTGGCAGACCAAATCTGTGTTAGGATTTGGGCGTGGGAAAATGTCAGTAATCAGTTTGAAATTTATTTGAATTTGCCTCTCTAATCAATGACAAATTATCCGTATTGGCTGGGTCCCATTTTGAATTTCTTTTAATCGCGATGGTTTTGGCAATTCAGTGATTCACAGCACGTCCCGCCATTTTTTTTCAATGCTGAATTTGATCAGAATTTATTTAATTCAAATAATTACATCCACCATCAATTAGAGTTAGGAATAAAGACTGATCCGGCTTTACAGACAGGACTAATTTCATTTAACTCATCTAATTTTTAAGTCCAGTTCTTAAAGGGTTAGGGCTGACCCGACCTAATTTTCCAGCTCTACCATCAACGACTGTTACATTAGGGTTTTTATTTTTTTAAAAAGAGATTTGAATTAGAGAGGGGCTAATGACATTTAATCAATACGATATTCAAGGATTGCAACAAAAAACATGATATTTAAGGATTTCGAGTTTTTGAAAATACCATTAAAAGATCCTAGTGCATTACTGAAATTTAAAAAAAAAATGATTGGTACTACCTCCGGTTCTAATTATAAGACATAGTTGACTTTTGTTAGAGAGATTAAGTAAGCTAAATAAGTTACTTAATCATTTCATTTGTCGTGTATTCTTAGATTATATATTAGTTTATTATTCAAACTAATTAGTTTAAAGAAAAAAATAAAAATATTCTAAAGTGATTTAATTAGCTTCCTTAATCTCTCCAAAAAAATCAACTATATCTTATCATTAGGATCGGAGGGAGTAAAAAATATTCCTCTAATTAAATATAGTAACCATTTGGATTTTGGATTGTTTTCATGCGATCATTGCAAAAGAAACAGTAAATTAGAACTACTCTATTTATAAGATTTCAAAAGGGATTAGAAACTAACCACCCAGCATCAACTTCTGCAAAATAAAGCTGTTTCGGAAGAGCATTGCGAAAGAATTATCTTCTACAGTGTAAAAATATATATGCACTCATACAAAAGAAAAAAGTATATACTTGTTGTTAATTTAGAGTAATTATTTTATACGCCATCGAAAAAAAAGAGTAGTTATTTTATTGTCCTGAAGTACTCTTATTTTATTGTCCTGAAGTATTAATATATGGGGATACCCTTTGAGAAAAAAAAAAGAATAATTATTATTTGTCATTTAAAAGTAAAATGTGTGTGTGTGTGTATACATCATCGGTAAAATGATATCCCTCTTTAATTCACTAATTGTTTTGAATCTGAATGTGTCTACACACCCACTTATTGGTCATCAAATATGTTATTTTAAGGATTCAGAACATGGAGTAGGAGCAGAACAAACTTTTTTTTTGGGGGGGGGGGGGGGGTGGAGAACCAATCATGTTGGTAAACTGAAGTGGTTTTTGGCCTGTTTTTTTTTTTTTTTCAAGTGGAGAAAATAGGTGGCATTAATAATAATTAAAAAGGACAGAAAAAGAGAAAATAAAATAAAATGAGTAAAAACTGTTCCTTAGCTTCATCACAACCAAATACAAACGAAACTAGATGCAAACCAACACCCAATGGGATCGAGGGGTAAGATATTCGTTTTTCTTTAAAGGGCTTGTTTGGTTTGAGGGAGAGGGAGGGGAGAGTAAAGTTTTTTATCTCCTCTTTATTAAATAAGCGTGAAAACTTTTCAATATTTTAAAAATTATACTCTAAAAAAAAAATATTCTTCTCATTAATGATAATTTGGTCAATATCCTCCTTTCTACTCCCTCCCCTCAAACCAAACAAACCCTAAATAGGTCCTCAGTTTAAGGCTGTAAATGAAGCGTGTGGCATTGGAAGCTCTTCCCTCCCATCAGGGAGACCGACCAGGAGTGAATCCGGATTAGTCCGGCCCCAATAAATCCTCCTAGTTAAAAAGAGGTAGGTCAAAATACCGGATGCAGAAAAAAGAAGAAAAAAAAAATAGATGCAAGTACATATTTTTTTGGGGGAAATGTTTAGATCGAGGCACAGGTTTTCTAAAGGTGAAAAAAATATTTCTTCATGGTAAAACAAAAGGCAAGTATAAACCTAGAGATCTGAGATACAAGATGAAATATGCAGAGTGAGAAGTGAAACATTAAGAATCTCATGATGAAGCTTGCAAGTGGGTACCCAAAAATACTTGATTGAAAGCTGCCAGTAAGAGAGTGCTGAAGCAGCAAAATCCAGAGATACAGAATTATGTATCATCCTCATTTGATTCGCCTATAGAATTCCCCCTTCCCAAGGAAAACAAAATTCCTCCAGACATGCTTTACTTAGCGTCAGGAACGTCAAAATCTTTTACATCACAAATACTTTTGATGAAAACACCAGATCTTTCTGAATTCTGTCTGAGACTACTCAGGTTATACTGCTCGGATGAACAGTGAGTAATTTTCATGAGAATTACTCTCAAGTGTAGCAATAAACATATAAACTACGAGTAACAAATTAAATGAAGTATGATCCTTTAATGTCCAAACGGGAGTGTTGCGAAATACAGTACCAGGCTCTACATGCATCAGGCAAATGAATGTAACAAACAAGGGGGACAAAAAAACAACAAAATCATTTTCGACTTCTAAATTCTATAATTTAGATCCTACCAAGGCAAAGATAGGATTTCTTAATAAAATTGTTTAAGACCTGGGCTTCTCCTTCTTCTCTTTGAAGAGAGCCAAAAGGGACACCCCTGATACCTTTACAACCTTGAATTGAACTCCGGGAATATCTCCAACAGCATGCCCATCTTGAGAAGAGAGATAAAATATTGGTGGGACTCACCCATTTTTATGAGTTTGGAAGAAAAAATATTTCTGCATATTAAATCTTTTTGCACATTAAATCCTAAATTTAATCATATATAACATATGATATAATTAAGTAATTTATTTAGTTTCCTTATTATATTTAGGATTTGATAGGACAGTCAAATATGTAAATCGTTGCAATGATTACTTGATAACAGAAGAGTTGCCTCAGTTCACATATAACGCAGTTTTACAATATTGAAAAATTCAAATCAAGCAGATGGTATCAGTAACATCAACTCAGCCCAACGATGAAATAAAATGTAATTAACAGCAATCGCGGCATTCGCTTAAGCAATTTTGTCGCGAAGATTCTCAATGTAAACAGGCAAAAACGCAATAACGCTGGAAAGTGAAACTCACCCCATGGTGAAGAGTACGAGTTAACGAACTGCTCGGGAGGAAGTGAGAGTCCAAAAGAGGCTTCTCCCTGCGAGGCCGCCAGTCCAATGAAGAAACGAGCCCTAACTTTGATGCGCTTAATCGCTTATCAAAGTTCTTGGAAATTTAAATGTCATCCATGTAAGAGTTTTTTAAAATGGAAGTTACATTCCTAAAAGGACAATGACAAAATACCATCTTATTTTCATTATTTTAGGATGAAACTATTCATATCAAAATTTAACAATTTGAATTTAATTAATTATTTTTTAATTTTTATAATTTAACATTTTGACAGATTTGAGTCATTCAAATGTCGGTTTTTGGTTATAAACTTAAGAGAGAATATTCTAAAAAAAAAAATTGACGAAAACTATTAGTTGAAAATTATGCATTTTTTAGATAGAAAAGGGAAAATATAGAGGACAAACACATTTTACTATGAGAATCACCGTCACGCACAGAATAGGAAAAATCACGAGGGTCAAATAAAAACTTTTATCGAAGTTTAGCATCTGATATTCTAGGTTCTGAAGAAACACAGAATTATGTAGAGCTTAACTCACTAAACAAGAAATCGCAAGCTTTCCACAATTAAGTTCAGAAATATAGATGCAGACGCATAATTTACAGAGCAAAACAAAAACACCATAGCAACCGTCTGGGTCGGAGTAATAAAATAGTAGACAATATAGATTATTTCTGAGGCTTCTTCCATAAGACCCCAATCTTCTTCAACATATTGCCATTTTTCTTTTGGTGAAAATCCTCATCAATATCATCAACATAAGATGAACACTTGCCCATAAGAGGATTATTGTTATAGTTGCTGTCCAAAGACACACTTCTCTCTGCAAGCTTCCCATTGTTCTTGTTTCCTCCTCCTGCTGAAAGCATCGCAGCAGCTGCTTCTGCTGCCTTTCTCCACTGATCAGACTGAACCTTCAATCTTCTCAATTCAGCTTCCATTTCTGAGTTTGCCACTTGTGCTGCTTCTAATTGCTCTCCTACCCTCTCTGCTTTTCTCTTGCTCCTATCTGCTTCTTCCATCGCAATCCCTAGTTTCATAAGAGCCTCTTTTTTGGCTTCCTTCGCTGCCTCCACCTCCTCTTTAACTCTCCCACCATCACTGAACCTCTTCTTGATTTCTATCTTCAGCGTCTCATTCTCTTCTGATATGCTTTGCAATGTAGTCTCTTTGTCCATTAAATCAGCCTTCAGTTCAGCCACACATTCCTCTAATCGTTTAACTTCCTTTACGAGCTCGTTTTCCTTTTGGGCTGATAGGCTCTTCTCAAGCTTCAAGTTCAAATCCTCATTCTCTTCAACTATACCTTGCAATTCGGTTTCCTTGTCCATTAGGTTTGCTTTCAACTCTTCAATCTCAGCTTTCTTTTTATTCAGCTCAGCCTCAAGCTCAGTTTGATTGTGGGTTGATTCTGATTTTATTTTCTCTATCAACTCATAGGCATTCCTGACCTCCACCGTATTCTGAATCTGTTCTTCTTGGTACTTAGTCTCAGCAATTTCTAGTGCAGATCTCAGCTCCGTTATCTCAGACTTTAGAGAATAAATATCCCCTTCAATCTCATTTGGATCCTCTGCCATCAAATTTTCAAGCTTACTTACAAGTGCTTCTAGTGAATTCACTCTAGCTCTAGATTGCTCTAGCTCTAACGCAATGGAGTTGTAGCCTTCTAAAGCTCTAGCAGAATCAGCCCTTAACAACTCTACAGTTCTTTTTGCAGCTTCAAGTTGATGCAGAGTTTCATTGACCAAAGCTTGGGCTTGTGCTTCTGATTCCTTGCATCCTCTAAGCTGGTTCTCCATATCCTCTATAAAAGAAAGGGTTTTTGCCAAACTTTCTTTCAGATTCAGTAGTTCCAAATTGGCTGATTCTGTATGCTGGTTTTGAGCATTCTCACAAGTAGTAATCAATTCAAGTTGGACCTTGAGCTGCTGAATTTCAGTCATGGCAGCCTTGACCTCGTATTGCCAAGCTTCGGCATGTTCTTCTGGGTTCTTCTGAGGCTCAATTACATGAACTTCTTTAGAGGCTGAGCGTTCTTCAAGCTGCCTTTGAGAATCTGTGAGTTTTTCCGACAGGGACAGAAGTTGCTCCTTGGATTCTTCAACTTCTAGCTCGGCTTGTCTTTTGCATGATTCTGATAGACTGAGCTGATTCCTCACTTTCTCTAAATCCTCCTGAAGTTGAGAAACCTGAGATTCCAATTCAGAGATTCTGCTAGGGCGCTTCCTCTTAAGCAACAGTAAAAAACATAGTGATATTAGAAACGTAGACAAGAACCAAAACATGGGAAAATGTAATGATGAGTCGAAGAGAAAAATACCAATAATGGTAGTTCCTCAGGGATTTACAAAAACCCAGGTAGAATAGAATCTAAAAATGAGAAGAGACAAAGGATGATAATAATAATGCAGAGGCTCAGAATCAGACAAGCATTAGCTGTCATAACTCACAAGTGTTGCGTGTGCAATGACATCTATACTCCTAAAGCCGATGAGAAGTTATTATGGCGGTATTCTAATATGCCATGCTCACCTACTCTCTGTGATAATGTAGATACACTTTAATGCTTGAAAGCAGATCTTTGAAAATGACTCTTCTATTCCTAAATGAAAGTGTCAGCATTAATAAAAATATACTAGTAAAATTTACATGAAGCTATATTGTTCATTAGCCATGAATAACCTAACGTAAATTGCGCTAACTTCTCTAAAGCTAAAGTTTCATTGAAATTAGGAACTGGACTCCGTCCTTTTCAGAGCATGAGTAGAGCAGTTAATGAATAGTGCACTTTACCATAGGTTTTATATTATATAAAATATAAAAACTTTCTATTTTTAAAACATAGACTTCAATTTATTTTTTATATCTTTTCATTGAAACACCCTCATAAAAAATATGTAAGAGCATATTTTAGTCTAAAAATTCATTCAGAACAATGGAGAGCCCCCCCCCCCGCGGAAAAAGTAAAATGAAATTGGACAAAATGTAACATCAATTTTAGTTTTCAAGGGAGACATGTGTAGATTTTCAATATAAAGCAAAGGTCTCTTTATGCAATACTTTTTCCGATTATAAATGTGGAAACTAGTTGAGAGGATTGTTTTAATCCTAAATGTAAGACTTCAAGTCTTCGATATAATTAGACCTCAAAATTTATAATTTTTTCTCAAACCATTTATTAAAAAACGGTTTCCGTCAACGTAGATTATTAAATTGGGTATTTTAGAAAAACCAACAATTTTTTTTTACAAATAACTAATATAACTTATTTTTTTTAATCACTATAAATCAGTAACCTAACTTTTACATTTTGGACGAGAGGAAAAACTGATGTGTGATATGAAGAGTTGTGCAGTATTTAATAAAGGTGTAGTTACACTAAGAACAAAAATAAAAGGAATAAAATAAAAAAGAAGCAAACCTCAGGCGACTAACTTAAAGCACGACTCAGAGAAATTAATTTTAAACGAAAACCCAAAAGAACACTGGCCGCAATTGGAAGAGATCCTGAGCTTAAGATTCGATTTCAAATCTTAATCAGACCCAAAATAACATTAGAAAAAGCTGTGTCCAATACTTTACGAAACAAAATAATTACCTCCAGAACTGGGCTTCTGGGTGATCTGCGGTCAGTGACTTTGGGGCTTCTTTCTTTCGATGCTCTATTGGCTTGACTAAACGAAGAAGCAGAGTTAGTCTCTAGAGGACTAGGCCTGAGTCGGCGAACAGCGCGAGGAGAGATCTTTTGAGGCACTTCAGAGGATCCGCTTCTGAAAATAAACAAAGTACAGCATTATGAGGTAAGAGGGAAAAAACTTCTTAAGGAAAGTGAATATGAGAAGGTATCTCAAAAAGCCTCCAATCTTGCAATTAATGTATTATTCACCATATAAGGCAATATCTTCAAATCCTTGCATTTTGCCAACTCATTACTACCTTCATTTTAGTTCGTTGGCAGAGCACAGAGTGGTTGAACCATTTCAGCAGACAAATTTAAAAATGCTAACTTTATATTTGAAACTGAAATTTTAAGTTTCAAATCAATATTGCCGGAACGAGTAGTATCTCAGTTAGAGCAAATATTAGCAAATTTTAAATCTATCGTCACATTCATGAATTCTCAGTTCTACATTATATTTGTGTAATGAAGTCTCCTTAGTAACTCTCATTTAATGGTTTATCAAAAAAAAAAAAAAAAACTCTCATTTACTGGTAATGGAGCTGCATACATGTCATTTATAGCCAATTCTTTTTAAATCATTGAAAGCCATTTTGAATTCGAATAACAATGAGAATAGCTTCAGCGAATCCAAATCTGTATATAAAGGGCTTGCCTTCAATGAAATATGAAAAGGAAATTAAAAAATAAGTTTGTAAAAAAAAGAAATAGACAACAACTAGCACGTGAATGTTCCCTGTAAATAACGAGATGCAAAAAGCAGCCCAACCATCAATGTCTATAATTCTTACCATCCAAAAATAGCTCTCTCCCATAGCTTGACGAGGAAAATGACAATAAATGGGAAGTTTGACTGTTATCTCAGTTCCTCAGGAACAAGTCAAACCAAAAGAGAAAAACTGTTAAAGGATTAACTAGTGGAGCATAGAGCCAGTATGTCCTTGAATTTAAACAGTCACTTTATAGAAAAAATTATCACCACTATCAAGGTAATATTGCTGATTTAACTTTTTGGATACTTTTGAAAGTAACAAAGCAAAATGAGAAAGTGAAAAATGACCATTAAAAGGCAGAGCATTTGAAAATTACCTTGTCTTGGGGGTCTGCATGTTGAACTGCCTTGTAAGAAGGCAAGTGAAGAGCTTTGGTCTGATTCTTGAATGTTCCCTGACCCACAAGGACTGTACCAGTTCAGCAAAGTATCACAAGAGAATCCAATGAGAAGGTAAATGAAGTTATGACCAAATAAATGAGTTCATGCAGAAGGATGCACTTCCATATCAGAAACTGCAAAACCATAAATGCACTAGATTTTCTAACTGCGATTTTCACTCTCTTTCCCTTCTAGCGTAAAAAAATGAAATAGTCTCAACTAAATGTGAAGAAATATGTACACTTGACAAAAACTAAAATCACTAAAAAGCATATCTAACATGCTAAACATTTTTACATAATTAGTTTAGTTTGCACGTTTTCTCACACTTCTTTGTTACACACTGAACGAATACACTCAAGAATTCAAGTTCCTTCCCATTACTCAGCGGAAATACTTAAAATATCCCTTTTTTTACCAGGAAAGTAAGTCTCGCTTGAAGATATGAAGATGGAAAGAGACATAAGCACCGCAAAAAATGGAGGAAAAAGAAAGTGAAGTGAAAATTTAGCACCAGGTCAACCACTCATGGGGAAAAATTTAACTTTATACCAACTGCTGTTATGATAACTCATGAGCTATTTAAGAGCAAACAGACCCCACCATTATGGTAAAGGGGGGCCTACAACTACAAACATAATATGAAAATTACAGAGACACTCATGATCCACAGATGAAGCGATGAATATTACCAATTTACCCATGTGTGCTAGTTGGACTCCATTAATGAGCAATTGTCAATTTCGTAACTGTACACACAAAGTCACAAACCTCCAATTTTGCCGTGAAACAAGGGCACGACTCAACAAATGAGTGCCAAGCGTTGATAATGTACGAACACAGAAAATTATCTTTACCCAAAAAAACTGCTCAAGCCTTTGCTTTCACTTATTTGACATTTTCCCAAGATTTTTCAACGAGCAGACATAAAAAATTATCATTCCCTAGACAAAATGATTGTAACAAGACATGCTCCATAAGTGCAGGTTACGGTTAAGCATTGTTTCTCTGAAGAAGAAAATGACAAAACGGAAAAAGATAAAGCCCGCGAAAAATCACATCAGATGATTATTACTTAAGGATTTTCCTGAGGAACAAAGGGAATCAGATCTACAGCAGACCAGAGAGCATCATTAAGACGTTAACGACATTGAAATCTGCAACCGAAGTAAACAGTGGAAGACCATTTTTTATTTTAAATAACGAGAGAGAAGGTGCTAGTCACTGCTAGCATTAGGGAAATATTATATAAAGCATAAAAAGAAGAGGAAGAACCAAAAACAGACAAACAAAAGAAGTACATTATGAATCCATACTTTAAAAATTAAAAAAAAAAAAAAAAAATCTATCATTCGATTTGCTTTCAAAAAAGGTCTGAAAAGCATCAAAAAAAGTTGCGAAGCCTACCGGCTAATCCTCAGCTCCAACCCATGGAATCACAAAAAAGTGATTGAAAAAGATGCATCATTACGTTTAATACATAGAAACATATCCAAATAACAAGAAATTCTAAATTAAAGAAAAACAGAGAGCGGAGAGTAGAGGAGGAGGAAGAAGAATTTGATCTTCCATGAAAAATGTAAAGATGGAAAGGACGAAATTCGAAACTAACAAACCTACGACTAAGTAACAGACCTTAATGAAGCAGACCTGTGAGTTTTCATGAAAGTACTAAACAACAGCTCAAACACCCCAAAAAAACACGAAAAGGAAAAAAGAAGAAGAAGAAAACAGATTGTTTAGAAGGCAAAATGGTTGTGGGTAAGCACAACCATATCAGAGCCACTCAACATTTTCCTGCATTTTTCCAGAAGCCAAGAAAGAGTAACAATGTAAAACATAAAAATCGATAGAAACTAACTCACCGTCACCACCAATGAATGGAGTTGAAGGAGAAGATGGTGATAGCTGTTGTGTGCGTGATTTACGGGCTTATGGCTTCCGTTGGGGGAGGGAGGAGCGGGAAGGAATAGAGTGCGGGCGAATGCAGGGAAAGAGGGAATATCATATCCTAGCAGCAGCAGACTAGCAGGTAGTAGTGAGAGCGTACCGATTTGTCGTTGCTTAGTCGCTGCGATTAAATTGGTTTTAAGAATGAGCTTGCGTCCGTATCCTCGCATGGGGTTAGAATATCATATCTATATTCGCTATTCGGGTTAACATTTTATCCCTATTCTGCCTTTTTTAACCTTTTCTTTTCCCACCTTGGAACATTTGGGGATTGGCGCCAAAACATCTAAACGGGGATTCTTATTTTTTTTTCTCATTTTTTTCTTATTGGTCTATCTAGCCGTTGATCAGAAAGATGAGAGAAAAATTAAAGTAGTGTTGTGATTGATTTGAAGGATATGATTTAAAGATGATGAGAGATAATGAAAAAATAATTATGAGAGAAACTCAACTCGAGCCGCGAGTAAATAGTGAATACTCTATACCCTATTATATATAAATTGGGTAATGGTTTAAAAATTAAGACATGGGCTATTTTAAGTGTGTCTAACTTCAAATATTTTTTTAATTATAAAAGTGACTACGTGGTATAAAAATAGGGTAAAAGTCATAGATTCCATTAAATATAGATGACAGAATTAACTTTAAAAGAAGTACTTGGTATTAGACACAATTTAAAAAAAATCATATGTATATTTTTGCATCTAAACCCTATAAAATAATAAAAGGGGTCAGATAATAAAATGAGAAACAAAACGTCGGCCTAAATCTAATGGAGAATCTTAAGATTAGATGGAAAAAAAATTGAAAAGTGTGGTGTGAAGGGTAAGTAAGTAAGTTCCCAAGTTGTAAACTTAACTTGGAGAAAGTTCTCCTTGGGGCTGAGCTTTTGACATCTTTAGCAAGTAAAGTGTTATCAGATTATTGCTTTTTCAGAAAAGAATATTTTGTCTGAATGAAACTGAATATACGACGACAACCATGAATATGATGAAGCATAGATGCTTTAGGAGCGTACGTTGGATCTCATTACACCGTGCAATGTGATACAATATTAATTACGGGGTTAATGTTTGATTTTATTTATAAGTAATGTACAATGAATTATTTTTTTAATAATTATTTAAAATTAATATATCTTCTAAAATTTATTTTACCCTTAATATAATCTTTGTAAAAAAAATAGTTAAGAGTCATTGTGTTGACTCATAATAATCATCTCGCTATCTCGCCGAGGATCGTCGATGTCAATAGTTGTGGTGGTGGAGGCGACAGTAACAATGATGTGACGGTGTTGATGGCATATGGCGATAGCTACAACGGTAGAGAAGGAGGAGGTAGTGGCAACAATAGTGGCAATGGTGGAGGTGGCGGCGACAGTTGTGGAGGAAGAGGAGGTAGTAGGGGTGACAATGGCAAGGGTAGAGGTGGCGGCGACGAGGGTGGTGGCAACGGCGGTGAAGGAGGAGGTTGTGATTGTGGCGGAGAAAATAGTGGATATGGAGGTAGTAGCAGCGGGTTTGTGACGACGACAGTGGAGGAGGAGGAGGCAATGGCTGCAGCAGAGGCAATAGGTGTGGTGGTGGTGGGGGTGATGACGACGGCGGTGGAGGAGGAGGTAGTGGTGGTGACTACAATGGTGGAGGCGACGGCGGTGGCGTGGGGTGGCGAAGGAGGCAGTGGAGAAGGAAGAGGACATAGTGGTGGCGGTGGAGGAGGAGGATGTAGTGGCGGCAACTATAATAGTGGAGGTGATGGTGGTGGGGAGTGGCGAAGGAGAAGGTAGTGGTGGCGGCGGTCGTAACATGGCATGACATATGAAACGAGACAAATGAAACAAAAGGTAAATTAAAGTTTTTAATCATGCAATTGGTTGTTAATGAATATTTATAAGGGAAGGTATAAATGAGGATTATCAATTTTTTTTAGTAATCATCATTACTATGATAAACTCTATAACCATACTAAAGAGCAAACAAATACTCTTATCTTGATAATATAATCATAATTACCATTGGAGACATGCAACACGGTTAAACTAAACGGGCTCTTAGTCATTTAATCATTTGTGTTAGAATATAAGGTGGAATTAAATGATTAGTTAGAGAATTTGTTAGTTAGAGAGTTAATCCTAGCCCTAGTTTATATAAAGGGGGTTCTAGGTTTAGCTAATTGAATCAATAAGAGTGTGTATCACAATTACTTTGTAAGAGCATTATGCTCTCTATTGTCAATAATACATCATTCTTCATCTTCTTTCTCTTAATTATCCTCTCCAATCACATTTGTTAACATGGTACTAGAGCCAGGTTGATTTTTCAAGTTTGAGGCCATTAACTCAAATTGTTTAATGGTTCTTGATTTGACGCGCTCAGTTTCTTCACCTTAAGATAAAGCAACGGCCTAGTTTCAAGAAAGAGGCCCAAAAGCAAAGAAGCAGCCCAAAATAAGGAAGGCTGTTCTTTCAAGATCCGCCCAAAAGAAGGCGGTTTCTCAAGATCCGAAACTAGACTCATTCGGATCCTCAAGAAGCTTCAATCAAAGCAACATAAGTTCATTCGGGTATAACCTGAAAATCTGAACTGGAACCTTCAAGAAATAACTCGAAGTTCTGCAACACGACGCTGAATCCATCGTCCAAGAGGTAAACAGCAAAATCAATGCCTCTGTTGCTAGAAGGAATTTGGGCTACCTCTCGTGCGGAACTGGAAATCCGCTCGACGATTGTTGGAGGTGTGATCCTAGTTGAAGGAGGAGAAGAACAGGCAGAAGCTAGCCGATTGTGCAATAGGGTTCGGAAAGAACGCCATTGGCGGGAGAAACGGCCGGATTTACGTGGTGACCGACGCCGGCGATGACAATCCGATGAATCCACGGCCGGGGCCTCTCCAGTACGCCGCGATTCAAGACGAACCGTTGTGGATCATATTCGCGAGGGACATGGTGATTCAGTTGGAGGAGGAGCTGATCATGAATTCCTTCAAGACCATCGATGGACGAGGCGCGAGCGTCCACATTGCCGGTGGGCCCTGCATAACGATCCAGTACGTAACTAACATTATAATCCATGGAATCCACATACACAACTTTAAGCAGGGAGGGAACGCTATGGTGAGAAGCTCCCCACGGCAACGGCGACGGTGTCTCCATCTTCGGAGGAAACCACGTGTGGGTAGATCACTGCTCGTTGTCGAACTGCAAAGACGGTTTGATCGATGCGATTATGGAGTCCACCGCGATAACCATCTCCAACAATTATATGACGCACCACGATAAGGTCATGTTACTGGGCCACAGCGATTCTTATACACAAGGTGTTCACAGTAGGTGGAAAGAGATTGAAATAGAGATTGATTACAATAGAGTCGATACATCAATGGATGATGAAGATTTGGAATGGGGAGGAAAAGCGAATTTCTGAGGTCACTAAAATCATATCTTTCCCAGAACAAGCAACCACAATTTTCCTGATTGAAGAAGCAGCTTGTGGGGGTTACGGTTTTGAGAAGAAGATTTTTTTTTTTTTTTTTTTTTACATCTGCCTTTTGAAATCCCTTTGCTCTGTGCAACCACCATGGCAGACAAAAGGGACAAGAAGACTGAAACATACGCTTTTGACCAAACCTGAATCACCAAAGAGACAGGCCTCATCCTCAAGGTTTCTGTTATGTTGAGGATACAGGAACATTCAAGAATTGAGTAGAGTAGAGAGCAAAGACATGCCTCCTCCCGATTGAGTAGAGTAGAGAGCAAAGACATGCCTCCTCCTGATTCAGTAGAGTAGAGAGCAGAGACGGCCAGACGCACGAAAGGTACTAGCCCCTGTGATCTGGACCGTGAACTGAGGTCCTCCAACCATCATCACTTCCATTTGCTCCAACTCCCACAAGACAAAGAAAATTTGCATATTCTCGATTTTGCCTCTGGTCTGGTATGAGCTTTTTTATCTTTTTTGGACATTTGCATCTGATCGATTCATTTTGAATCCTCTCGAATTTGCCTCTGGTCTGCTATCTCTATTTTGCCTCTTTGGAAATTTGCATCTTCCGTACAGCAATTAATCTTGACATCTGTTTGGCCATTGTTCATGGGAATCATGGCCACTTGATTTGAGATTTGCTCGTGGTCTGCATGCTTTCTTTTTAATTCTTGATTCAAGATTTTGGTTTTCTTGTCTTCGGATTCTGAAATTCTCACTGCCGCCAACTTCATCTCTTGAACTTTGAAGTAATTCGGTGGTGATCTGTTCACATTGTCGTGTGGTGGCAAAGAACTTTGCTAAGTCATCATGGTTTTGCTAGTTGTTTGGGAGAATGCTGGCATCGAAAATATTAACTCTGGTTTGAATCTGAATCCAATGAGAAGATTCTGGTTAAGGTGCAGGATCATATAGTTTAATGGGTGAAGAATATTGCAAATAGAAGAGGTTGCAGATTGGTTTGGGTCAAGGAAGTATGATAGAGGCAAAGAGTGTTGATGATTTGTTCAAAAGTTCAAAGCATGTGAGAAGATTTGAAGAATAACTGCAAGTGTGATCTTGTGAAGAAGTTAAAGGAAGTACAAGAGAAGCCTATAATTGCTAAAGCTTACAGATTGAAGTTGTTAAAGTGAATTAGCAAATTAAATATGGAGAAGGGTGTATTGAAGAAATTGTTGTATTCTTTTTGTTGATTGTAAAATTAATTCAATTTGATTCACCTTATCCCCTTATTTTTGTATTATTCAAGTTGAATACTTTGTTAAGTAGTGTTCAATTTGAGGGGGCGTGTTATAATATAAGGTGGAATTAAATGATTAGTTAGAGAGTTTGTTAGTTAGAGAGTTAGTCATAGCCCTAGTCTATATAAAGGGGGTCCTAGGTTTAGCTAATTGAATCAATAAGAGTGTGCATCACAATTACTTTGTAAGAACATTATGCTCTCTATTGTCAATAATACATCATTCTTCATATTCTTTCTCCTAATTATCCTCTCCAATCACATTTGTTAACAATTCGAATAAAAATCTGTCACGGTATCACTTTCTTAATACAATACACAAGCTCAAATTCAGCGGTGTGTTCTTTGGTTGCCCTCGAGAAAATAGAAAATCCACAGATACGGTATTATGCCAACATTAGTAGCAGAACGAGGGATAAGATTTTTCGTCGAAGTATAAAAAGAAGATACCAGGATATACTATTGATTGTGGTTGCTGTCGTGGAGTTTGATAATTCTGAAAAGGCATCATTCTCGGTGTGAAAATTAAATACTCACTCCGGTCCTAATTATATGACATAGTTAACTTTTTTAGAGAAATTAAGGAAGCTAATTAAATTACTTTAAAGTATTTTTATTTTTATTTTTTTCTTCAAAGTAATTAGTTTGGTAATAAACTAATATATAATCTAAAGATCTATAACATATAAAATGATTAAGTAACTTATTTAACTTCCTTAATCTCTTCAAACAAAGTCAACCATGTTTTACAATTAGGATCAGAGCTAGTAACATCTAAGACTAACACCTGCCTCTACTAAACCGTTTTACTACAACATCCCAAGAACCTTTGAATCGTACAAAGAGACGAGTTATCAAGATCCAAAAACAACTCCAACTACTACATTCACAAAAATAACTATAAATCACGATATGGTGATAAAGGAATAAAAATAGAGTAAGAAATATTTTACATATAATGTTATTTTGTGCGCTGACTTTTAATTATAAAAATATAAAACTCAATTTCTATCTTTTTTTTCTTGTTGTCCACTTGGTTCACCAAAACTTTCGATTTCAACTAATTATCCTGAGTCAAGTCCATGGTTGTGGCTTATGTGGGAAGAGTTCAATACCATTTTCTTCATTCTTACACTTCGAATTGAAGACGTTAAAAGAAAATAAATTCATTTCCACTTGCTCTGATAACTCAATTTCTAAAGGACCATCCTTAGTTTCTTATTGACAGATAAGTGCGCTTAAATGCTAGGCCCAATGGACTAATCAGGGGGCCGTTGTCTAGCCCGTCTTCTTACAGAGTCCATTTTCAAATGGGCCAAAGTGCCATTTCTCTCTATTTTTGACTGGAAAATGCAATCTAATTTTTGGTCGCAAAAGTCCAACAGCTTCAATTGAGCCTGACAGGTTTAGCAGATCACTAGCAACGAGCTTCTGCTTCTTACTCTTTTAACGGGTTAACATCACTACTGTTCATGGTTAAAGTTTCACCTAATTTTAGTTTTCATCCTCTAAGTTTGATGATTTTAATTCCTTAAGTTTATGTGGTATGCTTAATAGGAAACACAAATAGCAAATGATATTACTTTGGTTAATTATGAGCTGGACTTTAATTTAAAAAGAAAAATAAACAAGATCCAACAACAACAAAAACGCACGAGAAAGGCGGTGACATAATATAATGAGAAATGTGGTTCCAAGATTACAAGCATGGAATCTAAGCTCAACATATCTCGAAAATGAAAAAGAACTTCATAGCAACAGATTTAAATAAAGCTGCCACTCCAAAATCAAACCGCAAATAAACAAAACAAGAATACATAACACCAGGAAAACTCGAAATACAGCAACCTTCATCCCCAGTTTCAGGATCGACTCGAAATGGTCAAAATAACAGGCCGGATACAACATTCAGCTTCCATGGGCACGTATTGTTATTGAACTAGAAAGAAGGAAAGAACATCATCAGACATCCAAATCAAATATCAGTAGGAACCCGATGAAATAAAAAAAAAACAAAATTCCAAATCTCAAATTACGAATCACGAATCAAAACAAACATTTACAAAGTTTGGGGGTGACTGCAACACTCAAGCATTGTAATCATACGTGCGTATTGATATTAACAAAGAGGGATAGAAATTAGAAATAGAGATGGAGAGAGGGGGGTAGGGATCAAGACTCAAGAGAGTTACAAACATAGAGGAACCGAAACACGTTAATTGTGATTTTGGAGTGGCAGCTCTGGTTAGATAAGTTACTATGAAGTTCTTTTTCATTTTCGATATATATTGAGCTTAGATTCCATCTGTGCTCGTAATCTTGTAACCACATTACTTATTATATCAGGTCACTGTCTTTCTCCAGACTTCGTGCATTTCTTTTGGGTTGGATGGGTTGGATCCTACTTATTTTATTTTTAAATTAAGTATGTGTTTGAATTAGTGGTACATGTTTTTTATGATGTGAGATGAAGTATGTCATGAATGTTTGTTTTTTGAATGTCAACTCAATCAAATAGGTCCTAAATGTCCACCTCATAATTAACCAGATTTGTCATGTCTCTTTTTCCTAATAAGCATGCCACATAAGCTAATTGAATGAAATTAGTACCACATAGAAAGAATTAACACTGTTAAATGTTGTATAAGTCCTTTTCAAACTTCAACGACCTAATAGTTATAAACGGAGTAAATATAAGAGACCAAAACCTTATGTTTCAAACTCAAGAGATCAAAATCAAAATTGGGGTGAAAGCAAAAAGTAATATTAATCCTCTTTTTTTTAGTAGACATTGATGTAATATTAATAACTCAAATATGTACGGCTGAAGTCTAAAGAGATCAACAAAAATGTAGCGGTACAGTCCGTTGCTGCTCGTGGACTATGCGAGTCGAGTTACTCAGTGCAAGAATCTCATTAACAAGCCTGTGAGCGTGCTGTAACGCCTGAAGCGCCCTAATACAAAAAACATCATAGGGGTCACCTATCCTGAAATTTTCTCTAGCTAAGCACGCTTAACTTTGTGAGGTGCTAACCATCATGCTAAAAGCTCAAGTTGACAGCAGGGGCGGACCACATTTTATACGGATTTGGCTTACGTCCTATGTAGCTCTCCATCCGCTGCACCCCAAACGGTGTCGTTTGGCGCCAACCACACACACTAATCCTTTAAAAAAAAAGGCATCGCTGGGTAGTAAAAAGATAATTCGGGATACTGAATCGTACTGAAAAATCCTTCATAATCTTGAAAAAATATTTTAGGATTTTAAAAAAATATTTCAGGGTACAAATTGGTACTAAAATGATGCGGGGATCTTGGACTAACGAGTTAAAAAAAATTATTTTTGGATCTTGAAAAAATAATTCAATACCGACTACTACTAAAAATATACTTTATGATATTTTTTGCATCCTAGAATAATTTTTCAATATCCAAAAATAATTTTTTTAACTGTCAGTCAGTATCCTGAAATATCCTTTTAGTACCAGTTTGTACCCTAAAATATTTTTTTAAGATTATGAAGGATTTTTTCATACGATTCAATATCCCAAATTATTTTTTTACTACCGAGCAATGCCTGATTTTTTTTTTAAAAAGGACCAGTGTGTGTGGTTGCGCGAAACGGCACCATTTGGGGTGCAGCGGACGCAGTGGATGGAGAGCTGCATAGGACGTAAGCCAAATCCATTTTATATAAGTCCCAGAAACTTCCCTCATGCTACCCGATATGCGACCCGTCACGATGAGACCGTGACATTGCGCTTCCTCTTGACAAAAGATCCTACCGTTTCTTGCATCCCATAGTTTCCAACAAAGGAGCCCTTTTAATCTAGTTCTGACTTATGAGATCAATAGAATAACATTTTGGGATCAAATCTCAACAATGAAAAATTGATAAGGAGGAAAATTTTATGCTTAGTGGCTCAATCTAACTATATTTAAGTTGGTTAAGATTTCATGTGACCCGCAACTTAGTTATAATGTTAGAAATAGTGAAGAAAAAAGGAAAATACTCATTCTAGTCCTTATTATAAGGCACCAATTATCAACATTTTTTGTCCTTATTATAGGCACCAATTGTCTTTAATTGATTGATTTATTAGGTTTTTCTCATTATGCCCTCGTTTTAGAACTTTGTTTTGGTTTTTTGAATAATTCCTTGAACATTGTAAATTCTCATATGCTATATACTAAGCATTTAATATTTTTTCATTGACTATTACTTCTCCAATCCATTTAGCATGTTTCTCTCTCTACCCGCCATTAAGTTTTCATTTCTTGGTGGATTTCAACTCTGTCTTCCCATTCATTTGAGAGAAAGAGAGCTTCAAAAACATTTAACACAAGGGACCTAGAGGTTGCTCACGTTGCTTCAAAAAAGAATGGGGAAAGAGAAAAGAGTAGTGAGAGAATATAGCAAATCTGAAAAATAATATTTTTAAATTTACAACATTGAAGTAGGGGTAAAGGTGTAAATATTTATAAACTGAACACTAATTTTATGACTTAACTGTTTTTTTTTTCCTAAAAGAAATTACAATTGGTCTCTTATTATAAACCCTAAAGGAAGTATAAATCTACGATACATCATACCGATCTAAAAAATATAATGAACCACCAATCAAGTATAAATCTACGATACATCACACCAATCAAAAAAATATAATGAACCGCACTACTTGATTGCATGGAAGTTGCAGAGTTGAGCTCACGTGGAGTTGGAAACTTTTTACACAATCCATGGAATCTTGTTTTCAGGGGTGAGAGAAAATTGCTTTTGATTGGGCAGCTAGGCTTACGAGTTACGCACGCATCTCAAAAGGCCCTAAGTAACGCATAAACCAAAGATTACTCGTTTTTTCAAGTCGGTGACTTGTTCCGTAATCTTTACTAATCTCCTGGCCACGCCAAAATTTGCCAGACCCAGGGTGAATCTGTATATCCACCTAAAGGATCAAGTCCCTTTTTACTGGCACACGTTTCCTCTTGCTATGTAATCCCTCTAATCCTAATTATGAGATAATATTTGAAAGTTGATATTAGTCTTAATTATAGGATAAATTTCTATTTTTTATTAATTTCTTCTCAAAATACTCCTATTGATACTTTCTCAGTAATAATTAAACATAATTGTCATTTAATAATTAACTTGTATATTCTATAAAGTGAGTAATGCTTGTAACTCATTAATATCATATACACCTCAATTCTATTTTTTTTTTATAAAATACTTTTGAACAATTTTTGTCATATTTAATAATGGAATGATTATTAAATTACACTTCCAACCTCCAAAAGTAGACCGGAAGTTGTTGAAGGAGATCGACGATGTCAGATGTGTAAGAACTTGGAGAAGTCGTGTGTGAGGTAGGAGAAGTTTGACAAAAAATAGAGAATCAGAGTAATTGGATGCCATTTTAAATTTTAAATAAGGACATTTGGAAAAGCAAATATAATTAACTACTATCCTTAATCTCTCTAAAATTAAATAAATATATCTTTTAATTAGGACTAGATCAGAAGTATAATTTTCTTGAAAACACTGTTAAACACTAAATGTGAATATGTGATACATCTTTTAAGAATAAATTTAAACTTTGATTCGCCACATAACTAAAGGATAACCCCCTTTTTTCTTTTGCTCAAAAGGATAGCCCCTTTCACTATATTAATTAAACTCTTGTTGGCAGGGAAAGATGTGTTGAGGTTATTTTTAATACTACCTCTTGTCTTAAATATAAGATATAGTTTATAGTTTACAATTACTACAAACTATGTTCTATATTTAAGATCGGAGGAGTAGAAAAATTCAGAATTTTTTTTTTTTTCCCATTTTTCCCTTCTCATTTCATCGTGTGATTCCCGTTTCAGGCAACAAACGAGTCATTTTTTTTACCGTGGAATGTCGAAGAAAGTTTCCTGTTTCCAAATAGATGAGGCTCTACCAAAAAAAATAAAAATATATCACTCAGGTTCCAAAAAAAAAAGAAATATTAAAAAAGTCTTAACCAAGGTTATTAAACTCATGAGTTTAAGTAAACTCGTGACAATGACGTAAACTCGTATCGTGAACTCAAATCAGAACTCGTAAGAGTTTATTTTTACTATTAAATACGTATTAATAATATATAATAAATAATTTAAATATAAAAAATAATATAACAATTTGATTTAAATATATTTTAAATGCAAATAATTAAAATTAAATCCATCAATATTCAAAATTTACCGTATTTAACAAAGAAATTTATATAAAACTCACATATAAAGCAGTTGAGCATGATCAAATAAAAAAAGTTAACACGAGTTTGAGGGTGAGTTAACACGGTTTTGTAATTTTGAAACGTAAAAACGGTAAATTCGGTGTATAAATTCGTAAGTTTAACCGAAGTTTACAACGGTCATGAGTTTAATAGTAACTCGATTTCGATTTTTTAAACTAGAAATGTAAAAACAGAACTGAAGAAATAACTTCAAGTTTAACAATAATGTCTCAACCCTAAATCCCCTATCAAAAAAGTTTATAGGGACTTTTTTGATATTATTTATGGAAAAAAAATATCAAAAAAAAATCTCGGTTGTCAAAATAGTTTTTCATGTTGTTAAAATTTTCCTATGAAAAAATTATTATCAAAATCAATTTTCCTTGTTATTAATTTTTTTTCGAGTTTTTCCTCACCTAGAAAATTTTTTACAACAGAAAAAAATTTATTTCGACAACAATTTTTTTTATAGAAAAATTTTATCGAGAGGAAAAGTTATTTTGATTAACGCGACTTTTTTTTTTATATTGAAATTCGTAATTAATATCAAAAAAAAAAAAAACTTTTTCGATAGGGAATTTGGGGTTATAAGCTTTTTTTGATATTTTTTTTTTTTTTTTTGGTATCTGAGTGATATTTTCAAAAAAAAAAAAAAAAGTTTCCAAATAGATTAGGGTATTATCGTCATTTGAGGCTGTTTGAGTCAAATACGCACCTGTCTGTAACTCACAGTACGGGTCCTTTAACTACTCGCGTTCTATAGCCCACATGGACCATAATAAATTGACACTCCGAAGATCACCATCCACAGCTAACAAAGTCCCTCCTTTCATTATTGTGGCTTCAGATTGATACCTCTCAGTACAGAGATAAATATTCTCATAGAACACACTAGTCTGACCAAAACACAAGAATATTCAAAAAGAGAAAAAGATGAGAACAAGCAACCACTTGATTGGTTTAGTAAACTTCTTGACGTTCTTGCTGTCGATCCCAATCTTAGGAGGCGGAATATGGCTGAGCAGCAGAGCCAACAACACGGACTGCCTCAAGTTCCTGCAGTGGCCGTTGATCATAATCGGAATCTGCATAATGGTGGTGTCGCTGGCGGGATTCGCCGGCGCGTGCTACCGGAACACGTTCCTGATGTTGCTGTACCTGGTGGTGATGTTCTTCGTGATAGCGGCGCTGATCGGGTTCATAATATTCGCGTACGTGGTTACGGACAAGGGTTCGGGTCGGGTCGAGCCGAACCGGGCGTACCTGGAGTATTATCTGGGGGACTACTCCGGCTGGCTGGAGGAGAGAGTGGCGAGTGATAGTTACTGGGGGAAGATAAGCTCTTGTATTAGGGACTCCAAGGCGTGTGCTAAGATGGGCAGAACCGTCGGTGGTCTACCTGAATCTGCTGATATGTTCTACCTCCGACGACTCTCTCCGGTTCAGGTACGCCTTTGCCTTTTTTTTTTTTTTTTGGATATTATCCTCCGGACTCAAATCTGAGACCCAGAGAAATTATGCATGGTGTTGGTTTGCCTTGCTATTTTGTTCCTATGTATCTATTAAAATTTGTGGTTTTTTATCTGGTCTCAGTAGTTCATCAAGCTGTTGGGGTTAATTTTTGGTTAAAAATTTTGATTGGTAGTTATGCTCATGAAAGGAACTTGAATTTGAAACATGGAGGGAGGTAGCTTGTGTTCTGAGTTTCAACTGTGGGGCTCTCACTTTTGTCCTGTATGTATGGGACATTAATAGAAAATCACCTCAAAAGATATGGTACAGATTTGTATGGTAGTGGTGAAAACGACTTGAGAGTTGAGATGGTGTGTGTATTTAGTTGAAGCTTTAAAATTTGGAATTTTTTTAAATAAAACGGTACTACTATGAATATTATTTGTTTTGAAGTATGGGGCGTATTCCAGGAATGAGGAATGGGGGAGGTGGGTTGGAGATCTGTAGGTAATTAAGGAACCTTATGGTCGGTGCCATGTGGGGAACCCATTTCCCGGCTCGGCTCATCTATAGGATGAGTAGGAAGAGCTCAGCCCATTTAAGTTGTTCAGAAAAGATTTAGACGGTTAATATTTTTCTTTTGGCTTTTTACAAAATTTTAATGAATAGAGAATTCAAAATTAAAATACTTATTTAACTAGTATTTTTTTTAAATGATTTTTTTATTTAAAAATAATGAGTGAAATATAAATAAACCTAGATTTTATCAAAATAACCTAATTCTTCCTACTCATCCCTTTAGATCAGCGGGAAACGTGTTCCGTCATGTGGTGGGTTTAAGATAAAGCTCCGAAAGTTATGGGTTAGCCAGCCAGCCAATCAAATGCGAGCCACGTTAACTGACGTAGAAAACGAAACAGTATTAAAATAGTATGGGAACTTGGATTGGGTAGGCTCGCATTGACATGGCTGGGGCATACTACTCGTATCATTTACGTTCGAGACTTTGAGTAACCTCTTACCAATATAAGCAAGCAATAGCACTCGCACAAGAAAAAACGTAAAGTATAACATTATTTCAATTTTCTAAATCATTAAAAACATTTTTATATGCATCTACTACACTTTTTGCGATTATAAATTTTTTTTATAAAAAAAAAAGCATTATGAAATTCATTAAAAAAGAAAAAAAAAAAAGATTCAGACCATGTCATAAAAATATCAAATAAAGACTTCACCCGTTCAAGCAGCTTTGGGAAGTATATTTGTTAGAAGTGATAAAAAATCTTATCAAATTAAATAAAAAAAACATAGATTTGGGGGAAGCCGCAGTTTCGTGAACTTTCACTTTTATTATTTTGTTTGCCGCCCTTTGGGTCATCATCAATATATAATATAAAATTCCATAAAAAAATTGTATTATTTATAAATATTACTGTGCAAGTTTGTCTTAAACTCTCTAAATTAAATATCAATCCTACAGATTATTTTCATTCGTTTGTCTCCTTTTTGCATGAACTAACACAATATATAAAAACTAGTAGGTGACGCTCTCTCTACTTTTTAATTTTTATAAGAATGATCTCAATTATGATACGTTTTGAACATAAAAAATATGGGTATACTTTTTCCTCATCATCGCTTGATTATCTTCTTCGTTAGGTAGGATGCTTTTTTCTCCTTTGTTTGTTATGATTATTTATAAACATGGACAGATATATTTATCAGAAAAACAGATGAATAAAAAGAATAGTACTTCATGTCAATTTTACTTTCCAGTTGATTTTTCTGCTTTCTTAAATTATATTACAGAACATATCATACTGCATACTGATATAAAATAATTTAATATTAAAAACGCGTGGTGATTTAGATTGATAACAAGTTTTCAAATAATCAATGAGTTTTTTATTGAAGCAGCATCGCCATGATTTGTTTTTATTTGGTGGCTCAAGGTTGGTGTTGTGTCTCACTCAGCTTTCAATTCGCATTTTAGAAAGGACAAGAGAAACAGTGTGTCTTGCTTCAATTGGTAGATGAAAATAATAGCAACTCATTTGTCCCTTAGTTCCTATTTTCTACTTGAACATAACTGCCTCTTGTTCTTTTCCTGTTTTATTTTTAACTTGTGGTTGCGCACCATCCGATCTTATCTTTTCTAGCTAGCGGGAAGATGAAAGCATGATAATGATTTTATTGAAGCGAAGCTTAAAGTTTGGTTTAATTTAACGATAAAGTTGGCATATGACGTGTTGATATATATGTGTTACGTTGCATTCTTTGTGAGGTTGAGCGTAAGAGCTTTGAACATCTTGGAAAGAATTAATAGTTATCTTAGCTAGCTTCTATGATATAGAAATATGCCATGCCTTAATATTTAAGTTTTTGACCATGTTGGAGATGAAAACAATGAAAGATGCCATGAAAATGACACAAATGATGTTTTATGAGAATTAACAGCTAATTAAAAAGCAGTCTGACCTAAGACTCATATGTACTGTGAATTTATTTAAATCAATTATATGGCATCATACTATATATAAATATATTTGTTATGTCACCTATACTGATTAAAATAACAGGACCAATATATGTGATCGCTAATATCTTTTTTTGCTTACATGAATAGTGTACCTTTTCCTCTTACAGTAGTATGAAAAGTAATTAAATGCTACAAAATAATTAATCCGAAGCGTGCACCTCATCACTCTAACACTAAAAAAGAAAAAGAAAAGAAAGAATAAATAAACAAGTTCATAATTTTTATTTACTTATGATTTACAAAATATTCAGGGTTCTACTCCCAAGAAACTTGGAAATTAAACTATAGTCTTATGTTCTGAATCCACAAGTTTATTGAAGTGACAAACATATTCTCCTCTTTTTTGTATGATTAAAGTCTGGATGCTGCAAGCCCCCAACAGAGTGTGGACATGTGTACCAAAACGAAACGTTTTGGAACCCAGGAGGAGGAATGGTGGGGCCCAACCCAGATTGCACCAGGTGGAGCAATGACCAAGAACAACTATGCTATGCATGTGATTCATGTAAAGCAGGTGTACTTGCCAGCATAAAGAAGAGCTGGAGAAAAGTGTCTGTGATCAACATCGTCGTTATGATTATTCTCGTTATCTTCTACATAGTTGCTTATGCTGCTTTGAGGAACAACCGTAAGATCGATAACGATGAACCCTCTGGTGAAGCCAGGATGACTAAGGCACAACCCAGCAGAATCCATTTTTAGCTTTGCAATATAATATCGATTGCAAGCCAAGATTTTCAAGGCCATATGTTTATTAATTACACGCTTGTATAATTATTCGTGTTTTGTTTCGTATTTCCTCGTTGTAACATTCTGAATCTATATATTTTTGTTTTTTGTTTTGTTGAAAATAACAGGCTGGATGTGTTTAATTTGTTGTATCACATTTACTTACACAAGGAATTAGGAAAGTTCGCGTACCATGCAGGAAAAATCAGTGTTATGAAGTATGAACTTACAGGTTTTGGAAAGTAGTGATCGTTTATTCATTTTATAGCATCGAAATATGAAAGTTCGCGTACCAGTCTATGGCTTTGTAACAAGAGTGTACTTGTTTTAGGGGTCCACCTGTTAGTTGTGAGTGTATAAAATCAGTGTTATGAATTACCTTTTTACTCGAACCCTGTTAGTGTATATGGTCCAACGACATGGGCCTGTACTTCATGTTTCGGCTCCTAGTCAGGTCCAATGTTTATGAATGTCCTGGTCAAGTAGACATTCTGATTTCTGTACTGATGCAACTCAGAATGATGAAATAAAGTAATACTACGTTCATATATAGCTTCAGATTCTTTTTCTTTTCTTATCCTCCTTCACGTCGATCAGAAAATGCTTAATTGATTATTTGGTACAAGAGATATTTAATACTAGAAAAGTCTGAATACTCAAGCTGTTTGCAGAAATCTCGTCCATTTACTTGGCTTTTCATAGAAAACACTTCATATAGGCAATAACTTTTTATTAAAAATAGGGTTAAGGTGCGTCCAACACAATAAATTATTGGCTCAGGAGCGTCCAACACAATTAACTATTAAGTGAACCAACCAGCACCAGCACAACGTCGTTAGCAAAAAATTAACGTCATGTTATCTAAGATGCGTCCAACACAACAAACTATTACTCCAAGAGCGCCCAACACAAAATTCTAAATTTTACTAAATTAAATAAATTTTTTTTCAATTGTCATTATTCAAAACTACTTGTATAAATATCTATGGATAAAAATTACTCATTCTTCAATTTTGTCAAAATTATAATTTGCTAAAATAAAAAAAGTTTTCATTAAAAATATAATTATATGATTTAAATAAAACTCAAATATATCCATATAAGCAATACATCTGGCTTCTGTTTGTTTCAATTACTGGTGATGGGAATCAGTAAATGCACATGCTGCTGATGAACCTGAAAGCTCTCAAGAATCATCTAGTACGCATATGTGTTGTGAAATTGTGATATGCTTACCTCTATATATCACCCAGCTCAAAATCAAGGGTTGAGGTAGTCGATCTTAATCCAAATTCTAGTAACTTGTCAATCAACGGTGTTAAAGTGTCTAGCATATCAAAAATGATATTTAGTGAACCCTGCCCTGAACTTAAATACTCATTAATTAATCTAAACATGTTTGATCTCGTTGGTCATCATCAACAAAACTCTTGAAAAATCTGGATTCTTAAATCATTATTAGATATTGCTTCCCATGAAACTTTTGTGGATAGGGATCGAGGGCAGGGCGAGGCTCTGTTTCAGCTTTGACTCTTCCCCATGAAGCCCACGTCAAACTTATCCATCTTTATCCATCCATCCATCATTATTAAATAAAGAAAAACTTATTTAGCAGATTAATTGATGGGTTACGTTGACAGGCGTCATAGAAGAGTGAAACAAAGCTAAGTCTAAGCGGTCTGACTAGGGAACTGGTTCGATTAGAGGACCTCTCCTTGCTGTGATCTCGTGTTGACCCTATTTAATGTCACTTAACGGGTCATGAACGAATATCTGTAAGACCAAGAGCTAAACTCTCATAAGCTTAACAAGCCCTATCAAATAAACATGCGCGTGTAGAGAATTTTCCTTCCTGCGGTCTTCTTCTTCTCTTCCACAACCTCCACATGTTACACAGCTCAAAGTTCCCTGTGAATCGGGGGGTTTAAAATTATGTACCATATTCATCAGGGACCAGCCTCAGAAATGACTTGTACGTATGGGTGTGGAATTTGCATTCATTACGTGTACTAAGTACACAAAATACAGCTTTTTCATATTTGTTCGACTTTGCTAAAAGCAGTGTTGTTAAAACGTAGAGTCTATGTTGAAACGGGAAGGGTGAGCAAAAACGTAAAAACGGAAAACGTAAAACGGAACGGAAACGTAAAACTAAAACACACATTAAAGTCATTACAAATTTAAGTCCAAAGTCCAAACACTCAATCATCAATCATCATAATACATATTAAATTTAATGTGATTTTTCATAATTAAATTAGGATTCTTAATACATTTTTTTTGGAAAGTGTAGTTATGCCCCAAAAATATTTTAAACTTTTCAGTTCAGTTCCTCCTCAGAACTTTGAAGTTTTTCATTTTAGTCCCTTGGTCAAAAGGCACGTTTTGACCAAGGGATTAGTCATCTTCTTCCATCTTCATCGAGCGACTTGGGCGGCTGAGCTAGAAACAGACCCGATCACAGAGCGCCGCGAGGTGAGAGAGGGGCGAGCTTCCACCTTCGATCCTTCCTTCCTCCACATTCCTCTAAGTCTCCGCCGGCCTCCACCCTCACCACCATCGCCGCCGGCGACCTGAAACAGAGCGGCGAGAACAGCAAAATACCCTTTTTTAAAAAAATTTCAGAACGGTAAACTCGCCGTTTCAACCGTTTCTACCGAGTTAAAACGGCGTCTCTACCGTTTCAGATCAATTTCCGTCTCAACCACCGTTTTGAGACGATTTTCCGGTGAAAAACGTAAAAACGCACGTTTCAACGTTTTGAAACGGCGTTTTAACAACACTGGCTAAAAGGCAATGCAAGTGGGACAATGACCCTAGTTCGTTAATAATTATGCACTTACAACTAGTACAACTTACAACGACACATGTTATGATAATAGCAGTACAACCATTCGACAATGTTGTTTCTATTTTCCTTGAACAGCTCATAATTATCTCAGTGTGGACCCCTCGATCCACATGCTAAAGTTCATATCTTTAGACTTGTAAACTCACCTTGGACAATCCTTTTGTGTGTTCAAAATGACTCTGTCTGATCTAAAGATCATGGACATCTTTTATAACTAACTATACACAACACACACGCTCCCCCACTAACCAAGGCCGTCTCTTCAAGGCGAAGTCTTTTCATACTATCAATGAACTTGCAAAGTAGTGGAGCAAAAGAGGGAATGAGATTATCCACATGCAAGTTGTTACTCCATCCATCCATCCGGTTGGTCTGTAATATAAGCAACTTTAACTAATTTAATTTATTATAATAGAAAAAGTAGTTAACTCATTAAACATGTCTCAGATTGAAAAATTTTGTCAACTAGCTTTAATCATATTAAATAAAGTTTTGAAGGAGAAAAAAAATATACAAATAACCACATTTAAGCATTTTTTTTGTTTATCACATTCGTGTGGACTTTGAGTCATTGGAGTGCCCTAATTACTTTTGTAATTGGGCCACATTTAAGCATTGATTATTCTCCAAATGATTTACATTGTGAACCAAATGTAAAACAATTCTTGTAGAAGTAACTTGTATTATGGACTGAAAAGAGTATAGTGTATCTTTAATTTTATAGGTCACATTATTGCTTGATCAGCATGTGCTACTCTATTTTCTATTTACAAGTCACTCCAACATATATGTACGTTCACCCAAACCAAGAAAAATCTTATTAACTTTGTCTAATAATTTTATAACTTTTCAATTTTATCCTTGTGTAATATACACTTTATAGTCTAGCCTAAAAGTATAAAGTCTACACATAATAAATGAAGGATACAATTATATATTTATATAAAAAAATTTAATGATGTAACACATATAAAGTATACACAATGAAAACTTCTCTATCTTCCCTATAAAAAGAAGTAGAGGAGTATATCAATATGAACGAGTATTTTAGAGGGGAGAAAAAAATTATAGCAAGAGGGGGTTTTAGTGGGAGAAAACAGTAAAGTGGAGTTAGCTAATAATGCTTGTCTAATTTCTTTGCTTTTGTTAAGGTCCACGCGGTAAAGACTCTTTGAGAGTGCTAATTTGATAATGGGAAAGAAAAATATTGCTACAAAATAACAAAGGTCCAACTACTTCCACCGCTTAGTTGAAATTCCTCCCTTTTCTTCAGCCGTAGAAAGCTTTGTCACTTTTAGAGATAAGCTTCTAGCTACGAATCATCAAAATCAAACTAACAATATATATTTTAATTCTATATATACCTTTCAATTTAATTTTATAATATTAAAATATATAGCATTATTGTGTTATATAAATATCCTTGGCTCGCTAATGGCAGCTTCCCTAATTTGTCACTTCATGTGTCCAACGAGCTGACCAGTTCTTCACCAACCTTTCCCCCACTTAATTTGTGTCCTACTATTGCCTTTCTCACTCTACCTTGCACGAATACCTCCATTCTACAAACAGACATATTGGTTCTTTCTCAAAAATTGCACTTTCGTTGACTTTTATATCGTACGATCTTGTTTATGTAAATCGAGACAGAACTCTTCTTACATATTTACCTCGTATACCATAGATCATGTCGGAAAAATAACTTCCACCTCTAATCCAAACATTAACATAGTCTTTCATCAAGCTCCTCTCTCTGAATGGCCTAATACCATTATTTAATTGCAAAAATGAGACCAAGGTGATGCAAGAAAATTCAAGACTACTTCAATGTCAACATCGTATAGGCCTCTGTTCTTCATCAATAATGGAGCTGATATATAATTAAGTGATGATCTCTCAAGATTCCTTCACTTAATTCATTTTTTAAATGAACTATCATCTTCAACTCAAATGGAAATAAATAAAGCCAAATAAGTACTAACATATTAGGTGGTGGGTAAGAGAGAGTAGTAAGATTAGCATTGTCTTAATGGTGGTAGCAATGTGCTATAAACAAATTATTCGTACGATTTCAATTGATATCAGCCACTTGTCACAAAACACAAAACGGTCGTAACATTTTAGAAAGAGAGAAAAATAAATCAAAAGATAAATTCATAATCAAAGAGAAATAAAAACATTAGGAATGAATCAATGAATGAGTACCAGCAGCTTTACGGAGAGAAGAGGCGAATAATCGATAAGGCATTGGTCTTCTTCTTTGGTCCAAGCACTCTGTTTTGTATCTGATGGGAAGAGAGGTTCATAGAGCGAAATTCAATTTTCGACACGGGAAAAGAGAAGATTAATATTTTAGACTGTACTTATTAAATATCCGGTTTTAAAAGTAGATTTTTTAGACTGGACATTTTAAACATCTGGTCTTAAAAGTTTTTATATTTATAAAATTGTTACTGATCATACTTTTTAGACTGGTTATTTGGACTTTTTAAATATCCGCTCTTAAAATTAGAATTTTTAAACCGGATTTTTTAAACATCCGGTCTTAAAAGTTTTTTATATTTATAAAGCTGCCACTGGTCATATTTTTTAGACCGGTTGTTTGAGAAACCAGTTTAAATAATATTTTTTACACATTATATTAAAGGAATCGGTCTAAAAAGTTTTTTTATATTTATGAAACAACCACCAATCATAAATTTTTAGACTTATTCCTCTATATCTGGTCTAAAAGTCAATTTTTTTTTTTTTGTAATATTTTATATAAACACTTAATTGATTAACGCAGTAAAAGTGGATAAGGATACCATGTCAGCTTCATATTAACGGGGTGAAAAGTTTGTGTCTGTAACGTAACTTGCTGATTGGACCTTATGGCAAATGAAAAATTTGCATGGATGACTCAGCTTAACCAAGGATTTTCCCATACAGGAGATCATAGAATATTTATCTTTTGCTCTTAAATCAAATAAATTAAATTATGGGACTTTCGTTCTTGCTTCGTGCCCGTACGTTAAAGGAACATATTTACCTTATTTTGCTTTTGGCTGATGATCAAACCTTTAATTAATTAATAATATATTATGACAGAAGACAAGATCAAGTCAAATTTGATTTACACTTGAACTACTACTTATAAATAATCAAATAATTGAAGAAGCAAGGAATAATTAAGCAGTCCGTTGTTGAATATCCAGACATCAAAGCATGAGTCATCAATAAGATTATGACTTTTTCGGCTGAGTCCAAGATTTTCGGAATGAGAATGACATCCTCCTCATCTCATGGTAAACTACAAGTGAAAATGCAAGATTAATTACCACCATAGAGGGAATTACTTGATATAACCATTGTCCACTGTTATTAAAGAAGATAGATAAATTATTACCTCATGTTAATATAAGATCTCCCTTGTACGCAATGTGAATTGCATTACAAAGAAAATTTTATATTAAGAACTAGGGGTATAATATTTAATTATAGCATATATTACATAATTTCTTTGACATATTTATGTTTATCGTTGTATTATATATCAGTTTGTAAGTTAGGTAAATTAATTTAAAGAAAAACGATAGATAAATATAAATATTTTAAAGTAGTTTATTTAAATTTTATAATTTTCTCTAATTAATAACTAAGTCTTGTATTAAGGATTAGAACTAGGTAGTACTATTTTGGTATTTTTGGTCTTTAATATAAGATTTATTTAATTAATTGGAGTAAATTAAGAAAATGAAATTAATTAATTAATTATAATAAGTGTGACATGATCTTCTTAAGATATTCATGTGTAACATTAGATTATATACCCATTTATAAATTAGGTAACCTAATTCAGGAATAGATGATAAATATGAGATAAATAGATTGAAATCTTATACCCGACCCTAAACTATAGGACCTGGTTTGTAATGCAAGTGCAATTTGTACTACAAATTATAAATAATTAGGTCCTACATTTAGTACAAGAAGGCCGTACGATTAAATTTAACTCTAGCTACTAACTCTTATATTAAGTACGTCGGTTGGCATATGACAAACAATACTATTAGAAAAGGTCCATGTGTTTTAAGCTTAACGATCTGTCAACATATATTTTGTTTTTTGGGTTAAGGAGCAATAATACACATAGGCTTTTCTCCCAGGAGCGCCCAGCACCACGAGCTTTTTCCTGGACAAAAAATATACACGTGGTTACGTTTTGGGAGTAAAAATGCCACGGGCCGTTAGTTGACCTTTAATTTGGATGGAACGCTGACATGACGCTGATTTGAACTGAAAAGTTGATTTGGATGTTGACGTGGACGCCGATGGAAAGTAAATAAATAAAAAAACTAAAATACCCAACCCAAATGACCGCCAGCCACCGGCGGCGGCGACACCCCATCGCCGCCGCCGGTGGTGGGGCCCACCGGCGGGGTACTTGGTTTTTTTTTTTAAAAAAATAAAACTAAGGGCAAAAGGGTAATTTCACCCGAGTTACTGTTCACTCCATCCAAGTTGACGGTCAACTAACAGCCCGTGGTATTTTTGCTCCCAAAACGTAACCACGCGTGTGTCTTTTCTTTTAGAAAAAGCTCGTAAAAAGTCTTCGTACATGCAAGACTCCTCAAAAGAAAAACACATGTGTAAAATTGCTCCTTTACTCTTGTTTTTTCATTAACAAGGTCAAAATCTTCAATCTTATATAAAGAGAATTGAATTTCCTTTGTTGGATCCAAACTTCTATTATGTGTAATGATTGTTTTTTTTAAATAAAAAAAAACTGGCATGCTATATGGTCGCATCTTACAATAGATTTGAAAATAAGTTGATGAATTTATATAAAAATGCTAGAGTTACACTAGTACAAAATAGCCCAATCGGTTATAAAGGATAAGGTCTAAAGAGTATGATTGGTGGCAGTTTCTTAAATATAGAGAACTTTTTAGACCAGTTCCTTTCAGATGAGGTATAAAAAAATATTATTTAGACTGGTTTCCCAAATAACTAGTCTAAAAAGTTAAAAATAAAAATAAAATAATTTGTCTATTACTTTTAAGACTGGTTGTTACAAACAACTGGTCTAAAAAAGTTAAAAAAATATCTATTACTTTTAAGACTGATTATTGTTATAAATAATCGGTTTAAAAAAAGAAACTTTTTAAATCTTTTACTTCTAATAACCAATCTAAAAGATGAATTTTTTCTTTTATCGCGCCTAAAATTAAATTTCGCTCTCTTTTATCTTCTTTGTAACTGTCAGTCTTTTACTCTTGGAAAGCCTATTGGTCCGTCGCCTTGTGCATCCTTAGCTTTCTAGAATCAGCGGCTTTAATGGGAAGCACCGTCGTGGAGAAGACGGAAGACCCCGCCGATAAACCTCCCTTTCTCGCTCCTACTCGGATTCTCCCCGCCGCATCCAGTTTTCGGAGGATACTGTCCTGGTCGAGATCCTCGTCGTCCGTTTCTATAGTCGTCGTCGAAGAGCTCGAAATACTCGAAGGATGAAGGCTGAACTTGAACAGATGAGATTGAGCGCTCACGCAGCCCTCGAGCGGCTCAAATTCATAAGTGAGGTGGCTAGAACCACCGACACCAGCAATATGAGCTATAGAGGAAAGTTTGTGAATGCATCGGGATGAATTCGAATGTAAATCATTTGATTTTTGTTTGGACGCCGAGAAAAGTTAATTTGTATGGAGTATATATGGAATTGATTAATTCCTTGATTTTGTTTGAAATTTTGAAAAAGGGATACAGGATTCCAAGGAATTTGCGGTAGGGATAATTTGATGCATTGGCAAGAAGAAAGAAGCAGAAAGTGACGAAAATAAGCAAACTTACGACTTTTGGTTGCAGATTACACACTAGAGCTTTGTGTTTCACGGCGACAATCCATCTTCATTTGATTGCTTGAAGCTTGTGATTTTTTTTGTAGATCCTGACTTCGATTTCACCTCTGGTTTTATATTTATTTAAATATAATTTTCATGGTGAATAATTTTTGTTTCTAATTTTGGGGGTTTGTATTCATCTTTTTTGTTTTTCTTATTTGTGTTGCTTCCTCTCTGCTCTTCATTCTCTGTCGTTGATGATAGAGGGACAACAACCTCAAAGACGTTGCCAGATCTGGTTCAAAAACCCTTTCATGCCGAATTCCTAATCTAGGGATACTCGCCTACCCTTCAAAATCTATTTAAGTATTCACAATTTGGTTTTCCCTTTCCTCCTATTTTTTTCTTATTTTAATCGATTGATTTGGTGATTCAAGCACATAATAGGAACATTTGGATTCTTTTATTATTATTATTATTTTGAAAAGTTTTTAAGATCGGTCGTTTCACATAACCAGTTTTAAAAGTCTTCTAATTCTCACTTTTAAGACCAGTTATTTTACACAATCGATCTTAAAAGTCTTACATTTTAAACATTATATCTTAAAAAATTGGTTTGATTTTTTTAAGACTGATTAAGAAATTGGTTTTAAAAATAATAGACTTTTAAGACTTGCTATATCAAGATCAGATTAAAGAATGGTATAAAAAACGATTTTTACCCTGTCTAAAAGCTTTTTTTTTTTTTATGGTAGTGTTACCAAAAAAAAAATTGCATGGGAAAGGGGGGAGATTAAATATTTGAGAGAAGGGAGAACGTAACAATGTGAAATAAATAGGTGATCGAGTTTCATATGTACATCACATCAAGTTTTAAGATAATTGGATGGTCAATAATGAAGAAATTAAATAATTCAACATCTGTTATGGTTTAAATTTGACTATATTGATGATATTCCTAAACTATGAGACTGGGGGACAAAAAGAAATAAATGTGCGAGGTGAACGGAAAAAAAACGGAAAGAAAAGATGAGAGGATGAAGTTTCAATGGAGAAGGAGTTTTGAATGTCATACAAAGAGCCAAAAGGTATCACAATCTAGAACACCTAACGGAGTCGATAAATGGGAAAACAGAGGCAGCCACGTTAGATAACGAATTTCCAACGGTGACGTCACTTTTCCCACTCATGACGTCCCTTCTTCTCTCCCTCTCCTATATAAAACCCCTCTCTCTCCCTCCCAAACAAACCCCACCCCACCCTTAGCTTCTCGCTTTCTTATCCTGCATCACACACAGAGAGAGCCAAATAGAAGAAAACAAAGCAAACTAAGCGTGCGAGAGAGAAACATGGAATCTAGTGAGCCAATCCCAAACACTCCAAGTCCCACTTGTTCTTTCCCTCTCTCAAACTCTTCCCCTTCTTCCTCATGTTCCCCTCCTCCACAAGTGGTGGTAAGCCCTTGTGCCGCTTGTAAGATTTTAAGGCGGCGATGTGCTGAGAAATGCGTTCTCGCTCCCTATTTCCCTCCTTCTGAACCTGCCAAGTTCACCATTGCTCACAGAGTCTTCGGTGCCAGCAACATCATCAAGTTCTTGCAGGTATATATGTTAAACCCTTCTTCTTCTTCATCGTCATCATCATCTAGCCGTAATGTTTGAGGTTTTTGTGGTTCGTATTCGTTAACCGGTTTCAGACGTAGTGAGGACAAAATGTAGACCATGGGACTAGTCTTTGAGTGCCCAATAATATTTAATGTTCCTGATCTCGAATCTTTGATAGAAACAGACACAGTGTGCGCACAGTCAATTTATATGTAGCTATATTAGCAGCCGAACTTGGAAAAGTGAAACCCATTTGGACGAAATATATGAAACCTACTTTTAACGAATACCTAATGTGGGCCTCCTAACGCCTCTTAGATCACATCGCTTGCTTTCAAAACTATTCAATTTTTGTGGTTCTTTAGATAAAACTGGTCATAATAATAACTTCTAAATCAATATTTTCAACAGGAACTTCCAGAGTCACAGAGAGCTGATGCAGTGAGCAGCATGGTGTACGAGGCAGGTGCAAGAATAAGAGATCCAGTGTATGGTTGTGCAGGTGCGATTTGTCAGCTTCAGAAGCAAGTGAGCGAGCTTCAAGCTCAACTGGCTAAGGCTCAAGCCGAGGTTGTGAACATGCAGCTGCAGCAAGCCAATCTGGTGGCTCTTCTCTGCATGGAAGTGGCTCAAACTACTCAGACTCAGACTCAGACTCAAACGTCTCCTACAAGTACTCCTCCTCCTCAGGAATATTATTCTTCACCACCATCATTATCTTCGTCGTTTGAAGACACAAACTTCATTACTTCAAGCAACCTCAACTTCTTCGCGGAAAGCACTGGCCTTAACTCTTTGTGGGAGCAGTCACTTTGGACATGACCCATCATTTATATATATTCATTAGTTAATTAATTGACTAGTTTTATACTATAGAGAGAGAGAGAGAGATTGGAAAACTTAATTTATTCCCATAACTTTCTCCAAAGGAGGTCAAGTTTGAAGGGAATTAATTAAGTAATTAGAACTACTAATAATAAAAAGCAACTTGGTAGCTAGCTAGGATTTATGGAGTAAGGTGGTGTGAGCTTCCTATATCGCCAATAAATATGTTAGATTTGCTTTTTCCTCCATGTAATCTCTCTTCAGAAATGTTGGAGAAAAAAAGTGTACTCCGTCCATTTCTGCTCATCCATTTAAGATTTTAGCATATTGATTATTTTAAGAAATATATGATTTATATGTTAGAATCTCCTTTAGATTATACTCTCAGGTTAATTATTTTAATTAACAATTAAAATATTAATTAGTCATGCTGTTTGGGATCGTAAACAGGAGGGTATGTGATTAAATTAGGAGGAATTTGATTATGATTGTATAAATGTAGAACAACTTTTTGGTGACCTAATATGGAAACAATAATTCAAAGAAATTGATGTGGTTGATGAAGATGCTTAATTAATTATATTCCTTGTCAAAGTAGCTTTTGACTCGTCGTCGATCGCTTGGCTTTGGATTCGTTATGGCTGCCTCTAATCGCCATTTGTACATGTTGTACCAATCAATAGGCCAACACTTGGCTACATCCTGATGGACGATTAAATATTAACGATAGCGGACTTAGAAAATTATGGAAGGGAGACACAATTGGCAGGGATATTCGGGGTTGCCTCCGATTTTTTTTTTTTTTTTAAGGAAATTTTTAAATGCATTAAAAAATAAAAGAATATAAACAAGAAAAAAAATATCAAAAAAATATTTATAAAATCAAGTGAATACTGATGACGTAATAAGAGAGACAATTATTTTACAAACTATCATTTAGAAAAGTAAGACTAAGTACTGTTAAAAATAAATGCAGCTACATAAATTACAATGAAGGGTGGACACTTAATAAATTTAAGTACATATATTTTAATAACAAAAGTATATTACGATAAAAATAATTACAATGTCATCCTTCTAGGCCTCAATGTTATCATATACATCTTTTTCAATATAAGGCACTAAACAATCATTCAACCATCAATCCCTCATCCGATTATAAAGTGCAATCTTAATGTATTAAGAGTGTGTGCTTAATTTAAGGGAGACGATCATTCAAACATGTATTAATTAATTATTTATTTATTTTAAAAAAAGTTTCCAAATTCAAGGGGCATATGTAGGTCCGCCAATGCGATGGAGTATATATATAAAAAAAAAAAGACTCCACTGCTTCAGCACTATAATTAATCACATATTTGCCTCTCTTAACGTCCAAAAGTCAAATTCAATATGATAAGAGCGAACTGTTTATGCCATATTTTATCATGCTGCCCCGTCATGTATACAAGATTACAAGCTATAGGAATAACACTATCCGTATCAATTGATATAAAATATTAACTTCTCACTCTGTCAAAAAGGTTGAAGTGATTTAGCCACCAAATAACACTTCGATTATTTTCTGAAATTGATTTTGGAAGGGGTTTTTTTTGGGTGATATTGGGAGGTTCGTGATTCATTGGCAGTAAAAAACCATAATCTTTCTCATCAGGGTGGGGTGTGAAAAGGTAGATCTCTTTCAAATAAGTATATATTAAATGTACCGGTAATTCTAACGCACTTGATTTGAGACTCATCAATATATCAAACCTCAACTGGTTGCTTAGATAGCTTTTTTTTTTTTTTTTTTTTCAGTTACAATTGTAGACGCTAATGGTTTGAGTTATAAGTATGATTGAATCTACAATCTCTCACTTATAAGAAAGTTTTCATGGTTGTTAGGCTACAAGGTTTAAAAGATACCCGTATCACTCACAAGTGTTGATAATTTACATTGTACATATTGAAATATACTTTTCTGCAATTTATTATCAATATTAAAGAGCAATTAAGTTGGGCATCAGATTGGCCATGCTTGGTGAGTTCATGTACTTCATGCGAATTTAGATTATCAATGGCGAGACCTTTTTTTAAGTAAATAATGCTAAGTTAGTTTAGTGAAAATCAAGGTACCCCTATCTATAATATAAGACTTATTTTTTACATTTCTCAACTTTTTTTTTCTAATTTACCTCTATTAATGCTTCTTTAAAATAATCGAGTAAGAGAGAGATATAAGAAAATAAGGAATATAACTAAGGTATTTTAAAAAAAACATATACTACCTCCGATCCTAATTATAAGACCTAGTTGACTTTTTTGGATAAATTAAGGAAGCTAAATAAGTTACTTAATCATTCTATATGTTGTGTTTTCTTAGATTATATATTAGTTTATTGGTCAAACTATTTAGTTTAAAGAAAAAAATAAAAATAAAAATACTCTAAGCTAATTTAATTAACTTCCTTAATCTCTTTAAAAAAGTCAACTAGGTCTTATAATTAGGACCGGAGGGAGTATCATATTAACTGACTTCCTTAATATAATAAATTAAGTAAATATATATCCTAAATTAAGGATAAGAGGGAGTATATAATTTCAACCAAAACAATCTGAAATCAACCCTCACAGAGCACGTGCCAGAAAGAAGGGATAACCAAACACCGTTATGGTAAATTGGTAATGATGGTGTACGGGCATTCCCAAAACGCGTTTGTTAGGCTGTAATAATAAAATAAACTCAAGAATTTCAAATCACGTGTTCCCCACGTGAGCTGATCATCTCCCAATCCTATAAAGCCAAAAAAGGCAAACAAAAAACACCATACAAATGTCACATTTGCCGGCAACTCAAGTGACCAAAAAATATATCTCCTCATCACTTGCCCAACATATATTTACCATTTTCTTCTTTCATAATCATGAAGGAAAGGAAACTTCCTTGCTTTTTATTGACTCGAAGTGTGTCTACTATACCTTTTGAATAATATATAAATCCTCCCTATATATATATATTCACCATACATAATCCTTTACTTAATTTATAATTTTCTCAACAATATTATTACTTCCCCTCTTTTCCTTTTCTCCTTAAAAGCACCAACAAATTCCTTTAATTTGCGCGTTATTTAAAGATTTTGCTTAGAACAAAGGCTACATTTAGTTAAAGGTAAGCAACTTTGCTTGTGAGAGCTGATCTAATTTTTACCCTGGAAAAGCTCAAAACTCAAAATATATGATATTACCTCTGGTCCTAAATATAAGATAAAGTTAACTTTTTTAGATATATTAAAAAAGTTAATTAAATTACTTTGTACGTAGTATTTATATTTATATTTTTTCCTCTAAACTAATTACCTTGACTAATAAATTGATATATAATCTTAAGATACACGATATATGATATGATTAAGTAACTTATTTAGCTTCCTTAATCTTTCTAAAAAAAATCAACTTTGTCTTATATTTAAGACCAGAGGGAGTAATAAATGAGATTTATCTATATATTAATATTCAACGGCCGAACTTTTCTTCCTAACCTACATTGTTCAAACTATTAAAAAACAATATATTTTGGTTAATTTGAAATTTTGAACAGATGCAATATGATCTCCTTAAAATATTTTTATTTAACATTGGATTATATATTAAATTTAGAAGTTAAACACGATAAGTGTAAAAGATAAAATGAAGTGAGATATTATATTTTAGAGCAAATATCTAACCCAAACTAACTCTTATATTAAAGGTGAAAGGTATTATATATAGGATGCTTATAATTTAAAATAGTAACAACATTATAAGTAAAAGATACGACATCTAACTATTTTGCTTTATAAAAGATGTTTAGCCAATAGATTGATTAAAGTTTAGCTGTCCACCTTAACACTATCATCGTGGGTGAGTGTGAGAGGGCAGAGATATCAACACGTACGTGCCTGCTGACATAATCTATGAGAGTGATAGCTAATTTGGTTGCTTCTTCAACCGCTCACAATGCAACATGATTAGTTTCTTCTTCCTTATTACAACAACAAACGATCGAGTACACTGCGATTTGCCCTATATAGTAAACAAAACCTTAAATTTTATACATAGGCAGCTGCCAACATTATAATTGTGTGGTCTCATAAAACACCATGCAAATAGCTTAGTTTTTAATCACGTGTGAGGTCCCTCCTGTTAGTACTCTTTTGGCTTCATCACTATCGATCAGTCATTACTCTCAGAAATTAACCTACCATAATTTGATTAATATAATATATATACGTTGTTGGACTTTCTGGATCAACCTGGGCGTTAGTGAACATGAATTTGAGAGAAAATAACCTCTATTACTCGAGAATAGATTACAAAACTCATAAAAAAAAAAAACTCTCAAACAAGGATCACTTCTGCAGGATCACTCTTGTTTCTCACTCTTCTTGGTGATGAACACGATTTTCAGATCTTTTTAAAAATGAGGTATCCACCTCTATTTATAGTATGAGTTTTGGGGTAGGTGAGGTGTGAACAAGGGTGGTTGGTGGAGGCGCTTCAACAAATGGTGTTTGGTTGGTGGCCGCTTCAACAATTGGTGGAATATTCAAAAACCTTCCTCGGAGGGTGGGCTGGAAGTCTTCAATTCTCCTCCGGCCATATCTCGAAGAAAAACATTCCAGTATGTTTTTACGCATAACTCTAGCTTCTCTCGAGTCACCACCTTCGTCATCGTCATGCAGGATTCTCCTTCGTATGGATCTTTACTAGTCTCGCAGTTGTCGATCCATTACCTCGCGTATCCAATGATAGCGAATATCAATATGTTTTGTACGGGAATGGTACATAGAGTTCTTGCTCAAATCTAGAGCACTCGACTCGAGCATCACAATGTACCTTATACTCCTTTTGCTTGATTCCAAACTCTTGGAGATAACGCTTTAGCCACAACATCTCTTTTCCGGCTTCGGAAACGACAGCAATGTATTCAGCTTACATTTGTGGACAAAGCAACGCACTTCCGTAGTCGTGATCGCCATGAAACAGCCTCCCCGCGCAAAAGTATAAATGAATCTGAAGTAGATTTTCTACTATCAAGATCTCGCCATATCTCGCATCTCAGTATAGCCTTCCAAGATTGGATCGGCTCCCAGAAAGTAACAAAGACATAATTTCAATGTACCCTTAAGGTATCCGAGAATCCACTTTACCGCCTCCCAATGCTCTTTCGGGGTTGGAGAGAAAACGACTCACCTTTCCATCGCGTGAGCAATATCGGCCTCGTACACACCATAGCATACATCAAACTTCCGACCGTGAAGAATATGGTACAGACGACATCTCCCCAATCTCTTCCTTGGATGAGGGACACGATCTCTTGCTCAACTTGAAATGGTTGGCCAATGGAATGCTAAGCGGTTTGGCATTGTTCATATTGAACCGTTCAAGTACTCGTTCAATATACTTCTCCCGAGATAGCCATAACCTCCGTTTTTCCCCTGTCTCGGGTGATTTGCATTCCCAATATCTGGTTGAGTGGTCCTAAGTCTTTCATGTCAAAAGACTTAGAAAGTTCCTTCTTCACCGGGCCGATCTTCGTTGCGTCTTTCCCCACGATCGAATATCGTCTACATATAGTAGAAGAGCAACGAAATTTCCATCGAAAACTTCCGAATGTAGACACACTCATCTCGCCGTAGTTTTCTTGTACCCTTGACTCACCATACACGAGTCAAATTTCTTGTACCACCATGTCTAGGTGCACCGTCGACCGCAAGCTTTTCTTGACTTACAAACGAGGTTATCCCCTCGAAACCTCAAAACCTTTCCTCGGCCGCTCCATGTAGATTTCTTCTTCTAAATCTCCATGAAGAAAAGCATTGTCTTCACATCCATTTGTTCAAGCTCTAAGTTCATACTTGCGACCAATCCAAGTATGACTCTAATTGAAGTCATCTTGACTACGGTGAAAAAAATCTCATCAAAGTCGATCCCCTTCTTCGCTTTGGAATCCTTTGACTACCAACCGTGCTTTGTATTTCACCACTTTTCCACCGCCATCTTTCTTCGACTTGAACACCCATTTATTTTTCGTGCCTTCTTCCCTCGTGGAAGTTCTACGATCTCATAAGTTTGATTTTTCCCAGAGATTCCATCTCGTCTTGCATTGCGAGCAACCACTTTGTTCTTTGTCCTTATGAGATCGCTTCATGGAAACTCTGGTTCTCCATCCTCGGTAAGTAGAAGGTATTGGATTACGGATATCTTCTCGACGGAATCGACCTCGTTCGGATCTACGAACTTCTCGGAGCAATTTGAGGAAATCCACCATCATCTTGGCCTTGTGATGGTTCTCGAACGCGGCGGTAGGGTTGTGGCTCCCCGCTCGCACCGTCATCTTCCTCATTGTCTTCTACTTCTTGCATTTCTTCTCGGCACTATATCATCATTTCTCACGAATGATTCCGATGTTGCCTCCGGCACTGAAGAGCAACATTTGTCTTCGAGATATTGTGGGCTTTTCAATATCTTCTATTGTCGGCTTTCATGGAACACCACGTCCCTACTTCCGATTACCCTTTTTTCCTTAGGATCCCATAATCAGATCCAAACTCTTCATTTCCATAGCCTATGAATATGCATGGAGTGGTCCTTGCATCCGGCTTCGGCTCGAGCTCTTTGGATACATGTGCGTACGCTTAAACACCCAAATACTCTCAAGTGGGAGTATGATGGATCCTTTCCGGACCAAAGTTTCTCGGGAACTTCAAAATCCAATGGTACCGATGGAGATCGGTTGATCAAGTAACAAGCGGCTCGACGCTTCTCCCGAATGGCTTTGGCGGCTTAGCCATGCGAGCATGCTCGAACACGTTCCATAATTGTTCGGTTCATTCTTTCGGCTATACCGTTGTGTTGAGGGGTGCGTGGGACCGTCTTCTCATGTCGAATGCCATATGATACGCAATAGGCATTGAACCGCACTGGAGGAGTATTCACCTCCATTGTCGGATCGAAGACACTTCAACTTCTCTCCCGTCTCACGTTCTACCATGACATGGAACGGTTTGAAGTAATCAAATACCGGTCCTTCGTCCGCAAAAAATACACCCACACCTTTCGAGAAGCATCATCGATGAACGTCGGAAAGTATCGGTTGCCGCCGAGTGATTCAACCTCCGGGACCGCAAACATCGAGTGTACCGCATCGAGCAACTCGATCTTCTCGTTGAAGAGGAATTAAACGAGACTCTATCTTTGCTTACCAAACAAACAATGATTGCAAGGATCTAGTGCGGCGTCCTTGTCTACATTGATAAGCTCCTTCTTTACTAGGGTAGACAACCCTTTCTCACTCGTACGTGGCCGAGTCTACGGTGCCACAGATTTTGTGACGCTCCTTTTCGCAACGTTGAGAAATTTTGTCGGTGCATATCTTCACATGAGTCTTGTATAGCGTGCCACAAATATGTCCTCGAGCGACTATCATAGCGCCTTTTGACAACTTCCATGTGCCTTTACGTGAAGTGACTATCATAGCCCCGTTTGTCAAGAACTATTCGACAATAGATTCAATGAAGGTCCGGCACATGGCGGACATCCTTCAAAGTGATTGTGCTCCGGAACTTGTCTTTATCCGAACATCACCAATTCCGACAATCCCTGCGAAACTGGAATTTCCCATTTTCACGGCTCCAAAGTCACCGCTTTGTATGTTGTGAAGTATTCCTTGTATGGAGTCACGTGGTAGGACGCCCAAAGATCTACCACCCATTCCGTGTCTTCTCGTGAGACGTGAAGGCATGTCTCATCTTGGGTTGAACAATAAGCTACATCACCGAGAGATAGTAACTAATGTTTCTCCACCCTTGTTCTTCTACTTGAACCGCTTCTGGTCTTGCTCCTTTTTCCATTTGTAGCGGTTCTTCTTCATATGTCCTTCTAATCCACAATGATGGCGGTTATAAGATGGTTTTCTACCATCAATGGACCTCGCCCTCGCTCTTGCTTCTACCTCTCGATTTGTTATTACTCTTCTTTTGTTGCTCCGCATTCTCGTGACAAGGGCATGTGTTTGATCTGTGCCCATGTCCTTTCTCCTTGCTTCTTCACCGAATAGGGCATCCTTGACCATTGACATGGTAAGTTTGCCATTTGGGGAAATTTGATTCTTGAGTGACACGACCGGCGTTTCCCAACTATCGGGAAGGGAACGAGTAGTAGCAACGCTGAACTTCATCGCCAAGTGGCATCTCTACGTACGACAACCCGGTTGACCAAGCTCGGAACTCATTTGGTATGCTCGGCAACCGAAGTTCCACTTTTAAGCTTCATGTTGACTAAACGCCTCATCACCGCGAGCTTTATTCCGAGCGGTCTTGGCCTGGTACATATCCTCCAACTTTTTCCGAGAGGGCATATGCGTCTGTTTCTTGTGCAACATGGTGGAAGACACTATGATCAATCCATTGGATTTGACCAATAGTTTTTCGATTTGATTTCTTCCACTCTAACTCCTTGGCGGGATCGGATTTTTACCCATCAATTCTATGGGATCAAACAAATCTTTACTGACTTAGGAGATCTTCCATCCGAGGTCTCCACGGCGTGTAATTTGTGGCGATAAGCGTAATCATTGCTCCGAAAGATGATGTTGACTCTTACGTGGACATTATCACCTTAAATAATTTTTCAACACGATCGGGGTTGAATCTTTAAAAATGGAGCTCACCGTTACGTGCGGAACGGTCAAAAAAGATGGAATTGACACTACGGGGTCAAAATTCCACTCTAGGGGCAAAACAGCAATTTCGAAAACTTTGAGGACCAAACTGCAATTTTCGGAAAGATCGGGGTCAAACTGGAATTTGAAAGATCGGGGTCAATATGAAATTTCACGAATATTTGGGGACCAAACTGAAATTTTAAAAAATTGAGGGGTCTTTCTTCAATTTCCGAAAACTGCAAATTCCGGCGAGGAACAGTATTCGGTCGTCTTCTCCGGCGGAACTCCAGGTGAACAGTGTCGTCTTCTCCGCGAACTCCGTAGCGAGTTGACCAAACTTTGACCGTGATTTAAAGGCTCGTTTGAACTCCGATTAGGTCGCCGTTTGGTGCGTTGGACTCGTGTCGATGAGACGAATCCAATGGTGCACTCAGAATTGGATTTTGAGTAAAACTCAGAAAACCCAAATTCGTCCGGTGAACCAAAAAACTCAACCAACACCTCTGTAAGTTCTCCGATACCACTTGTTGGACTTTCTGGATCAAGCTGGGCGTTGGTAAACGTGAATTTGAGAAAATAACCTCTATTACTCACAAGAATAGATTACAAAACTCATATAAAAAAAAAACTCTCAAACAAGGATCACTCTGCAGGATCACTCTTGTTCTCACTCTTCTTGGTGATGAACACCGATTTTGATCTTTTACAAATGGGTATCCACCTCTATTTATAGTATGAGTTTTGGGGTAGGTGAGGTGTGAGAACAAGAGGGGTGGTTGGTGGAGGCACGCTTCAACAATGGTGGTCTGGTTGGTGGAGCTTCAACAAATGGTGTTGGAATATTCAAAAAACCTTCTGGAGGGTGGCTGGAAGTCTTCATACGTGCCTCTCTCCACTACTGTTAAAATGTATTTAAATTGTTTGTGCTTGTACCATTTTCATATTATGGTTCCATTTGAGATGTTGGGGAGTGACGTCTAGAGATTCTATGGATCTTTTATTATAATTTTCTTTGTAGACTTCTAAGAGAATGAGAGGGAAAAAAGGAGAGAGTTTTTTTGCAATCTCTTGGTCGCAACTTTTAAAAATAGATCAATAATTCCTAATTCTTCAACATTTAATCAAATCTTCTGTCCATTGAACGTTAATGAAAAATGTTACTCCTACTTCACAATACTTTTTTGTTAGTTGTTACACGTACGGGGCGCTTTTCCAATAATTCAAAAGTAGATAAGAGTTACAACTTAGTACTTACTAGTAATTAATATATTGCAAGTTTCTGCATACGCGCGGGCATAAAATGTTCCCCTAAATAATAGATCTCAAATATTATGTTATAACTAAGTAAACAATAAATGGCGTGTTTTTATATATCCTTTTTAATTTTACCCTTTTTAACCATGACGTTTTAAACTACACACACACACTAGTTAGGATTAATATTGATTATATGTGGACGCTGTATAAGTATTAAAAATATGAGAAAGAAAATGAAAGAGATCTAAAATTGTGTTGGTTAGGTCAATTGTCGAGCTTGTACTGTGTGGCGGGTATGGATCAATCGACATCACTAGTGGCATTAGGTTGAGCTTTAATTTGTCTGAGAGGTCATTCATACCAATATAAAGCAAGAAAAAAAAAATTGAAGGAAACCCATGTGCTTGAAACTAATTAGCAAATTGAGAGGATAGATCACACACACACACACACACATATATATAATATCATCAAGCGGGATCCTTCTACATTGCAAAAGGATAGATCATGAAAATCAAAATATATCCACACCAAAGAGTTGGTATGTGTAGTGGGAAAGTGGGAAATTAAATCAGACGCTTCTTTTGAAATTTTACATATCTATCTTCTGAAAAATTAAAGCTAGCTACTATCAGATCATGAAAGCGATTCATTCATAGACCTCCAACACTCACCTTTTTCTCCTTCTCTTTTCTGTGTCATACATTTTTTTCGTTCCTTTATATTATTGTTTCAAAAGTCAGTAGTTTTGGACCTACACACACTGACACACACGCACACACTGATCAGTGATCATATCTATCTACCTATGTATGTACATATATACACATTCTGTACTATTAATTAATGCGTAGTCATTTGTGGCTTATCCTTTTACATATACATGCATGTGCTCATGTAAAAGGATAAGCCACTAAATTATAAACTTTTGAAGTGAAACCGACATTAATGCGCATATCAATCTTCATCGTCGATCTTTTGCCTTCTTAATTATAGTTGTGAGATATATATATGACTCTTTGTATGTACAAATTAATTAAACTGCTCAAAATTTTCATCACTGGTAGATGCATATTTAAGTCTTGTCGTCAAATTGTTAACCTATTATACAGAAATGCAATTTTGAAAATTTAAAGATAGAATTGACGACACTGCCCACGATTGCTATAGCTTTGATCACACGAACCGTACCGTCATCGACATGTTTGTGTTCATTTTATTGTCATAGCTGATTTTTGGAAGATAGTTTCCAGTTTTAAACATGCCGGTTTGAATGCTTTCCCCATACAACTTTGCATTTACACTACTGTAGATTTAGTACATGTTTATTACATTTTTTTTTTTTTGGATCACTTGCATTTTGCTCTTCCCAGTTGCATGCATAATTAATTCCATTAGTTTCAGGTTTTTAATTAAGGTATCATTCTCTCTAGCTTTTTGAATATTCGTTAATGAGATTTTGATGACAGATATTTTTGAAGTACTAACGCTTTCACTGTCAGTCAGTCATCTCCAACTAATATATGATAGCATAATTAATTCCATTAGTTTCAGCATAATTTTTAATTAAGGTTAAATTATCAATTTTAATGATTTTCCTAAAAACACCCTTACTAGAATTTAAAATCACAGCAACCAATAGTTTGCTCAAACAGTAGCCACCGCGCATGTACATAATAAAATTGCAAGGTTATTTTTTTTTAGCCATGCACCTATATATTATTTAATTTTAACAGTAAATTTAAGTACTCCTGTTGCCTTAATAACGCTTTCCTATTTCTACGTGCGTACAGGATCCTTATAAACTGCCTATTTTTCTATATTATTAAACTGCCTTTTAAAGGTTATTAAAAAAAACATTAGAATTGAGGTGTATGTGTATTAATAGTTATAAAAACCAACTTTATAGAATATATAGATACATTATTAAATTATTATTGAAAAAGTATCAATAAGTTTTGAAAAAATTGATAAAAATTAAAATGTTGTTCAGAAACTGTTGTCCCCATAATTGCCGGAAGAGTATAAGGTAATTGTATCATCATTCAAGTCCGTCGGCTCTGCACATTCTTGACGTATGAAAAATATATATAATAAATAGGATTGAAGACACACTGCATTCAAATATCAGTATTTCCAATCTTTTTTGGCATCATATATATACCAGACAAAGTTTGTAGTCAATGCTGTGAAATTATACTAATGGACTACGTAAAAAGCCAGGAAAAAGCAAGCGCTAGTTTTGCTGGCCTGTCGGTTTTTAATTTTTTTTTCTTTATTAGCTCCTTCCTAGCAATGTATGCTATATATAATATAGATAAACAATTATCTCATAATTAAGCTAGCTACTATAATGATTATCTATTCAATAAAACGCTCCTATGAAGTGAGAATCTTATAAGAAATGTATTCATCAGCTCAAGGATGATGTATTGATGTGTACATATATTCGCATCAGAAAATATTTAACATTTTCAGGCATGTGCTTCTTTTAATCTGATAATTTTACTATTAACTTGTTTGGCTAACGTCTTAATTAACTGATAATTTAGAAATAACTTGGTTTTGCTATAATCTTCTTTTCCGGAAGAAAGGAACCTTGTCCTTCAATTCCGTGTCAATCTTGTGCATTCACAGTCGGCAGAATCAAAGGCAGTTTAAAATCCACACCAGCTTTTTTGGCAATAAAAGGCAGTGGAATGGTATAAGTCAGAGTCCTTGGAATTTGTTTTCCGGGAGTCAATAGAGTCCATGGAATTAAAATGCTTATGTTTGAATTTAAGGTTAAGATATGTTATACCGTCACAAATTACGTACGACCCGAAATGGAACAAATTAAACATGTTTGGCTTCGAGTATACCAGATCCCGAAAATATTGCTGTACAAAGTTTGGAATAGTCAAAGGAGTCAACAAGTCAGAGCAGATTAACAGGGCACGTGTATTTTTAATTTCTATTTCTAATATAAAACGGAATTAATTAACTCTGTTAAGCAGTTGAAAATTCACACGTTTTGAACACCAACAGTAGTGTGACACTTCGGCGCATACCTGAATTGGCACTTTCAACTGCTATTAAATTCTTCCCTTGCCTCATTATTTTCTGTATATGCCATAATTTTAGTTGAATGAAATGAAGATAACGTTAATTTCTTGCCATCCATTATTTTTGTATTAGCTTTCCCCTCTTCCCAGACGTTCTAAAAATGACAAGAATTTTGATTTGGAATGTGTCAAAAAGAATAAAAAAAAGAGCAATAACTGGAATGAGAGTGACCAGCCGGATCTGTGGATGATAATTTTCAAAGGAAAAAAAAAAGTTCTCCTTCCTTCCTAGGTCCCAATTATAAGGCGCAGTTGACTTTTTTTTTTAGAGAGATTAAGTTTTAATTAAATTAATTTAGAGTATTTTTTTTATATTTTTTATATATATATATATATATCAACGGCAAGGCGCAAAGGAAAAAAAAGTTATATCAAGAAAAAATCGCATACAAGTCAGAAATAAGAAAATTTAATTCTTGAGGTCTTAGATACTTGTGAATGAAACAAATCATTTGTAAGTATTGAAATCTGACTAATAATAAGACTGATTAAATAATTATTATTTTAATTTGGGGCTTCATTATAATTTTTTTAAAAAATACCCTTTTTATCATGGTTTATTTTTCACGACCAAGATTCAATTTTGTTTTTGTTGTGATATTTTAAATGATTTTCATCTATTTCACTTTCTTCAATATTTTCGCAACAAATTGTTCACAAGTAATAATCGGTGCCTCCCAACCAATGAATGGAAAGCGAAAATGTGGAGTTTTTCTGAAATATTCATATATTACAACTTTAAAAAAATATACTAAAAAATTGCTCAAGCATTTAGTGGGTGGTGGTAGTAAAGTTTTGACCTTGGTTGTCTTTGTTTACACCTCATTACACCACACAAAAAATATTTTTAGAAAGCAGGATTTCTATGTTAAAAAACTATTTTTGCTGTGCTGTAATTTCTATTAGGACTTGCAATGTTGATTATCACTCTATATCAAGGTGGTGGCCGCGCACTAACTCTGTATTATAGACTAATAAGAAAAATTGACTTTGGACTTGGGAGGGTTTGTAATGATAAGTTTATATGTTTTTAAAAACATGGTTTGGGTCCGGGCTCCTCATATCATGATTTGGGCCGATTATTGATATTGGATTGAGGATTTGCAAACCAAAACTGGTCAGATCCTCAGTTACTAGCAGGATTGATATTTTTCCCGCTTAAAGAAAATGCACGACCAGTTAAGATTCATAGCCCGTTGGCATAAGTATGTCGTTTAAGAAAGATTTTAAGTTCGAGCCTTATGAATGCAAAAAAACTTCGTTGGGAGATTCTCACACCATAGTCAGGTGCGCGATGCAGGTCGGATTTGGATTAGTCAGAATGAAGCTCTTGATACCGAATGGGAAAAAAAAGATTCATAGTATGAGAAAGGGGAAAAAAATAAGCATGTCAATAAAAAATACTATCTCCGGTCCTACATATAGGATAAAATTTATAGTGTAATTTGTACTATAAACTTTGTCTATATTTAGAACTGGAGGGGTACATTTTTTTTTTCTTAAAAAATATCTCATACAAAAAGAAAATTTTATGATCGAAAACTTTTTATGATTTCAGTTTTGTTTTTTTTTTTTTTGCTTAAAAAATCTGGATTAATTTTAAACTTAATTTTATGTAAAATCAATATATAGTTGTTAAGTATTTATAATTTTAGGACGAACACTTTCAATTATAATATTTGGAATGAAATTAAATATATCTTTTTTATAAAAGGACAAAATGATATTATGTGTTGGCCAAAAAAATGATATTATGTAAATAAAAAGTTCTTACTAGTCATTTTAGGCCCATTGCTTTGTATAATGTTATCTATAAGGGTTTGTCTCTAAGGTAATTGTAAATAGACTAAAACCACTTATGGATAGGTTGATCTCACCTTACCAAACAAGTTTTGTGCTTAGGAGGAGTATTCATAATAACATCATTATTGCCAAAGAAATAGTGCCTTCTATGAGTAGATTACAAGGGAAAAAAGGTTATATGATCTTCAAAATAGACCTTAAGAAAGCTTATGATAGGATGAATTAGAATTTTATTGGTAATGTATTGGATGAAATTGGTTTGAATGAAAGCATAAAGAGAGTGATCATGGGTTGTATTAGCTCTACTAAAATGACGTTGATGTGGAATGGGGGTAAGAAGGAGGGGTTTGTGGCTACCAAAGGATTGAGGCAAGGGAACCTCTATCCCCTTACCTATTTGTTTTAGGGATGGAGAAGTTAACACATCTAATTGTTGATTGTGTGAATGAGGGTAAGTGGAGGCCAATGAGAATGGGAAGGAATGGGAGTAAAGTGTCTCATTTGTTATTCGCCGATGATTTATTATTAATATGTGAAGCAAATCTGGATAATATGAGTACATTGTTGGCTGTTTTGGAGAAATTTGGGGAGATTTCAGGTCAAAGGGTGAAAAAACAAAAAACAAGTGTTTGTTTTTCAAAAAACATGGATAGGAGTGTGCAGAATGACTTATGTTTGATGTTTGGATTTAAAAGAATGGATGATTTGGGGAGGTACTTGGGTGCCTACATGACAAAGGGGGGATAGGAAGAGGAGATTTCAGCATTTAATTGATCAAATGCAATGGAAGTTAAGTAATTGGAAGAAACAAACGTTATCTCTAGCTGGTCAGCTCACTTTTGTGCAAGCCGTTACAAATCAGATGGCGATTTTATATATGCAAGCATTCCATTATTCCAACTGGGGTAAGGATGCAAATGGAGAAAATACAACGGGACTTTATTTGGGGCAGCGAAGGGGAGAAAAGGAAACTACACGCGGTGAGTTGGAAGATGCTTTGTATGGAAAAGAAAAATGATTGTTTAGGTTTGAGGAATCTGGAAATTATGAATGATGCGTTGATGGGAAGGGTGGCTTGGAATGTAATGTCAAAGCCAACGGCTCTTTGTTGAAAGGTATTAAGTGGGAAGTATAAAAGGTAGTGTGATTTGAGCAAGGAGTGTAAAGTGCTAAAAACTGACTCTGAAACATGGAGGAGTTTAGGCAAAATTTGGCCAAAAATTATTAGTAATATTGTGTGGGAGGTTGGAAATGGGAAAAGATCAGGTTTTGAGATGATGTATGGGTGGATGTTGGCTGTAAATTGACGGATAAATGTTCTAGCCTGAGTTCTGCTAGGGACTGAAATGTTATGGTGAGAGATATGGTTAATGAAAGGGGATGTTGGGACATGGAAAAAATTAGGGAGGGGGTGAATGAAGGTGGTCAACAACTGATCATGGTTGTGTCGCCGCTTAACGCAATAGGTGGTGAAGACCACATTAGGTGGGGGTGCAACTTGTTAAATAAATATAGTGTTGCTGAAATGTACCACTGTTTGAAAGATGAACAGGATGTTGGAGGGGGAGTATGGAATAATCTGTGGAAGTGGAAAGGGCCAAAGAGGATACAAATTTTCATGTGGAGAGCCATGCATGACAGATTACTAACTGCTGAAAGGAGAAGTTGTATGATGGGAGGATCAGCTAACTGTCATAGTTGTAGTAGTCCAAGTGAGGATTTGATGCATGTTTTGAGAGATTGTGGAAAGGCGTGGGAGCTGTGGAGGGAATTGAAAGGGGGGAGAATGGAATCAGAGTTTGGTAGTTTACAAGGAAAATATTGGTTTAACTGGAATATGAGGAGTAAGGATAGGGATTGGAGTCTGGTGTTTGGCCTGGCTTGTTGGCTCTTATGGAATTGGAGGAATAAGAGTAGGTCTGAGGATGGCTTTTCAATGCCTGCAAACTGATGCTTGATAATTCAATGGTATAAGAAGGAAATTAAAAGAGCAAGTGTAGAGTTTGGGAAGGTCAAAGGTGTCAAGCAGCAAGCTCATATTAGATGGGTGGCTCCTAGGGTGGGTTGGATTAAAATAAATGTTGATGGTGCTTGCAAGGGAACATAGAAGGTAGCTGGTTGTGGCGGGTTGTTCAAAAGAAGTAATGGAGAGTGGATCTACGGATTTGTGAGGAAGCTTGGAATTTGCTCTGCTGTGAAGTCTGAATTGTGGATTGTCTTGACAGGCCTTGAAGTAGCTAGATGCTTTAATTTGGATAATATTGTTATTGAATGTGATTTTGCATCTGTTGTTAGCATGCTAATTAATTTGTAGGTAGAAGATGAAAGTGAGTCAAGATTGTTGTCACTGATTCGTTTGGCTTTGTGTAATTTTTCAAGTTATAATTTTGTTTGTGTATAGAGAGGGGAACATTTGTGTTGATTCTCTTGCTAATTTTAGTTTAGTGCAAGAGGAGGCTTATACTGTATTCGATAGTCCTCCTTAAAATTGTATTGGGATGTCTGTACAATGACTATATGGATGTTGCATACCCGCATGACGTCTTGATCCAGGAGTGAGGAAGGGCTAAGGCCCAATTTCTTACAAAAAAAAGGGGGTTCTTACCATGTTTTTTTTTTCCTCGAAAGTTCTTACCATGTTTCAAAGCTAATGGAATATACATACGGATCAAAATAATGCTTAAAAGCAGAAATAGTAATATCATGGAGTTACTCGGGTAAAAAAATAACACGAGTTATATGATAATATTTTTTAGGGTAAATATTTTTCATTGAAGAACAATGTTGTTTTAGAAGTTTTTTAAAATTCAATATCACTTTAAAAGTTTCAAAACGTAGTAATAACTCCATACTGTTAAAAAACTAACATTGATCATTAAAATATTGACGTTGACTGTTCATTTTTTTAATAAAAAGCGAAATATTACTCATTTTAACACTTTCGGAAATATTGAACTTAATTTTTTTTTTAAGGATAATATTGTTCTTTGACAAAAAATTTTAAGACAACTTTTTTCCGTGCTGCGCGGTGCAACAATTCGGAAAAATTACAGGGTATCCTCTCCTTAAAATCATTCAAATTATTAAGTAATTGAATAAAAAAAACAATAAAAGAAAAGAACTGCATGCACCACAATAACATCAGTAGTTGTAAGCTTTCATGTTTAGACGTAAAAGCTCAAAAGCAACAAAAAAATAATATCAACATGCTAGCCATTATATTACATAAACATTCATATATATAAAATGAACATCCAATATCTCAATTATCTCTCTAAACATTTCTTAATATTTCCCTATAAACGACATTGCGGTTAAATAGACATTTTTCCCATCTTGTATAAGACTCTTCAAACCTACAATACCAGAGACCACTTTCTACAAAATGTTGGAACTAAAGCCCGACTGCTTCTCTATAAGACAAGGATATATGGAAGTGGGCACCACACGTAGTGCCTCTTATGAGAACACCATAGGGGGAATCAGGATTTCAATAAAGACACTAAGGCTATCCCAGCTCCCACCAATGAAGCAACATAATGGTACTTTACATTTGAAAAACAAAATGAAGTTACTAAAGTATTATCATGCCGTTTAAAATATGAACATAAGTACTAACCATTTGAAAGAAAAGAAGTTAGTAGGTTATACGATACATGGTACAATGTGTATGATAAGACCTTAAAACATGGACCAGTGCAAAATATAAATGTGCTTATATATCACATGATAAGACAATAAATATTGAGATTCCAGTGGTGGGAATATATGAGTGCATGTTATCTAGTAAGTTCAGTCAAGTTAATCACATTTCAATGATAAGTTAAAAGTTTCCTATAGACGCACTTACCATGTAAGCCTCAAATATACGATTTGAATGATGAGGACGTATAAAATCATCATCAATGGCATGCCCTAGTAGAGCAGGAACAAAACAACACTTTGCCACTTACAACAGAGAATAACTTTTCTAGATAAACAAAGAAAATACCAAAAGAGAGAATAATAATAAAGATTTATCTTTGATTAACTTAATATAGCATTTACTTGATAAAAGTGATACCTGATTTTGCTCAAAATAGTTTGGCAAAACATTGTGCTCCCCTAGCATAACTTCACCCCCATTTGGCTTCTATAAACCCATTATGAGCTTCAGCAAAGTACTCTTGCCACATCTATTTGGACCAATAATGGCAATTTTTTCTCCCCTTTCAATTGTAAGGTTTGCATTCATGAAGAGCACCTAGCACAAGAAGAAAAACAAAAATTATCAGTTTGACGTCATCAACTTAAGTATGCCACACACATATAGACACTAACTTTACACCCATTCTTATCATAAGATAATCATGTTAACTCACATTATCCTCAAATTTCAGACACCCTATTTCATGTGTAGATGTATGCAATCTTTTGAGAGAGACATAGCCAACTCATGGAGAGAACCCCATTTGATTTTAACATGTATGCATAACTGCCCAAAAGTATTGTGGGCTTAATAAATTCAAAAGCAGCAGGCGATTAAATCAAGAACTACCCGGCACCAAATAAGTAGGAGCACTCACTGTTTCTTGCGCAAAGCACATCCAACATGGACCTCAAATTGTGAGGGGCTGAGCTGCAGAACATTTACAAAAATTTCATCATCTTTACAAAGCACTTAATCTTGAGGAGCACTTACAAAGTTAGAAGAAAAGTGTGAATAAGATATACCTCTGAGTTGCAGTATAGACACATTATTTGGAAGCCCTTTTTGTATCCCTCAAGCAATTTCTGTCAATCAGAAAATACGAGTTACCACAACAAAAGACATAAACACATGAGCTTGCACATGAAATTAATGTAAATAACCTGTCAACGCGCATAATAAGCTACTTCAGCTCCATCAGGCAATCCACCAGTATTAAAAGACATACTTATGCAACTGCTGGTGCCTTGAGATTAACATAGCAGATGAACAAATGCAGATTATCATCACTTAAAGAGAGATATTTTTTACAATAATATCCTGATATAGAAATAGATCAGTAATAAGTATGGAAAAGATCCATCTTTGATTAACTTAATATAGCATTTACTTGATAAAAGTGATACCTGATGTAGCTCAAAATAGTTTGGCAAAACATTGAGCTCCCCAAGCACAACTTCACCCCCATTTGGCTTCCCTAAACCCATTATGAGGTTCAGCAAAGTAATCTTGCCACATCCATTTGGACCAATAATGGCAATTTTTTCTCCCCCTTCAAATGTAAGATTTGCCTTCTTGAAGAACACCTAGCACAGACAAAACAAAAATTATCGGTTTGACGTCATGAAAGCAAGTATGCCACATACATAAATCAGCTGTAGTTGTTGTTTGCTATGGCCTTCTGGAAACCTGTAAAGTATTTTAAAAATAAAATTTTACCCACCAAAATTAGTTAAAATGATCCTGATAAGAAGTCCAGTGATTCAGACTTCTCTTGCCACAACCTAGAGAGAATAATATAATATAATAATATTATATAATATTCCCACAACTTTTCTTTTGGCATTTGATTTCCACTTTCTAATTTCCCTCACTTCTTTATGTTTATCATTTACACATACATACCCAATACAAGAGTATTTTCTTTAGAAGCCACAATAAATTATTCTATTAAGAATAGAACAAATACAAACCTTCATCCTGCTCATTGGTCTTTTTGAACGGACTTGCTTAATGGCATCTGCTGTACTGCTTGCTGACGGTTCTGCAACTAACAAAGAAATAATTGAGAAATAGAATAGACATTACAAAATACACTAATACAGATACCGGTTGAAACAGAGAAGTAAAAATAGTTCCCAGATCCCAGTCATGCCTTTGTGTTCTGATGATGAGGACTCGTCATATCCTACTTCATTCAAAGATCTTCATCCCCCCCTGAATATTATAACAGCCAACCAACAATGGCAAGATGTATTAGGAAGGAACTTCATAATTTAACCAAAACAGATCAATTGAGATTTAGCGCAGTTAATTTACCTTACCAAAGTAATCATTCACTGGGTCAAAAAATGATCCCCCAACCTCATCCTCTGGAGGTTGCAAAACATTGTGAAAAAAGATGTTTATTGAGTCAAAGTAAACTTGAGGACGTGGAGAGTTGTGATCTCCCTCAAATTTAATTATGTTTTTGTCTCCCTACATAGTATAGACGACCGAGTTAAAAAACCAAAAGGTAGAGTATTTAAATAAAAAAATGTCAGAGGAGGAAACAGAGACCGCATCAAGTGGTATCTAAAAAAATTCAGAAGCCAGGAGAACAAAAAAACATCATCTCTTCACCTTAGCAAATTTAGAAGATATCAAGACATTCTAAGCACCTTGTAGGCCCAAGCATACACTCATGGACTAAAGTAAATTAAAGGCTTCCTAAATGACATGAAAACTTGACCTAAGTGACTAGTAAGTTCAGTCAAGTTAATCACATTTCAATGATAAGTTAAAAGTTTCCTATAGACGCACTTACCATGTAAGCCTCAAATATACGATTTGAATGATGAGGACGTATAAAATCATCATCAATGGCATGCCCTAGTAGAGCAGGAACAAAACAACACTTTGCCACTTACAACAGAGAATAACTTTTCTAGATAAACAAAGAAAATACCAAAAGAGAGAATAATAATAAAAAGGAGGAGTATTGGATATTTCCCGAGGATAAAATATAGACCAGAACAAATTTTGAAAGGACCACCTTAATGGTGTTCAAGTCCGTAATGTCAAAATTTGCCTTCTTCTGGATTGCTTTTCTCATGTATTGGATTGCAAATTTCACCTGCAGTAAGAGAAATAGAGCTTAAATCAAGTTTCTCCCCATGAATTTAGAGCCCCAATCCAACTTTAAGCAAATACCTTTCATTATAAAAACAAATTACTATAAAAAAAATGAGTCTTCACGGCAATGAAAATCTAATCTCCTGACACAAACAAACCTAATCAATGCAAAGTATTAAACAGACTCAAATACAGTAAACATCGTATACGTGCAACCCAGAAGCAGAACTTACTTTTATTTTTTGTAATAGATGCTACATTGTGCCATAAGTTAGTTTAGGGAGGAAGGATAACCTCTCCTCGAAAAGTTTCAAGGATTGTTGTTGTGTTATGGAGCTTTCTACACTAAGTTCTAATATCTCATGACAGCAACAAAAGGTGGTCTACTACCTATGTACCAATCAAGAAACAGATACCAACATTTTTGGTTAAAAGAGTTCCTAGATCTATCATGCAAATGGATTCATTTGCTTTTTTTGAACTAACACTCTTTTTTCTTTGATCCCAGATTTTGTGATCCTTCATTATTTTATTCTCTATTAATGAACTAAATTCACAAATACCCATAATCAGAATTTTAGATCATGGAATTTCATGCCACGTGAAAAGAACAAATATACCCATTGTGAACTTTGGCAGACGGACTTTTTATGTATCAACCAATTCCATCATCAAATCAACCAAATCAGAGAAGGGACTGTCTAAGACCATCCCAGCAATTGAAGGATCCTCAGCTCCATACATAAGGCTTCAAGGAATAACATTATTATTAATGGTAAAGAAAAATAATTTAGCCAAAACAGAAAATTTGAAGTTCTAGACAACAATGAATTGTAACTTTTGAGTTGCTGAATATAAGATTAATGGGCAGTACTAGAAAACTTCCATCAAGAGAAACATGTTTGATCAACTAAGGTATGAAGTGATACCTGATGTAGAAAACTTCGTTTTATAGCATTTACTTGATAAAAGTGATACCTGATGTAGCTCAAAATAGTTTGGCAACTCGTCTGGTAGCTTGGTCTCCCTCTTCACTTGTTGAACTCATCTGTCTTCCTCGCGAACTCACCAGATTAGGTGCAACGAAGAAGCACGCTCACTGACAAGCTCCCACGCTCGCCGAGAATCTCGCCTAATCTGTGTAGAAACAGAGGTTTCGTCTCGGACGGTTGAAATGAGCAGAGACGGACTGAGACTGATGATAGATCTGGGCAAAGAACAAATGTTGAGACGATCAAACGATCCTTCCTCTTCATTGACGGACTGCGACGGACAAAACTCCAGATCCGAAGCTTCCTCCGTTGCAGCTTGGCTTTACAGATCAGTAGATAAACTTCCGGCAACGTTCAGTCTTTAATCACAAGCATAGAGCATGTCGTTTTCTCCTATTGCGGTGGCCAACGACGTTCAGATTCAGGTTGTAATGGATTAGAATAATATAGCAAAGGAAATGCAAAATCTGACTGGAAATATTTCAAATTGTGTAAAACCAATGAAGTGCAGCGGCTTACAAGTAAGCTGGTACTGTTGAATTCAACAGTGATTTGTGAGAGGAACTACAGTGAACAGCTTGGAATGCTATTGCTATTTAGTTTATATTGTTTGAATTTTGCTGATCATCTTTTGATATTTGATTATTTTTGCAACTTACTGACACCTTGACAAGTTACTCCTCTGTCAACCCTTTCTAACTGGATTATATTACTGTTTAATATTACCACATTTGGGAGATTATAGGGTTCGTATTGCCACAGCTACTGCTTCTACTTTTAAATTTCATTGTTTTTTTATGGTATTGGATCAGAGGGTTCCAAATCTAATTGGGGCCAGTTTCTTCCTCAATCTGCTTTATTTATCTCTAGATGTGCAAGTTGCACATGTCTTCATACTTGCAATTGGAATTGTTTGCTTTGTTACTGATTTGGTCTTTTATGCTTTGTTGTTTGGTAGGGAAAGTGTACCATTTTATCAGCCAGGATAGTCAAGCGGCCGATGAGTTATTTTTTGTTTCCTCTGCTGCATAAGATCCTAAAATGGGTATGAAACTGAGTATTCTTCTTTCATTTATTCTCTTTTGCCCTGTATTTTTCATTAGCTTAAAAGAAATTGGTCGAGAGGGAGAAACTTTGGTATTATAAAAAAAAACTTTAAACTTCTACTTTCCTAATATCTTTTTAATCTCCATTTGTTACACCTTACATTTCTTGAACTAAGCTCAGGCTTAAGTTAATATTTTATCTTGATTACAATTAAGAAGAAATGGGAGATGAGATCACTTTGTACGATTGGTTTGATTAATTACATATTTGAAGTCACTTTTTGTTGACACCCCATCTTTTTAGACTGTTCTCTGTTTAGAGGAAAAACAGTAGTTAGGTTGGGTATCAATTTTTGCTCCGTCCATGTGCGTGCTGAATTTTCTTGATATGAGTTCTTTCATCTGCGATGGTGATATTATGAAAATCTTAAATGAATTGCTTAAAACACATAAATTGATGTTTGAGATTGTTAGGATTTTAAAGCAGGCAGGATCTGTCTTTTGCAGGTTGTTTTTCCATACTCCCAGCAACTGAAATTGTTCCTGGCGATATTGTGGAAATTTCTGGTAAGCAGATTATGTATTGCCTACAGACGAACTAAATTATTTAAATATTATCCTGTTGGAATGAAAGTCATTGTCTCTATTTTGTTGTATATTGAAAAGTTGGGTGCAAAATTCCTGCTGATATGAGGATGATTGAGATGCTGAGTAATGGAGTACGTGTTGATCAGGCTATTCTTACAGGTATACCTATATATACACCATACACTGAAGAAATTTTAAATGTTTCCTATAATAAGTTTTTTCACCAAAAAAATGTAAGATTTACTTTCAGAATGATGGTGGGTATTCTATTTTATCATTATTGGATGATTTACTTTGTGGCTTTCCCAATGAACAATAAATGTTTGTACAATTTCTTGTTTGCTTGACATCAAGCAAACAAGAAATTCAATTATCTCACAATAGGTATATGATGAGTCAAAGTTTATGGATATTTTGTTAAGAACCAAGGGAATAGGAACCCAAACACTGATATATTCAGCACAACAATAAGAATACACTGAGTACACAAATCTGTCAAGAGTCACTAAACTCCCACAGCCAAGAAGGTGATGGTTCTGTCACACGAAATGCCCTCCTCTCCCACACTTCACTCACAAAAAACGCCGCCCCTTTCCCTCTCACTCCTACGGCTATTACATGCAAAAAGCACTTGCACGGCGTCCCAAAAAGTGTCGAGTGCAACAATACTAAACATCCGAGCCACTTTATGCAGTGACTAAGTATCCTAGGATTACATCAAAATAGTAAAGTCAAACCTGAAACCTCAAAAGGCATGTTTCCCTTTTGTTTGTGGTTGTGGTCCCCTAGATTTCCTTGTATAAGTTTTGCCCACAAACAGGGTCCTTTCATTACCTTCCCCTAAAAGCCTCACCTTGTCCTCAAGGTGAAAAGAAGGAAATTGGACGGCTAATGCAGCAGCATCTTCCCAAGAATTTTCATAATCTGGCATGTCTTTCCACTTCACCAGTACATCAGTCTGCCCATTCATTAGTTTCCGAACCTTGCAGATGGCTTCCGGTTGAACCCTTAACTCCATTTGTTCCGATAAGGCCGGAGGGAAACTTGGAGTCACCAGACCTGATTGAACTGACTTTTTTAGGACAGAAATGTGGAAAACAGGATGAACTCGGGATGTGGGTGGGAGGTCCAGGCGATAGGCCACGTCGCCTATCCTTTCCACAATTTTGAAGGGCCCGTAAAAGCGTGGACTCAGCTTCTCATTGATTCGCTTGGCCAGTGTCCTCAACCTATATGGTTGAATTTTGACATACACCAGCTCTCCTACTTCATATTGGATGTCCCTTCTGCGTTTGTCTGCGTGTCTCTTCATTTCTTCTTGTGCCTTGATCAGATTCTCTTTCAATGTCGCAATGATCACATTCCTAGCTCTTATTTGCGCATCCACCTCTTCGACCACCGAGGGTTCATCTGTGAGTTTGAGGAAAATAGGGGGATCTCTACCGTAAACGGCGCGAAAAGGGGTCATGTTGGCTGAACCTTGGTGAGTAGTGTTATACCAATATTCTGCCCATGGTAACCATAGAACCCATTGATTCGGTCTCTCGCTTGTGAAGCACCTCAAATAAGTTTCCAACCCTTTGTTTAACACCTCCGTTTGCCCATCGGTCTCCGGATGATATGCCGAACTCAAACACAAGCGGGTGCCGGCTTGCTTGAATAATTCCTTCCAGAAATGACTCACAAACACTCTATCCCTATCCGAAACAATGGATTTCGGAAAACCATGCAACCTGACTATTTCCTTAATGAACAAGTCAGCGACGTCTTTTGCACTAAAAGGGTGATGTAGAGAAAGGAAGTGAGCATATTTAGTGAGTCTATCCACTATCACCAGTATGGTGTCTTGCCGTTGAGACTTGGGTAGCCCGGTGATAAAATCCATGCTTATGTCTTCCCAAACGGCGTGTGGGATAGGTAGGGGCTGTAATAATCCTGCTGGTGAAAGTGCTTGATGCTTGTTCCTTTGGCAAATTTCACACTCAGCCACATACCTTTGAATCTCTCGCTTCATTCCTTCCCAATACACTACGTTGGTCAATCTTTTGTAGGTTCTTAAATATCCAGAATGTCCCCCAACGGGAGAATTGTGATAATCGCGTATCAGTAAAGGAATTCTTGTGGAACCTTTAGGTAAGACTAACCTGCCCTTGTAGTGTAAGCAGCCTTTGAACAAAGAGTACCCTTCCGGAGCATTTTGATTAGTGAGGAGCTGCTGCAAAATTCCCTTCAGCTTTGGGTCAGCTTGCACTTCGGTCTCCCAGCCCTCTAAGTCATGGTTCTGCCACATGGAAAATGCTGTCAAACTCATAGGTTCCTCTTGCCGTGATAGAGCATCAGCTGCTCTGTTTTCTTTGCCTGGTTTATAGAGTATATCAAACTTATAGCCCATTAATTTTGACACCCATTTTTGTTGATTCTCTTCCAATATCCTTTGTTCTAGCAGATATTTTAGGGCCCTTTGATCAGTCTTGATAACAAAGTGCTGTCCCCACAAGTAATGACGCCACTTCTTCACAGCTAACACTATTGCCATTAATTCCCTCTCATAAACCGAACACTGTTGAGCTCGTTTTGACAATTTTTGACTGAAATAGGCTATGGGGCGCCCCCGCTGCAATAACACAGCCCCTATTCCCATTCCTGAAGCATCAGTTTCCAAGTCAAAAGGAAGCGAGAAGTCCGGCATGGTGAGAACCGGAAGGGCTGTCATGGTTGTTTTGAGTGTTTCAAAAGCTTGTGTGGCCTTAGGAGTCCATTGAAAAGCTTCTTTCTTGAGGAGGTCGGTCAATGGGCTAGCTATCTTTCCATACCCCTTAACAAATCTGCGGTAGTATCCGGTTAACCCCAAGAATCCCCGTAATGACCTCACATTCTTTGGTTGAGGCCAAGATAACATGCTCTCCACCTTGGTCGGATCAGCCTGGACTCCCTGCTCAGAGATTATATGACCAAGATACTCGATCTTTGGTTGCACAAAGCCACACTTCTTGGGGTTGATTACTAATTGATTTTCCTGCAAGATAGTAAGCACCTTTTCTAGGTGTTCCAGGTGAGTTTGGATATTATTGCTATAAATTAAGATATCATCGAAAAACACCAGCACAAATTTTCTCAAACATCCCCTGAATATTTCATTCATTAACGCCTGAAAAGTAGATGGAGCGTTAGTAAGCCCGAAGGGCATCACCTTGAATTCGTAATGTCCTTCATGAGTCCGGAAAGCGGTCTTATGCTCATCTCCCGCCTTGATTCGGATTTGATGATAACCAGATTTTAAGTCCAGTTTTGAGAACACTGTGGCTCCCTTTAGTTCATCTAACAACTCATCTATGGCTGGTATGGGAAACTTGTCGGGTGATCTTGTTGAGTGCTCGGTAATCCACACAAAATCGCCAACTCCCATCTTTCTTCCTTACAAGTAGGACAGGGCTAGAGTAGGGGCTGGTGCTGGGTCGAATGATGCCGGCCTGGAGCATATCTTTAATCATATCCTCAATCTCTTTTTTTGCGAGTGGGGGTATCTATAGGGTCGGGTGTTTGAAGGTTGTTCCCCTGGTTTAATTACTATGGCATGATCTCTCGCACGCCTTGGTGGAAGTGTTTCCGTTGTCTGACACACCCCTGGAAATCGCCCAAGTAACTTCTGAATTTCTGGATTAACTGTCTGGATATCGTCTTCCTTCTTCTGTATACTCTGGCACTCAATTAAAAATGCTTCTCCTTTCTTCCTGACTGTGCGCATTATGGCCTGCAAGGAGGCCTGCGATCGTGTTAATGTCGGGTCCCCCTTCAAGCACACTCGGCTGCTTTTTCCCCCTATCATCATCGTCATCAACTTCCAATTTACCTTAACGTCTCCCAATGTCTTCAACCATTCCACACCCAGTACAGCGTCTATTCCCCTGAGTGGAAACGGATAGAAGGTTTGCACAACGCAAAGGCCCTGTAACATCAGACACACATCGCGGCAACGCTGTCGCCGTTTGACTGAGTGTCCATCTCCTACAGTGATTGTGTATTCTGCCACTTCATCTACCTTGATTCCGGGCCGATTGGCAAGATTTTCAGCGATAAAATTGTGGGTTGCACCGCTGTCAATCAATACGATGACCGCTGCTCCGGCGAGTTCCCCCTAACCTTCATTGTGTGATTGCTCTCAAATCCCGCAAAGGAATTTAAGGACAATTCCATTCGAGTGGTCTCGTCCTCAGCGTTAAAGAAGGCATCCCCTCCTTCCCCTGTTTCGTCTTGCTTATTTTCAATGTTATCGGCATCAAGGTCAATCAGAAACATCTGCAGGTGTTTATCTTTGCAAATGTGAGAAGGTCCATATTTTTCCCCGCATTTGAAGCAGAGTCCCAATTCCCTTCGGCGTGCCATCTCTGAATCTGAAAGCCGTCGATTCCAGCCAGTCTTACGTGAGGTGGAAACCAGCGTCGATGAATTCCCTGTTTTCGTTTCGTGATTTCTCGAATCGGGTTTAGAAATGTGGGTCGGGTTATGTGAGACGGGTGTGACTCGGGTCGGTTCAGTGTTGTGGGTGACCCGCGAATACACGGGCTGGGTCGGGTACTTTCGCATCCCTGTACTCAGCGAAGCCCTATATGCCTTGTTCCCCTTTTCCGTCTCCAGCAGTCGATTCTGGCCGTCGACACGTATCGCCATTTTAATCAGCTCCTCTAAATCCTTGGCATCAGTGATCTCCAATTCGGCCTGTATCTCATTCTTTAGGCCATACAAAAAGGCCCCCATCAAACACTCTTCTGTCGCGTCTGCCAGCGGAAATGAGAGTCGTTCGAATGACTCGACATACTCCAGCACCGTCCCCTCCTGTTTATTTGAGAACATGATCTTGTATTCTCCTCCACGCTGAAAAGTATGAAAGCGTTCCAGTACTTTTAGTTTAAACTCCGACCAATCCTTGAGAGTGCTCCGGGTCTCCTTCCATTGATGCCAATGTAGAGCTCTTCCTTCAAGACATACCACTACTGCTTCTAGTTTTTCTGCCTCCGGCACGCTGTTAATGTGGAAATAACGCTCAACGCGGCAGAACCACCCTATCAGATCATCACCATCAAAAACTGGTAACTCCAGCTTTCGGAACTTAGTTGCTTCTTTTTCGACTTCTTTATTGCTTTCTGTTTCTGAATCTGAATGTGACTCCCCTGTATTGTGTTTCTTATTCTTCGAGTCTGTATCCATTCGTAGCAGTAATTCCCTCATCAGATTCATCCCCTCCGTAAGTTCGCTCACTTGTTTTGACATACTGGAGAGTTCGTCAACCTTCTTAGCTAGGCTCGTCACCAGCTCCCTCAAGTTTCCGACCTCGTCCGCCATCTCCTAAGGACCTTGCTGCTCTGATACCAATTTGTTAAGAACCAAGGGAATAGGAACCCAAACACTGATATATTCAGCACAACAATAAGAATACACTGAGTACACAAATCTGTCAAGAGTCGCTAAACTCCCACAGCCAAGAAGGTGATGGTTCTGTCACACAGAACAGCCTCCCCTCTCCCACACTTCACTCACAAAAAAAACACCGCCCCTTTCCCTCTCACTCCTACGGCTATTACATGCAAAAAGCACTTGCACAGCGTCCCAAAAAGTGTGCTGAGTGCAACAATACTAAACATCCAGAGCCACTTTATGCAGTGACTAAGTATCCTATGATTACATCAAAATAGTAAAGTCAAACCTGAAACCTCAAAAGGCATGTTTCCCTTTTGTTTGTGGTTGTGGTCCCCTAGATTTCCTTGTATAAGTTTTGCCCACAAACAGGGTCCTTTCATATTTTTACCAAAAATTAAACATATCAAAATATTTTCTTTCCTTCATCGATCTCTCTCAAACCAAATATTTCAAGGATTGGCAACGGTTGCAGCTGGGTCTGTTCCTTGAGTAGCTTCTCCCTCCTCTTGGAAGAAGAAATGGTAGGAGAAGAGGAATGTGAGAAGCAAGAGTAGTGAGGAGAGATTGATGATGAAGCACCACAGGGGAGAGACGAGAAGCAGCAAGAGCATTTCGCAAGCTAAACTCCCGCAAATATGACAAACCCAAATCATCATTGTTTTGATTTGATGCTTTGATCCCAAAACAAAGAGTGCCATGACGTGGAGAGTTATTGCTATGAGAAAAAGTAGCATCAGGGCAAGGTGGTCGTTGAAGGGACTGGTGTTCAATGCTTGGTACTTGAGTTCCACCAAAGCAAGCAGCAATCCGGTTAAATATGCATATATGGTGTGGATTGAAGAAGCAGAGTCCACATCCAAAAGTACCCTTTTATAAACAAGACACAACAAGATCAGTGATAAGAAATATATATATATATATATATATATATATATATATATATATAGTAAGAAGAAATCTGATATAAGAAGGCAACCTAGACATGGAATTCCGCATGAAAGAAATTAAAACTCCCATCTGTTTGTTTTCGATGGCACTGTAGCCAGACAAAAGAGGAAGGAGCTTGCAGCAGTCAGAAGAACAGAATTTGGAGAATAAGTAATAGATTTTTGAGAAGGTGATCAGAGACTGTGGGATCGAAGGTGCCGCGGACTTAATCTATATATAATAGGACTGTGTTTGCTTTTTGTTGTTCACTGGGACTTTGCGGAGTTTTGGAGAATACTGGGAAGCACTTTTTGGGAAGCACAATTTGGAGAATACTTTTTGTGCAATTGTTTGTACTGGGACTGACTTTTTGTGCAATTGTTTGCACTTTTTGGGAAGCAATATTTGGAGAATAGGCTGCTCAGAACTGGGTCGTGTTGCGGAGCTTTGGAGAATAATTTTGGTGCAATGGTGAGGAGCTGGGTCGTGTTGCGGAGCTTTGGAGAATAATTTTGGTGCCGCGGGAGCTCGGGAGTATTCTATCTCATTTTTCATAGATAGTTTCATGAATAAATGACTAAAATCAAAAAAATTAAAGAAGGCAAAAAAAATCCTATCTTTTTTGTGTTCATCTTCGGAATGTTCTTTCCCTTTCTTTCATTTTTTTTTTTGTTTTTATCTTTTTTCCTTAAAACTGATAGGCCTTATATAACATAACTAAAGATAACTAAAATGGATGGAAATTTCTCATTTTTTAGATTAAATAAAAAATAAATCAATTTGGAGAATAGGCTGCACTTATTTCCTTCCTCTTTTTGCTTAAGATCTCAGCGCCTCACTCTTGATATTGTCTGATTTTAAAGTGTATCAAGAGAATAAGGTATCTAAGCCCTTATAAAACATCTTTTGTTTCTACTCAACCGATGTGGGACTTCACAACTTACATTTTGTCCTTTAAAATTGATAAAACGTGCAATTCAAAGCAGCTGTTGGCATCTATTAATTGATGCTGACATTGACATCTCATGTGAAAAATTAGGCTAAAATAAAAAGGACTTAGACTCTTGATTCATTATGTAACTTAAGAGTTGGACAAAAAATTTGTCTATAAAGTTTATAAAAAAAATTATGATAAAAATAACTTTTGTATATATTTATGGGAGGGAATGTGATAATTTTTAAGCATGGTGATACTTTTGTTTTGGCATTAAATGCCAAATAGTCACACACAAGAACTATAACATTCTTTTTCATAACATTTTAATTTTTAAATATTTTAAAGTACCCCCTCCAATCCCTTTTTATAAGAGTTTGAATGATTTTTATCCTTCTTATAAGATGTCACTTGGAGTTATCTGCATATTTAATGTGTTCTCTCTCCCTATTTTTACAATTGGATGGTGTTAGAGCTTAGTTCTCAAGTTAGCAGGTTGTATGATTATCTCACTGTTGGGTTGTTGACATGCTTTGAGTTATTGAAACAAATATGATGTTTCCTTTAATTAGGTAGTGGGTAGGAGAAGTTCCCAAATTTTATATGATAGAAGCTTTGGTAGCTAGGGTTAGTGTGGATGCTATAGATATGGAGGCATCAAATTTGCAACAGCTTAGTCATATTAGTGATGAATGGAAGGATGTGCTTCCAAGATTGAAGAATGGATAAATGGAGAAGCATTCTCATTGCATGGTTGGTGAACAAGCCATAGGAAGAAGGTTTCTTTAATAGGTCAAAGTCACTTGGTGCATGTTGATGTTTGTAAAAATCGTTCTGGTCGCTCATTCAATACACCGTTGTTTTTAAATAATTTTTGTGAAGATATATATATATATATATATATATATATATATATATATATATATATGGGCACTGACGAGTTTGGTGTAATCACGGGCTGCATTTGCTTTTTTGGTGGGAAACATGGGCTTGCAGGTAGAGGACGAAGAGACCCACTACCATTATTTACACTTTTCTTCTCTGTCTGATATCCAACCCTTACACGTGGCCAACTGTCAGCACGCTTCTTCCTAACTGTCGGCGCTGGCCATCACTACCCCCGTCACTCTCTGCTAATAACAAATGCGAGCTTTTTCCTTTTCAATTTCGAGCTTTCCTATAAAATGCAACATATAACTGCAAAGCTTTCTGTTTCTAACTTTATTATCTGAGTGGAAGATTATTTTTTATAAGGAAGAAAAACAAAAGAGACATACATGGCCAATAACGGTTGCAGCGTTCCAAGGCTTCCAGTGGGCTACTTCACTTTTTTTTCTCGCTCCACGTCCCCATCCCAACCTCCAAAAGCCACTCTCATTTTCAGATTTTCTCACCCACCTCTTTTTTTCGTCAGTTCTTGTTGGGGTCTTTCCTTTTGTCAACGTTCTGTAACCCTCGCCATTCTCGCTTCTTCTCCTTCTTTTCAAGTCTTCTTCCTCACTCTACGCCCTAAACTTCATCGCTCTTTCCTCCCCCACTAGATTCAACTTAACTTTTACTTCCATGGGTCAAACTTCCTATTTTCACATCTGTTTCGATTTCGAGGCTTGATCTTGCTGGAATCATACGCATTTATTCGCTGCTGCCGATATGAGCTCGGCGGAAGGCGATACGGAGCAGTCTGTTAGGTGGAAGGAGTGTATCACGGAGTTCATGAAAGGTGCGGTGGAGATGGCAGTGGAGTGTGGGAAAGGCTGTAGGGATATCGTGAGACAGAGCTTGGTGAACGAGGATTCGTATGTAGCGAGAAATTTTGGAAGGGATTCATATTTCGGCAGGAGGGTAAGAGGACCCTGTGAAAAATTATGCGGGAAATTGAGTTTTTTCAACGAGTACTTGCCGGAGGATAAGGATCCACTGTACGCATGGTCGGTGATTTTCTTTGTTTCGTTGATCGCCTTTGCAGGTAACTTTGGATATCATTTTCTTTTTAAACATTTATCTCTATTTTGGGACTGAGAATTTACATAGCAGCATTGTAAAATTGAGGATTCTTTTTGGGATCACTTGAGAAGTGAAATAGTGGGAGTGTTAACTGAGATGATGACCTTTATTTTCGGCCGATGAATTTATTTGTTTGTGCTAGTGGAAGTAAAATTATTTTTCCAACATGCGTTTTTCATTTTGGTATGACGTCGTGGATTTTGATATGGATTTGAAAATCTAAGTGCTGCCGGTTGTTCAGCCGGTCCTTTGACTTCAAGAAGTGGATTTCATGGAAGTGTTTTGGAGACGATCATATCAGAATTATAAGCGGAGAGTGGATTAATGTCCTGGCAGTCCCGAAAATAATAAATAAAAAGCATCTTTCAGTTAGTAGATAAATTGTAGAAGACCTCTTGTTATAGCGAAGTCTTTTATTTTCCTGGTGAGATCATTTATCTTCTGAACAATGGCAGCACATGTTACACACTTACCCTTAAATTGGTAGCTCAGTTGGTGAGCGATGTAACTGTACCAGAATTAAACTTCAAGAGTTTATGTAGTGGATTCCCGAGAGTTCTAACATAGAATTCACATTTTGACCCTAAATATTGGGGATTAAGGACTCTTATTTCCTTAGTAAATATTAAAAACCTAGAATTTCTCAACATTGATCCTTGGAGTCTCATTGTTTAATTATTGACGTGTCCTTTCTTTTTGATGAAATATAATATTGATATACCTTTTCGTTTCAGTCCTTCTGGTAAAGGCGTTTGTTCTCTTATAGTCCTCAGAATTATTCACTGAAGTCGTTTATATAAGCATAACATCCTAGCGCTGAGCAAATCAATGATTGATTACCTGATATTATTTGCAGCTGTATATGTGAATTTTGAACATGATCCATCTGCTGATTCCATCCCATTGACGAAGCAAATATTTGTTCATCCTCCTAGCGCTAGCCAAATAGTGCTTCCGGATGGTAGATACATGGCATACAAGGAACGGGGTGTTACACCTGATAGAGCTAGATTTTCAATTATTGCTCCTCACTCTTTTCTTTCCTCCCGGCTTGCAGGTTTTTCCTAAGCTTTAAGCTTTAGGTCATACTGGATTAATTGAATCAAATTTTGCTGTCAAACTGCAGTTTATGCATAAACAGCCAGTTTCACTTGTGTTTTTCATATCCAATTTTAGGAATACCCGGAGTTAAGCAGTCCCTGCTTGAAGAGTTTGGCATTCACTTGTTGACCTATGATCTTCCTGGTTTTGGTGAGAGTGATCCTCACCCCAACAGAAACCTGGAATCCTCAGCAACAGATATGTCTTTTCTAGCAGATGCTCTGGGTGTTAAGAAGTTCTGGGTTGTTGGTTACTCAAGCGGAAGCATGCATGCTTGGGCTGCACTAAGATACATTCCTGATAGAATTGCAGGTATTAATAGCTCTTTTATTTGCCTTGTCTTCTGTCTTATTTATACCTGTACAAATAGTCTTATGGATCATCTTGACTTTATGGAAACTTGGAGCTTCAATAGTCTATCAATGTCTAAGTAGACAAATAGTTGTTCTTTTATGTTTCTCTGTTACATTTTCTCTTGGGCACGTATTCTTTCTTCCCCTTCTAGAACACATGCATAATGTTGTGTGAAGTGCAACTGAAGTTCACATGGTTATAGGCTAGATCGTCTGTAAATTTTTGGTGACGGAGGTATTATTTCTTTAAAATACAGTTTTATGCAATTGTAGCTTCCAGCAGCAAAGTGGCACCTCTTTTCCCCAGTTATTATGTTGAACAAGAACAAACTTTAGATTTTTGTTAATTTTGTTTGAATGAAAAACACTTATAAATTTCTTGTTGTTATGTACGGTTATTAGTGTCACGTCTACACAAAGATTTTCTGAGTGAACAAGCGTCTGTTTAATGCGCCAAACATAATGGTCTTGATCTTTCAAGTAGTAACTTGCAGGTGCTGCGATGTTTGCCCCCATGATGAACCCATATGATCCCATCATGACAAAGGAAGAGAGGCGAAAAACTTGGGGGAAATGGAACAGGAAAAGAAAATTCATGTACTTCTTAGCTCGGAGGTTTCCTAGACTTCTTGCTTTCTTCTATCAGCGAAGCTTTCTATCAGGAAAGCATGGCCAGATTGATAATTGGTTGTCATTATCTCTAGGAGAGAGGGTGAGTTGAACTTGGTTTTTCCCTCGTTTGTCTATGGGTAGATTTGATATTTATATGACAAGAAATGTATGATCGTTCCAAATTATCTCCACCATCTTTCACCTATGTCCCAGACTTCCAACAAGACTTGACCCCAAAAATAAATAAACCCCATAATGACATTTTGAAAAGTAATGATGTGGCTGAGAATATGATAAGATTAGGGAAGGACATCCGCAGAGAATATGCAGAAGATGGAAGGAAAACTATTGCACTCAGAGCACATACTTCAGAAGGCTTAGATCTAGTTGTAGTCTTGTAGATGTGGGGTGCACACATTAAAGGTGATCCTAGCTGTTAGGAGTATGTGTTGCGGGCGCACCTAATAATATCTCAGATAAAAGGGCATTGTGTGACTGCTGGAAATTGTTGCCATGTACATGATTCATGTACACCTATCCCTCTCTAGATTCTACCTAGTAGTCTTGTAGCCTTGTGCTCTGGGCCGTCCTTATTTATATATGATTCAAGTCTGCTCACTTGGTGCTATTATGTAAGTATAAAACACACACCATCATTTGCTAATGTCCTGAAAAGGACCCAAGCTCATAAAGCCATAGCTGATTTTATGTCATGCCATCTTCATATTTGCAAAAGCAGGTCCTGATGGTTGTTATACCAGGAGTTTTTGAGATTTTACTTATATATTTCATCATGAAAGATCTCAATGTCCCTCTCAGGACAGATAACTAATGGAAGATTCCACCATATGCAATTTAATGCATATGATATCATTTGCTAGTGTCCTTTAATCAGAGCCCAAGCTCATCAAGCTATAGCTGGATTCATTATTTTGAAGTTTATGGAAAAATGGGTCCAGAGGGTTTATGTTATACCAAAAGTTTTAAGATTTTGCCTATACATCTCATCCTGAAAAATCTCGATTTCCCTTGTAGGATAAGGCATTAATGGAAGATCCAATCTATGAAGAATTCTGGCAAAGGGGTGTGGAAGAGTCAATCAGGCAAGGAAATGTGAAACCCTTTGTTGAGGAATCTGCATTGCAGGTCTCGAATTGGGGTTTCAGCCTTGCCGACCTCAAGTTGCAGAAGAAAAAACGGAAGCAAAATGTGCTCACTTGGCTCAAGTCAATATTCATAGCTGAACAGGAGGAGTATATGGGTTTTCTTGGCCCAATACATATATGGCAGGTTAGCGCATCTTTATTTAATTCCCTCCCCTCCCCTTAGACCACTTAATGAATGGGGTCATCTGTGTGAACATTCTAATTCTTATTCAACTTGAATCATCTACGTACTTTTTTAAATCTTCAAACCTTAAACTTTTGCAACAATATTTTGGCTATTGTTTTATACTGTGATAGGATATCTGGTAAGTTACCAGCAGAGCCAAACCGTCCCTTGCTGGTTTATTCAAGGAAAAGAAGGCAGTTAGATAGGTAGTTAGGACTTTATGATTTGGATAGGTCTTATTAGGAAGTTATTAAGAATTGTATCTGTTTGGATAAGGATTGTTAGGAAGTTATTAGGAGTTTAGTTGCAGTTGGCCTTTTACAGTTATATGTTTTATATATATTCTCTTAGGATGTAAACCGAACTTCATTCTGAAATATATACAGATTGTAATTGTCTACTGGGTCAAGAACTTCAGATCCTGGTTCTTGAAGTGTCTATCATAGATCCTAATCTAAGGATCTATCAATTGGTATTAGAGCACTTCTTTCTTTGGGGCCTGCGTAATGGGCAACTATCGAAAGAAACAGCAATCAATTGACCATCCGATAATGAGCAATGAGGCAGAATCATCCAAAGACCAAGAACTTGTTCAACCAACAGGTGATTTGGTACAACAGATGGCCTTTCTGGTGAACAAAATTCAGAGCATGGATGCTGAAATGAAGGAGATGAAGCAGCAAAAGTTTGATGAACAAGAAGACAGAGAGATTAGGAAACATACCGAAGACTATGAAGAATATGAAGCAGATAATCCATGGGGGTACAGACAGCCATATCGAAGACCCTTTACAAAAATTGATTTTCCAAAATTCGAAGGGGGAGACCCTAGAGGGTGGATTATGAAGGCTGAAAAATATTTTCGGTATTACCAAACTCCTGAAGATGTGAAAGTCGAAGTCGCAGCAATCAATCTAGAGGGAGATGCCTTAGATGTGTTCACATGGATTTCTTCAAGTCGTACAATCCGTTTTTGGGAGGAGTTAATTGAGGTTTTCCAAGACAATTTCGGCCCAACCGAATTCCAAAACCCAGATATCTATCTCTGCGACATTAAACAAGCGGGAACTGTGGAGGAATACAGGAAGGAGTTCATAAAGCGTTCATCAAGAGTACAAGGGTGGCCAGAACATTGCTGGCTAGCCATTTTCATTCATGGATTAAAGGAAGAACTGAAATCCGACGTTAAAATCCAGAAACCACGAACCGTCTACAAAGCAGTGAGTTTGGCGTTGGAGTTCGAATTAAAGATGCAAAGCCAACACCTGTCTCGGCCTCCTCAGCGTGTGTCGAGTTATCGCAATAGTGAATGGAGTCGTGAATTGCCACGTCAGCCATACCCCTCTAATTTCGCACCTAAGGATACTCACAGAATCGAATATCGCGCTCCATATCAAGACCGAAATACCACGCAAATATCGACTGGGTTCTCGGGCCATGCAAAAAACCCGACAATCTCGTCCAACTATACCATATCTGACTCGGAAAGGCAAAATCGAAGAGACAAAGGCCTTTGCTACCGTTGTGGGGAAAAATTCTCACCGGGACATCGCTGCAATTCATCAACACTGAGAATTATGGAGGTCGCCGAAGAGAATGATGATGAACCAATACCGAACCCCGAGGAAGACTTGCACAAAGAACGTTCAATTGGCGGAAATTTCATTGCACGCCATTCTTGGTCATCCGTCAACTTCAACCATGCGAGTAAAAGGAATTTTAAAGTCCAAGACAATTCTAATTCTCATCGACAGCGGTTCATCTCATAACTTCATCGATAATCATCTGCTTACAGAACTGAACATACAACCAGACGTTCTTCCTAAGTTCGGTGTACAAATTGGAGATGCTTCAATGGTCACTTGTAATGCCATCTGTCGCAATTTAGAAGTTACTATTCAAAGTTTGACAATTACTGAAGACTTCTTTCCATTTCGTCTTGGCAATTTAGACATGGTTCTGGGTATTAAATGGCTTGCTTCCTTGAACACTGTTGCAGCTAATTGGCAGCAAATGTTTATGATCTTTCGAGTGAACGGGCAGCGGTATAAATTGCAGGGAATTTCTCCTAACTCCACCAATACCATAACTCTCCGACGTTATGATGGCATGGCAATCATTCATGAATTTGAACTTCTGCAAGATATGCTTCAAGACTTTGCTGATATTTTTCTGGAACCACCATGTTTACCTCCTGTCAGGGATAAATGTCACGCCATTATTTTACATCCAGGGTCCAGCCCCCCCAACATCAGACCTTATCGTTATCCGCATGCGCAGAAAGATGAGATTGAAAGACAGATTATAATCTTGCTGCACAAAGGCTTAATTCAACCAAGTATAAGTCCATTTGCTAGCCCGGTGTTATTGGTACCAAAAAAGGATTCTTCTTGGCGTCTATGCGTTGATTACAGGGAATTGAATAAAATAACAATTAGGACAAGTATCCCATTCCTACCATCGACGAACTTATTGATGAACTTCATGGTACAGTCTATTTCTCTAAGATCGACTTGCGTTCAGGATATCATCAAATTCGAGTTCATCCTCAAGACATAGTCAAAACTGCTTTTCGTACACACTCCGGACATTATGAGTTCACTGTTATGCCATTCGGGTTGACCAATGCCCCATCTACATTTCAGGCTATCATGAATGACTTGTTCCGGCCTTACCTTCGAAAGTTTATTCTGGTTTTCTTTGACGATATTCTCGTTTACAGCAAGACCTTTGAAGATCACATGACTCATTTGGATACTGTTTTTCAACTCTTACGGTTACATGAGTTCTATGCAAACCCGGACAAATGTGATTTCCTACAAAAAGATATTTCATTCTTAGGCCATGTTATTTCAGCCAAGGGAGTCAAAGTTGACCATGACAAAATTGTTGCAATTGACAAATGGCCTCTTCCAAAGAATATTTCTGAACTAAGGGGATTTCTGGGTCTTTCAGGTTATTATTGCAGGTTCATTCGACATTACGGACAAATTACAAAGCCTCTTACTGATATGACAAAAAAAGACGCTTTTAATTGGGATGAGAAATCATTGACAGCCTTCCAAGATCTTCAAAAAGCATTGGTAAAAGCTCCTGTCTTACAGCAACCTAATTTTTCTAAACCATTTATTGTGGAATGTGATGCATCTTCTATGGGCATTGGGGCTGTTTTGCATCAAGAGGGTCATCCGATAGCTTTCTACAGCAAGGGTTTATCTCCATCGAAGAGAAGTGCATCTGTTTATCACCGAGAGTTATTAGCACTTGTCTCTTCTTTGCAAAAGTGGCGTCACTACCTGTTGGGACGCAAATTTGAGGTACATACAGACCATTTCAGTCTCAAATATCTTCCCCAACAGCGCCTTACAACACCAGTGCAGCAGCGATTACTGCTCAAGCTTCTTCCTTTTGATTTCCAAATAATTTTTAAACCTGGTTCATCAAATCAAGCGGCTGATGCTTTGTCACGCAGACCACATTCAGGTGAATTTTTCTCCTTAGTCATCCCACATGCCTCATTATTTGATGATCTTCCAGCATTATTGGATCAAGATCCTTATACCTCATCAATCAAGGCATCATTACAAGCTGATCCTAGGTCGATACCCCACTTTTCAATTGCTAATGACCGTTTATACTTCAAAGATCGCCTGGTGTTACTCGCTAAGTCTCCTCTAACAACTCAATTAATCACTGAATTTCATTCAACTCCCATCGGTGGTCATGGAGGAGTTTTGAAAACACTCAAGAGACTTCAGCAATATTTTTGGCAGAATATGAAGAATGATATTACTGATTTTATCAAAAAATGTGTGGCTTGTCAACGTGGCAAATACATTCCACAAGCGCCGGGTGGCCTTTTGCAGCCCCTCACAATTCCAAGTCACATTTGGGAAGATATCTCATTGGATTTCATCACAGGCTTACCACCTTCTCATCATTTGGAATGTATCTTGGTAGTGGTTGATCGGTTTAGCAAGTCAGCCCACTTTATGGGATTAACACGCTCCTTCACAGCCAAATCTGTTGCTTCTATTTTTTGCAAAGAGATAGTGAGGTTACATGGCTTTCCAAAGTCCATTGTGTCTGATCGTGATCCTGTCTTTTTGAGCGCTTTTTGGAAAGAGTTGTTTCATTTGAGTGGCACAACTTTAAAGATGAGCACTTCATACCATCCTCAAACTGATGGCCAAACCGAGGTGGTTAATAGGTGCCTAGAGACATATTTGAGATGCTTTTGTCAAGATATCCCTAAACGTTGGTCTCAATTCCTGCATTGGGCTGAATTCTCTTACAATACCGGTTATCATTCTTCTTCCGGTTACTCTCCATACAAGATTGTTTATGGAAAAGAACCCCCTGCTTTGCTGCCATTTACTGCTGGTTCCACTCGTATCAATGATTTAGAGGAATTTTTCGAGGAACGTGATGCTGTTTTGACCATTACCCAACAAAACCTAGCTGCTGCACAATCTGCTATGAAGTCCCAAGCTGATTCCCACCGTAGGTCTGTATCTTTTGCTGAAACTGACATGGTATTTTTAAAAGTCTAGCCATATAGACAGAGATCCTTGACAGGTCATCGGTTTAACAAGCTGTCTCCTCGTTATTTTGGGCCATATCCTATTAAACGCCGAGTAGGTGCTGTGGCATATGAACTTCAATTGCCTCCTGGTTCAAGGGTACACCCTGTTTTCCATGTTTCCCTTCTTCGAGCTGCTCATGGTTATGACAGATCTGCTCCCTTACCCCCATTACCTATATCTGAAGATTGGGAGCTGCTGCTTGAACCTGAGAAAGTTATTGATTCCAAGCTTGTCGCTGATAATACCTCCTCAGATGTACATTTACTTATTCAGTGGAAGCAATGTCCTCTTGAAGAAGCTAGTTGGGAGCCTTATGACCTAATCGTTGATCAATTTCCCCATTTTCGCCTTGAGGACAAGGCTCACTTTCAAGGGGAGGGTAATGATAGGATATCTGATAAGTTACCAGCAGAGCCAAACCGTCCCTTGCTGGTTTATTCAAGGAAAAGAAGGCAGTTAGATAGGTAGTTAGGACTTTATGATTTGAATAGGTCTTATTAGGAAGTTATTAAGAATTGTATCTGTTTGGATAAGGATTGTTAGGAAGTTATTAGGAGTTTAGTTGCAGTTGGCCTTTTACAGTTATATGTTTTATATATATTCTCTTAGGATGTAAACCGAACTTCATTCTGAAATATATACAGATTGTAATTGTCTACTGGGTCAAGAACTTCAGATCCTGGTTCTTGAAGTGTCTATCATAGATCCTAATCTAAGGATCTATCATACTGTTACCCTTAAGTTTTCACTTGTCATTAGTTCTCTCTTTTATTAACTTTTGCTATAGGCCATTTCCAGCCATATGTTAGATACAATCATCCCCCACTTTAGCTTCAACTAAAGCAGTTTCTACCTTGTCTGAATATCTTAGTTTACTGTCTGTCTTAGATTATCATGAGTTAAGTCTTACATTCTTGGACCCTCGACCTCCTGAACTTCTTGCTCTTGAGCCTTGTTTTCTTTTTTAAAAAAAAAAATTATATGCTCTATATTTATGTGTTCTCCCTCCTTTGTGCATCTCTTCCTCACATTTATTATGTTTTCTTTTTTACTTTTGGGATAAAATATCGTGTTTTCTTTTAATTGCTTTTCAAGTATACTTCATACATTTGTTTTTATGAGCGTAGAAGATTGATATTGGTGACATTGCTTTAGTCATATTTGGACCCGCATATGATTTGTGCTATTTCAATGCAAATGTGAACAGGGAATGGAAGATAAAGTGGTTCCTCCATCAATGACTGATTTTGTGCACCGCATTCTCCCGGGAGCTGCAGTACATAAACTACCATATGAAGGCCACTTTACCTACATCTGCTTTTGTGATGAATGCCACAGACAGATATTTACTACGCTTTTTGGAACCCCGCAAGGACCCGTCAGCATTTTACTCGAACCAGACCAGACTATCTTACAGGTCAATATTGAACAGTCAGAAGAAGTAGCAGCAGACGCCGGTGACTCTACCGCCGATTAAAAGTACACGTAAAGGGTTACAATGCTCTTTCTTCCCTTTCTATTTGGACATAATTTACGATGTATATATCATATAGTCTTGTTTCATCACCCTTGGAGTATAGAAAGGAAAAAATAAATGCATTATCGCCCTTTCCTTTGCGCTGCTGAACTAATGTGTTGTTCAAAAATAGTGTAATGCCCTTCAAAGAACTCCTATGATGGCACAATCCCGTCTTCGTTTTTTGCAACCTCAAAAGGGAACTTTTTGTGGAAGTTATCTCAGGACTCGCACGAAAATTGTCACGGCGCAAATTTCTTGTTTAAGTGCGCCGTGGTTTTTTCACACACTATTTTCCAACGCTTGAAGCCTGGAGAGCAGGTGTTTTGTTCGACGTAAGATCCTACCAAGAACACAATGCCGTATTGCACCGTCTGACTCCTTATCTACTGGCCGTGAATTGCTTTCATATATGATGGATAAATTGGGTTCATTGTTTAGATAATTATTTAAATGTAATAAGAGATTACTCTATTAAAATAATATATTTAACATGTTTGCCTGTCTATTTGTAAGTTTTATTTATTTGACATGAATTTATTTAGGATTTTTTGGGTAAAGGAAAGAAATTGTTGGGTCATTACTTGCATGGATAACCCTTTAGCAATTGCAACGACAAATTTTCCTCCACTCGAAAAGTTGGGAGATTTGGAGAAGGCTAAATAACCTAACCTCTTTTTCTAATACTCCACTAACCTTCTACATTTATGATTTAATTATAGATGGGATGGAAAAAAATGTCTTCATTTTCTTTCAATTTTCTCTTCATTTAACGTGTTTATCGTTAGATTAAGTTTTAAAGATTGAAATTTAATACTACTTTTCATTCTAATTATAGTTGTTTTTTTTTGGAGAGATTAAGAAAATTTAAATAAGTTACTTAATCATTTCATATGTTGTGATCCTTCGATTATATATTATTGAGCCTTAATTATAAATTTATTGACTTTTTTTTGGAGAGAAAGTTTAAATAAGTTCTTAATCATTTCATATGTTGTGTGTTTTTTTAGATTATATATTAGTTTATTACCAAACTATTTAGTTTGAAGAAAGAAAAATAAAAATAAAAATACTCTAAACTAATATAATTAACTTTTTTAATCTCTTAACTCTCTTATAAAGAGGGAGTATATTATCAAACTAAATAGTTTGAAGAAAAAAAAAATACTCTAAAGTAATTTAATTAACTTCCTTAATCTCTCCAAAAAAAAAAAGTCAACTAAGTTTTATAATTAGGACGAAGATTATATAAAAATATGAACTGGATAAATAATAGACCGCGTGTAACATTCATGAACCTTAACCGTTACCATGTCCTCTCAGCTCTTTGATATTTCTCTGGTAAGGCAGATTCTTCTAAATCCACACGTGTAACATTTTGATGCGGCTTATGATTTTGCATGCCTGCTTTCCTCTTTTCCTTTCGGGCGCCTGTGAAGGGAGAATTCTCTCGTCTCTTCCCCTGCAGCTTCGCGCCAAAATCCCGCCGTACTCTACTTGTCAGATGGAGAAATGGACGACTGCGATTTCCTAAGGATGAATGGCTCCGATGCTTTTCTTTCTTTGATGAGACGGTGCGTTTGGTGATGAGTACCTAACCCTGCAAGCTGCAAGCGGGATCCCTGTTCATCGGGTCTCCCGCTCACTCCATCAATCGCGTGGGTGTGTATAACTGTATATAGGACACACGACGGCCTCCGGCTGTGAGCTTCGAACTTTCGCGTTCTTCGCGGGGCAAGTCGCCGAGTTTCCCCATATATAAACCTTGCTGCTGGCTGGCCTGTTCCAACCACTTGAATGTCAGCGACGCAGAGGATATTCTGCGCTTTTTCTCACTCTTGTTCACTTCCTCCTATTTCCTCTTCCACCTCCTTCTTCAAGTCTCCACCTTTTCTTTTCCTTCCTTTCTCTCGTCATTACAGGATTCTAGCTCGTTCCGTGCTTATCCCTCCCTCACCAATGCCTCGCAATCAGGTCCAGGTTTGTAATTTGCCACTGAATTTCTCCCGTATTCCAGTCTTTACTCTCTTCTAAATGCCCTTTCATTGGTGTTGTACTTATTATCGTGTGTCGCGTTGGATTGCGATGGTATTGTTGAGAATGTAGTCTTTTGATGGTTTGCTTTCAATGACTGATCGGTGCTATAATCGCGGTGAAAGATGTTTATATGATCCGTGATGGTTTGTTTGGTGGACAAAGCTCATTCTCTTACTTTCCATCAGTTACTGCAGCTTGTAGTTTCGTAGTTGAAATTTATACCCTTTTTTTTGTTACTGAACAAATTTGAACTGTCATATGCTATATCATGTCAAGTTGTTGGTTTTTCACTTAACTTCAGCTCTTAATTTACAAGTGGCATCGAATATGCTTAAGGTTACGAGTGTTGTTAAAAATTTAAGTTTACTATTAGTGCTTCATGTTTCTTCGTTTGTAGAGTGCTGGTGGGCATAAAGAACCGAAGTGGATAGATAAGCCTAAAGCGGACAGGATTTCATCGACCACCGCAGATGCAACAGATGGTGCGTCTGAAGCTGTTACTCACGGACTGGCTGAAATGCGTATTGCTGAAAACAGTGGCCAAACCAGTGTTCCAGCTACAGCCATGCAGTTTGGAGGTGTCCAACTTGCTAATCAGTTTACTGTACATGGTCCAAAGACACTCTGGAAACTCGAATCCTATGGAACAGTCAGCGGAACCACAGTAGATAAAGAAGTGGCTTCAACTAAAAATAGTATTGCCTTTTTGAGTAGTAATAATCTGTTAGAAAATTTTACGGTGGACAACTCCACATACTCACTTGCCCGCATTAGAGCTACTTTCTACCCCAAATTTGAAAATGAAAAGTCAGATCAAGAGGTATATTCCTTTTCATACTGTTTCATTTATAATTTTCACATTCGAAGCTGTTTCCTTGTAAACTTGGTCTTCAAACTATATTCTCACATGCTTGCTTTCTAGGAAATTTTATAGACAAAGTAATACAGTTTATAAGGAAGCTTCTGTGCTGGATTAGGCTTTTAGGAAAGGATTCTAGACTAGATTGTAGAGAGGCTGAAAGAAACAATTTCAATACTTTATTTTTCCTCTCCAAGTATTTTTCTTTGCAATTGAGGATTCTTTGTTGACTTTCATTGCAAACAGTCTATAGAATGAAAACTGAAATAAAATTCCAATTACTGAAATTTTTTCTAGCATCAGAAACACTCCGCCAACCACACAAGAGGTTGTCTTAGATGCAGCTACCGCAGATAGTTAAGTCTAGATTCTTTGGAGGGTTATTGTTTCTTTGAAACCATCTTATAACTATAAAGTTTAAAGGAACTATATTTAATTTTTTTGGCCGTAACTGAGTCAGATTTTACACTTATTTTCCTTTGGAATTTCTTCTATTACTGTATATTACTGCAAATTGTGTTTCTCTGTACTTAAGTCAAGTTTTTCTTTCAGGCAGCTGACCGTGCCATTTTATTTTTGGAATTGTTACTGATTTATATTGTTATATCCCCTGTAGATCAGGACAAGGGTGATTGAGATGGTATCGAAAGGTTTGGCTACCTTAGAGGTATAATAGTGCTCAACTTATTTTTCTTAGTCAAATTGAAAGACTGTTTAAGTTTCATTAATTGAGTTTCAAGATTAACAATAAGAATACCTGTTGGATAAACCTCTATTTAATGAATTTTCATGTACTGGTCTTATCTGAGTTGATTTGCAGGTCTCACTTAAACACTCTGGTTCCCTTTTTATGTATGCTGGACATAAGGGAGGAGCTTATGCCAAAAACAGTTTTGGAAATATGTAAGGATGATATCTTGCCTTTATGGTTTTATGTTTGAATTTATTTGCCATGAGGGCCATGAAATAATATATCATATGGAAATTTTTTTATAATATGAATTTTTTTTATTTGAAGTAGAATGAAATATTTTTTCATTTTGCCAATGGAGTTTTGATTGATGAACGTTTGTGAACTAGATTTTATTTTATTTTTGATTTGTGGGGTGATGTTTATCTATGTTTAGGATAAGGCTTCTTCTTGCTGTTTTATTCTTATTCATTATTGACTTGAGTTTAGCAAGTTTTCTGAAGGCTTCTTATTTATTCTACGCCATCTGTATCACTGCATTCTTCAAATTTTATTTTTTAGAATATATCTATAATGTTATTTTGTCTGGCACAGATATACTGCTGTGGGTGTATTTGTTCTTGGACGAATGTTTCGTGAGGCTTGGGGCACTGGAGCATCAAAAAAGCAAGTTGAATTTAATGAGTTTCTTGAGGTGATACTCTAAAAATCAAAAAAGAGATTAGACATACATGTTAGCATGCCATAAGCTTCTTTGATATTCATAAAAGCATCTCCAAGAACTAACAAGTAAAAGTTGAAAAGAGACATCTCCACTTTTTAAATTTAACTTAATTATGCCTTTGACATGTCTGCAGATTCCCTGCTCTGCTTGCTAAATTGGACATTGGTTCATTTGATAAAAGTTGTTATAATATGAAATTTATATAGACATATACTTAAACAATTGCTTGTTAATCAATTCCTTTAATTGCTTCTATCTTTCGTTTTTGGGCCATTTTCTGAATCACTTGTTGGATTGATGATCAAAATTTTTATAATGATTAATTGGTGAAATGTTTTGCATTTCTTTAAACACAAAGGTTTAGGACGATTTTATTTTCTGTTTTTCTTTTTTCTTGGAATGATATGTAAATGTAGAAAAGGTTTAGTTAAAGAGGGTTGGTTAGTTGTTATTGATATGTAAACTGTAAATGTTAGTAATTAGATGTAATTAGGGGTAAAGTGCCGGCGATTAAGTCCATGAGGCCGCACTCACTAGGTCTATGAGCCACGGTAGTTAGAATGAATAGGAGTTAGTTACTAGCCCTTAGTATATGCCTAAGGTCTGATCCTGTATAAGGAAGTCCTAGGCTATTGTATACTGTTGTTGATCATTTTGGTGAATAAATAATTCAGAGCATCATTTCTATTCTCCTCTCTTTCCTTTCTACTTCCCTCACTTTCTCAATTCTTCTATATCCTACTTACATGGAACTTGATATACTTGCACTTTCTTTTTGGTTGATGTATTTTTTCACTCCTTCTGGCATTTACTTTTGTGCCCGTACATCCCTTGTATCCAATCACTTTGCCTAGAATTATTTTTAACCTTATCTCTACCTTTTGTTTTAGTGATCAAATTTGACTTTTAGCTGGGAGTCATGTTTAATGCTCCTTATTTGTTATTATTTGATTTATTTCGTCTTTCAGAGAAACCATATGTGCATATCGATGGAACTAGTAACTGCTGTTCTTGGAGACCATGGACAGCGTCCCAATGAAGATTTTGGTAAAGCAACAAATTTTCTTTTGATTATTTAAGAAGTTCCCGATATTTTGTTCCATTTCTTAGAATTTAGTTTAATCAGTAAAAGAATTACTTTTACATTTTGTAGAAGATTTTAGTCGAGTTCAGGTTATTTCTTGTGTTTATGAATTATGACCATTGTTGTTAAACTTGTGAATCAACTCGGTTGATTTGGTGAGTTGGCGATTCTGTTGGAGAAAAATGAGCTGCTTTGCTCATTGACTTGCAGCGTTGAAGATCACTTGTGACTTGTTGAAATTCACACAAATTGTTTGACTCAGTCACAAACTCAATGGATGAGTGCAAGTTAAACTCAATACTTGAATCTGAATAGTTGCCCTAGGAATTGAACACAGTAGACTACCATTTGCTCTAGCACTACCTCCGCCTATATATATAAAATATAATAATAGGATTTTAACTTCTACATAACAGCTCAAACAGTCCAACACCTTTAGCGCAAGCTGAAAATGATATTTGAGTTACTTGTGACATGTAATTCTATTCCTTTTAGTAAGTAAAGCATGCTTCAAAAAATAGTGGTTTTCAAAATTTATTTCATGCTAGTATTGGATAGAATCCTCTTTATATAATGATTCATTATATTTCTTGTTCTGAGCAGTGGTAGTCACAGCAGTCACTGAACTGGGCAAAGGAAAGCCAAAGTTTTATTCGACTCCTGAGATAATTGCTTTCTGCAGAAAATGGCGCCTACCTACAAATCATGTGTGGTTGTTTTCTACAAGGTGAAAATTTAGGAGCTGCATTACTTTACCTTGAAAGCTAGATCCGTTTTTCTGTGGATTTCATGGAATTTAAGGAATGATCTGCACTATGCATGGTTTATAAATAGCGCGGGTTGCTATAGACATGCTTTTTTGTGCATTGCATGGCTTAAACGAAACAACTTATATGCCTCACAAATGGTTAGAGCAGCATTAGAAGTTCTGTTTTATTTCTCCTTATACCTGGTTTATTTATCATCTGGCTCCTTGTCTTTTGTGATGAATATTATTGGGTTTTGTATCTTAATTATTATGCGATTAAACTTCTTGTACTTTTAACATTAGTTTTTTCCCTTTATTTTTTATAGTTTTATAGGGATTGAGATTAGTCAGATTTTATGTTGTGGTCTAACTTTTTGGCCACAATCACTGTTTTGGACAATCAATGGGTTGTTTGTGGTATCTTATATGTTGTGGTCTAATGTAGTCGAGTATCTGGAGCTAGAGCTAACCCTAGAATCTCATAGAATCTAATCAAATCAAAATTAATCAAACTGATTGAGATATAATAGGAAATATCCTAAGATATAATATACCTATATCTAATCATAAGATTATCTAATATAATAATAAGATAATAATAAATGCATAATATTCTCACATTGGGTCATTGTTACATTACTCTTTCTGTCTTGCTGGTGCAGAGCTTATAATTTTACATGCTTTGGACCATTGTTTATTCATATAGTCATTGTAACAATTTTCTCGTTTGCCATATATGCTATCAAGATACTGCTTATTTTGTTAAAGAAAGGTGTTGAGTCTGTCCCTCTGTTATTTAAAGCCGTACATTCTGATCTGGATTTGTCTTATCATATTAAAGTCCACCAGCGCATGAGGAACATTTTTTTATTCTTTTCTCTAAATGTAGGAAATCAGTTTCATCCTTCTTTGCTGCCTTTGATGCCTTATGTGAAGAGGGTACTGCTACACCTGTCTGTAAGGCTCTTGATGAAATTGCTGATATATCCATACCAGGTATGGTTTTTAAGCATAACATGCTTGATGGATTTGATTTTTGTGTCTCATGTTTTCATAGATCACATGGTTGAAAGGCTATTTGAAGAATTTTTTGCCTATAAATCATTTTCACTAGTTCTCGCTTTACCCATGGTGATTGAGAGTGTAAAGCAATTAAGTTGGCTGCGTATATCTATCACTTCCCAGACCCCATCTGGTGGGAGCTTGTGCACTGAGTCGCCTTTTTTTTTGCAGTGAAGAAATATAAGAAATCCCTTAAAAGGATTATGATGCTTGGATGTTTCTTAAATGACACCCCAACAATGCTGGGCTGTAACATACATCACGATTAGTACCTCTGTATTTGTTATATACATATTGCAGACTCAGTGCTCTCATTCTTTTCCTGAAGTCATTATCTGATAGGACTTGCAGAATTTAAGAATAAGAAAAGACAATAAAGATAATCCAGAGTCAGAATCTGTACTCTAGCCAAGAGGAAATAACACTTGAATAATATTCTTCATTTCATGTCTTCATAAAACACACGATACAAACATATAAGGATCAGCAAAGATAACTGCCCTTGCTTGTTCCTAGTAACTACTTTACAACAGATAAGATAAAACTAACCATTGCAAACATATGTAATAACTTCTCCTAAACAAAATAACTGAACATAATAACTCCTACTAACATAATAACTAGACATGTGGCCTTTTCCTTCTTGAATAAACCAAGAGAGGGCCACGTGTGTCCCTAACAATACCCTCCCCTTGAAAAGAAGCCTTGTCCTCAAGGCTGAAAGATGGAAATTGAGAGGCAATAAAGTCATAAGATTCCCAACTCGATTCTTCAAGTGGTCTAGCATGCCATTGAATTAGAAGTTCAATAGTAGGCAGACCATTAATAGTGATAACCCGAGAATCCAAGACTTTTGTTGGTTCAATGTTGAGTTCCCAAGTGTCTGTGACTGGAAGGGCCTGGATAGGCATTTGAGAATCACAACCATGGGCTGGTTTGAGCAAAGACACATGAAAAACCGGATGAACTCGTGAAGTGGGAGGAAGTTGAAGTTCATAGGCTACTCTGCCAATGCGTCGAATCACACTATAAGGTCCAAAATAGCGAGCAGAAAGCTTCTGAAATTTCTTGGGAGAAAGTGATTGCTGACGATAAGGTTGGATTCTCAAGAAAACAATGTCTCCAGGTTGAAACTCCAAATCTCGGCAGTGTAAGTCAGCTTGTTGCTTCATGTGGGCCTGGGCAGCCATGAGATTAGATTTAATTAAGTCCAAAAGAGCATCCCGTTCAGTAAAGAAATCTTCTAACCTAGCAATAGGTGTAGTGCCATGCACATAAGGAACTAAAACAGGTGGATCTTTTCCATAAACAATTTTGAAAGGTGTGAAGCCTGTTGAAGTGTGATATCCAGTATTGTATGAAAATTCTGCCCAATGCAGAAAATGATACCAGCTCTTTTGATGATCTTGGCAGAAGCAACGTAGATAAGTTTCCAAACATCGGTTCACAACTTCTGTTTGTCCATCTGTTTGGGGATGATAGGAAGTACTCATATTGAGTTTAGTCCCCGACAGTTGAAACAATTGCTGCCAAAATGAACTTAAAAAGACTGGATCCCTGTCAGAAATAAGAGATTTAGGTGTACCATGTAGGCGAATAATTTCCTTGCAGAATAGAGTAGCCATCATTTTAGCGGTAAAAGGGCGAGGGAGACCGAGGAAATGAGCATATTTACTAATACGGTCAACCACAACCAATATCACCTCAAAACCCTTTGATTTTGGTAAACCTGTGATGAAGTCAAGGGAAAGATCTTCCCAAATATGGTTGGGAATTGGTAAAGGCTGCAATAAACCCGCTGATGATTGAGGTAAATATTTACTTCGTTGGCAACTAAGACACTGCTGAATAAATTCTTTAATCTCTTGTTTCATATGCTGCCAAAAGTAATATGTGTGCAGTCGTTTGAGGGTTTTGAGTAAGCCTCCATGTCCTCCTACCAAGGAAGTATGAGCTTCAGAAATTAACTTGTGAGAAAGGGAGGATTTTGCAGGAATTACCAATCTTCCTTTAAAATACAATTTCCCAGAAACCAGAGAATAATGTGGAACATATTGCGGGTCTGCTTGAAGAGACTGACAAATCTGATGTGTAAAAGGACCTTGCTGCAATAATTCTGACAGTTGCTCAAAATCAGAAGCTTGAGGGATTGCCAATTGAAAAAATTCAGCAGAATGTGGACATCGTGACAAAGCATCAGCCCCCTGATTGGTAATACCGGGCTTGTATATGATATTAAAATCAAATGGAAGTAATTTCAACAGAAGGCGCTGCTGTGATGGTGTGGTTACCCTCTGTTGCATGAGATACTTCAAACTAAAATGATCTGTATGGACAAAAAGGGCGGCCAAACAAATAATGACGCCATTTTTCCAAAGCCATCACCAAAGCATATAATTCTCTATCATAAACAGATTTCTGTTGGTGAGATTTGGATAAACCTTTGCTGTAATAAGCAATAGGATGACCGCCTTGTTGTAAAATGGCACCAATGCTAGTTGATGAAGCATCACATTACACAATAAAAGGTTGATGGAAGTCTGGTAGTTGTAAAACTGGGACTTGGGTAAGGGCTGTCTTGAGATTCTGAAATGCAGCTAAAGAAGTACTATCCCAATGAAAGGCATCTTTTTTAGTCATGTCCACCAAAGGTTTAGCAATCTGTCCATATTGGAAAACAAATCTTCTGTAATAGCCAGTGAGGCCTAGAAATCCTCGAAGCTTAGAAATAGAGTTTGGTAAAGGCCAATCTGTAATTGCAGCAATCTTGTCAGGATCAACCGAGACTCCTTTTTCAGAAATTACATGCCCCAAAAATGAGATATCTAGTTGAAGGAAATCACACTTCTTGGGGTTTGCCTAAAAGGCATTCTGCTGCAAAAGTTGGAAAATGGTATGCAGATGCATCAAGTGATTTTCAAAATTCTTACTATACACCAATATATCGTCAAAGAAGACCAAAATGAATTTCCTAAAAAATGACCGAAACAATTCGTTCATTGTTGCTTGAAATGTTGCTGGTGCATTTGTAAGACCAAAGGGCATGACAATGAACTCATAATGTCTAGAATGAGTCCGAAAAGCTGTTTTAAAGACATCAGAAGGGAGTACCCTGATTTGGTGGTAGCCGGAACGAAGATCAATCTTTGAAAAGAATTTGGCTCCATACAATTCATCAATGGTAGGTATAGGATACTTATCTGGAATTGTCAAACGGTTTAACTCCCTGTAATCCACACAAAATCTCCAAGTGGAATCCTTTTTGGGAACCAGCAATACAGGGCTAGCAAATGGGCTCACGCTGGGTTGTATAAAGCCTTTTTGTAATAATTCAACCACTTGTTTTTCAATTTCATCCTTTTGAGCAAAAGGATATCTATAAGGGCGAATATTTGGAGGTATAGCAGTAGGATACAGAGGTATTGCGTGACTATTCTGTCTGAAAGGAATGAGGCTCTTGAAAAATAGAAGAATAAGAGTGTAACAAGTCTTCTATTTTATCAAAGCGTTCAACAAGTTCTCCACACACATGACTGCATAATGAGGCAGATGTAACTTGTTTAGGAATCCCTTGTAGTTTGTACCTCTTACTATCAATCCAAAATATCATAAATAACTCTTGCCAATTTGCCTCAACGGTCTTCAAAGATGCTAGCCATTTAACACCCAGTACCATATCAACGCTACCAAAATTGAACGGGAAGAAATCTTCTTTAATGGTCAATGTTTGAATTGTAACCTCCAAATCGCGACAGACTGATTTGCAGGATATCATCCGATCATCTCCCAATTGAACCCCGAAAGTAGGAAGGGAAGTTGGATTCAACAAGTTTGTTGGAGACGAAATTATGGGTAGAGCCACAGTCGATAAGAATCAAAACCGTCTTGGACTTCAAAATCCCTTTTACCTTTAGAGTAGAGGCCGAATGATTTCCCAGAATGGCATGGAAGGAAATTTCCGCCATAGCTGGACCGGAGCATTGTTCATCATCGTTGCAATCAGGCGTGTCTTCGGCATCATCTGAAATTTCCATTATCTTCAAAGTAGATGACTTGCAGCGATGACCAGGCATAAACCGATCGCCACACTTGAAGCAGAAGCCCTTGTCTCTTCTGTATTGGCGTTCAGAGTCGACTGGGTATGGGTTATTCGTTGTCGACGAGAGAATACGATCTTGATATGCCGATGGAGCAGTGTTTGGTGTCGACTGAAATTGTCGATTCGAATAATGCCTAGTCTGAATTGCACCGCTGACCGACACATTCCCTGGATGACGTGGCGTGAATATTTTAGAATCACGCCAATTATGCGTGTAATCCGAACTACGTGGGGACGAATCTGTTGTGCGCTGAAATTGAGATCGTGACGCATATCTTGGAGTCGGTTGGGATTGTAATTTTGCCTCAAATTCCAGCGCCAAACTGACGGCTTTATAAACGTTGCGAGGCTTCTGAATTTTCACGTCTGCCTGATATTCCTCCTTTAATCCATTAATAAACACCCCCAAAAGGCAATGTTCAGGCCATCCTTGCACGTGCGACTGGCGGCGAACAAATTCCAATTTGTATTCTCCTACCGTGCCAGTTTGCTTTATTCCAGAGAGATACGCGTCAGGATTTTGGAACTCTGCTGGACCGAATTGCTCTTGAAATACTTGCACTAGTTCTTCCCAGTGCCTTATGGTTCGTCCAGATGACACCCATGTAAAAGTGTCTAACGCTTCTCCTTCCAGATTAATTGCAGCGACATCCACTTTTAAATCCTCAGGTGTTTGATAATACCTGAAATATTTCTTAGCCTTTAAAATCCATCCTCTTGGATCACCCCCCTCATACTTTGGAAAGTCAATTTTTGAATAAGGTCGTTTGGAAAAATTTCTATTCCATGAGTGGTAATCCATATCTACTTCATCTTGTTCAATGAAGGGATCCCTGTAACTATGACTTGTTTCTCCATGGTGTACGGTTGGCCCCTTTGCTTTCTTCAAGGTGTTAATCTCTGAATTTATCAAATGCAATTGAGCAAGAATGGCTGATAATTGAGGGTTGGGTTCTAGATGCGTTTCGGGTGGTTGTTGAATCATAATTACTGCAGGGTCATCTTGGGGGTTGGGAAAGGATGGGTTGTCTGGGTTTGTATTTGGTCATCTTGGTGAATTATTCTCATATGATGAATTTCTTGTGTTCACCATGATAACAGATAGGTTCAAGGATCTACCGCTCTGATACCAATTTGATAGGACTTGCAGAATTTAAGAATAAGAAAAGACAATAAAGATAATCCAGAGTCAGAATCTGTACTCTAGCCAAGAGGAAATAACACTTGAATAATATTCTTCATTTCATGTCTTCATAAAACACACGATACAAACATATAAGGATCAGCCAAGATAACTGCCCTTGCTTGTTCCTAGTAACTACTTTACAACAGATAAGATAAAACTAACCACTACAAACATATGTAATAACTTCTCCTAAACAAAATAACTAGACATGTGGCCTTTTCCTTCTTGAATAAACCAAGAGAGGGCCACGTGTGTCCCTAACATTATCCCCTAGTTTGTAATTTTCCCATGGCATTTTTTTAAATGTTCCATTATTTTCAATACCTGACATAGAGGATAAGGCTTCTTTGTTTTCATATTTTTCTGTTTATATTTCATAATTTTTTCTTTTTTAAATTTCAACATTTCATTTTCTTTTATGGGTGGAAGTCTCAACTGACGGACTGGTTCCCCTTCTCATGAGCCATTAATCAAATGTGCTGCTTTTATACTTGTTTAAATAAATGCAGGTTCAAAGGATCATGCAAGAGCCCAAGGTGAAATCCTGGAGGGTCTTGTGGCTCGTATTGTTGCTCGGGAGAGCTCGAGCCAAATGGAAAAAGTCTTGAAAGAATTCCCTCCTCCTGCTGCTGATGGAGGTATCTTCTTACTCTTCTTATGCATTGTGTGCTTGTTACTGTGTCGTCTACTTTTTTGGAATCCCTTTTTCCTGTTGTTCGTCAATAACTCAATATTAATTTTATGTGAATGTCATCTGACCTTCTGACAAGATATCATGATATGTCAAAGGTTGGCATCAGAAGACCAATGTTTAGTCAATATATGTCTGCTAAATAGAATATTAAAACAAAATTGTGATGTGATAATAAATTTGGTGCTGCTCAATTTTGCAAGTCCACATTTTTTACTTGGCTCTTGTATTTGGTAGTCAAAATAAAATTTGCTATTCAGATATGGCCTTTCTAATGAATATTTCTTTTTCCTTTAGTTGGCCTGGATTTTGGACCAAATCTCAGAGAAATTTGTGCTGCAAATAGGTCTGATGAAAAGCAGGTATATCATAAACTACATTATTTCAGTTATATATTGGAGCTCATTCTTCAGTATTGATTGAGACAATTTTTAAGACAATTTTGTGATTTGAATTTGTAATTGGAACGCCTCTGCAGCAAATAAAAGCCCTTCTCGATAGTGTTGGCAGCTCGTTTTGCCCTGACCACTCAGACTGGTTTGGGCCTGATGGTACTGATGGTCATTCAAGAAATGCCGATAGATCGGTTCTTTCAAAGTTTTTACAAGCCAATCCTGCAGACTATTCAACTAGGAAATTGCAGGTCAATCTAGACTCTTCTAAATCATGATTTTACATGGCACTTTTTTTTTTTTTTTTTTTTAAAAAATGACCATTATAACTTCCAGGCATTATTTCATTTTTTATGTTAGTATCTCATGGTTTTAAATAAAATGCTCAAATCATTTAGTTCATGACATGTTTTTCTGTCTCGTATTTTCTTATAAAAAATTAACATGCAGTCTCTTTTCTAGCTTTAGTAATTAGTGGATTAATTATTGTTACCTTCCTATATTTGTGGTTTGGAAAGGTCTCCAATGCTCAAGAAGTATTGGAATTTCTTTTGCAAATGTGTTGCCTCTTTTTCTTGGGCTTCATTTTATAATGACAGCTTTGATTTAAAACATTTTCAGGAAATTGTTCGGTTGATGAGAGAAAAACGCTACCCTGCTGCATTTAAATGTTACCATAACTTCCATGAAGTTGATGCTATGGCACGTGATAACCTTTTCTACAGAATGGTTATTCATGTACACAGTGATTCTGCTTTTCGACGATACCAAAAAGAGATGAGGTCTTGTTTTATTCTGATTATACTTCAGCTTTTTAATTTTATAAATAAAAAAATATTCCTTTAACAGCTTTTTCATTTTTATTTTCATGCATTCCCTTTGTAACTTCTGAATTACAAAAAATTTCACAATTTCAGGCATAAACCCGGATTGTGGCCGCTATATCGAGGTGAATATGATTATCCATTTTTAATGCCAACATATAGTGATTGCTGCTTTTGTCCCTTGTTATTTGCTTAGAACTTGGAGTTTCATCCAGGAAATGTGGATGTTCGTATACTAAAATGTCTAGATGACGTAGACCATTGTATTTGGGATAAAAAAATTTCTGAATTTTTCAGTATATTGTAAAATGCTGATCAATAAAATATTAAAAGCAAGTGATGTATCTCCGAAGTCATTTTGTGATGAATTGAGGCTTTTGACTAAACTGAGCTTGGCTATTTAGGGTCCTAATCTGTGTCAGGTCTTTAGGTTTGTGGGAGGTTACTCTGATGTTAATGATATTTATTGTCATGTGAATGCATAAAAAACATGTCAAAGACTACTACGACTCAAAAGGTTAAACGTCAAGTGAATGATAGTTTTGTTATAACTTACAATCTCTAATGTGCCCTCCCACAAGAAAGCCTTTTGGGGTTTAGGTCTCGACGAAACAAAGTCCTATTACACCTCTTGCTGAAAATTGAGTTTAATTAAGAAAATGGGGGATGACGAGGATTGTATTCTTGACCATTTAGTCATAAAGATGTTGATACTATGTCCAATATCACTTTTACCTAAAGGCTAAAACCATTAAGTGAATGCCTATGAATAATTTTACTATAATCCATAATAAAATATTCCTTTCTAAGCTTGCATTCAATTGAAAGCATATTATAAATTCTGAGCATTTGAGCTGAAAGCATATTTTCAAACTTAGGTATGAAACATTCCTCTATCATAAACTACCAAAATTGACCCCGACCCCTATGACACTTTTATGCTAATTTATTGACTGGCTGATGGTATGCCATTTCCAAAGCAATTTGGGTTTTATATTTGCTTTGAACTTATTTAATTGAATCAACGTAATACTTTTATTGAATATGACAGAGACGCAAGTTCTCAAGTTATTAAGTGATAAAGCCTATCTAAATAATAGAAAATAAACAACTAAAACATGGGGAGATAAACGCATGCTAATTCTATCTGAACAGCAAAATAAATAATAAAACTGGAGAAGATCAAACTACATACAAGAAATAACAGCAGCAGCAACAGCAATAAGTGGAAATAGCATGTGCTTGGACAATTTCTAATGGTGTTTTCCAACAATTTTGAAATTTGCGAAGCTAATATATGCTGTTTGTTATTGAATTTTGAGATACCTCACAATTTTCTTCAGGTTTTTTTGTTGATATCAATTTATTCAAGGCAAACAAGGAGAGATCTAGTGAAATCTCTAGGGGCAATGATGATGTGGTTGAAGATGGTGCCAGCACCTCTGGAAGTGACTTGGCAGATGATGATGCAAACTTGATGGTCAAACTGAAATTTCTTACGTATAAGGTACATGTCTTTGTATACAATCTGTAAGGCAAAGACAAAGTTGGACTATTTTATAAAAAATGGTTTCGAACTGTTTGACTTAAAACTCTGTTTATCTGAATGAATCTGACTTGTTCCAAATCCTATTTATTTTGTCTGGAACTTTGCTCTGTATTAATTTTTTTCTTCCTAAAAAATGGGGGGAGAGAAGTAAGGAAGCTTTTGCCCCCTCAAAAATAAAAAGTGATTAGGAGAAAACCAAAAGTGATAGATCTCTTCTTAAAGTAGTTTCAGCTTGAACACTTAAGATTTTAAAACCACCTACCCTGTGCATAGTTAAAATCAATGTCTCTGGAAGAGTCAATCCAGGCAACTTTCTTTTTACTAATTATTACATGCCCTGACTTTAATAATCCTTTTCATTTGGTTCTTGCTTTTTCTTATATCATCTTAATGATTGCTTTACTTGCTTTCTAGAAATACATGTCTTTGGTAATTCTTGAAGTTTTTCTCATTAAAAGAAGAGTTCTTGAATTTTTGCTTATTAGAAGTGGCTCTGCAGCTGATAATTGTCTAATGTTTGATACCACCTCATTTTGGGTTTTTTGTTCCAGTTGCGAACCTTTTTGATTCGAAATGGTCTGTCTATTCTGTTTAAAGAAGGTCCAGGTGCTTACAAGGCTTATTACCTTAGGTATGTAGATTGAAATTATAAATGATATTGCTTGACGATAAGGTATATATTGTTTTTTATGCTTGATTTTCCTTGATAAATTGAACAATGAATAATTCCCTGATTGGACTATGTATTTCTAAAATAACCTTCTATCGGTGGGGATTAAGATAGATGCCCATTCTAAGATAGGCAATCTATCAGATATATTTTTGTTTAGGGATCTACAACAGTTGCTCATGCTGTGAGAATCAACATTCTTTCCTAACAAACATCTGCTTCCTAATGGATAATGTGTATATACCCTTTATTTTGCTTCACAAGGGTGTGAGCAATACTAAGCAGGATTTTTATAGAAAGACAGAGACTTTAATTTTTGAACTTAATTGTTAGATCCTTATGAGCAAGAGAAAATATGTATAATTCTTTATTCTTGTAATATTATGTAAACAAGTTGACAAAAATCCTATAAATATTCATCCTGTGACAAATGTATTCTATGGACAAGTTTTCCTTAAGCACGGTAATCATATACATATATAGTTCGATTACCCCTAGAGTATGATGCTGTATGTAGCTGCATTAAGTGACGGGGAAGGTGGGAATTCTGACATGTTACTTTCTATGATGGCAATCATACCGTTATGGAAGAGGAAGCAATGTGCTGTTTGCATGCTAGCATAATCCTAAACAACTTCTTTAATATTACAGGCAAATGAAAAATTGGGGCACTTCTTCTGGAAAGCAGAGAGAGCTCAGCAAGATGCTTGACGAATGGTAATGCCTGGATCATTCTTCTGTATGAACCAACTATGAAAGAGGGAAAAGGGGAAAAAGAATCCTGTATGAGCAGTAACTAAATTTTTGGCTTCCTCTTAGATTCCTGTCGCTTGATACCTATATTTTCTTAACAAAAAGAGATTTAATTAATAAAAAGAGAATTACAAATCGATTTTCCTAGCTATAGGAGAGGGTATGGAGTCATTAAATAATGAATAAAAACCACTTTATGTCTATATGACTCTATCCTGCTTGTGGTTGGTGCAGTAGATGAAAAAAATCTTCTCTCTGTTTACAGGGCTGTGTATATAAGAAGGAAATATGGAAATAAACAACTCTCATCATCAATATATCTTAGTGAAGCTGAGCCTTTCCTTGAGCAGTTTGCAAAACGCAGTCCACAGAACCAAGCTCTAGTAGGTTCTGCTGGTAATTTAGTAAGAAGCGAAGATTTTCTGGCCATTGTTGAGGAAGGGCGTGATGAAGAAGGTGACCTTGAGGTAGAACGGGAAATACCATCTCCAAAGTCTAGTGCTTTGGCTACGAACACACTGGCAAAACAGGAAGGGTTGATTGTATTTTTTCCTGGTAAGCATTTTGCCAACTTGCTTCAGCCGTATTTAATGAGCTTATTGGAATTCCCAACAGATAGATTTTTATTGCTTAGCCACCCCAATCTACGATATTCAAGATTAATGTCATATATGGTGGTTGTAACATAGAAGTATAAGAAGGATTGCAATTGAGAATATGTCAAATAGATCTTCACTAATGATATTGCGGATGAACTGATAGAAGAATATGCCTTAACGTTGATGGGTCAGCTGCTTTGCTCTTTCATGAATTCATCAAGTGCAGTGGGAAGAATTTGCCTCGATTATTTTGTTGGATTGCATAGTGCTAGGGATAGAAGATGGAATGGTTTATCTGTGTGGAATCACACAGGCTGGTGCAGGTATCAGACATATGGATAGAGTCACGTGGCCTGGCTGTTTGACTAAATATAGGCTCATGGCCTGGCCGTGTACTACTCTGGTGAAAAGCAGCTGGTTGTGTTTGAAACTTCTAGTTTTGTGTTTTTGTTTACTTCGTCTTTCCTGTTTATTTCCTATTATTTAGGCCAGAAAATTAGAGAAGTTTGAATTGGATTTGTTTCCTTTTATTGAGATAGGATAAGCTGACCTACGGTTGAGCAACCTATATATTGCTATATTCCTTTCATCGATAAACAAGATAATAAAAAGAGCCCCTTTTGCAATAATAGCTCCATTTTTCTTCATTTTTAATGGATTGATGAATAAATGGATATATGGCACTAATTTAACCAATTGTCTGTGTCTCACAATTGGAAGGCCAAAGTGAACTCTCAATGATGTTATTGAGAGGGACTTCTTAGCTAACAATTTAACTAAAGATTTGGTTGTTGATAGAGCATAATGATCCATGTAGCTGACCCCCCTAGGGGGATAAGGCTTGTTGTTGTTGTTTTTGTCGTCGTCGTCTGTGTCTAACGATTCTTCTCTCCCCTCAAGAACAAGAACTTGGTGTTAACTCTTTGTTCTAAGATTATCAGGAGCTTGTGTTTGACTAATCAAATTAAATAAAGGCACATATAACAAGTAAACTAATTCTATGAGCTAGCATTTTTTAAGCAAGGTGCTGTAAATTAAGCTGAAGTTGGGGAAACTAAAATCCCAAAAGAACTATTCGCTTCATATTTTTTTAATAAGCCCTTTATATGGGTGTAACTTAGACTCAACAGATCCTGTTGTTGATGTAGGTTTTTGGCCATGTTGAGCACACCTTTTTTCATGATTTTGTATCCGATTCTCACCCTAGTGGCTGTGGGGCCTTTTGGTTTGTTTTCTCTTTCAGGAATTCCTGGATGTGCTAAGTCTGCTCTTTGCAAAGAGTTGCTAAATTCCCCAGATGTATTTGAGGATGACCGACCAGTTCATAGTCTCATGGGTGATCTGGTTAAAGGTAAGTTCTATTTAGAAGGCATATTAGAAAGCAGATGGTGAGCATTAGTATGTGTTGATCCTGACAAGGGAGCATTCATATTTTCTATTAAGATTCAGTTTTATTATACCTATAATGCTTCAATAATGAGATATCGTTATCAAATTCACTTCCTACTCGATAACTAATGTGCTTGTGTGGCATATCATCAGCAAAGTATTGGCAGAAGGTGGCTGACGAACGCAGGAAGAAACCTTATTCTATAATGCTTGCTGACAAGAATGCACCCAATGAAGAAGTTTGGAGACAAGTTAATGCTCTATCTATTATCCATATATAGTTTATTTGATTTATTTCTTTCTGTCTCCCATTTTTCTAAAAATGAAAAGTGTCTTTGGGTGGTGGGAGGAAAGGTAATTTTATGTTTTTCATGACAATATGATGCAGGTTAAAGAGGGTTTTTTCCTCTGTGTTTTTTCATCAGGATTTATGACATAATTCACTATTTGATTTTCTCAGTGGAACCTTACAATAGAGGTTATCAATTCCATGTTATCGGCAAAATGATAAATAGAATTATGGTTGAATACTAGACCATATGCAAGTATATTTAGTGATTGGAAATTCGTTTCTTCTATGTAATAAAATTATACAGTGGTTGATATTTTGCGTTCCCCTTGCATGGTCAAGATGGCTGAGTGACAGAAAAACATAAAGCTTGAGTGCATTTTATGTTCGCCTGTTTCTCTTGGTTGAATTAAATTCAACTTGAAGGCATTCTTATTTGGGGGGCATAATTTACAACCAATGGAAGGATTCGTTTGATTATTTATGCTTAATTATTTACACTTACTGCTTGTTTTCTAAAATTTCCCCTCATCAACCAGAATATTATATGCTTGTCAATATTGCTTTACTTGGACTAAATCTTACTTGTCAAAATGCAGATAGAAGACATGTGTAACAGAACTAGAGCCTCTGCTGTTCCAGTTGTGCCTGAATCTGAAGGTTATATTAGCTGCAAATCCTGGAATTGTTTGTGATGACTGTGTCTGCTATTAATGCTTCATAATATAGTTTGTGGAATCATATCTCCAAGTGAAGTCACTGAGAAAGCATTTGGCTGTCTTCTTATTTGTGTGATATACTGGATTCTTTAGTAACTTGAGTGAACTGAGTAAATATCTTGATTAAAAATAAAAAATCTGAATTAATGGAAAATCTAATGTTGGAATCTGTTGGGCTTGATTTCAGGATGTTTGTCTTCTCATTATCCTTATTTATCACGTGATATATTATTTGTGATTTTGATGTATATTTGTAGAAAGAATGGGGAAAGAAAAGGAAGAGAAGGGGAGAGGAGAGGAGAGAGAGAACAGTAGGCTTAGACTGGATAGTACTCTGGCTTATTCAGAATAAGCATGGCATTGCAATTATAGTTTGGTTTCCTTATATAGGTTCTATACCTCTAACAGCTAGTTCCTATAACAGTCATAACTAACTCCTATTTATCTTACATGTATAACTACCTAGCATAACTGCCAAATCCTTTGTCAATTACAATTAATACATCAGATTTCAAACGCTCCTTCTCTTTTTTGTTCCCCTAATCATGCATTGTGGTTTATCACTGTATAATTATGCCTGTTATCTCTCCTGTATATTTTCTTTCTTGGAAGGTACTTCTGCCTTCTATTTGTTAGCCACACTCTCCTTACATGTATCCACACTTCAAGATGGAAATATATGAATCAGAGCGCAGTACAAGTCTGATTTGTTCCATCTTTTTCTGGAAAAAGAAAATGCATTTGATTTGTCCTGGTCATGATTAAGTGTTGTTCCATATGATATTGGTAAATTATCATCCCATCCTGTGAGAGATAATCAAATTATATGACCCTCCGTAGTATTTTGAAAATATTACTTACCTGCCCTGAGAACACAATATAACCAAAATACCCTCTAAAATAATATTTATTTTGTTTATTATTTAAAAATGTATTCTCTTAAACTTCTATTACAATATTTATTTATGTTAGAAACCAAGAATTTAGATTTGATACGAATGTTATTCTTGAAATCAAAATATTATATTTAGATTTAATATTGAAAAATTACGTGCGTGTGTATTTTTGAGATAGATGAGACAACTGAAATTTTTAGTATCTCTCAAGGGCTATTGAGCAATTTACACTATGATATTTCATAGAGTTCGTGGTTATAGTGAGATTGGCTTCTAGTTTAGTTTCATGATACTTTTAAGTACGTTTCTCTTGATGTTATTTTCTTCAGGAACCGACTCAAATCCTTATTCCCTTGATGCATTGGCTGTTTTCATGTTTCGAGTGCTTCAACGAGTCAATCATCCAGTATGCTCTGTTGCCTTTCTGGATATACATTGTATTCCTAATCTCTCATAAATTATGATTACCTTGTAAATCATTTTGTTTTATTCAAATTACTTAAGGGAAGTCTTGACAAAGCATCTCCAAATGCTGGTTACGTGCTGCTAATGTTTTATCATCTTTATGAAGGCAAGGTACGGTGTATCTGTCATTGCGTTCAGTTTTGAGCTATTTTTGTTAACTAGAACAAACCTATGCGATTGCACAAGATAATTAAGAAATTTAAATCAATTGCACACAGCCTTAAAAAATTTGATGACTTGTATTCTTCATGGTAAAAAAAAATAGTAGCAGAAAATTATATTTTTAATGTACGTATTGATGCTTTTCAGAGTCGTAGGGAATTTGAGGGTGAATTAATTGAGCGTTTCGGCTCACTTGTCAAGATGCCTTTGTTAAAATCAGATAGGTACTTCCATTCTATGACTAGCATTAATTTTCTTTGTACTGAGTTCATCATGATTTATTTATTTAATTTTCTCCTTTTGGTGTTATCTATTATTGTATCAATATTTTTCTTTACTTCGGGTCTTAAAAAATATTTATCTTTACTGCAATTTCTTCTTTTTTGAAAAAAGGTCTTTATATCATTTAATGTTAGAGAAGTTTCACAGCCTGTCTTCCATTCATCCCTTGTAAATTATAGTTACTTCTTCCAGCCTGGAAATTTTGATATATTTAGAGATAAGAATTAGGTTTGTGCAAGGACAGAAGATGCTGGTCCTTGTTCTGAAGGGTGTGTAAACTTAATGGAGTGAAATTATTAGGGTTCAATAGAGTGTCACGTTGTGTAATATGGAACGCCTTAGTTGGGTTATAAGCTTGGAGCCTATACCTTCCTAATATGCTAGTTTTGAGGGAGTGGACCTCCTACAGGCTTTTAACAATGGTATCAGAGTTGGAGCTCATTTCTTCACACGTTGTAAATGGAAAGGCTGTTATTAGGAATCAGTGAAGTTCTTGGACAACAAACTCAAAATAACATAAAGTACTATACTGCAACAAACAGAAATTTAAACCAAATCGGGGAACTTGAATTTTGCTAATTCACTGAACTCTTTTGTACTATGTATCAATTTACAAGATTCAACACAGCAGCCCTGTTACACAAAACCCAGAAGTAAAGCACAAAACTCAAAAGGATTTACAGAAATAGCAAATGACACTGATAGAGAGAAAATGCTTATTACAGTTTCAATACACTATCAAACAGGAGGAACTGAGGGACTTGAATGCTTACTAAATGAACACACACTTCCAGCACAACCAAGCAAAACTAGAACCTCGTCGACCTGACAGTTTTGCCAACTTTTGAGAGGTTGGCTTTCTCCACCAAAAATTTAAAGTTCTTCGCTCCTTCATCCTTGGCTATTATCTTCATACATCCCGCTCACAACTTTTTAACTGCTCCTTCCTACCTTTCATCACTTCTCACTTCTCTGTTCCTCTGCTTTCTGTCTTATTTGATATTTAACCTCTATGCTTCCTTCTGGACCAATAGTCCTCCATTCTCTGCCCCTGGTAACTCCCCTTTCTCCCCTTCTGTGTGCTTTGGTGGCAGCAGTGGGCTGGGACCCATCAGCTAGCTACCTTGACGGAGATTTTATGTGCTGTTAAAATTGACTTGGGAAGCATATTGATTATTGGTATCAGTAGCATTGTACAATTTTTCAGGAATGCCTATTGCATGGACTATAATTTTCAAGTATGTTATTTTGCAATGACTATCTATGCCTTTCTTATAGCTGCCTTATGTGACATCTCTATTTTTATGAGATACCCAGATCAAAGTTTCATTGTAAATGCAGTATAACAATCTGAAATAGACAATTCCATGCATCCTCTCATTAGCATTACTTAATTTGTTATGTTATTTCCAATATGCAGGAATCCCCTTCCTCAACCAGTACAGTCTATTTTAGAGGAGGGCATAAATCTATATCAACTTCACAGCAAGAGACATGGCAGGTCAATATTATGGTTTTTACTTGCATAATGTGGAAATAATGATGGAGCATTTGTGATTTCTAGTAATCTTTAGTTGACAGATATTAGGATGTGACTATGTTGGCTCTAGAATAAATACATATATTGAGACACCTCTCTGTTTGTATTTATTCTAGACTGGTAAAAAATAGTTACTTTGTAGAAATGTAATTGTTTCAGCTGTAAGAGCACGAAAAAATTCTTGACTGGTCTATAGTATGAAGAGAGCAGAATGTAAAAGGAAGACATTTCTTTGCCTCGTATTCTGCTTTTGTAATATTATGATGACGTTGCTGCCTATAAGCATGTAGTTTTGGCAACTGTAATCTGAGCTGCAGCAAGGAATTACTTTTCTGCCTGTATTTTAAAATGTAAACCTTAGTCTCACACTTATACCTCCGTCACGTATTGAAATTAAGCTGGTTTTTGAAGTCTTCGGATGTGTAAGGCCAAAAAATTTGTCTTGAGATATTTCAGGTTTTTTTTTGGGGGGTGAGTCTTGAGATTCTCTGCAGAGTGTTCTGTTTTTCAAGTGTTAATGCATGAAGCTGTTTTCTCTCATGATTCCTCAAAGGGCCTTGGGCTACAGTACACTGAACGTTTTATTTCCCATCATACTAATTTAAGCATGTGTGGCGTCATGCAATGTCATCTATTGTAATTGTTGACTATTGACGGATGGCTATGGATTGCACTATTTTAGATTGTCTTTGGGATTTTCAGTTCATAGTTGAGATTGCAACAATCTTAAATTGATCACTATTGCAACAGATTAGAGTCTACCAAGGGATCCTATGCCAAGGAATGGACCATGTGGGAGAAACAATTACGTGAGGTTCTTTTTGGAAATGCGGATTATCTTAATTCAATTCAGGTTAGTAAATCCTCTTCTTCTAGAGTCAAAACAAAGCATTGTATTCTAAAATGCTATTGTTTTCCCTAAACATCTACAGGTTCCATTTGTGGTTGCTGTAAAGGAAGTCTCAGAACAATTAAGGAACATTGCAAAGGGTGATTACACACCACCAGACATTGAGAAGAGGAAATTTGGAACCATTGCTTTTGCTGCGCTCAGTCTGCCCGTTACAGAAATTCATGGCGTCCTTGAGAATGTAAGTAAAGTTTCTTCTGTTTTAGTTGCCTCTGATTCTTTTTCTCAATAGTGTTGATTGAAAATTAGTTTTGCTTTTATCAGCTGTTTGTCTTTTTTTACTACCCTTCAATTATGTATCAAACGGTATTTAGATGTAAAAAATGCATGCTGATGACAATTTTATTATTTTAAAATTGGGCCACAATATGCACCCCAGCATTCAGGGTATTCAATCTTCTGCAGATATCTTCCTCAAATAACAGACATAACAATATAGAAATCAGGACCTTTGTCTGATCTGCAATATATCTATTTATTACACATGCAGATAGCTGCGAATAATCCTTCAGTTGAAGCTTTTCTTAAAGGCAAGCATTTAGAGAATCTGCAGAAAGCCCACGTGACTCTCGCCCACAAGAGAAGTCATGGTGTGAAAGCTGTTGCGGATTATGGTGCGTTCTTGCATGAAAATGTGCCGGTGGAGTTGAAAGCTTTGCTCTTCTCAGACGAAATGGCTGCATTTGAAGCGTGTCCTGGTTCATTGGGAGGTGAGAAGATTGTTTCCAAAAACGCATGGCCTCATGTCACCTTATGGACTGCTCAAGGGGTTTCAGCCAAAGAAGCCAACGCGTTACCGGAGTTGTTTCAGCAGGGCAAAGCAAGTCGCGTTGACTTGAATCCTCCCGTCACCATAACTAGCACACTTGAGTTTTTCTAAGTCTCGTTTTGCTATTCTTTCCTTTCTTGAAAAATAAGAAAAGAATAGAATAAAAAAACTTGTTCATGCATCGCAAAACCAGATGAGTGGACTCACCTGGGGCGTTAGAGAATGATGAGAGTTGATGGGGAAAATTTTTGTAGTGGCCAGCGTTTTCTCCTGTATACCATTCTTTTCTTATTTATTAATCAATTTTGATCAAAAATTTTGGTCCGTGTTATATCTCTAATTTCAGAGTAATAAATATATGTTTTTTTTTTTTTTAACTTTTTTGTCCATATTAATTGAAAAAAAAATATATTCGTGTTGATTTTTGAAATCAATTATATATAAGGGCAAAATTAGAAATTTAGTCCACAATGAGTTAACTAATTCCCCTTGATATGTGAGAGTTAATTTAGACTTATAAATAGGACTAAAGTGATATATGACAAACATGTATATGACATCTTGTTGCCCACGGATTTATTTATTTTATTCTGATAGAACGATATATATAATTATTTCTCTTTCATCTGCATTCACACCTACTTCAAACTCAATCATTTGCCACAATAATACTTACTATCACTACAATAATACATTCATTAGTAAGCTCGAACTCAATAATTTTTCACAATAATACTTACTATCGCTACAATTAAATATTCATTAGTAAGCTTTCTAACTATGTATAGCAATATTTATGAAGGACATGATAATATTTGTGAAGGGATTTTGAGTATTCTGGTGAAAAAGGATTGAGTCTCTAAATGATCTACGCAGCTCTCCTATTTTAAAAATGGCGTTAGAGATTGCAAGTGAAAAACTCCTTTACTTTAAAACAAAACTTTATTCAGAAAGTGAGGGAGGAAATAAAATCAAAGACGACGTGATTGTCTCTCTCATATAGGGACGTTGTGGTGCTGTCTTGCTGTCGTGCAAATTGATATCGCTCACTCCTCTCACTCTTGTGAAGGTTTTGATACCATGTTGAGAAAAACTGACCTGATTTTATTAATCAATGAGGTAGCCATGACTTAGGGATCACGATTACACTAACGGAGAAATAGATGAATAAAATAATAAATAATAAACAAACAATTTGAGCAGCACATGAAGCATAATATAATTTTTCTAGAATGCTTATTGCATGAACTACACTTTTCAAGTACGATATATTGTAGTGACTATCTCTGTGGAGTGGTTCAGGGTTGTACCTCTTGACATAGCAAGGTTGTCAAAAACAAAAATAAAAACAGGCTCAAATGCAAAGTCTATTGAGAATAAGTGATAGGTTGAGGGTACTTCGGGAATAAGCAAAGAATCCATGCATACTCGTCGAGGGAAGAGAGAGAATCTTTCACTCCAAGCACCCTCAAGGAAGTCATCTAGACAAGGACAAAAAATTGCAAGGGTGTTTGACAAGGAAGTGCATCCTCTTGAGCAAAGGTTTCCAATTACTAAAAGAAATATAAAGACTCCTTCTGTGCCATGAGCAAAAGGTCATAATGATTTCTGCGTTGTGTTTTCATTTATAACAATTAAAATTCTATTAATAAGTGTGGAGGTATAATTCGATGGGAGGTCACATACTCGTTGCTGGAAGGGTAGTTAGATGTAAATATGATAGGATTTTATTTTTCAAATTTTGTATTTTATTATTTTTCCTCCACGATTCTTGGATTTTAGTTTCAAATTTTGTATTTTATTATTTTTCCTCCACGATTCTTGGAGTTTCAACCCCTCGATTGATCTCAAGTTGTATATATGTGTAAGTGTAACCTGTATGATTTGAAGAATTATTCCCTTTGCCGTCAGATTCTTCATGGTATCAGAGCCAGGAGGGAGATCGAGTCTTCTGACATAGAGATGGAGTTGAACCCTCAGCCAAATTCCAATTCAAACATCTGCGCATGATGAACCCTCCAAGAATAAAGAGTCTTCAAAACCCACCGTGTCTCGACTAGATAGTTCGACTGTCTCAATCGTGCCGGAAAAACTTTCAAACGAAAACTATCTTAAGTGGGCCATCAAGCTAGCACCTGACGGAAGGAGTGAACTCAGTCATCTCACTGGTGACACTTCTGCTTTTACCTGCTTCTTCAAACTCAATAATTTGCTACAGTAATACTTACTCTCTCTTATTCTTATATAAGGTACCAACTAACAATTCTCAAAAATCAATAAAAACGGTTATTTATTGTTTTAAAATTTAAGTAATTTTCAATATTACCCATATTTATACTAAACTCTAATATCATATTAATTATTACTCTCACCTACTATCCTCATTAATTAGGGATATATATAGAAAAATAATAATTAATGCTCTTTGGGATAAACAAATACCTTATAAAAAAGACTAAATACACTTGCTAGTTGGTTTTTTATAATAAAAACTACTACAAATTATAATCTAATAATTTGCTTAAATCACTACAATAATACATTCATTAGCAAGCTTCTTTTTTTTTTTTTGTTGCTCAAGCATTAGCAAGCTCTAACTATGTATAACAATAGGCTTTTGGTGAAAAAAAGTGACTTTGAATATTTAAACAATCTCCACAGTTTTCCTATTTTAAAAATGGCGGACGAGGGCACACTAGGGAAGAAGTAAAATAAGGTTCTACCTCTAAGAAGACATGGATATAATATTAAACTAACCCACGTGACCATTACCCTTTGAATTAAATTTTTGAGATTTTTTTAATTTCATTCATGTTTTTCAAATTCTTTTTTTTTTCACTTTTCATTTTTTAATCCTTTTTATCCCATTACTATTTTATTTTTTCACTAATATTTTTGTCATCACTTTATAACTTCTTTTATTCTTATAATTCGTAGTTTGGATAAATTTTTATAACCCTAATAATTATAAATTCCATTTATCATGGAATAATTGTTTCCTAATACTATTTAAATTATACAAATTAAAATTAAGATGGTACACTATTTATAAAATAAATAACAGCCATATATTTATAAAATCTTATACAAATCTAAATAAATTATAAGCTACATAATTTACACATTGCCCATTTGAAATAAATGAGATTCTCAATTATAAACAGAGTTATATTCAATATAGAAATGTCAGAACGGCAATTGAATCCCTAAATTTAGAGCAGTTTGAATTTTTTTTTTAAATTTTTTTTATAAATAAAATCTGTAGGAGAATTAACGGTAATTAAATTGATATTAGGAGGCCTAAAGTAATTACCACTCTCCCTAACTTAAAATCACTAAAACAATAAAAATAAAATAAAATGTACTTTCTATTTATATAGTATCATTAGACTACATATAGTTCATTAATCTAAATGTAATGTGTTCATGATTTTTTTCAAAAGGAAATTTGACCCCAAAGGATATTTTAAATGAAGTACTAGTATTTAAAAGCGGAGACAGTGTCTAGCCCCTTCATCTGTGTCGACGCAATGAATCGACAGCAAAGCCCCCTTGATTTTGCATGCGCGCCACGTATCTACTCGCATTCTTTGCCTCTTCTCTTCATAAACACCTCCCTACTCCACCATTGCTACATCATCGCTCAATTCCCACGCTCAGGACATTGAAAAAGAGACAAAATTATGCTAAACAGAGCTACCTTTTTGGTCTATCTTCTTGTTCTGTGTCATGGATTGGCAATGGGAACGGGTTTCATTGAAGAAGAAGAAAATTGGAGTAGCAAGAAGCAAGAGAGAAAAGGAAGATGGTTACCTGCAGAGTCAAATGACAAGTTCCTGTTGCAAGAATCGAAACAAGTGGTGAAGACTGATGCAGGGGAAATGAGAGTTACACAAAGCAATGGCGGTAGGATTGTGGACAGGCCTATGCACATTGGCTTCATCAATATGGAACCAAAGTCCCTGTTCATTCCTCAGTACCTTGACTCTAACTTGATCCTTTTCATCCGTAGAGGTATAACGATCTCTGTTTCTCCCATTTGTGTTCCTGGTTGTCAGTTTCAGTTTGTTTCAAGATATCAACTAATTGCAGGGGAGGCAAAGTTGGGATTTATCTACAAAGATAAACTGGCAGAAAGGCGTTTGAAGACTGGGGATGTGTACACAATCTTAGCTGGTTCTGTATTCTACTTGGTGAACACAGGGCGAGGTCAGAGACTTCATATTATCTGTAGCATCGACCCCTCTGAGAGCTTAGGAATAGGCGTTTTCCAGGTATATGCATTGTATTACTCGAATCTATTTTCACATTATAGAGCCATTATATCATTTCCTTTGAAGACTGATTTTCATAGCTAAATTCTTAATTTCTCGGGCTCTAAGTAGTCCTTCTACATCGGAGGAGGAGCCTATCCACCATCAGTTCTTTCTGGGTTCGAGCCTGAAGTCACAAAAGCTGCTTTAAACGTAAGCTCCAAATTTAACTCTACAGCACCAGCTAAGAAAAATACCAAACTTAACGATTTTGTTCATCATACAGACATCAGGATTCGACCTAAGCAAAATCCTCACGAAGCAACAAGAGGGACCAATCGTGTTTGTGGATGACTCTCTATGGACCAAGTTCCTTGAACTTAAAGAGCAAGACAGACTGCAACACCTCAAGAAAATGGTGGACGACCAAGCCGAATCCGATGATGATAAAGAAGAAAAGGAGCAGGAAGCAGAGCCAACCGATTGGTCATGGAGAAAACTCTTAAACTCTGTCTTTGGAAATGTGAATACGAGAATAGAGAAGAGGCATACCGTTAAACCTCCTGACTCTTATAACCTCTACGACAGAAAACCTGATTTCAGAAATCGCTATGGTTGGAGCGTTGCTTTGGACAGCTCCAATTATTCCCCACTCAAACGCTCCGGCTTCGGCGTTTATCTCGTCAATCTCACAGCCGTAAGCAAACAAACTCCATTTTGACCCTCTGGACTTAGATCTCGGAGCGATGTTTGTTAGAATTACACTATATATATATATATATATATATATATATATATATATATATATATATATATATATATATATAAACAAAGCTGAAATTTCTGGCAATTTCTCAATTATTTTCCATTGCTATGGCAGGGATCGATGATGGCACCGCATGTAAATCCAAGGGCAACGGAATACGGCATCGTATTGTACGGAACCGGAATGATTCAAGTCGTGCTTCCGAACGGAACGAGATCGGTGAATGCCAAAATCAGAGAAGGGGATGTGTTCTTCGTACCGAGATACTTCCCCTTCTGTCAAATCGCATCGAGATCTGGACCGTTGGAGTTCGTCGGGTTCGCGACATCGGCGAGGAAGAACAGGCCACAGTTTCTGGCGGGAGGATCGTCGCTTTTCAACACCTTGATGGGGCCTGAGCTCGCAGCATCGTTCGGCGTGAGCGAGAAGACGATGCAGCGCTTGGTGAGAGCTCAACGTGAGTCTATGATACTTCCAGCTGAACGCGCTGCCCCGGGAGACGTAGACGCATTTAGACGCAGGGAAGAAGAGAACGAAAGGGAAGAACGAGTGGGTGATGCTACGTCGAGTAATTAAGAACTCTGAGAATAATATGATTAGGAGTGGTGATTAGGTTAAGATAATTAGAATTAAGAGAATCATAATTTAGCTGACCAGAAGCTCGTCGCCTTATAGCCTAGTCCGTTTCACTTTAATCAGTTTAATGTTTTATTTACCCTTTTTCTTTGTTTAGAGGTTTCTGATCACGAATTTTCCTTTGCCGCTAATAAAATTTTCATCTCCGTCCATTAACACTGATTAATACACACTTACACGTTAAATCTTGATCAAGTTTTGGAGGGTTTTAGGAGAAACCATATTAACATAATCCAGTAGTTAACACAAGGAAAAAATCATCTACTCTCTCTTCTCCTAATTATAGAATAACATATGGAAATTTGGTTTTTGTCCTAATTAACAATTTTAATTTTTGTCAATTTCTTTTTAAAATATTTCTATTTTATTCTCTCAAGTATGTTTAAGTTTTTTTGTATATATATATAGGTGTGTAGACTCTTCCAATCATTGAAATTTTTAAATTGTTGGATTTTAATTTATTCATCAACCAGCTAACACGTTAATTTGCCAATATATTTATATAAACACACATATATGCATATACACACACACCAGGAGATATATATGTGAGTGTTTATATATATGTGTGTCTACACACAAATATATATATATATAGACATACACGTGTGTCTATGTATTCATATATGTGTATCTGTGTGTACATATGTGTGTGTATATCTGTTTATGTATGTATACATACACAGTACATATATGTGTGTGTGTATATCTGTTTATGTATGTATACATACACACATATGTATATATAATAAGATCATTATTTCAATTAGAAAGTGTGCAGGAAGGAAAATTTTAGATCGGAGAAGTATGTGGCAGAGGTTGTTGATTTACTTTTACTTGTGTCATTTAAGGGTATTTTAGGAAAATGAGTAAAATTAACTAATTTAACTCATTTTTTTAATCTCCTCAAAATCGATTTAATATGTCTTATAATTAGAATTGGAGGGAGAATCAAATAACATGTTTAAATAATAGAGTTGGATTAGATGTTCTAAATCTTCACAAGACTATTACAACATAAGTTTATATACTACTCCATTCCTCCGGTCCTAAACATAATATAAAGTTGATTTTTTTGAAGGGATTAAGGAAATTAATTAAATTGTTTTAGAGTATTTTTATTTTTTTTCTCCAAACTAATTAATTTGACTAATAAACTGATATATAATTTTAGGATACACAATCTATCATATGATTAAATAACTCATTTTATTTTATTAATCTTAAAAAAATCAACTTTATCTTATATTTATAATCAGGAATATATATGTTAAACATGTAATCTTGCATCCATTTTGGGTACTATTAAAATTTGTAAGCTGCTGCAGTGAGAAAAGAGGTCATTGAACATCTTAGTAGTTACCGAGCAAAAAAAACATCTTAGTAGTTTGAATATTAGATGATTAAGCACTTAACAAATGTCGATCATATAGTAAACCCAGACTAAATAATTTCGTTGTTGATTGAATTATTCTCCCTGTCCCCAAAGTGATGGGAGGTAATCAACGTTGCCAAGGATTATAGGTGGCGGTGCGAAACAAGAAAATTGAAACCACATCCCGTCAAATCTGAATGGCGTTCTTCATTACTCGTGTCTCTCTGAATCCTATATAAAAGTAAGAACTGGTGATGGTTTGATTGAACATCAACTAAGGGCAGAGCGATATTTGTCATTCCCGTGCAACTAGTCGCCATCCTTCCAACTCATCCTCATTGTTTCTCTTCTGCAACAAGCTCCCTTGGTTGTGATCTCTCTGAATTGACGTCATGTTGGTTTTTTAGGACTCTCCTGTAAATTATCCCTCTGTCTTCGTTCTTCATGCACTCACCGTCGTGTACGGGGTCTGTGTTTGTGCCATTGTTGATGAGGTCATCTTCTTCTTCTTCCTCTATTCTGTACTTTGTCATTGAGTTGTGGGTCTGGATAAAGCTTCAAATATCTCATCCCCTCTGACCTCTGTTCCTCCTTTTCGTTCCAGATGTGTTCCGTTCCTTCACTTCGATTTCTTCCCCTTTCTGCTACAACCTTCAAATGCAAATTTTAGAATGATGTCTACCTTCACCGTCTTCTTTTGCCCGCACAACATTGATTATCTAGGTATGACTTCTTTTTGTAATCCCCTATTTTAACGTTCTCAAATTCTTCAAATATCTTATTTGGGTTTATATTTTCATTTCCCCTATATTTTCTTTCTTCTTCTTGTTGAAGAGGTCTTCCTCCTTTGTTCAAAATCACTGGTGAAGTGTGTGAGTTTCAGTCCTTCATTTTTCCTTTGTCATTTGTAGTTGCTACTACTATGTGTGTGGAGTGATGGGAAATCATGAAATAGTGTATCTATAATAGGTAATGATGCATTTTTATCAGTGCGTTTTAAGTTTCAGAATTTATGTATGCAGTTTAAGTTGGGTTTTGTTCTTGAATATGCGTCCGTATGTTTATCCTCAGCTAAAGTTGTCGTGGAATCTTATTGCTTAATTGCCCGCTTATTACCTCTTTTTTGGGGGCTTAAATCTAGAAAAATCTAGTAGTCATTTTAATTCTTGAAATGCATTTGTTCTGGTGTAGAACACAAATGTCTAGCTTTAGGTTAGCTAGTAAGTCAATATAGGATCTTTTAGTCTTCTCTCATATATCTACGGGGGAGATATCCAGATAGATAGGAGATCACAGAGCTTTAAACACAAGGGTTTTCACCCAAAGGCGTGAGGTGTGTGTTCTGTGTATGCGATATGTATATAGGTTCAGAGAATATGTGTACCGTGCACCTGTTGGGTCCTTCCTATTTATAGAGGAAGGGTCCTCTTCATCAGTTGGCAGCTTTGCTCTAAGATGTTCTCTCCCATCATTCATGATGATGGGAATCGTGGGATCCGAGATCATGGGATCGTGAGGTCGTAGGATCATGGGTCCCTGTCCCCGTAGGAGCACGTTGGTGGGCCTTATCTTCCGAGGCCCATTTATCTCGGCCCATTGTTGCCCCCCAAGCTCGGTCGTTCAGGTTTCTGATCGGCCGAGTTGATTTTATTGTGGACGAATTTGCTACGACCGACTTTCGGAATTGAGTAATCTTCGACCTGTAGCCTATGAATGCCCGACTTTATACTCGGGTATTCACTTTATACTTGGACGAGTTGCTTCCGCCCTGTCGATCAGCTAAATTGACCGGGCGCCCTTTCATTTACCCGCGTAGCAGCGGATAACCTCTATTCTGACGCCTGCAGCCATACGTCCTCAAACGCCGCCTTCGGTTATCGTGCCCATTAATGGCCCCTGTCGTTTCACGTCATTCGACATATCCGTCATGATTGCTTTAGGGTTTACGCCTCGTTATTGTCACGACGGTAGGCGTTTCGGATTCCTTCGCTTGGCTCGCCTATATATAGTTGGCGAACTTGGTCTCATCCTTTACGCACCCATCACCGCATTTGAAGAGCTTGAAAGAGAACCCATTTGCAGCATCTTCATTCTCTCGTTCGTTTTACTCCAAACGTAGTTCCATCTTCTTCCTTTCGGGTATTTTCTTTGATCTTTCGTTCGTGCTCTTCCATTTGAACTGTATTCCTTCGCTCCTATAGCAATTCCCGATTAGGTGATTTCTCTATTCATCGGTTTTTCGGGTTTTCTTGGCGTTCTTGGTTTTCGGGGTGTTCGAATTGAGCGTCTAAAGGTTATTTGCACGAAACCTCTTGCCGAAAATAAAGATGGATTCTGATCCCAAGATGCTAGACATGTATGGTAGACCCATCCCGAAGGAAGATAGGGAAATTCTTAAAAACACCCCTGGTACGGCCAAACAATGGCTATGGTCCCTTCTTCCTACTGAAGAAGAAAGGATGGAAAAATTGCTTGGCCCCACCCGGGGGGTGGCTCTTCTCGGAGAGGTGGATCTCGGGTAGGTGGTTCTTCTCGGGGAGGTGGGAGAATTAGAGATATCCGAAGTTTTGCATCGCCGTTTTTGTCTGCCGCAAGTGCGCCAGCTTTGTCTTTGGCAACGTCTTCTTCGACGCCCGTGGTTGATAATCCGTCAATCGTATTCCGAGGTTGCAACCCGTGCGAAAATTGCCGTGATAAGGCGATAGAGCTAGCCCGTTACGGCCGAGATAGAGACGCCGATTTATTAATGGACAGATGTCACTGTCTCCTCAAACCTCAGACGACTTTGGCTGTTGCTTCCCAGATTCCTCCTGTTCCTTTGTTTTACGATACTCGTCTTCACAATCCTGTTATGTCGTATACTTCATAATTCCGATTCTACCCTTCGCTTTTTGTTTATTATAGGTATTAGATGTCTTCCCCTCTCACCCGTCTCATCAATCCGAGACCGGAGAATCTTCCCTTCCGGTCTTCTCGGATGGCGACGGCTAAGGAATGTGTCATTAGCAATGTTGTAACCGAGTACGGAACAAAATGCCCGAAAGAGAGCTTGACCGAATCATCCGGGGTGGCCGGGGTATAATGTAGTTTTGCCCTCATTGAACGAATCGGTGGCCTCTGGTCGGTTATCTAATAAAGGTGGTCATTTCTTTTATTTTTATCGGGATGTAATTACCCGTCTTGGCCTTCAGTTCCCATTTTCCGACTTCCAAATGTGCCTACTCCGCCACTTGCACTTGGCCCCCTCCCAATTACACCCGAATGGTTGGGCTTTTGCCTTGGCGTTTGAGAATTACTGCAAAAAGCATGAACTCAAGTGTTCGATACATGTGTTTTGTAGCTTCTTTTCACCTTTAGAGACCAATATGACGGTGGAGGAGGAGAAGATGTGGTATGGTTGGACGTCTCTTCGCGCTTGTCACGGACGTAAATTCTTAAAGCCGTTCACTGATTCGTGGAAAGGGTTCAAAACTTCTTTTTCAAAGTTGTTGCCAAAGTCGGGGAGGTACCTTGGTTTCTACGGAGGAGTCCGTCCGGGGAAATTGAAGAACGCTTTCCTACGTATTGGGGTGAAAGTCATCATAAGTTTCATTCCAAGGATTTCTTACTCCGCCCTTCGCAAAGATTCGATTCCGAGGATGAAGCCATTGTTACTTTAACATCTCTTGCCAAGTAAAGGGGCCTTTGGTGGACTCGGCCGAGTATATTATTTGTGATCAATCAAAACCCGTTTTGGGTATGATATTTCTCATTGGCTCAATTTTTGTTGTCTTTGCTCGATACGTGATGCGTTTCTCTCTTCTTTTCGGAGTGGGCAAATGGGGAAAAGGCCCGAGTATCTTGACGTGACTTGCTGCCGGGAAATGGTCCATACACCCGGGGGTGGAAAACGAGCACCCCCGAGTGGAGAGCCTAGCGTCCCCCGGGTTTCCAAGAAGGCAAAAACTTCCAAGAAGAAGGCTATTGTCCCATCCTCTTCAGTTCTCGGGCCTTCAGTTCCCGAGTCCGAGACTCAAGGAGGTGTGCCCTCAGGGTCTGGTTCTGGTCCCGCAGTCCGACTTCCCGCTTCTTCTCTCTGGGGCGGCCGTTTTCCTCCTGGCCTTTGCAAAGCTCTGCGTGCTCCCGCAAACTTTTTTGATGGGAAGAAGCTTGCCGACTCTGAGAAGGAAGAGCTTTTGCAGCTATCGGCCGTCAATTTAAAGAATGCCGGCCTCTGTGAACTTGCCGCCCACCCGAAGGATACGGTCGGCCTTCGTGAGGAAGAGATGGACTTGCTTGAGGAGGAGAAGAAGAAGGCCGAGGCGGTTAGCCCAAGCATTTGGAGGACTTGGAGTTGGCAAAGGTCCGAAGGAGAGCTTGGATGAGGAGCTTGGACGCACACGTGATGCCTTAACAAGGCCTGAATCCGAGATTACCGGAGGCGCAGATTCAACAAGAGGACTTGGAGGCCCTGAGTCATCAAAAGACTACGATTTCGGCCCTAGAGTCCGAGCTGGCTTTGTACAAGGATGCTCTTTCTGTCTCTGATGCCGATGTTGCCAAGCTGAAGAATGGTGTCTCGGATGCTTTTACCAATGCCCTGGAGTAGGTTCAATTTTTGAACCCAACGGTGACGTTGAATCTGGAAGGGGCACACATGAATGCCTATGTTGAAGACGAGAAATTTTTCCCTGCTCCTCCATCCATTTGTTGGTTCACTCCGCTCCCGGCTCCGTGGTGGTTCCGGAGGCCGATGGGGAAGACCAATCTCATGGGGAAGATCCTCCCCGACCGATTGTCTTACTTTGTAGTTATCGCTTTGCCCGCCTAGGGTTTTGTAATAGACAATCTATTAAATAACATACTTGCTTTTTTTTTTTTTTTTTCTTTTTATCCGAATTGACTCGAATTTCTCTTTGCGCTTTCTTTTTTTTCGTTCTCGTTCTTAATAGAAGTCGGGATCCGACGTGATCTAGTCATTTTAGTCGGGGAAACCCTTCTCGATCGATACTCTCCTAGTCATTTTAGACTCGGGGTATGTTTCTTCTTTGGCGGCCTTGCCGCTATGACAAATTTCGCGTAATCGGGCTTTTTACCCTGAGTCGCTCATGTCTTTTTTTTTTTACGGCCTTGCTGTTATGACAAATTTCACGTAATCGGGCTTATTACCCTGAGTCGCTCATGTCTTATGTTTATACCCGCTTTGTCTCGTTTGGACTCGGGGTATGTTTTTCTTTGACGGCCTTGCCGCTATGACAAATTTCGCGTAATCGGGCTTTGTACCCTGAGTCGCTCATGTCTATATTTATATTCGCCTTTCCCACCACATGATTTATGAAGGAGTTTCGAACCTCTATTCATACATGTTAGCGTTTTTATGTTCTCTTGCAGATTGCCAAATACGGGCTTCATGACCCTACGTTCTTTATTTCTTGATCGAGGAAGTTACATCATATTTGATTCACATGAGAATTTAAATGTACTTGCGACCGGTTTTCCGAAAATAAAGCCGAGTGAAATTGCTAAAAGCGAGAAAACAAACCCAATTAGAAACTACTCTCCCCGAGTTTAACTATAGTAGGCTTTAAGTTTGTCCGCGTTCTAGGTTCTTTTGATTGCTTTGCATCGTCGAGATTCCAGCACATAGGCCCCTTTTCCGAGTTCGTCTATAATACGGTAAGGCCCTTCCCAATTTGCGGCGAGTTTGCCATCTCGAGCGTTTTTATTGCCGATGTCGGCCCTTCGGAGTACCGGGTCGCCCTTTACGAAGGAGCGTGGAATTACCTTCCTATTGTATCTCGAGGCGATGAGTTGCTTGGCGGCTAAATCCGAAGGTGAGCTGTGGCTCTGACTTCGTCTATGAGATCCATTTCAATCGCCAACTCTTGATCATTCCCGCCCCGCGCATGGTGTAGCCTTCTCCATGAAGGTTCCCCGACTTCGACTGGGATCATTGCTTCGCATCCATACGTGAGTCGAAACGGGGTCTCGCCTGTTGAAGTCTGAGAAATAGTCCGATGTCCCCATAACACTGAATGTAAATGTTCAACCCAACTACTTTCAGCATCTTCCATCCACTTCTTCAGTCCATCCACTATGACCTTGTTGGGCGCGCCGGCTTGCCCATTAGACGTGGGTGTTCAACCGAGGCAAAATGATGTTTAATCGAAAGTCGGCTACTAATTTTTGAAAGTTTTTATCCACGAATTGGGTTCCATTGTCGGTCACCAACTCTATTGGTATTCGAAACGCGAAATAATGCTTCTCTTGAGGAATTTCGCACATTTGCCGAGGTGATGGTCGCCAATGGTTCGGCTTCAATCCATTTGGTGAAGTAATCCACCGCAACAATGAGCCACTTCAGTTATCCTTGTGCCGCCTTGAATGGTCCCAACAGATCCATGCCCCACTTGTAAAACGGCCAAGGGGCTGAGATCTGTGTCGGCTCGGATGGAGGGTCCATATTATTCCCGCCGTGTTTCGGAAGCTTTCACATTTTCGGACATGATCCTTGGCATCTTGGGCCATGGTAGGCCAATAATATCCAACTCGTATTGCTTTTCGAGCCAACGCCTTTGCTCCCATGTGTCTTTGTCCGTTTATTCCTTCATGGATTTACGCAAGTACGCATTGGGCTTCAATTTGGCCGAGACATTTGGCCATCGGGGAGTGTAAGCCCCTTCGATATAAGCGATCATCCATCATTGAGTAAGCGGCCGCTGTTCGATTAGTCTCTTTGATTCCGCCGTGTCTTCCGGAATGATCCCCTTTCTAGATAATCGGCAATTGGCTTTCTCCAATCGCGATCATCCGAAATAAGCATGATGCAGCTCGGTTCTAAGAGATTCTACCGTATCACGGTCCGAAGATTACACGGACTTTTAGTGCTAGCGAGTTTAGACGGGACATCGGCTCTAACGTTTTCGGTCCGAGGATGTGCTCAATTTCCACTTTATCGAACTCGGCAATGATATCCTTCACTTTTCGCAAGTATTTTGCCAACAACGGGCCTTTGGCTTGGTAGGTTCCTTGTATCTGGGAGGCCACCAGTTGAGAATCGGTTGCTAAATGTACCTGTTGAGCTCCATTCTCCTTAGCCTGTAGTAAGCCTGCGATGAGTGCCTCATACTCGGCCCGATTATTTGATGTCGGGAAATCCGGCCGAAGTGATAATTCCATTGCCACTCCTTCGGGGCTCTCCACAATGACTCCCCGCCGCTTCCCTTAACATTTGATGAGCCGTCTACAAACACCTTCCACGGCTCATTTGGCATTTCCTCCATTGGAGTTGACGGGGTTAACTCCATTATGAAATCAGCCAATGCCTGAGATTTGATTGATTGCCGGGCTTTGTAGCTGATGTCGAACTCAGACAATTGGATTGCCCAGCTTGTCATTCGTCCGGCTAAGTCCGGTTTATGCGTTTTGGCGAATGGGTTGATTGGTCTGACAATAGAGTGCCCGTGAAAGTAATGACCCGGTCGCCTTGCCGCAGTGAGCGGTGCAAATGCCATTTTCTCCAATTTCCGATATCTCATTTCGTAACCTTGTAAAACCCCCGCTAACGAAGTACACGGGTTTTGCCCTCTTCCAGTTCTCGGACGAGAACGACCGACCGCTTCTTCTCCAACCGATAAATATAGGATCGGTGTTTCTCCGGGTTCGGAGTTTGGAAAGCAGCGGCGGAGATGCCAGACAGGACTTTATGTATGCAAATGCCTCCTCACAATCCGAGTTCCATCCTCCATGTGCCTCTTTTTTCAGAAGTTTGAAAAACGGAAGTGACCTTTCAGCCGACCTAGGCAAAAACCTTGTCAACGCGACCAATCGACCTGTTAATTGTTGGACTTCTTTTTTGTTGACTGGAGCCTTCATTTCCAACACTTTGCTTTGCATTTTTCAGGATTTGCCTCTATTCCCGGTGGGTCAAGTAAAAAACCCAAGAATTTGCCCGATGGTACTCCAAAGGCACATTTGGCGGGTTCGATCGATCCGATGCTTTCGTGAGTTTTTCAAATGTCGTCGCAGATCATCGACATGGTTTTTCTCATCCTTCGATTTGACTATCATGTCGTCGATATATACTTCCACATTCTTCCCCATTTGACTAGCAAAGACCTTAGTCATCATTCTTTGATAAGTAGCTCCAAAGATTCTTAAGGCCAAAAGGCATCACGTTGTAGCAAAGAATTAGCGTTATTCGTGATGAAGGACGTCTTTTCTTGATCATCGGGATGCATGGCTATCTCGATTGTATCCGAGTATGCGTCCATGAATGATAGGAGTTGAAAACCCGAGGATTTATCCACCAGCTGGTCTATGTTAGGCATTGGAAATGCGTCTTTTGGGCATACCTTATTGAGATCTTTGTAATCCGTACAAACAGGTTTCTTGACCATAACCACGTTGGAGAGCCATGTTGTGTATTGTATTTCCCGGATAAACCCGACTTCGAGTAGTTCCTCCACATGTGCTTCCAAGGCCGTAGAGCGATCGGAGCCTTGCTTTCTCTTCTTTTGCGCCACGGGTGCTGAGCCAGGGTGGATGGCCAAACTATGGCAGCAGAACTCAGGATCCATGCCCGGGATTTCAGCGGCCTTCCATGCAAATACATCTTTATTTTCCATTAAGAATTTTTCAATGTCTTTACGGATCTCGGGATCCAACCATTTCCCGACTTTAGTGATTTTCTCGGGTGTCTCCCAAGACGTAGTCCTCGAGTTCATCATTTGGTTCCGCTCTTTGGATCTTGTCCTCCTCCCTCAAATCTAACTCCACAACATGAACCGCCTTGGCTTCTTTCTCTGGTTCGCCTTTCTTTGAATCTTTATTATCTTTGACTGTGTCAAAGTAGCATTGTCGAGAGTCTTTTTGGTCGCCTCTGACGGTAACCACTTGGTTTCCCTTGTTGATGAACTTGAGCTTCTGGTGATTTGAAGACACCAACATATTCCAGTCATGAATGGCAGGTCGTCCTAGGATGATATTGTATGTGGAGGGAAGTCGGCCACTATAAACCGAACCATCTCTCGTCTTAAAAGCTTCCTTGGTGCCCAGAGTGAGTTTGAGATCAATGAATCCCTTTGGACGGGTATCTTGACCGTTAAAACCCGTTAACACGGTCTTACGGGGTTTCAGGCTCCTCGAATCAAACCTCATGCGTTTGAACGCGTCCCAAAGGATAATATTGGCGCCGCCATTATCAAGAAAGATTTTCCTTACTTGGCAATTCACCAACGTCCCCGTGATGACGGCCGTCATGATGACCGGTATTACCTCATCCAGTTCTTCATCCGTGAAACCGAGTCTTTGGGCGGGAGTTTTTGCAGATTCTCCCTTGAACTCGGGACGACTTCTCACGAGAGAGGATCTCTTTCAAATATTTTTCCTCGACTAATGAATCTCCTCCTCCGCCAAAACCTCCGACTATGACATTACAGTCGTATTTTGATTCAGGAAATTCATCATCCTGGCCTTGCCCCGGTTTTCTCTGTTCTCTTCTTTTCTTCTCAGGTGCCGGGCTCCTACTTCTACCTTCCCGACGCTTGTTTTGTCGTCCTTGTGTTTGTATAACATAACGACGCAGTTTTCCTTCTCGAATGAATTTTTCAATGGTGTCCCGCAAGTCCCAACACATGTCCGTCGTGTGGCCATGCGATCATGGAACTCGCAATATTGAGATTTATCAGAGTGGTCTCATTGCGCATTGGCCGTGGTCGTTCTACCTTTTTCATCTCCGTTAAGGAGACTTCCTTCCAAATTTGCGCTTGCGGCATCTTTAACGGGGCATATCGGTCATATCTTCCTTGACCTTGTCTCTTCTTGATTTGCTATCCCTTACATGCGTCCGAGTATCCCGCCGATTCATTCCGAATTGTTGTTTCTCTCGGGAGAGGGCTTTTCGCCTTACTTCGGCGCGTGGGTCATGATGTCCATTTGCTCTAGCTCTATGTATTGTTTTGAGCGGTCTACGAAATCGACGAGTTTTGGGTCGACGCTTCATCACGGATTTTTCAAGCGAGAATCCTTGTCTAAGCCTCGAAATGACACAATGCAAGTGTACCTCATCCTTTAACCCGGGGACATGTAAGGCTACGTCCTTGAAACGCTCCAAATATCTTTGTCTTGTCTCTCCGGCGATCTTAACACGGTCGAGTTGAAACTCGGTTTTTGGTTGTTTCCGACTTGTCGTGAAGTTACGTAAGAATTTCTTTTCGAAATCCTTCATGTCGGTGATTGACTTCATTGGTAGAGAGCTGAACCATATTTGAGCTGGGACCTCGGAACGTTCCGGCAAATAGTCGGGGATCACCCGGTAAACCCCTTCACCATTATATCTCGTTTTAAAGTGACCGATGTGCAACTGCGGATCTTAACTCCGTCATATTTAGGAAAGTCTTTGGTATCCAAGCGCTTTGGATATGGGCGGCCATTATTTTATCCACGAAAGGACTCGAATATTGTCATCATAGGCATCGACTCGGATGAAGTCGGCGTCGCATCTTTCTTTGAGTGCTTGCGGGCCTGTAGTGGTTCCTTTGCTTTTTCACCGATTAACTTCTCTGCCTCTGCCCCACTTCGTCCTTCTTTGTCAATGTTTGCCCGAGAATTTGCTTCCTGATCGTGCTCACTTGGGTTCCCTCCGAGCCGTTTTCAGAATTCGATTTGTTCCGCAAAGCTTGTATCTTCCGCGACCGCTCCTCGATGAGTTGCTCTTGATCTTCCCGAGCATGGGTTCTTCTCTCGGTTGTGCCGTGAAGTTCCGCCTTCCGTGACATGGAAACTTCATCTCGCCGTGACCGACAACATTTTTACGGGATCCGAGTATGGTTTCCTTCTGTCCGAACTGTCGCCTCGAACATTCGCTTCCACTCTTCATTTCGATCGTTTAACTCCTCCCCGAATGCTCGGGCATCCTCCTCACGCAGCGATGACGATTCCGGGTTTCCATTGCCTCCATCCGATTATACATGGAGCCGAGTGCGGTTTGCATAATGCGAATGTCGGGGTCTACATTTTGGAACTCTAATGGGTGTTTGCGGTGGAATCTGCGGATTGATTTTTGGATGACGACATTCCCGAGAGCGAAAGGGAATTTTCCGTATCCGATGTCTCATGCTCGGTTTCTACCATCACATTTTCTCGCTTCGGGTTGGTAGAGCCTTCCGGCGTGATGTCGGCTCCTGGAGATTTTGCCCGCTCTTCCGGCGGTTAGTCCCGCCGAGTTTCTATGTTTTTTCTTCGGTGTTCGCCATGCTTCGGTTGAACCCGTAGCTTTACGGTATGGGATTCGAAATTTATCGTCCCCACGGTCGGCGCGCCAATGTTACGGTGTAGAACACAAATGTCTAGCTTTAGGTTAGCTAGTAAGTCAATATAGGATCTTTTAGTCTTCTCTCAGATATCTACGGGGGAGATATCCAGATAGATAGGAGATCACAGAGCTTTAAACACAAGGGTTTTCACCCAAAGGCGTGGGGTGTGTGTTCTGTGTATGCGATATGTATATAGGTTTAGAGAATGTGTGTACCGTGCACCTGTTGGATCCTTCCTATTTATAGAGGAAGGGTCCTCTTCATCAGTTGGCAGCTTTGCTTGGCATGTCCTCTCCCCATCATTCATGATGATGGGAATCGTGGGATCCGAGATCATGGGATCATGGGGTCATGGGATCATGGGTCTTGTCCCTGTAGGAGCACGTTGGTGGGCCTTATCTTCCGAGGCCCATTTATCTCGGTCCATAACAGCATTGATGCAACGTTTTGATTTGTAGGTATTCTGGCTCATGTTAGCTAGCATTTGATAGCTGAAATAATGTTCTGGAAAAGAAAATTCCTTTGGTTGTTGCAGCGAGAAAAACAACACAGTTTATATTTAAGGGTTAAGTAGCAATTTTACCCCATAAGTATAAGCCCAGGAACAATGTTGTCCTAAAAGTTTTGTTGGGTTCAATTTTGTCTCGAAAGTCTCAAAACATAGCAGTGTTGCTCTCCACTAACAGTTAGACTGACGAAGTTAGCACATTCAAGTGTGATACCCTCATACTCGAGTGTGCACGATCATTTTTTTTTTACAATGTGCACACTCATCATTTTTGAGTGTGCAGCTAACTTTGTTAGGCTTCACAATTAGTAGAGGTAACATTGCTACGTTTTGAAACTTTCGAGGCAAAATTGAGCCCAAATTTTTTTTCAGGGCAACATTGCTCTTGGCGATATTCCGAACAAAATTATTACTTAACCCTATTATATTTTATTAAATGATAAATTAAATCTGTTAAGAGAACATTTGATTTTGAGAACCATGTGACGTGATATTGGTGTTTCGAAGTTTGTTTGGTTTGTAATTTACGAACTATGGTGGTCATTTAGTGATTTAATTTTATAATGCATATCAAGTGTTTGGTGAAAGGTGTGAATAATAGATTTTGGATATACATGAGAAACTACATTATCATGTTTGTGATAGAATCAAAGGTCAACTTATTAAGGATAAGTGATCAAATTAATAATGTAATGTTAATTAGTATCAACGATAAGCATTCTAATTTATATACAATTTTATCCATTAGATATATTTAATTAAGGACTTTATTGTTTTTTAATCTTTTAATAATGATTTAATTTTTTTTATCAAATACTAATATATATATATATATATATATATATATATGGGGAAATGATCTGTCAAGTGACTGGAGGTAACGACTTTTCCAGTGAATAACCTACGACGTTGTTTGGTCCAATGAAAAAGGCCGTCTTCAGACACTGTAGCGCACTCAACATTGCCATGACTCGTAGACAGTTCCTTTCTCGTTTGCCTCTGTTTTCTGTTAAGTAAAACAGAGGAGCTATTTGACAGAGATTGTGGAGGACGAAGCACCGACGTCCGAGTCCGACACCGAGCTCTGATCTCAAAACTAAGATTTCATCGTCAATGGCCAGCGGTGGTTGGCAAACGCATGAGTGAAGAGGATGAAGAAGGAGCATAATATGAATCTTCCTCAATTCAAACTACCTCTAAGCCATAATCGTCGCGGCAACTATAAGGACAATAGAAAAAGAAGAGGACCTTAGCAACGGCCTTGGGTGGGTATTCATTGTTTAGCTTTCGATCCATACACTGTTTCACTTTGTCCTCACTCAGCCTTGGAGTTGCCTGTAGCAGCAATCTTAAATCAAGCTCAGATCACTCAAAGACTGGGAGTTTGATCATGACATACCCACGTCACTAGGGTCCGGTCCGAGAAGGGAATACATAGGGGGTGTTTGGCGTTGAGTGCGAGATGCATGGACAAAAGCTTTGAGTGCGCTACAGTGTCTAAAGACGGCCTTCTTCATTGGACCAAATGATGTCGTAGGTTATTCACTGGAAAAACGTTACCTCCAGTCACTTGACAGATCATTTCCCCTATATATATATATATAGAGAGAGAGAGAGAGAGTATCAATAAAATTCACGCCCTTAAATATATGTGTGTATGTGTGGAGTATTCAATAATATTTATGTATTTTTCAGTCATTTTTATCTCAATTGACTTTTGAAGCAATAATAAAAACAAGTTTCAGTTTTTAAAAAAGTTACTTCTACTATTGTTAATATAAACAAAAATCACATTTACAATATGATTTTTATCCTATCTTACGTTTATAAAAATCAGATCGAAAATAACTCACTTGTAACCCTAACCCCATAAAATAACGAGTGATATTCTGGCAAAAAAAAAAACGCTTCCTTGCGTCCATTATTCAACACGTGCAACCCACGTGTCTTTGACAAGACTCTCCGAACTTGTTCTCGGTGCTTTTGAGGGCGAGAGATCTCGGCAGTCGGCACCACCCAGACCTCCCAGACCAGTCATGAGAAACCACGGCGCTTCCTTTGTTCTCCTTCTCGTCCTCCTCAATCTAGCTTTTCATGCTCAATCCGAGGTTATCTCGTTAACTGCCGACACATTTTCTGATAAGGTAGATAATCTACTCTCGAAGCAGTGACGTCGCTCTTTTTTTTTCTCGCCCGTTCCTGTCAAAGTTGATTGAATGAAAAATCCTCTATTTTTATATTTGTTTTTGAAAGAAATACTACTTAATTCCGTAATAATTTCTGTCTATCGTTTATCATCGATGGAAATTTACAGACCCATGCTATTGATTTATTTGTCGCAATCATATGGAAAGATTTCTTTACCCTAAAATCTGGCAAACAATGTTCTAGTTCCCGCCGGTTAATGATAGCCTCTGAAAGTGCAGATTGGGATGGGAAAAGTTGTAGAATACGGGTGTGTGTGCTTGAGGGTATTCATGAAACTGTTATTGAATTGCACGTCACTTGTTAGTGTTACGATCGCATCTTTCAATCACCTTTGTTTCGTGTTTTTCTGTTTCGTTTAGATCAAGGAGCCGCACACTGCGTGGTTTGTCAAATTCTGCGTTCCCTGGTGCAAGCATTGGTAACTTTCTTTCTTCTACTCTGTAATAATCTTGACTAAGTTTTCAACTGCTTACTAACCTGTGGACTGTGGTGACAATACTTACTGGCAGTAAGAATCTGGGATCATTGTGGGATGATTTGGGAAAAGAGATGGAAGGAGAAGATGCAATAGAGATTGGAGAAGTAGATTGTAGCATGAACAAACCAGTATGCAGCAAAGTTGATATTCATTCATATCCCACTTTTAAACTCTTTTATAATGGCGAAGAAGTTGCCAGATACGGCGGTAATTAAAATCTTTCCACTGTGTCGAAGATTTGTTTCATAGTTTCCACTAAATTCAAACTGTCAGTTTTTATCAAGATCATGATCGGATGAGTTTGATTGTAGCCAAAGATATAGCGTCACATTACAATGATTTTAGAGTTGGTATATTACTAAGTATCATGAATAATATCAAAATTCAAAAGTTATTCCTGGTGAAATCTTGTTATTGACATTGATAATTAGTCAAGTCACATGTGGTTGATGGAGGGATCGTAGCATCAATCAGTCATTGATTCGTTTATTGTGTTAATAATTTTGTATTAGATCATCAACCTGAAAAAAACCTATGTATGTCACTGTCATATTTGGTGTATGCTTTCTTGAGTTTTATATTGATTTGGTTGCAGGATACTCATATTGTCTACTCCCTCTCATATTGGCTAATCCCCTCTTGTTCGATATTAATTTTTGCATTTTGTGCTATGCTCAGGTTCAAGGGATCTTGAATCATTGAAAGCCTATGTTTTGGAAGAAGCTGAGAAGGCTTCCGCAAAAGCACTCGACATTGATCAAGAATTGTAATAGTTTTGCAGGTATACTCGGAATCTCACCCCTTTGCTGGTTTGTCTTTCTCTTCTCCTGAGTCTTTCTAATTGTACTACATGTAGGTAAACTTAAATTTCGAGTGGTTTGGTTATGTATGTCAATTTTTGTCATCCATCTTTCTTTTGTTTTACTTCTGGGTGATGAATGTATACTCACATCGCAGGTCAAATTCAGTTTTATGTGGAATGGCACTTGATTAAGAATTACGTTTTGTGCAGCTATAACCCGGGTATGCTACCGCTCTCTATTCTTAACCTAAAGTGCTGCAAGTCTCACATTACTGGTTCAAGCCGAGATAAGTGAAGATTCATTCTGCTCTGCTCCAATCATCATTTGTTTACTCAACTAAGTAGTGGTTATTTTGAAGATTAGTTTGTATTCTACCTCATCTAGTTTGATCCTTTGAGTTCACAAAACTGATAAACGTCAGAGTTTCAATATTGGGTATAGATGCTGGCAGGTTGAGATTCAATCTTGAATCATTCTTGCAGGGATTTCCTTTTCTTTTTCCAATCTCTCGCTGCATGCTCATGATTTTTTATTGAGACCTGCGCGATTAATATGTTATCAAGTAAATAAATACATAAATGGCTAACACATATTATGGCATCCAGATTTATGTAACAGTAGATAATAGTGCCAGCTTGTTAGATGTTATTCCAGGAATTTGTTAATAAAAGAACAATTTTTAAGTGTAATTGGTGGTCGTTTTCAGTACTCATATCAAGCTGCGATATAGATGAGGTACGGCTTTATGCGAGGAGTTTGATTAATTTCCCCTTGGCATGTTGGCTGCGTTTGTAAGATTTTCTCGCCTGGGAGGCTGGGACCTGAATTCCAAAGTTTATCATCCCCCAAGATTTATTTGTAAGAAACACTTGTAGATCATGTAAAAAGCGCAGGGATGCCTAACTTGTTTAGATTACTATTCCTCTTGTCATGAATGTAGGACCTAATTGGGAAGTTGGTATTAGTCTTACATATAATACCTATATTCTATCTGTCATCTTTTCCTAAATCATTCCTGTTAATGCCCCGGGAATTAAAAAAGGAAGCAAGGCAATGCTAGAACGAAACTCGGTTCTCGCATTCTCATTTGAAGGACAATCGAATTTCACCTTTTTTTGTGTCAGTTCTCTTTTCTCTCTGATTGGGGAATCTTGGCTCTGTGCCTCTGTTTTCCTAGCAAATTGGATACCAAATCGAGTTTAGCTTCAACCTAAGGACTGTTTGGATAGTATCTCAGATCGAGTTTAGCTTCAACTTAAGGACTGGTTTGGATAGTATCCGTCTAGGTCCAATCACTAACTCGAGTCGAACCTAGACATTTTTCAAGATCTTAATTTATTAATATATATATTAATATATATATTAATTATTTATTATCAATTATTCATTTAAATAATAATAAGAAAAATAAAGTAAATAATAATAATTAACCAAATGAAATTGGCATTTTATTTTTTTGCCTTTTTTAGAGACAATATTTGAACCTAATAAAACTATAACAATAGCTATAATCATATAAGACACATCAAAAACATTATAACCCAATCATAAATCTATGATAATTTCCAACAACCTTAAACAAAAAATAATAAAAAAAAAAAAAAAAAACATTCGGGTCAAATTGGACAAGACCAAAGGGTCTGAGGCCTTGGCCCGAAGTTCAGTCAGGCCCGAGAAAAGCAATATGTTCTAGTCTACCCAATATTATTTTGAGCCAATTTTTTTCACTAGACCGAGTCGGGTCGGACCAGTTTACTTGAGCGATTGCTAGAGGAAGGTTTATTAGGCAGGAGAAAGAATGCCATGATCACAGAGCCACTAGCGATGTGGGTATCCATGCTAAAAATGTCTGAGATAGCAGCGTCATCTCTCCTGCATAGTAAACCTCTTCTCTCGTTCTAAAACCTAATTTATAGATTCCAATTCTATTCACTTATTCCATATCTTGTTCTCACAGTTGATAAGTTTGCCCCCTAAATAGGACACCCAACACTTAACCTTTGCTGTTATTCTTTTATGTGGTTATGTGCATCAGTGATGAGGTCACTTCTTTTATGTCGGCTTCTACCGTCAGTCTGCTTTCCCTTTTTTGGGGTCCCTTTTACTGTGTTTTCTGCATGGTTTAGTTTAGTGTCATTATAACAAATAATGCCTTTTCCCTTGTAATCATTATTATTTCAATGAAATGGAGAAAGCTATCGGAATAATATAGATTATTTTTTGATCTTAAAAGTGTTTATTTACGTAAATTGAAATAAAATTCATTTCACTTTGGCCAAAAAAATAAGTAAAACTCCTTTCACTTACTTCCTTCCTTATACCGTAAATTATGAATGAAAATCCACTTTTAAAGGTTCCAATAACTATTCCAAATGAGTACAAAGAGTTATATACATTGTGTTCAAAATATTACATTAAACACTTTGGCTTATTTTTTCTCTTTTACCCTCATTGTTTGGGTGACCAGTCAAAACATTTGCTCTTGGCTTTTCCCTCTTTGTTGAGTTCTTTGTTGGTCTAATCCAGTCAAAATAAAGTGTCCAATCTTTCACCCAAAGGGGTGCGGATGTTGAAGGATTTGGGTTCTCTTATATTTTTTTTGTCTCATTTTTTTTTTCAGAATTTTATCTCCACCCTTAGATTAAAAAAATAGATGATTCATATTTCATATTTTATCAAACTATTATTTTAAATATAAATAAATAAATTTAAACAGTTAAAATCTAATCTTCATGATTTATTACATGTGAATGACAAGGTGTCATATTCATTGTTTCAAATTCGCACAAGACATTTTGGTTATTAATTAATTAATTAAAGGCAAAAGGGTCAAAAAGCAAATTTCATTTTTTCCTCATAATCTTATCTCCATCCTTAGATTAAAAAAATAGATGATTCATATTTCATGGTTAATTTTGAATTTTATCAAACTATTATTTTAAATTCATTTAAATTAAAATTTTTTATATTTTAATTATTTATCATACATTATTAATCTATTTTCATGATTCATTACAGGAATGACAAGGCCGTCACACTTCTTTAATATCATAAATATTGAAATCACTATCTCTCCTTTACTATTTTCAACGATATTTATAAGGGATTTTCCCTTCTATAAAATCACGTATGCTTTTTTTAATATATTTATTATACTCAATAAAAAATTCATCCAACCATTCAAATTATTTCCTTATTTATTATGAATATTGAAATCACCTTCGTTTAGTATTTTTAATTTCTATTTATAAGGGATCTTCCCTTCTATAAAATCATGCATGCTTCTTTTTACATATTTACTAAATTCAATAAAAAAAAAATCATACAATCATTCGAATGATTTCCTTATTTATTAAAATTATAAAAGAAAATAAAATTTTAAGTAAAAAATGAAAATATTTTAATATATTTATGACTTACTAAATATAATTATTTTCTTTTACTAAAATTAGTATAATACTATAATGAGAGACAATCACGTTTGCAAATTGTTTCGCACGCTTGGCACTTATACCAATGATATGGATGAATTCATTGTCAATGGTGAAATAAAGAAAATGAAAAGAGAGGGAGGAAAGTTGGGAAAACTGGGAAAGAACCTAGGGGGCCCACCAAATTTACATATTTTTACAGCACCTTAGTACCTTACCACCTTTTGGTACATCGTTGATCTGATCTATCATCAATCCGCCATAAATTTTGAGCCAAAAAAAAAAAAAAAAAAAAACATCCGCCATAAATGTCTTCTGGATAGGACGATTCTCACCCTGATTATAAAAAAACAATTACTCTCTCTTTTTTCTTTCTCTGCTCCTTATTTTTTTCCAAAAAATGCAGTCCATGTTTAACCTCCGAGCCACACATGGTGTTCCTATCTGCCTCTCTGGGATAAACCTTACCCTCCATGGTTCTCTTCCCCAAGAGTAATTCCTTTTTTTCTCTCACTGTAATCCCCAAATTTATGATCTTCTTATTGTTTCTCTCTTTTTTCTCTTAATCTGCGTTGTTTTTGGCGGTGTAGGATGGCGGATCATGATCGCAGAAGAGAGATCATGAGATTGAGAAGGGACAGATCACTGCCCACACAGCCTCTTCATGCAAATCAAGAAATGGGTCTTCTCACAAACTCTGTGGTGGAGATCAAACATGGAGATCTGGATGATGATGCTATCCTACTTTATCTGTTTCAGTCTTTAACTGCTAAAGCTGCTTAGCAACTTCTTCACCGGAATCACCACTTTTTGTGGTTATCACTTGTCACCTGTGAAACTGGAACCCTTATGTTGTAGGCTCTGTTTTTACCTTTGAAATTGTTATCTTCTAAGTTTGGCTCCTCCCTGTTCTGTTCCAATTGTTAGTTTCTTTAATTCTTCTGAAGAATTATTCTCCTTGTGATATGATATTATACGTTATACCCTTCACGGCTTCAATCTGATTATGCAACCAAGCTCAAGTTCTTGATCATATTTTTCTGTATCAAGCCAATAACCAAACTGTTAAAAAAAAAAAAAAAAAAAAACCTTACCCACCCTTTTTTCCCATATGAAGGAGGTTGAATTAAGAGTGGGAATGAGTCAATCATTAGTCATATATGCTTGGTTCCACCTGGACCTGGTGGTTTTGAGTCCCACAAATTATATTCACGAGGGTAGGAACTAGGAAGGTAAACGTCAACATCTGGGTCTATTTGTAGGATTAAAGTGATGTTCAAATTTGTCCTATTTGTCGCAACAAGCTCAATTATTTGCCATTATTAACCAAAGCTTGCCACCGTCTGTAATCTTTTTTTCCCATCGATTTGATTTCACAGTTTGTCGACCATGGCGATTTAGTGTTAAATCAATACGACTCTGCAACATCCTAACAAGAGACGTCTAAAGCCGAATATGAGATGGGTAATTCCATCATATTATTCCCAGACAAACAGCTAACCTGGATAACATCGACTAGTTCAAATTTAATCATCAATTCATCAACTTGGGGGAATAAAAATGAAAAAACTAGCATATTTCAAGGTATTGCTTAGATTTACCCTATATTTGTATTAAATTTGGAATGTAATGGATATATTTCTTCGGCTATATGGGGTTCTGACTGAAAATTATTCACTTCAACAGAATAAATAAATAAATATTTAGAATGTAATGTATATATTTCTGACTGTCACTTCAGCAGATAAAATAAATAGACAATTAAAGGTCATACTCACTTCACTTAGCAAAATTTGGGGAGAAGTGAAGCATATAATTAGACAAAGTAAATATACAACAATTCATTTCACTTAAAAAAATTACAACAACTTGGACGAAATTACAAACATGAGCCAACTTCTTTCAGCATATTCTGCACTTTGGGATCAATGAGTCTTTCATTTTTAGGTGGGACAGAGAATACTAATCGTTTTGCACCACATTTACATAACCGTTCTTCCAAATTTTGCTTCCTCTTGAGGAGCTCATATAAAGGCAATATTCCATCTTGCCATGCATAAAACTGAAACTTTTCCAGTGAAAGGCAGCCCAAAATACAGTGCGAGAACCATCTCATTCTTATCTTATACTTTCATTGGTCCTAAATATAAGATAATGATGACTTTTTTAGAGAGATCAAGAAAACTAATTAAATTACTTTAAAATATTTATATTTTTCGTTTTTTTCCAAATTATTTTGCTTACCTAATATATAATATAAGGATACACAACATATGATATAATTAAGTAACTTATTTAGTTTCTTTAATCTCTCTGAAAAAGGTCAACTATATTTTATATTTAAGATCGGAGAGAGTGCAGTTTAACTTTATAAAATCAATAGTGCGGGATGCTCACATCAAGGCAACATTCTTCTGAAAATTACTTTCATCGCAATCAATCTTGATCAATAACATTGCAAGGTGCGGGATAAACCAAGGGAATATTGATTTGAATATGCATCAGGCAATGAGAAATCCATTTTCTGTTTATCGGACCTTGCCATGAGCAAAAGTCTTGTCGTGGAATACTCCTACATGAAAGACACAAAAATTAAATAGGTTCAACTGATACATATTTAACTGATCCTAAACCTTCTTAGTTGTTAGCAAATGTTATCAATGAAAATTTCTGAAAAAGATTGCTAATCACTGATTTCAGTAATTTGAGGTCACATGGAGATGTGGTGCTATTACTTTTGGCATCAAAGAAGGGTCAAAGAAGATACTGAATTACTGCAGAACAATCTTTTATTACTGACACATTCTTGCCCAAAAAAAAATTCATTACCTAAAATAACCTAGTAATATAGAGTGCAAACAGATTTGACAAGAGGTTGGTCATGTAAGGCACAAAGGAGAAAAACTGTTATATTATATGCCAACGAACAAGACAATTACATGAAAAGAAGAATGGAAAGGCGTGTGCTGTATGTGTAGTTTGTGCATCAGCTATAAACATAGTATCAAAAAGATAACATGAAATGATCCTTGGAATATTGAAACTAAATATAATTTTACATAGAATCAATTGAATATAACAATAAAGAAAAGGCAGCTCAGTACCTGGATCAACTCTGCTAACAGAATTCCCATAGTCATCTTCCAGCACACACAGAAGTTTTCGGTAAGTATGCCCATCCACAAGGTCCTTCTCTTGAAACTGCTGCAATAACCTCATTGCCTCCTGAACTCTTCCTTGTCTACATATCTCATCCAGTACGGTCCTATATGTAATAAAATCAGCCGACCTCTGATTTTCTGTCATCTCCCACAGATATTTTACTGCTTCCTCAATCTCTCCACCAAGTGCCAAAGCATTGACAAGTGAATTATAAGATTTGCTACTTGGGATTAAGTTTTCAGTCTTCATTTCATCGCATATTTCTTTAGCATTCTTCGTCCTTCCTTGCGCACACAGGCCATGTACCAAATAATCATAGGTAAATGAGTTAGGCTTGCAAGCATAAACCGAACCCATCTGATGGAATATCCTCAGCGCATCATTAACATGGAGAGAAAGCACATAACCTTTAATCATGGAATTTAAAGAAAATATATCAGGCTGTATCCCATCATTGACCATTTGCTTAAACAGGCATCTGATGGTGTCCATATACGCATGATTTATATAAGAGTTGCTTCCTCTGCTCAACAGTGCCGCAAAAAGGATATTATAGGTTCTGATAGAAGGCTTGCAATTCAAATTTCTGCTACTTTTCATGTGGTTAAATATATTGACAGCTCGAGTCAACTTTCGAGCTTCTGTGAAATAATATATCATAGTATTGTAAAGTACCTCTGAACAAACTAAGGGAACTGCAAGCAACTGATTGACAATATCGTCCATTTCTTGGTACATTTTTGCTGCACCGAGCTTCTGGATGGTTATGTGGTAAGTGGCGGCATTGTGCCGAAATCTGGGTTGTTGTGATGCCCAATTAAAGAGCTCCAAGCAAACTAATGGGTCTTCTTGAAAAGTAATAACATTACAGAGTTCTTCAGGAGTGAACCTTGGGGATAGTTGGGACAAGGCGGATTGAAATTGGTTTTCATCTAGAGTAGGCTTCAAGGATTTTAACAGTCTCTTACGGGCTCTTCTTCGAAATGACCTTGAAGGTGGCTTGGTTGAATAATGAGAAGCAACAGAAGAGGGTGCACGCGGGGCTGGAGTTGTTTTAGAAGAAATTTGGAAAAAGGGTTCAATTTTATGAATTTCATAAAGAGTAATCTTCTTAGAATTTTGTACAATGGGACTATTGAGCATAGCTGATTCATGAAATCTCTGCCCAAATGAGTTTGCAAAGCAAAGATGATTCAAAAAGTTTCTCATGGAGCAGCTACCATGTTTCAAGCAATTTCTACCAAAAGAATGCATTTTCCCACTGTCAAATAAAGCCTATTTGCTTACCAAAAAAGTCAGAGATTTCCTCTTCCGCTAATTGTGTCGCCTTTCCACTTTGTGAATATTCCCGAAATTGAAGCTGACATAAGATTGTTTGATCAAATACAACCTGAATGGTAATAAGCGTGGCAACAGGACTGGTTTTTTAATTCTGACGAGATTGTGGATTTTGTGCGATTGTGAACCATTGTCGAACCAGAATTTCAGATCTAGGATATTTTGGCGAGGTTCTGGGGCGTGGGGTGGCCGGAGGTGCGGGGGTGGGAGGCGGGACTGCGGAAGGTCTAGTGTCCGCAGGAGGACAAAGAAGATGAACGCAGACCAATTTTTTTAGCGATTGCAGAAGACCACTTTTTTTTTTTCAAAAAAAAAAAAAGAAAAATTCCTTTTTTGATGAAGGTCCAAAAAATGTTGGATGATAATTTTTTAAAATAAATTATTTTATAAATCTTAAATATAAAAATAAGTATAAGTAAGTTGTGACATAGTGACGTAAACGACAATCGTAATCGTAATCTAGTAAGAGTTCACTTTTATCATTAAATAAGTATTAACAGTGTATAATAATGAGTAAAGGATTTCTCCGGTCGCGGGAGATAAGTTATCTCCAGGTGGCCCCAAAAACTACGTCATTTTGGATTAATGAAAGTTGTTTAGTAATTTTGTTTACTTTTTTATCATATAAATTTTTCAAAAAACCCTTCATTAATTGATCTAAAATTACAAAACACAACCCTTCATTAATTCAAAACGACGTAGTTTTATGGGTCATTTGGAGATAAACATATCTCAAGTGACGGAGAAATACTTTTCCCATAATTATTTAATTATGGAAAAGTATTTCTCCATGGGAGGTAAGTTTATCTCCAGTAACCCCTAAGACTACATCGTTTTGAATTAGTGAAGAGTGTGTTTGTTATTTTAGGTGAATTAATGAAGGGTGTTTCAAGAAATTTATATGTTAAAAAAATAAACAAAATTACTAAAACACATTTCATTAATCTAAAACGACGTAATTTTGGGGGGCCATGGAGATAACTTATCTCTCATGCGATTAAAAAATTCTTTACCCATAATTAAAATATAAAAATGTCAACAATTTAATTTAAATATACTCTAAATCCAAATAATTAAAATTAAATATATCAACATTCATAATTTATTATATTAATAAAGAAATTTGTATAAAATTTAAGGGTTAAGGAAATAATTTCATTAATAAACTATTATTTAAAGGAGAAAAGCTGCCCAACACAATAAATTCTTATCTGGACCTAAAATACCAACCAACTATTAAAAATATAAAGTTAGCACAGATTTGTTAGTTTGATATTAACGTCCGTTTTCTTCATCGCTCTCAGAGACTCTGAAATCCTTTGTTGCAGATTTCACACACGAATCGATTCGTCCCTAAAAGGGTCTTCGGAGACAGTGTAATCACCTCCGCGTCTGGATCTGAATCATCAACAAATACCAAAGGTTCATTTAAAGAAAAGGTGCCAGACAAATATTTAAAATCACACAGATTGTTTATTTGTTCCTACCTGGCATTCCTCGAAGATTTCTCTTCTTCTTAGTAGTGGACTTTGGAGGAGGAGCTGTCTGATTGCTAGAGGAAGAGACGCTAGCTTCCCCTAAAGCTGTTGAAGAATTATCTAAATCAACTGGCATAGGGACTCAAAATTTCTCTGGGTTGCCACGAAATCAATCAATAGCGAACAAAGAGGGAAAAACTTAGGGATTTTACCTCAGAGTTTGCAAAGCAACCTTTTGGAAATGAAGTTCTGTTTTTTTTTTTCTCTTCTTTTTTTCCTTAGGGTTTCTATGCTATCTCAGCTTCTCTCTCGCTCTCGCTCTCGCTCTCTACATCTACTAGTCAATCTGAATTGTTTTTTGCCCCTCACCTTTATCTCAAAAAGCAGGGAATTCCAATCTAAAGGTGAGAAATTAGAATCAGAAATTTGGGAATCTGAAGCTATATCAGAACACAATCCTATGAATTAGGTAACAAAGTCATGAGATCCACAAAGATGTCGTCGGAATCTACTTGCGGTGGCTACATCGAGCCCTATCGAAATGTCACCGGCGCTTCCCGTCTGGGCCAGGCCGCGACACGACGTGCCGGCACCTGAACCACACACCGCTGTTCACGCACTCTGCTCTAGTAGCGGCATCGCACTCAAACGCTCTCAATGCCAACAGGTTCAGCTTTCCCTCTTCGTTTGCCTCTCAGCCTCTCAGAGAATCTGTTTCAGCCGTCACCTTTTCATTGGAGCCGCAGACTCAAGACAGATCGAAGGAGAGAAGATGAAGAAGAAGGTGTTTCCGGTGAAGAGCAAGGAGGATCCGGTGAAGAGGATGAAGAAAAGGAAAGTGAATGAATGAGAGAGGGAGAGGGAATGAATGAGAGGGAGACAGATGTTAGTTTCAGCTTTAACGTCATTGTGCCCAATTAACATTTTAAAAAGTTGGTTGGTATTTTAGGTCCAGATAAGAGTTTATTGTGTTGGGTACTCTTGGGCCAATAGTTTATTGGTAAATTTGCTCATTAACCCTAAAATTTATATATAAAGCCGTTGAGAATGACAAAATCGAAAAAAGTTAACACGAGTTTAAAGGTGTGTTGACACGAGCTTTGTAAGTTAGAAACATAAAAATGATAAAATCGGTATGTAAACTCATGAGTTTAACCGAGTTTATAGCTGGCATGAGTTTACTAGTAATTCGATTAGATTTAGTAAGATGGGAAGGTAAAAACCGTAAACTCGGAGAGTCAACTTACGAGTTTGACAAAAATAAGTATAAGGATATACAAAAATTTAACAATTTATATAACTTATTAAATAAAAATAAAAAGTAAATTCAAAACTATTTATGAAGTGTCTAATTTATTTGAGTAAATCAAGTTTCTAATTTAGTAAAAAAATTAAATGTTTAATTTACTGATAAGAACAGATATACACTTGATCTTAGCCAGAATCACTGGATTTTCTCCCAGACTTTATTTGCATACACTCTTGGAAATAAAATTTTATATTTTAAAAAAATAAACAAAAACAAAAACTTATTCTTGTTATAAATATATGTATTATGTGGATGTCATTGTAGATAAGAATTTGAAAGCCTATAAATAGAGGTGCCTTGTGTAAACATTCGTAATTTCTTGAAATGAGAATTAATTCATTCATCTCTCTAATTCTCTCTGACTTCTACTTTTCTAGATTTTTTTTTCGATTTTATAACACGTTATCAAGACGGCGCTTCTAATCAACTGAGCCTCCTTCTTGTGTTAACCATCATCACCGTCGTCGTTCACCTTCATGGCGAGAGAAGATTTCAAATTGCTTTCAAAAGGAGGCGTTTAAATTTGAAAGATTGATTTTGGATCGGTGAAAATGATTTCTTTTCACACGCGGTATGTTTTCTATAAAGTTTAGATAGTTGATTTATGATATATGATGTTGTGAATGAAAAAGGATGAAGAATCGAAGGTTGCAGACGCAGAGGAGGAAGACGAAGTGAAAAAAAAAATTGTGGGTCCCATGTGTTTTTAATATTTTATTATTATAATTACTATTTAAATAGTAAATTTCAAAAAAAAAAGTCACGGAAGGCAGGTTTGAAAATATTGGTAGCGGGTCCCATATGTTTTTAATATTTTATTATTATAATTACTTATTTGAATAGTAAATTCCAAAAAAAAAAATTGTCGGCAGATTTTAAGAAAATTTACTATTTGCATATTTTATTATTATGAATAGTAAAATACTATTCACGATTTTTTTTTTGGATATTTTTATTATTTAAATTTAAGTTTTAATATTTTACTTTTATTGTTGTTAATATATTTATGTTTAATCATTTATTGTTTTAATATAATATTTTATTTTATTTAATCGCTAACATATTTATATTTAAGTATTTATTTTTATGTTAGCATTTATTTATGTTTATTTATTTATATTTTATAATTATTATTAATTTACACCTACTTGGGGTTAAAACCTAACCTAAGTCTAGATTTGCTAATTTAACATTTACTTTTATGTTAACTAACATAACATTTACATTTATGTTTGCTAACATAACATTTATTTTTATGTTAACTAACATAACATTTACTTTTATGTTTGCTAACATAACATTTACTTTTATGTTTGCTAACATAACATTTATGTTATTGTTTCTAACATAACATTTATTGTTTATGTTTTATTTATTATTTGTCATTTTATTATTTTTATTATTATTATTATTATTATTATTATTATTATATTTCTTATTATATGATCAGGCGTCATATATAATGGTAGAAACCTTTGTTTATCCGAAGATAAACAGGTTAAAGCCATTTTCATTTAATTTCTCTTGAAGAAAAATGGCGTTGAGATATATGACAAAAATTGGTCGGAAATGTCAAATGAAGATATAAAGTGGCAAGTAAGCGCAGAAGCGATAATTTAGCCAAAGAAGGCGTAAATTGGCAAAGCCAAGAGGAGGCGTAATTTGGCGCGAAAGTCAAATGCTAATTTGGCTTGATATTAAGAGATAAATTGGCGTAGCCAAAAAACAAATTTCTTTTCGAAGATATGAGACAAGGCATGATCTATGATTTTTGTATGCCATCAGTTGTATAAATGTCTCAAAATTGAATATTTGTCATTAATAGATTCTTTTGTTCTTTAGAACAAATTAATGGGATTATATGGACCACGAAGATGGTTGTTCTTCTAAAAGTTTATTATAAATGAGAATGTTCAATTTTCTCCGAAGTAGCAATATTGTGAAGGAATCAAGAAATATTTTGAATTAATTTCTTGTATTTATATGATCAAACAAAACAAAAGTGAGTTTTTGTTTTAAGGATCATGAATTTCCTCTAACAGGCTCGACTCCATTAGGAAGTGAATGTAGTAATGAATAAATTTAATTGTGGTTGTGAATATGTGTGTAAATTTGTTTACATGTGGACATGGTTGTAATTATGATGGTTCAAATTCTCACCGAAGTGAGGAAAGATTATTGATAAGAACCACGAGAATGAGATATTGGGTATAATAAACATGATAGAAATTCATGTTATTGTTGTGGTGGCGAAGGGTCATTAGTTTTGTATTTATTGTATGCCCATAATATATTTGTTAAAGGTCAAATATTTGATATAAATTATCGATAAGATAAGTATTATATGTAAATCAGCCCTCAAAATCAATTTCAAAAGTATGAGGCGTTGATTTAGGAAAATGGAACCAATTTGGAAATTTAAATAATTGAGGTATTATTTTATAATTTTACGTGGTAGTAAAATAACATTCATAGAATTTGGGGTCATGTTATGTAATTTTCCCCAAACACAATTTTCATACCTTCCCACGTGAAGGCACGACTGAAGAGGGAAAAATTTGGTCGTGGATCCATGTGTTTATGTTATTTTATTATTATGAATAGTAAAATACTATTCACGAAAAAAATAGATATTTTTGGATATTTTTGAATGGCAAGTAGCTATAATATTATGTTTTTATGGCAAGAAGTAATAATAATATTATGATTTTATGACAAGAAAATTTATCATTTTTATTGTTATAAACTTATTATTTGATGTTTAAGAAATTTATCAATTTCTATAATTGTTCTTTTATAAAAGAACAATATTGGTTTAAAGAAATGGCATGGCAAGAAAATTTTATAAATTATTATATAAAGGCGCGAAAGTATATATATCAAATATTGAATGATACAAAGAGTTTTAAGTTATTGTCTTAAAGACAAATATTTTGCATAGAAATTATGCCACATGAGTAATAATTTTAAAGGCTAATAGTCTTGGAGACTAATTAGCAAGTTTACCCACTTCATTTGAAAGACCAATGTTGACTATATTTGGTAGTATAAATTTGTTTTAAGGCTTTAAAGAGCTAATGTATTGTTCTTGAAGGAACAAAATTATGCATTAAATATGCATTTTATTCTACCAAATATGAAAGAAACTTGTTGAGTTTCAAAGATATCTAGAAATGGATATCATATAGAAAAGTATTGAACCACATACACATTGTAAACTAGAAGTTTACAATATGACCAAATGAGGTCATAAGTGATTAATAAAGATATGAAAAATTATTGAGAATTCATATCTTGATGTGTAAACAAATATTATAAATTGAAAGTGATTATTCATTTTTCTAGAGCGATATAAGGAGGAGATATTTGAGATATTTTCCATTGGGTGTGCGAAGTGCCTATAAGCACTATTATAATGCACTAATATGGTCCTCAATGGAGGATGAGAATATATGTTGGGTGTAAAACTCCTTTGATAATAAATTAAAGGATTTGAAAGTGAAAACCCATATTTGGATTGAAATCCATAAATGTTTGTGAAGTATTTTTATAAGGACTCACACTTGAGGGGGAGATTTCTTGAATACAAGTGTGAGTGAAATTTTGAAGAGTTATATACTTCCTATATTAAGCCTCTTTTATGAAGAACAAAGTCCTTGAATTTTAAGGTGAAAGTTCTATCTCACACTTGAGGGGGAGATTGTTAGTATGCAAGTGTGAGCTAATTTGTAGAAAGTCATACTCATACTTCCCACATAATGACAAAAATGATTTCCTGAAAATGAATGATAAATTATGATTATGGATCATAATGTTACAAGAAACCAGGAAGTTCTCGAGTTAAGATATATGTTACGATAAACTAGAAGTTTACTATTTGTTAGCATGACTTGTTTGATCATCCAAGTCATATATATATATATATAATACAAATAAGATTTTGTATTGACATCTATTGAAGAATCAGAAATTTTTTCATGAATAGCTGCTTGTTCTCAAATATAGATGACTATGAAAATGTCATAGGTCATAATTGGTAATAATGGATCTCTGGAAAAATATCAAACAGATTTATATGGGCCCATTGAAATAGCATGTAAACCATACAATGATATGATAAATTTGATAGATGCATCTATAAGATGGTTATGTGAGATTATTTGCTTGCAACATGATGTTTGCAGAAATAATTGCAACATGAAGTTTGCAAAAGAGATTGCAATATGAAGTTTGCAATAATGTTTGATGTTTGAATAAATTAAGCGACAATTTTCCGAGATGATATGATTTAAGAATCATAATTAAAGCCTCCATAAATAAGCTGGATGAATGCTTATGAGAACAAAATTTTATGTTAGTATATTTGATGTTATATAGCAGTATTTATATAAGCCAACAAAATTCTCTCGGTAAAATTGGTTTTTGGTCAGAAGTCAGACAAATTTTCATCTTAAAAGGGTTGAATGTGCAATGATTATTAACCCACCACAATGCACATATATGGATATAGAAAGAAATTTGAGATATATGTTGTATAAGTATCTTCTATTTCTTGTTTGTCTCTATATGAAACAGAAAGATGTTTCTAAAGGAAACAAATGGATTTAGGAGACTTATACTGCATGATTAGTCAATAGTCATTTGACATTGTTTTCTTACCATGAGGGGGAGAAATTGGGTAGCTGGAAAAGTGAATACATGGAATGCATTATAGCAAAGTATATATCCTCGAATAAAGTTGTATGAACCAGAAGTTCATCAGATTATGCATTCATGAATTATTTGCCAGATAATATTACTGACCCAAATGAGATTTATTAAATCTCATACTCCAATTGAAAAATGCTCCAATCAGTATAAATATGAATGTGGCATGCCCGAAGCATGAAAAACTATTCGATTTCAAATATAGATTTTATGGATAAATTGGAGCAATAATTAAGATGATCATATTAAGGAGGTAGATACTCCGAGAAGAGTATCGAGACATAACTAATTGTTAAAACCTCAAGAGAGGTTCGGACCGAATTATATTGATAAGTTATGTCGAATTGGAAAAATAGAACGAAAAGATGAAATTGTCGACAACAATTTTGAAAGATGATATCACGTGATCAAATGAGGATATTATATAAAGATATGTCACAAGAAGTTGACATAAAGATGATTGGCCAAGAGGATAAGTGAAATTGAATATGACGCAAATATAATCATATTATGACGTTATGGGAAGTCCAAATTGAGATATATGAATGTTTATGTGAAAATAAAGATTTTCACAAAGTCTAATATGATTATGATGTGATATATGATTTTGTGGTGGATACAATAATTTTGTATATATATATTGTTAATCTAGCAATTTATGAATGAAAGAAAAATTATGCGTCTATTAGATATTGTTATATAGCCTATGCATAAGGCTTACTAAATTATGAAGATTACAGGAAGAATCTTCAAAGGATCAAAAAGTGCTAGTAGCACATGTCCTCAAAAGGACTTAATGTGGTAAGGAAGGACTTAAGGTGCCATAAGCACATGTCCTAGAAAGACTTAATGTGAGAAGCACATGTCGCGAAAAACTTAAGTGTCGAGAAGCATGTGTAATAGAATGATTTAAGGTGCAGGAAGCATCAAATGATTTAAGGTCTTAGGAAGCGTCAAAGGATTTAATGTGGAAAGCTATTGAGTCCCGAAGGACTTAGGATGCTAAAAGCATCTAATTAAAGTTATTAAGAACAATAAAGGGGGATAAGCTTACGTATGACTTAAATCAATTAGGCACGGTTGTATAATCTTCTCAAGAAATATATGTTGAAAGAAGGGTATAAAGAAAGTAAATCAATATCCATGCATCTTTATGAAAAGATCTAGATGTGAATGTTTTAATTGCAAGTCATGTTGATGATATCAACATTATTGAAATTTGAAAAGCTTCAATAAAGCAATTAATTGTTTAAAGAAAGAATTAGAAATAATTCATGACTTGAGAAGAACGAAATTACGTATTGGATTCTGATTTAATACCTAAAGAATGAAATCTTTTGTTTATACAAAAGGAGGTCCTAGATTGATTTTATATGGATAAGTAATATCCATTATATATTTTAAAGTATTTGCAGGTGGATAAAGAACAATTTCAACCTCAAGCAAAGAAGTTGAAGAATGACACTTATGTATCATGCTTAGCATGAAATAATTCTTCACCAACACAAAGACATTAGAAGTAATGTAGTCATCGGGGGGAGTAAATCTAATGTATTTTAGTAGAAGCGATTGATGTCTGTTGCACTCTTTTTCCTTATCTAGGTTTTTGTCCACAGGTTTCCTAGAAAGGTTTTTAATGAGGCGACATTAGAATATCGATGTAATTAAGAGGGGGGCGTATATCGTTATCTTTTTTTCCCTTATCTAGGTTTTTGTCACGTGGGTTTTAGAAAGGTTTTTAATGAGGCAACATAAGAAAGTGTATCGATGGATGATGTACTCTTTTCTTTAGCTAGGTTTTATCCCATTGGGTTTTTCCAGTTAAAGTTTTTAATGAAAGATATTCATAACAATGGACATCCGAGGGGAGTGTTATAAATATATGTATTATGTGGATGTCAATTCGCATAAGAGCTCGAAAGTCTATAAATAGAGTCTTGTGTAAACATTCGAATTTCTTGAAATGAGAATTACCATCAATCTCTACAGAATTTCTTTGACTTCTCTACTTTTCTTTAGATTTTTTTTCAGTTTTATAACAATTCTTTTATTTTATATTTATTTTCAAGGTAGTTTTCTTGTTCAAAGGGTTACATGACCGGCATCATCCGGAAATTTTAAAGAAAAACACACACATAAAAGCACCAGAGCTTGGTCATCAGGAAGAGGACTCGCAATCCTTTTCTTTTTGCATTCGCACAATCCAAACAACCGCAAGCAATATGGGCAGTGTAGCTGATTCAGAGAGAACTCTGTATGTCCTCTCCGTCTTCCTCTTATTTTTATGATGTGCGAATTTTAGGGTTTCCGAAGCCGTGAACCAGAGTATTCGATTTTCAATTTGGCTCTAAATTCTGTTCTCATTATGAATATTTAATGCTAACCTTAGGTTCGTTTTCATTGCAGGTACCCTTATGTAACCGGATCTTCAGTAGTTGCCATCAAATATAAAGATGGCATTCTTATGGCTGCTGATATGGGAGGTCAGTTGCGACTCAATTTCATTATGTGTCCATTTATAGTCTATTGCATCTTCATTGTGTACTCGGTCATTCTACTTCATACTTTATTGTGGAAAATCTGACCATTGAGGTTTTTTTTTTTTTCCATCCTCAAATAGGACATTCGATCAGTTTAAGTGAACTTCAGCTTATCTGATGGGATTGGGACTGTATGTTTCAATTTTTATAACTTCCTTCTAAAACAAATTTTTATACTGTTGTGAAAATAAAACTAGTATATTGTTGACTATTTTACGTTGGTTCTGATAGTCGATAAATTGACATGACTATTTGCGGAATACAGACCCTTTTCCTGAGACTTTGCTGTCATAGGTGGACATTGCTCCCTTTAATTTCCCATAATTTTACTTGTTTTCCATTTTCATGCAGAATCGTGACTTAATTGCTCCCTGAACATGATTCTATGCTTTTTCTGGGTGTTTCTAAGATATAAATTTCAACTATTCTGAAGTTCTGATCATAAATTATTATCTTTATGGAATTGAATTTTTGCACTAAATGCTTCGATCTGCATCTTATGGCAATGGTGGATCCACTGTGATAGGTTCGTATGGGTCTACCTTGCGATACAAGAGTATTGAGCGCTTGAAGCCTATTGGAAAGCATTCTCTTCTGGGTGCCAGCGGGGAAATTAGTGATTTTCAGGAGATTCTTCGCTTCCTTGATGAACTCATGTAAGCCTAGTTATCACATATCAGAAAAGGATTTGGATTGGCTTATTTGTATTCTGCATGTTTTATCCCCTTATATCGTTGAATCTCCAATCTTTTGAGATCAGTTAAGGAACACTTCTGAATAATTATTGGTTTTGGCTTATGACTGCTGCAGCCTTAATGACAACATGTGGGATGATGGAAATTCTCTGGGTCCAAAGGAGGTGCACAACTACCTGACTCGTGTGATGTATAATAGACGTAACAAATTCAATCCATTGTGGAACTCACTTGTAATTGGTGGTGTGAAAAACGGACAGAAGTACCTAGGCATGGTATGCATTGGTTTATCTGTCTCTGGTTTCAAATTTCAATGTGAGAGTGTGTTGCCTACAAGATTTAGTTTTTACTCAGTTTTGTGAATTGTTTGCAGGTTAACATGATTGGCATTAATTTTAATGACAACCATGTGGCAACTGGGCTTGGCAACCATCTTGCAAGGCCACTTCTTCGTGATGAATGGAATGAAAATTTGACCTTTGAAGAAGGTGTCAAGTTGCTGGAAAAGTGCATGCGGGTACTTTTATATCGTGATAGGTCTGCTGTCAACAAGATTCAGGTTCTTTTCTCTTACCTTTCCTCCTTTTCCCTCTTCCCTCCACCCTGGACCCAAATTAGAACCCAACCCAACTAATAGGTAGCTACCGTTAGCATGCTGCAAGGTAGCATAGTCCATATGGAGGTTATCAATAAAAATGCACCCTATTTTGCTTAATTAGTAAGGCATGGAAAAGGTATTAAAGTCTTCAAGTGTCAGTGAGGAAACTGGAAAGATAACTTCTCTTCATCAATACATGAATAAAATACCAATACATCCTTCAAAACATAGTCGTTAATGTCATACTACCATCAGTCGATCACACAGAATTAGCTTGCTCATTGACTTTGGGCCAGGCACAATGCTCATGCGACAAAATGTTCTCATCAAGTTAGCTGATATGTTAATACGGTTCTTTCTCCATCTCCAGTTGCTAGAGCTCTCATTTACTTTATACTCCATATATATCTGTCAAGTAGATGTCTCCTTTTCCATTTACTGATACTGTCCAGAGTTCTGGTTGCATTTGGATTACCATTGGAATTTGAAAAGATGATGGGGGCATTTAATCATGATTTTTTTTCTTCCTGAATATCTTCTAAATGTTTTTAAAAAACATTTGTATTTCCTTTTCTTTTGGAGGTTTTATTTGTTAAATTTGATGCCTTGAGACCTTAAGGCAAGTAGGTTGTTAACTGCTAAGCAATTATTGGCTTGGCTTCTTGTTCGTCACTTGACCTTCTTTACAAAGGTTAGATCCTCCCAGGATCTAATACCCATTTAACCAGGGGATGTTTAAAATTTTATGTTTCTAGAAGACTAATAAGTTTGGTTAGTTCATCTCAACATAGCTTGGCCTAGAAACTTGACCATATAAGAATTAAAGAATTTGCCTTAGAATCCTGTACTGGGAGAAAAAGGAAAATTACTGGCCGGTATAACAATATAAACACATTTTTGTGATTGTGACTTGTGATTATGCGGGAGATAAGGGAACAGTTATTAATGCATGCTAACATTTAATTTTTATGGAAAACTATACATTTGGTACATGAGCTTTCATTTTGTTCCTTGTCCCCCCCCCCCCAAATAAAAATAAAAAATTATTTGCAATCATTTAACTTTTGGTATCTGATGTCTAAAAGAATCATAATACGTATTTCAAATTGACTAGGCTAACAAATGGATGATGTTTCTCTGAGCTGCTTCTCATCTCATCTGGAGAAATGGGGAAAAATGTTTGGGGTGTTGTGGTCATTATGACAACTGACTAAAGGGTTGCATTTTGTGTGTTCCAGCTTCAACTCTTGAGTTCAAACTTTTATATATATTTTTCTTCACATCTTTTTGGTTTTGGTGGCATGACTCAATGAGCTAGAAATGTTGAAAATGCTTGATGTGGTAGGAGAACTGTTTATGTTTTACAACCTCCGTCATGTGTGTATAAGACCTGAATCAGAATTACTATATGATTTTGTTTGTGCTATTCGTTTGGAGTCTTATTGTCTTTTCAATATGATATTTACAACGTAACGCAAAATTTTGCAGATAGCTAAAATTACTGAAGAAGGTACGACTGTTTTCCCACCATTCTCCTTGAAAACATACTGGGAGTTCTCTGCTTTCAAGAACCCAGCGGCTTCTGCTGTGGGTTCATGGTAGCTGTCTCGCAACCTTCATTACTTCCATGGAACTTTCCGACAAGTCGTTAAATGGACATGAGATTGTTGATCTTTATTTTATCGTACGACTCAGCTATTTATGGAGATAGCTGCTGTTTTTCATCCTTGTATGGAGTGTTTTTTTCCCCCCTTTTAAATTTGGATTTCACTCCCGTTAACCTATAATCCTATTGCATGGACTCTGCCCTGTTCTCCTCTCTATCCTTTTTTTCACATCAATCTATGTGGCGATTGCTTTTTTGTTATCTTGTCAACCTAATGAATGAGTGCTTATATCTTCTTCCCCCACTGCCATTATTCAAAATTTTAACAATTTAGATTTCATGTTTTATAAACCATTATAAATTTACATTAAAAACATATAAATAAATTTAAGTTGATTAAATTTGTTTAATTTTGATTTGAACAGATCGTGAAAATTTGTTTGAACAGTTTACAATTGCAAAGTATACTTTTTAAAATATTTTATTGCCGTTATAAACTTTTTAGATTAAATTTAAATCATTTAAATTTATTCTTGTTAATCCTTTATAAAATGTTTAAAAAAAAAATTAAAAAAGGGGAAAATTTCACTTAGCCTCTCTATAGTAAAATATTTCCCATATCGCATTGTTTATCTGTGAAAAAACATTTTTATAATTGGAACTAAGCCTTTGTACGGAACAATTTGAAGGCCCGAGGTTCATTGTCGTTGATTTATCAGATCCAACCCAATTTATGGTCTCAGAATTGGACCAATTTGTTGGTGAACAAAATGATAGCTTTTGCTGGGCGACAAAATGATAGCTGATATCCATTTGCGTTTAATTAATTTTTATTTTGCAGAATATTTTACTCAAAACTTATTGGTATAACAATTTTTTTCCCCCTTTCAAAACAAAAGTTTCTTTTTGAAACAGGAAATCAAACAAAGCCTAAATAATTGAGCCTGTTGATTTCTTGTTCTTAGAATAATCTTTTGTTTCGAAAAACTTATTTTAAAAAATGTTTTTGATTATGCATTATTTTAATTTCAAATTCAACTAGTTATGGTCAAGAGACAATCTCAGGTCATATATATATATCAAGATTTTTTTTCCCTTTCAAAACAAATAATCTGTTGATTTCTTGTTCTTAGAATAATCTTTTGTTTCGAAAAACTTATTTTAAAAAATGTTTCTGATTATGCATTATTTTAATTTCAAATTCAACTAGTTATGGTCAAGAGACAATCTCAGGTCATATATGTCTCAAGATTTTTTTCCCCCCTTTCAAAACAAATAATCTGTTGATTTCTTGTTCTTAGAATAATCTTTTGTTTCGAAAAACTTATTTTAAAAAATGTTTTTGATTATGCATTTTTTAATTTCAAATCGAACTAGATATGGTCAAGAGACAATCTCAGGACATAATTTGAATCTTATCCTTCTTACCCAACAATTCTACCTCCATTATTTCCACCATCTCCTCCAGCCTATCCATAGATCAATCAAACGGTTGTAGAATCTCTGCAGTGGAATATTGTTCTCCTATTGTAGGAGGAAGAGAACATTGATCAAATTTGGTAATCCGAACAACCTCTTGAACCTGGAGGTCTTCTAGTGGCCAGAAGAGTTTTAACAAATATGGTAATACAGTTGAAAGTATGATACAAATTGCACGGACTAAGAAGAGGCAAACTAGTTTCATTGATCTAGGTATTTTCAGAAAGATGGGTAATTTCTACAAGATTCTCAATTTTTTTTAGCTAGGGCTCTTTTTACAGAAGATGATAGATTTTTAGTAACAAAGGAAGAATCTAAAGTGGTATTCTACGGATTAGAGATTTTTAGAAGAAAGATTGGTATTAAATTTTTCATAGAATGTACCTTGAAAATTAAGGTACTAGGAAGTGATCTTCTAGGCAAGGATATTGTCCTTGGATTCGATACTTTTTACTATACAGAGAATCTTATGATTCTTCCCAGAGGAATAAAATGGAAAAGAAATTTCAATCTTTGGACAGAGATTCCCGATCTCTTTGAACTACAACAAGCTCCACCTCAATATTCATATATTCGAGATTAGTTACTCCAATTCCGTACTGATAGTCATGATCAATTTCCATATATTTCTCCATTGTGGAAAAATCAATAATTTTTCATCAGTCTTCTTTTCAAGAAGAATGAAGACGTCAATCCTACCAAAGCTTCTCATCTAGGAATGAATCCCGATGATCTCAAATTAGCACGAGAAGAATGTACTATTTTGTTGAAGCAATGACTTATTTAACCAACCAAGTTGATTAGGCTTGCTAGGCCTTTTATATTGAAAAAATGTCAAAAATCAAAAAAGGAAAAAAGAGGCTTGTGATTGACTATAAGCCTTTAAAATATTTCCTCCAAGAAGATAAATTCTCATTGCCTAAGCTCAGTACTTTGTTTGCCCATCTTAAAGGGGCCCAAGTTTTTTTTTTTTTTTTTTTTTTTTTTTTTTTTTTTCAAAATTTGACCTTAAAGCTGGTTTCTGGCAGCTTGGCATTAATCCTAAAGACACGCCCAAAACTACCTCCTGTATTCCAAATGCCCAATACCAATGGATTGTTATGCCCTTTGGACTTAAGGTTTCCCCATTACTATTTCAAAAAGCTATGACCAAAATCTTTGAACCTATCCTTAGTGAGGCTCTCATCTATATTGATGATATTCTATTATTTTCAGCCTCTGAAGAATCTCATAAATCCCATTTGACCTAATTCTACAACCTTGTAGAAAGATATGGCATTGTATGCTCTCATCAAAGAAAAGTGAAATTAGGGTCACCGAAATTGATTTCTTAGGGATGCACTTCAAAGATGGTCAGTATAGTCCAAGTCCACATATAGCACAAGATTTGCTCAAATTTCCCAATGATAATCTCTCTTACAGGCAAGTTCAACAATTCCTTGGGATTGTTAATTATCTCAAAGATTTCATCCCTCATGCGTCCTATCATAATAGCCACTTGTCAAAGATGCTTAAAAAGAATCCACCATTGTGGAAAAAAGCATAGATAAATGCTGTAATTGCCCTCAAAAGAATCACTCAAAATCCTCTACCACTGAAAGTCCTTAATCAAGGATAGAGGATCTTGCAGATCGATGCAAGTGATGATTTTTGGGGTGCCTTACTTCTTGAAGAAGTTAATGAGAAAATATATTACTGTGGACATGTTAATAGACAATTCAAGGATTCTAAAAAGTATGATCATGCTACATGCAAAGAGATCCTTTCTATCTAGCGAGGAATTAAGAAGTTCAATTTTTATTTGAGCCCCTACCATTCTATTATGGAAATGGACAATATTTCTTTTCCAAAGATGTTTGATCCAAAGAAAAAAAATCTTGCCTGATACTCAATTTCTCATATGAAAAGACTGGTTCTCTCACTATAAATTCTCAGTGGAACATTTGAAAGATCATCACAACATCCTTGCAAACTTTTTCTCTCGACCTCAGAAAGCTCTCTCCCCGCCAAAAATCTTCTTAACCAAACCTTTGTATCTTTTTACCATCTCAGATAAGCCTTCTTCCTTTACCACGAATTATTACCAAAAGGCTACCCTTTTCCCCCCAAATACTAATCTTACCTCTCTACAGGAGCTTAAGCAGTATACTAAAGACAATGTATATTATTGGCTCCATCTCCTCTTTGCCAAGACCAACCTTCTCCCTAAAGCTCAACATTTTAGCCCCACTACACCATATACTACTCTTCCCTTTATCCAAGGTCCTATACCTGATGAGTTACTCTGGTATATCTATATCTGGTCATTGACTATTCTTCATACCAGTGCTATCACTCTTGCCTTACTCCCAGTGTACCATTATATTTGTGACAAAAATCATGAAGACTCTGTTCCACTAGCAAGAAAAGTTATATAATATAATAAGTGAATATAATTTATGGGATATTGGAAAAAGAAAACAAAAAAGATTTTCTTGTGTCTTTTTTCTTCACAAGTCAAATTTCATAGAGCATGAAGGACATATATTTCATGACAATTACAGGTCCATGGAAATCCTTGTTAGATTGGGTACGTACGACCAGATTCAAAGGAGTTGCAAGAACTTAGGAGTATCCTGGCCTCTACAAATAACTAGGATAAAAAGAATTGTGATCTTCTAGGTCCAATTCCTGCTAAAGGTTTCGTCTATATAAAAATCTATATGCACCACAACTTCATTATGTGTCATCCTACAGTGCTACATTCTCTGACATAACAACACAAGGTGATAACAGCCTTTGTTCTCAAGACCTATTCCTCAAAACTCGGACTGACTGTTATATCAAAAAAAAAAAAAAAACTCGGACTGTCCACTGGACTAGATTATCATTTCAGGGTCAACCTCTTATGGCATGGTTCAGTATAATATTTTTCAGTTTATCTAGATTATCAGATAGGATAGTTAATCAAGGTTCCAATGATTTTGTTGGTGTCAGTGTTTGAGATTTTCTAACTCTTTGCTTGGATCTTGATACATCCACCCTCCCCGGTTGGTATCAAAATAGAATTTTTTATACTTTTTATTTAACAAAATTAGAGAAGGACTAATAACATCATAACTTCAATAACAACAACTATGTAAATAAAATAAATTTTTTTTTTTTTGCTTTATAACTTTAGATATGTTTTATTCAAGAACATAAAAATAATCAACCAATCATATGCCTTGCTCAACAAGCAAGTGGGCCCCATCCATTCGGCGCACAGGAGCAGGCGGCGTAGTTTGGGTAGGAAGCACAACAGCGTCGCCGTCTCCTCATTTTCCAGTCGTTCATTTGAGTAGGAAGAGTACACGATACGACATTCATGGCGATTTTAATTGTCGTAATCATGAACTTTGACAGCAGCTAGCTGAAATAACCATTCCTCAAAACTGAAAACTCTTCCGAATAATTAAATTTTTATTTCCCAACATTCGTCATACTCATTAGTTTAATCATTAAAGTTTACTTTTTTCATGAATCAAATCCCTAATATTACATATACAATTTAATGTTTATGTTTGATCTCATCAAACCTGTCATTTTTTTTATAGTTTGTAATTCTGATTATGCCCGTAGAAGTGTCCTTAGAATTTTCATCTGCATGACAGAGATTAGAAGAACGATGAAGCATGAACGGAGTAAGCTACACGTTGTTTTCGGTGCTGCAACTAAATGACGTCTGTTCACCCCACAATATCCATCAAATTTTGCAATATTCTAATATTATTCCAAGCTTTTATAGGAAATAAGAATGAAAAATCTAACGCACAATCCTTTGGTTCTTAAGGTGGAAGACAATAATTTAATTATTCAACAAAATATATTTTTAAAAACCTTTCAAAAACATCACATTCTTAATTAATGCCATTTTTATAAACATTGAGTTCTCAATTATCATTTTTTTATATATTTAAAATGTCATCTGCATAGGTCACCCAACGATCCTTGCATGCCTTAAAATCTTCAGATTTACTTAAGCCAACACTCCAACTACACCGTAGGTTCACGATAGGTAAAATGACATCAACGTTAAACATTAAAATTTATAAAAATTTCATTCCTCAAAGTACGTACATATGTGTGTGTACTGTGAAGTATATCTTTCAGTTTTCATCTACGACCCAGTCACAGGACCTACGTCTAGCATATACGATCAACTTCAAACTTCATTTGTGTGTGTGTACGTCTATATATGTGTGTGTCTATATATATATTCCTCGTGCAAACGTACTGGTATGACATATATATGGAGCGCCTTTCTTCTCTTGCAAAATTAGACAAAAAGTTTCAGCAAACGGCCACACATATCAATTTCAAACATCCTGGCAGCAGTGGCAACTGGCAACAATTTAATTATGACACCCATTTTAATTGTTTATCTCATATTACTCATCAATGGCTTCATAATTTATTATCAACTTTGAAATTGCATCACATAGATAATTGATTTGTCAATGTTCATTTTGTGTGTTTATATTAATTTTTGGAGAATAGCTTTTACTACTTATAAAGTAAGCATGTGAAATGAGTTTTGTCTCGTCTTATAGAAAAAGACTTTTAAAACCATGGTTTCAGAAATACTATTAAAAAAGAGGGCTTCTCTTTTTCTTTGAAAAAAAGAAGACCCCAACCACTAAAGCCTTCTTTGATTTAAATGCATATTTGGATTAACTTTTAGAGAATAATTTATACGATTTATGATGTAAGTATGTGAAAGGAATTGTCTCAACTAACAGAAAAGAGCTTCTGAAACCATGGTTTCTTTTTGTTTGCCAAACATGCGCTTAAAGCTATAGTTTTTAAATTTTATTGATTTAATGGTTGAACTATAAAATAAAGATGGACGAGGTAACATTTCAGTGAGCTCACGGAAGTTAATAATAAAACAACAATAATACTATTGCAATTTGCAAACCCATCAACTGAACGCAATAAAGTTATTTAGCTATATATTTTATCAATCTACATATAAAAAATCTTATCCCCTTATTGTGATCAACTCAAACATTAGAGTAAAACTAATTATACCAGTAAATTAGAAGAACCGAACATCATAATATAAATTTAAAATTACTAAATTGCTCTTAATCGACTCGTGTATTATCTCTTGTATTCATAATTAAAAATTATTAAAATTAGAACTAAAATTGCCCATTGTGATATGATCATATCTTTTTTTTTTTTCAATATATTATTAATTAACAACAGTTAAACTAATATTTTTTTAATTTTTACTTTTCACGAATCTATATCATCAAGCTAAGTTGTCTGATTTATATTATCAACATTGATAACAATTAAGCTCGATCCTTCTATAAAAATAAAAACTAAAATTATTTCATATTTTTTAGGATATAATAGATTAATTAGATTTTTAAATTTTATTAACATTACATGAATTTTTTAACCCCCATAAATTGATTTTAAAGCAAAAATAAGTCATACAAACTTTCTTGGTTTAACATATATGATGAATTATAAAATACCCTGACTTTTATTAAAATAATTCCATTTAAAAAAAATTGTTGATTTTAAAAAAATTATAATGTTTACAAATTGAAGAATTTGTAATTCTTTTTTCATAGATACATATTCAAGTTGTGAAAAATAAAAATTGAGAAAAACTATTATTTAATTTAATGAAACTTAGTATTTTGCATTAGTTTTAAAAATAGAATGTGGAAGAAAATACAGAAGATTTTGTTACGGGCATTTTACTACTTTTAATTTTATATTTGATTCTTCTAAATAATTACAATTTTTATGGTCTTTCTCCATATCTTTCCCTCTAGGTGTTTCATTCTAAATTTCCCATTATATATATTAAGATTCACTTTAATCACTTGACCCCATCATCCTCTTAAAAATTGAACCACATATATTCACTATACATACATAAATATCAAGGAAAAAAATAGATCTAGAAGGTCAAGATCCTGAGTTAAATGTTGACCATCTATCATAGCTGAAAAATATAATCAATAATAATTCGCGTTACATTAAGAAAGTTTGAATCATAAATCTCTACTTGTATGTTTGTTATTGATTTCATATACAATACACCAGACAGTTTGAGAAGACTTTCGTTTTTTTTTTTTAAAAAAAAAGAAGAAGCCATTAGCATTAATTTTGCAAATACTATAACAAATGAGAATCATAGGCATGTGCATTGCAATGATGCGTTATGATGTAAAGAACTATAATATAAGGGTTAAGTATCAATTTTACCTCTAAAGTACACGCCCAAGAACAATTTTGTCTCTGGTGTTTTTGGCGTAGCAATGTTGCCCCTCCCCAGGGTAGTTAACGGAAGGGCAACATTGCTACGTTTTTATATTTCAGGGGCAACATTGTTATGCCGAAAACTTTAGGGGCAAAATTGCTCCTGGACACGTACTTTAGGGGCAAAATTGATACTTAACCTATAATATAATGATATAGTTATATACGGAATGAAATGAACTTGAATAAATATAATTCAAGTTCAACTTTAAATTATTTTGAAGTTCAATCACTCAAAAAATTAAATACAAATATAGCCAACAATCAGTTATTTAAGTTGGTAAATGGTATGTCCTCTATAAGAAGAGGAACAAGAGTTCAAATCTTAAAAAGTTTTTTACGTTTTCAACCTAAAGGGATACTGTTAATTAAATTAAATACAAATATAAATGATGTACGTAGTATGCTGCATTTACAAGGTCAGCCACGGATTTTCCAAAGTCTCTGGTAACTTTTTTTTTTTTGCTCAAGAGTCCCTGGTAACTTTCTAAAGGGGATGATTTCTTAGAATAATTGAATGCCCTTGGTCAATCACGTACGTACGAATCCGTCCGAAACTTCAAGTGGCGTAATGTCCAAGTACAGTGTATCAAATTCGACCAATTAAATGAAGACACGTGGTGAATGCACGAAAATTGCGTACCCCACCGCTTTTTGTTGATTAGAAAGGTATGTGGTGTCTTGATAGTACTCCTTTCGGTTTTAATTATAAGAATATTTTTATAGTGTAATTTGTACTATAAAAATATTCCTATAAATATGACTGGAAGTAGTACAAGAAAAGGGCGGTTACCGGTAAAACCAGTTTCCTACTCATTCCATTTATATATTGTTGAGATGAGAAGTGTACAATTCAGATTTAATTTTTTTATTGGTGATTTTTAATAAAAATAATTTTTAAGAAAATGTTAACTAATATATTATCTTTATTTTATATTATCTATCCATTAAAATAATTTTTAAAAAATTAAATCTGAATAACCCGGGACGAGCTCTACCTGCTATTTTTTAGATGATAGGGTAAACAGGTTCTGTTACTCACCAGCTTGATCAGGACGTGATTGACCATTCCATCCCAATTCGATCATTAAGATATTATTGCTATTGTTATTTAATTGAGGAAATTAAACAATCTAGAAGATACTTATATTTTTCTTCAATTTTAGAGCGTGCTTGATTGGGGTTTTTTAGGAGAGAGAGGGGTGAATAGATGTTAATGTGTTTGACACTTTGGTTGGGAAAAAATGGAGGGGAGGAGATAATATTTTATCCTTTTGTATTATTCTCTAAACAAAACATCCTTTAGAATGTATATAAAAAATATTTAATCATATATAAGGAAGTTAACAAGTTTTTGAAATTAAAAATTAGAAAGTAATGACTTATTTGGTATAAATATTGAAGAGAAAATGAAAGAAATATAACTAAAATGATATAAGGTTATATTATCTTTATCAATTTTGAATTAGTAGCTTCCTTCCCTCTCCTCCAATTAAAACAATGCTATACAAAAAATTTGCCTAATATTTTAATTAGTTTAAAGTGGGACAGGCCTTAACAAGTCTTGTATATAATGTGGACCATTGTATTATATTATATTCCTTAAGAGTCAAGAATCAAGACTTTGCGTTTGACGCTTTATATATATGCGATGACGGCGTCCTACATTAAATTTTCATTATTGAATAATAATTCAAACGGATATATATAGCATACGTTATTTTTTTATTAGATCGTACTGTGTCATGTTTTTTTTTTTTTTGATGTAAATCATCCGGTATCCGTACCCCACTGGGCCGACTAATCCGGATTCGGAATGGGTAGGACCCGTTAGAAAGCTCTCCTCAAGAGTTTGGCATTGCGTTGCATTTGCATTGGGCCAACTCGGCATCACAAGTTAAGCTTTAGAGACCCTTAACATGTTACATTTCTACCCTTATTAAATATAATAAACAGAAAGTTAGGGAAAATTACGTCCCAAGGAAGGGAATTAATTATAATAAAGTCCCTTGAAATCATCAAATTACGCTCAGGTCCCAAGGGACTTCTGTGTAATTATTTGTATTAACAATAGGAAATGCATATATTTACAACAACTTTTAAATACATGACCATTTACAATAGGAAATGCATATATTAACAACAAGAAATGCATATATTTACAACAACATTTAAACACCTGGATTTTGAACATAGAGAGGTCATTTACAACAGAAAAAGTATAGATTTACAACAGGAAATGTTGCATTTGCAACAAAATTTAAAATATGGTCATTTACAACAGAAAATGCATGTATTTACAACAGGAAATGCATATATTTACAACAATTTTTAAAAACCTGGATTTTATTTCTATACAAATAATTACAAAGAAGTCTCTGGTTATTTACAACAGAAAATGCATGTATTTACAATAAAATGCATGTATTAACAACAACATTTAAAAACCTCCATACAAATAATTACAAAGAAGTCCTTGGGACTGGAAAGATAATTTGATGATTTCAATGAACTTTTTGTAATTTTTTTCGTTCCTTGGGACCTATATGAAATTTTCCCAAGAATTTATTCATGTTGACTTTTGGTATCAATCATACCACTCTGTTCTTGTTTATAAGTCTTTTTTTATAAAAAAAAAAATTGATCCTATTTATAAGTCCCTTTTAACTAAATAAATGAGATTGTGACAATTTCACCAATATTAATTGTACCAATTAAAATAAAAAAAGAAGAAAAAGTTGAAAGGTACTCAATCATATATGAGGGTAAAGTTAAAATTCACCCTATAATCATTGAGCTAACTATCTCTCTTTGGTATGTGTGATTTGGTCAAAAGAGAGTTATAAATAGGATCATAGTGGTAGATAAGGGTGAAATTAAAAATTACTCAATAATTAATGACTTAACTAACTTTTTTTAAAGAGTTAATTAATTTATAATTATAAATAAGATGATAATGATAGTATATAAAAATTGATTTGTAGCCAAAAATGGAAAAGACGATCAGGGGTGTGATCAATGTGTGAAACACTTGACCAAAAAAAAAAAAAGTGTGAAACAAAAAAGTCACACCGACCCACACACACGCGCGGGGTCAAAACATGAGGCAATGAGAGGGCAGGTGATTACGTTGGCCCCCTACGTACGGAACTCATTTGCTCCCCTGTCGTACACATGTATTAACTTAATTAGCCACACCCCTCAAGGCTCAATCTGAACGCTTCAATCGCGTGTGTGTGTATTCTCATTTCTGTTTCACGTTTAATTTGCTAGACATGATAATATTTGGGGCGGCACTGAAATTTCAATACAATTGTAGGATTTATAACTGTCCTTCTCAGTACAATTGTCTCCTATAAAACCTCATAGTATTCTTTTCCATCTTATGTTCTTTTCACATAAACATAGAGTTATTGTCAAAGCAATTATTTTACTGATCGACTCCTATATATTTAGAACTAAATATATACTTGATGTTGATTTTTATAATGGGGCGAACAGGATTATTATTCAAAGGGGCTATTTATGGTGGGCCATTGATGGTTTTTTTTTGTGGGATCAACAGGCTATTGATGGTTTCAATTAAATTTCCCGGGCAACATTTGATTCAAATCTTCTGGCTTGAATAATCATATATGATAATCAATAACATTATGTCACTTGTAGGATCAAAATGACATGCTTCCTGACGCTTCATCTTTATTAATCACTGTTCTAAAAATTAGCATCTTTTCATTTGCTTTCCTAACACTCATAATAATGCATTCATCATTTTCCATCGCCTTCCGTTCTTGACTTGCTCCAACCTTAGTTTAGATTTTACTTTTTACGTACGTACGTACCTACCAACTTCCACTCGTGAATTGTATACCCTACCTCATGCATGATCCGCGTTAGCCATCCACCACATGGTGGTCCCAGGCCCGTCATATAGTTTTAATGAGTGTTTGAGAAACCACCAAATCGTAATTTTATAAGTCATTTTGCACAAGCTGACATAAAACTCTTATCAAATATTTATCTTATAAATCATAACAACTAATATTCTTTAAAAGTTAATCCAAATGTTCATTTAACATTGTCTAATTTAAATCCAACGATAATATGTGTGTGTCTATATATATAACATTTTATCACCCATTTAACTTTATTTCACATTTACCCCCTTAAGGGATCCAGTTTTTCTGTGTATCCAAAGGATAGACAGGTAGAGCTTGCCCATTTTAGGCTGTCCAAATTTATTTATTTATTGTTTTTTTAAAAAATTATTTTAATCGGTAGAAAATCTAAAATAAAAAAATTTATCAATTAATATTTTTTTTTAAAAAATATTTTTTATTTAAAAAAACAAATAAATATGGACAATTCAGGATTGTCGAGCACCACCTACTTATTCAAAGGATAGGCTTAAATAGGCCGGAAAACTGAGGAACCGGCTTTCCTCCTTTTCTCCCCACATCCGCTGCCCTCCTTTTCTCCCAAACGGTACCGTTTTTGGTGCTCAAAAACCACTGTCCACTATTTTTTTTTAAAAACAGCATTCACCATCCTGTATATTTTTTCAATACTTGTCAGTATCCTAAAATATTTTTTATGTACCAGTCAGTACTCTGATATATTTTTTCAAAATTCTCAATAATTTTTTAAGATTATAAATTATTTTTTCCCGTCCGTACTAAAAAATGCTTTCAGATACTGATTGATACTAAAAAGATATTTTAGGATATTGACTGGTATTGAAAAAATACTTCATGATCTTGAAAAATTATTTTAGGATCTTTAAAAAAATATTTCAAAATACTAAGTGGTACTAACAAAATACTTCAAGATTATGATTGGTACTACAAAGATATTTTAAGATCTTGACCGAAATGACTTGAAAAAATAATTTATAATCTTAAAAAATTATTGAGGATTTTGAAAAAAATATATCGAAAATCTTTTGGTACATAAAAAATATTTTAGGATCTTATTTGGTATTGAAAAAATATACAGGATGGTGAATGCTGTTAAAAAAAAAATAGTGGACAGTGGTTTTTGGACACCAAAATGGTACCGTTTGGGAGAAAAGGTTTGGGAGAAAAGGAGGGCAACGGATGTGGGGAGAAAAGGAGGAAAGCCGGTTCCGAAAACTGAACCCCCTCTCAAATCAACCTGTTCCATCTCAGTCTTCCCTTGCTTATTCCTTTTTCACTTGATAAAGAAATCCAAATATTCAATATTCAGCGTTTTTCCAACTTTTATGCTACCTCCGTGGTTTAATATAAGAGTTAATTTAATAATTTAGCAGATTAAAGAAATTAGTTATGTTAGTTACTTGTAATAAATATATGTTAATTTTTATAAAATATAATCTTTCATCATAAATAATTTTTGATAGAAACTCCTTAATGTAGATAGTATATTAATAAGGATAATTTGGAAAAAAAACTACAAATTTAGAAAACAAAATGAATTGAAATCTCGTGCCTAGAACCAAATCCAACCACAACCAGCTTTTATATTAAAAATTGGAGGCAATATTAATTCTGGTTTAAATATAAGACCTAATTTAGAAGTAACTTTTGGTTTAAATATAAGATTTTTTTTCCACTCATTTTATCACTTATATTTATCTGTTTTTTTTTCTTATTTGTCTGAAATATAATTAATGATGAGAGATCGAGTAAAATATGTAATAATTAAATAATTTATTTAGCTTTCTTAATATTAAACAATTGGTCCATTATTAGTTATTATGTTAAAAATGTGTTACGTTGTAAATATAAAAAATAATATAGAGACGAAATTATGGCCGTTTCAAGTTAATAATTAGTCTACGTGTACGTCATATTATTCACGACCAGTAAACAACATATAATTCAACCTTTCAACAAAATTTATCTACGTGTACGTCATATTTTTATTAGTTATCGTCCACTACCTCAAATTTCCATATGGTGCTTCTAGCTATCTGCTCCGCTTTCTTTTATAAATATATGAGAATTATATCGCTTCTGTGTATTTGATTCCTGAAATCTGCAATCAATTAAGGAGAGACGACGGAGGAGAGATCGAACTATGGCAGGAGGAAGCGGAGGAAGAAACTTAGAGCAAACGCCGACGTGGGCGGTGGCCGTTGTTTGTTTTGTTTTAATCTTAATTTCCATAATCATCGAGCACATCATACATCTCATAGCAAAGGTATATTTATATATACACAATTACAGCTCCACAATCAAATTCATTAACGCCTCAGAATTATACTGAAAGCGTAGCGTTAATGGAATTATAATACTGCAGTGGTTGAAGAAGAAGAAGAAAAAAGCTCTATCCGAGTCACTGGAAAAGATCAAAGCAGGTTCGAACTATATAAGTTCTGTTTCTGTTGTGTGTAAATTTTCTTAGTAAAATATATTTAGCTGCTTAATTAATTGGATAAACATATTGGTACAGAGCTGATGTTATTAGGGTTCATATCGTTGCTCCTAACGGTGTCACAAAAGCTTATAACGAGAATATGCATATCAGAAGCAGTGGCGAACACGTGGCACCCCTGCAGCATCCAAGAGGATGATGAACAAGACGCCGCCGAAACAGAAGATACTGAAACCACCGGCCGGAGATTATTGGCGGCGCTACTTCATTCCAATGGTAAAAACACCCGTCGCGTTTTGGCAGCCGGAGGAGACGACAAATGTGAGGAGCAGGTGTGTGTAAAATTGTAAACATACGATGATAAACTGATATAATCCCTGTAACCGTACCCCGCTAAATTCCTCTAGGTGTTGAGTTTGAGTTCCCAAATACTGGATAAAACCATTAAAAAAACTGATATAGATATGTGAATGAAGCGCCCAAATCAACCATCCATTATTTAGAAAATACTTGGATGTAATTAGAACTTAGAAGAGGATTAAATGATATTGTTGTTTAATTAATTAACGAAGGTAATTAAAGTCGGGATGTGTGTGACTATGGCAGGGAAAAGTAGCGTTTGTATCGTCAGATGGGATTCATCAGCTGCACATATTTATCTTCGTGCTGGCTTGTTTTCATGTTCTTTACTGCATCCTCACTCTGGCTTTGAGCCGTGCTAAGGTTCGTATCCTACTTAAATATATAAGTACAATGATCGACTTGTTTCTTTGCATTGAATTGCAAATTAATTTAATAATGTTTGGTTGTGACTATATATATGTATATATAGATGAGAAGGTGGAAGCGATGGGAAGAGGAAACAAGAACACTTGAGTACCAGTTCACAAACGGTTAGTGTCTCTGCATTTAATAACATGTGATCAATCCAAAATTAATATTGATGTCTCTGAATATACAGTTTAATTGAATATATATATGTGTGTGTGTGAAATGACAGATCCAGAGCGATTCAGATTTGCTAAGGACACTTCATTTGGAAGAAGGCACTTGAGCTGTTGGACTAAAAATCCTCTCCTCATTTGGATTGTACGTTTCTTAAAACTTCCTTATCTCTCTCGTTCATTAATTCATGATGCCCTACTGTTTAATTAATTACTTGACAGAAGAAATTTGGAAAAAAAAGTTATGTTCTGGTTGTTATATTAGCTGATACAAATAGGGACAAGAAAATAAGTTAGAGGAAGGTTCGTGGGATCCAACAAGTCAATTGCATATAATTTAAGAGAGAAAGATAACGGTCAAGAAGGGAAAGCAAATAGGGTGGCAACGTGGAGTGACCCACTATAATTAATGCATCCCGATCAAATGAACGCGTTTCACTTCTTTGTGTCATTTATTATTGAAGAAGACTAGTCTGCAGTGCTTTATGGCTCAAGGCTATTCTTGTAATTATACCTATAGGTGCGTCAACATGTCGTGTAGACTTCGCCAAGCAAGCACAAAATCATTCTTGCTATTGTCAAGTGTTGGTGTCTTTAAAATTACGGAGTTAAAAAAAAATGAAAACTCAGCAATTAGTTACTTGCTTATTCACATATGATAATCTCACTTTCATTTTTTATGGGAAAATCGCAGTTTGGTCCCAATGGATAAAAAAAGATAAATAAAAGTCATAGTATATGATTTACTAACCAAAAAACTCCCAAAAGACGTTAGCGATATAGATTTGAATTGTTAAATTATGTTTGCCCCTATTAATAAGTTATAGTGTTACTATTAATTAATATGTTCATACATGTTGACAAGTTATAATGTTATCGTTGACAATTATATATGGCATATTGACAAGTCTTAGTGTTACTGTGGACAAGTGTAGTGATATATTAACAAGTCTTATTGTTACTATTGACAAGTTTATATATCATATTGACAATGAGGCAAATATATAATTTCATAATTCGAACCTATATTATTGAAGTCTCTTTGAGAATTTTTAGACATGGAATCATATGTTGAGAATTTTTTGATATATATATATATTTTGTTTTGTTCATTGGGACCATATTGTGATTTTCCCTTTTATTATTAGCGCTGCTTGCGCAAAGCGTTATTTCTTTTTCCCTAAATTAATTAACTACTTGATTGTGATGCAGGTTTCTTTCTTCAGACAGTTCGTGAGGTCTGTTCCTAAAGTAGATTACCTAACCCTGAGACATGGTTTTATGATGGTACGTAATTCTTCTCCTATTAATTAACCCCATACTCCTTCATCGGTTTTAACTCGTAGAAAATTGTTTTGCATGGAGGTATAAAACAAGTTTGGAATCTTTGGCCTAAACATTTAATTCACTGAGAAAATGACGGAGATCTTTATTCTGATGGAAAATATGCAGGCACATTTATCGCCTCAAAGTCAAGAGAGCTTCGATTTTCGGAAATACATAAAGAGGTCTTTAGAAGAAGATTTCAAAGTCGTCGTAGGAATTAGGTTTGTGCTTGATTGTCACCCTCAATTTTCATTTAATCATAATTTGACTAGCAGCCTCCTCATTAATAACTAACATATGCGATGACCCATTTCTAATTGTTAGTCCTCCAATCTGGGGCTTTGCTGTCTTGTTCCTCCTTTCTAACACTCAGGGTAAGTTATACTTCTACAATTGCAAACATTATCTTTATTTAATTTGTCATTAAATTACATATATGATAGTGTCGTTGAATTATTATATAGTGAATAATACTGATATATATAATACCAAATATGTACAGGATGGTACGCTCATCTTTGGTTTCCATTTATCCCTTTGGTGGTAAGTGATATGAGTTCCGTTATTGTGAGTGGAATAAAATTGTTGCAGGAGTATGTGTGTGTGTGTATATATATATATATGTAGATGATGAGAACTAATTAATAATATATTAATGATTGAGTGTAGATAATATTATTGGTGGGAACGAAGCTTCAAGTCATAATAACGGAAATGGGACTTAAGTTTAAAGAAAGAGGAGACGTAGTGAAGGGGGTGCCACTTGTGCAACCAGGGGATGATTACTTCTGGTTTAATAGGCCTCACCTTCTTCTTTACCTCATCCATTTTGTGCTCTTTCAGGTACTATACCCCTTACACATCAACACACACACACACACGATAAATTACAACGTGGTCCTATATGTTTCTCTTATTAATAACCAAAAACCTTCATCATCCATATTACTAATCCTGTTTTTAAATATTCCTCGTGTCATAAACAGAATTCTTTCCAGCTTGCTTTCTTTTCCTGGAGTGCGGTAAAATTACTTACCCTTTTCACTTTTGTATATTATGATTATATATATATATATATATGATGTAGGTCACGTTAATTAATTAACAGTATTTGACGCTTTCAATTTTGTTGTCATCAGTTACAATTCGGGTGGAAATCTTGTTTTCATTCAAAAAAGGAAGACGTCATCATCAGAATCACTATGGGGTAGAATCCCGGCTCATTTTCATCAGTACCTGAAGTGTGTGTATATATATATATTAATCTTAATATTAATTGGTGATGTATATGTATCTTTAGGGTGTTCGTTCAAATCCTTTGCAGCTACGTCACTCTTCCTCTCTATGCCCTTGTAACGCAGGTATATATATTACACACTTCATGATCAATCTCAGAAATGTCAAGATTAAATATGAGATTATGGATGCGTATATATATATATATAACGCATATGCATGCAGATGGGCTCGAGCATGAAGGCGACGATATTTAACGAAAGAGTAGTGTCGGCGCTCAAGAAATGGCACCAAAAAGCGAGGAAAGAGGTTAAGAAAAGGCGGGGTTCGGTGGGCACGACGGCGTCGGAAACGCCGTCACCGTCTATGTCTCCGGTGTCTCTCTTGCGACACTTCCGTAATGAAGTGGATAGCAGCGTTCACACGTCTCCGAGGAGATCAAACGTGGAAGCTGATCAACATGCTGCGTCTCCAACGCATAACATGAATGTAGCTTCTTCGTCTAATTATCATCATCAGCAGCAGCAACTGGAAATGGAGCTTCAACGTCGTCGGCGTCAACCTGAAACTGGACCACTGCCACCAGCTGCTTCCTCCGTTGATGTCGTCACGCAACATGAGATTGATATTGCACCCTCCAAAGAATTCTCCTTTGATAAACGAATTCCCTTTCCCTCTGAAGCAACTAGCTAGCTAGCTAACTTCCAAATACAAGCCTACGACGTGTATAGGCATTATACGTACCACCAAAAAGATCAATTCCCAGTTTTGTGAATATATGTATTGAGACCTTCCTGCCAATCTTATTTTTGTGTCTACATGTTATTATTTCACGCACACACATATATTCTTGTAGAGTATCTTGTTTAATTTGTATTTTTGTGTGTGTAAGCACGCAAATTCAGATCAATACTGTTAAAACTCTTAGGTCAGAACCAATACTAGTAAGGTGAAAGCCTCAAGTGATATATTGTCTTGTCTTTTTTGTTAGCAGAAATTAAAATCTATGATGTATATTAAGAAGATAATCATGGTTTCTTTTTCAGTAAGAATATTTTATTTGATCACGACCCGCATCATCTTACATATTACTGTCAATGTATAGTTATATATAACATGAATAAAAGCAAGATATTATAAATAACAGATATAATGATAAACAATTACGGTATACATTATGCGGTCTACAATTAATTCTTTGATTTCGAAGAATAAGATTAATTATATATTATTAATAATCCTAATTGGAAAGAATAAATATATTGTTAATTAGGATAAACAAAATAAGCCCAAATTATTTTTAAATATTATTCTTAATTATAAAACGAAAACAAGTAGAAAAAATAATTAATGATCCCATTTGTCCTCTATATATATGCTCTTCTATCTCCGTTTTCTCCCATTGTTAATTCAAACAGCTCTATTTTCCTCCCGCTATATATCTATCGCTGCCTTGTTGAAATTCGCTGCTTTACGAAGACCATGCCGAAAGGGGCATCTCAATCTCAATCCGCCACAACGGCCTCCACCTCCACCACTCGCCCAGGAGTCATGGCTCCACGTGGCTCTGCTGCTGCAACCGCTGGCATGCGTCGCCGTCGCGTGACTGGTGCAGGAAGCGGCTCTGGCGGAGGAGGAGGAATCGGAGGTGCTTCTGGAGGTGGTGGCACCAACATGTTGAGGTTTTACACGGACGAAGCCCCAGGGCTGAAGATTTCGCCGACCATGGTGCTGGTGATGAGCCTGTGCTTCATCGGATTCGTTTCAGCTCTCCACGTGTTTGGCAAGCTCTACCGCTCTCGATCTGGCGGTGATTGAGATTACATCTCCGATAACACACTGGCATTGAATCCGTTGTATTTACAGTTTTTAGAGTTCCGTTAGAGTAGCGCGCGTCATTTTCGGTTCTCCATTATTGGGTAACGGAAAAACCTGTTTTTGGTTTTGCTTGCTTGTTTCTAAGATTAGACTGTGTTATTTTCAGATTGGAATATGACCATCTGAAGTCAGTTTTAGCCTTACTGCCACATTTCCACCTAATGTATGGCATGCATTACTCATTATTCATGACTTTAAACTCATCCAAATCTCGTCCTTATTTTTTTAATATACCATTTGAACCTCTTGATTGATTGTTGTCAGGCACTGATTTTATAGTTTTAGTTGGTTAAGGTTTTATTTGAAGGCTATAAGCTCTCAATGTGGAAGATTTGGCGACATAAAGTTGCGATGATTTATTGATTTAACATAAAAAGTAAGATCAACAAAACCAAAATCGAAAGGGATAGAACGTGCTCAAAAAAGTATGGCCTTTTTGTTGCTACGTTGGTCACTAATTAACTTGAATACAGCTTCGTATATGAAATCCAACTCCGCCTGTATATATTCAGGAAAAAGAAAAAAAGAAAAAACTCCATCGTGAGCCCGCAATTTAATTTTCGAAGTAATATTTTTTTCTCAGAAATTTTCAAAGTTATAGTTATATATAGTAATAAAGGTTATTATATCGTAGACTAATATTCTTTATTGTTTAAACTTTTAAATTAACGACTTTTATACATTCAAGATCCGTATGGATATTTATTATTGATTAATCTTTTACCCTACTGATAAAAGTATGTTAATAAACTCATAGACTTTATTTTATTTTTAATATAAAAGTGTAAGATGGATCAAAACCAATATGATAACATCAATTAATTTAAAGATATTTAAATAAAATAAGGAATCCGTTCAAAGCACATTTTAATTAAGGGATTAAGATTTTTTCTGTCACGGGAGATAAGGTTTTCTCCAGTGACCCCAAAACCACACCGTTTCACACTTAAAAAATAACTAATTACCCTAAATCCCAATTACCAAAAATTTCCTTCGTTCTCCGGCCTCCATCGTATAGGGAGCTCATCTCTTCACTTTCACCTGACTTGCTCCTTTGTCATTGGTATCAATCTCTTCACTCCCCAGTTCTCTATTCAATTTCTACAATTGGCAGATTTTAGGGTTCTTTCATATTTTTGCATCTTTTCAATTTTTTTTCTTTTGTAGCGGCAATTGGAGAAACAAGAATCATAAATTAGGTCGAAACAGTTGGAGAGGCAATCGGAGAAGCAAGATAGCCATGCGAATTTGGAGAGGCAATAGGAGAACTGAAATCCGACAAGCAAGGTCGCCTAACCAGAAACTGAGTCATGCTCAGTCGCAGAGACAAGATCGCGGCAACCGAAAATTAACGAGGAGGCGGGGGACCGGGGGACCGGAGAAGGGATATAAGAGGAAACGGGGAGACAAAGGTATGAAGGGAGACACAAGCTCAGGGATAAAGAAACAATGGAGATGAGGTCAAGCGGTGGGATGGGACGCCGAGAAGGAGGTCGGCGCGAAGGAGTGCGAGGTTGGAGGCGTACGGCTGAGGTAAAGGCAGTGAAGATGATGTCTCATTTGCAGGTTAAGGTTTTTTATAATAATAAATTAAGGGATTAAGATGCTTTTTATTTTTTAAGTGTAAAACGGTGTAGTTTTGGGGTCACTGGAGAGAATCTTATCTCCAGTGACTGGAGAAATCTTAATCCCTTTAATTAAATATATCAAATTAAAGATATTTAACACAAAATTAGAATCCACAGCGAGTTAGTACATATTCGCCAGCATTAAAGTTTAAACCCAATTAGAATCCAAGGTGATTTAGTATGAGCTCGCTAGCGTTAAATCCAGTTTAGGAGGCGGTTCTATCATACGTAAAAAAAAAATGTGAAAAGATTCAAGCTTCAACTCTTTCAATCATATTCTGATAAACTGATTTTGTATTGAAATTTTGAGAGTTCTGTTATATATATATATATATATATTGATTATTAAGAGTTTTGTTTTTATTTCCTACGCGATTATCAAGAGCTCTTACTTTAATATTTCACATGGTATGAGAGCAATGGTTTTTTGATATCCAAATATATCAGACCATGAGAGAATGACACCTTTCTGGAATTGTGCCAGCGGGTCTCCGGCAACCTTTGGTTCTTCTGGTTGGCAAGATCCAGAGCTTCTTCCAGCACTTTGAATTTCTTATTTTTCTGTATGTTTTGAGGAACTAGTTTTAGGGGTTTATGTCTGGGAATTTTCCCACTAGTTTGAAGGAGAAGCGGCGCAAGAGGAGGAGGAGGAGGAGAAGGTTGAAGGAAATGTTCTTTCTTAGCCTTCAAAACGCACACCCTCTTGAGATTGATATCAGGGGGTCAATGTCTTCGACCACTGATATGGTCCTCTTTCTCCTCGACCCCGCCATTAAGAACTGGAAAATAAGTCAAAAGACAGTGATCGCAAAACTCAGAAAAAAAGAATATATGAAAAAAGAACCTATTAGAAGGTGGACAGAATGATGGACGGAGGGAAGCGCGGTGGTGGTGATGATAGATGTGATGATAATGGAAACGGTAGGGGAGGCCGAGAGACAAGGGCGGGGAGGGGTTAAAAAAATTCATACAATTATTCAAATTATTTTCTTGTTTATTAAAATTATAAAAATAGATGTACGTTTAGTAAAAAATTAAAAAATATTTCACGTGATATCATAGTAATGGTATTCCTGACATCCAAATAGTATTAGACCATGAGAACGGAACCTTTCTGGAATTGTGTTGACGGGTCTTTGGCAACCTTTGGTTCTTCTGGTTGGCTACCTGTTGACAACTACATAGTTATGGACATAGCACTTTGGTTTCCGAAAGAATTATTCTCTTGAAAAGATTCTGTCATTCTGGCCTTCTCGGCAAGATCCAGAGCTTCTTCCAGCACTTTAAATTTCTTATTTTTCTGTATATATGTTTTTGAGTAACTGGTTTCAGGGGGTTTACGTTTGGGATTTTCCAACTTGTTTGAAGGCTTATTGGAAGCGGTGGAGGAGGAGAATGTTCTTTCTTAGCCTTCAAAACGCACAACCTCTTAAGATTAATAGGGTCAAGGGGTCAATGTCTTCGACCACTGACATGGTTCTCTTTCTCTTCGACACCGCCATTTAAGGTGTTGAGGGACTATACAAGAACCATAAAGAACTGGAAAATAAGTCAAAAGACAGTGTTTCAAAATGGAGAAGGAAAAAAAGACATTATAAAAAAAGAACCTGTTGGAAGAGTGAAAGATTGATGGACGGGAAGCGCCGTGGCGGTGATAATAATGGAGACGGCAGGGAGGTCAATAGATAGAGAGGCGGGGAGAGTAAAAAAATTCATACAATTATTCGAATTATTTCCTTATTTAATTTATTAAAATTATAAAATAGATATACGTTTAGTAAGAAAATTAAAAAATATTCATAAGTTCCAATTATAATTATTTTCTTTTACTGAAATTATTACTTCTCGGATCCTAAACATAAAATATAGTTTGTAATGTAAATTGAACTATACAAACTATGTCTTAAACTATGTCTTAGTATATCGAGAAGTTTGCAAATTGTTTAACACTACTCTTTGACACTCTATTTTTTGTTTTTACCCCTTAATTAAGTGGGATAAAACACTACTAGAAAAATGTGAAATAGTGACGGATTTTGCTACGGAAAAAATTTCGTAGCAATGGTGACGGATTTTGCTACGGATTTCAAAATCCGTAGCAAAAAAAAAAAACAGCGACGGATAAAAATATCCGTCGCAATAGCAACCGAAATAGCGACGGATTTTTTCCGTCGCTATTTTCACGTCTGCGACGGATCATTGATCCGTCGCACGTCCGCGACGGATCAATGATCCGTCGCACAACGGCGCCAAAAGGTCGCCATTTCTCATCCGCCGTCGCGACGGATCGTGATTCGTCGCAACATTTTGCGACGGATACATGATCCGTCGCAACACTATGCGACGGATCATTGATCCGTCAAAATGGCGCAAAAAGGCCGCCATTTTTGCGACGGATCAATGATCCGTCGCATAGTGTTGCGACGGATACATGATCCGTCGCAAAATGGCGGCCAAAAGACCGCCATTTTGAGGCCCCAATTGCGACGGATCAAAGGATCCGTCGCAAAAAGCCAATATTTGCGACGGATCTAGGGATCCGTCGCAAAAAGGAGGTCTCATTTATGAGACCTCCTTTCGTCTTCCCCTCGCGATGCCTCCCCCACCGGCCCCTCCCACCCGCTCCGACCCCTCCCCCCGCTCCGACCCTCCCCCCCGTCCCGTCCCCCCCCGCTCCGACCCCCTCCCCCTAGGTCCGATCCTCCCCCCACCGTCCCCTCCCCCCCGCTCCGACCCCCTCCCCCCACCGTCCCTTCCCCCCGCTCCGACCCCCCCTCCCCTGTGTCCGACCCCCCCGCCCGCCCCTCCCCGGTCCGACCCTCCCCCCCCCCTCCGCTCCTCCCCCGCTCCGACCCCTCCGCCGCCTCCTCCTCCACCGGCTCGTCCCCTAGCGTCCCCCTAGCTCCTCCACGACTCTCAGCTCGTCGTCCTCTTCTCCGGTCCGGTCACTGTCAGGTTGGTCTGATGTATTTTTATTTTACTATATGGATATATCTATGTTAGATTTTCTTTATGTCATAATTTAAATATGCATGTTAGTAGAAAATAATTCTTCTTTTGTATTTTAGTTTTTCCTTAGCTATTAATTACATAATGATCTTGATAGTTTATGAATTTGAATTATGCTTATAGTTAGTAGGAGATTCCATGATTTTTTTTTTTATTGGGTTTAGTGATTTTTATTAATAATATTGATTTTTTTTAATCTTGTATTATTTTTTGGGACGAAATGTGTATGTTAGTAGAAGATAAATCTTAATTTTTGTTTTGTATATTAGTGGAATTTACTATTTGATTTAGGCTATTATAAAAATGAGTGTTAGTAATTTGTTTAAAAAATATTCCATTAAAATTTTTTATTTGAATCTATCTTTAACAAGTTATACAATAAATTTGATTAAGTGTTAAATAATCTCTTTGATCTAGCCCATATATGTTAGAAACTCCAAAATACTTAGTATTCTATTTTTTGTTTGCCCCCTCCACACGCATGTCCCCATGTTCTCGGTGTCTTATCCTCATTCTATGGTTGCTTGTCGGAATATGTTCTTTGTTCAATGCATGTGTTTGTTTTTCACTTTCTTGATTAAGTGGCAATTGGTAGGCATAAGAGGCGACTTATATATATATATATATATTTGTGGTATGTTGAGAAGTTAATTAGGGTAGTAATCGAACTAGCTAGGAAGTATGGAAGGCAACCATGATAGAAGTTGGATGTACAATCGTCTAACCGATAGAAGAGAACTAACGCAAGCATTCTTGGTGGGTTTGGAAGTGTTCGTCAATTTGCTTTGGCGAATTCAAATAATTCAAGAAGGGAGATCAGGTGTCCGTGTGCCAAATGTAAGTGTTTAAGATTTACAGATGCGGAGACGGTCAGAATTTATTTGTGTCAAAAGGGATTCATTAGAAATTATGAATGTTGGGAATTTCATGGCGAAGTCCGACAGACACCGAATGGTTATTACGGGGACAGTAGTCATCGAGAAAACCTTAATCAATATGAGCGGTTGGTTATGGATGCCGCGGGTCCTTCGATCGGCCAATATTTTGATCCCGTTACTCATGCCGAACCGTCATACATGGGAGAGGAGACGGTACCCATCCTCAACCATCAAACGTGGGTGAGGATCCTCATCCGAAGCCGCTAGGTTCTATAAAATGCTTCAAGAAGCACAACGTCGTTATGGGAAGGTTGCGACCACTTTGAAAATAGTGAATATTCATCGCTATCGGCTACCCTAGCAACACTAAGCTTGAAGACTGATCACCATATGAGTGAGAGGAATTACAACGAAATGATGCAGATCATGAGTAAGGTTGTTCCCAAAGACAATAATTTGCCGAAGAACTTTTACCAAGCGAAAAAAAAGGTGAAAGAGCTTGGGCTTGGATGTGAAAAAATCCATTGCCGCCCGCAGGATGTATGTTGTATTACAAGGATGATCTTGAGCTGACCAATTGCAAATTCGTGGACATGACAGATATAAAGTTGTGGGGAAAGGAAGGAAAATGACCCGTCATGCATTAAGCAAGATGTGGTACTTTCCTCTAGTGCCCGGACTTACGAGATTGTATGCATCCGAACAAACAATGCTCACATGAGATGGCACCGGAGCATCGTAGGGATGAGAACTTTGTGACGCATCCATCGATGCCGAAGCTTGGCGTAAATTTGACGAGGCGAATCCTTTCTTTGCTATGGATCCCCGTAATGTTCGTCTTGGTCTATGTTCGGATGGGTTCGCTCCTTTCAACAATACGGGCGGGAATTATTCCTATTGGCCGGTCATTGTGACTCCGTACAACCTCCCACCTTCTATGTGCATGAGAAGAGAGTTTTTCTTCCTTAACGCGTTAATCCCCGGGCCGTCGAACCCAAAAAAGAAGATAGATGTGTACCTCGTGCCTTTGATAGACGAGTTGAAGATGTTGTGGAGTGAAGGTGTTCTTACGTATGATATATCATTAAGTCGAATTTCACCATGCGGGCTGCCTTAATGTGGACGATAAATGATTTCCCGCATATGGGATGTTGAGTGGCCGGGCAAACGCCTGGAAAGCTCGCATGCCCGGTATGTCTTGAACAGAACATGGGTTTTAGCTTGGAACACGATCGCAAGGTCAGTTGGTTTGACAGCACCGACGATTCCTACCCCCGATCATCCGTTTAGGAGAAATAGAAAAGACTTCACGCGAAGGTTGTCGAACGAGCAGATCCACCTCGTCGTTTAAGTGGACAAGAAATATGGGACAGGTCGTGCACATTCCGAGTGTCGAAGAGGGGCTACTTCAAGCGAACCCGAGGGGTACGGCATTGATCATAATTGGAACAAACGCAAAGATCTTCTCGGGGAACTACCATATTGGAAAGATCAATTGTTAAGACACAACCTCGATGTCATGCATATTGAGAGGAATGTGTTTTGCAATATTCGTACACCGTGATGGACACCAAGGGCAAGACGAAAGACACAAAGTCAACGCAAGATTGGACGTTGAAGCGATTTGTGAAGGCCCGCTTTGCATTTGGTGGACGGTGGCACTAGACGAATTTCCAAACCCGGAGCGCCGTACACATTCAATAAAGAGCAGAATTTAGAATTGTTGCAATGGGTTAAAGATCTGAAACTCCCGACGGTTATGCGTCAACCGGAAAAGATGTGTCAACATGCACGAGGTGAAGTTGAGCAAGATGAAGAGTCATGATTGTCATGTGTTTTTCGAGAGATTGTTGCCGTGGGCCTTCAAAGCACTACCGAAGCATGTATGGTCTATTCTAACGGAGTTGTCCATGTTCTTTAGAGAAATTTGTGCTTCGAGCTTAATGTTGAAAAGTTACGACACTGGAGGCGAGCATGCCCATAACGCTATGCAAGTTAGAAATGGTGTTTCCTCCTAGCTTGTTTGACTCAATGGAACATTTGCCCGTTCACTTGGCATACGAAGCAAAGGTAGGAGGCCCGCAACAGTATAGATGGATGTATCCGTTTGAGAGGTAATATATATATTGATTTGCGATGTTATTAATTGACCGACATGATACTTTAGCTCAGATATTCCATTGTAGGTTTTTACGCACACTTAAGCACAAGATCAAAAATACAAGGTACGTTGAAGGATCTATCGCTAAAGCTTATCTAGTCGAAGAGACCACAAAATTTGCGTCATACTATTATCCCCCTGAAATGATGTCAAGATGGAGAGGGGTACCTCGTAACGATGATGCCGGTGATACGAGGGATCAAAAATCAATATTTAATTTTCCAGGGCGAGTCGTGGGAAAACGTTGGAAGTCAACTCTTGACGGAAGAGATAAGCGAGTTGCAGAGTGGTACATTCTAAACAACTGTGAAGAGGCCGCAAAGTACCTAGAGTAAGTTTTTTTTTGTTTACTATTACGGTAAGTATTAAAGTATTAACTTAAGTTTTTTTGTTACGCTTACTTCTCTAATTGGGTCGATCGGGAAATCCTTCAATGTCGGTGTCCCAAGTTGATCAATTCACTAATTCGAGTTTCCAAAATGGTTTCGATCATATTTCTTGGAAAATCCATCAGATCCCAATGAAGTTGCGTGGAGTTTATCTTATGGAGCTGCAATGACGTTACTCGATGCAACAAATATATAATCAATGGGTATCGATTTGCAATCGTTGACGCGAACGCAGTACACTATGTTGCAATTACGGTGTATATTGTCGAGGTGACCAAATTGACGGGGTGGAGACCGACTACTACGGGAAGTTAGTTGAGATAATTCATTGAGTTACCGGTGGGACAAGGTGGTGACCCTTTTTAAGTGTGAGTGGTTTGATAACGGTCCGCGTGGGACAAAAGTGGACAAACATGGAAATATTGAGATCCACTGGACAAGGAGATATTCGGTTGGTTATGACCCATTCATCCTTGCTCAACAACGGGCGGAACAAGTTTACTATACACCATACCCTACATCTCGCCAAGGGTGGACGGGAGTTATTAAAACCAAAGCACGAAATATTATACCAAAGTCGAAAGAGCGGGAATCAAATGACGGTATATGGTGAACCTTTCCAAGCCGATGTGGAACATGCTGTGTTTGCCCATAAACATCTTCGATGACGAAGTACCAAGCAATCTCTTTGATTCTCGTGCGGAGTTAGAGTTGATTCCTATACAAATTGACGATGAGAAATCGACGATGAGGATGAGGTAGAAATGAGCTTCTCGATAGTGAATCGAGTTCGACGACTATGAGAGTTCGATGAAGACATGCAAGTAGATGTCGATGAACAGGAATCGTCCGGTTGATTTATGTTAGTTCTTTGTTTATGACGATATGTTATACTACATACTTTGTTTCTTTGCTACTCTCATATTAACTAATTTTTTATATATATATATATTTTGCCATGATGTCTATAAGTGTTCGGAGATGGAGCATCCGGGAGGACGTTCAAGTAGTGGACGTGGCGGTGGTCGAGCCCGACCCCGTACTATAAGAGGGGTAGTGGCGACGCCAACCGCTCCATACGGAGGCGAGAGGGCTCGGCTCTTCTCCCGAGGTGCCACTATTTGATTTTTCGTCGTCACCATCGGGATATTTGTCATCTTCACCGTCACTTTATACATCGTCGTCACGGCGGCTACCCCCGATGCACAAAGCAAGGAGGACCACAGTTTACTTTACCATTTCGATTGATTTACATTTGTTTAGTTTCTTGAAACCATCTATGTACAAACATCTTCAATATTTCACATTTCTTCCTTAGCACACGCGTCGCCTCGTAGCCACGTCGGGGAAGAAGGTAGTTCTTCGAGGTACCAACGGGGCTCAAGAGATCCCGAGACGGGGTTTCTTTGGATCCGTCCGACGGCAACGAGTAAGTCATGCAAAGTTACCCGTAATGTTACAATTTTCTTTTCTAATTGGTTTGTATACTAATATTTGCATGATAATCTCTCGTTTTCAGATTTTTTCCCGATACTCCGGTGGCGACTTTCATGTCGACCAAATATTCCGTAATTACACTCAAGCTTGGACCGCGTGGACAGAGATTCCTAAGAAGCAACGAGACACGTGGTTCAAGGAGTTCTTGGTAAGTTATTTTTTTATGCGTGTTAATTTAATACTTTTAAAATTTTGAGCATTAATTGTTCGTTATTGATTTTCAGGATAAGCATATGACGTTGCCTCGAGCATCTTGAAAATCGAAAAAAGCTTATAACCACGGGGCGGCGTGATGGTGCGTCGAAAGCTCTATGCATTGAGAAGGTCGAGGCAAGGCAAGCAGTTGGCTTCCACATGACACTAGAGATGAATTATTTGGCAATTGGGAAAACAATGACAAGTTTAAGACCATAAGTGCGAAAAATAAGCAAAATAGGGCCAAAATGGAAGGACCATCATATCTTTGGCGGCTCCATATCAATTAGTGAGCATCGACGCAAAGTTGTAAGTACACGTTATTTTCTATTTACGTATTCAATATTTTGTACTTTGAAGTAATTAATTAAGGTCATCATTTGCGTTTGCAAGTAGAGTCTGGGGAAGCTCCAGCTGGATCGGTTGAGTGGGTTACCTTTCAGCGGACCCATTCCCGACAGCCTGAAGGGAGTGAGAGGCAATGGATTAATCCAAGGGCGCAACAAATAGCGGTTAGACATTTATTGCCTTTATTACTTGTTTTATGCACCACCATATTTATATAGTTTTACATGTCTTATTTGTTATGTATTTGTTTGCTTGTAGGAAAACTTTGAGAAGCTGTCGCAGGAGAGAGCCACGCAGCGTGAGACTGACCCCTCATCCTCTATATCCGACAACGAGAGTCTGTTCTTTGAGGCTACTGGCGGATTTGACAAGAAAGGGAGGGTCTTTGGATACGGTGAGTCTGCCCACCGATCGAAGCGGACAAAGCGCCTCTCATCCGGCACCGTAGGGGTTTGTTCGGAGTAAACATAATACATTTGTTTTTGATAATTTTCATTCTCTTGTCCATTCAAATGAAGTACAAATAATAAATGTACTAATCAATTTTGTAGATGAGTGAAGAAGATGAAGGCGTTGGTGGAGGAGCAAGCAACATAGATGACCCAGAACGGGGAGATGATGAGCGCGGGCGACTCAGAAACGAGAGATGATGAGGCGCCAGATGATTCAGAACAAGATCGATCAAGCGGCGTTGCGGCGGGAAAAAGATCGATCAAGCGGCGTTGCGCGAGAACGGGCGGTGATGCGACGGGAGATGACTCGGCGAATGAATGAGTTGATGAGGGTGATGCAGCTTCAAATCATGTCCCTTATGAAAGACAGAGGTTCCGGTCGACTCGGTGATGATGACCATCTTTGGTGATGACGATGATCACAATCTTTTTGTTTAGCCTACTTTTTTGTATTTGCTTGTTGCTACTACTTTTTTGTATTTGTTTGTTGCTACGGATTATATATATATATTGTGTTTTCACTATGTAAACTCTTTTTTATCGTTAATATATTCATGGTACATTACTTTACTATTTGTATTCAATTTTCTATTAAAAAAATTTAAAATTTGCTACCGAAAAGAAAATCTCCGCAAATTCCGAAATTTGCTACGGAAAAACAAATCGCTCACGGAAAAAATCCGGGAAAAAATCCGTACGGAAAAAAGCAAATTTCAAAATTTGTGAAATTGCTACGGAAAAAATCCGTAGCAAATTTCAAAATTTTCAAATTTGCTACGGATTTTTTTCCGTAGCAATTGCGACGGATCTGAAAATCCGTGGCAATTGCTACGGATATTAAAATCCGTAGCAATTGCTACGGATATTAAAATCCGTAGCAAATCCGTGGCAATTGCTACGGATGTTAAAATCCGTGGCAATTGCTACGGATATTAAAATCCGTGGCAATTTGCTACGGATATTAAAATCCGTAGCAAATTTGCTACGGATTTTCAGATCCGTCGCAATTGCTACGGATTTCCCGAAATCCGCCGCAATTGCCACGCGATATTTTGCTACGGAAAAAAATCCGTAGCAAACATGTTTTGCTACGGAAAAATGGGTTTTTGCTACGGATTTTTTCCGTAGCAAAAACCGAAATTTTTAGTAGTGAAATGAACATGCAATTGCATTACAAAGATTAGCATAGCTCCCCCATTTAACGGGGAAAGGTTAAAAATAGAAGAAGCCACCGAAAACGAAATTAGAGAAAGATGGTTAATGCCACGCTATCGTCACTGTAAAGCGTTGTTTTCGCTGAAGGGCCTTTGACATGGAAGAAGAATGCTCAGGAACTCTTCCAGAATCAGGGAGAAGAAATCCCACACCCTTCTCTCTCACCACCGCCAAATCGTATCGATTTGAATCTGCAGAGAAAACATGAGCGTCATAGATATTATCTTCAGGGTCGATTCGATATGCCAACAATACGACAAATACGACATCGATAAGCAACGAGAGCTCAATGCCTACGGTGACGATGCTTTTGCTCGCCTCTACGCTGCCGTCGAAAGCAACATTGAATCCGTCCTCCATGTTTCTTTCTTTCTTTCTTGATCTCCCTTTTCATTTCTTTTCATGTATTTATCAAATGAATAATTATTTTATTTTAATGCAGAAATCGGAAATTGCTTTTAATGAGACGAACAGGGCATCGGCGGCGGCATTGAACGCGGAAGTTCGTCGGACAAAAGCTCGGCTCATGGACGAAGTCCCTAGGCTTCGTAAACTGGCGCAGAAGAAGGTTAAAAAAAATAATCCTGTTATTGAAACGTTTTGAGGGCACACGTATTTGAATTATTACTTAGCCTTTTTAATTTATATATGGTTGGGCTTGAATACGTCACATGCATTTACCATTGATGCATTATTGTTAATTCTCATCTTCCTTTCACTTATGTTGTTTCCCATTAATAATGGTTCTGTATATGAAAGGAAAGACTTTGACCTTAATTATTATTTTAAGGGTCTTTTTTCTTGTGTACAATTCTAAAAAGGTTAAGGGTCTTTCAAGTGAAGAAATGGCCATTAGGAATGATATGGTTCTGGCGTTGCCAGAAAGGATCCAAGCAATTCCGGATGGCATCACTGGTGCAGCTAATCAAGCTGCAGGAGAAGGGTTTTCTCTCTCATCTCATCAGAATATTAGGTTTGATTCATCAGGTAATTAACTAGCACATTAATTACAGCAGATGCTAAATGCTTTTGACTTTTAATTTGTTTTGATTTTATCGCTGGTAAATAATATCAATTTGTTTATCGTTATTCCCAAACCTCAGAAGGATACAAGGACGATCTATATTTCCAACAAACTGAAGAATCAAGTCAGTTTAGATCAGAGTTTGAGATGCGAAAAATGAAACAGGCATGTAAGACTCACTGCTATATTCATTTCAGCAAATTTGGTAGGGCTTCAAATTTATGGTTAAATATAAAGGCATTTCTCGGCAGCTGATGATCTGTTATATCTTATATGATTTAAAACAAAAATAGGATGACGGGCTTGATATCATATCAGATGGACTGGATACGTTGAAGAATTTGGCCCTTGATATGAATGAGGTTTTTGTTGTTGTTGGAATTTTAATAAATTATTAAAAGTTAGCATTAATAATTTTCAAAAAAGTCTATCCGTAGGTTTAAAGTCCTATCTAATCGTTTTTTTTTTAAAAAAAAAAATCTAAATTCAGGAAATGGACCGGCAAGTTCCATTAATAGATGAAATCGGGACAAAGGTGAGAACAAACCTCAATCATGCTGTTCTATCAACTAGACATTGTTTCATGAAATTAAATTGCATGGTGCTTTTGTATCTAATATACAGGTTGATAAGGCCTCATCCGACCTTAGAAATAATAACACGAGTCTGAGGAAAACTCTCAACGAGGTAATTTCTGACGTTGTTTATTTTGTTCTGTGCTTTTTTTAAAAAAAATATTTCCAATACAATTGCCAACGTGTTTTATATATGTTCCCCTCACATACAGGTGAGGTCTAGTCGAAATTTATGCATTGACATCATTCTGCTGTGCGTTCTCCTTGGCATTTTTTCCTACATATACAAGTAAGTTAATATTCAAAAGTTGATCTATCTTTCCAATATGCAACTTCTTAAATCATATGCCTTATAGTATATAATTTAAAAATGACTCTATTGATTGGGTTCTTTTAGTACGACTTTTGCTTCTTGCTCTCCTATAATATTCCTAATTAAACTCTTTTCCTTGGAACAGTATACTGAGGCAGTGACTTGATCAGGAATGCTTCCATTTGTTGCACCATGGCACTACATTCTTAGATTGCATCTGGGACTTTCCTGAGTAACTTTTTTTATTTTTCTTATCTTTCTTTTCTGTTTCTGACGGCAAGTTCCATAATATGTTATCAATGTACTTCGAAATTGCCTGGTTTAATTATGTTTGGATGGAAAATGTCATAACCTCTTTCTTTTATGTACTTTTTTCATCCATATTTCTCCTGAAGCGACTTTCTGTGTCTTCATATAATATTTTGTCGCTTAATAACTTCATAAGAGTAGAGTTGGTAAAACGGATTGTAATTGGTGTGGCGTATCTGACTCGCCAACCTGTCTAAAGAGGCTCGGGCTCACATGGGGTGGGCTTCACAGGCCTGCCCCGCTCAACTTGTGGGCTGCAGCGGGCCGGTTGGCTTAAATAACCCTTTTAATTTTTTTTAGTTTTTCTTAAAAAAATAAACTCAAATACTCATATTCTCTTTCCTTTGATGGCATGTTTGACTCCATTATCTTATTCTCTTCACTTTTATTTTTTATACTATATTTATTTATTTTATTATTATTAATAAATTAAAAAGAGAGGTATTTATATGTTTTTGTCATGTGAGTGAGTGAAAAAGAAAGGAATGTGAGAGCAGAATGATTGTTTGACACAAAGTGGAAAAGAAAATAAGTGCTGATATGAGTGGTTAAAAGAGAAATGGAGTGAGAAAGTTTTTTTTTTTTAAAAAAAAAAAGTGTGACAAGTTTTTTTAAAAAAATAATTGGCGGCTTGGCGGCTTGGGCTGGTAGTTTGCCAACCGCCCAAGGGTCGGGCTGCACAAGCCCATCCTGATTAGCCCACAGGTTGAGGTAGGTTGGCTCGTAACCCGTAACATCCTCAATTTTCATGTAAATTAATCAATAGAATATATGAATTTTTCACTAAGTAGTGGTCAATAGTATATTCTTTTTCTAACAAGATGAATTAATTATTAAAAATAAGGTGGAATTATTCGAAAAGGTGATTAATAAATTGAGGTAAATAATGTCAAAAAAGCTGAATATGTATTTTATCTCATTATTTATTATTTTTGTTTATGAGAAGATAAATATGATACCATGTTATAGTACAATATAAAGATTTAAGAAGAGATGAAAGTGTACTAGAAGACATATTTTTTATTTGCTTAAAAAGGCCTTCATTTCGAAAAATACTGAGGGCTAGTTTGGTTTGAGGGAGAGGGGGAGGGAGAGGGGGAGGGGTCTTTGGTCCCCTCTTTACACAATTGCCTCTAGAAAATTTTCAATATTCTAAAAATATACTCTCAACAAAAAGAAATATTCATTTCATTAATGATAATTTGGTCATTTCCCTACTTTCCACTCCCTCCCCTCAAACCAAACATGCCCTGATAGAAAAGAAAGAGAGATGAGATGGAATGAATTAAAACTACTCTCTTCCCCATCTGCTGCCATCGTATCGCATGGGAAAGGGGAAAAGAAGGTAATGATGGTTTAGCTTTAGGTTAGGTGTACTCATAAGCCTAAGGAGATGATGGGGTGGACCAAAGCAAATTAATGAAGGGGGAGGGAAAGGGGCCAAAGCAATTGAAAAATAATATATATAATAATCTTTCTCCAATATTACCAAGATGCTGGACGTGGGAGAAAGGGATTTTTGACCAAAATAGCTTTTTGTTTTTAAAAAAAAAAAATTTACCCGACTAAAGCAGAATTGAAAGTATGTGCCGATCTAACGTTGTTTTACTCGGTCTTAGAAACTTCTCCCGCTTAAGCACCTAATTAAAATTTTATTATATATTAATCATAAATTTTAAAATTGGGTTAATCTAAGTTAATCATATTTTATTTTATTATATATTAATTTTTTTCATATATTTACACCTATTGTAAAAATATCTAATTTAAAATTTCCTTATTTCAAGCCGCTTTATATGAGATTGTAACTTATAAATCGGATTGTAACTTAAAATTGCCACACATCTAACCCCGAAAAAATAACACGAAACCATATTTTAATCACATGTTTACTCTTCGGTTTTTTTTTTTAAAAAAAATAAAAATAAAAAATCACATGTTTACTCTTTTTAAATTACCTCTCTTCGTCTAGGGTAACTAATTTTTAGAATTTTTTTTAAAAAATCACATGTTTACTCTAAAACCCGAAGAGTAAACATGTGATTAAAATATGGAAATTTTAAGTTACAATCCCATATAAAGCGGCTTGAAATAAAGAAATTTTAAATTAGATATTTTTACAATAAGTGTAAATATATGAAAAAATTAATATATAATAAAATAAAATATGATTAACTTAGTTAACCCAACTTAAAATTTTAAAATTTATGATTAATATATAATAAAATTTTAACTAGGTGCCGGCAGAGTTTCGCCAAGCACATAAGCAAAGTCGGGCAGAGTTTTTGCCACACGGGGTTTTCGCTAGGCACTTTACTCAAAGGTCTTGGCAGAAGTTTCGCAAAGACACTATAAGTTTCGCCGACCGAGTAAAACAACGTTAGATCAGCACATACTTTCAATTTTATTTTAGTCGGGTAAATTTTTTTTTTAAAAAAAACGCTATTTTGATCAAAAATCTGAGAGAAAGATTAGATGAAGTAAGAAATTTTTTGACTCCAAACTCCTTCAGAGACTACCGGATCAAAGAGAGAGAGAAAAAAAGTGATAGAAAAGACAATTCAACATTAAATAAGCAGGGAAGTACTTGCGCACGTGGAACAAGGTAAGATTGAATTCAAAACATTTTTTCGATATTTTCCCATTATCCCATTACGGTCGAACGAGAGAGGGAAATCAAATGGAATAAGATAAATTTTCTCCTTCAAATCTCCCTAAGGCATGTTTGATTTGAGGGGAGGGAGTGGAAAGAAGTAAATTGACCAAATTGCTATTAATGAGAAGAATATTCTTTTTTGTTGATAATATATTTTTGGAATATTGAAAAAATTTCTATGAACAATTTAATAAAGAGGAGGGTAAAAAATTTCTCCCTCCCTCAAACCAAACATGCCCTAAAGGTGTCAAACGTGAGAAGGGGGGAAGCAGATTTTCTCAGTATCCTCCCCTTCTCATCCCTCAGTATCCTTTGATCTGGGCCGTCCAAAGAGATTTTTAAAATTTTTGGGTGCTAAAAATATACGAGATCAACGGCTCAGATCGGCTTCTGAGGGATACTGATCCCCTGGATTCTGAGACAATCCGGTCCCGAGAAGGGGAGGGGGGAATAAGGAACATCTCTTTTCTTCTCAAATTTACTCAAGACGGATGAGAGAAATAAATAATAATATTTCCCTAGATTTCTCTAGAAAATTGAGGAGAAATCCAGAGATACAAGGTACTTAACACCAACCTAGGAGATCTATTTAAAGGGGTTCATTTCCTCCTATTTGTGTTCTGGAACGTGGTTGAGAAGAAGAAGAAAGTCTAAGCAAGAAGGCACAAGGAGAGTTGAGCAACTATCAAGAGGAAGGAAGGTAAGAATTTTGTATTCTCACATTTTTTTCTTCTACCTCCTTTTTTGTGGGTTATAGACGAATAAAGGAAAACCTCTTACTTGATATGTTAAAGGTTGAGAAGCTACCAAGAACAAGTATGTGATTATTTTAACTACCTATAAATTCATAGTTGCTAAGTTGGAAATGGTAGTATTTTGCGAGATTGGTTGATTAATTAATCAAAATGATTGAATGAAAAATCAACTTATGATATAAGGTCTAGCTAGAAAGAGTATATTGATGTAAGAAAAAAGTGATTGAATGCAAATAAAAACTTGTTGCATGAGTTTGACCAACTACAAGGACGTGAGGAAACTGGTTCATTGTTGGAGTGATTAATGCCTTCCACATATTCAAAAACAAAATTTTAGTACAGGAACTTAAAGATTTATGTATGATTGAGGGAGGCTTATTTTTGTCATCAAGTAAATATTTTAGAAGAGTTACTTGTAATTATATTTTGGTTATTTTAGGGTCACTTTGTTTTTGTGCACCCAGAGAAAAAAAATATACTGATAATTTTAGTCAACTACCAAGTAGTAACCTTAATCCTCATGTGTTCTGTGTTTCTTTGTATGTTTGTATTTTCCATGATTGTGGACCCGTGTCTCCTGAAAAAGGACATGCGTTTGTGTGCATTCAGTGTGGTTTGGGTTCAAAGCCTGACTACTGTGTCTTTCCTAGCGCTGTGGATCCAGGGCTTGCTTTGTTGAGCAATCCTGCGTTTGTTTCTAGGACATGTAGTCCTTCCGCAGCTAACACGGTATACTTGGTATGTTGCATTTCATATCTTGTGTGTTTGTTCGAATGCTATTATTTCGTGTTTTCCTGATTATGGTTACATACATACACTGTTTACGCATTACATATGAGATTAACGGTTACTCTGGGATCCATTTATGAATCCCAGATTTTTGTAGAGCCTCTGGAAGTTCTTTGAGGGCGGATTCTGGAGAAAAGGGTAAGACTGTTGTGCAGGAGTAGTTGGAGTCATTGATGGCGGTGGAAGACTATTTTGTTATTTATTTTGAAATTGGATAACTGTATATTCTATTGGCCTTATAGGTACTGGTGAGTTACTGTATATTTAACCTTTCGGGGATTATATTTTGCTACTTGCATTTAATTATACTAGTATTGTCTGAAATCCAATCGGGAAATGCTATGTCGCGATAAACTCTGATGCACGCTAATAAATAGTTTATTTTGGTGAGGGATATGGTAATTATAAAAGGAAATCTCTCTATCTGCCACCTGAAAGGGCGAGACCGGTAGGGGAGTTATACAACCCGCAAGCTAGCCTAAATTGCCACCTCTACATAAGGGCCGGTGATCGCACTGCAAATTGTTATTGAAAAAGTTTCTACTCAATCGTATAATTTATATGCAAGACCGGTTGGTTGGAAAAATGTAAACTGCACTTACCCATAATTGCCTATAAATAGAATATGAATGAATCTATTTGAGATATTACAAAGTGCAACCTCTAGAATGAAGTACATATCAACAAATTGAGTTTCCTAATAATCTCATCGATCCAAACATACCAGAGCCAAGCAATGAGCTTCTTATTTCTCTCTGACGACATTATGCATGTAATTGTTAAGGAATCTGATGAATACAAGAATCTTACCCCCTAACCCCCCAGCTGACAGCAGCCAAAGCATGACCTTATTAATTTGGCACTGTCATTATTCATGTTTTCTTAGTAATCTCGTGAATATATGATATGGTATAGCAAGAATAATAAAATATGCATACTAGCTAGGGAATAATAATAGATCAATGATTTTTTTTGTAACTTGGAGTCCTGATGACTTACGTCTAATCAGAGGCGGAGACAGGGGAGGGCTAGGGGTGGCCCCGCCCCCTAAAATTACACAAAAGAACCCAAATGTTTAGGAAATTATATATTTCAGCTTTATAAAAATTTCAATATTTTTACTTTAGTCCCCATTAAAAGTTTCGTGGAGGAACTAAAATGAACATCTTGTAATATTTATAGGTCTGAAATGTAATTTCATGAACCCATGAGTTCTATTCTGTAATTTTCGCCCCCTGTAATTGCAATTCCTGGCTCCACCCTGCGTCTAATCATTTCTCCATTGCATGAACCTTCCTGTAAAGGGTAGCTCATTCAGTTCTTGAAAATGGATGCCGGAATCTACTATTCTTTGTCCAAGAGATCCCTCATTACACACTCTTTGGCTATAGCAGTTTGTAACTGTAACATTATCAATCTCGTAATTCACAGGGTTTGGCTTGCCACTGTTAAAAGAAATGAGATTTAATCCACATTGACTATCCTCATTAGACATTCTTTTCAGCGAATCGAAGCAACTGAAGTTGTCCAACGAAGGAATTGTTGTCATCTGAGGACTCACTGAACTGAAACTGTTGCCTTTGCTGCTTCTAAAGTTCATACCAGTCATGTTGTCACAGGGAAGCTTATTAGGTTCATCGCCAAGAACAACAGAAGCTAACATTTGATGATAATCTGTGATGGTTGGTAGGTTCAATTTTGAGGCACATTTCTCTTGAATCCCACCTCCTCTATGATTTGATGAGTAGTCTTTATATCGAACCCGACATAGGACCCAATCATCCAACTGCATGTGTCACCCACACATAGTTCATTACAATTCACATTTAACACTTTTATATACCATCATTTCATAGTCTATTTAATTCATTGCTTGTGCTAAGACCTGACAGCATATATAAATACTATCTACCTCCAGTGCTTAATATAGGACCCAATTAAATTTTTTTAAGATATTAAAGAAACTAAATAAATTAGTTTAAAATATTTATATTTATCGCTTTTCTCTAAATAAGTTTGTTTGACTTACAAGGGTAACCTTTGACTTCTAAATCACATGACAGCAACCTTACCGCTGCAGCAAGGGTCACCCTTTTAGTTTGCATAACTTATAAACTGATGTATAATCAAATGATAAGCAACATATGTTAAGATTAAGTAGTTTATTTAACTTCCTTAATCTCTCTAAAAAAAGTCAATTAGATCTTATATTAAGGATTAGAGGGAGTACATGCATGCATTAATTGTCTTGTAAATGGGGACTTACTCGCATGGAACCTTTGAACCTAGAAGGTTTTCTGGTTGTGTTGTCAGCCAATCTATATTCATTCATGATCCAATCAGTCTTAGTGCCTTTAGGAGGACGACCTGAATAAAAAACCAAAGCTTTCTTCGATCCTATCAGCTTTGATCCAGGCCGACTCAGAACTGGCTTGTCGCTTCCTGTGGCCTTCCAATACCCAGAAGGTGCTGCCCTGTTTGGTCTTAACCCATTTGGATATTTCCTGTCTCTTGGGCTAAAGAAATACCACTCATCCTCTCCAAACAAGGCCTTATCTGCATGAGAAGTTACAAAGCAAGCTAAAATCATCGGGGAAGAGACATTACTTAGAACTAAGGATCAAAAATTAATAGTGAAGAACAAACCAGGTAGGTCCCACGGGTCAAACTTATAAAGATTGATTTCAGCAACAATAGGTGCTGGAAGTGGATGAGAGTTGATCTTCTTCTTCAAGTAATGAACTATGAGTTCCTCATCAGATGGATGGAACCTAAAACCAGGTGGAAATGTGTTGTTAAAGCGCACTACTTGGACCTCCCCCATCACTGCGCAACACTGATCAGTTTCTTCACAAAAACTGATAATTAAGCGACGCTAATCTCAATTAACTTGAGAGGGCAATGAATATAAGAAAGCATAGATGTTCACTTGCATTATATATAGGTGTGATTTTGATGCAGAAGATGATGATGACACAAAGGAAAAAGGAATCAGTCACTTGCATGGAAAAGTTTGGGCTAAAACGACGGGGATATAACAGCTAATTTGTCCTTATTCATAGAATTGACATCAACCCATCGAACGTACTAGAGCTACGAGCTACCGACTCACGCAATGTTTTTCATCAGCTAAAAACCTCATCATCGATCAGCACAATGTCCTTATTCATTGATACTAGAAATTGAAAATGATATTATAGAATTATAACTTATATGTTAGTATTGATTTCTTAATCATTCCTTAATTAATATTTTAATTAGATTGGCAGACATATATTAACAATCTGAAATTACAGAGAGAATTTAACTTGCGGCCTACCACCAACAAGCTAGCTATCATACCATTAGATTGCCATTAGCAAGCAATCATGCCACTTTTCACTACACACAAATATTTATAGGTATGTATAAATAACGGGCCGGAATGAGATCACGCTATTTTGCACAAAATGCAAATATTTTATAGGCATGTATAAATAAAGGGAATGCCTAATTGATAATCATTTATATATTTTTATTCATATTTAAATATACTATATATAGCTATTTTTAGACTGGTTGATATTTTTTTAGCAATCACCCAGCATTTGGTAGCAGTAACTGGTTTATATTCAAATATCATCGGATCTGACTGAAGATAATTCTTCCCATATGATTTTACTTTATTCATTTAAAAAGCTTCGCATCCTTACCTTTATTTAAGGAGTATTAAAAAAATGGTTAAGGTGCAGATTAGCCAACAAAGTGTTACGTTGGGAGCTCTGGACACAATTTTTTTAAAGGGAGCTTAAATACCAATCAACAATTAAAAATGAGAAACTATACCAATCAACAATTAAAATGAGAAAATATACCAATCAACAATTAAAATGAGAAACTATCACAGTCACATTAAAATTAAGGTAACAACCGTTTGGCCCGCATGGTCCAGGTGGCCGGTTAGAGGGTTGAACTAGCTGGCTGGCCTTCTGATTCTTCTTCGTCCTCATCAACGTCGTTGATGCCATCCCTTTGTGGCCAGCATCACCACCACGACCACCTCCATGCCTTCCAAACCCTCTCTCCCCCTTCCTCGCCAATACAAGAGAAAACTCGTGACACCACGTGAACACAGACTTGAAGAAAACCAGATTGGCGCCGTGGGCAACATAGAGACAGAAACAGACCTCAAAGGAGATCAAAAGAAAATTAGAGAAGGAAAGGGAAGATCCCAATCTTCCTATGGTTTTTGGGTGTTTGATAGACGGAAGATCCAGACAGCATCTTCCGGTGAGGTCCAATCTTCCCATATTTGAGGGAAGATGCTTTCCATCCGAAAATGGAGGGAAAGTTGCAATCTTCTCAGGAAAGTGTTTTTTTCCTTCCAAAATTGGCCCTGGTTCTTCTTTTTCCCACTTAACCAACACCCAATTCTTCATACTAAACATCTCATTTTCCCTCAACTTAAGTTTCATTCCCTTGTATACCAAACGGCTCACATTTTTAAAGTTCCATCTCAATCTTCCTTTCCCTCCTTAAATCTTCTTCATAACAAACGGGGCCTTACCACCACTATTCCTCTCTGGTCTCACCATCGTCCCTCCTCTACTTCCACCAAGCAACACTGGCGATTACAAACGAGTTGGGAGAGACTTGAGCGCCACAACAAGCTCTGACACAAACCAGAGGCTGTGGTTGACATTTTTGGAGAACCAGGGAGCTTCTTTGGGAGAGTGAGAGCTTGAAGATAGACATTTCACCACTTTCTCTCTTCCTCCAATCATCCCTTCCTCCATACCACCACCATCAGCACTGCCGTCGGAAACCAGAGAGCTCAGGGTTAACTGGGAGGCCTTTCTTCATCCATACCACCATCAAGCTTCACCTTGGAGGCCGAGAACCAATGTCGGTGAGCTGAATCCCACACACTTTGTTCACCAGAAAAGTCACAAATTCCTCTGTTCCGACCACAATCTCCTTCTCTTCACCATTACCCCCACCACTGTTACCATCCTCATCACTCCTGGTCCTCTCTCGCCATCCACCCTGAGTTCACCACCATTGAAAGTCATCATCCGCACTCTCCCATACCACCATCGTCGATCTCCCCCCCCCACCATTTTCACCAATCTTCTTCCACCACCGTCTTTGCTCTTCAACACATCACCACTACTAGTTCGAGAGATCTGAATTATGTGGTTCAATCTTCGTCGATTCCGTTAACTCCTTATGAGATTGAGCAGATAAATCAAGCGTGGAAGCAGAAAAAAAAAATTGCTTTTGATCTAAAAGGATATGCGAGAACTCTATGGAGGGTTGCAAGAACCCAGCTGGACATCATTCAATTGGCACCAAATGGCCGTTACCTTGATTTTAACATGATTGTGATAGTTTCTCATGTTAATTATTGATTGGTATTTAAGCTCCCCTTAAAACATTTTTGTGCTTGATGCTACTAGCGTAATACTTTGTTGGTCAATCTACACCTTAACCATAAAAATAATCATATTTTCTTGTGTTGCTAATGATTAAGTGTCTGACGGCATGATCATTAAATTGTGTCCACCCAGATGAGTATTTTTGGACAAACTAAAGACAATTTTTTTTTTTTTTTTTGGGGGGGGGGGGGGGTGTGAAATAGCATTGTCTGTCGGGATTGTAAGCTATATTTTCTTGCCACTAATCGATTGTATCAAACCAAAATATACTATACGAATTAATGATTAAAGCTTGTCCTTACTACACACACATATATATATATGAAGCTAAAACAAGGTATCAAGTATGAAACTGAGTACTTAGAGTTGATACCGTGCCACAGGCATTTTCCAAGACTGAATGATACAAATAAAACACGGTGACTAATTAGTTGATACCGTGCCACGGGAATTTTCCAAGACTGAATAATACAAATAAAACACGGTGAATAAGAATGTCCATTTAATGACAATGAGCAGGAATCTTGCAGACAAGCTAAGTAACTCATAAGTACTTTGATTAGAATTGAGACAAAACCGATAAAACCCAGGTTTAATTTGCAGGGTTGTTGTTATTTATAAGCAATCATGGATGAGGAGCCCAATACACAAGAGCACTTTGTTGTAATCGGCTGAGGTTGTCATGTTCTAGGAATCCAATTTTATGCGCATTTATCCTTATAACAACGTTATCTAGTTGCGAACTCGTGCCCACGTCTTAAAATTACGGCTCAACAGTACCAATCACACACAATCTTATGCAGAAGTAGCTCGATGTTGCCGATACATTTTATACATATGTGGAAATAATACATTAAAAATGATTAAATCTCCTTTTTTTTTTTGCCATGCCAATCATTGGTCGCATAAATTAACATGACAAGACTGCACGAGAGTTTGAGAGCATGAGAGTTTTGTTTTGTCTCTAATTAATTTACTACACTGATACCACCACCTAATGTATTTGTAAGAAACAGATCAGAATATAGTTTTAAATGGAGGTCGATTTCTCTTTTTTCTCAATTTAATTTTTTAAGGACGGGGGGACTTATCAATTTATATATTAGATTAAGTCATGCCCAAATTGTCTTCATATATATACAAGAGACTCTACCCATGCTTTTTGAATCTCTAGGTCTTTTTCAATTTTTTTTAATATTGAACATATTCACTATAACAATTTTATCAAACCGTTAAAAAATAATTTTTTTATGTAATATATATAATGATTTTCTTAAAAAAAAAATTTGTAAGATTAATAATATATATATATTTTTTTTATAAGAAGATTAATAATATTAATTACACACACACTAACTATCATACATTTTCACAATTTATATAATTATCCATGATTTTTAATATCTTAATTTTTATAAACATTTAAATATAAAATAAAATGCGTCCATGGGGCCAGCGCCTTAGTAGCGCAGTGGCATTGAAGCTTGGCTCCACTTCCCCATGTCCGGGTTCGAACCCCGCCCTCCCCTACTTGGTGTATCAAAAAAAAAAAAGTGTGTCCATGGGCTTCATATATATATATATATATATATATATATATATATATATATATATATATTATCTTCATATTGTAGACAATTATATTTGAGATATTGTTAAACATTAAATATACGTACCTCCCTCAACAATAATTTAAACCTTAGTTAGTCACTTTGGAAGGCTCCTGCGCAAGAGGCAAGAGAAATCTCTATATATGGACCTATAAAATAGTTAGATGCCCAATTTATAGATAGAGGTTCGTTAGGTTTGTATTGGTCTATAAGCTTTGCACTTCGTCGTGTTAAAGTTGAGTTTAACATTGGGCCCTGTTTGGCAAGAGCGTTAATAAGTTTTAAGTCAGAAAAAAGCTCCAATAAAAAAAAGGCCCAATGGAAAATGTTTGGGTTGGTTTTTATCCCACTAGGCTCCTTTAAGTAGAAGCTCCATGGGGCAGCTTTTAGGAAAAATCTCTCGGCTTTTTGACGTGAGACCTGCCACTTTTACAACATCAATCCAAATCATATTTACAACCTGAATTTTTTCCTATCGAGCTTCTACAAAAGTTAGATAGAAAATAAGTCACCGCTCCTACCGCCAACCCAAACAGACCCACTATTGACTATACAAAAGGTAAATTTCTTTTGGACCAAAAACAGGCAAATATGTCCCAACTAATTTATTTCTTATTTCATTCACATGGGCTTTAACTCAAGGTACACCCAAAACCAAATGTTTTTCGGAGGTGTAAAAATACACATGAACTCTCAAAATAGGTACAAAAATACCATCACTATTAGATTTCTTTAACTAACATTACTTGCAATGTGAAAATACCAAAATGCCCCTAAATTAAAAAAAAAAATGAGTTCGATCTTCTCATACCATCTTCAGTTCCTAAGTCAGCAACCAAATGCACAATAAACAGAACAACACCAAAGATTACAGGGCAATTTTCTTATTGTACTACTGGGGTTTGATCCAGAGCAACCCATAAACCATAGAGATCAATATGAACAAGAAGGTGATTAGAAACCATACATGGCTGAAACAAATAGAAACCCTAACAAAGGATCTGAGAAGTAAACCACTCCATGACATGTAAAGGAGCCTTCACCAACTCTAAAGCAAGCTCCACTATCACCATCAGGCACAAGCAACAAGGGCACATATATACATGTCAACAACAATCTGCAAATTAATCATGAACCCAAATCTATCATCAATACCAACTATTAAGATACACGATTGTCATATTTACATTGAAACCCATATCATAGGGGCGAAGTTACAGCCACACAACACAAGAAATCGCAGAGAAAATCACAAATTGATGTCGTTACTCAAAAATCGGTGATACTCAAATGATAAAAGAGAGGGAACTAGAGAAGAGAGTAGTGTAGTTGATGATCCAGACGATGAGGCCGATGGCGGAGAGGAGAATAGAGAGGAAGTCAAAGGGAAGACTGAGAAGGAAACCCAAAGGCCTGCAATTGCTTCAAGTCTTGGAACCTATCTCCAAAGCTTCGAGCTCGAGAAAGTGTGGAATGCTTGTCGTCAATGAAGAAAAACGGATCTTCGACTCCGTTCTAGACAAGCTCACCGAAAAGATCTGTTCCATAAAGATTTGTCCTTTATCTCTTGGTGGTCGATGATGCTACTGGCAAGATACGAAGAAGCTTCCGTTCAAGTTGTCGCCGCCTCCAAAGCACGATTTCTTGCGTTTGAAGAGCCAGCTTTCAATCAAATCGATGAGAGAGATGACGTCATTCTACTTCTGGTCGAAGGAGCTGGTGGAGGTGATGAATATGTGCAAGAATTTGAGGCACAAGGTGCTAGAGATTTTGGAAGTGGAGGTGGATCCGAAGGGAGGACCGAGGATTCAAATCTGAAAAGAAAAAGTGGATATGAAAAGTATGAGAAGCGAAGGTTCGAGCAGGTGGATCTGAAAAGAAAGAGGGAAGGGCAAAGTTGGGAATTACAAAAAGTTTGACATTTTTATTTTTTTTTAATGGCGTGGAGCCCATCTAAAAGTAACGTCAGTTAGGAATTTAACGGCATGAGTATTTTTACACTCATTTTGAGAGTTCGTGTGTATTTTTACATCTCCGAAAAGCATTTGGTGTTGGGTGCATCTTGGTAAAAGTTCATGTGTATATTTGCACTTTTACTCTTATAAAAATAATAAAATATATTAAGTAATTTTTAAAGAGAATATGTGTGGGTAGTCTTACGGTCACATCCATATATACATACCTACATCTTTCCGTACTCGGGAAGCTGAAATTCTCATCCATATATGCTTTAAGCACTTGTACTTTTCTCAGTCTCGAGTAAATTGTGTTTATCGTTCAGTAACCATTATATTCATCACATCAAAATTGTTTGTTTCTGATCATTGAAGTTTCACTCAACTAGTATGACGCCAAAAAAAAAAAAGTTTCACTCAACTAGTGGCCAAAGGAAAATTACCAACTACACTTTGAAGTCTGTGATTTCTTCAACACAGGGAGGGGAGATTGGTGAGAAGAAAGCAAATTGACTAAGCTATTGGGTTAATTGGTTAACTCCATTAGAAGGAACTCAATTATAAATTAAAAGAATTAATTAACACGCACGCACTCTATTCATCTATCTTCCTCCTCCTAGCTTTATGTTCCTAGTGAATATGGTGTTGTGAAATTCTTTATTTGCAAAGTTCCTACAAATTTAAGAAGTGTGTTAATAAGGTGTAAAACTAACCATTAAGTTATGTAAACGTAATCATATTTTTTTAAGTATAAAAGTAACAATAAACATTACAAAAGAGAGTAAAAGTAACACTAGTGCTAAGTCTTTTAAATGCTGGTTACATAACTAGTTTTGACGGTGGTATTGTTACTTTTACCCTCTTTTGCAATGTTTATGGTTACTTTTACACTAAAAAAATCTTATCGGTACTTTTGTTTTTTTTGGTATAACTTGATAATTATTTTTACACCTTAAACTGTAGAAATTAGAGGAAATAAAAAGGAACAAGGCGGCTCGAACTATCCCTACGTCTAGAAGGCTTTTGTTAATTTGGGCTTTCAACGTTATAATCAATATATTGTATTATTTTTTTATTTTTTTTTTTTGATAAGAAAAAGTTTTGGAGGGGTTCGACATCAGTCCCCCATCAAGGCCAGGGCACGGCCCCGGGCTCTATAAGCACTTACTGGGGACTTACGAGATCGCCTACCAAAGGAGTCCCAGCGACGGCAGAGGGGATCGAACCCACGACTCAAGGGCCTAATCCTGAATCCCTTACCATCTATGCCAACTCACATTGGCAATATATTGTATTATTAATCAAACGTACTAATCATCAGTAGAGTCAATTTCCATGCAAGTGCTCTATCTTCCTCACTAATATTTTGAAGTTTTATATTAACCAGCCAGTGATGGAATATTGCCCGGTGTGTGTCTTTTAATAAAATTAATCCTTTACTTATTTACAATTTTAATTAGTTTAATCTAAAAAACTTATTGGATTTTGGTGAATTAAGTGTATACTAAACGTGCTTCTCTTTCTATCAAGATAGCTCAAACTAATTTGATAGGTCTTGCCTTATATATACCCTTAATTCATCTTTCAGTTAGTTGAGACTTATAAGTTGATAATGAAGATGAAATATCACCTAGGGGGTGAATAGGTTATTATAAAAATAAATAAAAAATCTTTCGCTAAAGCTCAAGAACAGAAACAGAGACAGAGAGAAGAGCAATGAACACAAGAGATTATACTAGTTCAGTCCAACTCTTGACCTATGTTCAGTCCCCAGAAACATTCTGGGATTTCACTATCTCAAAACTTGATTACACACTCTGTAACTCTCGAGTAATCCTCTCACTAGGACTTACTTCTCTTTACAAGTTGTAATCAAATAAATACAGACACAATTACACACTATGTACTCGAGATGATCCTTTCACTGGGACTCACTCCCCCTTACAAGTTGTAATTGTACACTCACACTTAAGGTTCAACAACCTTAAGATTTAACAGCTAAGATAATCAAATAAGTGTTTAAACTCCTCACTGAGTAAATAAATGATAAACACTGAAGTACAGAAAAATATCCGAAGATATTAAGTGAAACCAACGAAACATATGATTGCAATAAATTCTGATTGAATGCACAATGTTTCGGTAGTTGGCGAATTCAATGCTTCTGGTATTTATAGTTGTTGCAATTTATGACCGTTGGTGAAGCTTGAAGATTAACCGTTGTGCCTCTTCAAAATATAGCCGTTAGATTGAAGAAGCTTGGAAGCCACATTCGCCGTTTAATGATCCAAGTGGATTTGTGCCATTACCACATTCTTTCATTCCTTTTGTTTTGCCCATTGTGAAATAGAATTTATTTCGAGAAGGGAATGTCAGAAATGTCTTTCGAATGATCAGAGATATGGTTGCTATGATTGTGTCTTGATATGGTAACTGCATTTAATGCGCTCTGACACACAAACTGCTTTTCAACAATTTGTTGTTAATCCGGGTTATGATAATCTAAAAATCATTAGCAAACTGGTTAAAAGCATTTAAGAATATTAATGAGTAATGATTAGAAGCAATAAAATCACACCGAATGATTTTTGATTTCTGAAGACGGTGATTTTGAAAACTGAAAGTGTTAACTTTAAGTTAAACTAGAGTTAACTTGATATGGCTTAAAAGTTAACTTGCTGTTTTGAGAGTCAAACACGATAGATATAAGAAGAGAATAATGTTTAACTTCAAGTTAAAATAATGTTGACTTGATATAAGAAATTAACTTGATATAGGTTTGAAAGTTAACTTGATGTTTGAGGAAGTCAATCCCGTTAAGTGTAAAAGAAAGCATTTAACTTGATATGCTCAGTTGTTGACTCGAGGCAATAAGTGATTTAACTTCAAGTTATAAAGTTTAATAGCAAAAGTTAACTTGATATTCATTTGAAAGTTAACTTGATATAAGAAGTTGACTTGATATCCATTTGAAAGTTAAAACCAATGATATTGAAAAAGAAGCAAGTTAACTTGATATTCACTTGAAAGTTAACTTGATATAGGAAGTTAACTTGATATCCATTTGAAAGTTAAAACCGATGATATTGAAAAAGAAGCAAGTTAACTTGATATAAGAAGTTAACTTGATATTCATTTGAAAGTTAACTTGATATGGGTGAAAGTCAAAGCTGATAAGTTTAAGGAGAAATCACCTAACTTGAGTCAATAAGTGAATGACTTGAGTCATTAACTTGAGATTTAAGAGTCAAAGTCGATGCTTTCCAAAAGAGTAGACAATGGAGAGTTTAACTTGAGTCAATAAGTGTTAATTGAGTTAATGACTTGAGTCATTAACTTGAGATTCAAGAGTTAAAAACGATGCTTTCCAAAAGAGTAGATAATTGAGAGTTTAACTTGAGTCAATAAGTGTTAACTTGAGTTAATGACTTGAGTCATTAACTTGAGATTCAAGAGTTAAAAACGATGCTTTTGAAAACAATGCAAGTTGACTTCTTAACTTGAGGCAAATCGATTTTAACTTGAGGCAAATGATGTCAAAACATTTTCCTTTTAAATAAAAGAAAACTCATAACTCCAGGCATATGACTTAAACTCGAGGCATCCAATGTAAAACTTTCAAAAACATTATAGATTCATGTTAGCTATATAAAACATGATTTAACCTTGAATCTATTAATTTAATTACATTATAATTGTTATCATCCAAACATTAAAAACATAGAGAACTAACAGATAATATTAATAAATATGAAAGTATATTTTATTTAATTCCCGATACAAACGGGGAAGGGAAGTGAGTTAATCAAGACACTTTCTTAGACGATACATGACTGCCCAATTTTCGAAATTTGAAGGAGAATATCAGAGGGGGGACAAAAAGCAAATATATCAGATTAAAGAAGCAAATTTATCAGCGTTAGGTTGTTATTATCGAGTGGAAGCTACAAACGCTTCACTCAGAAGTAATATATTATGTATAGCCATTGGTTTTTTTTTTTTTTTTTTTTTTTGCCCAAAGTATAGCCATTGGTTGAAACCAGCGTTATATTGTTATTATATTGGACTGTGACTACTATATATAGTTTATGTATAGGTAGCTAGCTAGCAACCGACGATTATTGGCAACGATGACTCTTTATATTCAAGTTGACACGAATATCTTTATCATACAAGCCTTAATAACATTTAAAAATCGAAAATTCAGATTCATTTTTTCTTAATAATAATTAAATAAGTAAATGTTAGGTGTCTAACACTTATCCACCATGACAAGTGTGTAGTATTTTTTGGAATATATATATATATATTCCTCTGTTATTTTTTAATAAAAAAACTTGACAGCGCAAAAATATTATTAAAAAAATGGAATCAAATCCGCATTTAAATTGACAACTAGGTTAAATTAGATGAAATAAACAGGAAAGTTGATTAGATGCTACATATTAATCTTTTTGTTAGACAATCATTGGATTGATCATCACGTGTAATGTCGAGACAATGTTGTATATATAATATATCAAATAGGTGTAACAATGCAAGCTAAGTAGCAACTAGCTTAATTAGCTGCTGGCTGTGATATTACAGTAAGATTTCTTTTTTAATGTGCCATCAAATTAAACTCTTTAAGGTGCACGGTGTGAGTTGGAAGACTGAATTGCTTTACTTAATTAACTAAATATATAACATAAAATCAAGGCAATAATAATGGAAACATGTCTAATTAATTAGAACATTCTTCTGTGAAGGCAGAAAATGCATATGAAAAAAAGTTGGATCTGGCTCCCCTCCTCTTCCTCATCTGAACCGTCAGATGAAAATCTGAACGGTTCAGATTTTTTTAAAAAAATTAAAAAAAATCGCCCGCCCGAAAAATTTACATCCATTTCAAATAGTCTTGGATATTGATGGGTTAGTATTAATAATGTATGTACGGACTAGCAGAATAATTTAGCCTTGTTTAATGAACTGAGGGCGAAGATTAATTATTTTGGCTGATGGACCAACAAGAACGGAAGAATCCCAAAAGATCACGTCTTTATCAATATTATTTTGAAGTGAAAAATTTAAATATGGACAGTGGAAAAGAATTGTGGGGGCATTTGTATAATAAAAGTGAAACACATGAAGGAAAAATACGAGGCATATATATATAGTAGCCATCAAATTGGACGAGAAAGCTCTAAAATGTTTGAATTGACTTGTTAGAAGAACACAAGGCCCAGCGAAAAGTAGTTACGAAAAGTGTAATTTGAAAATTCAATGCTACTCGGGAATTATTAAGTGCTCGCATCTATGATTAGTTTAATTTAATTCAAACTCTCAAATTAACATTTATTGAATCATTGATCGGTCAATCAAAATCTCAAGAGAGTCTTCAATTCAATAGGAATATTGTGTATATAATACATGTACGTTCTAGTATAATATCACTCTTGCTAATCCAAATAGCCAAAAAGATTAATTAATAAGCATGCAAATTTAGTATATATATTATCATTTTGTTTCAAATCAGACTTATGATAAGGTGGTGACATGCCACGCCGTCCTTTCTCCTATAAAACTAAAACCATATTATAAAAGAAAAACATGGGAATGCTTCATTCACTCGTGATTAGAAGAATAATCTTCAAATTAAGTTTTATCAACAATACTCTTGTATTCCTTAAGCTAGCTACTTAATTATATAATGAATTAATGATTTCTATATTTCTTTTCTTGTCCTTTGATCTGATTGCACTCTCGTAAGGTAACCAAAAAATTATTTACAGTCTTAATTAATAAGAATCAATTATAAATTTTGCAATAGAATTACAATTATAAAAGATTATATTTAAAACAAGCAAGGATCATGATGTATGTCAATATATTAAAGTATCAATTGAACGCGGCATGCAAATATTGACGAAAATTAAGTCAGCAAGATTAGAACTTAATTTGTAGTGAATCTTTGGTCAAATGTGAGTGGAGGCCTCGAGGGTGCGAAGAAGTACCCATTTGATAAAAAATGTATAGATGAATGATTATTATTTTTTTCCCCGACGACGAATGAAAAATTTAAATCACATGCACTTGCCTGGTAACGGCATGAAATGATTATTGAGCCATAAAAGGAAAAAGAAAAAGAAAATAACTTTGCCGGGAACAAAGAAGATGATCAATTGTATGTTTGGGATATCGGTGAGAAAAGTGACTTATTTGCAATATGATTTATGCAAACTTAAGATTGGGTAAAAGTCAAATTATGTAATGTGATTTATGTTTGGATTAATGGTAGCATAATTGGCTTTTCTGAAAGTGAAACTTATTTGGATGATATTTTGGAAAGCAAGTTTAGATGAAAAATGCCTGAAAATGATATAAATCTTATTAAATAATGTATATATATTATGTGTGTGTTGTGAAAAAAATAGAAAATTATTTGGATATATGACTAATGGAAAAACAAGTTTAAATTATCAGAGTATTAATTATTATTTTTTGCTCAGGATATCAGAGTATTAATTGGTGAGAGGTATTTCTTACCACTGAAAATTTAATTGGTGAGAATAATCTAAATCATAGTATTGTCTTGATTTTTATATAAAAAAATTATCAAGTAATTCTCACCAATTAAATTTCTCTTCGACCTAAACCAGAGTACTATATTATGATTATTAACTTTTAATTGAATTTATAGTTAGGACAAAAAAATTCATCTATAAGGATTTATAATAAGAACCACAATAGTATTTCAATTCAAAAAAAAAAAAGTAGAACCTAACATTTTTCTTTCATCAGCTACTTTTCTCTCTCCACAGTATGAAAGCCGAAAACAAGAAATTTTGGCTTATGGCTTAAAATTTTTTTTTTCAAATGCCCAATTGAAAAAAAAAAAGTCATAACAAACCTCTTCAAAAAGTAAAAATCAACCACATAAACACGTTTGGGCATCCAAAAATAGCTTTTAGGATGGCTAAGAGCTATCCGAAACAAACCCGATCATAAGGGAGAGCTTCATTATATATAATTACTCGTCTTTTCTCGTTTATTATCTTGTGTGTTGATTAATAAGTATAAAAAATAAAAATAAAAAAACCCTTTACCTGGTTTAAATAAGGTTTTAAAGGAGAAAGAGAAATATACTATGAGACTCATTTAAACATTAATTATCTAAGTGAGATATTAGCAAATAAGTATTAATTATTTTACAATTAACTTATATTATGAACCAACAAATCTTTTTAGCAACCACCTATACCTATATTATGGACAGGAGGGGGAGGGAGTAATTAACACCCCTTTATTTCTTTAATGCCATTCTGAATTTGTATAGTGATGTGTGTTTGCTAAATGATAACGAAAGAGGAAGACAACATATTTCTTTTGTTCATCGAGTGGGGTCTCTCCACTATCAACCAGTGAAACCTCACGGACGGCGCCACCCATATCATAATCCCTCTCATTCCTCTTTCCCATCATGCTTTAATCACACTATTTTTGCCTTCATATATTTATAAACAAAGTTACGTGTGAAACCTTTTAGATCTTAAAATTATTCTTAAACCAATTCTAAAGTATCTCAACAGTAGTTGATAGCAAGACTACAAGATATGGTCATCATGTGTGTTTTTTTTTTTTTTTTTGGGTAAAGACCCATTAATTACAACATAATATGTGCACAATGCTTAATTTAGGAAAAATGACAAAAAAATTCTACTTGCAATTCAAAATTCTATTAACAACAATAGTGATAGAATTAATAAGAACATAAGCAATTAACAACTTGTTTTGTTGGAAAATCATATATTTTGAATTTTGAAATTCAAGTGGTATTTTCTTGGGATTCTCCTTTTTAATTTACATATAATGAAATGTTATTCTAGCTAAAAACTTATATAACTCATTTAACTATTTCTATATATCGAACAGCAAGCAAAATTATTGAACCCAAAAAAAAAAAAAAACAGCAAGCAAAATTAGTTTGCTATTATATGATCATGACGCTATTTGCATTACAGACTCCAATGTGGTGCACGAGCTCCTCCAATCAATGATATTCTCAATTTCTTAACGAGACACCATACATAAAATCTACCCTAGTACTCGATAAAATAGTAAAAGTACTAGTATTTCTTAACAAGCACCTCATTTAAGAAATTCTTCATTAAGTGTGAAATAACTGTGAGTTCAAACCTTTAGGAAATACAACCCCGGTCCTAAATATAAGATAAAGTTGACTTTTTTTAAAGAGATTAAAGAAACTAAATAAGTTACTTAATCATATCATAAGTTGTATATGATTAAATTATATATCAATTTACAAGTCAAAAAAATTAGTTTGGAGAAAAAATGATAAATATAAATAATTTAAAGTAATTTAATTAGTTTTCTTAAACTTCCGAAAAAAGTGAACTAGGTGTTATATCTAAGACCGAAAGTAATAGTGTAGTGTGTGTGTGAGTTATGGCGAAAGGAAAAAAAACAGGTGAGCCTTGATATTTGAGTAATAATTAACATTAGAGAGGAATAGAAGAGGAGGAGAGAGGGAGAGGAAAGGGTATAAAAAAATTTCACAAGAAGTCAAGCGTCACTTTTCCTTATTGGAATTTTCTTCCTCCTCCCTCCCTTCCTTCTTCCTTCCACCTCAACCCAATCCCAAAAATAATATACATGTGGACCATGTACTGCTACTACTGTACGTACTGCAAGCAGATCAATTTAAACCTATATTATTTTGTAATTTCCGGCATCTATATTAATTAACCATTATCTTTTTGCACTGCAATAGAAGTTTGTAGAGCATTTCTTAGTTTCTACCTACAAATCATTCATATTTACTTAGCTTCTCCTGGTTAACACCAAAACATTCTCAACAAGGCTTCTCCTTCCAAATCTGAATATGTCTGAACAAGGCCTCTCTCTTCCTTCCACCATCAAAACCTTCCTTTCTAACCCTACTCCTCCCAAGAAGAAGAGACATCTCCCCGGAACACCAGGCATGTATATATATTCTTCTCCCTCTCTAATACACTCTCCCATCGAGTTTTTTTTTAATCAACGCACTCTATTATATTCCTCAAAATTGAATATTCAGATCCAGATGCACAAGTGATAGCGCTATCGCCCAAGTCCTTGATGGCCACGAACCGTTTCGTGTGCGAAATCTGCAAAAAGGGGTTTCAGAGAGACCAGAATCTGCAGCTGCACCGCCGTGGGCACAACCTTCCCTGGAAGCTCCGGCAGAGGAGTGGCGGCAAAGAAGCAGTAGCCAAAAAAGTGTACGTGTGCCCTGAAAAGACGTGCGTCCACCATGATCCTTCCAGAGCCCTCGGTGACCTCTCCGGCATCAAGAAGCACTTCTGCAGAAAACACGGTGACAAGAAGTGGAACTGCCCCAAGTGCTCCAAGAAATACGCCGTTCACTCTGATTGGAAGGCTCATCTCAAGACTTGTGGCACTAGAGAGTACAAATGTCACTGTGGCACTCTTTTCTCCAGGTAATTTACACATTATTCTGCTTCATCCCTACTAGTTTGAAGAAAAAATATAGACATAATTACTTTATAATAATTTGTTTAATTTCCTTAATTTCTCAACAACAAAAAAGCTCAATTAGATCTTATATTTAAGACTATTAGGCTAAGCTTAGCTCTCTCTTGTGTCAGGAAAGACAGCTTCGTGACGCATAGAGCTTTCTGTGATGTCTTGGCGGAAGAAAGTTCCCGAATAAGCTTGGTCCCTGAAGCATCTAGAATCCCTCAGATTTTTACTGCCTATTATCCCCCAGGGCCTGATTTAATGCAAACCATGAACATGCTTGCAACTTCATCGTCTTCTTCCTCGTGGCTGAAACCATACCCAGAAGCATCATTCGAGAGTTTAGCCAATCTGGCCATGTCCGGGGTACCTCGCCTGCTAAAGGAGGAGGAGGAAGAAGAAGAGAACAAAGGAGCGTTGTCGTATAGCGCAAGCTCTTTGTATTATAGCAATTATCAAAACCCATCGTCGCAAGTAGGTTTGTCTCAGCCTCATCACATGTCATCATCACCTACTTCACTGTTTCAAAAAGTAAACCAGATGGGATCTACAGTAGGAAGCAACCATATCAACATTTTTGGCTTGATGGGTGAATCCTTACCGCTCATCTCCAACAGCTCTACCACACCGTTTAGACATGGAACTGATCATGATCATCAAAACTTGAACGACTTGGCGGTGATCTCACAAGGATTGGTATTGAATGATTTGAACTCGAGCCACTTTGTGAGAAGCGGCGAGAATTCAGATCAAATGGAATTGGGTGGTTTAACCAGAGATTTTCTAGGCGTTGGTGAAAAAGAGTTGGTCAAGTTTAATGAAATAGGCTCCACTGCTCAGCCATGGAGCTCGATCAGCCTCTGAGTTGCAAATTCCTTGCTCAGCGATTAAGTGACTTTGGGATGAGAAATATTCAGATTATTAGGCATAAAGTGACGAATAGTTACATATATTACGAGTTATAGAAAGTAAGTATTAATGTATTATAACTTATAAGTGGTGAGTCACGTAGAGCATCTAGTTTATGGGTATCTTATTATCGACTAATAAGTGGAATTTTACAACGTTAAAAAGGATTTGTCGTTGGTAAGTAGGAATAATTTTATTTGGCTGCGTCATTTATTTGGAAAAAAAAAGGCTTTTTTATATCAATAAAGATGTTGTCGATCAAGCCTGTTCTTGTTCGGTCAAGACCATGTATTGCGTTTCATAATCTCTTATCTGTGCTTTGGGACAGTTTTATATACACACTTTTTTCCTTGTTTCATTAGGATTTTTTAAAAAACTTTTCGTAATTTAATTTTTTTTTTGCCTTCAAACTTCTCGTAATATAATTAGGATCAACTTAATATACATCACTCACACACGCACTATCAAGTTATTAATTGTAAATCAATAAATCGATCCATGCTTTGGATTATTCTATATAGAATATTTAATTAAGAAAAGATTCAAACATGATTTGACCATGATAATCAAATTATGGTAAATTAATTATGAATAACACAACTAACATGTGTTGGTCCTAGAAAAGGTTTTGACAGTTTAAATATGAGATCTTAAATTTAAGTATATGTAAACACAAAAAAGACTTGAGAAGAAATTTGACAATGCTTGAAGCTGACTTAATTAAAAGGCAATGATCGAACACCAAACACCTGGTTTAACTGGTAAGGGGTATACCAACTTATCTAGAGGTCTCAAGTTCGAACTATGAGAACGCAACAGTGTTAAATACTTAGTGCTAGAGTTTTGTCATCTGCCCAGCTCCGTCAGGAGCTCAATGCCTATTAGTTTGTACCCGATAAAGAGGGCAATAATCGGAAGATTATCACTACTACTACAGAGGTCTTTAACGTCCTTTTTTTGGCACAATTTACATCCCTTTAGAGGGGGGATGCCTTTGAGAGGGGCGTAGTAAGAGAGTTATGGCGTTCCAAAAAAATAAGGACGCTGTTAGCAATAGTTAAAGCGTCCCAAATTTGATTTTGGGACTTGAGAAATCCCTAATTTTATATACTTTATTCATTTATTTTGGGGATTATTTTAGGCTAATTCAGAATTATTAGATAATATTTGGACTGCTAGCCAATTTTAGGAAATAATATAAATCAGAATTAATTATAAGATTATTGGGCCTAAATTATTAACATTCTGATTAATATCTTGTGATTGGATAATATTTCTAATATATGATAGATCACGATTTTATTATATCTATGGTGCAAAAATTTTAGGGAAGCTAAAAGGAAATCTAATGGTGGAATTTTATTGGGCTTCTTATATTTTAATGGGCTCAAGTTAGTACCTAAAAACCCTATCTTCCTCCTATTAATTAACCTAGCCACCAACATCAAACTCACGCTCTCTTGGAGAGCTGCACGTATGTATGCAGGCAGAGGCGGACCCACATAGTTGATAAGGGGGGCAAGTGCCCCCCTTAAATTGGTGAATTGAGTTTTTTTTTTTAATAATAATAATACATGTTTGAATGATTTTCCCACCCTTAAATTAAATGTCCACCCTTAATATATCAAGACTACATGAATGGTTAAATGATTGTTTAGTGCCTTATATTGAAAAAGATGTACCCCCTCCAGTCCTAATTATAGGAACACATTTTGAAGTTGGTTTTGGTCCTAATTATAAGATCAAGTTTTAACTTTTGTCAATTTTTTCCTATAATACCCATATTTATACTTTTTCAATAATAATTAAAGACAGATAATAATTTAATATTCCCTTCGTTCCAAATTATAGGAACACATTTTAGAGTGGGTCTTGGTTCTAATTATAGGACCAAGTTTTAACTTTTGTCAATTTCTTCTTAAAATATCCTTATTGATACTTTCTCAATAATAATTAAAGATAATAATAATTTTATAACACACCTATATATTCTATAAAGTAAATAATATCTGCAACTCATTAATGCCACATACACCTCAATTATACTATTTTTTTAAATAAAAATAATTTTAAGCAATTTTTGTCATATTTTTCCCATATCACCCTTATTAATACGTCTTCCACAATAATTAATTTAACAACACGTTTATATTCTATTAAGTGAGAGATTATACTTTGTTGTTTGTTATATTTTTCCATATTATCCCTACTAATACACCTTGATTAATTATTGTTGTTAATTAATTTAACAAAACGCTTATTTTACAAACCTTGTCCATATGACGGAGTCCACAAGCACGCAGCTAGGTTCATCTCTACTCTTCCAGTGTGGCTATCGAAATTAATTACTCATGCATCTCTCCTTTTATATGGGTCCGTCCATACTCCACTAGTCTCCCAGTAATTTATCCCAGAAAACAACAAATCCACCGAAGCCCATACTTCTCGCTTTCCCACTGGAACAGTCATTTTCTAAATTAAGTAAGGGTATTTTTGGAAAATAATTATAATTAACTAATCTAACTTCTCTCCTTAATCTCTCCAAATTCTGGTAAAGTGTTCTTATAATTAGGACCGGAGGAAGTATTTGATAACATTGATAATAAGACAATTATGATGAGATTTCAAAAAATAAGGCCTAGAAGGATGACATTATAATTATTTTTATTGTAACATACTTTTGTTATTAAAATATATGTACTTGAACTTATTGAGTACCCATCCTTCATTATAGTTTATGTAGTTGTATTTCTAATAGCACTTAGTCTTGCTTTTATAAATTATAGGTTTGTAAAATAATTGTTTCTCTTATTACATCATCAATATTCACTTAATTTTATGAATATTTTTTGATATTCTTTTCATTTCTTGTTTATATTCTTTTATTTTTTAATGATTTAAAACTTTCCTTAAAAAAAAAAAATCGAGAGCGAATCTCCAGCCACTGGTGACCCTGATTAATTTTCTGGGTCCGCCCCTGTACGCAGGAAAGCAGCAGCACATTCACGCACGCAGAACACCAACGCTGAGGGAGACGCAGCCACACACACAGGAGATTTGATTCATTCATCCACTCCTTTAATCAAGTCATGGGACCCACCTCTATTTCCTATTGCATCAATTGAATCTTCAATTCATCAATTCAAACGGCTGTGACCTGTTGCTCGGAATTTAGAGGAAGGATTGTGATGACAGCTTAAAGCTCTTTTGGAAGATAACTTGGGAGGAGCATGGAGGAAGTTAATGCCTAGGAACTTATACTTGAAGACCAGAGTGTTTTTCCTTTTATCGATTTATTTGAAGACTTTGAAATTATTTAGTTTTAGATAATTTTGAGTTGTTTTCTTGAGAACAATCTAGTTTTAGATTGTAGACATATTATTTAATTTGGATTTAATTGATAATTTGGATTTGAATTGTGCTAAGATATTTGCTGAGATTTTTGTTTGCAAACCGTTTGATTGTCAATTATATTAATAATTGAGTTTTTATTATTGATTTGATTGTCAATTTAGGTTTATCCTCTTGGTTGTTTAATTAAGTTGATTAATTGTCTAGTTATTTAATTAGGCAATTGTGAACATGAATATTCCCAAAACTATTTTAAATGGATTTAATTAACTAGTGTTCATTCCATTATGAGTTTTCTAGTGGATTACGTGTTATTGAACATGAGGGTTTCCCATGTTTCAATTAGGTAATATTCATTAATTCCAATATTTCATCAATCTCCCTTTGGCCTAACTAATTAATTTGGGCTAAGGAAATTAACTCAATGCGATTCCTAAGTTTTCCCCTTCACCATACCTTAAGTAAACCTTCTTTGTCTTTCCGTATTTGATTTTCTTAGTTATTAGTTAATTTCTTTGCTTAGGATTTAAATTCTCTTTTCATAAAATCCCCCAGAATTGTATTTGCATCTAGATTAGTTCCATCGTATAGGTTTTAGAGTCATTTTCATCTTGCATTTAGTTAGTTTAGTTTCATTCCATTACATTCTTCATCACCTGAATTCAACTTAAAGAAAAACTCACATATTGTTCTTTGGTAGAATGACCTAAGTTGACCTTAAACTGCATAATTAATTAGAACATAGTTTAATTGATTGCTTTAGCGACGAAAGCAACACATCAGGACTCCATAAGTTCTATTCAAGGCGTCCCCTTTTATTTTAGGGATGCCATAAGTCTCAAAAGACCCCCAAAAAAAAAGACCCCAAACAGGCAATGTTCGGGAGTCTGCCGGTGAGTTACGGCTGGAATGTTACAACCAATTCAAAGCAGCAAGGCCAATTTGCTCTCAGCTAGAACTGTCATGAAAGTTTTGCAAAGAACAAAAAACACCATCGTCACTTCACTCATTCGTAACACCATCATCATATTGTCATTGTAAGTTTTTTTTTTAAACAACAAAAACCCCAAAAGCTCGTGTGAAGACGAAGGAAGAACTAGACCTCACTATAGAGCTAAATAAGATAACACAAATCCAAAAATTCCAAGAGCTAACAGATGCAGATACAAATCCAAAAACTAATCTAGGATTAGAAAATGCAGATAATATAGATCCAAAAATTCCAGAGCTAACAATCATACTAACAAATCCAAAGTTCTAGATCTAATAATCAGAAGAAAAGGAAAAAAAAATCCAAATCACAGTACAGATCGAAGGCGAGGGCAAAGAAATTTCCACTAGAAACGCTGGTAAGGGAGGAGCCATGAGAATCAGAGCTGCGGGTGTTAGTTTACCAGAAGGAGCCGCGAGACTCGGAACCTCGACGGCGTGCATGGACACTGGGATGCAACCCAGATCTGTCGATCTATAACCCTGCCGCGTTTCACTGTCGGCACGCACAAGCTGTGGTCAGAGGAAGAGATCGACGAGGACCTGAAGATCGCTGGTGTCTCTCATCCTACATTGTTGTTGGTGGGTCGCCATTGCTGTTGGAGCACACGGACGCTGGAGCAGAGGTTATAAGGGATGCTAGTCGACAAATTTTTCTTTTTTTGAGGGAATGAAATGAGGGAACGCGGGGGAATGAAATGAGGGAAGGATTAGGCGTCCCAATTAAAAGTTAGGATGCCTAATGTGAGACTTCAGGCATCATACTTAAAAATTAGGATGCCTAAAGTGAGATTTTAGGCCTCCCAATTTTTAATTGAGACACCGAAAGACCAGTTTTGGCGTCGCGTCCCAAGTTTAAAAAGAACATCTAATATATTAAAATTTTTACTATGCATTACAAAAATGTCATCACCTCCCTTTTTGACCTTTTTTTTTTTAAAAAAAAATGGATATTTTGCAGGGAAATTAAAACCACTTTTTATATAGTAGTGTATGATGAGTTGAAAGGTGGGGGCCATTTGGATGGCGCCTGCTGGAATAACAAGAGACACTAACGATCTGAACGATCGGTGACATATGAATCCAACAATCTCCAGCATGAATCTACATTGTATAAGTTCATTTTATTATTTGTTTTTCAATCCTTTATTTTTCTCATCTTTTTTTTAAAACTGAAACTGAAAACTTCATATAGTACTCCCCCTGAGGAAGAGAAACAGAACAGAAGCAAATATAAAGGAGAAGCCTGACCATCTTTTATCATTCTCTATTTCTCTGTTTTTATGACCAAGATACAAAAAGTATCAATAGTTTCATGATTATTCTAGCAACGGTACGGTGATAATTAAATACTTTGAGCACCTTTTTTCGTGTAATTTAAAATGTTCTGTGATGTTGTGTCTTTTTTTCCCCCTATTCTGCGAATCTGAGGTGCCTAAATACTTGGAAATTTTAGAAAGTTCATAGATTTTTTTGTTGACAGTAAAATCTTCAAGCTTTTGCAACAAAAAATGGAGGAGGAAAAGGCAACAAGCGGCAAATGTAATTTATACTCTTCAAAATGTAAGTTTAGTTTGGTTAATTCTAGAGAGATTATTGGTTAAAAGAAAGTTAACATATTAAATTCGTCAACAAATTATAAGTTTTAAATTTGTCTTTATTAAATTTAAAAACAATTAACACTTCTCAGATGAATTAACGACTCATAATATTAAATTAATAAACAATGATAAATTAAAAAAATTAATATTCTAAATATTATTAAGCTTGACTTATATTTTAAATCGGGGAAAAATAAAAAAAGAAGAAGATATATTTCTTGATAGAAGGGACTACGGAGTAAGACAATTAAGGGCATTCATGACAGACCCGCCCAGTCTATTAAGGTTGGTCCGAGATCACTGGTGTTATATTATAATGTTGGAATAATATCAAAACAAAATCATTCTCTTTCAATTTTCTCCTATAAAATTAATTGTTCTAAATTGTTTACAAAACGATTTAATTAAGTTTAAATATTCAACTTCCCGTTGCGTGAGATTATACGAGTACTATATATTAGCCAGAGAAAAGTAAGTAGCCGACGATTTTATCTAGCAAAAAAATTGAAAAAAATATATTCGGACAATAAAGAGCACATAAAATGAATATCTTAAAATAATTACAAAACACCAACAAACACACAAAACAAATAGAGGCTTCTTCGTCCCTAATTAATAACGACACTCTATGCTATACAGACAAACCACACTCCACAGCCAAAAAGGAAAGAACGGAGATTGGGAAACACAAGGATTACGAAAAGAAAGCACTGAGAGAAATAAACTCTGCATAAGAAGTAAACATGGCAACAAAAATAATGAACCTCCTCCTTCAACCTTCAGCAACTAGCTAGTCGTCATCATATGATCATGGCTCCTGCCACAAATGCAACTCCAAGTGCAAGACGTACCCACATTACCTCTACCTTCAAACCCATGGAACTACCCGCCGGAACGGCTTTACCATTAGTGTCACTGGTGTCATCACCATCACTTGGATCCCCTCCGGCCGCCTTAGTTTTATCAGCTTTAGGCGAATCTCCTTTTGTGGCGGCTGGGCCCGGTGCCGGTGCATTAGCCTTAGGAAGCACGATGTCAAGTGGAAGAAGCACCTTGTCCACCTGATATATAGCAAGTTTGCTGTCCGTATACACGGTTCCCGTAACGGAGGCATTGACGGCGCCGGTGGTCATGCTGACCTGGCTGCCTCCGTAGGTGGTGACGTTAAGTTGAAGCCTCTTGGGGTCGTCACCGGCCTGAGTCTGAACGGGGTTAGTGAGGGTATCGAAGTTGGAGATAGAGATGTAGGTGGAAATGGTGTGGAACTGTAAAAGCTCCACCTTTTGCCTGTCATTAAGAGAATTAAGAAAGCCAGCTTTTAGTTTCGAGAAGGCAGCGTCCTCAGGGGCGAAAATGGTTAAACCGCCAGAGCTGGAGGTGGCGAGTTGAGAATTGAGCTGGTTGATTAACTGGGTGGTCTTGAGGAGGCGAATGAGGACGGTGAATCTCTTGGCTTTCCTGAGTATTTGGACAACATCAGTGGTGGGGGCTTTAGGGACCACAGCTACGGCGGGCCCAGGGGCGGCGCCGGGTGTGACTGGTACCAGTGGAACAGTGCTAAACACCGGGGCAGGTGCCGTGGCTGCCACCACCGGAGGCGTGGCCGCCGCGGCCGGAGGTGTTGCGGGCAGAGAAGTGGGTGGTGGGGATGTGGAGGCGGTAGGAGGAGCTGCCGTGGGAGCTGTGACCGTAGATAATTGGGCCAAGGTGGTGGTGGAATAGATGAAGAAGGCAAGTAGGATTAGTAAATAAGAGGAGAAAAGCGAGGGTGTTTTAGACATTTTGATTTTTGTGGGGGTGTGTGGAAAAGAATTGTACAGTGGTGAATGTTACGTTGAGTGTTGAGAGTGGCTACTAGCAAGTTGGGGTGTGAGGAAAATGGGGAGAGAAGGGTTGGTTTATAAGGAGTGTGGGAGGATGGGAAAGGTAGGAGGAAGGTTTAATTGGAGCTTAAAAGTTGAGTTTGGAGATTATGTCTGCTTACCTATGAAGATGATTGATATATATAGCTTAGTGATGGATGATTGAGATGTGTTGGGAGTGAAAAATGAGTTAATGGATTTGGATGCATGTATTGGGGGGGAAAATGAAATGAAAGGTGGGAGTTATGTGTAACTGTAAAAGGTTGAGTATTTCCATCAACGAGGATGCAAAGTAACCAAATGATTAGTGTTTTTGGTAAGGATTGCACAACTACTACACAAAAACATTAGGCCTCTTGTATATTATTTCAGTTGTATCAGGAAGCAAAGCGACACACTATCTTTCTCCTTTTCTTTGTCCAAGTCTTCCCACAATTTTCTTAATTAAAAATATTATCAACCATTAAGGCCTAATCTCTCAAGCCTTGTGTAATGTTGAGCAGTCTATAGAAGGCAAATTAAATGGACTAGATCTCTCAAGGCCTCTTGTATATTATTTCAGTTGTATCAGGAAGCAAAGCGACACACTATCTTTCTCCTTTTCTTTGTCCAAGTCTTCCCACAATTTTCTTAATTAAAAATATTATCAACCATTAAGGCCTAATCTCTCAAGCCTTGTGTAATGTTGAGCAGTCTATAGAAGGCAAATTAAATGGACTAGATCTCATTCATTTTTATCTCCCAGCAACAAACAATTAATGCAGATCATCAATATTAACAGCCGCTCTCACTTAGCTTTGCATCCGAAGGATATTACGTTGCCTCCAACATTGACATCAACTCTTTAATGTATGGTTTTTCTAGCATTAGGAACTTAATTAGTTGAAGATTACACTCCTTCCTTGGGAATATTAGTAGATATATTCTTTTCTTCCTTCTTCATTCCTGGTTGCGGAATTAAGACTCTTGTTATTCTAATGTAGTACTACCTCCGGTCCTAATTATAAGAGCTAGTTAACTTTTTTTCGGAGAGATTAAGGAAGCTAAATAAGTTACTTAATCATTTCATATGTTATGTTTTCTTTGATTATATATTAGTTTATTAGTCAAATTATTAAGTTTGAAGAAAAAATAAAAATAAAAATACTCTAAGCTAATTTAATTAGCTTCCTTAACCTCTCCAAAAAAAGTCAACTAGCTCTTATAATTAGGACCGAAGGGAGTATCATTTTATTGCCTTCTTACCAAAAAAATGACGAGTTCCTAATTAAACAAAACAAAACATAATAGAAAGACATTTATGTATTACACTTAAATAGCTACTAGCGACTGATTATGATAGTTTCTGTCATAAAAAAGGCTATCACTAATTAATTATGTCGTTAACTTTGCTATTCTTTGTATTATTATTTTATTATTTGAAAGTTTCATGGAGGAAATGAATTATGCAAGTGAATGGCTTAACATTTTTAATATGCTCTTACAGCAAATATGTGATTTTGACAAGTTTTCCATACAACGTATTTTTTAGTTATGCCATCTATTAATTTTGATGAGCACCCAAACTCGTTCCCATCGTTCTTACTCCAAACATGCCCCTTAATAGAAAAGTTAAATCAATGCCTCAATGTCCACCATAACCAAGAATAGAAGCTAGAGTTGCAACTAACTGCAAAGAAAAATAAATCCGGGCATTTGCTTCATCAAATTTAAAGTGGGTTTGTTTTGTTAGGAATTATTTTAGAGAATATAAAATAGGAAAGATAATATATTAATAATGAATGTGTCACTAAATCGAGTGTCCCTGACCCTAATGGAAGGAGGTTGTTATGCTCTTATCAACCAAGTATGATTTGGCACTGAGATTGCCTCAAGTGCAATTGAGAGGCTCGATCGGATTTGTCTTTTTAGCCTTCCAGAGACAACAATTGTAACCAAGCATTGATTAGAGTGAATAATTGTGAAGGCATTCGAGAATTGAGATATTGAATTTAGGAAAAATTGAAGACTTGAAATGAAATGTAACAAACGACTCTTTATTTCAATAAATTAAAGCTCATCATATGTTTGGCCCAAAAATAGGAAAAATAATCATAAAGCTAAGAACGTATAATTGACTCAAATGAACACACACATGCACATACTCCCTTCTTCTCCTTACAATATAACTAAATAAAACATTCATCACCAAATCATATATTATGGATCAGATCCTGTGTTATCCTCAGGTTTATACGTTCAATACGGCAACAAAAACAACTCCAAGGAACATCCACATTCCACCCACGTTCATTCTCACATCACCCGAATCTTCCTTGCTTTTTGGAACAACCTGCGATGAATCTGAGGAATCCTCGGAGGACGGTGGCAAATCCTTATCGGCTTTAGGCGCCTTCGCTCCTGCAGCTGCCGGAGCCAGTGCCGGCGCCGCCGCGGGTGTGTTAGAGGCATAGAAGTCGAGGGGAAGAAGGACCTTGCCCGCCTTGTAAATAGCAAGATGCTTGTCCGTATACACAATGCCACTCACGGTGGTATTCACAACCCCCGTTGATATGTTCACACTGCCGCCGTAGCTCGTCACGTTGAGGTCCACCCTCCCCGGTTTATCTCCAGCAAGGGTCCGAACCGGGTTCGTGAGAGTGTCAAAATTGTTGCTGGTGACATAGGTAGGGAGAATGTGGAACTGCAGAAGCTCGAGCTTTTGGGCATCGCCGAGAGAGTTGAGGAAGCCTGCTTTGAGTTCTGAAAAGGCAGCGTCATCTGGCGCGAAAATGGTTAAGCCTCCAGATTTGGAGGTTATGAGCTGGGAATTGATCTGGTTTATGAGCTGCGTGATTTTGAGGAGACGAATGAAGACGTTGAAGGACTTGGCCTTTCTGAGGATACCCACGATGTCGGTGGAGGAGGCAGTGTCGGGGGTATTGTCTGAAGGTGACTGTGGCAATGCCGGGACTAAGGCAGCAGGGGTGGCGGCCGGCGAAGCGGCAGGGGCGGCTTTTACTGGGGCCACCGCCGGGGATTGGGCAACCGTGATGGTGGAATAATGGAGGGAAACCAGTAGGAGAGGGAGTGAGAAGAAGAAGAGAGAAAGTTTCATGGTGGTGGTGGTGTTGTTGTTTGTTGTTGCAGCTGCAATGAGAAGATGAAGATGCATGAGAAACAGAGGAGTGGGGATTTTATAGAGAGAATGTGAAATTGGGATTATGTGGGAGCAGAAATGTTTGAAGGTGGTGCATCCATTTTGAAGCAAATATTATATTGGAGAAGCCATTTTGGGTGGTGGGAGCAAACAATGAATGTTACAGATTCGTGTTTGTGTTGCTTTCACTTAGTTCTAAATTTAAAAGCACTAATATGCTTCAACCTCTTTTGAATTAATCCATTTTTCTCATAGTTAAATACAAATCACTTCATCGCCAACAAAATTCTTTGAACTAAGATGCAACAGAGCAGTCGTTCTCATTCCTCTACTGTACCTCACCATACTTCATATTTATCAGAATTCATCAAAAGACATTCATCTCCATGACATATATGTTACATCCTAGCCAAAACCCAACTACACATAATTTTCACCTCCCTCTCTTCACTTTTTTATTCTCCATAAAATCCCTCTTCTCCTCACTTTCTCACAACAAACCATCCCAATCATTTCTATTTTCCAGAAAACATCAACCTTCCCCTAACAACAAAAAAGATGAAGCAAGTCCTCTTCTTTCTCTCATTCCTATTGTTTTCTACCACCATTATGCTTTATAGCCCAATCACCTGCCCCATCCTCTAAGCCCTAACCAAAGCCTGCCTGCGCCGCACCGGCTCTAGCTCCAGCCAAACCGTTAGTACCCTTGTTAGAATATAAGGGAATAGTTGATTAGTTAGTGAATAGGTTAGGGCCCTAAGCTATATAAAGGGTCTTAGGCTAATGAGATTAGTAGTATCACAATTACTCTTTGTAAGAGCATTATGCTTTCTATTGTCAATAATACATCATTCTTCTTTCTCCTTTATATCTTCTCTAATTATACTAGTTAACATGATATCATGAGCCTAGGTTTTGTTTTGATTTTGGGTTAGGCCAGATAATCAAGAAATTCTTGGGTTTCCACCATATGAGTGCTTCAATTGTCCTGACATTGTCAAAAAAAGAGTCTGTTCTTGCAGCATTTGAATCGAGGCTCGAATATAAAGAATTGGCCCAAGACTCGTGGACTTTCAAGATCCAGCTGCAAGAAAGACGTGAGAAGAAAACAGAACTCCAAGCCCATTAATCAAGATCCAATTGCTTGGTGGTGGACCCCACAACTTATGAAAGAAGCACATATGATTCCTTCTCTGCCAGGCACTGCTGAACTGAGAATCAAGAACGCGATCTCCGGCGAGTTCTCTCAAGATTGAAGAGCATCCCCACGTTCGGCGCGACACCTCCAAAGAGGGGAGAGATCGACGCCGGCGAAGAGGGAAAGAGACCAACGTCAGAAAGATCAACGCCGGCTGTAACGCCCCAAAATCCAACACCCAAAACCTTGGCCAAAACACTTGAAATATCTCCAATGAGGATGATCAACATCCAAATCATTAAAATACATAACTAATACAATTGAAAAATGTATTTTTGAGTCGACATAAATTCTCAAAATATTTAATAATAAAATGCAAAGCAGAAGTCTTATAGTCATGGCAAATATAATAACATAACATAAACTCTAGGAGTACAACCGAGCCTTCAAGGCTCACTCCATAGATTCTTTCTCTCACTCCCTACTAGAACAATTACTTGAAAATTGATAATATAGAGTGAGATTTGACATCCCAGTAACTACTGAAAGTTTCTACCGTACACAAGCAAGTCACATATGACAAAAGCAGGAGCTGATTACATATATATTTGTATCTATCATAATTTCATACAACATTAATTATCATGATATCAATGTGAACCGTACAATTATACAATATGCAATATGCAATATGCAGCCTCCCTTATATCACCGTTCATCCTCAACCGCTGACTGGAGCCATAGGCCAACATATAGTCCAATAGCAACTCATCCATTTGACTGGATTGTCCCAAGCTCACTAAAACTTAAGATATACCCGGCCAAAGGTATAGAGCTTAAGTATGGACTATGGCTCCCCTCCTTAAAAGGACACAACTAAGGAGGTGTCACATGTCTCACAGTTCCAATGTAATCCCGGCCAAAGGAAAACATGGAAGAAGGGGCCCTGACAAGTGTCATCCATTGTGCACAGAGTGATGACATACCACGTGGTAAAAGATCCCAACATACAAATCCCTCCTTACTCCAACCCATCACAAACACAGCCGCCACGACAAATATGTTCAGTAAC